>JAIVEN010000014.1:32240000-34740000 GCA_026686845.1 Adenanthera pavonina
CTGGCCAAAGGCCACACAAGTAATTAGATCGTGGTTCTTCTTCCCCTAGACCACTCGACTTGATGGTGATTTAGGGAAGATGCATCCCCAAATCCACTATCACCTGACTCTCCTAACTATAGGAAGAAAATTTAGTAGGAGGAATATACATCTATCAACCTTACCATTTGGACACGAGGCCTCCTGTGTTCCATGAGTGGATCGGTATAGGACGTTGTATCATACGTCATCATCACCCAAAACCATCAATGTACTCATGTTCAACAATGTGATGATGCTCTCATGCTAATATGTTTTGTGCTTACATATATATAATCATCATGTTAGCATACATATCAACATACAAGCTATAACAATGGGGATACCAATGAATCATATATGCCACAGATGACATAATTTCCTATATAAAATGCAAATATCAAGGATAGAGGTTGCCATTTCGTCATGAGCCATGCCCTGGTACATATCATGATATGAAAGAAACAAACATATATACATAAATAAGAATTCTATATCATATACAAACATACGCCCTAGTTACATCAAATTATCACACACACTACACACACGCAGGGGAATTGATAGGCCATTGGAGTGAAATTGATGAGTGCAACTTTCCCGAACCACTTCTTAGATTGCCACAACCTCAAATGACAACCCTCGGAACACTACAATGCCATTATACTTCCAATTAACACAACACTCATATATCCCAATAACTTACAATTTAACCAATTAAAGTCAACAAGGATAAATCCATGGCTTCAATAGCACAAACATACATCAATGAGTCCCATATAAATAACCAAACCATAAACAACCACATAGATCTCGGATTCAAAGCTTCCTTCCTTAACACTTTCAAATCTAGGGTTTAACTTAAACCATTTATAATCCTTCCAAACTCGTACCCAAACCAAAGGAACACCAATTAACACATCTGTAACACATTTACACCTATTTCAATTGGTAGAAATCTCAAAGAAGTCGAAATCTATCATACTCCCTGGATTTCTTACCAAAAATAGGTAGAAAAGAGAGGAGAAGAGATGAAATCTACTCATCAACCTAGATTCAAGCTCCTAGAGTTCAAAAAATGATCCCCAAGGTTGAAAATAGCAAACCTTAGTAGAGCCCCATCGTATCCTCTCCAAATTCTTCTTCATTCACTAACTAGTCCGCGATCTGATTTATTCACATTCTGAGACTGGTGCAGCAGCACGAGTCTTTATTGACTCGACCCAGAATCAAAAGTTTAGCATCTCATCACAGCATGAGTTTTTTCTATTGCTTTTCTTCAATTCCTCACTTTTGTGATTTTTTCTCTAGTCATGGTTTCCTTAGATGCTGCACAATTAAAAGGGTAAACTTCTCAATAGCTTAGGGCTAAGTCCAAAATGTTAATTCGAGGGTCGTTACCAATAAGTTGCAAAATATCATAACATTAATGACTTTACAATGTTAAAATTGGAATTTTCCATAGTAAAAAGTGGAGAGTGGGTTGTAAATCAAAAGTGAATAAGTTGCAAATTCAGGTAAATAAATTGCAAAATACTAGAACAATTGATGACTTTAAAAATATAAATTTTAGTCTTCCCTAATAAAAAATAGAGAAGGACTTGCAAATTAATAATAAACAATATTACAAAAAAATAGACTTTCAATGACAACTTTTAGCGGCGGCTTAAAAAGTCATCACTGCAAGTCACACTTTCAGCGGTGACAACTTAGAGTCATCGCTAAAAGTCATACTTTGAGCGACAACGTATTCTATCATCATTGAAGGTATGCCTTTTAGTGATGACTATGACTTGTCACCACTGAAAGTCACACTTTCAGTGACACCACCCAAAAGTCGCTGCCGAATATGTGACTTTCAGCGATGACACTGGGGTGTCACTGCTGAAAGTCATACATTCAGTGGCCACATTCTAAGTCACCGCCAAATATTCGGACAATCAGCGACGACCAAAAAGGTCGTTGCTAAAAGTCATGCTTTCAGTCACGCAAATAAGGCTTTCAACGATGATGTTTTATGGTCGTCGCTGAAACCTTGCTTTTAGCGACAATTCTATTTGTTGTCACTGAAAGTAACTTTTTTAAAATTTTTATTCATTTCATTTTAGAAACCAATATTTAACATGCTGAAATGATAAATATATTATATTAATATAATTTTATGATAAATAAATTGAAATAATTCAACATATGACATGAATTTTGAAAATTATTCTAAATTTCTTGATTAAAGTCAAAGTATTTTGTCATTTCCTTTTGTCTTAAATAATGTAATGAATATTTTGATAGCACCTTTTGCGTTGAATCATAGCATGGTATTATTTTTTTCCTTGGATTTTTGTACTAATTGATTGCCTCATCTATGTGCATTCCATCTATCACCAAAACTATTTCAAATGATGATTCATAATGGTTATCCATTTTTCCTTTTACATGGTCCTTTTTTTGTGTTGTTGCTAATATTGATAGTATATTGTTGAGAAAAAGGCGTTTATCATGTCAGTGATTGAACTATGAGTCATTTTCTTATCATGAGTTTCTTTTTGTAATTTATACATACCAAAACAATAAATAATGTGTTCACATACGTAGGGGATGAATTGAATTGGTTACACATGGTTGGCTACTGTGTCTTAAGTATATTCTAAGAACTTTTAGTATTCCATCAATGTTTCCTATTTAAGGTATAAGTATTGTTCATTAAGGATAGCATAGTGTGCTAATGAGGTTCCCTTTCATTTTATTTTTATGGCTATCAACCAATTTTTTTTTTGTGTGCAAAAGCTCAATAAGCATATTTTCCAATAAACTATCAAGATGCTTGAGTTTGCTGCTCCTATGTAAAATTTATGTAAAATATTAAAGATACTAACATAACTATTTGATTCATATTATATACTTTGGTTTACCTTTGTACTTTTTTTAGATGTTGACGGACTAGATTGATGCCCAAGACATTGTATTTACTTTTGATTATTAGAAACCAAGTAAATAATACATGTTTTATTGAATTAACTTTTTCCTATAAATTTGACATTGTCTTTTGTTTAAGCATCATTTCCTAATTAGAATATTGAGATTAAGTTTTTCTACTCTTTTACATTATTATTAAGTCAAAGGATATCGCACTATGGTCAGTCATTCTAAATTTGACCTATTTAATAAAACTATTATTAATAAAACCTTGAGATGCTAATATGGACATAGCCATAATTAATAACCATATTATATGACTATTCTATCATCATGTAAAATTCAACCTAGAGCTTCAAGTTAGATAATGAATCCAAATGGTTTCAAAAGAGGATGATTTGGGAAGACATCATTATTTGTTGATGGCATTCTAAGTGAAGCTTTGAAGGATGAGAAAAAGAAAGAGTTGGGCATCCTTCATATTTTTGTACAATCTCATATAGGGAGAGATGAGACTTGAGAGATGATGATGATGAGGGTCCAAATTGTTTCTATATTACTTGCATACGCATTATTCATTTTCAATTGTTTTTTCCCCTTTTAAGGAATCTTCAATGATCTTCCTTTTTACTGAATTAGTACCACACACCTGTGCTATGTATGGATTATTTAAGTTATTGTAAAAAAACATATACATATGTTAGTTTAATACAAACAATTATGGTAGTATGAGCTAATTTTAAATTAGGGTTATTCAATGTGGTCCATGGCCTGGTGTGAGTTGATTATTTCAGGCCGGGTTGAAAAAGAAAAACTATAAAATAAAAGAAAATCGGGCCATAAATAGGACCGGGCCAGGGCCAGGCCTTGAACAAGTCACTGGCCCGTGTTGGCTTGGCCCAGTATAAGTTATTTTTTCAATTTTCTTTTTTTGTTAAAGATATTCAATAATTTTATATAACTGTTTTTCCTTCATATGCCTCATTTAATAAATTAATTTTATAATTATAGTAGATACATTTTATCATTCCATTCTTTAATTTTATTTCAATTTTTAAATTCATTTCTTAACTTAATATTATATAAAAATAAATAATGTATAATTGTTGAGTATTTATAATTTTAATAAATGTTACTCTTTAGCCCAATATTATTTCCTATAAAAATATATTTTAAATGAAACTAAATATAATTTTATTAAAAAAGTAAATTAACTTATTATTTATTTAATTTTTATTGTATATTTTTATATCGGGTCATCTTGGGCCGGGTCGGGCCATGGGCTGGTTTTCCTTAGCCTAGGGGTGTTTCGGGCTAGAGATCAAGCCAAGATGATGCTTGACCCGTGATCACCCCTATTTTAAATTTGTTTAACTCGTGTTGCATGTGTTAAACTATTGAGATAAATTTGTCTAATAATGCCAAAAAAAGATGTTCATTTTATTGGACTAGACATTCTTTTTTTAGTAAATATATCTTTTTTAGTAAATGAAAAAGATATAATCTGATCATTAGTAAATATATTAGACATAACTATATCAACATAAAAAGTAAAGACAAAATATAAATTAAATTTTTATTAAGATTGATCAAACTAACTATATAAAATTCATCTCCAAAATAGTAACATTTTACAATTTATAATATATAATATTACAACATCATAAAATCATGCATTTTCTTAATCTTGAAGCATTTGCCGTTATTTTCTCACGATTCAAATAAAAACTAAAAAGCAATATAGCATAATTTGATTAAGAGCCCATTTATTTAAACTTTTAATAAAAGTCATTTTTAGGTGGATTAAAAAAGTAATTAATTATTTGGAAATTTTATGAAAATCAAAAGTTGATTTGCGTTTGGTTAAAATTATTTAAAAAAGCCTTTTAGGGGTTGTTTATGGGGCAAGGAAATGAATAATGGAGTAGTAGGGGCAAATTTTATCCTTTTCACAATTTTAAATTATTACTTTTGTATATAAAATGCAATTCCATGTTTTAACATATTTTTCTCTCTTCTACTGCAATTATTTTTTTTTCATAATTTGATTATTTTAAAAAAATTAATATTTCTTTTTTAAATGCATAAATACAAATCGCCATATGGATTTTTTGGACCGATAATAACAATTCTAATTATACAAAATTGTGAATAATTTTAAAAACTGATTTGAAATCATACCCTTATTATAATAAGAATAATTTATGAATAATTTAAAATCATACCGTTATTATAATAAGAATAAACAATAGTATTGCTTAAATAAACAATAAATGGGTCCATTTAAAACTCAAATTGAGAGTATACTTTTAAAATAATCTAAGATTTAGATATACAATTAGATAGAAAACTAACTTTAAATTTTAAAAACTGATTTGAAATCAGTATTAATTAGTTAAAATTGAGTACAGCAAAGATGAGTTGTCATGTGCCCCTTTTTATATTTAGAAAAAACTAAATATGAAGTTATGTGCTCCTTAAGACTCTAAACTCTGTTCCTATCTAAAGTTTTAAAATGTCAAAACGTTTGGCTAAAATATAGAATTTCGTAGATTAGGATAGCAAATGGCAGTATTATTTAAAACGAACTATATACAAATGAAACCGACTTATCATGAGAGAGATGGAGGAAACGTTACGCCCAATCCTTCCGTTGAAAACAAACAACGTAATGAATAAATTGTATCGAATTTATATTTGCATAATTGACTAGGTCACTGTACAGTGACCTAGTGTCCTGATGTCGTTTCAATAATATTTTTATTTTATTTTAATTTGTGAATTGCTACTTTTTGAAGTTAATATTATTTTTAATTTCTATTTTTACATTTTTTTTATTTTGAAAACTTAAATCTAATAAAAAATAGATTACAAATCAAATAATTAAAATCTAAACTCTTCAAGTACTATGAAAAATAGTGACACAACATTGAAGAATCTATTCTTTTCAGATTATTGGATGGGAGTATTGCCTTACCTTCGTTGCTGGAGGGACTTTTTGTGCATATGAAACGACATCATTATATTTTTCTTCATTCCCTCTCTTTTTTTTCCTTCTTTCCCTCCCAATTCCTTCCTTCATTGAACCCTAGCGGCCCAAGTCCTTGCCTCCACTCCACCCACTGCCTCTTCTCGTCTTTGAGTTGAGCCTATAGCTGTGAGCAACTCCATAGCCTCTATTGCCTCACCTCCATTCTTGTGGCCTTCGAATCTTTGCCCCACCTCCATCCATCGCCTTTACCTCCGTGTCACCTCTACCTTGGTCTCTCAACTGCGACTCTGCTATTGTGACCTGCCTCTATCTATCACTTCCCTCTCCCCTCTCAATGTCTCTTATAGCTGCGAGTTACCTCCATCGCATCTCCCCACCATAGTCGTGACTCTAAACCTGCAACATGTGTACTTAATCCCTACCGCAGTCTCTCTTTTGTGCTCTTCTCTTGAACCCTAAGAGATCTAAGCAAAACAGGAATGAAGGTGAGGCAATAGAGATCTAAGCAAAACAGGAAAAACCGCTTCTCTTGAACAAAATGAACTGGTATGTTTTTGTACTATTTATTTTCATTTTTCTTTAGGCTGTGAGAATATTTTTTTCTTCTAAAGGTTCCTTAACAAGAAATTACTTTTCCTCAATATTACTTAGAATTACAAAAGAATACTTATTCTGGTTCAAGTCTGCTACATGTCAATTTTTTTCTTAATCTTTTTAGTAAGTTCTTAAGAATATAATGCTTAATATTTGACTTGTTGCGGAAATGGGTGATTGCATAACATGTGAGATTTAAGGGATAAAGCAAATTATTGACATGTTACTACTTTTCTGAGAAATCATTGTAGATGAAATGTATTCTGGCTTGTTGGAGATGACATCACTAGAAAATTTAGGCATAATATGTTAGAAATGATTCCTCAATAAATCACACTTGCACACAGCTTGTAATATTTTCACCCCCTTTGCAGCCCTTTTAGTAGTTAATTGTTGATTTAATACTATTTTCCCTTACAGACTAAAATAGAGTAATCACCAAGTTGAGTTTGCTTTGATATGATCTGTTCTTTGCTAAAAATATTTAACTATAAAAATTCCATCTACAAATTTCTGTACTTTGTTGGTGGGGAGTTTGTCTATGATTTCAAGTCTAATAATATTCTTATTGTCATCAGGATTCTTCAGCAGATATAAAGCCTTCAATGACAGATCGAGAAGATTCTTGTCCTAACCAGGGTGAAGCAGTATGTTTTCACGGGGTATTTCTTAATGAAACAAAATATTTTGGACATGAAGATTATTTGAAAATTACTCAATTCTGGTGCTTGAGTTTTTTTTTTATTTTCTATTATCATTGATAGTGTCCCTACAAGTTCATATTAATTTCACTATAGGCTTTGTTGAAACAAGTCTTCTTAATAAAATTAATATATATACCCATGTACATGCATATATATATATGTATACATATATATTATGTTAACATCTTATTTAAGAATGAAGCTGAAGGAATGATTTTTAATTCCCGAGTTTGGCTTTCTCATATTGACATCAATCTAACACTCTTTTATTCAGTCAGTTTTGTACTTTTATTTGGTTCTCCTTGTGTGTGTTGTATATGTATCATTTACAACGGGAATGTGGGCCACGTTATTGATCTATTGTAATGATCAAGTGTAATAAAAATCACGCATATATATAGGGTTATTTAGTTGGAAAAATATTTATGGTTATTTGGAATGTAATATTCAGAAAAAATTAACTATTTAATTGTATAATTAATTTAAAATTTTACTTGTTCAAATAATAAAATATGGAAATTGAGTGAGTCATGATAACACTGAATAAACAACACTTGCTATCTCTTCCATTCTTACTAGTGTCCTGATCCTCCAAGTGTCCCACCGTCATATAAAAACTTTGTAGTACTAGTACCACCTATAAGACAATAATTTTTCTCTTTAATTTTATGAATTTTATTTTTCATGAATTATTATATACTCTATAAGAATACCCTTTGATTCTAGGGACATCGAGAAGGTGATGCTTTGTTCAAGTTAGAGTAGAGGCCATAAAGGAAGGAGCTTTCTGATGACCACATTTTCGTATTTGACTTCATAACTAGTTTTTGGCTTTCTCATTCAACGAAAAATTATTAAAAGCGTACAATTTGTTATGTATGAAGTATATTTTCACAGTGATTTAGATATTAATAGATGAAAGAAGTTTCCTTAATTAACCTTGTTGTTGTACTAAGTCAGCTTATGCACATATAAACAAAAAAAAAAAAAAGCAGAGCTAGTTTCACCGTTGTGCAAGTACTTTTGCTCTTTTTATATGCCTCATTTTAGCTTTGTGGATCTTGTATGGTACTCTATATCCTTTCCAATAAGGTATTTCATTTTTAAGTTTCAATTGCCGATAAGATTATATATCTTTAAATGTAAATCACTTATTAGTTTGGTAATGAGATGCATTTATGCCAAGTGAGCTTTGTTTGAGCAAGTGAGAGCTGTATGGACCTTTGGAAATTTTTTTGTGCTCTCTATATACTTTAACAATTCTGGAAGGCCTTTTTTTATATACTCCAAATTGTATAGGGATTTTATAGTTTACTTTTTTTTTCTTTTTTCTGAGGGCCCAACTCTGTAGTTTACTTTGGGATTACTAGTGTTAGATATCCATGACTAGCTAGTTGGGAATATATATGCTTTCAGTTCTATTGCATCTAACATTTAATCTAAAAATGAAAAACAATTATCTCTTATTTCAAGTGTAAAATAAATTAGCTCCAGATAGTTTTGCTATACTTACTTTCCTATCACTCTACAACTACTTCGTAGTTGTAGTTACTATATTGCTTGTTGATTTATATATTTGTTTGGCTAGTGTTTGTCTTTCAATTTATAATAATTGAAAATGATTTTGTAAATTGATATATGATCTTTTATTGTTTTTAGTGACCTAACAACAAAATAATATTGATTGTGGCCAAGGCAAGTGGATCAATTATCCTAGAGTTATTGGTGAACAGGGATCAAGAGAAAGTGAGTTGAGCATTTTTCCTAATTTAATGATTTGCAAAACCATGATTTTTCATATTGCTTCTTTTATTTGAAAAATGGAGCTACTCTTTAAACATTTTACCCCTAGTTTATTGTTGCATTTTTTATAAATGTGAAAGGATTTTTGTTTTTGAGGTAGTTAATCAAATATTTTAAATTTACTTAGAAATTGAACTAAAATATATTGATTTTTGCCTTCCTCAATAATTTATTAATTTATGTTTAAACTAATTTTTGGTCTAATGATTTTTTCTGCAAGTTGAGACAGCTATTTGGATGCTATCCTTGATATTTATGCTCTTATGTGATTGATATTGAATTTTTTGTTAAGTATGTCATGTATTTTTTGACTATGTTATGCTCAATTTTTTTAGGCTTCTTTTATCTAAATTTTTCCTTCTACTTATTTTGTATGGAATATAAATGGAGAAAAGTTGGATGAATATTAAAGATAGAGCCAATCCAACATACATAAGAGGAATAGACAATTTTTTAGAATGGGCATTTAATCAACATGGGGTGAGGGATGTGATACGTTGTCCATGTAAGGATTGCATGAACACTATATTCGAAGTGCAAAATGACATAAGATTTGACTTGTTGAAGAAGGGTTTCTGGGATAGTTACAAGGTGTGGGACTTGCATGGGGAAGTTACTAGAAGATTTGAGAGAGAATCTGAGACTTCCAATGTTGTGGTACAAGATGATACTATTGCAGAGGAGAACCTTGTAGAGATGATATATGATGCATATGGAGTTCCTAGGGTGGATGATATGGGCATTGGATTAGATGAGAGTCAAGAGCCTAATGTTAATGCAAGAAGGTTCTATAACTTGTTGAAAGACGCAGAGACTGAACTTTATCCAGGTTGTGGCAAGATGTCAAAGTTGTCTTTTATAGTGAAGTTGCTTCAATTGAAGTGCCTTAACCATTGGAGTAACAATTCTATGGATACATTATTGGCCTTACTCAGAGATGTTCTTGCTCAAGGGGCTTTTGTGCCTAACTCATTCTATGAAGCTAAGAAGGTAACACAGGATTTGGGTTTGGATTACAAAAAAATTGATGCTTGTGGCAATGATTGCATATTGTATTGGTGAGAACATGCAGATGCACAATCATGTCCTAAGTGCAAGATGTCAAGATGGAAGTTTGATAAACAGAATGGGAAGAAAGTTTTGCAGAAAGTCTTACAACATTTTCCAATAACACCTAGGTTGCAAAGACTTTACATGGCAAGAGACACACCATCATAAATGAGGTGGCACAAGGAGAAACGAATAGATGATGGTGTGATGAGACATCCAGCTGATGCTCTTGCTTGGAAATCCTTTGACCAACAATGCCCTAGCTTTTCAGTTGATCGAAGGAGTGTTCGGTTGGGTTTGGCAAGTGATGGATTCCAACCCTTCAGGAATATGAGTGCCAACCATAGTATTTGGCCAGTGGTCTTGGTACCATATAATTTGCCTATGTGGCTTTGCATGAAGAACCCATACTTTATGATGACACTTCTTATTCCTGGTCTTAAGTGTCCAAGTAATGAAATAGATGTTTACCTACAACCAATGATCGAGGAGTTGAAAGAATTGTGGGAAGTAGGGGTACAAACATATGATGCATGCTCTCAATCGAATTTCATCATGCACGCAGCTATCTTGTGGACAATAAATGAATTCCTTGCATATGGAAACCTTTCAGGGTGGTCAACCAAAGGCAAGCTTGCATGTCCATGTTGCCATAAAGACACACATTGCATTTCATTAAGGAGCAAGTTAGGTTACATGGGACATAGATGCTTTCTTCCACCTGATCACCCATGGCGCCGAAATAAAAGAGCATTTGATGGGAGAGAAGAGCATAGAGTTGCACCAGTACCTTTAACTGGAGAAGATGCACTTAGACAATTACAAGGATTAGGTAATGTGACATTTAGGAAATGTCAAAATCCAAAGCCACAGCGAAAGTGAAAGCATGACTCCTCGACTAATGCATACAACTGGAGGAAAAAAAGAATTCGTTTCAAATTGCCTTATTTGAAAAGCTTACTAATACGACATAATCTTGATGTGATGCATATAGAAAGAAATGTTTCTGACAATATATTGTCCATAATGATGGTTGTGGTTGGGAAGACAAAGGATACATTGAAAAGTAGGCAAGATTTGAAAGACTTGGGTATTAGAAGTGAACTACATGCATATCAAGATGGTAAAGATACATGGTGGAAGCCTTCTACTTCTTACACATTGTCCCCCGACAAGAATAAAATTCTTTGCAACTTGTTGGCTAACTTAAAGGTACCTGACGCTTTTGCATCAAATATTGCTAGATGTCAACTTTCGTGAATGAAAGCTATTTGGTTTGAAGTGTCATGACCATCATGTGTTGTTGCAAGAAATAATTCCCATTGTAATACGTGGATTGTTGCTCAAGAAGGTGTGCGAACCAATTATAGCGTTGGGAAAATTTTTCAAGAATCTTTGTTCAAAATGTTTGACTAATGAAGAACTTGACAAAATGCAGAGTCAAATAGAATTAACCTTGTGCAAGTTAGAAACTGTGTTTCCACCTGCCTTCTTTGACATCATGGTTCACTTGCCAGTACACTTGGCAGGAGAGGCAAAAGTTGGTGGACCAGTTCAATATCGGTGGATGTACCCAATCGAAAGGTAGCTTGTGTAAATCTTTTCATTCATAGTTACATTTATCATTTATCAATGGAATAAACTCAAACAGTTGTTACTTCTTGTTATAGGTATTTGCGGACACTCAAATCATATGTTTGCAATAAAGCTCGACCTGAAGGCTCTATTGCATAAGGTTATTTGGTGGAGGAAAGTCTCACTTTTTGCTCATGATAGTTGAAGGATTTTCCATCCAAATTAAATATACCACATAGGAATGATGACACATTTAATGATAACTATGACCTTTCTATATTCATGAAAGCTGGTCAAGCAAAATGACATTTCAAATCATTCACTCTTTCTCACAAAGAGTTTCATCAAGCTAGAATGTACGTGCTACAAAATTGTGAAGATGTATGGCCATATATAGAGTAAGTTAACCATACATCCGAACAAGTCTACAATGCCATGATTTGTATTTTTTTAACAAGTGTAAAAAACTTGTAGGGAGCATAGGAAGGAGCTTGAAGCTCAAAGTTCAATAATTGAGCAAAGACATTACAAAGAGTCTCCTGATTGGTTTCGAGCACAAGTAGGTTATTGTCGTTTAAACCTAAGTCCTTCTGTTAATTACTTTAATGACCTTTCATATGTGTAACCAATAGGTCTTTGTTGACAGCTATGTTTACAAGACCATGCAAGTAATGAGCTTATAAGTTTATCGGTTGGTCCATTAAGGGTGGTCCAGTGGTACTCCATGTTTATGGTGAATGGATTTCACTTCCATACAAGTGATCGTGCAGTAGGAAAAAAAACTCAAAATAATGGAGTCATGATTAGGGGTGATAGCACCAATGTTGAAAAGGAATATTACAGTGTGTTAGAGCATATTTATGAGTTGTCTTACATAGGGAATAGAAAAGTATACTTGTTTAAGTGCCATTGGTGGGATATGGGTCATATTGGTAGGGGATATAAGGTTGACCAGTATGGGTTTATAAGTGTAAACACTCGATATTTTATTAGACACCAATGAATCATTCATCTTAGCATCTCAAGCAAATCAAGTTTTTTACGTGGATGACATTGTTGAGCCTGGTTGGCTTGTTGTTGTGAAAACAAATCCATGTAACCTCTTCAACATGCCATTTGAGGAAGGTGGTAATGACGTAAGTGAAGACAATGTTATGGTTAACGAAGAAGCTTATCAATATTTGGTGATTGACTTGAACATGTATAATGAAAGTCCTATAGAACCAAACATTGTTATTGATTTATTTAGAGATGATATACAGCCACAAGCATGCTTTGAGGAGAGTCAATTGTAACATCCTATCTCCTGACACCTCTAGACTTGACCAAAATTTTTAAAACTCAACCAAACATAACCTAAACGTCACAAAACAACTTCTCACAACCTCAGAACAGTGGAAACGAACCCAAAACGCCAGAAAATGGGTTAGGGCCGCTATAGTACTGCCACAGCTCTAGCCTCCCCTGTTTTCACTAACTTCTGGCATCGCTGGCACCGTGGCCTAGACTCTGGAGCCGTGGCTCCCCATACTGATATCCCATATCAGCAACTTCCACAATCCGGGGCGAATTTCCGACGTGCATAACTTTATGCTCCGACCTCCAATTGACTTGATTCCAACTCTTACAAGTCAATCTAGTCCTAATCTAGCCATCGACATCACTTTCACCTCAATCTAACTCCGAATGGAGATTCTAGACCCCTGAAACCATTTCAGTCACTTATTGACTAAAACTCACCACTAACCACCTCCGATTGCCACTAAAGGCAACTAGTTACTCAAAGACTAGTCATATAGGTTCAAAACCCCCAAACCAACTTGTCCAAAGAGACTTCACCCCAAAGGAACCACTCGTCTGAGATTTGACCCCTTGGGACCCTTACCTGACAAAATGGGCTACAGGCCCTAAAACACACCAATGAGGCTCAAAACCACTCTAGGCTCACAAACACCAATAAACTGACTTCTCAACCTTCAAACCATGCCACCATACATACAACATACATAACCATACATACATTCATCCAAACCATACTCTTAGTGTCATACATTCATTACAAACCATTCTATCCTACTTGGCACAAGATACATTATCCAATTACAATTACTACATAGACTATTTCCACTTATGCAGCTACTCCCGTGGCTTCTCAGGACTAGTGCCAGAACCGTCACCTGAAAGGTTAGTTCAGGGAAAAGGGGTGTGAGATAATGTCTCAGTAACCGGGGACAACCACACATATAAACATATATACATACATGTAACTCATGCAACACATGAATGTAATGTGAAATGAATGGTATGCATGTCACCCTCGCAGGGACCTTATCCTCCCCAGCACATATAATCTACCTTTATCCTCTCTAACGTATATATATATATATCCAACCTTATCCTCCCTAACACACATATATATCCAACCTTATCCTCTCTAACATATATGTATATCCAACCTTATCCTTCCTAACATATATAATCCATCCTTATCCTCCCTAACACACATACATATATATATCATCATACATCATATCGTCATCACGTCATCACCAGTCCATCCGTCATAAATCACGGCCTCACAATGTCATGTGATTATGCTCATGTATCATCATATCATCATCATCATAAACATCATAATATCATGTATGCATTATATTATATCATCTAATTGTATGCATACCACGATATATATAAAATAGTACACACAAACACATCAATATCGTGGTATGAAAGAGACATGCATATATATACACAAATATATGTACTATAATACAATATCAATAATACAATATAAACAAACATCCAGTTACCTCAGGTTGTCAATATCACACACGTGAGTTCCACGAACTCCTTGAATTGTTTGACACACGTGAACCCCTCCCGGTTAACTAAACAACCTTCATAATAACACAATTCTTCCATTAACACAATATAACATTAAACCAACCATCACAATTCAACCACTTTAGGCCTAACCCAAAGTTCTAACACCCTTTTCATGCATCATTAAGTTCTTAGGGACCATTTAAACACTACTCAAACATATACACTTTGGATTCCTAAGAGTTCTAACCGAAAACAACTTAGAGTTAAGTTCAAATCATGCATAAACCCTTCAAAACTCACATCCAAGCAACAAGAACACTAAAACACACTTCCTTAACCCTACTTCATCTATTTCAATCGGTGGATTTCGGCCAAAACCAAAGATCCAACCCTAAAACCGAAAAACCCCAATTTTAGCCGAAGAAAATGGAGAGGGAGGAGTAGAGAACACTTACCAACTTGAATCCAAGCTTCCAGAGGCTGAAAACAACTCCCAATGGCTAGAAAACATGAACCCTAGTAGAGTTCCCTTGGTTTCCTTCGTCACTCCCTTCGTTTCTTTCTTTTCGATCGTCTGAAATGATCCAGATTTAAACAAAAATCCTGACTCTCGCCGCGGCCTCACCGTAGCTCCACCGTGTTCAGCCAAAACAACACCACTGGAATGGTTCTCGCTAAGGCGGCTCTGCTTCTCGCCACGGCATGGAGCTCTTCTAGATTCCACTTAAGCCTTCCTTCGTCCTGTTTCCTCCGGTCCTGAACACAATGCCAAGAAAGATAACACGAGGGGCGTTACAACAATCATCACAAAGAAATAATCATAGTACTCAGGAGCTTGGATTCATTGATGACACTGGTATAGCATCACTGATGTATGAAGATAGTGAGGAAGAAGATGTGCTAGATGATAATGATAGTGATACAAAAGAGGATCAAGTACATGAAAATGAATTAGAAGATATCGATACTACTGAAAGTGACATAAAAGATTCAATTAGATGAAAATATTATAGTTTCATGATAAATTGATATATTTATTTTAGGGATGTTATGTACTTGTCTTACAATATGTTTTAATGACCTTAATTATATATATATATATTTCATTTATCTTGTTACTTTCCTTTATTATACATTCATATAGGATGTCATCACTACGGAGAGGTCGAGCATGGAGAGGTTTTACCTCTGGATGGGGAGCCTAATTTCTCAGATGAGGTGGCTTCCATGCATACATCAGATCATGTTCATTCACAACATCCACTTCCTTAGATTCAAACTAATATTTCTCCTCAACAGCTATCACCATAGCTTCATGAGACACATCAAGGCTCTTCCCCTATTAGCAGTGCAGGTAACTTTCCATTAACTTTATATAGTATAGATAACTAGTCTACATAACTTGTCACATCTAATTGTTTTCTTACTTTTGAATGAATGATAGGATCTTGCAATTCCAGTAAGAGGGATAGAGGCATTTATAGGGGAAAATAACTAGATTTGAAAACAAGATTTGAAGGAAAAATTAAAGTAAAAATTCATGATTCCATGTCAAGAATTGTGGGACCAGGAGCTAGGGCTTTCGCTATCCATTGTGGTTTAGTTTTTATGACCACAATATCCTTTCGAGAAGGTGTTTGGAGCAATAACCTCCAAAAGTATGGTGAGGAGTTGTGGTTGAAAGTAAAGGTAATATTTATACTAAATATATTCATTGACCATATTTTTTTATGTTTTCATAAGAAGTATACTTACTTATTTGTGCTTTAGGAGCAATTTGAACCAGAAATAGAAGAAAATGAAGAGAGGCTTAAGATAATTGCCTTTGCCTCAATGTAAGTTGGCTTTACAAATTGGAAGGCTGAATTGGACAAGCACTATTAGGCATATGTCACTAATGAAGAAAGGTTGGTGAATCGACCTTCTACCGTTAGTCTTGAGGATTGGGAGTGGTTTTTGACACACTTTGAAACTTCCACATTTAAGGTACTTTATTATTATATAAAATCTTAAAATTTTTACTTCATTCTAGGAATCTTGATCAATAACCAATTTTGTTGTAGGACAAAAGTGCAAGAAATAAGATAAACCAGCAAAAACAATTGACAAAGCATACTTGTGGTCCTGTGTCATTTGCTAAGATTGAAGAAAATGAAGTAAGTTGAATGTCTCTTCTTTTTTATTTCTTCCTTTTTCTTTTTCTTTTCCAACTTAAAATTACTTTTTGTACTTGTACATTATATTTTGTAGAGAGACCCCACTACAGGAGAGGTTCCACCAGCTGATCAACTATGGGAATTGCAGCATACAAGGAAGACCGCAGAGGGGGGCGTGAGTGGGCAGATCCAACGTCTCATGAGATTCATGTATGTGCTTCATTCTTATATTTTACCTTAAGTTAATGTATAATTTGATTTCTATTATATTAGTGTTCTTTAATTTCAGGGACGCATTCAAGAAGTCATACAACAGCAAGAAGTAAGTCACTCTCAAATGACATCTGATGAGATATTGGCGACTACTCTTGGTGAGAGATCTGGGCATGTTAGAGGGAAAGGTCGTGGGGCTCAAGCTACAAGGAAGAGAGCTCATCCTGAGGTGATCAATCCTTCTATAGTGATATCCTTGCGTTGTCAAATAGAAGAAGAAGTCCAGAGAAGATTTGACGAGGAGCGAGCAAGGATAGAAGCAGATTGTGCAGCTGAACTTGCATGGTTGGAAACAGAACGTGCACAACTTGAGCATAAGATTGAACAAATGCAGCAGAAGGTGGAACTTATCTTGGCTTCCTACCAACAGGTATTTCTAAACTTTGCACATATTTTATTTTACATTGTTTCATGATTTCACTATGTATGTTTCAAGAATTTTCTCTATGGTTTATGTATGTTTCTTGTATGTCAACCTAGAGTAACTGAAATCTATTAGTATTAGTAAGAAATGAGAATTTCAATTGAACAATTTATTAAGGGACATATGTGCCTTTGAGGATGTGAATTTTATTTGAAGGTATGATTGAATAATTGTCAATGGCTAGAGTGACTGAAATCTATTAGTATTAGTAAGAAATGAGAATTTCAATTGAATAAGTTATTAAGGGACATATGTACCTTTGAGGATGTGAATTTTATTTGAAGGTATGATTGAATAATTGCCAATGTCTGTCTCAAATTCAAGATAATTCTTTTGTAGCATAGCTTCTATTATTCTTATCCCTTAATAGGCAGAAGTTGAAAATTTTATGCAAAATGATGGTAGATGTGTAAAGACATATGCATACAAGAATGACCGAGAAGAATATATTAAGATATAACATATATTTTGTTAATTTGGTTTTATGATCATCCTTTGAGTGCATTGGCTAGGTTTCAAAATCTCTAGATTGTTTGCGCTCTAAATCTTCATAATTTAAAGTATAAACCTTTATCTAATAAAAATGCCTCACAGGCATTTGGAAGAAATTGAATGTGTTCAGTGATTTATAATATTTGGTGATAATATGGTTTATCAAGGTGCTGTGAATTTAATTTGTTTTATATTTAAACCTTGGTAGTCATGATAATAATCATTGTCATCATAGTTTATGATTATAATTCATTTGTCAATGTCTTTAAGTTATAATCTTTGTGAAATTCTAAATTTGGTCTTTTGAATTGTAAACTTTATTGGTTTTTAGGATTATGTTTTATTTTTGTTATTGTCTTTAAGCTATAATCTCGGGAAATTCTGAATTTGGCATTTTGAATTAATTGTAACCTTTGTTGGTTTGTAGTCCAATAGTCTAAATTGTGATTTAATCTTTATGCTCTTTATTTTGTTTCTAAGTGATCCTTTGATATAGGTAATACTTTATCAAATATGTAATATGTTATCTGATGCTTGAATTTGTTAACTTTTCAGGGACAATCTCATAATCTTGCCAGCGCACCTAATCCTACTCCAAGTACTAAAGCAAGGGATAGGCAATCATAGATAGTCTAGCTATATAGGATATTTATATTTTCCATGAATGTTCATATTTTGTTGATATAGAAAACTTTAGATAATTTAGCTATATTTTGTTGATATAGACTATACTTTTGAGCATATATACTAAATTATTTAGCTAATTTATCTATGTAAATATTATTTCCATTATATGTTACAAGTTCCAATTTTAATTATATTAAATATTCCTTTTTTTTCCCTCTCAACCAATTCAGGAATAAACAAAATAGAAGCAATTTTTTCATTAAGAAGTTGTTTAAAAAAATTCTCACTTTTTAGCGACGACTTTGTCGCCATCGAATAGTGTGTTACACTTTCAGCGACTACATAAATAGCTTAGGAGAACATGGCCGGTGCTGATTTTATGGACTTTTGGCGGCAACTATTCATGTTACCACTGAAAGAAGATCTTTAGTGATGACCAAAGTCATCGTTGAAGGTAGATCTTTAGCAACAGCACACTTTTGGTGACGACTATTGTCGCAGCCAAATGTGAGCTTTTGGCGGCGACAATTTTGTCCCCGCCGTAAACATTCGGTGATGAGACTTGTGGCCGTAACAAAATGTCACCACCAAAAACATTCGGTAATGACTTTTATCCTTGCCAAAAGTTAATTTTTTTATAGTGCAAGTTTCAAATGAAGTTGCAAAATATTAGAACTATTAATAACTCTAAAAAGTTAAAAATTGAAATATTCTAAAAAAACAAAGTATAAGTTGCAAATTATAAGTCAATAGGTTGCAAATTCAGGTGAACAAGCTGCAAAATAATATAATCATTGGTGACCTTAAAGATATAAAATTTAAGTCCTCCATAGTAATTAAAAAGCAAGGATGGATTGCACCTTAATTGTCAACTTGTTAAAGTAACTTCCAACAAGTCAATTCTTATATAAAACTGATCTTTCGAATGTTATATATAGTTTAGTAGTAGATATATAGCATGGTGTTGAAACAATTAAACTAACTTGAATTTACCTTTTCGTAAGACGAAACGAAAAACTAATCCCACATCAGCTGCTATCTGACACAAAGCAGACTTTATAATCATCTGACACCACCCAGTTGGTTGCTGAGCTAGGCAGTGCTAGCTTGTAACCCAAATGGTGCATGGCGTTAGGGCAGTAGGATGAGTTAGGTTGGCTGCATTTAGCTCTGTCTTACCCGGTGCAAATGTCAACCTTTAAAGTAAGGGCTGGCCTCCCGATGGCAAAAAAGAAATAATGGGCCTGGGTTAACCCTAGAGCAGGGTTGAGTAATGTCATGCTTTTAAACTTCAACCTTTAGCTTTTATTTTAAACTTCGAACGAAATAGGTACATATTGTCATGTTTCTTGGTTTTTCTTTTTGTTTTTATGAATTGGATCTTCTTCATTATGAAGCAGCTTTTTCAATGAAGACAATTGCAAAAGGATCTTCTTCTTCACTCTCAAGCCTTTCTTTACGTACGCGTTCTCCTCTTTCGCTTGATTTCTGTACTTTGAGAAACGATATGTGGTTCTTATGAAAGTTTAAGAGTGACCAGAAAGAAGAACTGCCACATAAATATACTTGGCAAAATGGCAAAGGTTCGTCCACAGAAAAAGATGATGGTCCAAGCTGCTAGGCTCACCAGGCATAGTGGGATCGTGGTGCAATAGCCTGTTATCCTTCCACTGTGAAGAACCAGAGGTTGTCGCTGCTCTGTGAAACCAGCCTCACGCGGTGCCCTCTTGCCTAAGAGCCACGAGCCTTAAGCCTTCGCCTAGGACCCGTGGCTCAATTCTCCACTTGGAACGGGCAAGCCAGCATGATGCGCCTCCAACCCAACCAGGTGAAGTCAAAGCCATTTCCCACCACCTTGGTGCCCCCACTCGGGTCACAAGCTAGCGTTACCCAACTCGGCAAGCTATGCATGATGCTAGATGCTTATATAGTGTAGTTTGTGTAGATACTCGTCGTTGGGGGACAAGCTTGAACTATATATGGTTGATGTATTTTGAACGTGATCTTCTATATTTTTGTCCCTTTAGAAAACGTAATCTGTAGCCAAAAAAAAAAAAGAAAGTCTGATCTTAAGTACTGTGTTGTGATCATCTCAGTGTACTCCAAACACAACGATGCATCATCTGTGAACGAAAATTATAAACTGCGATTTGTGACCTTATGAATATGTTGCTTTTCGTAATACAAAGCTAGCAATAGAAATTACAAAAAGAGTGTTTGTTTTTGTTTTAAAAAAATAGAAGTAGAAATTACTTTGTTAAGTTGGGTCTGCATATCAGTAATGGAGCTAGAGTCATCAAACAGCTTCTTGTATTTTCATTTACAGGAAGACAATTTTTCTTTCTTTTTTTTCTTTTTTGGATCAAGGGATTCTTGGAGAGTTTAAAAAGAAAGTGTTAGTATAAGCATTAATTTTACAAGATCATTTCTCTTTCATTTCTCATCCAAATTATACATAGTTATATCATTAGAAAGCTTGTACATCCACCTTTTTGACCATATATGACTTGTATATACAGATTGAAGAAAGATAAGTGAAACTTAATATATACATCATTAATTTATAATGTTTGTATAGTTAAAATTATATATATAACATGGACATAATAAAAAATCTCGTAATATATATAAAAGAAAAACACACACACACAGACATGCCCTCATTGGACTTCACTTCTATGTAGACAATGAGCCAAATTAGGTGGTTAAAAAAATTTAAAAAAGGCAGAAAAACCCTAATAAAATATTAAGGCTGCCTCATATGTTATGTGAGGAAACATTTTTTATTTATGAGACTACATACAAATTCTTCATGTTTTTCAATCAGTAAACCTTTGATCATATAGATGATCGATTGATGATTTATTCATCTGATTTGGCGGATTTTATGGAGATTCGTGATGCATAGATTTTGATTTTGGTCGGTATGATGCCATTGAAATTTTCGAACCCGCCCACATTTGGAAAGCATTTGTGCTATGTGAAATTGCTCTTAGCATGGTGCCATGCCTCAAACTCCTTATTAGTTATAAAATATAAAATCTACTACAAACCGTATATTATTCATAAGTCACAAACAATGTGATATATATATATACACACACAAAGGCATTACATGCTAGTATAGGTGTTTTTGTATAATTAGTAACTCTATTTAATCTTTTACAGAAAAATATACAAAAACAATATGTTTGATAGTTTAACTCTATTTCATTTTTTACAAAGCAAGAACCCAGGCTCTCAAGTTGGGAGGCTAGACTTGAGTGGAAGTTTTCCATTACTATTTTTAATGAGATTGAGAGGATTTGAGGGTGTTCATGTATTTATTGATGATTAATTTTTTTGGCAATTAAAAAAAATAAAATTCCCAAATTCTAAATACCATCAAATTAAGTTTTGTTCCCTTAAAGAACTTGTTCTTTGTAACACCATGCAACCAAAACCCAAAACTACTACCTAAACACTCAAAACAACTCAAATAGGGCAACCAAAGAGTAGCACTGTGGCCTACTACAGCGCCGCCACGACGTATGAGAAATAGAATGGGGTGGTGCTACAACCTAACTCCTGGTGCTGTGGCGCCAATGACAGCAACCTTATCAGCAAATTTCTGATTTTTTGAGGGAACTTCCTACGTGCATAACTTTTTGCTCTGACCTTCGATTAACTTGATTCCTCCTCCAAGTCACTCTTATCCCAATCTAACCAAAGAAACCGACCTCACCTTAAAATACCTCCATATGGGAGATTTTGGACACCTAATATCATTTTGATCACATTTTGACCAAAACCAACAACTCAACACTTCCAACTGCTACCAATAACTAATTGGTAGCGCAGAACTATTTCCACAAGTCACAACTAATACAACCAACTTGTCCAAGAAGGTTTTTCCGAGAAAAATGTCACACCTTAATTTAGGCCCATATTCCATGTTTTAGACCTTATTTAAGTCCATTTAAGCATGATTAGAAGCTTGAATAAAAAAAAAACTAAAAACAGAATTTTCAATAATTTGAGTACTATTTACTTGGTAAATTCCATTTTACCAACTGAATTTTAAAAATTCATAACTAATTCTATAAAAATTGTATTTGAGTGATTCAAGTATCTAAAAATAGTTAAAAACAGGTGCTGGGCCAATTCACATAGTTTATTCTTCCAAAACTCACTATAGATTTGGTCAGTTTCACTTTCTCAGGATTTTGGCCTTAACTTAAAAAATTTATATCTTACTCTACCCTGAGCAAATTCATGAATCATTTCTCATTGGAAAGCCTGTATGTCTATTTTCTAGAAATAGTTTTCTTGTACATTTATTCAGCTTGTACAGGGCATGACATTAACTTAAATCATAAAAGGTCAGAATACTACTTCTACTAGAACAGTTATGGGAGAAATTACATAACTCCTTCTTTGCAGCTCCAAATACTTTCAAACTAGTGGCATTCGTTTCCTAGGAATTAGAGTTTTCCATAAATGCAAGTCACTAAATTTTTGGATCTATACATGATTTTATGTTGGCTTATGAAGCAACCATTACCTACAGTGGAAGTTCTAGTTTTTCCCATATTTCCCTGTTCTAAATCCTAATTTCAAAAATTCATAACAAATTGCACACACATCTAAATGAAGTGCTCCTTGATCCATTTTAAAGCTCTACTTGTTTACTTTCAAAGAATGTATAATATTTACACTATTTGCAACATTTTGTTTAGACAATAACTAGTTCACTAGTAATGGGTTAGAACAAGCTTTTCACTCACGAACCATGTAGTATAGGTTCCATAGCATTTGCACATTATTATACTTGACTTTAAATACATACATAACATCATAGGAAGGCTTAATAGCACACGTTAACCAAAAGTAGCAATCCCATACATTCATAAAAATTTTTTTATACACAATTGCATCATAGATTGCTATAACACTTTGTAAAGAAATCATGCATCCATTTCATCATCTTGATTCTTCTCCCTTGGGCCTTTCTTGCACTCTTTGCATAGCTTGGCCTAAACATGGTAGACATTTGGAAAGGTTGAGATTCATGGAATCTCAGTATTAAATACCTCTCATGAAAACATATTATCACATAAGCAAGAAATTGTTATAAAAGCATCATTAAATCACTTTAAGGCATGTATACATAAACATTTTCCAAAAAATTCGGTAGAGTTTCCTCTTAAATTTTGGACGTCCTAGGTGTAACACTTTATACTCAAACACCTCTAGACCAAAATCTTCAAAACCCAATCAAACATAACCCCAAACATATAAAAGGAACTTTCCAAAGCTTCAAAGTAGCAGAAAAAACACCAAAAAGGCACCTGAACAGGGCGAGGCCGTGGCCTTCTACAATGACACCGCGGCTCCAACCCTTCATAGACTCATTGACGCCCACTGTCTTGCTGGCGCCGCAGCCCCAACATCAGCTTATATCAGCAAAATGCTGATTTGCCAGGCTAACTTCCGACGCGCATAACTTCATGCTCCGAACTCTGATTGACCTAATTCCAACTCCTACAGATATCTCTCGTCATTATCTAACCATGGATACCAATTTCACCCAAATCCAACTCTATTTGCAGATTTTGGACACCCAACACCGTTTTGGCCACTTTTTGACCAAAACTCACAACCTATCACCTCAAATTGTCACCAAAGGCAAATAGACACCCAGAGACTCTTCACACAGGTCATATTTGGCTAGACTAACATGTCTAAGAAGGTTTTACCCTAAAGAAACCTTTCGTTCGAGAATTGAACCCCTTGAACCCCAAAACCACATAATGGGCTATATGCCCACAACTTACATACAAGGCCCAAAACCACCCTTGGGCTTGCATTCAACCAGTCTAGCATACAAATACCTACTTATACATTAAAGATCCATACCAGGGTATACTATCAATATCTCACATCATACATCACATGTATCTCTATACTTATCTTACATAACATCCATCAACATCACTATCATCCTATAACATATAGATATTACTTCTAGGACTCTCATCCAAGCAGCCAACTATACAACAATCTACTTAGCACCAAATTACATAAACTAAATTATAACCATGAAATATACTTGAAATTCCCGAGGACGCAAAGACCGCTAACTCCTTGATCCTCTCCGAACAAGCACCAGAGTCTTGACCTGAAAGGTTAGTTCATGGGAGAGGGGTGTGAGACGATGTCTCAGTAACCGGGAACAACCACACATACATATATACATATACATATATCTTATGAAACTCATAAATGTAATATGAAATGAATGATATGCATGTCGCCCTTGCAGGGACCCCATCCTTATCCTCCCTAACACATATATCATCCGTCCTTATCCTTCCTAACACATATATCATTTATCCTTGTCCTCCCTAACATATATATATATATATATCGTCCATCCTTATCCTCCCTAACACACATTTATATATATATATATATATCCAACCTTATCCTCCCTAACATATATATATCATCATATAACATATCATCATCACGTCATCACCACCCAATCCGCCACAAATCCAATCTCACAATGTCACGTGGTGATGCTCATGTATCAACATATAGTAATTATCATCATCATCATGATCTCAATGTCATGCTATACAACATGTCATATCATATCAATGTCTTCATCACATATATATAATCATCATCATCATCGTAAATTCACATCATGTCAGATCAACATATGTACACCATCATCGTATACTATATCGTCTAGCCATGTGCATACCACGATATATATAGGAAAAGCCATACACATACACATAATGATATCGTGGTATGAATGGAGACACACACACACACACATATATATATATATCAACATATAACACAAATACAATCACCCGGTTACCTTAAGTTATCAGCACCACACACACAGGGCTTAAGCAGGCCTCCAGAGCACCCCAATCACGAACTGTAAGCCTCCAATTAGCCAATGTACCATTACAACAATAAATACCTTTTATTAACATAATTCCCATAACACTACAATCCACAATCTAGCCGTCCAAGCTTAACCCGGAGTTCTAACAACATACACACATACCAATAAACCTTAAACAACCATTCAAACACACACTAACACATACCATTTCGGATTTCCAGTTCTTTTCCCAAATTCCAACTTAAGGTTTAGCTCAAACCCATCATAATCCAACCAAAACTCATACCCAAGCTTCAATAACACTAAATCACACTCCAATAATCCCTTTATGCACCATTTAATCGGTGGAAATCAACCAAACATGGACTCCCACACAAACCCCTGAAAAATAACTCCAAATTGAAGAGAAAAACGAAGAGGAAGAGAGTATATCCACTTACCAACTGAGAAGCAAGCTTTTATGGTCTAGAAAACATCCCCCTAGGTCGTATTTTGCGTGCCCTAGCAAAGCTTCTCGCTGCTTCTTCGTCACTCCCTCCATTTCTCTCTTTTCTTTTGGTCCAAAATGATTCTGATTTAAACCAGTTTTTCGACTCTCGCCGCGGCTCCAGATAAGTCCGCCGCGGGGCCACCAGTTTCAGCTGGAAAAATACCTCTGGAATTGGCTCTCGCCATGGCTGCCCTGCTTCCCTCCATGGTGTGGAGTTCATTTCTTCTTTACTTGAACCTTCCTTCATCCTATTTTCTTCAGTTTTGCACACAATGCTAAAGACAAGTGTCATGAGGGGTGTTACACTAGGGTCTTAAAACCCCTTAAACAACTCAGCCATCATCATCAAAATATCACAAAACATCATAGCAATTAACAACCAATTCATCAAAACATTGCAATTCACATGATAATACATGAGCAAGTTTAGGTTAGTTTACTACCTTGTAACTTTCCAATGCTTTCCAAACTCTTCTTTTGACCTTCCAACACTTCTTAGAATCCTATAGCATCACAAAATGAGGCCATTAGTCACTAATTACACAATCTTCTCCACAAGGTGCTTTCTTGAACTAAAAATTCCATTTAGTTATCCTTTGGAAATCTCTTGTACAACACATTTGTCCTAGCCTATTTTGAACCAAAGGAATATATTTTTGGGGTCAAAATCATGAAATTCTCTTCCTATCTCAAACCTTAAATAGGCAAAAAATTAGGGGAAATTGTAGAAAAATAATAACTTATCAAACTTGCAAACCAATGCCATATTCTTGTATCTTGTGGCCTTTATTTCACTTTTTATGGTTTGATTTCTCCATGGCTTCATTTTCTCTCTCTACTCTTTCTCTAGATAGAAATTCTCAGTGAGAAAATAGAGAGAAATACTTCATGAAATATCATAATACTCAAGTATGTACAATAGGGTAACCAAAGAAATCTACCTTGAGAGTTTTAGGTCTAAAGAAGTCCTCTAGCTTGGTCTTTATTTCCCTTCAATGGTTCATATGTGATGAAGGTTGAAGATGATTAGTTATATGGCTAACTAAGGTGATTAAGGGATTTAAGTGATAGAAGTCAACTTTAGTTACTTTAATTTTTAACTTCAGTGACTTTATTTTAATAAAACTTTTGTAAAGATTCCTTCTGTGTCGTAATAAGTTGTAGCACGCCACTTGTCTCATTCTTGGCCAAAAATTGCTTCAATAATTTTTATGGAACAAATAATGTAATGACTTACTCCTAAAACACCCCAAAACAACTCCTAAAACATCAAAAACATGGAAAAAGTCCGAATAGGACCAGAACAAGCTGAGCCACAGTGAGCTACAATACTATTGCGGCCTGAGAGAAACAAAATTGCTTAGTGCCACGGCCAAACTTCTAGCACCACGGCGCTCGTATTAGCAAGTATATCAGCAACATATTGATTTTTTGTGTGAACTTACCACACTCACAACTTTGTGCTCCAACCTCAGATTGGCTTGGTTCTAACTCCTACTGGTCACTCTCATCCCAATCTAACTATAGACACTAATTTCACTCGAATCTATCTCCGTATGGAGGTTTTGAATACTCGACACCATTTTGAGAACTTTTTGGCCAAAACTCACAACTAAGCACCTCTAATTGCCACCAAAGACAATTTGGTACTCAAGGACCATTCACATAGGTCATAAATGGCATAACTAGCTTGTCCAAGGAGATTTCACCTCAGAGAAACCACTCCTTTGAGTTTTGACCCCCTTGGTCTCTAAATTCTCGTAAGGAGCTATATGCCCCAAATCACACAGCTTAGGCCTAAAACCACCTTAGACTCACACATACAGCCAATTCGACTCACAGACTTATGCTCTAATCAATAGTAATCCATACCGGGGTCCAAACCACCATCACACCCATACAAACCATACATGAGCAAATCCATACCACATCATTATCAATATCATCACATATCATTCATCATCATCAATATCGTACAATCATTATTGTCATAATCATCATCATCCTCATATAGAGTATAGACAACACCCCCAGGAATACTTAGAATAAGCAGAAAGACATGCTATCCTACTTGGCACAATTCATCACATAGACAATAACATAAACTACCATTGACTAGGCTACGACTCATTTGTCTTATCCAAACTAGTACTAGAGTTTTTACCTGAAATGTTAGTCATGGGGGTGTGAGACAAAGTCTCAGTAACCGAGAACACAACACATGAAACAAATATCGGTAATTCACACATATATGTATAGTGCAATGAAATGTAAAATGTCATGGTATACATATCTCCCTCATATACGACTAGAACCACGGGCTGTCATCATTACAGGATATTTCTAAAAGGTGATTCCCTTCCAACAGCTGGTGAAGATTGATTCTGAGACATAACCAAGCTCACCTCACACTAATACAATGTGGCCAAAGCTTACACTAGTGCTTAGACCATAACTCTCCTTTCCCTGGACCACTTAAATTGGTGGTGATTTAGGGAAGATGCAATCCACTGCCACCTGGCTCTCCTAGCCATAGGAGAGGATTTAGTGGCAAGGATGTTCCATCATATCACCATATCATATCATATCACATCTTATCTCATCATCATCACCCAATCCATAATATCTTACTATGCTCAATGCGATGATGATGTTTCATGCCATGTCATCATGTCTATATTGCTATGTAATCATTATCAATGTCATGCTAGCATGTGTCATATGGGAATACTCAAGAATCGTATACATATATGCATAATATCATCAAATATATAAATCAAGGATCGAAATGCATATACCTCAACTAACGGTGTACGTATCATGATGGAAATAAAACCATGCATACACACAAACAATGTCGTGGTATGAAAAGAAACATGCATATATACATAAACATATAACTAATACTTAACATATATACATATACACTCAGTTACCTTAAATTGCTGACACCACACACACAGGTTCTCACAAGCCTTCGGATCACCAACAATGAATTGAACTCCTCTAATTAGCCAATTAAAACACTACAATCACACAATAACTTTAGTTAATCCAATGCACAACCATTCCAAAACTCAACCAATTATACCTAACCTAAGGTTCCAGCAACCTTCATGCACATACAACCATTTAACTCATGCATCCACACATTAAATTCGGATTCTATACTTCTTTACCCATAATCAACCTAGGGTTTGGTATAATTCATACATACTCTCTCTTAAACTCATACCCAAGCTTCAATAACACTAAATACTACTTCAATAATCCTCTTCTGCTCATTTTAATTGGTAAAAAATGTAACCCAACTGAAACTCAAAATATTCTCACAAATTCTAACTTAATGTCATGAAGAAAAGAGAGAAGGAGAGGTTAGGGATCACTTACCAATCAAGATAGAAGCTCCTCAAAGCTAGAAATCATCTCCCAAGACCAGAGAAATGAAGCCATAGTAGAACCCTCCTAAGAATTTCAAGGACTCACACTGCGATAGACAATAAGCTCACTACGGCTCAGAGCCCTTTTGTTCGAAAAAATATTGAAGCTCCCAATTTTGTATGCCACAACGGCCCTACTTGTCGCCACAGCATGGAGTACTTCTACCTCTTCTTTACTCTTCCTCCGTCCTAGTTCCTCCAGTCCTACACACATCATCAAGTATACTTCCCGTTAGCTTGAGACTAAGTCTAGGATAGGATAGTATATTGAGAGTTGTTGCAAATATTCTTTACTAAATGAATTTACCTATGCCGATTAAATATTTTTACCAAAATTGTCATTAAATTGGTACAGGATTATCCAAAAATTGCTTTTAGCCTAAAATCATTATCTTGACCCAAAATAAATTTTATCAAGGTCCATTTAGTGTCCATCAATTGGTACTGCCCTTTCTGCAGTCTAAACTAACTTTTATCAGGTAAAATATTAATATTAAACCCTAATTACCAAATAAAAATTATTTTGATCTTAATAAATTCTATATTATATTCTATTAGTCTAGACTCATTGATAGCTTCATTTTGACTATAATTTATCATATTTTTAAAAATACCCTTGATAGGATAAATTTATAATTTTTAAAACTTTCAGATTATTATGTGTAATTTTATCCAAAATTATTTTGACTTTCTTTCAGCATGCATTTCCTCTTTTTTGGGGACTAAATTGTAAAGTATTTTCATTTCTTGGGGTAAAATTACTATTTTCTTATTTTTCGGTCTATCCTGGAAAATAACCACTTTACCATTTTCCATTTCCTTATGTATCTTTCCATTTTTATTGTTTCTCTATACATTTTAGGATATTAGCATTTTTTCCCTTAGGGTTTAAATGAAATTTTCACATTTTACTTCTAATTTGAAAAATGTCCATTTTGCCTTTAAGCTAAGTCATAAACATAATTACCCATTCTTTCAAGCATTTTCTAGTAATTTTTCCCAAGAACCAATTGTTTATTATTTCTTTTTGCACTATCCAACAATAATTTTCAAATTGGTCTATCTCTTAACCTAAATCTCCCCGCAATGCAATTCTCACATCGTTGCGCTCAGCTCAAGACGAGCTTCCATTCAAGAGATATATTGCATACCTTCCAAAGTAAATTATAGAATTAATTTTTGCTTTGGATCGTATAAAAAATTAATTCCAATTAAAGACCAAATATAACTTCTTCTAAAAACAATATGGAAAATTAATTCCTTCTAGAGACTGAGCATGCAACTTCTTCGTCTCACTTTCTTTCTCATCTTTTCGTGCATCCTATGGTATCCCGTAAAAATAGGAATATTACAAAAAACCACTCCTCCGAGTTTTGACCTCCTATGAACCCTAAAAATACACTGATGGGCTATATGCCCAGTTCAAACATACAAAGCCCAAAACCCATATTAGGCTTATAAATGAGACACATTAAGCTTAAAAAAGAATATCAAACATGCACCAACACATATTGACCCACTCCGAGGTCCAGAGACATAACACATAACATTTAAATCACAAACTTGGGCATTTGGCCGCATCAACATAATTTCATGCATCTTCATCAAGCAAACACAACCACATATGATACAATAACATATAATACTCTCCTAGGGATACAAAGAATAGGTGATACACACAACACTAAACTATTTGGCACAATTCATAACATAAACTATAACACAAAGCTACCAGCTAAGTCTTGGATATTCCCATGCGAAGGAGAACAATGACTCCTTAGTCTTCTCCAACCTATTGCTAGGATCTTCTCCTGAAATGTTAACTACAAAAGGTGTGAGGCAGAGTCTGAGTAATTGGGAAAACCCACACAAACAACATATATACAATATAATCAAATGTATGCATAGGATACGACACAATGCTAATGCAATGAAATGAAAGTTCCCCTTCGTACACAGCTAGAAAAATGGGCTAGTTACTATCACAAGGCAACCTGATAGGTGATTCCCTTTCAACAATCAGTAAAGACTAATTTTGGGACATCATTAAAATCACCGCACACTGATATGACCCAGCCAAATGTCATACTAGTGATTGGGCCGTGGTTCTCCTTCCTATGGACTAGCCAAAGTGGTGGTGATTTAGGGAAGGTAATCCCCAAATCCACTTATACCTAGCTTTCTTGGCCATAAGAGAGAATTTGGTGGCAAGGATATATAATCATCAACCTCACCACTTGGCCACTAGTGGTTCGGTAGTCCATGTGGTATCATCATATCTCATATCATCATCACCCAATCAATCATTTCTCATATGCATAATGTGGTGATGATGCTCAATGCTATGCTAACATGTCTATGCCATACACAATTATCATCATACTTACAATCGTCATCATCATCATGCTAGCATACAAACATGTGGGGATGCTTAATAATCATATACATAAATAGCATTAACACATTCATGCACTAAAAACAAGGAACAAGAATATATCTTACAATACTTCCGCTAGCGTGCACATACCATGATATGAAAAAAACAAGCATAATTACAAGTAATATCATGGTATGAAAATGGACAAACATATATATATCAACAACTAACATACATATAATATACACCCCGATTACCTCAAATTGCCAACACCCAATGCACATAAGGGTTCGGTAAGTCATCAAAGTACCAATCACAAAATTGAATGCTTCCAATCAACTGATCGAACACTACATTGCCATAATATCTTCAATTAACATGATGCATATATAATCCACAAAACCATAATTCAAATATTCAAGCTTAACCTATTGTTCCAATAGCATAACTACACATTAATGAGCTCCAAAAACATATCCCAACCATGAACCAATGCTTTAACTTCAGATTCCAAGTTCCCTCATTCATTTTCAAGCTAGGATTTATGCTAAAACATATATAATCCCTCCTAAATTCTTGCCCAAGCCTTAAGGATAACAAACGACATTGTAATAATCCATTTACAGCCATTTCAATCGGTAGAACCATCCTTAAACTTGAAACCTAGCTTACTCCTATGGATTTCACACCAAAAATGGATAGAAAAGAGAGGAAAGGAGGCAAGATCCACTTACCAATAAAGATTAAAGCTTCTTGAGTCCAAAAATCACTCCCCAAGATTGGAATTATGAACACTAGTAGAGCTCCACTTCTTCTTCTTCTTCACTATCTTCCATTTCTGTCGATTGCTCATACTTTGATTTAAACATGTTTTGTGACTCACGCCATAGTGGACGATTAACTCGCAGTGGCGTGAGACCCTTCTATCTGAAAAAGATTGGAAGTACTCTATTCTATCGCAGCAGCGGCCCTGCTTCTTACTGCGGCGTGATATACTTCTATCCCATTTTCTCCAATTTGCTTTCATTTGTCCTTTGTTTGGTCTTGGTTCTTCCTACATTACACAATACAGAGGTTGTTACATTCTCCCCTCCTTATAAAAAATTTGTCCTTGAAAACTTCACATTAGCTTAAAACTAAGTCTAGGATAACATGTTAAGGTTTGTTACATTCTCCCTTCCTTATAAGAATTCAGTCCTTGAAATTTCAATCATTACCTCAGGCAAAAAGATCGGGGTATTTTCTTCACAAAGATTCCTTCATCTCCCAAGTAGCATCATCCAACATCAAATTGCTCCACAATACCTTTACTAGTCTAGTACTCTTATTCCTTAACTGCTTCACCTTTGTGTTAATAATCAACTTTGGCTTAACTTCAAAAGTCAGATCTTCTCATAACTAAATCTCTTCATTTTCTACTATCTAAGATGGATCAAGAAAATACTTCTAGAGTTAGGACATGTATAAAATATCATGTAACTATGCAAGTGGTAGAGCCACTTGATATGCCACTGGCCCAATTCACTCTAGGATTTGTAATGGACCCACATACCACAAAGTAAGCTTCTTTGCTCGAATCAATCTCCCAACTCCTGTAGTAGGGGTGACCTTGAGGAACATATGGTCTCTAGCATCAAACTCCAAAGATCTCCTCCTTCAGTCCCACTAACTCTTTTACCGAATTTAAGTGGTCAAAAGATTTTGACGAATACTCTTTATCTGTTGAGAGGTTTGATCCACAATATCCTGGCCCAACAAACTTCACTCACCAAGCTCAACCCAACATAGAGGGTATCGGCACCTCCGGCCATACAAAGGTTCATAAGGCACCATCTACAAACTCGAGTGGTAGTTGTTATTAAAGGCAAACTCGACCAATGGCAGATATTTATCCCAATTGCCCTTCTATTCCAAGACACAAGCTAGTAACATGTCCTCCAGAGTTTGAATTGTCCTTTTAGTCTACCCATCAAATTGGGGATGATAGGCAATACTGAAATTCAACCTCGTCCCCATACCTTTTTGAAGGGACTTCCAAAATCTTGATGTGAACCACAGGTCTCTATCCGATACAATACTCATTGGGATCCCATGTAGTCTCACAATCTCATTTACATATAATTGGCCAACTTCTCCATTGTGATGGCCTCTCAGATCAGAAGGAAATAGGCCGACTTCGTTAATCTGTCAACAATTACCCATATAACATTATGCCCTGAGGAGGTTCTTGGTAATCCCATTATAAAATCCGTGGGTATATTATCCCATTTCCATTCCGGGATCTTCAAAGGCTACAACAATCCTATGCAAAGCTAATTCTCTATTTTCACCCTTTGACAAACCAAACATCGGGCCATATACTATACTATATCCTTCTTCATGCCTGGCCACCAATACCCTCACTTCCAATCTTGATAAATCTTGGTACTATGTGGGTGAATAGTGTAGCTGCTTTTATGAGCCTCCTCCAAAATAATTTCTTGTAGTCCAACAACATTTGGCGCATAAGTTCAACCACGATACCGAATAATATCATCTTTACAAAAATTGAAATCTTAGGTCTCCACCATCTCAATCTATTCTCAAATGTTCAAAAGATAAGCATCCTTTAAATGAGCAAAATGAATCTCCCTTAATAAACTACTGGACATATTGATAGATCCTATAACTAGTACTCTGGGTTGCACAATAAGGGATAACTTTGTATCCCTCAAGCATTCTATCAATTTTTGCTCCCTCATCATCATGGCAGCTATATGAATTGACTTCTTACTCAAAGCACCCATCACTACATTGTCCTTCTTGGGATGATACTTAAAAGTAAATTCATATCCCTTTAAGAATTCCACCCATCACCTTTGCCTCATGTTCAATTCCTTCTAATAAAAAAGATACTTCAAACTTTTATGGTTATTGAACACGTCAAACTGAGTGCCATAAAGATGATGTCTCCATACTTTTAAGGAAAACACCATAGCCGCCAGTTCAAGGTCAAGAGTAGGATAATTCTCCTCATGAAATTCCAACTATTATGATGCATAGGCTAAACTATTCCTTGCTACATTAACACACACCTTAAACCTTTCTTAGTGGCATCCGTGTAAACGGTGAACGGCTCAAATAGGTTTGGAATGATTAACACTGGAGTGGACATCAAATGAACTTGGAACTCTTGAAATGCTCTCTCAAACCTATCATCCCAAATGAAAGGTCTATCCTTGCGTGTTAGCCTCATCAATGGTATGGCAAGCTGAGATTATCCTTTAATAAACCTTCTATAATGCCCGATCAACCTTAGGAAGCTACAAATCTCTGTCATTGATTGAGGTCTTTCCTAATTCAACACTAATTCTACTTTATAAGCGTCCACTGCTACACCATCTTTTGAAATCACATGCCCTAAGTCAAAACTCATATTTACTTAGTTTGGCATACAATTAGTGGTCCCTTAACACTTGCAACACAATTCAAAGATGAAGTGCATATTCCTTCCTCCTCTCTCTTAGAATATACCAGGATTTCATCAATGAACACTATCACAAACTTATCCAGATATGGTCCGAACACCCTGTTCATATAATCCATAAAGATTGTGGGGGCATTAGTTAACCCGATGGGTATAATAAGGGATTCGTAATGCCCATATTAAGTCCAGAAAGCTGTTTGGGCACCTCTTCTACACACGCTCTAAGCAGATGATAACCAAACCTCAGGTTATTCTTTGAGAATACCGAGGTGCCAACTAATTGATCAATCAAGTCATCAATCAGTGGCAAAGGATACTTGTTCTTTATTATCACCCAATTCAATTGCCTATATTCAATACACAATATGAGGCTACTATCCTTCCTCTTAACAAATAACACCGAAGCTTCACAATGTAAGACACTTGGTCTAATGAAACCCTTCATCAACAATTCTTCAATGTGCTTTTTGAGCTCCTTCAATTCAGAGGCCGACATTCGATATGGAGCCTTAGAAATGGGACTTGTCCCAGGTTCCAAGTCAATGGAGAACTCAAGCTCCCGTTATGCTGGCAATCCGGAAATCTTCTTTAGGAATACATCAGGGTATTCACAAACAATCGGATACCTTTCTAATCCTTCTTCCACCTCCACCTTAATAGAAAAGAAACCAGGAATCCTTCAAATATCTTTCGCTAATATCTGTCATCTTGAGAAAAAGATGAACAAACATTTTCTTTACTCCCTTGAACACCAAGGATATTCATTTGCAAGGACACAATCTTCCGAGCAAGATCAAGAAATAACATTACTAACCTCCAACCAATCTATCCCAATAATAACATCAATTCCTTACAAAGGCAAACAAATCAAATCCAAAGTAGTGCTTCAGTTTTCAAAACAAACCACACAATTCAAACAGGCTTGAGTAGTTCTTACCAAAACCCCCGTGGGTGTAGAAATCAACAACTCGAGACGTAACTCAATTGCCACTATTCCCAGTCTCCGTGCACAATAAAAAGATACAAAAGAGTGTGATGCATTGAAATCAAATAAAGCATGATTGGTAAAACCATTGAGTTTGAGTTTACCTCGAATCATGTTGGAAGTAGCATTTGCTTCCTGTTTGATTATTGCATAGACTTGCTCGGGTACCATTGGCTTCATTGCAACATTATCACGCCTTGGTTTATGGCAACCCCATGAAATGTGACCCGACTTTCAACAATTATAACAGATCAAACACTGTCGATCGCCATGATTCATCCTACATTTTGCACAAGAAGTACAGGTACTAGCTGAACTAGGTTGAGATGAAATCGAATCTCTTCTAACAGTGTTACTATGGCTAGAACTATCCTGATCAACGCCTCCTCTATTGAAGGGGCCTTTACCAAACTAACCTCTACCAAATCTACCTCTACCTCTACCAAACTGACCACTATTGTACTAGCCTATTCCCCTACTAAAACCACTACTGTCGCTACTACAATCAAATCCACTTCATTTACTTATTTCTCATGTGGGTCCCAAATGTGAAAATGCACGAATCATTGAGCTCTTCTTCTCTTCCTCGATCTCCCACATTCATTAGGATAGCACTCAGATCTTCTCACACAAGTCCTTAAATGATGTATACTGTAACACCTTGATTTAGGACCGTTTTCCCATGTGTTAGACCTCATTAAAGTCCAATTATACTTAATTAGAACCTTGAATCACATAAAATGTTATAATAAAATTTTTCAAATTTCAGATTCTATTCATTTAACCAAATTCCTTTTTCCCGACCAAACTTCGGAAAATTATAACTAATTCTACAAAAAAAATATGCAAGTGATTCAAGTCTCTAAAAATATCTCAAAAGATTGTCTAGATGGAAAAAAATATAAAATAGATCAATTATTTGGCCAATGTGTATAGTAAATTTCGTGAATTTTCATTGTTCATATGGTCAATTTCAGAAATTCCAGTTTCCTCAGATAATTTTAAAAATTCACTATAATTCATACACATATCCAAATTGAGTATTCTTTGGACCATATGAAAGCTCTTTCTGTCTATAACATTCATACTTTGCATTACAAAAAGTTCAAATAGTGGCAAGTTTACTCTGTAGTGGTCAGAATGACCCTTTGCATCCTAATATTTTATCAAACAAAAGTTGTAAAGTATTTACATGGCCATAATTCATCCTCATATCATGTCATACATTTAGTAAGACCTAAGTGAACATAAAAACTTGGAGAAACATATTAAACATTACATTTACAAATTCATACAAAAGTTACATGTTCATAGTCATTGCAATCATTAACACATTAATAACCAAATACTTTCTCCTTTCCTTTCACTTCCTTGTAGATCTTGCCATTGTTGCTTCCTAATCATGGTTCATATATGGGAGGGTGAGATTCAAAGAATCTCAGTAGCTAATACCCCGACATACCATCATATTATTGCATTTTCCATAAGAACATCACATAAACTTTAATTCATCACATAGGCACATTGAGACATGTAAATTTTACAAAATTTTTGACAGAGTTTCATTTTGAAAAATGGACATTCCGAGGCTTAAAACCCCACATACAACTCAGCCAATATCAAAGAATATCACAAATCAACATTTCATTCATATACTATAATGTCAAGTATCAAAATAACAATAATGACAATGTGATGCTAGTAAGGGAAAATTAACTACCTTTATGTGTTCCAAAGGTTCCCACACATGGTACACTACTTCTTGGGCCTTCCAACACTTTCTTGAACCTAACCATATCATCATTTAAACACTTTAGCCCCTAGTTTCAAGAATTACATAATGCTGTACATATTAAACCCTAACTTTTTCACTTAGCTTTCTTTTGAGTTTTTCTTGAATCCAACACTTGTATTTGACTAATTTCAACCCAAGGAATCCATTTTTGAGGTCAAAAACATGAAATTCTAACTCTAGGAATAACCCATTTTTGGCCGAAATTAAGAGAAAATGAAAGAAAATTACTATACTTCATGAACATCAAACTATCTATATATTCATGCTTTAAGTTAACATTCTATCATTTTCCCTATGTTTTATGGTTGAACAACTCATTTCCTTACTATATCCATATTTGGCTGAAACCTAAGAGAGTGGAGAAGGAAATCTAATCCATGGATCATGCTTCAAATGTAATATCCCAAGAAAGCTACAATATCTAGAAATGTATAGGAAATTTACAAAAACAGACAGACACTGTTTTGTGTAAAATAAGGCAAAGAGATCATTTATTCTGGTTGGACGGAAAAATAAAAAATTACATTTTTACCCATAAAGAATTATTAAAATGACATTTATGTCCTTAAGCTTAAAAATACAGTTAAATGAGAGTGCAAAAGTTCTTGGGAAAAATTACACCCAAGGCCCAAAAGTTTTAAAATTTTAAATTTGTCCCAGGTCAGGGATAATTTTGTATATATGAAAAATTACTATTAGAATGAAGCTCTCAATGAGATGAGCCTAATGGTATATGACACTAAAGGTTAATATTTAAGGATAAAGAAACAATCAATGCCAAATGTCCAAAAGTAACTTGATACCAATAAAGTAGGTTGCGGGCCCCACAGACAGTTAAAAGGTGATCGGGATTGGATTTGGGCCTCACATAGATATTGTTTGGGACAGAATAATTAAGGAAATATAGATATAAATTTAGAATATTCCTGTATCCCTAAAATACTAAATTAATGTAAAAAGCGACTTTATCGGTACCGGTAAAAAATATCTGACACTGAGTATATCTGGACCAAGAAAAATATGCAGTATTTTGGAGATACTTTAGTATGAGTTGGCACCATTTTCAGCGGCACATGTGCTGCAAATAACTATTTTATTATTTTATGCAAATACTTTAAGAAATATGTAAAAGTGACATGGTTGGATTAAGTTTAATTAACCCATGATTAAGCTAAGTAGTTAAGTGAGTTAATTATCCAATTTTCTTCATATGTTGGACATCCAAATAGCTGCTGCACATGGGGGAAAGCAATATTTTATTATTTCTTAAACTACTTCTGAAACGGTTCATAAATCCTCCACCCATGTAACCTCCATAACCCCCCTCCCAACTTTAATGTATTCATTTTATGGTTCTGTAACATTTGCAGCCCAACTAGTATAAATAGGGCATTTGCTTGTAAGAAAGGAAATCAATCAGAAAAAAAAAAAGAATAGAATCAATTTCTCAATTTTGAGTATTCCTTTAGCTTTTAAGCCAACTTCTTTAAGAAGTAGTTTGACTAACCTAAATTAGGAAGAGTAAACTATGATTAAGGAAGTTTATCTCATCTCTCTCCTCTTGGAATTCCTACGTGCTAGTTAGTGAGTGAGAGGCTCTCATTTTGCAGCAAACAAGAAGCCCAACTTGTGAGAGAAAAGAGAGGAAAGGAGAAAAGAAAGAGAAGCTAAGGTGCAAGACTTGGAGAATCAAGTTGCCAAGTAAGTATCTATGACCTTGAGCTTTTGCTTTCAAGTGTTGAGTAGTAGTGTCATGGAGTCATCTTCTTCCTCCATTCTTCCATAGATTTCGGCCATGCTTGAGGTTGTCCAAGGGATGAGTTTTTGCTAAATAAATAAAGGGGAAAGCTTAGAAAAGTCATGTAAAGCAAGTTGTCACAACTAGTTTGAAGTATTGTGAAGCAAATCCTTTTCTTGAATTTCCCCCTAATTTTTGGCCAAGTTAGAGCTTCTCCTAGAGCTGAAATTTCATAATTTGGACCTCAAAAATGGATTCTTTGGGTCCAAATTAGTCAAGAACAAGTGTTGGTTTCAAGAAAAACCAAAAGGAAAGCAATATGGAAATTTTAGGTTTTAAGTACTTTGTGAATTGAAAGCATGAACCAGTGGCATATAACCTCATTTTATGATTTGATAGGGTTCCAAGAAGTGTCTAAAGGCCAAACAAAGTGTGCACCAAGTTTGGAAAAGTTGGGAAAGCTTGAAGGTAGTTATAATCTCATTTATGCCTATTGTTATCAACTTGAGTTTTTGTATTTCTTTGATTATGCCATGCTTTGAATTGAATGATTTGTGTTGGAAATGTGTTATATTGTATGAAGGTTTTATTACCCATGGATGTCCAATTTTCAAACTGGTACCATGCCAAAATTTTCATGACATAGTATGGCATATTATGATTTCATGGTTTCCAATGATTGTTTATGAAATGTTATTATGATATATGTGCATAAATGGTTGTAACTACTGAGATTCTTTGAATCTCACTCCCCCCCCCCCTCTCAATGACTAACCATGCTAGGGAAAACAATGGAAAAGGGCTAAGGAAGGAGCTAGATTTATGAAGAAGATAATGATGAGTGGATGATGTTGCAAGCTATTATGTTATAATGTGATCATTTGTAACAATATATGTATAGATGAGTGATGCTGCCATTATTTGCTATCATATATTTTTGAGTTTCTCATTGTGTTATGTATGAATATGGTATAATGAATGATGATGTAAATATGATATGAAGCTTATTTTGCCAAGACATGAATGGAAATGTACAATATGGACACCCTGACAGAAACATAGGTACTATTCATGAAAGACAAGGCAATTAGTTTAAGTAATATAAATGCTCTTAAATAACACAAATAGATCTTTAAAATGGTCTAAAGATCACCCCATTTGGAATTGTGAACAAATTATAGTATGTTTCAAAGTTAGGGTTCAGAACAAGGCAAGATTAGGAAAACTGGAAATTGAAAGTTAAATACTGAAAAATTCAAAAGACAATATAATATCTTATAGAGCTCCACAAATTCAGTGGTTTGCATGAATAGAAATTTCTATATTTTAAGTTTCATATGCCACTAATTTTGAGGTAATTAGAGCTATATAATAGAAGATATGGATGTTTTCCCAAAACTATTCTAGCAAAAGTTGAATTCTAACCCTTCATGATTTAAGTTAATGTCATCCCTATGTGAGTAAACTAAATGTACAAGAAAAATATATCTAGAAAGTATACATATATAGCTTTCAAATGACATATAGATGCATGATTTCGTTTAGAATAGAAGAAAATATGATTTTTCAAAGTTATTATCAATTTCAGAAATTTTCAGAAATGACCAAATCTACAGTACTATTTAAAGGAATAAATTGTACTCAATGACCTAGTATTTGCTCTTTTGCCTAATTTTCCCATGTATATAATCTTTTTATCTATTTTTAGAAACATGAATCACTTCAATTTGATTTTTTTAGAATTAGTTATAAATTTTCAAAGTTCATCTAGAAAAATGGAAATGGCAATATGAACAATACCTAAGAATTAAAATTTCTATTTTTGAAATTAAATTGATTCAAGCTTCTCCTCAAGCACATTTGGAATCTAAAATGATATAATACAAGGAAAATAGACCCTAGTATAAGGTGTTACATCAAATACCATAAACTACAAGCTTGAAATGGTAGAAGACAAACTTACCAACTTGAGCTCTCAATTTTGCCTTAAGCTTTCCCTTCTTCCTTCTCTCTTGCATTTTTCTATTCTGGTTTTGGCTACTGAACACTCATGAAAATGAAGTGGAAAGAGAGTAATTAAGTGGTTTAATGATATAGCTTAATCATGGTTAATTAGTTAAAGTAACCATGCTTACTTTTTGACCAAAAATGAACTACTTCTTGGAGAAGTTTTAGGGAAAAAATTGGCTCCCCAAGCTACCCCATTTTCAGCCGTCAATGAGAGGTATGAGTGTCCCAAGAATGTTCAATTTTTCCTGGTTCAGATATATCCTAAACTTGGTAATTTTTAATCATACCAATAAAACTGTATTTTACAGTAATTTAGCATTTTTGGGTTACTAGACTATTCCAATTTTATTTGTATATTTCCTTAATTATCCTATCCCAAATAATCTATGTATGGCCCATATCCTGTCCCGGTTATCTTTTAACTATCCGTGGGCCCACAATTTACTTTATATGTTTAAAGTTACTTTTGGACATTCGACACTGATTATTTCTTTATTCCTAAACATTAACCCTCAGTACCATATACCATTAGACTTCTCTCATCGAGAGTTTCATTTTGACAGTAATTTTACATATTTACAATTTACCCCTGACTCAGGGTTAAATTTTAATTTCTAAAACTTTTGGGTCATTAGGTGTAATTTTTCTCAAAGGTTTTTCTCTTCTCATTCCGCGTAATTTTTATAAATTTTAGAATGTGGATGTCATTTTTATAATTTTTTAGGGATAAAAATATAATTTTCTCATTTTTCAGTTTAACCAGAAAAAATGACCTCTTTACCCTTTTTTTACGCAAAATGATGTCGGTTCATTTTCACAAATTCCTTATATATTTCATATTATCATTCATTATTTCCTCTTCATTACTTAGTATTCAGTGAAATTTTAGGATATTACATATACTCCATAACTGACAACCACTTCTTAATCTCAGGACAAGCAACGTCACATAGTCATTAAGCATTCCCCCTGTTATCGGGATAATTCTTCAAATAGGTGGAATACTTGGCCAAATCTAGGAATTGATCAATGTAATCATCTACCAATAAATTCCCTTATTTGAAGGCCAGAAATTCTGCCTCTTTTTACATCATTAAGGTGGGAGGGAAGTAATGTGCAAAGAACTTATTCTTACACTACTCCCAATTCATCAAAGCACCCATAGCCTCAACACTTGGTAGGACACTCCTCCACTATTTCTTAGTCTTTTTCCCTAGCTTGAACATTGCAAATTACACCTTTTGTTTAGAGGTGCAATCCATGATACCGAATATCATCTCCAGTTAGTCCACCCATTTTTTCAGTGGCTGCAGGATCCATTTTACCTCGAATGCAAGTGGATTAAATTTTCAAAAGTCTTTCAGTTGGGTGAAGCCTTTTCTTTCAACATTTGGGGCCCTCTTTGGCTCCATCACATCATCATCTTCCCCAACATTCAAATCTACATACATTCTAGCTTCTTCATTCACCTCACCTTATTCTTGTTGATTCAATTGTTCTTGTACTTTGTTCAAAGTTTCCTCCTAATTTCAAACTCGATGATTTAACCCTGTACATCTCATACATCTACCTCATAAGATCACTATTGCTTTGCCTACCCTGACGAGTCATCTTTCCCTATACACAAGTAGCAACATTATTCAATTATATGACTCTGGACTAGCATTATAAAGGGAATATACAAGTTTATCCAAATCAAATTTTTCCAAGCATCACAACACTCAGGAATAATGGCCTAAATCATTGCTCTGATAACAAAATATAATACCCTATAACCAAAAACCCAAAACTACTACGTAAACACTCAACACGACTCAAACAGAGCAACCAGAGAGCAATGTCATAGCCAACTACAGTGATGCTATAGCGTATGAGAAAAAAAATGCGGTAGTGTTGTTGTCTAACTCCTAACGTCGCAACACCAATGATAGCAACCTTATAAAAAAAATTATTTTTTGGGAAAATTTCCTACATGCATAACTTCGCGCTCCAACCTTTGATTAACCTGATTCCAACTCCTACACGTCACTCTTATCCCAATCTAACCATAGACATTGATCTTACCTCAAACACCTTTATACAGAGATTTTGGACATTTGACATCATTTTTTTCACATTTTCACCAAAGCCAACAACTCAACACCTCCAATTGCTACCAATAACCAATTGGCAGCCTAAGACCATTTTCACAGGTCACATTTGATACAACTAACTTATCCAAGGAGGTTTCTCACCAAAGAAACCACTCCTTCGAGTTCTAACCCCCTGTGAACCCTAAAAACACACCAATGAACTATATGCCCAGTTCACACATACAAAGCCCAAAACCCATATGGGCTTATAAACGAGACACACTAAGCTTAATAAAAACAATTAGACATGCAGCAACACATATTGATCAATTCCAAGGTCCAAAGACATATCATATAACATTTAAATCACAAACTTGGGCATTTGGCCACATCAACATAATTCCATGCATCCTCATCAAGCATACACAATCACATATGATATAATACCATATAATACTCTCCCAAAAATACAAAGAACAAGTGATACACATAACACAAAACTACTTGGCACAATTTATTACATAAACAATAACACAAAGCTACAAGCTAAGTCTTGGATATTCCCATGCGAAGGAAAACTAAGACTCCTTAGTCTTCTCCAAGCTAGTGTTAGAGTTTTCTCCTAAAATGTTAACCATAGAGGGTGTGAGACAAAGTCTTAATAACTAAAAAAACCCACACAAACAACATATATACAATGAAATCAAATGTATGCATATGATGCAATGTAATGCTAATGCAATGGAATGAAAGTTTCCCTTCGTATATGGCTAAAACCATGAACTAGTTACCATCATAAGGCATACTAGATAGTTGATACCCTTCCAATAACAAGCCTAATTCTGGGATATTACCAAGCTCACCGCACACTACTATAACCAGGCCAAAGGCCACACCAGTGAATGGACCATGGTTCTTCTTCCCCTGGACCAACCGAAGTGATGGTGATTTAGGGAAGGTACATCCCCAAATCCACTACCACTTGACTCTCCTGGCCATAGGGGAGGAATTAGTGGCAGGGATATATAATCATCAAACTCACCACTTGGCCACTAGTGGTTCGATGTACCACATGATATCATCATATCTCATATCAACATCACCCAATCAATTATTTCTCGTATGCATAATGTGGTGATGATACTCAATGCTATGCTAACATATCTATGCCATACACGATCATTATCATACTTATAACCATCATGGTCATCATGCTAGATACAAACTATGGGGATGCTTACTAATCATATACATAAATAAAATTAACATTTTCATGCACTAAAATCAAGGAATAAGAGTAGGTCTTACAATACTTTCGCTAGATGTGCACATAACATGACATGAAAAGAACAAATACAACTACAAGTAATATTATGGTATGAAAAGGGACAAACATATATATACCAACAACTAGCATACACACAGTATACATGATGGTTACCTCAAATTTCTGACACACAATGCACACAGGGGTTCAGTAAGTCGTCAGAGTACCAATCATAAATTGAACGCTTCCAATCAACCGACCAAACACTACAATGCCACAATATCTTCAATTAACATGATGCATATATAATCCACAAAACCATAATTCAACTATTCAAACTTAACCCATTGTTCTAATAGCATAACTACACATTAATGAGCTCCAAAAACATATCCCAACCATGAACCAATGCTTTAACTTCAGATTCCAAGTTCCCTCATTCATTTTCAAGCTAGGATTTATGCTAAAATATATATAATCCCTCCTAAATTCATGCCCAAGCCTTAAGGATACCAAACAACACTGTAATAATCCATTTACAGCCATTTTAATTGGTAGAAACATCCTTAAACTTGAAACCTAGCTTACTCCTGCGGATTTCACACCAAAAATGGATAGAAAAGAGACGAGAGGAAGCAAGATCCACTTACCAATAAAGATTAAAGCTTCTTGAGTCCAGAAATCACTCCCTAAGACTGAAAATTATGAACCCTAGCAGAGCTCCACTTCTTCTTCTTCACTATCTTCCGTTTCCATTGATTGCTCACACTTTGATTTAAACATGTTTTGTGACTCGCATGACGATGGATGATTAGCTCACCGCAGTTAGAGACCCTTCTATTCGAAAAAAGATTAAAAGTTCTCTGTTCTATCATAGCGATGTCCCTGCTCCTATTCGCAGCATAATACACTTCTGTCTCATTTTCTCCAATTTGCCCTTTTTTGTCTTTCCTCTGGTCCTAGTTTGTCTGCACTGCACAATACAAAGGTTACACTTTACATTAGCTTGAAATAAAGTCCAGGACAACATGTTGAGGGTTGTTACATTCTTCAATCCTCAATTATAGAAAGTATGAAGTTAGCATTACTCATTCAACATGGATAAACAAGATAGAAAATATTGCAGGAAAAATCTAAAGAATTCAAATAAACATTTAAAGTGTCTTGTTATGTTTGACGTTACATTTTGGATCTTTTTTTTTTTTGAGAAATCAAATAAAATAATCATTAATGTTGTATGCAATAGAAACCAAAAACCACAATGTGCCTCATTTCGAAAGAGTAAATGGAATTCTAATTAATGAGTAAATAGTAACTTCCTATACATGTTTCTAAATGAAATTAATGATAAAACTCTACTTTTGGCCTAAAACTAATAACCCAACCGCATTTCAATCTCATCCACCTCCTAGTTAATTACTCTCCCTAAGAACTAAAGATACGTCATAACTATGGAGCCCAGCCTAAATCTACCTATAATTAATTCTCCATCAATACTTACACAACTTGATTGACCTATGGGAAACCAAACACTAGGAACTAATAACCTTAACTACTTTCTTCATCATAATCTTCATCTTCTTCATCATACTCGTGAGATGCAAAATATTCTTCTATGCTGTTAACTGTGAATATGCACTCTAAATGGAACTAAACTCAAGGACCTTTTGATTAATCATAGTACTCCCTTTGACTTTATATGTATCTAAAGTTGACAATTTTAGTAGTTTTGATACACTCTGGAGCAAGGATGGAAGTGTTCATTCTTTTTTTTTTTTGGTATGTGCACCTGATATCATGAGCCTACCCCACTTCAACTAGAGGATTTATCAGAGCTCAAACTAATTCGGATCAAATGGGTTGGACCCTTTTGGACCACAAGCTCAAGGCTCAAACTTAAGACCTCTAATTAAACTGATACAACCACTTACCAGTTGAACCAAATGCTTAGTGGTTGCTCATTCTTTATTATTATTATTTGACACCAGAAAACAATTACCCTTGATAACACAAACTTTTCCATGTGGTGAGGTGTCCAAAAAGGTATTGTTCAAGTGTCTGACAATCAAGTCCCACATCATCTAGTATTTGAAATAAAAATGCACTATATGATCGTCCAACAGCAAATTATTCAAAGTTCTCAATGAGCCCAAGTGGATTTAACCATTACCTTTTTCAACTTGGAATGAAACAAGTAAATAATGTCAACTTTAAATAATGGTCTGTTTCTAAGATAATCAGAATTTAGCATGTGGAATGAATATTTTATTTTATCTAGCTTTATAAATGAGTGGATGAATATAGATACTTAATTAAATGATAATAAAGAAAAATGATTTAAAGGATTATAATATTTCGGGTGTAAAAATATAGATATTTAAATTTCATAATCAATTTCATTAATTGATGCTTGCATGGAGGGACTAGTCTTTGGATTACTCTAATATTGTCTTCCCTAAATAAAGTTAAAGGCTCTTTTTCATATCTCCATATGACTTATGTACATTGTTGTTTTAAAAAGGAAACAATTGGCTTTAAAGCATGCATAATTCCAACTTCTACTTCCTAAACTCGTGTTTCAATTCTTCTGAAAAATTTGAAGCCGCCATGGCTTACAAATATTAAGTACAGTACGTCAGTGAGTAATGGAATGAGAATGATAGGATTTATGTTTGATGGAAGAAGTGAGAGCATTTGGTTTTATGTGAAAAGCTTGAGAGTGACCGGAAAGAAGAATTACCCCATATATAGCTATTATATTTGGAAAAATGGCAGTGTCGTTCACATCTGTAAGGCCCAAGTGGATGCGGATACTGATATGAAGACAGGTCAGAATGAATTTTTCGATACTGGGTCAGAGATTCACCACAACTTTTCTGCCTTAACTGCTTTACCGAAATCTAATCAGAATTTGACCTTACCGTTTAAACCCACTCTTCCCCAATCATTCTATATTTCTGAGTTAGCATATTATCTCACTCGATTTTCTTTGAAACGCTCTGCTTCTGAGGATTTGAACTTGACTACTTTCAAGCGATGCCGTATAGAAAAGAGGAAGGATCCTGTTGCTGTATCTTTGACTGATATGACTGTAGTGCCAATTGAGGGACGTCGCTCTTCTGTTAGCCGATGGGGAAGGAAATTGCGGAAGATAAATCGACCTATCTTTGAAGTAGCTTCCTGTAGTAAGTTGTATGATGTTTCGATGTCTATTACTTCTAATGCTACTTTCCAACGTTATGGATCTTAGACTCCTGCTGTTAATTCTTTTACTTCTGGCTCTGTACGTGACTTGGTGGCAACTAATGTTGTAACAACCTTTGTTTCTGCTGCTCTTGCTAAAGGCCTTGGTGGCTTGCCTTCAAAAGCCAGCAAGCAGCCATGAGTGCATTAAGTTGGAACTGTCAAGGTTTGGGGGTTGCCTTGACAGTTAAGATGTTAAAGTCTATTTGTAGATGTTCTAGACCCTCTCTAGTTTTTCTTATGGAAACTAAGATGAAGAGTTCTCGTATGGATTGTGCTCATCATCAACCTCAGTTTCCTTCTTCACTATATGTAGAACCTGAAGGATTGTCTTGGGGGCTGGCTTTGTTCTGGCTACAGGGTATTGATTTGCACATTCTCATTCAGTCGAAGAATATTGTTCATACCAAATTAAAAAGCCGGAATAGGAGACATTAAAGGGTTTCTTACTTTTGTTTATGGTCCTCCCATTGCTCATGAACGCATTAGTTGGTGGAGTAATTTATCTCGATGTCAACCTGAAAATTCTGCACCTTGGCTTCTTCATGGGGATTTTAACGACTTAATTATTGAGCAGTTTTGAGAAAGAGGGCGGCAGAGTGAGACCATTACGTGGATTTTCCCACTTTAATGATTTTTTATCACATTGTAGACTGCTTGATCTTGAGTTTAAGGGTTCAAAATATACTTGGTCAAATAGGCGATTGGGGGATGACCATATTAAAGAGCTTCTTGATTGTGCTCTTTGTTCTCTGGCATTGAGGGAATCTTATTCTAATTCTCAAGTTTGTACTCTAGAAGCAATAGGATCTGACCACTCTCCTTTGCTTGTGTATTTTCATTACACAGATGGGTTGGCTAGAAAATGTTTTCGCTTTGAAGTTATGTGGCTGGATCATGAGCAGTGTAGGGAGATTGTTTGTGATAATTAGAATGAAGCTACTTATGGCTTTTTTTATATTATTTCCAGTTTTCTTGATAATTTGAATCTGCTTAAACATGCTCTTTTGCGATGGAGTAAAGAAGTGTTCCCTCATAACAAGAAGGAAATTGAGATACTTTTGAAAGAGTTTTAACATTGCCTAGATTCACCTTAGACTGAAGATACTTGTTTGCGAGCGGCAAAGTTAACAAAAAAGGTGGATGATTTATGGGATCGGGAGGAAAATTATTGGGCACAGCGTTCACGTGTTCAATTGTTGAAGGTGGGTGATCGAAATTCTTGATTTTTCCACCTGCCAACTATTCAAAGAAGGCAAAAGAACCGCATTACAAGAATCAAGGATAATCATGGTTGTTGGGTTGATGATCAGGTCAGTGTAGATGCCTGTTTTCAACAATTCTTTCAAGAGTTGTTTGCTGGTGCTGATGTTCATGGCTTTGATGAGGTTCTATCTGTTGTTCCAACAATGGTCATAGAGGCGGACAATCACATGCTTTTACGCCCTATTACAATTGAGGAAATACGGGAAGCTGTTTTTGATTTAGGTGGTTTGAAAGCACCAGGCCCAGATGGTTACTCGGGACTTTTTTATCAGCATATGTAAGAAACAATGGGAGGTCAAGTTTCTCATTTAGTGCAAGAATTTTTCTGACATGGTGGATCCCTTGATCGACTAACCCCACCTCTTTTTATATTAGTAGCAGATGTTCTTTCATGTCTGATTCTTGCTGCTACTAATGATGGTATGCTGCATGGTATTAAGCTGGCCAGACACTGTCCAATCCTCTCTCATTCCTTATTTGCTGATGACTCAATATTTTATTTGAGAACATCAAATGATCAATGTGCTATTTTCAAGAATATATTGACTGCTTATTGTAGGCCTCTGGTCAAAGAGTGAATTTCAGCATATCGTGCATCTTTTTCTCTAGCAATACCCCATTATGTATGCGTGAGGAACTTGCCCAGATGCTTAATATGGATGGCACTCCCTCTCCGGGCAAATGCCTTGGCCTCCCTGTTCTTTGGGGTCATTCTAAGACTCAGGCTCTTACTTATGTCTGAGATAAAGTTGCGGTGAAGATCAGAAACCGGAAAAATCAATATTTATATATCATGAGCATGAAGAGAGCTCAGAAAAGTTATGTTTCTATACCTATATCTCGTGCTGGTTCATACTATTCAATTCCTTCAAAATTATGGTGTTGCATATGGAAATTGAAGGTTCCTCCAAAACTTCCACATTTATATGTGGAGACTATTTATGGGTGCACTACTAGAAAAATATAATTTAGTTAGCAATCACTTATCCTTCACTAAATGATCTAAACAGCGAGAAATTTGCGACGAATTAAATTTAGCAAGAGAATTAACGAGGAATATCCTTTCCCCTCGCTAAATTAGCAAGGAATTTTTTATTCCTCGCTAAATTATTATAAATAGCGAGGAATTTAGCCAGGGATTTGTCCCTCGCTAAATTTTTTAAAATTAATTTTAATAGATTAAAATTATTTTATTAAAAATTTAATTTTAATGAATTAAAATTTTTTTAATAATTATGTTATAAAATTATTTTTATCAGTTGATTATTTTAAATTAATAAAAATTGTTAGATTAATTTTTATAACTTGTTAGCAAAAAATAAAAATGAAAATTCATTTATTACAAAATTCAAAATATAAAATGTTTTATGATATTAATAACTAAAATTATAATATATTTTTATTTTTTAACAATATATTAATTTATAAATATATGTGTGTATTAGTGTGTAAATAAATAATATATATTTAATATTTCATATAAAGACTGCAAATACATTACAGTTCAACTGGTAAAAGTCTGAATATAAAGGCACTAAGAGCAGGAGGTGGTGTGGCAGTGATGTGGCATGATGTGGCAGTGATGTGGCATGTGTGGTGGGTGACATGGCAATGATGTGACGTGACGTGATCTTGGTGGTGACATGACAATTTTGAATTTTTATAGTTCAGCGAGGAAATAACGAGGAATGAGTTCCTCGCTAAATTTAGAGAGGGATTAAATCCCTCGCTAAATTTAGCGAGGAAGTCAACTCATTCCTCGCTAAAATTAGTGACACCATTTTTAGCGACCAAATTAGCGAGTGATAAAATCCCTCGTTATTTTCAATTTAGCGAGGGAAAAATAGCATTTAGTGAGGGATTTGTCCCTCGCTAAATGCCATTTTTCTAGTAGTGGTGCTTTGCCAACAAGTGAGAGATTATGGAAACGACATTGTATTGCTGATCCAATATGCCCATGTTTCTCCAATGTGTGGCATCTTCTGCTTTCATGGTTAGTGTGTGGCTCTTGAGGTCTTCAAATGGCTATGGACATGTGATTGGATAATGTTTTAGTTGAGTCGGATAACAAGATGCTTGTTGATGCTGCTTTGAATGGTACCACAGGTCTTGATTGGCCAAGTTCAGGCATTATTGCTAATATTGCCCACCTTTCAACAACTCATGTCTCACTTGGGTGTCTAGATCTATGAACAAGATAGCAGGTTGGCTAGCCAAGTTTGCCCAAGGGGATGTGTTATTCTGATTGGGCTATCACCCCGCCATTTTCCTTAGTTTCTATTATTCAGCTTAATTTATGTTCTAGTGTAACTGATGAACCTTGACACTGTAATGTTGATTTTAATATATTTTTCTTTCATGGCCGAAAAAAAATCGGTCTCGTCTCAACCTAGCTATTGCCAATAGCCTCATGATCAGCCAGATTTTGAGGTTACCGCAAAACTAAAAGAGGAATTTAATGAAAATTAGAAAAATTGACTCATGTGTAATATGGAAATAACTTTAAAATTACAAAAAATAAAAAAAAATTAAAGTAATAAAATAGTCTTCATTGATGATAGAACTATATAAGATAATGTAATAGAAATTTTAAATGTGAAATTTGAATAATATGTAAAAGGAGTCACGATAATTAATATTTATTTATTCAAATTAAAAACTGAGTAAGCCATTACGGTTTTACAAGCCATGGCTTACTACATAAGTGTGTGTGTATATATATATAATATAATATTACTTTTTTGACCAATAATATAATATAATATTACTGAAACAATAACGAAATCTAGATATAATTCCCTAGTCCGTACATCCTTATTCTTCGGTTTTCTCATTTGAATAATTTCCCAATTTAATCAAATACCTATCATGTCTTTTCTGACCAACACACACACACAATCACGTATTTAATAAAAACGCCAAAACATATATAATATTTCAAAAGAAATTTCGCTAAACGCAAATATATATATATATAATTTTGTTATGAAAATAATTCCTTAACTGATAAAACAATCCAAACCATAACAAAATTAAAAAAATATTACCAAATGCCCAGTTGGTGAGATGTGCATTCTAACCCCAAACAAGTAGAAAGAAACGAGAAGCTTTCAGCAAAAACGAATAAGAAAGAAACGATCGAGAAGCATAGTCATGAATTAGAAGGACTTCAATCAAAAGCCCATTCCATTGATTGGTTCTCCCCACGAATTTGCTCTTCTTCCTCAGCAGTCAGATCCTTCTCTATGTTAAAAATGCTGCGAATCTCCTCGGTGCTTTTTCCCACAATCATATCTGCCACAGCCTCACAAGTCAGATCAAGCAAGCCTTCAATTTCCAGAAATTTTGCCGCCTTCATGAGATCGAACAGAGGATCCTTTTCCAGATCAGCCACAAGCTCAGCATCCCACGCCTTCAGGTCCGAGTCATCCTCGCCGGAGACTTCACCTCCGGCGGCCTTGGTAGCCTCAAAATCAGCGTGCTTCTGGCAGTACTCCATAACTTTCACCAACGTTACGGTGTTCACATTGGACAGTGGGATCACTTTGCCGGAGATGCTGTCGTCGTCCTCAAGCATGCGCTTCAGTAGCTTCGATTGCGACGCCGCGCCGGCGGTCATCTGGAACTCATGGCCGTTGCTGCTCACCACTGTTATATGCTTGACGGATGACGTCATTGTCGTCGAAGGTTGTCGGACGCTAAATCTAACTGTTCAGAGAGAGGAAGAATTCTGGATTACACAACTCTTATCTGTTCATGCATCTCCTTTATTTAATTTATTATACACAGGATAAATAACAATTTAATAATATATCATATAGTTTATCTCATATACATTGAAATTCGAATAAAACATGTAAGCTAACGATTAAGAAAAATGACAAGTTGAATTGATATTTACATGAACCATTAAATGTTGTAAGCTTCAATCAACGAGGAACACAATCTAAAATATAATTGTCACAAACATCATTATGTGTATACAATACATACTGAGGCAAATTTCATTTACAGAAATAAGATCAAAGCAGTTACAATAAAGTCAAAGAATTCAGAAAATAAAAATAAACAGTAAAATCTGTGAGAGAAGCCAACCACTTAATATCAGATTAAAAAAAGAATGAATCTATGAACTATTGAGCAAAAAAATTTTAAAAAAAGAACTATTTTATAAAAATACAATACATTGCAAGCGAGTATGTAAAATCTGATTTTCTACCCATGAAAAATAAAACATAACGGTAAAGCATTGTAATAGAAAATGACGATAAAGCAGTATAAAAAAGACGAAATAGAAACAACACGATTATCAGGCATTTAATATATAATTATTTAATAATAACAATGTGATTTTTATATATATAATTGAAAAACTATCGAATCATATTCAAGCTCCTACGCCCGTTCGTATAAGATAAATATATATATATATATATATATATATTTTTTATTTGATAAACAAACAATGATGTCATAAGTAGAAACTAATGAAATAAATAAAAAATTGTGAATCTATGAAACTAATATGCATTAGTAAGAAAAAAACTATTTAATGAAAATACAATTCATTGGAAAAATACGGTGCATATGGTTTCACCTTTCTTACATGCAGATTTGTGTGTTTTTCAGACTCAATTTGAGAATAAAGGCTTTGCGAGAGTATGTAAAATGAGATTTTCTACCGATGAAAAATAAAACATTACAGTAAAGCATTGTAATAGAAAACGATGAAATTGCAATATAAAAAGGAAGAAATAGAAATAAGACGAAAATATTTGAACCAACCTCTTCTTTTTGCCCTGAAAAACTTTGTCTCCTACTCGATAACCCTAAAACCGATGCCTCCGAGCAGAAAGGACGAAATGCAATGGTTTGTATGGTTTTCTTCAGTTTAAAAGAGGGCCAATTATATCATAAGAATGGAAGGTTTTTTGATAGAAAGGAAAATCGCGTGGAGCAATTAATGCATAAGATAAATCATTGATTTGATCCACAAGTTGAGTGAGTTGAAAACATCGGATTTAATTGAGTGGATTATTATGCAATTTACTTCTCCATTGAACCGAAAAAGAATAGAAATTATAATTAAACAAAAGTTATCATTCAACTTGTGTTTGGGTTGATTGGAAGGGAATCCAAATCCCTTAAGCAAGATGATGGCTATCATTCAGAATATATCATTCATTAAACATTGGATTTGAACATATTTGAATGTTACCTAACCTAATTTTATATATATAGTTGTACCGGAAGAAAAAACATCACTCAAAGTTCAAAATTTAAATTTAAATTTCTTATGAATTTATAACATACTTCCTCTGATCATTACTATAAGAACTTTTTAAATCACAAGATTAAGAATAAGAACTAAAATTAGTTAATTACCTTAATTTTTTAAAAAATAAGATATTTTTCTAAAATTATTTTTATTTAATCTATTTCTCTCTTCTTGGGATGAATTAAATAATAATATTTTTTAGAAATGTGTAACAAATACTACTTTGTATTCTAAAATATGTCTTATATTTACAACCAATGTAAAAAATCATATATTTATGACCAAAGAAAATACATTTTATGATTGCTACTCCATCAAATCCAATCCATAATATAAGACTTTTTTAACTCAATCACTTGAATTAAGGATAATAATAAAAGTTAATTGACCATCTTAATTTTAAAAAAAATTCTAAAACTATCTTTATTTTAATCTTTTTTCTTATTTTTTTAAATTAATTAAATTAGAGCATTTTTTAATAAATACTAATTCATATTCTATAAAATAACATATATTTAAGATTAAAATAAAAGGTCTATATTTAGAATGGGAAAAAGTATATATTTTATTTTCTATATTAATATTGATTGAAATTGATGGCCAAAAAATAATGATTTGCATTAATGACTTCATCTTCTATTCCTAAATCAATCATTTCATATCAGCTTGCTATTAAATGTTAGTCAAACCTCACAATAAATTAATATTTAAGATTGATTTAACTAAATTTTTCTTCAAAGTAAAGTAATTTAGGTAATGTTAAATCAATAAAAATTTTTCGCATCTTCTCATGTTTAATGAATATCCACTTTCCATGTCGCAAATAAAAAAAAATACATCATACTTTTCACGAGACAATCAATTGTAAGAGTTTCAAAACAAAAAAGTTTCAAATTTTAATTAGTTATATAGAAATAAGCTAAATTAATCACTCAGGTTATGGAATTAAATAGGCTAAATAGGAAAAAATAAAAGAAAAGAAACTCTAAACTTATTAACGGATGAATATTCTTATTGGATGATCAATTATTAAAGAGAGAGATCATTTCACCTCCCCTAGAATAACCTTATAAATTTATTTCTCCAATTTCGAAAACATCCTTTCAAATTCAATAACTTCGCCAAACACACAATATAAAACTTCTAATGAGTATATACGATATGCTTACAACCCTTCCTACAGGAATAATGTTATGTTTAGTAGGAACAAAGGTTAATTTTTAGAATAGGAGAATGAGAAAAAAATATATCTTAATATGTTTAGCCTCTAATTAAATAACTATTATTGACTATAAAAGAAATTTTTAATGGAAGAGGCATAATTAGCTACCAAATATATTAAAATGAATTTTCCCTCTCTTTTTTTTTTTTTGAAACTAGTTTTCTTTCTACCATAGCATAAGATTTATCAAATGAGATCAGTGAATCAAGCTACACAAACACTGATTTACAATAACAAAATAGGTGAAGATCACAAACAATTGAGCTGCACAAGCGAATTAAGTAATATATATATATATATATAGTACTAGTTACATAGACAAGCACTCGAACATCTATTAACCAATTACTCGAATAAAAACAATTTATGGCTTTCATCCAAAATAGGGCAATTCTCAATGAGAGAGGACACTTGAATTGGAAAAGCAAATTTACAACATAATGCATCTAAAGTGGAGAGTAAGAAGGGCACATAAGAAAGTTACTTTGCTTCTAAATGAATGAAATACTATACGTCTTGCATCCAGAATACCAATTGTAGCCTGAAATAAATTGGTTAAATGTAGAGATGCCAACAAGATAGGCGAAATGTAGAAAAGGTAAAAACAAAAATCGTGTTTGAGCAGTAGAACTGTAGAGGAAGAAATTGATTTCTTCATCACTTGATGTCTTGAAAACAATATATATTTTTAAGTAAACAATTCACGGAAAAATAATGAAGAAAGAAGGGATTCTTTTTGGTATATATAAAAAAAAATTAGGTGAGTTAGGTCTTAAAATCTTATCCGGGTGAAAGCATATTTCAAGCTCAAAGAATGCTTATAGTGGCACCTACAAATTGCTCACTAGTAAGATTCTTACATGGGCATTGGAATTTGAACCCATGTTCTTGTGAAGTATGGATCAACTTCTTACCAATTGAACCAACCTTTGTTGACAGGAAAAAAAAAAGGATAATTTGGTCGAAAGTAATGAAGAAAGAAGGGGATATTTGGTGTGGAAACATATTTCATGAGTTTTCTTTTCTTTATTTTCCGTTTTTTATGACATCCTATTTGTAATATCAACAATATGAGAGTGCTTTATTTAATGTCTTCCCATTGTCGAAGGCATTTCATTTAGATATAACCTATGGAGTCAGACTTCACAAGTGGGATTTTCTCCACTTTGGTGCCTTGATTTCTTGTGGATTCTGACATCCAATTTGTAAACTCTAGAACACAAACAACAATAATATGTCGCTATTCACAAGGTACCACATCGGGCAAACTCATAATATTGATTTTAATCAATTAATATTATTTTAATCAATAATATTAATTGATTAATATTTAATATTTAATATTTATCTTTTTGAATTTTGAAATTCAAAAAGAAAATGAATAATTATGGAGGGAGCAATTATTAAGAGATATAATTAATAAATATTTTTTAACGATGGCGAAAGGAGAGAACGTTCCCCCGCTCTAACTCTCTCCATCACTCTCAATCTCTCCATTCTCTCTCATTCATATACACTCTCTCACAGTGGGAGAAAACTCTCCCATGCATGGTGCCCTCTACTGTGGAGAAAGGATTGGAGTCCGACTCCAATCAACCACGTGGAATGGAAGAAGCGGCAGGAGTTTGCGAATAGGAATGGAGTCAGTAGAATATTAAGCCAAAAAGATATAAAATTTCCGTCTTCTATTCAAAATTCATCACTCTTAAATACAAGAGTGACAACATGCAAAAATAATATGTCACTATTCATAAGGTACCACACCGGGTAGACTCAAGTGAAGGCAAGTGCTCGAACTATAAAATCAATGAACTTTTGGCTAAACACGGCATGGAGCCGTGTGGTGAGCACAAAGCCAACTATTCTTCTGCCTTTTACTAATCAAAATTTCTTAAAATTATGAAAATTATGTTTACAATTGATTAATAACGCGCTTTATATCTGCTTGATTTATCACTTTCATTGCAATTAACTGCTTCCACCAAATATCCCCTTCTTATGTGAAGGAAACTCCATATCAAGTTGGAATCTTGTCCTTCATTTAATACCTAAGAAAATCCGAATATCTGATGCATTGGCAGCACTAAGAACAATTAATTATTAGTTAATAATATAAAACTTAATCTGAACATGTATTATGCCTGATCGTTGTTATTGATGTATTTTTTTCTAATTTCAAACATACACAACCTCTGTGTTCTTTTTTTTTTTTTGGCCAAACCTTCGTGTTCTTTGTTTATCTTATCATGAATCTAACCTTGTTTTTTAATGTTTTCCTGAATGTATAAATTAAAAAAAATGGTGAGAGAGAGAGAGGGAGTGATTGAAAATTTGAGTACTTTAATTTGATTAAATTTTTTTTTATTGAACCACCGGTATCCAATAATTACATTAAACTCAAATTCGAGCCAAATCAGGTAGAACCACATGGCAACAAAGCTCTGTCAATGGAAAGTATTTAATGTGGCTACGTATTTAGAGTTCAAACTCAAGACTACTGGTTAAACTGAGATAACTCCTAATTAGTTGAGATAGCACTCTTATTAACATTTCTTTGCTGGGTGCGTCGTTAAATATCAATCATGAATAACCCACTTCATGTAATTTAATCATAAAATTATGTGTAAGCTTGTTTGTGTTTGGCGAAACCTAATAAAGTAAAAAACATAAAAAAAAATGCTTATTTTTTATTAAAATAATACGTAGTTTGAGGCAACAAAGTATTTGGTCAAGCAATTTCAGAAAAAAAAAAACAAGAAAGAAAGAAAATACTTCTAAATGATATCTTTTTTTTAAAAGAAATGAAAATAAATTGAGGTTTCTCATTGAAAGTACGAGTAGAAGCACAATTATGTATTCAAAACAAAATCACTTTCTTTCAAAATCATTATTGAATATTGTAATTATTTTTATTTTTTAGATATAATTTTAAATAAATTTTATTTTAAGTGAATTGGTAATCATCTTAAATTTTATTTTAAGTGAATTGGTAGTCATCTTAGTCCCAAAAAGAAAAACTCAAACCAGATCATTAATTTATTGAACCTTCTGCTTGATTTTCCAATTTTTGATCGCCATCCCTCATAAAAAGGGCCCAATCTAACTTAAAATACTCTTTCATTCTTAACCATTTAGGCCCTCTCGAAGGGTAATTAATGAGGTCCGTCTAAGTCTAATTCAATGAGACCGCTCCTCTAAATCCAGTCCAAGAACCTTTCAGATCCTCTTTTCACTCGGGCTTCTAATCTCATTAACTGATCTCAAGCAAAAAAAAAACTCATTAAACTAATAAACTACTTGGAGCCTACTTTGATAATTTTCACACCTCAAAGTAATTAATTTTCTGCTATTGGTTGAAAATATCTTGATGCTAAAGAAACAAAATCTACTAGGAGCCAAGCTGCGGATGATTAGAGTATTGTGAACAAACACTAGCACACTTCCTTCAAGGCCCATGTTTAGCTCCTCCGTTTTCATCCTAAGATCTAGCATGTTAAAATTCCTAAGAATTATTTTTTTGCCGAAAATCTTAGGATTTAGTTTGGGTATATGCATATTTTTTTATAGGAACTGAGTACTACGTCTATAAGCATAGAAATTTTGATACATAAAAATATCAACATATTAAAAATTGGACTAAACCTACTGATTGGATCAGGAACTGGTGATAAATTTGGTTCAAAAAAAGAGCAACCGGAGAATTATAGAATCAGTCAAATCAGACTTGAACATGAAAATTGATTATGAACCAATTTTGAACTCAAACTTGTCAGAGTTTTTTTTATTTTTTTCAATTTTTTCAATTTTTTTAATTTTTAAAATAAAATAGCATTATTTTTTATATTAAATAGTTTATCTTTTTCCAAATTTTTTAGTTTTTCTAATAAAACAACATTATTTTTAGTACTAAAAAATATTTTTTGTATAAATTTTTTTCTTTTTATATTATAATATTATATAAGCATTATTATGATATATAATTGTTAATAATAATAAATTTACTTAAAAATTATATGAAAATAAAATATTACTCCCTCTAGTTCCATTTATAAGAGAGAAAAACTATTTCACATGTATTAAAAAAAGTAATTTTAATTAATTAAAGTTAATTAAGTTGTCTCATATTTTAAATTTATTCCAAAATTACCTACTTAATTTTATACTAACTAATGTATTTAATCCCTATCATATAATTAATGAAGGGTAATTTTTGGAATAGAAAATTTAATACATCATTAACTCATTTTTTCTCTCATATTTAAGACCATCAAAAGAAAAAAATTTTCTCTTATAAATAGAATTGGAGGAAGTAATTAATTGTTTTGAATTCAAAATATTACTATAGATAGAAACCAACTTATTTTGATTTTAATATTAAGTTGTGAAACTTATTAATAATATTTTTTAATAATATATAACACAAAATTTAAAAAATTATTAATTGTATTACTATCAGTTTAATTACAATTCAACTACAGTATTACACCATTAAAGCTCGAAGCATTACCTTGACCGGTTTAACTAGTTTGATTTTTAATATCTTAGAAAAACATCCAAGTTAAAGGAAATAACATCATCCAGTTTGGACCCAAATTAGCCTGAATAGCAATGTTCCTACGGAAAACCACAGCCTACATAAATAAAAAAGAACTCAGGAGCCACGCAAAACCTTGAGTAATGAAGCATATTCTGAACCTTTGCAACTCAGGATAATCTTCAGTTGTCTCTAGCTTGGAAAAGCAGTTGTAAGCCCCTCAAGCATAGAGCCCTCTAACTGTTCTTGGATCCATTTTCAAAATGTTCTTGAGTTCCCATAATGCCGGAAATCACCCCTTTTTTTAAATGCAAAAAGGCTTCTGAATGATGCCATCATAGCACAGGGTGGAGTTTAAAGAATAACACTTGCCTTCTGGTGAACTAACAATCGAGAAAAAGCCAAAAGAGCTGCCATCCTGTCAATACAATTTCATTCTTAACACAAATCTTTACCACTATCTAGGCCCTACTCTTATCCCTATAAATATTCTGTTTTGACCAAAATATTAAAAATCAGATCAGCCATTAAACCAAATGAAACAATGATTCAAGGTTCAATAATTGGATTAGGATCGGGATCGAGATCAGACCGAGGTCGGACAGGTTGTGAATAAATTAATATATTTTTAATAATATAGATAAAAAAATATAAAAGATATTTATCTATGATCATAAAATTAACATTTATTCTAGGATAAAAAGTAAATTTAATAATATATAGAAAATTAAAAATATTATTAATAAGTTTTACAAACTAATATTAAAATCTAAACAAATTAATATTTATCTATAATTATATTTTAAATTCAAAATAGTCAATTAATATTTTATTTTCATATTATTTGATAAGTAAATTTATCATTATTAATAATTATATATCATAATAATACTTATAACATATTGTAATATAGAAAGGAAAAAATTTATACTAAAATTAATACTACTTAGTACTAAAAATAATGTTATTTTAACCTTTTAAAAAATTTTAAAAAATAAAAAAAAGATCTAGATCGGTTTAACCAAGTTTTGTATCGGTTCTTGACTGGTTTTGAAAACCTCTGATCTGTATCTATACCCTGACTGGACTAGGAACCGATTTCCAGTTGGACCAACTGGTTCGATTCGATTTTTTTTTCATGGGTTTTGACTGATGACCCACTTCTTCTCAAGCTTCACAAATTAGATAAAGGACAAAAATAATGACTTTTTAAAGGAAAAACTTGATGTGTGTCCTGCATATTTATTTATTTTAGCAAACCATGCTTTTACTTGGTGAACAACTCGCGATGGGAGTGTATCTGAACCCAACATTAAAGTTAAAAATAAAATTAACATTGGCATTAAAAGAAAATACATTAATCTTATTCCACTAAATGAGATCAACTATTTAAATCATACCATGCCAATAGATTCTATCAAACATCATCTCTTTAGATAAATCATTTATCAAAAAGTCACTCTTCATAACTTCTCTCAATGTTCTTCTTGATCTTTCTCTACATCTTTTGATAAAACTCCACATCATTTGATCAACTCTCCTTATTGACTTATTTTATCCTCTTATTTATACATGTCCAAACCATCTTAAATGATTTTTCACTATTTTTTCATCAATAAGTGCTACTTCAATTTTCCCTTATATGCAATCATTTTATATTTTATCCACACTCTTGTATGACTACACATTCATTTCAATATTTTCATCTTTGCTACTTCTATTTTATACTTTTATTACCTTTTCAAAACCCAACATTCACTACCATAAAATATTACTAGTTTTATAACAGTTCGATAAAATTTTTCTTTAAATTTAATAATGTACATTATAGTCACAAATAACCTTTAAAATTTTCTCTACTTTAACTACCCAACTTATGTTTTATACATAACATCCTCATCAATTTCATCATTACTCTATAAAACCAACCTCAAATATTTGAATTTTGACACTTCTGGAATGATTTACTTTCCAATTTTTACCTCTAAATCATTTCTAATTGGTATTAAAAAAATAATAATAATAATAATAGTAATAAAATTGCAACACATGTATTATGGCCCGTCAATATGATATGTCATCATTTTCTCTTTCCACTTTCCCTCAACATCGTCAAGATATTTTTCGTAGAAGCTGACATCTCCATTTGATTTCACAAACAAGGCAGAAGAGCTCCTAGTGCCATAACGCCCCTGGGCAAAAGCAGACTTTCAGCTTCACGTAGGCAAAATCAGTGTTAAGCAGGTAGAAAACTAGAGTTTGTTAGGTACCCATGGGAAATCTGCTTCAACAAAAATAGAGCTCAATGGGTATTCTCGACGTGGAGAATAAATCCCAGGTAGCAAGCTTTCCTCATCTTTAATTTTGTTTGTCATTAATTTCTCAACCATTTCTTTGATGGGGAATTCACTTCCACCATATTGATCTACGAGCTCCTCAAAATTGTGACGCAATCGTTCACCCTGAAATGAGACTGCCAAAATCAGTTTGCCGCTTGGTTTAATGCTAATTATTTCTAAAGGAAGTCTATTTATGGGGATGAAGTTGTAGAGGACAACCACTGAAGGCTATGTACCGAATTGATCATGTTGAGTCAGTAAGAGATGCAAATGCAGTGAAGCCAGTGAAATTTTATGTCACAGCTAGAAAGAACATGAACAGAACCGTATGCACCATTACCTTTGGCCAAGCAGCATCCAAACTCGCATTAGTCAAAACATGAATACCAGGTGTAACCAAACTAATTCTAGGTTTATCTTTTTTGGGTCTATTGCTAACATAAACCATGGTTCTATGGTAAATATCAACCAATATGAGGTTAAAGCCATTATATTGATCTGCCCCTTTCAGAATGTCCTCAGCAAAATCCCAGGGGCTCTTGTTGCTCTGTAACCACAAAAAGGATCATGTCATGAATGTAATTAACACATATTTACTAGTCTTACATGACATAAAGAAACTACTCAGAGAGACAAAGTATTTCTTAAATTCCAAGTATTTGAAAGTCGTGGCATATAACTTCAAGCACTACTCAGTAACTATGAGTGCATAAAACTTAAACAAAAGTATCATGATCCATGAAAATGTGCCCGATGTACAAAATTATGAAATAGCCCAGCCCCAGTGGTGGCATACACGTCACATAGGGTAATAGAGCTGTAAAGAAGTATAAATCTTGTAGGAAAGCAAACAAACAAGGAAATGCAGGAAAATCACCTCCAGGAAACAAAGTGGTAGTTCCCCCCTACTTTTAGGATTTAGATCCTTCTCACTTTCCCTGAAATTGGTGATAAAAGCCACTCTACCATCCCTTGAGGAAGCCAACCAAGTGCCACCAGCTTGCTCATCCTTACCACCCAAGATTCTATCTCCTGTCCACCATGCCAAGGGCTGCGTGGGCCTTCAAAACAAGAAACAAACCAAACCCTCCTCAGAATTAGCTTACAACAGGATTGAATATAAATTTCACAATCTATCTAGTTTATATATATAAACTAGATTGTCAGACCTGTGCTTTACGAGGAATCTAAACTAAATTACACTATTCACAGCCCATGAAAAGTATGATTTCCTATAAATCGTATAAATATTTAGAATAGATATAGATTATCTGAGAAAGAAATAAAACTAACCGACTATAAAACTCATCCCTATTGTGTAGGAGAAGGAAGGGATACAATGGGTGAGCTTGCCACATGAACACTGCTATACACATTATAAGACTCCAAAATCTTAGCACGCCATCAATCAGGCCCCAGAACTTGTGCACAGATAGAGCAACTGGAAATCAGCTGGGCCATTTGTCTTGACTTTCTTCAACACATGCAGAACTGTAATTATCACATGCAATGCATACTTGGAAACTTCGATATCCTAAAGAAATTAGAAGAGCCAGATCTGGGTTATAACTTATACCTTATAGATTGACTTTCTTCAGGGATCAGATTACCATACACCTATAAAAGAGAGTTCCTTCCTTCACTCTATTGGTTGCTCAAAGAAATAAATAAAAATTCCCTCACAACCTGAAAGACCTTATTTATAAAGGAACTTGATATTTCATGATTTATTTCTTCCCAAATATTGCTGTCAGAAAAGAACAAAAGCTGAAGACAATGATGGCCAATGGAGTATGCCTGCAAATCTGCAATTTATAAGAGAATTTATTTATCAATTTAATCGTGTTAATCAATTTGATATGCTAGAAACTAGTAAGAAAAATCACTCAAAATATTTTCCGTGTCTTAATTAAATAGTCACCTCTGACTTACTCTTGTGCAATATTACCTCTCCAATTAATGACCAACGGCCCCGTAAACATATAATTTTGTGCACTTACATCTTCCATTAGTTTTTTTGTTATGCAACTAATAGAAAATTTACTTGTGGAACAGGTAGCATTATTTCTTCATTTATCTGTCAAAAACAAATTCTTTTTCTCCATTTCCTTTTTTGCTCCTCCTTCTCCCTTCATCACTCTTTTTTTTCCTCTTTTTGTCACTCTCTTCTCTATTTCTCCATCATTCATTAAAAGAAAATAGCCAAGTTAGAAGAAGTGAAATCTGTAAGTATTCAAATGCAAAATATGCCTAACACGCCATAGACAAGAGGCACTAGAAAGACGCATGCTTGAGTAAATCATGGCACTAAAGTAAGAAAGAATATGCTATATAGAAAAAATATATAATTGCAATTTAACAAAAGCATTTGACATATAAATTCTGAAAAAATATGACGTGAACAAAAAATAGATAAAAGCATACATTCTAGTAACATTAAATGAAATGTCAGCTAAATAGAAAAACCTACCACCGTGTTGTCACACCATAGCTCTTCTCTCCTTATCAAATTTATTAGTTATGTTTCCTGGTCACAACTTTCCTTCTTTTCTTAATTAAACAATTTGTTCAGCCTCATGCCTCACAAAAGAATGGTGATCCCTAATGCTTTGTTTCTACTGTTTGTTTACAAAATCCTAATAGCCTAAATAAAATTTTTAAATGAGAATTATTATCTTACCCTCTGCAGCTCTGCTCTAAAATATAAAAGGCTGAGCTGGACTTTCACACTGTGTTTTAAAGCTTTTGTGCATGAGCTGATTGCTTTACATGTGTAAGGCACCTAAGGCACATGCCTCTCACAAGGTAAAAGGTGCAAAAGGCATTTGCCTTTTAGCACCTCACTGAAGCCAGTGCCTCTCATAATGTGGGAGGCGATGATGATCCCTCACATCATCTTTCAACTACACTATGGAATCTAGGAATAGATTTTAATACCCAATCCAAAAGGAAAATGAATAAAAATGAAGCAAAGAAAAATAACCAAAAAGTTGCCAAATGAATTCAATATGAAAAATGTTCGCTCCATGTGAGCTTCCTTATAGGATTTCAAATTGTTGATCAGTTGCAATGCTTGAACTAAGCAAGCCACTGCTTTTGACTTGATGCTAAAATGTAACCATGGTGAACTTATAAGGGTGATGAGGGTTGGTTCAGAAAAAGTAATTCTGCTCAAATCTTTGCCATTTATCTTTGTTTTATTTCTATTTGCTATCTTTTATGAGGATTGGTTGTTGCGATCTCTTCTTCACTTCCAGTAGGGATGATCAAAGGTAAATTACTGTAGTTCTCATCCCCAGACCCCTATCTTGCGGGTAAACTTTAAAATGGGTAAGCAAAGTTATAATATATTGATTGATATTGATTCCCAAATCTGAAGGTAAGTTATCCTTTGAGCATGTAACATTGCAACTAATTACATTAACAGTAACATTGGTCCTAAACGTACAAATTATTATAACCAGTCTAGCCATTACAATATAACCAGCTAACTTCGCAAAAAATCCAAAAGTCAAAATGCATTACTTTAAAGTCACAAGAGATTGTTCCTTTTCATTTGGTAGGCTGAGCACGCATTATCCATGGACAAAAATTTTATACACTAAAAGTGCAGCTCCATATATATTTTCAATTTTGATATAGTTATTCGCTTGAGTAGCAGAAACTGAGCTAGCTCCAAAATTCAGTTCGTTTAGCATAAAAAATTGAAAGGTCCAGAGACAATAAGCACGAAAACACATAAAAGAAAAAGGAAAATGCATCTTACAACACATTCAAAGTACCAACAAGGTTCCTGCTTCCAAGCTTCAAAACTGACAGTATATACAAATCAAGCTTTCCAAAAAACTCAAAAGGCCTAAAAAAAACCTAAATAACCTTACATCAATTAATTCAAATTGGGCTTCACACAGAGACAATGAGAAATGGGGTATTTAAAAAGATCAGCACATTGAAAAATCACAACAATCAGCATGAATAATGAATGAAAGAGAAGATAGATGAACGGACCTCGCTAGGTGACGGCTTAGACAGCGGCACCTGACGATGAGTTCAGACCGTGAGCTGCTGATGAAACGAGGGAGGAAAGAAAGGAAGCACGCAAGGTTTTCCCGCCGGGTGTATGTAATTGGTTTTAAACAAAGAAGAAGGCGCTAGGTTTTAAAGCGAGGGATGAAAGAAAGGACCAGAGATGGATTTTTCAGGAAGGCACCGAGACAGACGATGGATGGTGGATGGAGGAGGAGACGACCAACTTGAATCATCATCAGTTAACCTTTACCTAACACGAAAAATAATTAACTCAAATTAAAGTTTTTTTTTGTTTAAAAATGGTTATTTTATAATTCATCATTTTCTTTTAAAAATCTCAACACTTTTCACTTTATTCATTACACAAATCTCATATGCTCTCATTATTTATTATGATAAATTTTATGAAAACATTATTTCATTAATTTTACTCCCTCCAATCTTTTATATAAATCACCTTATAGAAAAATTTTATGGTATCAAATACAAGTTATTTTATAAAAGTTTGTGAAATATTAATTACTTTATTCCAACAATGTTATTTTTAAAAATTATTTTATAGAGCATTAATTATTTTAAAAAGTTTAAATATATTGTATTAATTATGGATAAAAATGAAAATCAAAATAAATGTTAGATAATTTTATTAATATAACTAATCTTTTTTAATTATTGTAAGATAATTAAAAGAGATTTATGGAGAAAGTATTCTATAATCTCATCTATTATATTTATTATACGTCTAAAAATAGATCATCAACTAGATTCTTATCACACCATCTTAACTTATGTGACGAAAGAGGAAAATTAGGTGTCACATGTTGAGGTGGCTACTGGCTGCTAATGTATTCATCATTTTCAGCCCCTATTACTTTGTTAAATTAAATTTATAATCGGGTTGATTGATGTATTTTGTTGTAATGTCATAATTACTCAATATTATAATTGGAAATTGCTATTACGATTGATCACAAGTTTTGAAGGGTAATTGATATTGTAATAAATATTTTTCTCTTTGATTTCAAAATTTGAATGTAATTGATACTCTCTCTCTCTAACTCCCATTTATAAAGGAAAAAAAAATTACTTCACAAATATTAAGGAAAGGAGTTGGAGTTGGATAAAAATAATTAATTTATTTTACATTTTCAATTTCCTCCAAAATTATATCTACTTAATTAATTTCTCTCTCAATTCCTTCTAAAAATGTATCTCATGACTCTCAATAGTGTCAATAAAGGAGGGTAATTTTAATAAAAGAAATTAATACAATATTAACTCTCTTTCTTTTTTCTTATAAATAAAATCATTAAAAAAAAAATTTCTCTTGGAGGGAGTATCATAATAAATTGTTTAGTTCTTTTTGTGTTTGATTTCTTTTTTTTTTTTTTTAAATTTCAGTTAGAGTTATAAATCAATAAAATAATTTAAATTTTGTTACAAAAAAAATTTAAAATGTTGGTAGATATTATCGCTATAAATGACTTGTAATCAGCAATAATGAGAGATATGTTAATTTTCAAATTTGCTTTAAATTCCTTTACTTTTTCCCACTTATTTTCTCTCCCCTGTTTTTCTCCTTATCCAAACAATCTCAAATTCAAATCATTAGAATGCAGCTTTGCCGCCCTTTCAAATGATATTGGAGTGCTGAAAAGCTGTGGCGAAGTGGAACAATTTCAAATGGAAAACGACGCACACGACATATTATTATTATTCTTCGTTGTTAATTACAAGTAATAATGCAACCCCTCCTGTCTTATCCTCTGTAACATAATTATTTAATAACGAAAAATAAAAAAAATTATAGCACTACTAAAGCATATTGGAATAAACAAAGTTATAGAGGGGCACCAATAATAGTGATGCTACAATTTGCAAGAATCAGGACTACTTCCTTAATTTGGAGAACTACAGCTCAGCAACTCCAAATCTTACAGAAGCAAAACAACTGATTAAAGGTATACTAATAATTTTATTTTACATCGTTCAGAGGGCGTCCAGAAAAAAATCTAATAAAAAGATTAGTTCAATTATAGCAATTAGTCAAACAAAATTAATATAATAATTAACAATTAATCAAATAAGCTTAATCATTTAATTCTCTTTCATATGGCTTAGAGGACATCGAACTCTAGGGATATCTGCTCAATTGAAAGAGAAAGCATGTAAAGTATCCATCACTTACTAACAAGACTGAATATATATATATGGATTTGGCTTATATTAATACATGGTTTCCTTATAAATTATGGAACACGCTATACACTACCCTATTATTTACCTATTTGGGTTGGCTTAATCTAAGGGTGTTCGTAGGCTCGGTTTGGTTTGGTTTTGGGTAAAAACCAACTAAACCAAACCATTTGATTTGAAATATGTGAGGGCCTATTCGATTTGTAATTTAATCAATTTGGTTCAGTTATGATTTTAGTTTGCATTGGGTCGGTTTAGGTTATTGAGTGCATTTTTTTAATTATGTAATTTTTGAAAATAAGTTTAATTTATAAAATTGATATGGAAAAATCACAATTTTTTTAATAAGTTTGCTTGTTACATAAAATTTTTAGTAACTATAATTGATTACCTTCAAATAATTGATCATAAAATCACAATAAAATTTTGCAATTTTGTAAAAATGGTATTTATAAATTAAAATTTATAAATTTCTTAGTAAATTTGTTTTTTACTAGATAACGAAAAAAGCTTTGTCATTAAGGTGTGAACATTTATATTTTTATTATTAAAATTTCAAATAAAATTAAATTCATTTTAATACAAAAGGATATGAATTTTATTTTTTTTAAAAAAAATTTGATAATATCTTTTAATTTCTTTTAATTTGTACAAATAACATAGCTGATAGCTAATAAGTTTGCGATTACATTAATAGGAGGATATGCCATGTTAAAGAAATTATTTATATATGATTAAACATTTAAACAGTCATAAATATATGACTCAAATTGAAAAAAATGAATTTCTAGAAAAAATAAATTTTGAGAGATTTAACGTATAATATTTATTCAACTTTGCATTTTCCTTTTCTTGGGTTATAACCCATTTGTCAATTGTTCTCGCACTCCTCAAATTCCTTAGCTTAAACACTATCATATAGATATAGTAATGGTGGAACTTCAATTTAACCCTCAACATTCATTGACTAATTGAAAAAAAAAAATATCACCACAATAAGGCAAAATCATGTATGTATCATAATTTATCTATATATAAGACATTTTCATGAATTAGTGAAGATCGTATCATAATATTTGTAATTAATATTGGTTATTCACCAACATACAAAATATATGTAGCCCTTGGTAACTATGGTTCCTGTCTTACATTAATGGAGAAGAATACTATAACAGTATAACCACTAAAAGCTTAAGACACATATATACTAGACAGTAGCTAACAAATCTATTTTAAACTATCAAAATATAGACATTGAAGCTTAACCAAAAAGCCAAAGCTCCATCAGAAAACCAATTATCCCACAAAAAAGGTCATTTTTTAATCAGCCACCATTTCAACACAAGTTAACATCTGTGAAAGGTGCAAAAAAATGTTAAAACAATAATTGAATAATAATAATAATAATAATAATAATGGTTATACATAGTTTTTCCTACTTACATCTACAGATTCTACACACGAAGACAATTGAAGATTCTTAATAGTTTAATACTTATTGTCATCATTTGGAGAAACTACACCAAGATCTAATAAAGACAAAAACCAATAAAATAAGCATATATGCAAATCATATTCAAATTTAATGATATCAAATTAAAAGTAGTTTATTATAAAAATATTGTCTAACTCTAGTTTCTCAATTTCTTCCACTTTCTCTTCAATATCATTTGACAATGGGGTAGATCAAAACTAATTTTGCCCACAGATAAGGGTTTCAACTATCTTGGAACTCAATGAACTTCCATATTCATTCAATATGCGACCCCCTATGCTAAAGGTAGATTCAGATGCTATAGTGGACACAAGCATAGCCAATACATCCCTAGCTATTTGTCCAAGGACAGGATATTTATAGCAGTTTACTTTTCACCAATTAAGGATGTCAAATTTGGTGTTCATTTTCTCTCTATTCTCCATCAAATAAAGGTCCACTTCTAATTGATCCTCCATATTATCATCTTCATTCATAACTTTATCAAACTCCATTGCAAATGAATCCTTTTCATTCTCTCCATGGGGAACAACTTCCTTTTCTTGAGGTTGAGTATTTGCTGAATTTTTTTAAGCCATGAAAAGACTTGTAACTTTCATACATTTTATCGAGTATTTCTCTTACTCTTCTAGAAAAATATTCAGCCATGTCTTCATTATAAAGTTTGTTCAAACTTCATTCCACAAACTTCAACTTATATCTAGGATCAAGCACTACATCAACAAAGATTATCATATTCATATTTTTTACATCTCCCTAATACTTATCATGTTTCATTTTCATAGCTATTGAACTCAATAAAAGATCATCACTTTCACATAGATTGTTCAATGTTTTCACTAATAAGCAAAACTCATGAAAATATTAAGAAGATGTCACAAACAATGAGCCAGAGACATTTTTAGTTACATCAAAAAATTTTTTTAAGAACTTCACAAAAGCCGTGCATTATCCTAATCTTCAATTGTAGGGGGTCCTACCTTATCCAAAACAAAAATAACATCCTTTTTTTCTAACCTCTTAAATGCCTTTTGAAATTTCAAGGCACTTTCAAGCATAATGTAAGTGGAGTTTCACCTTGTAGAACAATCTAACTTCACAATTTCTTTTTCTTGAATTCGTGGTGGCTCCACCCAAGATTTAAATTTTTGTAAATGACCTGGAGAAGCACAAATATATCAAATTGCATTTCTAATTCTTTGTAGAGACTCATGAATTTTTTTTAAACCATCATTCACAACTAAATTCATGATATGTGCACAACATTTAACATGCATGTATTCTCCTTTCATTATATGTCCATTCCAATCAAGTATTTTGTCTTTCACATATGCTATAGCAACATCATTAGAGGAAGCATTATCAACTATGATGGTGAAAACTCCATCAATACCCCAACTCAACAATCAATTTTCAATCACACTGCCAATAGTCTCACCCTTATGATAAGCAATTTGACAGAAATTTAAAATTCTTTTATGCAATTTCCATTTATTATCAATGAAATGTCCAGTAAGACATAAATAACTCATGTTTTGAACTAATGTCCAACAATCAGTGGTTAGACAAACACTTTGACAGGATTTAGACAATGCACTCCTTAACTTAGCTTGTTCAGAAAAGAAAAGATTCCAACAATCTCTTGCAACTGTAATACATGATGAGAGATGAAATAAAGGTTGTACAATACTCATAAAATAACAAAATCCTTCTCCCTCAACAAATTTAAAAGGTAGTTCATCAACAATTATCAATCTTGCAAGAGCATTCCTACAAGAATTAACATCAAAAGTTACCCCCTTCAAATTAGCTCCACAACTTTCTCCATCCTCTCCTCTTTTTGGTTAGAAAGAAAGCACAAGTTATTTAGGATCATTATTTCCACCAATCCTTTTACATCTTGATTAAGTGAGATGCCAAATTTGAGGTTTCATTTCTTTTTTTGTAGCATGCATAATCCGTACCACAACAATTACACCTAGCTCTTTGAGACTCAGGAGTACAATTTTCAACTAAAGTAAAATGAGCCCACACCCAAGATGTAGGTCTAGTTGGTTTTATTTTCTTTCCTGTGTTAAGATTTGAGTCATCTCCTTACTCTTTCTCTTCTCCTTTCTCTTTCTCGTTTGCTTTCTCTTCTCCCTTTTCTTTCTCTTTATCTAAAGAATCATTCATGGGAACCATATTGTTATTTGATTCTAACTTGTTTGATTGCTCATAATTAGTAGCATCCACAATTCCATATATCTTTCTTACTACATTTAAAAAATCATAATAAAAAAGTAGTAACATAAATGAGCTAAAATCAAACTAACATATCATCAATTCATCATATAATTTTAAAAAAATTAAATATGTAACTTATTAAACTATAATGAGTCTACCCCTTTCAATGATTGAAATTTGAGAGTATTGTATTATTTATTTTAACTTTGGCATCATCCAAAATGTGGTCCCTCAATGTTTGTACATACTACATATATATAATCTATAATTATATATTAGCATCACCCAAATGTGGTCCCTCAAACATGGTTTGTACACTTATAGCTTGTCCATCAAATGTGGTCCCTTAATTGAGAACCCAAACTTTAGCACATAGCTTTTCTCATCCAGGTTAGTAGCAAAAAGATGAATGGTGTTGAATAATTTAAAAGTACTTATATTAATATATATTAGCATCACCCAAAAGGATATATCCCACCGACAAATGTGATTACTCTGCCTCATGTGGTCCCTCATGTCTATAGACTATAATATGAAAAATAGAGCAAAAGTTAAACATATTTTCCTTGCATCAAAAGAAACCACATGTTTTTAATATTATACACACACCAACGGCATTCGGCAAGATGTGGTCCCTTATGTTAAAGTCTATATAAACTTTTTGCATAATTTATTTTGCAATTGAACAAGTAAATAAAAGAAGCAAACTGGCCAAAGAATGATATAAAAATAGAGCAGAAGCAATGGGACGGAGCTTACCTCATTTGCTAGGAAATTGATGAAAGGAAGAAAAATGGGACTAAGCTCGATCTCTTCTCAACAAGCATGATGAGATTACTGACAATGGTTCACTTGGCAAGCGAAACAAGATTCAGATTGGGTGATTGAGAGAGATTCATTTTGTGACTGAAGATTGAAGCCGTCATTACTCATTCATGACTGTGAGGATTGAGCAAGTTGACTTGAAGCTAGGGCATGAAAAGAGAAATGATTTCAAATGAGGAAAAATATGAAACATAGATAGATAACACGAGCGAATAACAATAGGTTCATAATCATGGATTGGGCTCAGCATATGGGATTGGGCTCAACATATAAAGTCCAGTCCAAGTTCATAAGTAATAACAGATATTATTAGAAATTCTCTCTAGTTTGGTTTGGTTCGATTATAACTGATGAATATTATGAAAAACCTTAACCAAACCAAACCAACTGGTTTGAGTTGGTTTGACATATTAAAAAAACCAAAGTAGATCTATATTATAATTGGTTATGATCAATTTTAGTTAGTTTTGGTTGGTTCAGTTCGGTTGAATCGGTTATGAACACCCCTAACTTAACCACCTCATTATGTCCCCAAAAGTGGAAGTGAAAATTTTGACTACCACTTTTTTAAGAGCATTATCACTTATGGTGTAGCTTTACCCACCCCAAACAGCCTATATGTTGATTATCTCTTAGAGAAATTTACAAATGCATTTCTAATTTACCTGTCAAATGATGTTAAAAGAAAAAGATGACAATTTCACTTTTTATTATTAGTTTCAAGTGTAGGACACTATGGGCCTATTTACTTCAGTTTTTTTTGAAAAAAATCATTTTTTATATAAAAAATAACTTTTAACATTTTTTAGGTTGTTTGTTTAAACTTATGAAAATAATTAGAATCTGAAGAAAAACAGTTTTTTAATTATTTTGAGAAGTTACTTTGAATAACTTCTAAACAAATATTGTTGTAGTAGATGAGAGAGAAAATGTGAAAGAAGTGGAGATGTTAAAATTTAGTTTTACAAAATTGTAAAATTAACAAGATTTTCCCAAGAGAATATTGCAATACAACTTCCACATTATCTCTTTTAATTTAAAAAATGCTTCTTTTATCTCAACCAAATGCAAAATAATTTCAGTTTTTCATAAAATTTCTAAACAATTAATCGCTTTTTTAAACAATATGAAAATCATTTTTTTTGAAAAACTTAAACAAACGGGCCTAAATCAAGAACACCAACCAATTAAAACTAATGATAGAGTTGCATTTATATACAATTTACCTAATCTATTATCTATTGTTTAAAGGAGAATAAGTCGTAACATTATGATTTTGCTTGAAGCTGCTAATAAATTATGCACCATCAAGCTTTCAATAGCAACAATATCCACTCCTTGGATATGATTTTGCTTGATCATGAAGTAAGTTGCTAATAAATTAGTGCCCCTAAATATTGCATAACTATAGCAAGTGATCTTTGTGAATATTTTTTATATAGTAGAAATCTATGAAAATAACACCGTTAGACACTCAAGTATCCAAAATTTTATGTTGTTGTTTGCGGTTGACAATCAATTCTGCTACTTGCATTTAATTTTATGTAGTTGCAAAAAATTCATGCCAGAATGGTCCATCCAAATCTCTATAAACGGTATGTTGACCATGTACGTGAAGGCGAGTGTTGCTATTTTTTTAACTTCATGGTGGAGATCAACAAATATTAGAACAAATTGAGGCCTTTGTGAATTATGCTAACTTTCAATGAAATAATGACTCTATACTTCCATGTTGGGACTAGAATACCTTATGAGTTTCCAAAATTTGTTGATATACACATGATACTTACAGGGAAGCAATCTAGAGGCTCATTTGTAGGTTAGTTGGAATATTCTTACAAAGATAATTTTGTAAGAATGATAATTTTGTAAGAATGGTTTATGCAGAAGTTGGTCAGTGCATATGATGTTTCATTTTTTATTGTACAAATGTCACTAACCATATTGTGTGTCTTGGTTTGTTAAGGTTGCAACAAGTGGTTATTTTGCAAAGACCCTCTCATTGCATTTGATATTATAAATGCAAAGTAAGTTTTGTCTTCCAAATTAAATGTTGTTTGCAATGTAAAGCAATTTATGTTCCTTCTATGATCAACATTGCTATTCCTTGCAGGTTTAATGTTATCAAATGCATTTTTGATAGAAAAGGTGCATTGAAGACGCTAAAACTCTGGCCACAGCAACAGCTACAATGTATAGATGTTCATGTTCTAATTCTATATGCTAGAATTTCAGTATATAATGGTAGGATGGTTTGGAAGTCATTTGAATATTATTCTGAGGCAAATTTGTTTTATGTTCCTAAATATTGTAACTATCAATGGATTTGTTATGCAGGTAAACCAATACTCAAACTATTGTAAACTGACAAAGGTTATATTCTCATTGGATACCATTGTGACTGGAAAGTATATCACCTAAATTGTGGGACATAATTATGTAATAGTCAAATCATTACAAAAGGATGACTTATTATGTATGAAACTCACTGCCCTTTTCATTTTGTTGTTAATATCTTTTAGTAAACCTTAGGTGTTATGAAAGAAGCCTTCATGTCTTCCAAGGCTTCCTCTTATGTATTAGGACTTAATATTTGTTTAGGAAATGAAAGAAGCCTTTACATCTCCCAAGGCTTCCTTAATATTTGTTCCTACTGAGATCTATTGCTTCACGTAATGGTGGATCATTTTATTGTATGAAGTTCTTATAGTTTATGTTAACTATGTTGAATTAAGGATGGTTTATTGGAAATTACATATATTACAAGTGATGTTGCTTTGCCATATTTGTTTGTGAGCGAGTAACAAATCTATTTTATTCAAGATTATTTCAGTAGGACATAAATTGGATGCATTAGTTGTCCATCCTCTCTAGGAATTATGGTTGGCTATTGTTGTTGAGCCAACTTGCATTAATACCATGACAAGGAGATCTATGCATAGTCATCACCACTACCAAGCCAACCCCTTGAGAATTGATTTCATTATATGTTGGAAATTGATTTCATTGCCACCACTAAAGCATATTATTTTATAGACCAAATAAACAGAATATATTCAACATTCAAGGACCCCACTAAATTCAATAATGAAAATCCAAATATTTCCAATAGATGAAAATTTATATAGAACAAAATAACATTTGATGCAAGAAATCAACCCCTTCCAAATAGAGAGTGTTGCCGAGAAGCTTCTTTGCACATAGTCGATGTCCTCAACCTCATTTCTGCAAATTGTGCAAGTCGAGTTATGGGCTATGGAAGTAACCATGCATTTATTCAATAAGAATTTTGTCTTCCAAATCTTAGATAGAGATAATAAAATATAGAGGAAATGAAAAAAAAAATACCAATGGATAAAAATACTCTCCCAACTTGCCCATAAAAAATATCTCATCTATTTAAACACATGAGACATATTGGTAAAACCAATCCTACATCTTTAATGCACAACTGAACGAGGTTATTGACACAATATCAAAACCAAAAATGAAGAAGCATGCTACCCCCTCATTCCTGTTTTGCACAATATAATTAAGTTAGAGCACATAATATAAAAATTTTCATATGAAGAAGAGTGCCAGATGTATTAATAAAACCAATACTAAATCTTCACTCATTATTATAAACATTAGTTAAAATATAATATGAGAAATCACATGTATGAAAATTTCATTTAGTGAACTACTTCTATACCATGTAATAAATGCATATGGTAGACCTATACTGTATGTAGAACATGGTATTTCAAGGTTCATAAATGAACAACCAGTGGATCAAAGACTTGAAGCTCTCTTCTGCAATCTGCATTTATTGCATACAGCATAAACATGCCAACAACTACTCAAAGATTACCACTCCCTACAAGATCTTCCTAACTATGTCTCAATCACCATCATCAATATATCTTGGTAGAAGCTACTTTTTTCAATGCAGCAAATTCTTTTAATGATCATTACACATATATTTCTACAAAAGCCATAATATCTTATTGGCGATATATTACATTTCCAATATCCATATGTCAAATCATATAAAAATGGCATGAAAAAAAAAGTTAAAGAACAGTTGAAACACAAAGTTGGATTTAAATGCAAAGATCATTATTATTGATCAGACTAAATAAACCAAGACTAGGGGTGAACATGGGCCGGGTTAGGCCGGGTTTGACCCCTGCCCGATGCTAGGCTTGATGTTCTTCGAACCAGTATCGGGTTGGCCCGATACTATATATATATATTTTTAAAAACATTAAAAAATAAAAAAATTATTTAATAATAAAAAATATACTTATTTATACTTAAAAATAGATTTTCTTAAAACATAATCTTAGAAAAAAATAAAATTTTTCAAAATTTATGAATATTTAAGCATTATACATTATTTTTACATAAATATTAAGGTAAAAAATTAATTCAAAATTTAAAAAATTTGAAACATTAAAATCTTAAAATGTTTTTATAATATTTACATAATAAATATATTATATTAGATACATGAAGAATAAAAATTCTACAAAATCAATTAAGATATATAAAATAATTAAAAAATATATATATATATATATATATAGGTCAGGCCGGGTTGGGGTTAGGGTGTCTGGCCCTAATCCCGGCCCGATTGGCTCGATGTGGTCAGGCTAGATCAGGCCAACCGGGCACCGGACTAACTTGTTCACCGCTAACCAAGACCAATACTTCATATGGTCGTATTTGCCTTTCACAAATTTTTCACGCACGAAACCTTTTGTTTGCACTAGCTGACCATTTAATATGTTAAAAGATGAAGAATAAACAAAAACCAGTAACCAGGATTGTTGGTAAACCGAATACAAACTGAAGCACCACCATCTGCAGGTACTTTTACTTCTCATTCAATGCAGCATTAGTTTTCCTTGATTTCATACTCTATAACTTCCTTCTCCATATCACATTCTTTGCACACCAGTTAACTAGTTACAATCATCAGAATGTCAAAAAGAAGCCAGAGGCAATACATAACGGAGCAATTAAATGCATGTACATTGATTATTTCTCATTAGCAAAAGATTGATTCTTCACTTGTGAAAATTAATTTATCAATACCTTTATCACAATGTGAATTAATGATATGCAGAAACACGTGCTACCCCACATCAACCACTAACAACACATATTAAATATGTCTTTACCCAATTAGAACCACATGACTCTCATGTTGGTCTAGACATGTTTCACTTAGATGAGAATGCACTTCCAAACATTCCACATATGGTTTGCAAGGATTTAAACAATCGTAGAAATGACTGCACTTTTGGTACTTGTAAAATGTCGCACCACTTATCTATTTCATGACACTATTACTTACTAGAACAACATTTCCTTCCAAGGGTATAAGTAGATGCTTAGACAATGAAGTTAATGATTTATAAACTGCAGATATGAATTAGTCTACATTCAAATCATCTGGATTGATCAATCATGGACAACACACACAAATGTCAAATGTTTGGTCTTAAAATAGTGGAAACATGCGAAGGAGCAATATTGCTCGGAATGCACTTCAAGATATAACTAATGTGACAAAGAATCTATGTCTAGTGTTTAATGAGTATGCTTACATAGCCAAATAAGTAGTGTTGCTGTTAATATATTGATAACACATGTTAATTGATTTTGTGGTGTATATATATATTTGGCGTTAGTGACATATATTATAGCAATATATATATGCCATTTGTCATTCTAATACTTTCTTAACTTGGGCATATAGAAGAAAAAGAACAAAATCACTCAATTGTGAAAGATTGCTTTGCACCATCAATATCAACTATAGGCATTAGTTACATACAAGTTCATATATACTAGAATCTTCATGGATTCCAATCTGTAATAAACACAAATATAAGCTTTTTGCTCACAATATATAAATAATTGCAAAACATTTCTGCAAGTAACATTGCTTTACTATAAGATGAAGGAATCAAAACTGTGCATCCCACAACTAAACATCAATACTATACAGACACGACACTGGACAAAGGTATAATTTTTTCTAAATGGAAAATTATTTGAACCTTTAATTAGACATGAATGAATACTTTATTAGGAATCACATACAAGGATCAGTTGGAAATGATAATTTATTTTGTAATTGTAAAAGTAGGATTGAAACTAGTGATTTGGTGGATAGATTCAAGCATGAAGCCATCAACCAAGTGGGATATGCAAATAATCTATAGTGATGTGTAGTCACAAAGCCAAGTATGTGTAGGAATTTATTGAATAGTTTAAATTAAAATAATAATCGTAAGCATCTTAACAATAGTGAAGGTAATATCAAATGCTTTGGAAGACAATTAGGCAATAGATATTGTGGGCTAATAATTCACAATATTCAATAGCAACATGAGAAATGAGCTTTCTAAATGGGATCAATTATCCAAGTTTGATTAAGATAGCAACATATCAAACTAATATTGGTTTGGATACACTAATGGCTTTTACATGTATCTCACTCACATTAAATGTCTCCATCCATACTTTCAAAAGAGGAAATATGCATAATCATTTATTTTTTCATTATTAATTTTTCACTTGAAATATGATAAGCATATATTTTTAATAATATTATAATTATTTTAAAAAGCATATACAGATAATATTTTATTAGCAATTATGATATGAAAGAAAATATTCAGATTGAATGGTTTAGAATTGCAACTATGTGCCTCAAGTGCTGCAATACCGTCAAGAACCAAAAACACATTCTATTTTGCTATTGGCTACCTCTACTACTATTCACATTTTGTTTGCATATACACTCTTCTATTATTTGTAGGAGATCCTACCTCCTTCTTTTCATATATCTCAAACCATATTTGAAGTCTGTGTACGTGTATAGCCCCTCTTTCTCTCTGTTTTTTTATTTTTCCCCCTTCAAAAGCCTTTCAATATTGCTTTCAACTAATCTTTCTATTATTTTTTCTTTTTTTCTAAACAAACTTCAACTCATATATATATATGGTCTCCTCTTGTTTTTGTCTTCAATAATATTTTTCTATACTTAATTTCTTTTTTAATGTTATTCCTTTATACTCAAGTGCATTCCGATTCTTTTTTTTAATATTCCCTACTATTTTTCATTTTAATTGGAGTATAAACATAAATTAATTTTGAACTTTAAAATGATTATTTTAACATAAAATATAAAATTTATATATTCAAATTAAATACAAAACTTCTAAATCTATATTCAATGCTTTAGTTAATTCAAAATTAATTTATTTCAGGAGATCCAACTTCGTTTTACTTGATATATATATATATATAGATGGATCTGTATGTATGTATGTATGTATTTATGTACGTGTGTTATCTAGACTTGGAAAATGAATTCAAATTTTAACTTGTGATTGTACTTCAAAAAAGAAAATTAAGATCCTAATCATAAATAAGTTATAAAGAGTATATTTGCTCTTTTTAACTACTTGACTTCACCACTGTGCTTTTTATAATATATATTTTAAAATATTTTACATGATAACTTGTCATAAATATTTTAAATATGTTACACCAGAAAAGATTTAACTACTCCACAAATAACATATTGTGCACTGTAATACCAACTCACTGTAAACCAGTTCAAATACCATAGACTATTACACACTAATTTAAATTGTAACAATATCTTTCAGTGGAAGAAAAATGATTAGAAATGCTAGATCACATTAACTAGCAACACATGAATCATGACAGACCACAAGAAATAGGTGAGATCTTGTACATCTCCTTCTCCTTTATTATGCTAATTCTTATTAGTGATTTCTATCTCTTTTTTGTTGTAATAGTGAATTCATGTATTAACTTACAAATTTCATTCTAATATCATTATAATGGTCTCTCATATTATAATAGAAATATAATTAACTTTTTATAATAACACACACAGGTTACCTAGAATTAGGAGACGCAATATATGTCTATCCTTTCTGCTGAGCTCAAATGTGGTTTGAAGAAAGAGTTAAATCCAATGACTATCCATTAGTGACATTTTCCATGTGTTGTAGCCAAGGAAAAATTCAATTGCTAAGAATGCAAAAGCCTCCTACTTATTTCTATGGCCTATTCTTCAACACAAATACACCAAAGTCAAAGAATTTTTTGGCAAACATTAGATCACATAATAACATGTTCTCATTCATATCAATGGGGGGTCATGTTACCTATAAGATTAATGATGGAAGAGGACCATACAGTTTTGTTCTTTCTGGTCCGAACTACCATAGCATTGGAAGCTTTCTACCGTCTGTGGGTGGTAAACCTGTTTACTCTCAACTCTATATTTATGACATTGAGAATGAAGTTCAAAATGGAATATCTACAGTTAGGTAATCATTGTTTAACCTTCATGTCATACATGATTTGTTCTTTTGTGAAATCACTAACAAAATGCATTTATTATGGCAGTGGTCATGACAATGGACAAAGCATTGATCCAAATATGGCTCAAAACATAATGAAAGAGCTATATGCTGTAAACATCTATGTCTAGAATTATCAATTAGCTTCACAGATGATTCATGCTAATCAACAAGCAGATGTTAAAATTTGTCCCATTTAAAGTAAAGAGAAACATTTGCGAGTTGACTTGTATCAAGGATTAAGTGAAATAGTCCTTAAAGGAGGCATCATTGCATCTACTGTTGGCAAGAGAGTTGTTCTCCCTTCCTTATTTACTGGAGGGACAAGATATTTACTACAAAATTATCAAGAAGCAATAGCCATTTGCAGATAGGTAAGGTATCCCGATTTCTTCATAACATTTACTTGCAACCCAGCATGGCCAGAGATCATAAGTCACTGTGAAAAAGATTCAGTTACTCTTTTTGATAAAGCCAAAATAATTGCCAGTCTAACACCCTACTCCAACACACTATTAATCTTGGCCAAATACTTCAAAAACTAACCAAACAAAACCAAAACACCTTAACTTTACCTCCCAGAAAATCAAAGCAGTGGAAAAACACCATAAGACACCTCAAGAACACAAAAACATTCGAAATAGAATGCAGGACCATGGCCACCACAGTACCATCGTGGTGTTAGTGCTCTCAAGTTTCAATACTATTGACATAGAGGGTCTGGTGCCATAGCTTGGCCCTGGCGCCGCGGTGCCCCATGGTAATTCCATATCAGCAATTTTTCAAGTCCCTAGGGCAAATTTTTGATGTGCATAACTTTATGCTCCGACCTCTGATTGACTTGATTTTAACTCTTACAAGTCAATCTTATCCCACTTTATCCATAAACACCAATTTCACCCTAATTCATTTCGTATGGAGATTTTTGGACACCTAACACCGTTTTGGCCACTTTCGATCAAAACTTGCAACTTTCCACCATCAATTGCCACCAAAGGCAACCTAGCCCATACAGACCACTCACACAAGTCCTAAATGACTTAATCAATATGTCCAAAGAGGTTTCACCTCAAAAGAGCCACTCCTCTAAAATTTGACCCCCTTGTACCTCCAATTCACAATGTGGGCTATAAGTCCAAAACTCACATTATTGGCCCAAAATCCCCTTTGGGCTCACATACACTACCATACTAACTCATTAATGCCCTGAACCATATATGCATCACATTTTAACACATCAATATCATTAACATTATCATCACATGTTATCCAGCATAATCACAACACCATTGTCATCACTCAGATTACAAACATTGTCTTACTTGGCACAACATACATAGACAATATACACATACACCACTATGACTTGATATTCCTAATATTGGAGTGCTATGCTTCCCTCGTCTTCTCTAGACTAGTACGAGAACCTTCACCTAAAAGGTTAGTTTAGGGGAAAGGGTGTGAGATATGGTTTCAATAATTGGGAATAACCACACACAATATATATACACTAATCCACACAATCGTGCACATGGTGCAATGACATGTTCATGAATGATAAGCATATTCTCCCTTGTACACGGCTAGAACCACGAGCTGTCGTCATCATAAGACTTTTCAATAGATGATTCCTTGCCAATAGTCAATGAAGACTAATTCCAGGACATCACCAAGCTCATCTTACCCTAATGCAACTTAGCCAAAGGTTACACTAGACCTCGGATTGTGGCTTTCCTTCCCATGAACCACCATAAATTGGTGGTGATCTATGGAAGGTTCATCCCTAAATCCACTGGCACCTGACTTTCCTAATCATAGGAGAGGATTTAGTGACAGAAATGTTTTCTCATATCATCTTATCCACTGCCACCTGACTCTCCTGAAGAGAGAATTTAGTGGCATGAATCTTTATCATATCATCATCACCTCTACATCAATCTCTCACTATGCAATTACATGGTGATGATGTAAATGTCATGCCAACATGCCTCGAAACACATAGATATATATATATCATCACAATCATCATATGGACATGCTAGCATACAATGTTATGGGGATGCTACAAAATCATACATACACATCATATACATTTATCACATCTTAACTAACCGTGTGCATATCACGATATGTAGAAAACCATATACATACAAAACCAATATCGTGGTATAAAAAAGGAATATCCATATATACATACATATATATATCAACATATAATCACATAATACAAACACCCGATTACTTCTAGTTGTCAATACCACACATGCAGATTTCACAAGCTTCTTGAATTGTCTAACACAACTTGTACTCCCCTTCAATCAACCAAACAATCTCTACAATATCATAAAATCCTTAATTGACATATAATACAATCATCCAAATTTCACAATTCAACCATTTAGGCCTAACCCAAGGTTCCAACACAATTTATATACATCATTGAGGTCTTAAAGACCATTCAAACTCTAACCAATTACATACATTTCGGATTCCATACATCCTCTAACAATTTCAACCTAGGGTTAAGCTCAAATAATACATACTCCCTCCAAAACTCATACCCAGTCATCACAACCACCAAATCACACCTTATTAATCCTATTTCATCCATTTTAATTAGTAGATTTTGGCCAAAACCAAAAATCCCTACATATCCCCAAAAAATCCAACTTAAAACTGAAGAAAAATGGAGAGGAATGATTAAGAATCACTTACCAACAATTAATCAAGCTTCCAAAGGTTGAAAATCACTCCATCAAGCCAGATTCTCGAAGCCCTAGCTCTACTTATTCTTTACTCCCTCTATTTCCTCTTATTCTGTCTTACCAAAATGTTTCTGATTTAAACAAAATTTCCTACACTCATTGCGACACCAATAAGCTTGCCACGACGTGGATGCTCTTGGCTTGAAAAATATTTCCAAAATTACAGCTTGCTCATCACAACGTGGAGCTTTTTTATCCCATTTTTGGACTTTCCTCCTTCCTGATTCCTCTTTGGTTCTGCACACAACACCAATTACACTTGGTTAGTTAAAGACTAAGCTCAAGATAATGTAATGATGGTTGTTACAGCCAGAATTTTTAACATGAAATTGTAGCAACTATTGGCAGTGATAAAAAAGGAGAGAGTCTTTGGCATAGTAATTGCAAGTATTATTCTCATCATCCAAATATGATACAAATTTAACTTGACTAGATTAATTACATTCAATATTTATATGGCATCATCTAAACTTTACAAAAGTTTATACTATTGAGTTCTAGAGAAGAGGGTTGCTGCATGAACACATCCTGTTGTTCCTTGCTCAGTGCGACAATATTAAGACTCCAGAACAAGCAACAAATGTATCACAACTGAGATACTTGATAAAAATGAAAATCCTATATTGTATCAATTGGTCCAATCATTCATGGTTCATGGTCCTTGTGGTCAACTCAATCGAAAATCACCATGCATGAAAAAGAGCAAGTGCAGCAAATATTTCCCAAAAGAATTCAATACACATCCTATTATTGATGAGGAAGGATATCCTAAGTATAGGAGGAAAGAGGATGGAAGGTATGTTAAGAGGAATGGTGTTCCTTTGGATAATAGATTTGTTGTTCCATACAATCCTTATCTGTTACAATTGTTCCATGCACACTTGAACATTGAGAAGATAAATCAATTGAGGGCAATCAAGTATCTTTTCAAATATATTAGCAACGGCAATAGCAGGGTCATTGCTACACTATACCAAAATAATTTAGATCTTGAGCACTCTAAACCATTAGCTTCCAATCCCTCCTTGCTTTATGCAAACCCAAATTGTAACATCCTACCTCCTGACACCTCCAAACTTAACCAAAAACTTCAAAATCCAACAAAACACACCTCAAACATCTCAAAACAACTTCTCACAACTTTAGAACAACAGAAACAAACCTCAAAATACCAAAAATTGGGCTAGGGCCACGGCCGTTATAATACCGCCGCGGCTCTGGCCACCCCTATTTTGCACTCGCTTCTGGCCTCACTAGCTCTGCGGCCTGAACACTGGCGCCGCAGTGCTCCCTGCTGATTACCATATCAGCAAAAACTTAATACCAGGGTGAACTTCCGACGTGCATAACTTTATGCTCCGACCTCCGATTGACTTGATTCCAACTCCTACAAGTCAATCTAGTCCCAATCTAGCCATAGACACCACTTACACCTCAATCCAACTCCATATGGATATTTTGGACTCCTGACACCATTTTGACCACTTATTAACCAAAACTCACCACTAATCACCTCCAATTGCCAACAAAGGCAACTGGCCACTCAGGACCAATCATACAGGTCCAAAATCCCTAAACTAACTTGTCCAAAGAGGTTTCATCCCAAAGAAACCACTCCTATGAGATTTGACCCCTTGGAACCCTTACCTTGCAAAATGGTCTACAGGCCCTAAAACACACCAACCAGCCCAAATCCAACTTTCAACATGCATAGCACATACACACAACATACATAACCATACATTCATACATTACCATCCTTACAATGTCACACACCCATTACAAAACATTCTATTCTACTTGGCACATGATACATATCCAGAATACACAAACTGCATAGACTATTCCCACGTATGCTACTACTCCTGCGTCTTCTCCGAACTAGTGTCAGAATCGTCACCTGAAAGGTTAGTTCATGGGAGATGGGAGTGAGAAAATGTCTTAGTAACTGGGGACAACCACACACATACATATATATCTCATGCAACTCATGTATGTAATATGAAATGAATGGTATGCATGTCTCCCTCGCACACAGCTAGAACCACGGGCTATCGTCATAACAGAACATTTCATATAGGTAACTCCCTTCTAACAGTCGGTGAAGACCGATTCAGAGGCATTACAAAACTCAGCTTACACTAATGCAACCCGGCCAAAGGTTACACTAGTGCTCGGACTGTGGATCTCCTTCCCCTGGACCACCTCGAATTAGTGGTGATTTAGGAAAGGTGCAGTCCATTGCCGCCTGGCTCCCCTGGCCATAGGGGAGGATTTAGCGACATGGATCCCAACCTTATCCTCCCTAACATATCTCATATCATCATATATCATATCGTATCATTATCAGCACCCAATCCATCATATATCACAATCTCACAATGTCATGTGAAGATGCTCATGTATGATCATATAATCATCATCAATATATCACAGTGTCATGTATGCATCATGTCATGTCATGTCAATATCATCATCATAGTCATCACATCATCATAATCATCATCTAGCTGTGTGCATACCACGATATATATAGAAAACAACACACACACTCATATCAATATTGTGCTATGAAAGAAACATGCATATATACATAAATATACATACTATCACACAGTACAATACAAACAAACAAACACTTGGTTTCCTCAAGTTGTCAATATCACACACGTGAGTTCCACGTACTTCTCGAATTATCCAACACACGTGAACCCCCTCTAGGCTAACCAACAACCTTCATAATACCGCAATATCTCAATTAACCACATATATCAAATATCCAAATATCACAATTTAACCACTTTAGGCTTAACCCAAGGTTTCAACAACCCTTTCATACATCATTAAGCTCTTAGGGACCATTCAAACATCACACAATCTCTTACACTTCAGATTCCTCACACTCTCAACCAAGAACAACCTAGGGTTAAGCTCTAAACACATATAATCCCTTCAAAACTCACATCCAAACAACAAGAACACTACAACACACTTCATTAACCTCATTTTATCCATTTCAATCAGTGGATTTAGGCCAAAACCGAAGATCCAACCTCAAAACCAAAAACCCCAAATTCCAACCGAAGAAAATAGAAAGGGAGGAGTAGAGAACACTTAGCCACTTGAATCCAAGTTCTTGAGGTCCAAAAATCACTCCCAATGGCTGAAAATCATGAACCCTAGCTTAGCTCCTTGTCGCTTCCTCCGTTTTCTTTCTAATCGTCCGAAATAATCCGGATTTAAACAAAAATCCCAAATTTCGTCACGGCTTCAGTATACCTTGCCACAGCTCCACTGTGTTCAGCTGAAACCACGCTACTAGAAAGATTCTTGTCGCCACGGACCTACTCTTCACCACGGCATGGAGCTCTTCCAGACTCTACTTGAGCCTTCCTCCATCCTGTTTCCTCTGGTCCTAAACACGTTGCCAAGAAAAATGACATGAAGGGTGTTCACAAATCACATGTTTTTTGGTGCAACATTCAATTTCATCATCTCAACCCCCTTCTCTATTATATATATGTTGCAATTACCATTTGTCAATTTTCCTCATTGGCAGCGAAAGGATGAAGATGACTTTATCAAGATGATGATGAGGGTGACAAAGCTGATGGGAAGTGAGACAATACATCACGAATTCACGGTGGGATTGATTTATTTTGTTTTGTTTAATTTTATTTTATATATTTTTAAAAATTTCACTCAATTTTGTAATTACTATTTGATAGTATTGGTTCATGTAATTTATTTATTTTTATTATATATAGGACATCTCTTTTCCTTTATGAGGTTTGAGTTCCAAACAACAAAAATGAAGTTAGATGCAAATGCAAATATAAACACAACATCATGGGAACAAATGATAGAAATTGATTGGATCATGCATGGAAGTCATGATTGGAAGCATTGGTGGTTGAAGGAGATCTAATGCTACGGTAAACGGTGCTTTAGATGCTTTATGTTGTTGTGGTTTTAATTTATTAATAATGCCATATCAAAATAACATTTTTTGGTATTAAATATAATATAAAAGCCATTCCTTAGTTAAAAAATTAATTATCAATAAATTGTAATTAATAAAAACTGTCAACTTAGCACTTATAATTCAATTTGATTGTATAGATTTTGAATATGTGCATTGAATATCATGATAAATTTTCAAGTAATTATATATGATAATTTTTTGAAGTTTTAAAATTGGTTTCTTAAATTTATAAGGGTGAGATGGGATGAATTGTTTTGGAAGTTGGATCATTATGTACACTGTAATTCTAGTACTACCCACATGAATTATGTTATATTGAAAAAGATAAATTTTGCTAAATTAAAAAATAGTTGAATTCATTTTGAGTAGACATATAATGAATGTTGTTTTTATTTTATTTTTTAAATTTTGAATTGAAATTCCAATTATTAATAATCAAATTAAACAAATTAAAACTATAAAGCACATAAATGGGTATGCATATAGAATTTGACACTATACGATACATTGACAAATTTTAAAATTTTAATGTATAAGTATGAAAGATACATATATATATAATTTTGTATATATTCAGGGATGGATCTAGGATAAATATCTGCGGAGGCAAAAATATAATGAGGATGTAGTCCATCAAACACTAAAAATTTAGTAAGCGGAGATTGACATCGTGCTGATTTGATATAAACACAATAAATTTTATCACATCCTTTAACAAAAAATTTTCAAATTGAACCTCATTTTCCTATATCTATTTCTAATAAATTTTTTTTAATTTCTTACTTTTTCTCTCTTACACTTTAATTTGAGGTTACTAATCATTGATCAACTTCGATGATATTAAATGAGAATGAGCTGCTTCATTAATTTTATTATTTTGAGAAAATTTCCATTTTATAAAAATATAAATAGTTTTACACTTTCTCATAAGAAAGAAATAGATTTTTCTCCCCCCATTACCGTGGGAGATGCGGATACATGCACGGACATGATGACATTTTATTTAGTTTTAAAAGATATTGAATTAAAAAAGAATTTCATCATTAACTCCTCATATCCCAAAAAAATGATATCAAATGATATTAATTAAAATTAATACAGATTGAGAAAATAAAAAAAAAAGGGGTCTCACTTAAAATAATTGAAAAAAGATAAATCTCACTTGTAAAAGAAAAAATAAATTAATAAGAAAAAAATTAGACTCAAATAAAAAAAGAAAATAGAAAAAAAGAAAGAAAGAGGGGCACAGAATCCATTTAATGAAGCTGCACTGCTCATGGCTAATGCACATTGCAACTCAATTCTACTTTTAATTATATATAGATATAGATTCTCCTATATTATCATAATATTAACAAAATTAATTACGTACCATACAACACTTAAGTAATCAAATAAAAATATTATTGACATAAAAATTAAAAAAATAGCTCTAAAAATAATTTAAACTATACTAATAAAAAGTATATGCAAAGTAAAAAAATAGAGTTCAAAATGTAAAAGGAAACTGAGTTTTTTTTATATACTTATATAATTGGGTCTTATTCGAGCATTGTTGGGTCTAAATGAGAATAGCTTTCCTAACATAATTTTTTTCCATTCATAATATTCAAACTCGAAACCTTATTTAAAGAATGCTGAGTCCCATACCACTGAACCAACCACCATTGGTAAAGAATAACTTAGTTGAAGAATAAAGAGAGTACATATAACATGAAGAGTGAAAAATATCGAGATTTAAAGGAATAAAAAATACAAATAAAAAAGTCATGCCAAAAATGTTGATTTAGTTAGTCACTCAAGAGGAAAAATTGGGTGATGCAAATTTTTTATCTTTTTAAAATACAAGCCATTATTGCAGAGAAGCACAAAAATAGAGGCGAATAAAGCACTTAATGTGAGATTGAGAAAGATAAAGGATGAAAAGAAATACACAATTATTTATCCTAATTCAACCTAGTCACTTAACCTATATCCAGTTCACAAGTAACCCGCTTAAAATTTTCCACTATAACGACAAGTTTGAGCTGGACACTTGTGAAGTTATAATACAACCTAGACTCCTTCTTTGAGTTTGTCTCTCCCCCACACCTTCCCTAGTGTGATTACAATTTCTCCTCAAGGAAACATTCCTTAAGTTATCACTCACTAGAGAATTCTTTCAGAGAGAAAACATCACTAGAAGTCATCACTTGAGATTTTCCACTATTCTGCAAGATTTCAGTGGGCTTCTTGCAAATGCCTCAGTACAAAGTTAATGCTCTGTTTCTAGAGCTCACACTTTCACTGTTTGCACTCTCACTAAGTGCTTCCCCGATCCCTTGTGATATCCCCTCACAAGAAAATCTTTCTTCCAGATGAAGATAAGATTGTGTATAACAAATAAACTCGCTTAATCAGAGTGAATATGAAAGTTGGAGTACAAAGTTTGGAGTATGTGAGAGTAAGAGACTTTGAATAGATGATTTGGCAGAGTTTCAGTATATACAAAGTAATTTCGTTACCCACATCTTCAAATGAAGTTCTATTTATAGATTATTTATAGATTTCTGCCCCAACTATACGTTAGAGACAAGATCTAGCTATTAGAGATGTTACCCAATAGTTACTCTGAGAAACTATCTGTTTACCAACTGCATTTAATACTTCTAACACTCAAATTTCAAATTTCAGTTGGTCAACAGACGAATTTCACAGAAACCAAAAGCTACAGCCTTTAACGTTGAACTCCTGAAGTTCGTCTGTCAGAAGCTGGTTCAATGAGGCACAATAGTGAATCAATTCAAAATTCGAATTTTCAAAGGGAAAAGTTCGTCTGTCAGAGAGACCTCTTTTTAAACTTACTTTAAAGTTTGAATTTCTGAATACTATCATTCGTATGTCAACATATCATTATAACAGACTCACAAGCTTTGTTTCTGAAATTCAAATTTTCATGTTCAAAGTTTGTCTGTCAGTAAGCAATTTTGAAGCCCTAACTAAACTTGGTATCAGATGAACTTTGATATATTCTCAGATGAAGTTTTCAATTTTCATAAGTTGCATTTTATCTAAAATTCAAATTTTCAAAAACCAAAGTTCGTCTGTCAGAGAAAGCTCTTTTCAAACACGTATCAAAATTCAAATTTCTCAAGTCAAAATTCGTTTGTCAAAGAAGCCTATTTTCAGACTTGTTCATTTTCAATATGAAATTCGAATTTTCGAAGCCAAAGTTTGAATTTTCAAAACAGCAGATCAACATAAACCTTTCAAACTTCATCTGTTGGTGGATGTTTTTCAAATATTTCATGAATTAACATGGAATCAAGGTTTTAAAATATCTTTTCACCAAATCAAAGTCTTTTACTCAAATTAAAACATTACTAAACATTATACATCTATTCTTGTACTGATTTTTCTAGAATTCCTTCACTTGAAACCTTTTGTGCCCATTTGATATCTTTATTCCAAGCTCTTGAAGGTTGATTTGGAATCATCAAAACACTTAATTCAACATTCTCCCCCTTTTTGAAGGTGACAAAACAACTTACAAACTGGATTAATACTTGGGTTTGCTTTAACAAGCTCCCCCTCAACACATGCATTATAATCCAAAAGATATCATGTATAGTAGATCAAGTAAAGAGATTTATTAACTCATTCAAAGTTCAACAAGAATAGTTCATTGCAACCAAGGAATTCTTTCATTTCATCAAATGTTACTTTACAAGAAACAACAATGCAAAACATTACAGAATACACAAACAACAGAAACATAATATAGCACTACAAGAGGACCCAAGCATAAGTTCTAATCACTTTTTTTTTTACTTGGTCTTCTTGCTGTAAGTTTTTCCAGAAGGCTCTGCAGCAGACTTTCCAGTTTGCTCACTCTTCTCCCCCTTTTTGGCATCATCAGCAAGGTGAACAAAATCAGCAGGAGGAGCGATTTAAGACACTGGAATAGCTTGAAAAGGCATAAGGACAAATGGCATTTTTGGATTAAGCTTTGGCAAGGACCCAGAAACTTCAAAACTTGTGTCTTCATCTTCAACATCATAAATCTCAAGAAGTTCAGAAATTTCTTGCCTTGTAACTGCCAATTGTTCCCTTCTTTCCTCCGATAAACCATAATATGTTACATATGAGGGAGCAGGAGGAGGAAACATTTCTTTAAGCCTTCTTCTCTGAGCTTGCAAGAGATCATTATGTGCAATGGCTTCCAAATCAACAAAAGGCTTAATGCTCATTTCTTCATTTAGGGCAGCCTGTATGAATGGTGAAGTGGAGATGGCTGCCACTAATCTTTTTACTTGCTCAGATTCTTGCTGGGACAGGATTGACTCTTGAGCAACTGCTGGAATGGGGTCATGAGAGCTTGAATCCTGAAGGCCTTCTTATTCCATACCATAGTCCAAGGGAGGACCAGGACTTGCCTCATTGCTGGAGGCCTGTGGTGTGTTCAGTGTACCAGCAACCTCAGTGTAATGTACACCATCATCAGGCTCAGGAGAGGCTAACACAAAAGAGCTTGGAGGCACAGGAGTTGGAGACATAATAGGCTTAGAGAATCCTGGCTGAGGTGGAGCTGATGTGGCAGGAATGGCATTTCGAATGTCTTCATATGCATCAGCAACCACTTTCATGTTTTTGGCCAACTGGTGTATCTGATCTTGCAGATGAGTAAACTTGGCATTTTGCTCATCCTTGATGCTTAGTATGAGTGCAGACAAACTGTCATACAATCCAGTGATCTTGGTTGGCTTGGCATGAAAGGAGGGAGTAGATGGAATGTGAGCAGACAGAGATGGAGATGGGACAGGTTGAGAAGGCTGAGGTGTAGGTCTTGCAGGAGCCTCATAGGCACTTTCTTACTGTAGGGAGGCATCTTCATCAAAGAAGAGATCTTCAGATTTTCTAGCTCCCTTTCCAACCCATCTTCCATCTTTCTTCTCTATCCCCATCCTTTGCAGCTCTTCTTCCTTGAAGATCTCAGTAGGCTTTCCTTTCCCTTTCTCAAGATGCTGAATTCTAGCATATTGAAGGATCCTAGAGATGATTGCTGCATAAGGAAGCGTGGAGTCTTTCCTCTGATCCCTAGCCTTGATCATGCGTTGGAGAATGATATGTCCCATGTTGATAAGCTTCCCAAGCATGATTGTTGCCATTTCATGTGCCTTTGGCCTTATGATTAGATTGAAGCTACCTCCTTTGTTGAAGATAATCCTAGACACTATGTAGTATAGGATTCTCACTTGAGCACTGAGGTCAGTGGGCTTCAACAAGCTTATTGGTGGCCTATTCTCCTTTCTTCTGAACAAAGTGTTCAGGATTGTACTCTCCTTGTAGTTCAAAAAGGGGCCACTTTCTTCATCAGTCATCTCTGCCTCATCCATATACCCAGAGGCAGTGATATCAATCTTAAGGCCATCTTGCCCTGGAATTTCTAATACCTCGTTAAAAGTTTCATCTGTGAGCCAGATGGTCCTTGATCTCAGATTGACCTCCCACTTCTTCTTCTTGCTATTGTACTTCAGGGAGGCATATCATGTCTTAACCACTTCATCACCATACCTCTCCAGTATCACTAATAGATTCTTATATCTCAGTATCCATAGTCCAGCATCAAAATTGTTAGAGAATAAGAAATCTTCCATCTTCACACAATGAGGCTTGATTACCTTTTAACTCATAAACTTGGTCGTGTATTCCTCCTGAATCTGAGGAGTGCTCCATAATGGCATTGTTGTGAGTTGGTATTCTCCAGATTTAGTACTGGAGGTGGAAGTGGAAGCAACAAGAGCAGCAGCAGGAATAGGAACCGAAGGCTCTGTTTTCTTCGGTGAAGAAGGTCCAGCTTTCTTTGATTCAGCCTTTGGAGTTGTTTTTTGCCATTTGGAGGTAGTTGCCTTGCTTGATTTGGCTTTTCTCTTCAATTTTTCACCCTCCTTTGAGGCATATTAGGATTTAACCATTCTCTTTGGTCGTGCCTCTCCCTTTCCAACTTTTGGATTCTTTACTCTTGCCATTTTCGTGGATGAATGTTTCAGAATGAAGCTAAGAATAAGTTTATAGGATGCGAAAAGGAGTTTAAATGGTGGGAAAAGAAGATTTCCTGTTAGAATTGAAGAGCATTGAAGAGAGAATTTGAACAGACTTAGAGAAGAGATGAATACGGTTGCGTTTGTTCAAAGGAAAACTATTGGTTTTAACGTGTATAACTGCAGGACAGACGAATTTTGAGGGTTCAAAATTTGAACTTCGAGTAGTTAAAAGTTAAACCATTCAGCAAAGCTTACTAACAGATGAATTTTCTTCTGAAAGTTCATCTGACAGAGGCTTGGTCCAAGCAGCACAAGATGAATAGATGAACTTTGTTTCAATAAAGTTCGAATTTTGAAGAACAGACATCAAGTAATAGTCAATGCAACAAACAACAGACGAATTATGCTTATGAACATTCGTCTTTCAAAGATTCAACATTGTGAGCATGTTTCAACAAACGAATCTTGAATTAGAAATTCAAATTTCTACACTTTGTAAAGGTTTTCTAACATGCGTATGTTAAGAAATATACATTTGTATAATCATCATGTTGGAAAAAGATAACATTGAAACTTTTATTTTTGAAAATTTGAACTTTCAAAGACCAATAAACGAATTTTGAGGGACCATCGAGAACTATTACAATGTAAACCAAGCTGAAGTTCGTCTGATGAACATCTAAATTTGAATGTTAAGCATGCTGACTTGTTCAAAAACACAATTTATCAAGGAAATTCATCTAACACACAAGTAAAATGCGAATTTCAACTTTAAAAACTTACAGAATGGATCCAAAACTTAGATTTCTTGCTGTCTCTTTCACCTTTTGATTGTTCCATTTTGATTTGCTCCATTTTTTAGATTTATTGTCATTTAACCTCATGAGGAGCACTTGCAACTGACATTAAACATACTCTGATGCTAAAGTTAGAATTAAATCAATGTCAAAAATTCTAAAATAGGTTGATACAGAAATTTACTTACAGTTTATTGGGATTTACCATACCCAATTCTCTCCTGATTTTACAATAACTATCTTTTGACAAAGGCTTTGTCAAGATGTCAGCAACTTGATCTTCTATTGGGATGTATTCTAATATGATTTCTCCTTTCAGAACATGATCCCTTATGAAGCGGTGCTAACTTCAACATGCTTCATCCTTGAATGCATGACTGGATTCTTTGTGATATTAATGGCACTTTGGTTGTCACACATTATAGGTATTTCTTTCATCTCAATCTCAAGATTTTCAAGCTGCTGTTTTATCCAGATGACTTGGGCACAACAGCTTCCAGCTGCAACATATTTAGCTTCTGCCGTGGATAAGGCCACATTGTTTTGCTTCCTGCTAAACCATGAAACCAAGGATCCTCCAAGAAACTAACATGTTCCACTTGTGATTTTTCTGTCAGTTTTGGATCATGCAAAGTCAGCATCAGTGTATCCTTTCAAATCTTCTTCATTGCCCTTAGGATACCAAAGACCCATCTGTGATGTTCCAATTAGATATCTGAAAATACGTTTCACAGCAATTGCATGAGTTTCTTTAAGGCATGATTGGAATCTTGCACACATGCAGACACTGAACATAATGTCAGGTCTGCTGGCAGTTAGGTATAGCAGAGATCTAATCATTCTTCTATACTGGGTTATGTCAAACATTTTACCCTCTTCATCCATATCCAGCTTGGTTGCAATAGCCATAGGTGTTCTCATTGGCTTAGCATTCTCCATACCAAACTTTTTCAGCAATTCTTTCAGATACTTGGATTGATTGAGAAAGATACCATCATCACACTGCTTGATTTGCAATCCAAGGAAGGAGTTGAGCTCACCCATCATGGACATTTTGAATTCTTCCTGCATTAGCTTAGAAAAATTCTTGCAAAGAGATTCATTAGTAGCACCAAATATAATCTCATCAACATAGATTTGAATAGTAAGTAAATTTTTATCTTCTTTCCTAGTGAATAAAGTTGTATCTACTTTTCCTCTGTTAAATCCCTTTTCAATTAGAAAATTACTTAACCTTTCATACCATGCTCTAGGGGCTTACTTTAAACCGTAAAGGGCTTTCTTTAGTTTATAAACATGGTTTGGTTTTGTAGAGTTCTCAAAGCCTGGAGGTTTATCTACATAGACTTTTTCCATGATATAACCATTAAGAAAAGCACTCTTCACATCCATTTGATATAACATAATATTTTTTCATGCATGCATATGCTAACAGAATTCTAATTGCTTCTAATCTAGCCACTGGAGCAAATGTTTCTTCAAAATCAATTCCTTCTTCTTGATTATATCCTTTGGCAACCAGTCTAGCTTTATTTCTGATTATTAATCTAGATTCATCAAGCTTATTTCTAAAAACCCATTTAGTGCCAATGATAGGATGATTTTTGGGTCTGGGCACTAAATCTCAAACTTGATTTCTTTCAAACTGATTCAACTCATCTTGCATAGCTAAAATCCAGTATTCATCAGTTAAGCCTTCTTCAATACATTTAGGTTCAATTTGAGAAATAAAAGCACAGTTTATCATTTGATTCCTTAACTGTTTTCTGCTTTTAACTTTCTCTTGAACATCCACTATCACTTGATCAATAGGATAATTCCTTTGATATCTCCAAGCTCTAAGGGGTTCTTGAGACATTTCTTCATTATTTTAATTCTCAAAATCTTCCTCCTGAATATCTTCCTCTATGTCAACGGATTCAGATACTTTTGGAGGTTCAATTTTATCTTCATTAGAAAGATCTAAGTTTTTAAAGTTTGAAAGAAGATCATCCTTATAAGTGACATGTTTGGAAACAGTTTCATTTTCAATAAATACTACATGCACAGATTCTTCTACTAATTTAGACTTCTTATTAAAAACTATATATGCCTTACTTCTACTAGAATAGCCCAGAAATATACCTTCATCAGATTTGGTATCAAGCTTACCCAGATTCTCGTTTCCATTGTTGTGGATGAAGCACTTGCAGCCGAACACATGTAGATGTGAGAGATTTGGCTTTTTTCCTTTGTACAACTCATAAGGAGTCTTTCCAAGGATTGTCTAATGTAGGCTCTATTTATGATGTAGCTTGCTGTGTTTACTACATTAGCTCAAAATACTTGAGAGAATTCCTTTTCATTTAGCATTGCTCTAGCCATCTCTCCAATTGTTCTGTTCTTCCTTTCCACTAGTCCATTTTGTTGAGGAGTTCTTGGAGCTGAGAAGTTGTGATTGTAACACCTTACTTTTATCTATATTTTCTCATATATTATAGTATGTACAATGTCCAAATAGCTCATATTAAGAGCTTGAACCATTAATAGAACCAAAATAATTAAATAAAAAAAACAAGGTACTATTCATTTGGTTCTCAAGTTTTCTGGATGAACTTTAAAAAATTATAACTTAATCCAAAAAAATCATATCAATTTGGTTCAAGTCTCTAAATGAAGCTAGAAACATGATACACAAGATAAAAATATGAAAATTTCCTTTAACCTGACCAATTTGTACAATTTATTGCTCAAACTTATACTATACAAATGGTCATTTCTCTCCTTTCCAGAATTTTGGCCGTAAATTTAAAAATTCATATCTAACTCTATACTGAGCCAAATTATGTCTTCTATATGCCATTGGAAATATACATATGTCTACTTACCTTCATATTTTTATTATACATTTATTTAGTCTAGACAAGGCACAACATCAATTTGAATCACTAGGGATCAAAACATCACTTTTACTGGAACAGTCTTGGGAAAATTTGTATATCTCTCATTGTATAGCTCCAATTGAACTCAAACCAGTGATATATTAACCTTAAAAGATAAATATTTTCATAAATCTAAACCACTGAATTTTTTGGGCTCTGTATAATTTTATATCACTTTTCAAAAAGAAGTAATATATTTAGTAAAATTCGCAGCTTTAACATCAGTTACCAGTTTTGACCCTTAACTTCAAAAATATACTATAAATTGTACACATATCCAAAATTGAGTGTTATTTCGCTCATTGGAAAGCTTGTTCTCTCTAGTTTCAGATAATATATAACACTTGACTTACTTACCCTGTCTCAGCCAAACAGTATTGACTTTACTTTCATTACTACAAAATGAACTTCTAGCAATGTAACATGGCAATGTAGGCTTCATAACAAGCTCACATGATCATTCCATGTTTCAAATCCATGCCAAACATTTCATAATGCTCATAAGGACATAATAGCATAATGGCATAGATCTAAAAGCATATACATGATTTTATACATAATTTCAAAATATACACTTATAGCTTGAAAACACCATCAAGCATCATTCCCTTCTTCATTCTCCTTGCCTTTTCTTTGGACTCCTTTGCCCTAGCCTGTGCCTATCATTTGGGATACTTGGGGGGATGAGATTAGGGGCAATCTCAGTAGTAAGTTACATTTCATGCAATTATGTCAATCATGTCAAATAACTCACATTTGATCACATTTAATCACATCAATCACCTTTAAACAATAAATTGTCACATTGGTCATAAAAAATTCGGCAGCATAACGGCTTAGAAATTGGACATCCCGGGGAATAAAACCCCTCATTTTACAGCCAAGACCAATCAAAGAAATCACAATTGCAATATGGCGACACAATTTAATCATAGAAAGATAATGAAAGAACATAAAGCAAGAATATGAAACTTAGCTACCTTGAAGCATTCCTTTGGCTTTTTTTCTTGAATCTAATGCTTCACCACTTGGTTCCACCTCCTTTAAGAACTTACTTGGGCTTTGTCAATTCCTAATACACCATCAAATACTCACTTTTTTTACTGGTTTCATGAGTTACTTCTTAAAGACTCACAAAACCCTAGAATTTCATTTTCTTCACCATAAGCTTTTTATTTAACCCCATATTTGCTCTTAAGGTTTTGGACCATGGGGAATCCATTTTTAGCATCAAATTAATGAAAATAAAACTCTTTCCCATCATATGAAACTGACCAAAACAAGGATTGGAAGAGGAAAGAAGTGATTTTCATTTTCTTACTTCCAAACATACCAAACCTTGTTCCTTTTATTTAATCTTATGCTTTCTCTTTAATTTATGGCAAAAACTCACTTTCTTTCCTAACTCCCTTATCTTGGACGAAATTTACAGCAAAGGAGGAGAAAAGGAACTCAAGACAACTATCCTTAAACCATTCAAAACTTGAAGGAAAAATCATTAGAAGTTGAGAGAAGATTTTTACCTATTTTTTCTTGATTTTTCCTTCTCCTTTGCTCCTCACGTACTCCCTCCTTCCTCCACTACTTGCAGCTGCTTCTCCCTTCTTTTTCAAGTGCCTTGGACGTTCAACATGAGGGAGTATTTATAAAGGAGCCAACCAATCAATTATTGCCACCTAAGCTTCTTGATTTCTCTTGGAAAGTGACTTAAACTATTAAAAATGTTACTTAATCATGTGCAACTTGTGGAGCATGAAATTAAGGGTACTTTGGTCCAAAAATTTTAGATAATTACTTATCCATATATATCCTGAACCGGCTTGGACAATTAAAGCTACTTTAGCAATATATTTTACTATTATTGGGATACTAATTATAATCATATTGGGATATAAAATTACCATAATATAATTATCCCAATTGGTCCAAATATAAGACCTACATATTTTTCTTGAATGAATACTGCTTCTTCCTGCAGTCCAAACTGACATTTATCAGGTAAGACATTAATATTAAATCATAATTACCCAATAAATATTATTTTAATCTTAATAAATTTCATACTATATTTCATTTTTCGTAGCTCATTGAGAGCTTCATTTTGACTATAATTTTTTATATTTACAAAAATGCCCTTTGACCTAGGATTCATTTATAATTTTTAAAACTTTAGGGTCATTAGGTGTAATTTTTCCTAAAATTCATAAAATTTGCTTCAATTCCTGGATGCGTCCGCTGCCTTTCTTCTCCTTCCTTCTTTTTTTTTTTCCTTTTCTTCCTTTTTTTTTTCTTTTTTTTCTAGGGTTAAAATGATTATTTTCTCATTTTTTCTTCTGACCGAGATAATTAACCACTTTGCCTTATATTATGCAAAATGGCATATATCCATTTTTATAAATTCTTTATAGATTTTAAAATATTGAGCTTTAAATATTTAAAAGAATTTTCAGGATATTACAGTGATCAATTCCATGCTCATCACAATACTCTAGGAAGTATAAATTATCAAACTCTCTTCCATGATCTGACCTGATAGACACAATAGAAATACATTTCTCATTTTGCACTTTCTTAGCTAAGTTACAAATGCATCAAATATATCACTCTTAAAAGGAAGAAACAGTGTCCAGGTAAATCTAGAGTAATCATCCACAATTACAAGCACATACAGATTTCCACCAATGTTTTTTACCCTAGATGGACCAATCAGATCCATATGCAATAGTTCTAGTGGTCTAGTTGTGGTGACTACGTTTTTAGATGTAAAAGAAGATTTAGTTTATTTTCCTCTTAAGCATGCATCACATTTTTTGTCTTTTTCAAAATAAATTTTTGTTAAGCCAGTGACTAACTCATTTTTAATCAGTTTTGATAGTTGATTCATGTTAACATGTGCTAATCTTCTATGCCACAACCAACTATCATTATTCTGACTAATCAAACATACAGAATCTAAGGGAGGAAGTTCATCAAGATCAATAGTATAGTAGTTACCATCCCATTGAGCTTTGAGGATTATTTTGTGATCACTTTTTCTAAAGACCAGGCAAAACTTTGAGTCAAACAGTACCTAATTTCCTTTGTCACATGTCTGGCTCACACTTAGCAGATTGTGGTTGAGGCCAACTACAAACAGTACCTCTTCAATGGATGTTTCAGGATTCTTCCCCACAATGTCAATGCCAATTATTTTGCCATATTGATCACCTCTAAAGGTCACCTTTCCTCCTTTCTTCTCTCTAAGAATGATGAACTTCTCCTTATCACCGGTCGTGTGACTTGAGCAGCACTGTCCATATACCATTTATTGCTCCTTCTAGCTTTAAGACAAACCTGCAAAATAAAGTTCATATTTTCTTTTTAAGTACCCAAATTTACTTGGGTCCTTTTTTGTCAGTAGTCTTTTCCTTAGATATAGATGTACCTTTGGGAACCCATTTAACCTTTCTGTCAAGTTTATTTTTCTTTAAAGCACATGAACTGGAAATATGTCCCTTCTTGTTACACAAGTGACAGGTAGTAAAGGGACTACTAGACTTAGATGTAGGAAGAAAGCAATGCAGATAATATTTTTGTTTTGCATGCCTTGGTTGATCATAAGATTCAATGTGCTGTGAAATATGTTCTTTCTTTCTTTTGCCACTAGCATGCATAAAATGTCTCATATATACATTCTGATTCTTTTTCTTAATCTTTTCTTTAACTGCACAAGGATCATAGCCAAGACCAGCCTTTCCCTGTGATATTCTTTGGCTTCCCATTAAAGCAAACAACATATCTTTACTTTTAGTAAACCTAGACATGCTTTTCACTAGATAGTCATTGGTTTGCCTTAATTCAATACATGATTTATAGCAAGCAGATTCAGCAATAGGCAGAGAAGTAATTTCAGAGATGTTGCATTGAGATTCTAGTTTGTTAATCTTTTTCTTAGCATACTTCAATTCTTTGGCAACCATAACAAACTCACCATGCAACTCATAAAATGCATCCAGTAATTCAGAATAGGAAGGTTCAGATTCATATACCTTATCTTCTTGATCACCGTTGCATGGGATTTTAGCTTCTTCAGAGGCAAGTGCCATCAGATAGATGTTGGCAATTTCATCTTCTTCCTCATCTGAGCTGTTGCCCTATATTGATGAGATGTAAGCTCTTTTCTTCTTGCCTTTATCTGCAGCTTTCTTTTCTTTCTCTTGCTTCTTGAATAATTGTGGACAATCCCATTTAATATGTCCCTGCTTTTTGTACTCATAGTAAGTGAAATGTTCTTTTACTTCTCTCTTGCTATCTCCAGCTGCTCCTTTCTTGAAGATTTTCTTCTTTCTCTTCTTGCTGTAGAATCTTCCAAATTTTCTGATCATCATAGCCAGAGTTTCTTTATCTAGCTCATCTCCATCGTCAGATTCTTCTTCTTTCTCCTCAGCAACTTTCAGAGCAAGACCTTTCTTCTTTCTATCTTGTCCTGCCTCCTTAAGAGCCTTCATACTCCTCGAGGCTACCAAAAAGAGCTATGACAGAGGTCATTGATTCTCCTCTGGCTTCCTCTATTGCTGTTACTTTCGGTTGCCATTCCAGAGGGAGAGCTCTGAGGATCTTTCTGACCTTTTCTGTCTGAGTATACTCCTTTTCCAGACTCTTCAATTGATTCACAATGAGGGTGAATATCTTCTATAGCTCTTTTACACTTTCTCCTTCCGCCATTTTGAAGCTTTCGTATTCACCTATGCAGGTGTTCAATTTGTTTTCACTAACTCCAGTTGTTCTATCATGAGCAATTTGCAAAGTGTCCCACATTTCCTTCGCAGTGGAGCATTGTGAGACCCTGTAGAATTCATCTTGATTCAAAGCACTGACCAGACAGTGTTTTGCCTTGAAGTTCAGCAAGACTCTTCTTTTATCTTCCTCGTTCCATTCAGCTTCTGGCTTCTCTCTATACTTCCCATCATCTTGTAATACCATTGGGACAAAATCTCCTTTTTGGATGATGAACCAGATGTCCAGATCAATGGACTGGATATAGATTTGCATCCTCATCTTCCAGTCACCATAGTGTTCTCCACTGAAGCCAGGTGGTCTATCTGTGTTGTTTACCTCTAGTAGTATGCTTTCTCCAAAGCCAGCCATTGTAATTCTTGGACTGTAAAATCCTTTGATTGGGAATCTGGGCTTTGATACCACTTGTTAGATAAGCTGGCTTCCTAAGAGGGGGGTGAATTGGGAAGATTAAAAATTTTTCTGCAAAACGTCAAGAAAGTGAAGAAAGCAAAGTGTGATAGTAAAACAGAGTATAAATGAATAAATAGTAAAAGTAGTAGTAGAGAAGAGAAGACTTAGATATTTATCCTAGTTCGGTCTCTCAACTTGACCTACCTCCAGTCCTCAAGTTACCACTTGAGATTTTCCACTATTTTACAAGAATTAAATGGGCTTCTTGTAAATGCCTCAGTACAAAGTTGATGCTCTATTTCTAGAGCTCACACGTTCACTCTTGGCACTCTCACTAAGTGCTTCCCCAATCCCTGGTGATATCCCCTCACAAGAAAATCTTTCTTCCAGATAAAGATAAGATTGTGTACAATAAATAAACTCTCTTAATCAGAGTAAATATGAAAGTTGGAGTACAAAGTTTGAAGTATGTGAGAGTAAGAGACTTTGAATAGATGATTTGGCAGAGTTTCAGTATATACAAAGTAATTTTGTTATCCACATCTTCAAATGAGGTTCTATTTATAGATTTCTGCCCTAACTATATGTTAGAGACAAGATCTAGCCGTTAGAGATGTTACCCAAAGGTTACTCTGAGAAATTGTCTGTTTGCCAACCGTATTTAATGCTTCTAACACTCAAAGTTCGAATTTCAGTTGGTCAACAGACGAATTTCGTAGAAACTAAAAGCTACACAGCCTTTAACGTTGAACTCCTGAAGTTCATCTGTTATGAAGCAAAATTCGAATTTTCATCTTTAGAAAATGATTTTATGTTGGAACATATGAATTTTCATGTTGAAAGTCTTTCTGTTAAGTGTGAACAGTAATTTCATTTTGCTATAGTGCCTTCAAAATTCAAATTTTGGAACCCAAAATTCGTCTGCCAGAAGCTGGTTCAATGAGGTACAATAGTTCATCAATTCAAAATTTTCAAAGGGCAAAGTTCGTCTGCCAGAGAGACCTCTTTTCAGACTTACTTTAAAGTTCAAATTTCTGAATACTGTCATTCGTATGTCAACATATCATTGTAACAGACTCACAAGCTTTGTTTCTGAAATTCAAATTTTCATGTTCAAAGTTCGTCTGTCAGTAAGCAATTTTGAAGCCCTAACTAAACTTGGTATCAGATGAACTTTGATATATTCTCAGATGAATTTTTCAATTTTCATAAGTTGCATTTTATTTGAAATTCAAATTTTCAAAAACCAAAATTCGTCTGTCAGAGAAAGCTCTTTTCAAACACGTATCAAAATTCAAATTTCTCAAGTCAAAATTTGTCTGTCAAAGAAGCCTATTTTCAGACTTGTTCATTTTCAATATGAAATTCGAATTTCCGAAGCCAAAGTTTGAATTTTCAAAACAGCAGATCAACATAAACCTTTCAAACTTCATCTGTTGGTGGGTATTTTTCAAATATTTCATGAATTAACATGGAATCAAGGTTTAAAAATATCTTTTCACCAAATCAAAGTCTTTTACTCAAATTAAAACATTACTAAACATTATACATCTATTCTTGTACTGATTTTTCTAGAATTCCTTCACTTGAAACCTTTTGTACCCATTTGATATCTTTATTTCAAGCTCTTGAAGGTTGATTTGGAATCATCAAAACACTTGATTCAACAGTAACATGTTACATTGTGACATATAATGTATTATTGAGGCTAAGAAGAAGCACAAAACAAAGAACTAAAATGGTAATCAATTACTTAACTCAAAATAATCAGTTATATCGTAAATGATAATGAAACTGAGTTATTTTTGTTAATATAACAGGTTATATAAAATGGGGTAATTGGTTACTTTGTCTGATTGAAAACTCATAGGAATAAAGGAATTAATGTTCAATTTGATTTCTAAACTTAAAATCTTCAATGATATTTAAAAGATGTTCTAAAATTATTTTAAAAACCTTTTAAACCAAACATCATCAACTACTTACATCCAAACTCAAATACTAAGAACTTAAATATTAATATTTCAATTTAAACTCCTAAGTTCTTCTTGTCTAAAATTCTTCTTTTTTTTTAAAGTCTTTGTTCCACTAATTAACTCCATAATTTATGTTCTTCTTTTTCTTAACTTAACTATATAAGAAATTCATATTAAGTTCAGTAGTTAATCCATTTCTTCCTCAAATAATAAGTATAATATAAAAGATATAAAAAACATTAAAAATCTATATCATGTAAACTATTTAATATCATTAAAACTAATCATGTAGGTCACCTGACCAAACAAAAAATGCCAAGTTTATACTTTTATTTTTAAAAATATATTATTGCATTTAGAAATATCAATGATATTATAGTATAAACCTAGTATATATATTATATATCTATTATATATACTAAAGTAAGAAACACTAGGGCAACGTGTTCAAATTTTATACTATCACGTCAACTTGATGAGATGGAAAAAAATGGGCCCCACACTTTCGACTATATGCTAATTTGTTTGAATTAAATGTAGTTAATGTGGCTTTTGATATAATATGTTTAATTTAATTTTTGATTGTTTGATATTCAAACATTTAATTTGTTTTATGATTGATTCATACTCAAATTTTCCTTCAATGCAATAATGTATTTCCATTTTTTATAATTATAAATCGTCATAAATTATATTTTGATATAAGGTATAAAATGTATTTTTTATTTTTTAAAAAAATTAATTATCTTCATCCTTTATTGGTTTCAATTATATATCAAATTTGATTACGTCCATTATTTGCTTCTGAAAATCAATTATTTCTTTCTATATTTGTTTATACATAACCCAATAAAAATCATTACAATATAAAGTTTTAAATGCGTTGTTAATGAATTTTCAATTTTGCCTTTAAAACCATTATTTTCTTCCGTAATCAATTTCAAATTTTAATCAATAAAATGAATGTCATTTAAGACCATTTTTTCTACCAGAATTGTTGCCATTCATTCTATGAATACATACTTTGTTAGCTGGTGCAACTATCCTTCCATTCCTCATTTCAATTACCTTTTCATGCATAATAATCTTCTTCTCCTTTTTTTATGTATTTTCCTTCTAATTTTTGTTTTCTCATGTGAATAATGATGGTATATTTTTGTTGTTTCAAACAGGTCAATGTGGAAATCTTGATCTACCAGCCTCTATTTCTCCATGATCAACCGTTGATTATCATTTCTGGCTCTCCCATGATTGAGGATGAAGATTTACAAAAGTATGTTCTTGGTATGGATGTCCTTCTTTCGGTAGACCCAGATAAGGAAGCTCTTTTTAAATGTGATAAGGTTAGTTAATTCAAGTTTTGAATCTTTTTCATTTGTTTCCATAATTATCAAATTTAATATTAAGCAAAATATTGGAGGGTTTGGAGAGCCTTTTTTTATGGATTTGAAGTTGGATTGATGTGTCAATAACCCAACTCCAAGTAACAATGTTAGGAGACATCGAATTTTGGATCCAGATAATGAGGATAATTCCATAGCGCAGTTGCCTACAAATAAGGGGAAGATGATTAATGTTGAATAGATGATTATTGATCTTTTGATGGAGGATGTATTTTGTTTGGACTAACGATAGTGGATATGTTTGAGCTCAAACATTTTTAAGTCCGTTATATTGAGTTATGTTCTTAGACATATTTTGTTTCAAGGTTTTAGATATGATTTATTGGGGTGGAAATATGTTAGGTTAGATTTTAGTTAAATAGGTCAGATCTATATTGTAAATTTAAAATCTAAGCCTAGTCTACTAGCATATATAAGGTTATATTTTAGGCTCAAACGTGGGCTTTCTAAAAGTCTGGTTTGACCTAAAGTCTATTTAAAGGCTTATTAAAAAGTAAAGTGAAAAAAATATCCACTTTAAATTGAAAAAAAAAAACTTCAAAATTTAAATTTTTAGTCACAAAATGCATGGTCAATATATATTTATCTTATAGCCCATGTGTTTAAGTAACACAATGGAAAAGTAGCCACCCTGTTTACTTATATAAACCTCATTCACCTCATTTTTCTTATAATTTTGTCAATATGGAACTTCTCACATATTAATTCTCTTACTCTCACTCATAAAAAAAGTGGCAATACAAAAGGTAATGAGAAAAGATCTTTGAGCATATGCAATGGCTATCCCTACACCTATTTCAATCCATTAAATAAATAAGAATATTCATAAAACTAATAATAATAATAATAATAATAATTTAAATAGGCCTAGATTGATATGCTTGAGGTTAAGCCCTAATTAAATAGGTCAAACCTATTTAATTAAATAGGCCTGAGCTTGACTTATTTAGTTAAATAGGTTAAGTCAGATTAGGCCTTATATAGGTAGATAAAACCTAACCTATTTCCACCCCTAATGACTTATAATAAATGGTATTTTTAATTTGTCTTAATTATATTTTAATTTTGTCATGCTGAATATATATTTTGTATGTGATTCGCATGTCTAAAACACTCATCTTTTTTTTTTGTGAGCACCAAGGGTATCCCTAGTCGACAATCGAAAACTAATCTCTTTGAAGCATAGAGATCACCCATCTTTTTTTCTTTTACCACTATACATGGCTCCTCAATTCATAACAAATCTTATCATATTATATACACACACACACACATATAATATATTAAAAAATATATTTACAATGCAATTAGAAATATTACATGTTATCAAATGGTATCACATCATATATATATATATGATTGACAAAAGAATCTAAAAAGCAAAACCCAAATGCTTATCCGCAATAAATTTCATTATTCTTGAAAGAATCTATTATATATATATAAGTATAACCAAAAGCTTATATCTTTTTTTTTATTCTAACACCCAGTATCCTGGGGTATTCTAGGTTTATTGCTCACCCTAGACTAATTTGGATCCCTGCTGTGTAGGACCTTATGACGACTCACGGATATTGATGGCAAAACCTCTTTGAGGCCTTAATTTTTTTAATGTTGTTGCACCCTTCAAGAATCGAAACCTTAACCATGAGGAATGCTGGTCAAGCCCCTCATCACTTGACCAGGCACCCATTGGTTTTACAATTATATCTTAAGAGCAGTTAAGATATGATGATTTAGACTTTTAGATATTATTATAAATCAATAGTTTATATTTATCCATAAATCAATGTATGGTATATTTTATACCATGTGTTTAAAAATTGTTATGACATGATGGAAATCTTTTTTTTTTGTTGACATACGTTTATTTGTGAACATATTATATTTATTTTTTATGTTTTATCCTATTATTTATTTTATTTATAATGTACAATAGTTAAATTATTTGTTTCTAAGTTGTTTTTGTTTGTTGAGTGATATTTGGGAAATGTTATTATGATATGATTGCAATCAAAATTGATTCTTTTTTTATTATTGTTATGTGATTTTTTTCCTATAAGATTCCTATTTGGCCTCCATAGTACAACTTTCATCGTACCTCAATTAGTTATTGCCATAATTTGTTGTTTTATTTTTTTTTTCATTGTTTTTTCATTTTAAGGAACATTTGTAAGGTGTCTTAGGATGCTGCAAGGGCTATCAATCCTCTAAGACATGATTGGTGAATTAAAGTTAGGGTTATACAGTTATAGAAGATGCCCTCACATCATTCACCAAATGATTATAACTCAATTGAGTTACTTTTGTTAGATGCTGATATAAATTTTTAATGTATAATGTATATATTGTCCTATAGTGGCTACGTTATTGTCTCTAACATTTTTATTTTTTTATGTTAAATTAGGGTGATAAAAAAAGTGTTTTTCCTCAAGTTTAAGGATATATTGAAGGAGGGCAAAGTATAAATTATAAAGATATTTGGTGTTGGAAAAAATACCAGTTCATACCGCACTACTAATCATGCATTCAAATTATATTTCCAATATTCAACCTATGTGGAATTACATGTTAATAATGGAGATATACATCCACATGATTTTTTGTTTACCTCTTTTAATGAAATCCTATCAAGGAATTCAGATGATCATTTCTTAGTCAGTATGAATAATTTTAATTATATTTAGTCTTTTCGAAAAGTTCATAACTAATATAATGTGATAACTGGATTGATTTAGGGAATCTTTGGATAATCTTGATTTTACAAACTAACATTTGCTCTATGTTAATATGAAAGATATCACAATCAAGGATTGATAATATAATCAAGAATTTGATGTTGAGACAAATTAATTTGTAATCACCATAAAAAAAACCTTCTTTTTTCGATTCCCATTTTTTAATGTTAATCAATAAACGATTAGTGAAACATGTGGTAACTGAATGTGGCTAATCCATTTATATTTCAAAGGTGAGAATGCATTAAATATAAACAATAACTCATATTAAATTCAATAATATAATATTTACCTTTTTTTTTACAATTGCTATTGCATTAATAACAAATATTTTATTGAAAATCTTCTATCAATCATGCAAATAACTAAGGATTTACATATTATAATTAATAAAACAAATAAAAACCATAAAATTTTGTCATGCACACTCTCACACATATTTCCAAAATTCATTCTTTAATTTTTTTTAAATAGTTTCCTAAATTATTAACATAACAATAAGTTAGCTTCTATTATCTATTATAAAATATATAAATTATAGAATAAAAAGCAAGGGTTTCTTTTCCACATTTTCACAGATGTGTCATTTCGCAACTATCACGTCTCCTGGTGCTTTTAGCAACGCACAAAATTATATCATCATCTTCCATCTAGCAAGATTCATCATTCGTGATTGGCCGCTTCTATTTGCCTCTTGTACCTATAGGTAATAGTCAAAGTTTTGACTAGTCAAATTTCCTCTTCCAACAAATATATTGAAAATAATTGAATTGCCTTTTGGAGCATGCTGCTAATTTATTCATCATTTTCTGCTTATAGTATTATGTGAGATGTTAGTGAGTATTCTACCATATTCTTATATCCTTAGATCCAATCCTATAGCCATATGCTTTCTTCTTTTCGTGTTCAAGATTAATTTAATTTGAGAACTAATTCGATTGAAATATATTTTAATATGCTTATTTTGTTGTATATTTTAGAGTTTATTATATAATTTTTTGGCTGCTATTTGACTTCTAGTCTCCTTAGCAATCTCTTCAACACCCTTAGATACGTTCCTCACATTTTTTGTTTTTGGTCCCATAACTTTGATGTAAGTTTCCAATTTTTATATAACATGCACAGTTTTAAAAGTTATATTATGAAATTTTTTGTTATTCTAATCTCAATATGAAAGCTGTAACTCTTATCATCACATGTAAACTCCAAATCTAATGTGTTATGCTATTTTGGTACTTCAAACAAGAATAGTAGACTATAGACTACTCTATAATGACAATGATGATAATTATTAACAGTAACACAAGCTGTTTTTTGTTTTTCAAAATGAGGTATTATTGTTTTCACATTTTTTGTTTATATTTTCAGTATGATTAGCTATGGATGGATCAAATCAGAATATTTTTAGGTTGTCTATATCAGTTGGAACACATGCTCATCTAACACAAATGGAGACAACAAATGGTGAATTAAGTTTAAGTGTATTATTTGTATCATATTTATTGTCTAATTTCCTATAGTTGTAGTTTTTTGTTTAATCAATTTAATTTAATTTTTTTGTATAATTTTTCTTAGAAAAAATGAATTACTAATATATAAAATTTTGGTAGATAAAATTCATTATAGGTCAGGACAACTTGCTGCACATCAGAATTGAATTGAAATCATGAGCAGAAAGAGTAAGTATTACAACAAGTACTTTCTATTATTATAAATTATGGTTTTTATACTTAACACACAAAATATATTATGATATAAATTGGATCACTCTTTTTAATAGAGCATATAAATAGATCAAAGAAAAATGGTGATGTTTCTTCATGCAACGATACATATATTGAAAGTTCTCTATTGTCCAACATTACAAATATTGGAAATTTTGTCTAGAGACATGGTATTATTTTCATTTTGTGTAGATCGCTATATATACTAAATGAGTGTTTATATATATTATCTATCATATATTAACACAATGAATCTTCTAATTTCTAATTAAAGATGAACCCACATCAAGAAAGAAAACAAAATGCCACCATCATAAGAATATCAACATAGGAAATCGTCCTCTTGAAACAGTTGGGCCATCACGTGTTGATCAAGACTTCTTATTATCTGGGACTCAAGGCTACATTATAGTAAAATATATTAATGATTCTACAAAGAATATGCATTAGAAGTTTATTATTTTATTCAAACATGATAGGTTATTACTTTAATAACTAATAGTAATACAATAGTGCACTATAGATATATTACTTTTTAGTTTATGTTTGTTCTTGATTGCTAATTTAAGCATTTAAATTTAGTTTGGTATATTCCATTGAGGATGGATAAAAACAACTCAAATTCATCATCTATTATTTACCATAATAATTCTATCAATTCAACTGTTGGATATTCCATTCAAGCTATTATGGAGAAAGCAGGTTTGATTCCTAATATTTTGCTATATCTTTAATGGTGTGCTTTATCAAGATTATGAAAAAAAATTATAATTTAATTATTTAATAAATGCTCATTTACATTTTAAATTTAATTATTATCACAACTATCTATCTGTCTAACTTTGTTAAAATTGTAATATGTTTACAATTATACAAGAAAACTTTGAAGACCAATTGTTTACCAATCCAATTATGTCTGAAGATGACACTGACGATGAAAGTAAGATATATTATGTGTTTATCATGGTATTATTTAACTTATGAAGATTATTTTTATATTAATTTCATTTTTAATGTTGCAAATGTTGATAGATAACTATCCTGCATATATATCATCTACTGACCCAGGCATAATATCCAATATCTTTTTGGTACCAATAGTTATTTTAGTGTATGTCTTTATTAAATCAGTACCAAATACAAATACAATAAAGTATATGCATATATATTTTTTGTAGAATATTGTGATCTCAGAAATCAAATTTATATATGTCAGTTTTGCAATGCAAAGTTTTGGTTTGATGGAAGGACAAGGAAAGATTGTACAAGAAGAAACTCATTATTCAGTATTTGTTGTCTTAAGGGAAAGATTCAACTTCATCACAAGCTCCTTCATACATACTTGATAGACTTTTTAATGAGAATGATGTCATTAGCAAACATTTTCATGATAACATCTTGGCATATAATATGATGTTTGCATTTACTTCTATGGGAGGGAAAATTGACAGAGAAGTCAATAATGGTCATGGTCCATATGTATATAGAATAAGTGAACAGAATGTCCATCTTATTGGAAATATTCTTTCTATAGATGGAATGACTCCAAGATTCATATAGCTTTATATTTATGACACAAGCAATGAAGTATCCAACATAATTGATTCATTTGGGTAATATATAGTGCTGAATCAAGAGTTTTGATGATTGTAAACCAACACTGAAGAGCTTGAATTAAAGATATCAAAGGAGATCAAAGCTGTTTCAAGTGAAGATTTTCTGAGTATTTGCTGTTAGATCTCTTGTAGGATCTTTAGTTTTTGTTATGATTGGGTAAAAGTTTTTGATTTGAGAAAAAGATGTTTTCAAACCTTGATTTTGTGTTAAATCTTTACCTATTTGAAAAACACCCACAAACAGACGAAGGTTGAAAGATTAAGCTGAACTGTCAAGTTGGAAATTCGAACTTTGCCTTTGGAAATTCGAATTTCGAGCTGAAACTGAATAAGTCTGAAGAGATGGCTCTCTGTCAGACGAATTTTGATTGTTCAAAATTCGAATTTTCATCTAATCTGAAAGAAGCCTTTCTGGTAACAGACGAACTTCACACTTTCAAAATTCGAATTTCAAGAAAAATGAAGTTTGTGAAAACCAAAGAAATTCGTCTGAGACTATGATAAAATGCATCTGAAATCAAAATGAAATTGAGTTTGATAAATGCTCTCTGACAGACGAATTTTGAACTTCCAACATTCGAATTTTCATAAAAGTCTGAGAGAAGCTTCTTTGCAACAGACGAACTTTAAGTCTTCAAAATTCGAATTTCAGACAAAACAAAATTTGAGAAAATGGTAGAAATACATCTAAGACTATGTTAAAGTTCATCTGAGATCAAGAATGATTTGAGTCTCAAAACTGCTCTCTGACAGACAAACTTTGAACATTAAAATTCGAATTTCAGAAGCTGAGTTCTTGAGTCTGTTGAAGTGAAAAATTGACATACGAATGATAAGAACTTGCAACATTCGAATGATGAAATTAGTCTGAAAAGAGTCTCTCTGACAGACGAATTTCACCCTTTCAAAATTCGAATTTCGAAGAAAGTAATCTGCTGTGCCTCTTTAAACAATCAATAGACAGACGAATTTTGGGGTTCCAAAATTCGAATTTCGAGGGCACTGTAGCAAATTGAAAACACTGTTCACACTTAACCGAAAAACTTTCTTCTTGAAAATTCGTATGTCACATTGTGAAAATATTTTGTAAGTTTCAACATTCGAATTTCACCTCATGAACAGACGAACTTCGTGCTGTAACGTTGGAAGCTTTAACCTTCGGTCCTTTCGAAATTCGTCTGTTGACCAGCCAAAATTCGAATTTCAGTATGTCAGAAACATTAAATGCGGTTGGTAAGCGGATAGTTTTTCAGAGTAACCGTTGGATAACTTCTCCAACGGATAGATTAAAGTCTCTAACGGACATTTGAGACCTAAATCTATAAATACAACAACATTTGAAGTTGTGGGTAACAAATCAAACGGGTGCATAACGAATTTCTGCTGAATCTTCTTCTCAAAAGCTTTTACCCTCTCAACTTCCATACTTGTACTCAAACTTTCATATCTACTCTTTTCAAGAGAGTTATTTCATTGTAATCAATCTACTCTTCATCTGGAAGATAGATTTACTTGTGAGGGGTATTCACAAGGGGATTGAGAAGCACATAGTGAAAGTGCTTGGAGAGTTTGAGAGAGCTCAGAAACAGAGCATACTCGTGTACTGTGGCCTTAGCAAGAAGCCCATTGAAATTCTTGCTGTATAGTGGATAAATCCCAAGAGGTGTCTTGGGGACTGGATGTAGGTCAAGTGGAAAGACCGAACCAGGATAAATTACTGAGTCTTCTTCTCCCTATCTTTATTTTTCAGCTTGCTCTGTTTTACGCATTATTTTCATTATATTGTGATATCTTCACTTACTTCACTTTGTGCAGAAAAATTTCAAACTTCCTAATTCACCCCCCTCTTGGGAAGTCAGCCTTGCTAACAAGTGGTATCAGAGCCCGGATTCCCATTCAAAGGATCTTACAGTCCGGGAATAAAGATGGCTGGCTTTGGAGAAAGCATACTTCCTGAGGGAAACAACACTCACAGACCACCAGGCTTCAGTGGAGAACATTATGGATATTGGAAGATGAGGATGCAGATCTACCTCCAATCAATTGATCTTGACATCTGGTCAGTCATTGAAAAAGGAGACTTCGTCCCAATGGCTCTAACTGAAGATGGAAGACACAAAGAGAAGCTAGAAGCAGAGTGGAATGATGAAGACAGAAGGAGAGTCCTACTGAACTTCAAAGCAAAGCATTGTTTGGTCAGTGCCCTGAACCAGGATGAATTCTACAGAGTCTCACAATGCACCACTGCAAAAGGAATGTGGGATACTCTACAGATTGCACATGAAGGAACATCTGGAGTTAGGGAGAACAGACTGAACACATGCATTGGGGAGTATGAAAGCTTCAGAATGGCTGAAGGAGAAACTGTAAAGGAGCTCCAAAAGAGATTCACTCTCATTGTGAATCAACTGAAAAGTCTGGGAAAAGAATACACACAGTCTGAGAAAGTAAGAAAGATACTCAGAGCTCTCCCTCTGGAATGGCAGCCCGAGGTGACAGCTATAGAAGAAGCCAGAGGAGAATCAATGGCTTCTGTCACAGCTCTCTTCGGCAGCCTTGAGGAGTATGAAGGAAAAATCAAAGCACTCAAGGAAGCTGGGCTGGACAGAAAGAAGAAAGGCCTTGCCCTCAAAGCTGCTGATGAAAAGGAAGAAGAATCTGACGAAAGAGATGAGCTGGATGAGGAAACTCTGGCCATGATGGTCAGAAAATTTGGAAGATTCTACAGCAAGAAGAAGAACAAGAGATTCTTCAAGAAAGGAGTGGCTGGAGAAAATAAGAAAGACACAAAAGAACCTGTGACTTGCTATGAGTGCAAGAAGCAAGGACACATAAAGTGGGACTGCCCCCAATTCATCAAGAAATAAGAAAAAGAAAAGTGTCATGTAAGTGTCAGTATCAAGTGAGCCATATAAATAAGCAGTAACGACATCCATCAGACGTAAATTAGGCCCTTCACATGCTGCCAAACTAATCAAGTATTAAATGGTAGTTGTATCCACCACAGATGAATATGTTTCTTCATAATCAATACTAGGTCTTTGTGAAAAACCTTGAGCAATGAGTCATGCTTTATATCTTACAATTTCATCTATTTCATTTCGTTTTCGCATAGACTCATCTATACCCAACAGATTTCACATCTTTAGGTGTGCAGACTATAGGTCCAAAGACTTTACATTTTTCAAGAGAGCTTAACTCTGCTTCCATTACATCTTTCCATATTGGCCAATCATCTCTTTGTCTACAATCTCTAATAGACATTGTTTCATGATCCTCATTGTCATTCATCACATTTAATGCAATATTATATGCGAAAGTATTTCAACGTTGACTTTATTTCAATCCCATCAATTCTATCCATAACATAATTTATTGAGATCTTGTTAAGTTCATCCATTTCAGGTACCTATGTCTTATCTAGAGTTGAGACATCACTTATGTCTAATGACTCTTCTGGAGTTTCCTTTTCTTCGATTTGATCATCTATATCCTTAGCACCTTTTCTTTTTCAAGGATTTTTATCTTGGGAACCCATGGGTTTACCACACATCATGCGGGGCTTTAGACTCATTTATGGTAGATTATCAGACAGGGACATCAATCTTAAATGGAGCATTAGTTGGAACACGTGATTTAGTCACTCTTTTTGGGTTAGTAAATGCGTCTGTCAATTGATTTGCTAAAATTTGCAATTGAATTATCTTTTGAACTTCTTGTTCACATTGTTTTGCATGAGGATCTAAAAGAGACAGGATAATTGATTCTAGCTAATTTCGTTTTCCGACTACTTCTTCTCTCCCCTAATGTTGAAAAAATTGATTCTTCAAAGTGATAATTAGCAAAACGTACTGTGAATAGATCTCCTATTAAGGGTTCAAGATATCTTATTATTAATGGAGATTCACATCCAACATATATCCCAACCTTCTCTAAGGTCCCATCTTAGTGCATTATGGTGAAGCAATTGGCACATAAACCACACATCCAAATACTCTTAGATGGGAAATATTAAGTTCTTGACCAAGAACCATTTGTAAAGGGGAGAATTGTTTGTAGCTTGTTTGCCTGATGCGAATCAATATTGCAGCATACAAAATTCCATGCCCCCAAACAAATATTTGGAGTTTTGACCTCATAAGCAATGGTCTTGCAATTAATTTCAAATGTTTAATAAATGATTCTGCAAGTCCATTTTGTGTATGAACATGTGCCATTGGATATTCAATCTCAATTCCAATGGACATACAATAATCATTAAAGGCTTATGATGTAAATTCAACAGCATTGTCAAGGAATATTTTCTTAATTGGATAATAAGGGAATTGAGCCTTTAGTCAAATTAATTGAGCAAGCAGCCTTGCAAATGCCTGGTTGCGAGTTAACAATAAACAAACATGTGATCATTTAGTCGATGCATCAATTAAAATCATAAAATATCTAAATGGTTCACATGGTAGGTGGATTGACCCACAAATATTGCTTTATATATGCTCTAAAAAGTTTACTAATTCACTCCCAATTTTAGTTGGTGATGGTCGAATAATTGGTTTTCCTTGGAAACAAGTAGGACATGAGAAACTATTAGATTGAAGAATCTGCTAGCTCTTCAAGTTATATCCATATCTATTTTCTATTATCCTTTGCATCATTATTGAACCGAGAAGGCCCAACCGGTCATGTCAAACAAGAAGCATAGGATTTGTAAACTTCTAGTTTACAATGGCATGTGATTTAATTGTACTAATATACGTGTAATACAAACCAGAAGAAAGTGCAGGTAATTTTTTCAATACACATCTTTCATTTGAGATAGTTCTCGTACTATAAAGAGACTTGACATCCTTTTCATTAGTAGTCTCAATATGATATCTCTTTTTGCGAATATCTTTAAAGCTCAATAAATTTCTATGAGACTTAGAGAAATATAGTGCATCATCAATTTGCAATTTCATTCCTCTTTGTAATATTATATTGGCTCTTCCGGAGCCTTCGATTAATTTTGTACTACTAGATATGGTACTAACATAGGCTTCTTGCATTACTAAATTTGAAAAATATTTCATATCTTTGAGAATTGTATGTATTGTAGCATTATCTACAAGGTATATATCCTCGTGATTAATGTTGGTGCCGACTAATGGAATAGCTATTCTTCAAGGACATTAAAAGGAAAAAATAAATAAATATCAAAAAATCTGTAAATAATAAATTCATAAATATTCAATGTTCTAACAATGCTTGAAACATAAATTCCAACAAAAAGAAAAAAAAAACTTAAATGTTCTAGAAAAGACAATGCATAAAATAAAACATGCCAACATAATTTATTTTTTAAACAGTTCCATCATCAATCAAGTGGTCAATCGTTCCATCTTGGTCAGTAAAGAAATCAGCAACATCTAAGTGGGAGACATCCATATTTCCATAATCAAAATCACTATCACAAGATGCAAAGTTTGTCTTCATCTTATTTCCCCTCTTCAGGGATTCTTGATAAAGATCAACAAGGTACTTTGGGGTACAATATGTATAAGACAAATGACCAATTCCACTATAGTGATAGCATTTATTTTCAACATTTTGTTGTTTTGTCCACCATTTTTCTTATTATTTTTCTTAATTTGTCTCTTTAGGTGGAAATCTGTGTTATGCATATTGCCACTTTGACCTTGTCCTCATCCATGACCACGGTTAGGACCACAACCACAATCACGAGATTGCCTAAAAGTGTGGTTGTCATGAGTTACTACATTTACTTCAGGGAATGGAGTAGTGCCAGTGGGGCGTAACTCATGGTTTTTCATCAAAAGTTCATTATTTTGCTCAATGACCAAAAGACATGATATCAGTTTAGAATATTTCTTAAGACCCTTTTCATGTACTACTGCTATAGGAGCATAATGGATGCATGAAAAGTAAAAAATGTTTTTCCTAGCATGTCAACATCAGTGACTTTTTCTCCACATAGTTGCATTCTACACATATCAATCTATTAGAAAGCTCCCTCTCTTCTCTAACTCTCTCCTTCTACTTTTTTCTCTTCTCTTCTTCATTATTTCATAATAGGTTATTAGCACAATAACTAGTTTTTATCGTAAGTTTGGTGATTTTATTCTTAATTATATATACATCTATCATCATGAGATTGGAGATTAATACTCATGCCAATGAACATCTCTAAAAGATGGAGGGACACTTACTTATATAATGGGTCAATTTTCATCATCTAATTACTTTAATTTAATATGTGTTGTTAGCCTTGTTGTTAAAGTTCTTTACATTCATCTATTATTTATTTGTCAAATTAATTCTTTGTACAATTACTTTCTTATTCTTTTTCTTCTCCATCTCTCTTAATAATAAAAAAAATTCCTTTTATTTATTCAGAATAGAAAAAGATATACCACATCCACAAGTATAGAGTACAATTAAATTACTATAATAAATAGATACATAGAATATAAAGTGGATTCAGAAGTTATTCACATAAATAGAATACAAAGTGGATCCTAAAGTTATTCACATAAAAACATAAAGTCGATCATGAAGTTATTCACATAAAAACATATTGTAAATCTAGAAGATATTTACATTCAAATTTATAGAATAGACCCTAAAGATATCCACATAGGATATAAAGTGGATCTTGAAGCTATCTACATAGAATATAGAGTAGATCCTAAAGATATCCACATAGGATATGAAATGGATCTTGAAGCTATCTACATAGAATACAGAGTAGATCCTGAAGATATCTAAATTTAAATTTATTTATTTATTGCTTATATTTATTGAATTTTTTTTTTTTTTGCAATTGAATGAAATTAGTTATAACAAACAACTCTAATATACAACATACATATAGTAGGCATGAAGAAATGGGACCAAGTCAGCCAATAACATACTTATATTTGTAATATTAGATGAAGAAATTTCCAATTGTATTGATTTTTTTTTTCAATTTCCAATGGTTTAGAACAAAAATTTCCACCATAATGGAAGACGAATATATATCTTGGAGAAGTTTCACTAGAACTAGTTCCCAAAGAAAACAGAAATATACCTATATAATTGAAAATCCACAAAATAATAATAATAAAGATAATATGAGATATTTTGAAATAACTAAAGATATAGTGGGATAATGAATAACTATCATCATCTATTATTCATAACACATATCATATTATTAAAAATAAACACAAGAAAACATCTTATTAATTTTTAATTTTAGCAATATATAACGTTTACTTTAATTTGATGTTTTTGAATATTTGAGTTTTAATACAAAGATTATTTAAGATATAGAATCAATCAATTGAAAGTTGGCCCAAAAAAAATAATCAATCAATGTATTGTAAATGTAACCACAATGGTATAATAACTAAAATCAATAATTTTTTTATTTGCTTGAATAAATGTCATTTATTACTTTTTATGGTGTGAAATCTTTTCCATTTTTGTCTTTGGGGCTAGGTGTCTGAATTCTATGCTACCATCTTTATTAAGCAACTAGTTATGCACCCATGCAATGCACAATTTCTGTGAAAAAAAATAAATTTCAAACCAAAATTTGAACATCATAATACGATAATTTATAGATAGAGAAAATTATAAAATATAAACAACAACATTATAATTCAACATCTAAGAAATGGTAAATATTGAATAGTAATATTAACATCATACCTAACATGAATGTATATTATTAAAAACCACTTTAAATGCCATGTTTCTTGTTGTGGTGCTTGTTTGTCATCCTAATCAAGAATCAAAACTTTCAATCCTTCTTTTCTTCGTACATTTATTAAAAGTAAAATAAATATAATGGGACATACAGCTTGACATCCTCTCAATTCAATAAGCTTTTTTCTGGTTTGAACTTGCAAGATGTAGTTGCTTATAGACGTTGCTGTCTGATTACTGATGCAGGTTAGCTGGTGTTCTCCAATGACAGCATCACTTCCAAAACTAGTGGATTGTAATATAAAATTAAACATTCATACCTAATACAATAATGGTCCAACAGAAATGACATCCCTAGATCCACTATCTTACAAATTTCAATATAGTTAATTATAAAAATATGTGACATTTAAGTAATGCATTGGTTTCATATTAATGTCATATAAATTCATATTCAATTTTATAGAGTAATAAACCATATTTAAGCTTCATCTTCCAACACATGGTTCAACTATATTATCAAATAGTATGAACGTGTGTAATCCAACTTAATGGTCTAGCTGTTTATATTAAATTATAATATAAAATATATTACACATAATTAATTCATAACACTATTCTAAAACCATAAATAAAATCAATCTAGCATTTAATTCCTTTATCACTTTGTATTCCATGTATAATAAAAAAATATCAAGCACTCATCAAATCTAAGTAATCAAAGTCATTTCATATTAAATATCTAGTATTAAAGATATAATGAAATATTAGCTCAATGAGAATAAATCAATTGTTAAATTGATATTAAACTTGTCAAAAAGATCTTTTAATTAATAATTCAACTATTTACCTATTGATTATATTTTTATACAACAACAAGGACATTAAAGGCCATCCTATATCATAGCATAAATAAATTAATTAAAGATAACAATGGATATTTGATGGGACATGTTTATAATTATCATAAAAAAGTTGATATATTGAAAATGCTATATAGATTATAGTATTTTAAGTTGCTAAATAAACCATATATGCCATAAATTACATATTTTAAGATTTTAATTCTATAAACAAATTAATTTTTGTATGCCAACAAACTAATTTAAAATTTTAAACTCAAAATAATCAAAATCAAATGGAATTAATAGAAAATAACTGAAATAGCATACTTAGACAAAAAATTCAACACTTCAAGAATGGTAGAATGTAAAAAGAGCCTTAAGCAATATAAGGAGTTAGAAACTTTATGGACACCTAGAGTCAATATGAAAGAATAGCATGACTTTGTTATTATATTCATACAAATATTATTATAAATAAATAAACAAAATATGTACAACATAATTAATGACTTACCATTGAACTCCTTGATCTTCCCCCACTGAAGAGTTATTATACTTGGAAAAGGAGGAGATGATTTAATGAAGGTCATAATATCATCAGCAAATGCATCCCATAATGTGAAAAAAAGTTGATTGATCCTATAAAACAGGTAAATATTGGTGACTAAATAAATCTCAATGTTAATGATCATACTATAATTGAAATATTACTTACCCATGATCTTCAACCATAATTTCAATCCTCGTTAGATGCTTTTCATTTTTGTTAGGATGATTCAACTCCCCCACACCAGAAAGCTTCCCAATAATATCTTCAACAAAATTAAAAAAAAATCAAGCCTAATCATAAACAAAATGATCAGATTTGGTATTGATCTTGTACCAACTAAATATTTATTATTTGAAGCCCAAGATAATATATCTAACAAAGGAGTAAATAAAAAACCATGTTTATGAATAGATCCATAATCATCCACTAGTGAAACTTTTGTAGAATATTGGAATAATATCTTATATTTGTGATTAGTGGTGCAGAATTCGCCATTGTTTTCTTCAACACCAAATTTTTGTATATCACACACATGGCCTTCCTTGAGAATTCTCTTGAACTTCTGAACAAAAGCTTTCCTCGCAACACCACTGATCCAATCTCCCTACAAATGGTGTGTTAATTAATAACATATTGCAATTGACAATATAAGTAATCAAATATTAGTACCTCAGCATCTTGAGCAGTAAACTCAATAGTGCTAGTTTCGCCAGGAAGATGATGGGCAAGTGTCAACCACAAATGGATCATCCTGACTTGTATGTGCCATTCATTCTCTACTTGACTAATAGCACAAATTGTGTCATAACGCAAACCCATGACCTACATACAAAAATGAGTCATATGGAAGAAATAGAAAAATATAGAAAGAAAAAGAAAACTTTTGAATTTAAATTTACCAATTCAACAAAAGCTATGAGCAACAATGCACCTATCGGTAATGCTTAATTAACAAGAAGACCCAGTCCTTAAATAAAGAAGAAGAGAGTTGAGTTTGGAAAAAACATAAATAATTAATTGTTATTATGGAACATGTAACACCTTGCTTTTAGGCTCATTTCTCATGTATTAGATTCCTTTTAAGTCTGATTATACTTGGTCCTAAGCTTGAATCACATAAGAATAAAAATCAGAATTTCCAAAATTTGTGGTTACTGTTCATATGGCACTTTCTACTTTGCCGACTGAACTTTAAAAATTCATAACTAATTATAGAAAACTCATTTCATAGTGATTCAAGTTTCTAAAGATAGATAAAACCCTTATATACATGGAAAAAATATTAAACAGATCATTCTCTTGACCAATTTATACAGTTTATTCCTCAAATATTTACTATACATTTGGTCATTTTATCTTCCCCAGGATTTTGGCCTTATATTGAAAAATTCATATCTCATTATATCATGATCCAAATCATACATTCTTCATGTCATTGGAAATCCCTATGAGTATACTTTCTAAAAATATTTTTATTGTACATTTTTTCAACTTTCACAGGGCATGGTTTTAATTTAAATCATAAAGGGTCAGAATTCCACTTTTACTGGAACAGTTTTGGGAAAACCTCCATATCTCCTATCATATAGCTCCAATTACCTCCAAATAAGTGGCATATGAAACTTAAAACATATATCTTTCCATAAATATAGACCACTGAATTTTTGGATCTCTGCACGATTTATATCATCTTTTTAATTTTCCAGTACCTAACTTTCAGTTTCCAGTTTTCCCAATCTTTCTCTGTTCTGAACCCTAACTTTGAAAAATCACTATAATTCATACATTTATCCAATTTAAGTGTTCTTTAGCTCTATAAAAATCTTGTTCCGTCTAGTTTAAGAGCATGTATAACACTTATATAGGATACCCTGTTTCAAACAGATTTTCTCTACTTAAATCAATACTAGTCATCTCAAACAAACTTATGCCATAGTTTACATAATAAGCTTCACAACACATTTATATTGACATTTATTGCTCCAATTTCATGCATAATATCATAGAGGACTTAAAAGAATATATTCAGGGCATCATACAGTATTTACCCCTTTCATACAAACTTATACAAATTCCCAAAACATAACACTAAGACTTACATAATAATATCATTCATCATTCTCTTCCTCTTTCCCTTTAGCTCTCCTTGAATTCCTTGCATTGCTTGGCCCTATTATGATTAGCATTTGGAAGAGTGAGATTCAAAGAATCTCAGTAGCAATTGCCATTCAAGCATACATATCATCACATTTATCATAAAAGGGTCATGGAAGCAATCAAGAAACACTTTGAACAAATTAAGCCATATAATTCCATAAAAATTTAGGCAGAGTTTCTTTTTGTAAATTGGGCTACCCGAGGTCACAAGCCCCTTCATCTAACTCAGCCAACATCACAAAACATCAAAACAATTATATGGCACATCATCAAATTCATAGAAATATCACAAGACAATATAATGCAAAAATGGTTAAAATGCTACCTTAATGACTTTCCTTGCTTTTCACCTTTGGCATACCTCTTCCAAGAACTTACTTAATCTTCTTAAACCTAACCATAACATCAAAGAGCTGCATAAATCATTGGTTCACAGTGTTGGTTCATACAATCTCAAACCAACCCCTAAAATTCTATTTTGCAAACCACTTGTAAAATCATACTTCTAGCAACTAATCTAAGCTTTCCCCTTTATTTATTTGACCAAAAACTCATCTCTTACTCAAGCTCTATCATGGCTGAAATTCATGGAGGAAAGAGGAAGAAGACAACTTCATGAAGGCTTCACTAATTTCTTGAAAACACAAGCTAATAGCATAAAAGCTTACCTTAATGCTTGAACTTCCAACCTTGCTCACTTGTCTTCACTTTCTCTTCCCCTCTTTCCCTTTTCTTTGTTCATGCCATGCTCCCTTTCTTTCTTGCTTTCAGAGCACTTATCCTTTCTTTCTAAATGAGTGAAGGTCGGCCAACTCATGAGGAGAGGAGAGATATTTTTTCACAAAGTTACTTTACCTCTCTCTTTTTTTTCCCTCAAATACTTCTTCAAGAAGTATTTACAAAAATCATTTAAATAATGAATTCTCCCACATGGCCAGCTGTCCAGGTCTGAAATGGAAGGGGAGAGAGATTAAGTGATTTAATTAACTAGCTAATCATTTAACTAATCAAGATTACCTTTTTATCCAAAAAACTTTACCTTATTTCAGAAGTATTGGACAAAAATCAATGAAATAAATTCCCTCCATGTCCCTTGCAGCCTTGGTCACGCCATATTGAGGGAAAATTGTCCAAAAATGCTTCTCAAATTTTAATGGACCAAAATACCTTTTACCAATTAAATTTATCCGTACCGATCAAGTATTTTTGCCAAAATTATCACTAAATTGGTACGAGATTATCCAACAATTACTTTTAGTTCAAAGTCATTATTTTGATCCAAAATATATTTTAGCAAGCCCCTTTCACTTTTCTTGAATTAATATTGTCTCTTTCTAAAGTTCAAATAGTCTTTATTGGGTAAAATATTAATATTAAACTCTAATTACCCAATAGGTATTATTTTGATCTCATTAAATTCCATACTATATACCATTGGGCTTAACTCATTGAGAGCTTCATTTTGACTATAATTTTTTATATTTACAAAAATACCCTTGATCCAGAGCTAATTTATAATTCTTGAAACTTTCAAGTCATTAGGTGTAAATTTCCCCAAACTTCTTTCTCCTTCCCCTTTCACGTTGAAGTAATTCTTAAGGGGCTAAATTATAAATATTCTTAATTCTTGGGGCCCAAATATAATTTTCTTATTTTTTCGTTTAACTAGAAAAAATGACCTCTTTACTCTTCTTCACACTTAATAGTATCTATCCATTTTTTCCAATTCTTTTTGTATTTTACAATTTCAACTTTCTCATTTTTGGGCCTTCAATTCATTATTTACATTTTACTTTTAATTTGGGAAATGATGGTTTTGCTCCTAAACCGGGTCAAAATGTAATTATTCATTCTTTTGGGCGCTTTCTTGTAATTTTACCCAAAGACCAATTTTAATTACTTCTTTTTCACTATTCACATTAACTTCAAATTGGTTCTCCAATGAATGCAATGCTTATACCATTACACCAGCTCGAAGTGAGCTTTTATTCAAGTGGTATATTACATATTTTCTGGGGTAAGTTCTGGAATTAATTTCTGTTAAGAACCTTATGAAAAATTAATTTCAATTAAGGACCAAACATAACTTCTTCTGAAAATTAAATGATAAATTAATTTCTTCTAAAGCCCAATTATATATAGCATTTCGTCTCGCTTCGTTTCTCATATTTTATTCATTTTATAATATCTCATAAAAATAGGAATATTACAGAACATCATTCATTATTAATTTAATTGAATATGGGTAAGCAATAAATCAAATTTTAATTAAAATGAATTAATTAGTAAATAATTCAAATTCTATATTGATTGATATTAATTCATCAGTCCAATAGTCATTGAAGTTTATTTATTACTTAATGATATTATTAAATCATAAGAAAAGAATACAGAACAAAATTTAGTGACATGAAGTTAATTTTGATTATACCGGATTACTAACATAAATAATTAATTATTGTCATGGAATTATGTTAATATTTCAGAAATTATAATAATTGAAAAGATATATTATTTTATTACTTCTACATAATTATCGAGAGATAATAAGTGGAAATCAAATAAGATTATAAACGATCAAAATTAAAAGAATTAATGTATAAAACAAACAAATTAATTAAAAGAAACTATTAATATTCAATAGGCAATCAAAATCGATAATAATTAAAAAGGTATATGATTTGTTTATATATAGATCCTAAAAATCACCTATGGAATCAGTAACTAATCAATTAGTTTTTTATCTCATGCCACAAAATAAAATTAAAATCAAATTCTATATTGATTGACATTAATTCTTCAGTCCAATAGGCATTAAAGTTTATTAATTATTTAATAATATTATTAAATTATAAGAAAATTATACAAAGTAAAATTTAGTAACGTGAAGTTAATTTTGATTATACTGGATTACTACCATAAATAATTAATTGTTATTATGGAATTGTATTAATATTTTAGAAATTATAATAATTGAAAAGGTATATTATTTTACTACTTCTACATAATTATCAAGAGATGGTAAGTGGAAATCAAATGAGATTATAAATGATCAAATTAAAAGAATTAATGTGTAAAACAAAATGAATAAATTAAAAGAAACTATTAATATTCAATAGGCAGTCAAAATTAAAAGAAACTATAAAAAAGAATATATGATTTGTCTATGTATAGATCCCAAAAATCACATATGGAATTAGTAAATAATTAATTGCTTTTTTATCTCATGCCACAAAACAAAATTAAAATAAAATTGGTACACAATAATATTAAAATTATTATAATTCATGAACAATAAAAGAATGTAAATGACTTTCGATATAAATACTAATAATTTTACCAATCAGAGCAATTATATTAAATGTAATAATATTATCATTCAATTACAATAGTCATTTATTGCACCAAGGTATAAACTTTTAATTACACAAATAATATCCACATCATATGTCACGTAATTAGTGAATCATCATATTTTCTTTTCAAAAACCTTACCGACATGGCCTCACAGAATGTCTCCAATCCCACATGCTTTTATAATATTTATGTTATTTTTATATTTACATTTTATGTATAATAAATTTATCTCTTTTCAGTACACAACACTTGAACAATTGAAGAAGATGAGCACTGCAGAGATCCAAGTCCCTTTAAACCTTTTCATTACATGTTCACTTTCAAAATTATAAAATTCTTGTAATTAGTAATAAAATTTCAACATTTGAAATATTTTAAAATTGTAATAAATTGTAATTTGTCAATTTTAAAACTTCCCAATCAAATAGTTTCAAACTTAATTAAAAAATTCTGGCTTAGGTTAGCTTTTAATAAATAATTCAATATTTGTAAAAGTTCTTTTCTTTAGCGTATACGTGAGAGAACTAATAATCTACAGTTCAAACACTGAAGACGAGGAGAAAAAAAGAATTAACAAGTGAGCTTTCCGGGTTCCACTCTTCATTGGTTATATAATATTGCTTTGCCCGGTGCTTCTCCTACTTTCACATACCCTGCAAATGCATATTGCTTTGAGTAAGGTGTCTCCCACTTTTATAGGAGAATGCTTCTCAAATGCTTCAAAACTATATAAGTGAATGACAAATTTGCATCACTTAGAACCCTTACATCCAGTGTGAAGCCACGTATAATATACACCCTCACTTGAAAAAATTACCAAGTAATATCCACAAGTTTTGATTTTTCGCAACCCCTTACTTCTCATATTTTGCACACCTTCCTCCTTGCACTTCACTTTTGATTCACATCCACATCCATTTGATTTTAAAAATATTTTAGATGTATGAAAACTTATCTCAAACCCAGTAAATTTAACCCAAAATTTTAAATCCAATAGATCCAGTACTAATATTTCTTTTATAAAAAAATAATAAATCATTATTTACATTTTCACTTAAGCAAGCCCATCAAACTTAAATCATAAACTTATTAAATTGAAATTTATTTTTTTATCATCTTTTACTAAACTTAGATCAAACAAATTTTTCTGATAAAACCAACCTAAAATAGCAACTTGAAAGTGAAGGGTTGTAAAAACTTGGTTGTGCAATTCAATGGTAGATATATGGATGAATAATTGTTTGAAAGAGATGTTTTCAATATTATTGATAATGAGTTGAGTATTCAACAATTTCAACTCATGAAATCACATAAAGAATAATTATAAGGTATTCAATTTTTTAAAATTAATAAATATTTTTTAATTATTATTTTAAAATTAATTCACATCCACTGGCTCCGAGTCCTAGCTCGGCCACTGCTTACATCAAACCTAAAATATGAAATGGCACATGTATTTATTTTTCTCGAAGAGTAAAAAAAATACTAAATATAACTTATATTTATTTTCTTGAAAAGATAAAGATGCATACCATAAATTACCAAAAGAAAAGATGCTTGCATACCATAACGCTAGAGCTCCTTTAATGGGAGGGACTATCCTGGTATGGATAGCTTGGAGCTAACGCTTAAATTGTGTTCAAATTCTCCATATAAGCACTATCCTAAGCAATTTCCGACCAAAAATTAGATCAATAACATTTAAATTAATTGGTTCAAATGAATCAATCTATGCAAAATCTCACAATATCTTTGTCACTTCTTGATCAATCAAGAGAACGCTCGGCTATGGTAGTAAGAAGAAAGATTCAGGTCTTGTCCATATGCTAATACAATACGAATTCATAAGGAGAGAAATTAAAAAAGATTGACCAAAATATACAATTAGATAACGGTATTTAGTATTTACTTTCATCAAATTGTAGACACAACCAAACAATTGAGATAAATTCCATATATGAACCCGCAAGTGGCTTTTGACTTCACTATTTGTGAGGTCATCGACCTACTAAACTCTTTGATGTGCTTGAAAGTTGTAGCTGAAAACAAATTAGAAGAAAACATCAAAACATGAATTCGCAATTTTTTGCCAACATAGTAAACAATTGAGACTTGGCTATAACCTTGTGCTTCTTTCTTGAAAATACGAATTCCTCGTGAACATTGCTGCCTCCATGAGATTTAAAACTCCTTCTGGTTCTTTATATAAAATCATTTTAACTGAACCACATGAATTAAATAGGAGCATTTTTTGGTTATATATAATAAATACTGTCTCGCATTCTAAAAAAAGTTTTGTAATTAGGACCAAGATAAAAAATCTTATACTTAGAACCAGAAAGAATATAAATTTATATAGATAAGTGTACATATCAACCCAAATTAATTGCCTATTAATTTGTAGAAATCACAATAATTATATCAATCATCAATCAGTTCAGTAAATTTTTCAATAATGCTTTTAACGTTATTGTTGTCCTGGATTTTAGAGAGGAAAGTATATCAATTACATTAAGTTTTTTTTTAAATGCATTTAATAATTAATATAATAAATATACATTGTAAATTATATTAAGTATTTTTTAAAGGCATTTATACGTTTTGAAAAAACAAATTAAAGTAATATGAATTATTATTGTATCATGATTTAAAGTAATATTAATTAGAAGATTAGTCAGTTTTAAAATATATTAATTAATTATATTATCACACAATTGATTATATGGCTGGCTGTCATTATAATAGGTCAAATGGTCAAATTTGTAATTAATTCTAATTCTTAAATTGGCAACAGTGACAAAATTAATTTAAGCCATTTCATTGGAAAATCATAATGCATTAATATGTATGATTTTATCATAATTAAATGCATTAATCACCCAACTTTTAATACAACAAATTAAGAGCAATTCAAAAATAAATTACACATATGCAGCTGCCGCCAATCTAACATATCCCATTAGATTTTCCTTTTTAGAATAAGTTGTTGAAGTGGCGCAATGGGAATATCACTAAAAGGAGTGAACACTAGGGCTGTCCATAACCCATCCAACTTGATCAAACTGGCTCGGCCCAAACCAGCCCAACATGTAAAAAATAGAGCCAGTCTAGGTTGCGGGTTAATACATTTGGTTAATCCAGCCCAGACCAACCCATACGACTAATAAATATATATATATATAATAATAATTTTTAAAATAATATTATTTGCATATATTTAGGAAAAGAATGCCTTCAATCTCTCACTCCATTGTTCACGCATTACTGTTCTCAATAAGCTTCTTCTCCTTTCTCTTTTCAGCATCTGTGGCTCTCATTCTCAAAAATCTTTTCCCTTTCCTCAACCTCAGCACTCTATGGGCATCAAATCATCGGCATCACAGCCTCTAGATCTTAGTCTAGAAGCTCAGAGCCTCAGATCATCGGTGTCAGCATCCCATTCTCCACTGCAATGTAAAGCTTCGTCCTCAGATCTACTCAAATCTTTAGATCTCCTCTCTTCCCACCTTCGAACACTGCTGTTGCCACCATTTCCAAGATCCTAGATCTTAGCATCATGATTTTCTTCAACCTATGATCATGGGTTTGTGATTGTGCATTTTGTACTAGCTGTGAGATTGTTATTATTTTTTTTTAAGATTTTGTTTTGGCTGTGAGCTTGTTAATTTAGAATGAGATTTTGTTTATGCAAATCTAAAAATGATTTGTTTAGATCTACACTTCTTTTTCTGTTCCTTTAATCTCTAACCCGATGAACCTGTGGGTGAACCCGATCTTACCCGGCTACAACCTGGTTATTGGCCAGTTCAGGCCATGGGGTTGGGCAAACCCGAACCTGGACCTAGACCGGCCCTTGCTCACCCCTAGTGAAAACCATGAGTCACATAATGTTGATGGTGGTCAAGATTAAAATAAATTTGACTTTAAATCATGAAAAGAAGATAATAATAAATGGGAAATTAATATTTAAACAGAATAATTATATTAAAAAACCAATTTGTATAATCATATAAACTATATAAAAAAGTTAGATTAGTAAGAAGAATTTAGCAAAATAATTTCAGCAATCTTCAATCCAATAATAACAAACGAAATAAAGTTTTTTTTATACAAGAAGAAAGCAAAAGCTACACTACACATCTATGAAAGAGAGAGCGATACTCATTTGGCAACACAAAATGCAATCCCAGAGGCCTATCCAATGCATTCTTTGCCATTCTATCAGCTTCAGAATTATCCTCTTGTCTAATGAATCCAACATCTACAATCTGGTCTCGCTGCAACATCCCTTGGCATTCTAGTATTAGATTGCAAGCTGCATGCAAAGTCACATCCCCACCTTTGATCAAATTAATGGCTTCCACACAACCACTTTGGAGATGTATCTATCTATGACCATTGTTCCATGCTCGTCTGAGGCCAATGAGACAGGCCCATAACTCTACAGTAAATGGATCTCCTTCTTCTAATCGAAGCATGAAGGCTTCTGCAATACTTCCACAACCCTCTAGATTTATCCTGACGCATCCTATAATTCCTTGATAATGAGAGAATGCCCCGTTCACACAAACAACCACCCAGCCATCATTACAGAGTATTCCTCTTCCATCGTCTGTCGACACTCTTTTTATCTTACTCGGCTTCAAACTCAAAAGAGTATTGGTCAAACTACGTACCAAACCATTAGCTTTGTAAAGCTCGTCCTATGAACTGGAGCTCAGATTCTCAAAGATTTTATCATTTCATCTCTTCCAAAGCAACCAACAAATAGCCACAAACAATTCCGGCCACATGCTTTCATCATTGCTAACATTAGCATTAACATTAAGATAGCACCATTCCCATATATTGCAATTAAAGAACCGAGGAGTAATGCTTCATTTAATCAAAGACAACCAGAGCTTCTTTGAATCCTCACAATCACGTAAAATATGCAAAAGCATCTTCCCCATTCCTACCACACCAGGCACACGGCCCTACTTCCCCAAGACCTCATCTCCTCCGTTCCTCGTTTGTAAGCAATTTATTCTTAAGAGTAAGCCAACAAAACGTTTTACATCTTTGGGGAAGTTTCAACTTCCTCACCTTATTCCACACAGGATGATTATGATCTGAAGCATTGCTGAGAATACTATAAGCCGATTTGATAGAGAATTCTCCATGCCTCTCGAACTTCCATCTCACCTGGAGTCCACCATTCCCATCAGCAACCTGTTCCACTCCTTGAGTGACTATATCATAGTTCTTCTTGATCCCTTGCCAAAAACTCGATCCAAGTCTTTCCTTGTTAATGTCAGGCAATAAATCATTGCCACATTTATACTTACTCCTAATCACATGGGCCCATAAAGCATCTTTATTCTTGATTAAACCTAAACCCCATCTCGCCTGTATCATGAAAGCTCTATTTTGGAGTCTAGCATGTCTAGTTCCCAACCCTCCCTTCTTCTTATCTCTGCAAACCTCTTCCCATGCCACAAGATGTATTCTTCTCTTCTCATTCGTAGAACCCCATAAAAAACCTCTAGCGATTTTATCAATATCATCACAAGTTGCTAAAGGCAAGTAATAGGTCTGCATTGGGTACATAGGAATGAATTGAATAACAGAAGTAACCAAAGTATGTCGTCCTACCAAAGAGACAATATTAGCTTTCCAATTACTCAATCGTGTTTTAATTTTATGAACAACATATTGGTAAGTCTCCTTCTTGACTCTATCATGATGGAGAGGAACTCCCAAATATCTTCCTAAATCCGAGGTACATGTAAATCCAAGTTGTTCACTAAGCTAATTAGCTTGGTGATGATTCATATTATTCGAAAACAAAACTCGTGTCTTGCTCTGACTGACCTTCTCACCTGACATCTGACTAAACTTCTCTAAACATCTGTTAATGACTTCCACTTGATCTAAAGAAGCCTCGGCAAAGAATATAAGATCATCCGCAAAAAAGAGATGTGATAGTGGTGGTCCTTCCTTGGTGAGATGAATAGGTCTCCAATGACCTAGATGAATCTTCTCCTGTATTAAATGAGCCAATTTTTCAATACAAATAACAAACAGGTAGGGAGACATAGAATCAACTTGTCTGATGCCACGAGAGGGAGTAAATTTTTGAGTTGTACTTCCCTCCCCTAGAATCTGCATAACCGGGGAATAGATACAATGACGAATCACATTTGCCAAATTAGAAGGCAAATTTAATTCCTGAACACAATCCATAATAAAATCCCACCAGAGTCTGTCATAAGCTTTTTCCAAATCAATTTTTATAGCTATAAATCCTTTCTTGCCTCTCATAGTTCTCATGGAATGGATGACTTCTTAGGCAATAATAATATTATCCAATTCTAGCCTACCAGGAACAAATCCACATTGATTAGGAGAAATGACATAGGGAAGAACTCCTTTGATTCTGTTTGCAACTACTTTGGTGATAGCCATGTAAATCACATTACAAAGACTAATGGGCCTGAAATCCCAAATATTCTCAGGCTGATCCTTCTTAGGAATAAGAACAATAAAGGTTTCATTAATTTCTTCAATAATTGAAGGATTCCTGAAAGCATTATGAACTAGTGATACCACAGAGTCTCCCACATATTGCCATTAGGAGTAATAGAACAAAGCATTAAAACCATCAAGGCCCGGTGATAAAAGAGCTCCCATGCTAAAAATGGCTTGTTTGATCTCATCTCTCGAAGCACCACCTCCCAAACCATCTAATAAAGCCAAATCATAGCTTAGGTAAGAATGCAAACTACTCTAATTCACCAATGGCCTTCCTTCGTCGCAGAATAATGTCTCATAGAATGAGAGAGCCGAACTTGTAATTTCCTCATACTCATAAATCCACTCCCCCACATCATTTTGAATGGCTACAATTTTATTTCTCCTTTTTCTAGCATTAGCCCTTGCATGAAAGTATTTTGAATTCCTATCCCCTATCATATACTACTCGCATTTTGCTTTTTGTGCCCAATTAAGTTCTTCTTGGATCAAAATCCCTTCAAGCTCTCTCCAAAGTCTCTGCAACAGAAGGTCCATAGACTGCTTGTTAAAGCAAGTATGAGAAAAGCCATTAAGACCCTCCAATCTATTAAGAATGTGTCTCTTTTTCCTCCCTTGAAATCTATAAATATCTTAACTCCAATTTTTCAATGCTTGCATGAATTGTTCCAGATTAACAAGCCATGACGAATCACTATGCCAAGTATCTTTAACAAAATTACTAAATTGCTCATGAAGAACCCAAGAAGCCAGCAAACGAAAAGGATTGTCACTTCTAGAGGTACAAGTAACATTATTACCCATTCGAAGAATGAGAGGTCTATGATCAGATTTGAAAAAAGGAAAATGAAGACAAAAACCTCAGGATACCTTGTAAAGAACTCATAATTGCCAATATTCTATTGAGCCAACTTTCACTACCACCTCTTTTCCAAGTAAAGAAAGGTCCGTTACAACCCAAGTCCATAAGAGAAAGTTCATCTATCCAAGTAGAAAAATCTTGATCAATAAATGAACCAGATCGTGTTATTGATCTTCTTTCATGCATTTGCAACGTGCCATTAAAATCACCACCTATGCACCAAGAACCATTCACCATATTACTAATAGCTTTCAATGCATTTCAAGCCACCCTCCTTTTAACAGGATTCGGGCTAGCATAAACAACTGTGACAAAGGACTTGTAATTCCCATTGTCAAGGCAAAGATGAAAAAACTGCTCATAGGAAAAAAGAACTTCAAATTTCCAAGAACAATCCTTCCACAACACCCAAATTCCTCCATTAAATCCGTGCACGTCCACCAATTCAACATTAGTGAACCCAAGCCTTATCACCACTCAGCCAAGTTTCTAAAATGGAAAGGAAATCAAGATTGTGCTTTTTAGTGAGCTCCTTTATCAAACCTGGGAATGATTTAGACCTGGCTCCACTACTATTCCAGAACATAAAATTCATGGAGAAACAACAAAAGGGGATTCATTGCTTTTAGACCCCTTAGAATTATTTTCGCTACTCAACACCTGCAATTTGGCCTTCATGATTCTCATGTGAAATCTTTGGGATTCTACATTACTCCCTCGAACAAATTTTGATTTCACAGCTGGAATATTTAAATTAATATTCCATTGACCTCTAGTATCCCATGCAATTCGGCCTTCATGCTTCTGGTGTGAAATCTTCACCACGTTGCTTTCCTTCATCTCCAAGATCATTGAGTTCCCTGCATAACGCCGCACCTCCCTCTGAACAAGGTTCCTTGCTCCGAGCACCTCCGTCAACGATGGTTCAGGGTCAATGGCACCCTCTACTATCCTCCCATCCTCACGACCCCTCTTCTGCTTGTCACTCTCCCCATTACAAGTATCCAAAACACCATCACCCTCTTCATTATGATATGGTTCCTTCAATTTTATCTCCTTCCTTTCACCATCCTTAGTCTTCTCCGACTGCCTCCTTGGATCCTGAAGGACCGGACATGCATCATGATGATGCCCATACTTACCACATCGAAAGCACACAAGGTGCAAACGTTCATACTCAATATACCTATTCTTCCCAAATATTGCAACTGCCAGCTGTAGTCTCTTCTTGAGATCCAACTCGACATAGATCCTCGCATAGCACCCTCTAGCCATCAAATAAGTGATCAAGTACACTTTAAGCATTTTCCCAACTAGATTTCCAATCTTTGAACGACTTTTAGCATTGAAAAACTCAAGAGGTAATAGAGGAATCCAAACCCATGCTGCTATTTTACATTGCACCTCTGCACTCCATGGATCAAAATTCAGAAGCCAACGTTGCATAAGAAGGTAATGATCTACTACCATCCATGGGCCATCAAAATACACATATTCCATATCCTCATCACTATTAAATGAGACTACAAAGTAGCCATTGTCTAAATCCTAGACCTCATACAACTCCTTTGTTTGCCATAATCTTTTAAGTCCTGCCTTTATTCCCCATAGAGGGATATCCTTCCCCAACAACTTAATAATAAGAGATTTCCTCCAAGGGGCACACCATTGTTCATACTCCTCTTGGGTCACAACCAAGGTTGGGATGAGATCTTCATCGTCATCACCATCTCCACTCACCTCCGATGAACCAGAGGCCTTAGCAATGCTCGTATTTCCATCACCAAAGAAACTCTTGAGACTTTCAATATAGTCGCATCATGCTTCCTCAAAAAAGTTACTTCCTCAGCCATCCCTCAAAGGACTCGTTTGCCCTGCTTTCAACAACTTGTCCCTGTAAGACGACACCTTTTCGCCCTCAAGAACAATGTTCAGAGAATCACCTTCCTTTCCTAAGTCTGATCTCACCTTTTTCTTGTTCCTCTCCCAGCCATCCCCGTCCTCCGAACCCCCGCCACTGTCATTCACCGCAGTCCATGCTCCGTCCATCTTTTTTTATATTCCTATTCATATTACCCCTTCTGCTCTTACGTTTTTTAATTTCTAATTTCAAACGAAATAAACGTTGATAGATAGGAGACTTAATAGAAATATAACTTCATACCATCATTAAAAGGATAACATATATAACAAACTTATGAAAGCTAAGATAATGAATAAGCATTTTCAAATTAAAAATGGTAATCATGCCCAATCTCATAAAGAATAAATGGTTTATTAACCCAATATTTTTTCTTGGGACAGAAATTAAAATGACTTTCAATAATTAAGAAGCAAAAATAAATATACAGTGTTATAAAAAAGAGTCAACTAATATCAATGGAAATAAATGGGTCATTAGAATTAGGTGACGAAATCCTAAAAATTGCAACATTTTAACACACCTTTAAAAAAATAAAGGTATAGTGATTCTGAGACGGCAAAAAATATATTGTAACAATAAAACAAAAAAACAAATAACATATAATATTTTCGTTTTGTAATTATTAGAGTAACAAAACCACAATTAATCAGATTGGATACCAGAATTATAGTAATTAATAATAATAATAATAATAATAATAATAATAATCAGTATATAAAATGGACAAAATAATATTAAAATCAAAGAATTAATGTAAATTTAATTAATATGCAATAATCACCTAATTGATTATAAAAATAGTATTACACATCAAATGCCACATCAAATAGCCACACCAGATTTTCTTTTTCTGGTGACGATAGGTGGCGTAACAGGTTTCAGCTTTGAGCACGTGTTATGAACTGAAAATTAATCTTAAATACATGATTAGTTGTACAATATGCTCTGGAGTTTTGCCCAACACCAAATGTTTGAATGGTTTAAACCCATCCCTCTTGCAATTTCCGCTTAAACTTTCCTAAAAAAAATTTCTTGACCTGACCATGGATACGATCTCCCCACATTAATACTCAAAATTAGTATCATGTCAATAAAAATTGCAAAGAACACAATTAACAATATGATGAAGAATTAGTGATGTAGGATTTATAGATACTTACATCACCATTCTGGAAAAATAACGCAATTGAGCTGTAAACATTCAGTAAATGTAGATCAGGCATCAACCACAAATGAACCTCAACGAATTGATTACCCTGACGGCATCATACTGAAAGTCCACAACTTTCTTCAACATCAATAACAACGTAAAGAAAACTGATTACAATACGAGATGGTAATCGAGAGAAATTGGTGCAATGGACGACTCCTACTATACTGTATTTATAGACAGGAATTCGTTTACCAATTGATCAAGTGAATTAATTATTGTATTAATGGCAATCAATATCACCTTTTAGCAAATTGGCAATTGCATATAGTTTATCACGTTGATGGTGGCGTGATTGGTAAATGAAGGAGTTCAAATCCTTTCAAAACCTAATAATAAATTTCCAATATTAAATACAAACACCAAGTATTATAAGAATAACCAAATTAAATGAATCATTATTGTGATTATATTTATTTGTAGAAAAATAATATAATTTCAAAAAAATCTGACAAATTTGATGGTTGTCAAAAGTAAAACGAATATGAATTTGAAATCTAGTAATAAATGTTTTATGGTAATACAAATCACACCAACACTGATTTAGGGAGAATTAATACAAATCTCACCCTTCTGTTTTTTTTTTTTCTCTAGAATACAAATCTGACCTCAAACTCTAAATAACATCGAGTCATAAATTACCAGAAACTAATTAAAAAAACAATAAAATACATTAATATTCAATTAAAAACTATGCAACATCTCATATTTCAATACAATTAAGTTACCTAATCACACAAAATATAAATATATCCATAAATTAAGATTGAATTAAATTAGTATAAATATTTTTAAGATAATTCAATAATAGCACAAAATGTTAAAACATTATATACACTTTGAGATTAGAAAAATTACAAATTAACAAACGATATCATTCTAACACAAATTTATTAAAGGTGTGACAAAAAAATCTTAAAATAATTTGACAATTTATTATAATTATATTAACTTTTCAAATTAACATATAGTATTGTATTTTAATTTTAATAAGTAATTAAACCTCGGGAAAACATGTCCTTTTTTTTATATAAAAAAACATGTTTTTATTCAAAAGATTAATGAGAGGAAAAACTTGTAAATATTGATAATGATCTGTCATTTAAGGGAAATCAAGTTGGTATACATTAACCATACAATTGTAAATTAAATTAATATAATTAATTGGTTTGATGATTTTAGATGACACATCTACTAGTACATTAGTTCAGCACAATAGATTGTCCTATTTTATCGTTCGTGCCAGGGTGACACGCTGTGGTTTCAACTTTGAATCCTACTTTTATATATATAATAGATAGATTGAAAAAGACTTTATTTTCAACAATAATATAATTCTTTCTATCACTGTTCTTCTTTTAATGCATAATTCGAAAATGGCCTATTTTTCATATTTATTAGGCAATTGAAAAGGGAAAACAAATAGTTAACCAAATAAAGCAAAATAATAATCAAATCCTAATTCAATTCTATTTATTAATTGTAGTAAATGGGATTTAATTCCGATGTTAAATTATATATTTAATTTAAAAAATATTTTATTTAAATATTAGTGCAAATTAATTGAATATTAAATCATCATACAAAACCTTTACATCTGTGTATTGATTTTTTTTATTGGACAAAACTTAATATATATATATATATATATATTTCTTATATACTTGCCATATTGTTCTGCAATGCCACTTGTCTTTTTATTTTTTTGACACCTCTTCCATTGCCTTTAACGGTATTAACATTGAAAAATGGGAAGCTAACAGTTCCAAACTTTCTCTGCAGTCACATTATGAGTCATTTATGCTCTTTTTCCGTTCATGAAACACCCAAAATGCTACTCTCAAACTTTTTTCTTCTACAAAGTTATCTACCTGTCCTTTTCTCATTTTCCAACAATTTCTGTGTCTCCAAACACCCAATCTCTTGTCTTTTTTTATGACCTTATACTACTACTAAAAAAATTAGAATTAGTGATAGATTTTTTGTGACGGATTGAATGTTGTCACTAAATTTAGTTATTAGTGACCGATTAGTGACGCCCATAAAAAGTCATCATTATTTTTCCAAAATCAGTTAAATTAGTGACAAAAAGAATACCATCACTAATTTCCGTCATAATAGTAAACAAATTAGTGATAGGTTAGTGACCGCAATTGGAAGCTGTCACAATGTTTTTTCCAAATGTCACATTTACTGGCAGGCAATTATCCGTCACTACTGTTTGCCACTAAAACTTTATTTTAGTGACAGACTAGTGATGACCATAAAAATGTTCACTATTTTTCCCAAAGAATTGCATCATTAGTGACAGATAGATTTCCGTCACTAATGCCCATTACAAAATAAATTAATTAGTGACAAATTAGTGATGCTTAGTACTAAAAGTTAAATTTAGTGATGGAGTAGTGACGGCAATTAACTCTGTCACTAATATTAGTGATGGATTAGTGACAAATAATAAATTTGTCACTAATATTAATGATTGAAATTTTTAATAATTGTAATAATTAATGAAAAATAATGCACTTATAGATCTTTTTTATTGTGGTATAAAAAGTAATAATATAAACAAATATTTTTCTCTAAAATATTAATGTAGGAAGTTTTTAATTTAACTTTTGAAAAATAAATAATCATATTAAAATAAAAATAGATAATTTTTTGGTTCAAATGACTCTTGTGATTATCATATTAAAGATTATGGACTATGAAAATAGATAATATTGAATACGAGGCTGCAAGAGATATTGAAGAAAGAGTTGAAAATGAAAATGAAGAAAGGGTTGATGTTGTCATAGAAAACCCATATCGTACCATGATTCTAGATGTTGCTAGACCTAGTTGCAATCCTAACATTGATATAGATTTAGATGTACCCCCAAGCCAAGATGCTAAAAAATTCTATGAGATGTCGAAAGCTGTAGAAGAGCCACCTTATGAAGGGTATAGTAAACATACTCCATTATCAACAATATCAAGATTGTTAAACATCAAGTCTGAGTTTAACTTGAGTAAGGATTGCTACAATCGTATTTTAGAACTTGTGAAGGAGTTGTTGCCGAATGATGCAAGATTGCCTACAAACTATTACAAGACTAAACAAATGGTAGGACAACTTGGCTTGAAGTATGAGAAAATAGATGTCAAAATGGTTGTATGTTGTATTAGGAAAGGAGGGATTGTTTGGTTTACGGCCATGATCGCTATAAACCTAGAACAAGAGATGGCGTAAATAAAAAAGACATACCATTCAAGGTATTGCATTATTTCTCATTAATGCCAAGATTACAAAGGCTTTATATGTCTACAAAAACAACTGAGCACATGGTTTGGCATCACAAAACTAGGCGTGAAGTAGGGGTCTTGTGTCATCCTTGTGATGGAAAGGCATGGAAACATTTTGATCAATGTTGACCCTCTTTTGCTTTGAAACCTCAAAATGTCAAGTTAGGATTATCATCAGATGGGTTTATCCCATTTGGGAATTATGCACATCCATATTCATGTTGGCCTATAATTGTTACACCATACAATGTCCCCCCAGGGATGTGCATGAAAACCCCATATATGTTTCTAACTCTTATCATTCCTGGTCCAAAGAGCCCTGGGCAAAAGATTGATGTCTACTTGCAACCTTAATTGATGAGTTAAGACAATTATGGGAGGTTGGTGCCTTAACTTATGACTCTCATAGGAAGCAAAACTTTTATATGTGAGCTTCATTGTTACAGACTATTAATGACTTCTCTACTTATGGCATGTTATCGGGATGGAGTACTTATGGTGTTGTGTTATACCTGATTTGCATGGAGCATAGCAAGTCATTTCACTTGAAAGCAGGGAGAAAGGAAACTTTTTTTTTATTGTCATCATCAATTTTTGCCATTAAAATATCCTTTTTGTTGAGATAAAAAGTCATTTAGTAAAGGGTGTGATGAAAAGTCTCCTATCCCTCAAAGGCCATCTGGTGATGACTTGTGGAAAAAGGTCTATTGCTTACCAAAAGTGATGGAGAAAAAAAGCAAGTTACCTGGGTTTGGCCACCAACATAATTAGACTAAGCATTCTATATTTTGGGACTTACCTTACTAGAATACAAACTTGATTCAACATAATCTTGATGCTATGCATATTGAAAAGAATATATTTGATAATATGTTCAATATTGTTATGGCTGTGAAAGGCAAGACGAAGGACAATGATGAGGCTAGAAAAGACATGGCTATTCACTGCAATCGACGTGAATTGGAATTGATTAAGCAAAGTAATGAAAAGAAAAGGAAGCCAAAGGCAGCATACACTTTGACAAAGGAACAAAAGAAGTTATTGTGTGAATGGGTTAAACATTTAAGGCTTCCTAATGGACATGCTTCAAATTTGTCCAAATGTGTAGATATGCAAGACTATAAATTATCTAGAATGAAAAGTCATGATTGTCATGTGTTTTTAGAAAGATTGCTTCTAATTGCCTTTAAAGATTTATTGCCTGAAGTCAATTGGAATGCCTTAACAGAGGTAAGCCTATTCTTTAAATGTTCAACAATGATAAAAGTGGAACAAATGCAAAAAATTGAAGAAAATATTGTTGAAACTATTTGCAAATTAGAAAAGTTTTTTCCTCCAGGCTTCTTTAACTCCATGGAACATTTACCTGTTCACTTGCCTTATAAAGCAAAAGTTGGTGGATCAGTTCAATATCAGTGGATGTATCCGTTTGAAAGGTAAAGTCCAAAATATATTTGTGTGAATAAGTTTACTTCATATATAAATTAATACTTAATAGAAAAATCATTGTGTAAGTTTCTACATCATTTGAAGAAAAAGGTTAAAAATAAAGCTCATATGGAATGGTCGATTTCTAAAGCATATATTGTGGATGAAACATTAACGTTTTGCTCTTATTACTTTGAACCACATGTTCAAACAAAACTAAACAAAATGGATCAAAATGATGATCGAGGTAAGGTTGATTGCCCAAATGGGTGCCTTTCTATATTCAAACACCCTGGTCAGCCAGCAGGCAAAGAAAAAACACAATTTTTGACAAATGATGAATTTAATGCAGCAATTATATATGTTCTTCTTAACTATGAGGAAATAACCATTTCTCAGGTAATTTAAATCACTTTAAGATATTTATTCAATTTATAAACTGACATTAGCTATACATTAATGTTGGTTAATTATTATCATGTAGAATTTACGAAGAACAGCTTAAGGAAAGAATGGCTAATGTAACAAATCGGGAGATAGAGGCTAGGGCTACTGATGAATTTGCAAAGTAGCTGGAAGAATTTGTAGGTCTCATGAACTACATATGTTAATACATGACCTTTCATATTTGTTAAAATCTATGATTAGTCTATTAACAAATATTTATTGTGCTTAGGTTTTTGATCCAAATAACAATGTGGATGATGTTCAAATAAAAGATTTAGCTTTTGGGCCATCCAAAGAAGTATATACGTGGCCTCAATATTATGTTAATGGATATAGGTTCCACACACATGCTTACAACTCATCAAAATCCACCATGAATAGTGCAGTGTGCATCAATGGCACAAATTATGATAAGTTTGAATGTGATTATTATGGTATGTTGGAAGAGGTGATAAAACTACAATATACTAATCCAACCTCTAAGAAAACTAGAGTGGTGTTGTTCAAGTGTGATTGGTTTGATCCCCAGTTAAATAGAGGATGCAAGGTTCATAGTTGATATGGCCTAGTTGACATAAATAGAAGAAAATGATTTTTAAAGTCTTGCCCAACAATCTCAACAAGTTTATTTTGTGAATATGCCAGTAAAAAGAGGGAGAGGGCTGATTGGTGGGTTAAAAATGAGGAGTATGATAAATGTGCCAGAGGAACCTTTCCAAGAAGATGAGATGGGATTGCTATATGAAACAAGCATGGATGAAATTGGCAATCTCTGTGATGGGATGGGTGAAGAAGTTGAAATACAAATCAATTATATTGATGAACAAAACAACTTGGATAAGGAAGATGAAATTAATGAGAATGATGCTATTGTAAGTGATGGGTTTGAAACTGAAGAGGAAGATGAAATTAGTGAGAATGATGATATTGAAAGTAATGAATTTGAAACCCAAGAGGAAGATGAAATTAGTGAGAATGATGAAAGTGATGATTCTAAAATTGAAAAAGAAGATGAAACTTAGGTTTGTAAATGTTAGCATAGATTTTATGCATTTAATGGCCTACTTGCTTATTAATAGATAATTTAGAATTGTGAAATATGGCATGTCAAACTCGATTACTTTGTCATTGTGTTAGTCTCATCAATGTATGGAGTAATTTTGCTTATAAAAATTATTTATCTTTTTCTCAAATTAAGTTATCTAACTATAAATATTAATTTATCATACAGGGATGCCAAGAGGTAAAGGAAAATATAGATCATCTGAAGTATCAAGAAGTGCAAGCCTGAGATCTAGGTCACCTCAGTTGATAGGTGCTAATCACGAATCATCCATAGAGCATGCACCAATAGAGCACCCATCAATAGAGCATGCACCTACAGAGCATGTCCCCAGAGATCTTGCAATTCAACCAGAGAGTAATGATTGTCACGAAGATGATGCGTGTCTTGAATAAGATAAACCCAACTTTAATGAGACCCTACAAACCAACTCTCATGGATGAAAAAATAGCCATCCACCTCAAAAGTCTACGGATGGATGCATACACTTAGAACCATATGGACAATCGTATGTATAAAATTGCCTATTTTATTGTCTTTTCTTCATTGATTGAACTCTAAAACTCAATTTTGTTCACTTTATAAGTACCATGCTCACTAAAACTTAAAATTTTTCATTTCATATGTATCATCCACATAGTGCTGTGCATGATGTGACCAAAATAATAAAAGGGTATTTTGGTGGACCATGGGAGAAGTGGGATACAACACCAATTTTAGTAAAAGATCATTGGCTTGGGGAGTTTAAGGTAAAAATTATTATTAAAGAATGAAAATAACTACATTTTTTTGTTTATAGTGCACCTAATTTATTTTATTTTGTCTTTACATTTTAGAAATTATACATTTAAGAGGATAGGTTTGATACTGAGATAAAGAGGCTATATGATGATGTCATTGGTCGAAGCTGCTTGAGAACCCTCCTTTATAATGCATAGAAGGCCTTTAAAGAAAAGAGAGTTTTACCTACTTGGATAATTAGTGATAATTGGGAGCAACTTCAACGAACATGGGAAAATCCAAATTGTAAGAATATATTTGAGACTAATGCAAAGAACAGATTGAGCAACAAGGATGGACTTGGCCCATCATGCCACTCAGGAGGATCAATCACAACTTCAAAGCATAAGAGAAAATATGTATTAGTTCTATCAATTCCCTTTAAAATTTTATTTAACTTATTTTACACGTTTAACACCTTTATATGCTTGTAGGAGGAAGAGACAGGGACAATAATTTGCCCATCTCAAGTATTCTTGATGACCCATAAGAAGAACTTAGATTTTGAAGCCTTTGTTGATAAGAAATCAAAAGCAGTGTAGGTAAGATAACTTATCAAAGAGCATCTCTTTATATGTCTAAACAATAAAATAGCCGTCCTTTGATTCACTTTATCTTAATTATATTTATATATATATAAAGCTATAGTTATTAATTTTCAATTGCTAAAAAATAGCATCAATTGATTAAAAGTTTGTCATAATTAGAAAGATTTTATATTTGGATTTTTATTATAATCTTTGACCTTTATTATAACTATAGCTCCATGATTATGACTATGAATCCTAAGATTCTCTCACACAACATAAGAATTAATTTCTTGATTTAATAATTTTGCTATGATACCTTAATACAACAATTGGTAGAGCCTGTCCTTGATTATTTGTAAGAGTTGTGGAAGATTCTAATCTATCATTTAATACATCTTCTATCTACTGCTTGCTCCTTTCATTTAATGCATTTTCCAATACTTATTACATTAGCTAGCACATAATTCTTGGTTATGGATTTAAGGAATAGTATGCTTAAACATAAATTATGGCCTACAATATTTGAAAATCAAGTTTCTTTTTTAATATTTTCTTTATACCAAATTTTTTACTCCAAGCATGGTTGTAAATATTTAGAAATCTCATTTCTTGATAACTTGATGACAATGTTGGCAAAACTAGTGCCTTCTGTAAGAGTAAGCTTGTCATCATATAAAACTTTGTTACTTCTTTTAAGCTTTATGCTTAGAACAAGTATCAATAGATTGCTCATTGGAATTCCAAGTGAATGATATATCTCTCATGCATGTGGAATAAAATTTCAATTTTACTTTTACAATCATCCAAGTCACCAATGCAATCACTATTATTGTAGCCAACAAGCTTGAATTTGTTTGACAAATACTAAACTAGACCTAAATAGATGGCCTCCTTGATGTATTAAAAGACTTTCTTCTTGCAATTATGTATTTAAGCTTTGTAGGAAGATTATAGATATGTGTTGGATATTATACTATTTAAACTTGTATTTTCCATGGATTTCTTAGTATTTATCTCCTCTATTTGATTTATGATGAGTATCTTATTTTCAGGAGAAGTTTGAAACTAAGTTGAGAGAGATGTCAAATGTTGAAAATATTGACAACATTGATGCATTGGAGAATTTTAGTTTTAAGCAAGAGATGTCAGTTTGGACCAAAGTTGTTGGTGGCCCAACAAAGGGAAGGATTTATGGACTTGGATCAGAGGGTGCTGGGATTTATGTTGCTCATGACCCTCTATTTACACATTCACAAGCTTCAACTCATGCACTATCACTTAGTCAAGAAAGCTTGGAACAAATGGTGGAACTTAGGGTGAGAGAAGTAGTCCAAAGTGAGAGTCAGAAAAGGGAACAACTAGAAAAGGAACTACAAGACCTTAGAGCAATTGTGCAACAACTAATGCCTAATCAAGGGTCATCTCATTCTCATCCAATGACACCACAAGCCATTGATCCATCTATAGGGTCTACCTCTACTCCAAACAAAGATAATTGATCATTGGCTTTCTTGATATTTTGTTTTATATTTATGAGAGAACTTTTGTTATTTTGTGTATCTAGATATCTGACTTAAAAACTTGACTTATAATGTTATGTTAGAAACTTGACTTATAATGTTATGACTTGGAATATTATGTATCTCATATAGGCTTATTTGTGTTGCTTCTTATATTTGATTGCTTAAAAATTTTTATTTTAGAAATAAATGAGCAAAATTATATATATTATAAAAAATTTGAAAAACTTGTGACAAATTAGTGATGGATCATCTGTCACTAAAAGGCAAATAACATGGATGATCAACTCCAATTAGTGACGAACATTCTGTCACTAAATTGTGACGAATTTTGTGATGATGGGTTTGTCACTAAATAGTGATAGAACTTTGGCAAAAACTCCGTCGCTAAATAGTGACAGAAGTTTTTTTGTGACGGACTGGTTGTCACTAATTAGTGACGGCAGAAGAGTGATCATAAAAGAAAAATTTGCAACGGATAATATGATATTAGTGACGGTAGATTCTATCACCAATTAGTGACGGATTCCGGTTTGTCACATGAAATTAGTGACGTGATATTTTCGACGGACTTAGTGACAGAATTTTCCATCACTAATTTAGCCATTAGTGACAAAATCGAGCTTTTAGTGATGGATTTGTCTGTCACTAATATGTTTTTTTCTAGTAGAATTATATTTGCAACACTAAACATTCGACATTTTATTTCTCACTTTTGTCATTTCTAAGTCAAACATTTTCCCTCATCCCATGCCAATTCATCCATCATGCTTCAAAGCTTGGTCCTTTAATTCTCACTCTAAGAACCCCAACAGTACCTTATTGATGGAGACCAAGCACAAGGACCATAAGCTTGACAACATCAGTGACTATGATGATTCCTCCATTAATTATTAAAGAGGCCAAGCTCCAGCAGGACTTTTCTTGGCGAGACCTCAGGTGAGAAAATGGTGTAGGAAGGCAAGGGGCATGAAGATCAGGAGCCACCATTTGAATCACACTGAGTCAATCAGTCTCAAACTCCAAAAGCTTTTGCTATGATTTGTCAAGTGTTTCATGCATGGACAATTTAGTAGACATGAGTGACATTTTGTAAAAAATAGCAGAGCTATCATCTCTTTGAGAGATGTCATCGAGGAGGGATTTAGAAATGAGTCAAGAATATAATTTATTATTGGCAAAAAATGTTATAAATTATGCATTTTCAAAATATTTGTTAACTCTTTTAAACATAAAAAAAGTAAAATGAATGATGAGTTAGATTAAAAATGACATGTGACATTTATTGATTAGAAAATCATATAGAAAGGATATAACAATTTGCACCTAAGTTTTTATCCTTTTTTATATACAACAATATGAATATCTTGTGCGATCCATGCATCGCACAGGGGCGATACTTGTACATGATAAACTCAGTAATAATTTCATGAAAAATTCTCTCTCCTTATACAAAGACATATACAACCATAGATAGTAGGAAGGATTAGTGGAGGGATATTACACACACATACACGGAAAATGGGAGCTGGGAGGGGTTAGTGGAGAGACATGGGTGGGGAAAAGTTGTAATTTTTTCAAAACTTTCCTCATTTTCATAATATTATTATATATACACACTCCAAATTAGTGGTAGGGTGCTCGACCGATTGTATCCATCCATGTATATATTTAATAAATTAACACATAAAAAATTAACAATATAAAAAAATTGTGTTTTAAATAAGTATTTCAAAATCAATATAAAGATATTCATAAAATGTAACCAAAAAATTAATTATATAAGTTATTGAATCGTTTTGAAAGATTTTGAAGGAAAAAGCTAATCGTACAAGAGATATGAATATGTTATTTGTATCATGAAGTAAGGTATATATAGGTATCATATCCCAATTGGGACATTTATGTATTGATACAATGTAGATTTAAAAATTTTATTCAAAGATTAAGCATACAAATTGTTGGCAGCTTACAGTAGAGTCTTCATAGGGGCTGGAGGGGCTGACCCACTATGAATTACAAGCAAAATAAGTTAACTTATTATTAAAAAAGAAAAAGCACCACCAGTCAAGGTTAAATAGGTCAACTTAGTATAGAAAAAATATAGATTTGGTATAATATACTATGGCTACTCTTCACAACCAGATGATCTATTGGCTTCAAGATCATGCAGTGAATCTTGAGTTTCCAAACTCTACTACTGATACTTTGTATATGGTGTCTAACCAGTCTAACACCTCGGTGATCCAAATTCCTAGGAGAATTCCTAAGGAAGAACTGGCTCAGATCACGCCTCTTGAATGGATAAACAACTATGAGAGAGAATTTCACTCCTCTAGAAAGGATGCTCATACTAAATTAGCTCCTCTCTTGGAAAGGCATTCTGATGGAACTGTTAAATCCACCTTTAAAAGACCAGGCCAAGATCCACCTTCTTTTCAAGGACAAATCTTGATGATTAATCCGGTCTATAAGCACAAGGAGAAAATTCCTATTCATTTTGTTGATGCCAGAGCCAAGCCATGTTTTGTAAAAAAGATACATGGTCACTTCATCTGGGATCATGCCCCAGAAGAATGTGATCCGGATTGTGGCTGCTATGATTGGGACAACTAGACAGGCCCTGAAGAAAACCTCTTTCCTTTGAATGAAGACTTATTACAAAAACCAAACTAGGATGATAATACAGATCATGGCCCAAAACAAACCACACTCAAGAAGAAAAGATGGATTGCTTTCCATGAACCACCTCCTCCAAAGCCAGCTACTTTTCAAGACTTGTTAAAAGAGTTAGGCCATTCGAATCTAGCCTCTTTCCTTTTCCCTGAAGATATTCAACCCTCAGAACTTGATTCTCTTAAACCAGTGATTAAACCTATTCCAGAAAACCCATCACAAATTTTACCTTATATAGCCATGATTCGATCTTCTTACGAGGAAGACTTTCCTCCTCTTGAAAAATGAGTCAATGAAACATCCAGATATTCTTCCCGACCTTTTGTCTAAACAGAACAAATGACTCCTCAAGGCCCTAAGATTATTTCCCAGTCAGAGGAAGTTTTGAATTGACAAATTGAAAACTCAGTCAGTCAAAATAAGGTCCTCCACAAGATCAATAATAAACTGAAGCAGCTTCATGATAAGACAGATGGTTTTTCAAACCGATTAGATTCTCTTGATGAACGTGTAAAGAACCTTTACATCAATTATTCCACTAAAGCTCAGCAGCTTGACAAAGAGCTTCGTGAATATATTGATTCCCGGTATACAAGTCCACAGTTTGTCAAGAAGGAACAAGAGCTGAAGCAGATAAAAGAAGAATTGAGGCAGATTTTTCTAAAATGTTACCAACTTATTCCCATGACCCGTTTTATCAAACACCGCTATATTCGCCATCTATTATTGCCTCCTTACCTTCATCCCATCAGCCTACCAAAGAACCTTTCCAGATAAACTGCCCTATTTTCCAGCAGATCAGACAATCCAGAAAACAAACAACCCAGAAAACCCAACCAATACCACCCTCTTATACCCAAGACATTCAAGTTACTACACCTTCTACATCTTATACCTCAGAACCACAGCCTCCTATAAAACCTTTGCAGATTAATACTCCTCCACCTTCTCCAAAACAGCAATAACATCATTTCTCTTATTCAAAAGACAAGTCTATAGCTACCATTCACCATATGTCTAAACCCTCTACTGATTATGGTAATTCTGATGAAGAAAATAATTCAGAATCAAATTTATCAGACTTATATGGTCAGTCTCATAATGGTCCACCCATGTTCATGGTAGCACCAAATCCTCCAGAACCTAGATCGACAGAGCAACAAGAATCCTCAATGCCAATTATTGAAGATCCTGTTAATTTAGTACATGGGGTGAATATGCATCATCACAAGCTAGCAAATGGTCCTTATTTTACATTTGATGACCTCCCTCATCACAGATGGAGAGAAAAGATGCATGAATTTGGTGCATGGATAAATGTTCAAATGAATGAGCCAGAAGCCCATTTACAGGATGTTTTAAGTAATTTTCTTTCACAAATGACTAGTAATCTCAAAGAATGGTTTACTAGTCTGAGTGAATATCAAAAACTCCAGATGGCTTAGTATGATGTTACAACATTCTTGGGAGTTTTGCATCGAGAATTTATTAGAGATTTTAGCATTATTGATAGAAGAGCTCGACAAGAATACTTTGAGATGAAGTGTTATTCACTGGAATGAAGTGATCTACAAAAACACTTCAAAAGGATGTCCGAAAAATATTATATGCTGGGAGGAGCAAATAATGTTAATCTCAGGCATGTTTTTATTGCCTCTTTACTTGATAAACTTCAGCCAAAATTGCATAAATCTATCAAACTCTCTTCAACGAGAAATGTCACAAATTACTCTGGGAGAAATTTATCAATTGGCCTTAGCTTCTTTAGACAGACTCTGTGAGCAACAAAAATTCGTCAAGAATATTTTAAAAAACAAAGCTCATCTATACAAAGTCTGTAGGAGACCTGATTTGCAAATCAAGTGTAAGGATAAGACTCTCTATTCGTGTCCTCCAAAGAAGAAATCTTATCTCTTCAGATTTTCTCAGAAGAAAAAAAATTATCCTAGAAGAAGATGAAAAATCTTTCCGATTCTTCAAACGCAGATTTCCAACCTCAAAAAAGTCTGACAGGTGTTACATCAGTGGTCATAAGGGACATTTTGCAAAAAGATTCCCGAATAAATCCAGAGATATCAAGATGCTCAACATGATTCAAAAAACATTATCTTTGTCATATGCCGATGATCTTGAATCAGTTCTTGAAGAACAGGATTCCAAGATGAAAATACCAGCTTTGTAATTCCACAAGACACAGATTCGAATTCCTCTTATGATGAAAGAATCTTTAGCGAGGAAAAACATCCTTGTCAACATCTCTGTTCTAATCATCAGATATGCAATATCAATCTGGTCAATAGATCATCATCCCTGGTTCCAATTCCTAATGTTAAAATCAAGGTACTTGCTGATAAGTATGATAAGCCTACACAGGCTATTGGTTTAATTAACACAGGATCTTGCTGCAGTGTCATGAAACCTCATATTCTATCACCTGAATAATAGATTCCTCATGAAGAGTACTTTACTACTGCTAGTGGAAATCCTTTCTCAATCAATTCAATTTCCAGAAGAAATGTGGGAATTCAGTTTTTTCCAAACTGCATAGTCTGGACCAAAGTACTTGGGAGTAAATTGCCAAACAAAGACTTGTTGATTGGTATGGATATCTATCACCTTACAAAAGGATTGCAGATTCTTCCCAAGGGGATACGTTACAAATCCTCTTTTTCTCCATGGGAAATAGTTCATAACCTTTTTGAACTCCAGCATGTGCCTCCAAGCTATGATGTTATCAAAAACAAACTACTACCATTTTGCCCAGAAAATCATGAGCAGTTTGATCATCCTTTTCCTCTCTGGAAAAACAAAGAATTCTTTATTCAGCTTCCATTCAAAAGAAACGACGATATTAATCCTACTAAGGCCTCTCATCCAAGAATGTCTCCTGAAGATCTATCTCTTGCCCGATAAGAATGTACAGGTCTTTTAAAACAGGGATTAATTGAGCTAACAAGCTCAATATGGGCATGTCAAGCTTTTTATGTTGAAAAAGATGCAAAAAAGAGAAGGGGAAAAAAGAGATTGGTTGTAGATTACAAGCCTCTTAATCATTTTTTACAAGATGATAAATTTCCTCTTCCAAAGATTAATACTCAAGTTGTTCATCTTAAGAACGCCAAGGTCATTTCAAAGTTTGATCTCAAAGCAGGATTCTGGCAATTAGGCATTCATCCTGATGACAAGTATAAGTCTGCATTCTGCATTCTCAATGCTCATTACCAATGGAAGATAATGTCATTTGGGCTTAAACCTACTCCCTCTTTATTTCAAAAGGCCATGATCAAAATCTTTGAACCTATCCTTCATTCAGCCTTTATTTACATTGATGATATACTCCTGTACTTAGAAACACATGAAGCCCATAAAACCTTACTGGCCCAATTCCAACAAATTGTCCAAACATATGGTATTATGCTTTCCACCACCAAGAGTCAAATCGGCCTAGCCCAAATCCAATTTTTGGGCATGACCTTTTCTAAAGGACATTTTCAGCCAGACCCACATATTTCCCAACAATTATTAAATTTTCCTTATAAACTGACCACCAAACAAATCCAAAGCTTCTTGGGTATTATCAATTATATCCGAGATTTCATTCCACATGTCACTCAATATACCAGTCAGTTGTCAAAACTTTTGAAAAAGAACCCTCCATTATGGTCTGACAAGCAGACAAAAGCAGTAAAAAAGTTAAAACTTATTGCTCAGCATTTACCACCCTTAAAAATTCCCGACAAGAGAAATCTTATCCTACAGATAGATGCTAGTGAAGACTTTTGGGGAGTTGTTTTTATTGAAGAAGACAACGGGAAAAGATTCTATTATGCATATGCCAATGGACAGTTCAAAGAAGCTGAAAAACATTATCATGCTATCTACAAAGAGATCCTCGCTGTCAAAAGAGGAATAGAGAAAAGTTCAGTTTCTATCTCAGTTTCAATCAATTCACTGTTGAAATGGATAATACTTCTTTCTCAGCCATTTTGGGCCAGAGAAAGAAAATGCTTCCTGAAAAACAATTACTTTGCTAGAAGGATTGGTTTTCCCGCTATAAATTCATAGTGAAGTACATCAAAGGAAAGCACAATGTATTAGCAGATTTGCTCTCTAGGCCTCTTGCAAAAAACTCAAAGATCACCACAGTCCAGAAATCTTCTCCTCTTTTTATCTTTACCATTACAACCATGCTTAAACACCATCCCAATAATAGTTCTTATAATCCTAGTCATTATTCTCACCTGAGTCGTCAACTTGTTTTTCCTCCAACCCAATTTCCAACTACTGTTCTAGAAACTAATGTTATTGCCAAAAAGACTCTTTTTTATTATCTTCATCTTTTCCTGCAAATCAAAAAAATTTCACCAAAGCCAAAGTTCTTTGACCCTCTTCTACCATATTTGGTCATACCCTTCATTCAAGGACCTATTACCTCTAAGTTCATGTGGTATATGTGGTCTCTTTCCACCTTGTTCGCCTGTGCCTTTGCCTTTGCCCTGCCTCCAAGACAAACATATCAGTATTTGACTGATAAGAAAAACACTCATTCCAACTAAGCTACTTTTCTGTCTTGGTATGCTCCATTACCAGTTTGGAGAAGACGTCTTTACAAGGAAATTGAAGAAAATGATTTGTGGAATATTCCATCAAACCAACAGAAGGTTTACACTTTCTTTGTGATACACCGTCCATATGAAGCTTATCATCAAGGAAGCATGTATACTCCTGTTCAAACTCATCTATGGGGAATAGCCTTGCATTGGCCACTCCGTGAAGAACAAATTATTAATGAATTAAAAGATTTTCTTTTAAGCCTTAATAATTTCACAGGTAATGCAACTAATAAAACATGCACATCTTTTGGATCACTAACCGGAAAATTCTTTGATCTCGAAGAAGTAATTACCACAGGACAAGCCATTTCCTTTGAATGGCCAGAACTTTCTTTGAAGCCATCTGTTGAACACACTCAAGCTTCATCCAGTCAGGATTTTCCCATGACAGATCTCTTAGAAGATCAAGATCCACTGCAGTATCTTGATTTACAAGACCTTTATGAAATAGATCCTCAATTTTTGTAGAATTTTCTCACACCCACGCTTGGACAACCTACTCCTACTGATGACTTTGACATTGACACAGAGCTGGACAAGATACAAAGAAAAACTGCAAAGAAAAAGAAAAAGAAACTTGATGGAGATATAAAGAATAAAGCAGCTGGTCACGAGTCCATCTATAAAAACTTTTGAATTTTGTAATACTGGCAGTCTAAGTTTCTTGATGCTGACCCTACTTCAAGATGATAGAAAAGTTTGTCTGCCATAAAGTCAAGATTTTAGGTAAAGTTTGTCAAGATGTTAGGTAAAGTCTGTCTACCATGTGTGTTTGCAATAATTGTGAGAGTGATAAGTGAGGCTCCGAATCTATAAAGGAGCAAAGTTTGTCATAGGAAGGTAGAGAGCGAAATCATCCGACGAAACCTCCTTTTGTAAAATACAATGCATATTTTCTAAAGCCTTCTTCTCTCCCCTGAAATTCTAATATAATTATATCTTATTCTTGTCTATCACAGATTCAAGTATGCTCTACATTTGCCTCACATGAGGAACCTGTGCATCAAAAAGAATCTGAACAAGATCCACCGCAGTAATTTTTCAGTAATCCATATTTTAGAAATCTATCTGTTAAAACTATTACAGTTTGGTAAAATAATCCTAAGGTGTCCATTGAGTTCTTGATGCCCAGGAGAGGCTGTTTATACTCGGGAGAAAATTGGATTATCATATCTACTGTAATTTGTCTTGGCAAATGGAAGTCTATTATAGAGTTACTGAGAGGGGACAGAGAATGAGTATTTCTATTTTCTTTTTATTATTATTAAATTGTTGTAAACAACTAGTCAAAAATTGTTAAAAATAAATTTTGTTTTCAATCTCTTAATTGAAACTGTATAGTGTTCTCAAATTACATAAGTCAGTTTTGAAATATCTTATACAAGCAAATATACAATTAAATATTTTTTTTGCATCAAATAAGGCTTGTTTGTATTTTATGTAGAGCTGATATGGGTATGTGTATCAGATACGATACAACATGATATGGAAGATACGTCAATTTCTAAAATTTTAGGATACGGGTGTAAGGGATATTTATACATATATAATTATTTATATGTATAATTAATAAATTTATTCATTACAAGAAAATGAATATTAAATATTCTAAAAATAATAATATAAATGGTGAAATAAACCATAAAATATTATAATAATTTCAAATAGTTATATTTTACTGTAAAAATTTAAAGTGATATATATAAATACAAAGTGGTACGGATATATACATATACACAAATATGAAACATATATCGTATCATATCATATCGTATTGGGTATTGGATACGGGTACGTTTACTTTTTTTAAGTATCAATACTTCATAGTTTGTGTTTATAAATATATGTTTCCTCTAATTCATTATATTATGATTATAAAACTAAAAATTTACATTCAAATTTCTTATTTTTTAAAGAATCTCGTGTATCACACGGAAATATAACAAGAACATGGATGTATAACTAGCATATATAAAAATAGAGGGGATTAGAAGAATTTTATCCAACTAAGTCAACAAATAGATTTGGAAAGAAAGATAAAGACTTACTTCGCCCTTCTAAATAATTTGTTTTCCCCTCTCACAATTTCAAAGACCAAGGTAACGAGGACAGCTCATTCGAGGGTACCATAGAAAGAAAATTGGGGCAATTACTCTATAGAATCAAGATTTCCAATTTATTAACTTTTAAGATTAAAAGATTGTAAAATTAGAAAAAGAGACCTTAAATTCTTAAAGTAAATTAAATCAAATTTTATATTATGAAAATATCCTCACCTTATTTTGCAATTTAATTGTTCTAATTTTGCAACTTATATTTCTAATTTTAACACAGAAGAATCAGATTTTAACTTTATAACCATCAAAGTTACTCTAGAAATTTGCAACTTCTTATTCTAATTTTACAACTTTGTTATTCTAATTTTGCAACTTATATTTTGAATTTTAACACGGAATAATCAGATTTCAACTTTAAAAGCATCGAAGTGGCTTCAAGAATTTACAACTTCTTATTCATATTTTACAACTTTCACATTCTAATTTTGCAACCTATATTTCAAATTCTATCACGAAAGAATCAAATTTCAAATTTAGAATCATCAAAGTGGCATAAGAGATTTGTAACTTCTTGCACATGTTTTACAACTTTGTTATTCTAATTTTAATATGGAACAAATCAGATTTCAACTTTATAATCATCAGTGACTCTAGGGATTTGTAATTTCTCCTTCCAATTTTGCAATTTCATTATTCTAATTTTGCAACTAATGTTTCGAATTTTAACATAAAAAATTAGATTTCAACTTTATAATCATTAAAGTGACTCCAGGAATTTGCAATTTCTTCTTCCAATTTTACAACTTCATTGTTCTAAGTTTGTAACTTATGTTTCGAATTTCATTAAGGGTATTTTGGTAATGTTAATTTTAATTTAATTTGCTTTAAGGACTTAAGGTCTTTTTTCTAATTTCACAATTTCTTGGTCCTAAAATTTAATAAGCTGAAAATCTTGGTCTTGAGCCGTGATTCTCCAATAGACTATTCTCATGTACTTTCTCTGCAAGTAAAAATAGAATATAGTTCCTTAATTAAAAAAAATAGTCAACAACGTTTTTAACAAGTCAAGATAAAACATAATTTAATCCGCATTGCTTAAAACTACCAAAAAACTTATGGCTAAGTAAACTAATAATATAAATTTTTAACGACTACTTTAATTGTAAAAGAGGAAAAAACGTATTTTATTGAAATTTTTATTTGATGTGCATATTTAATTCTTTTTTAAAAACTTCAAAATAATTCTTTGTATCAATATGAGGTAACCGAATCGATCGTCTACACTGTGATTCAAAAAACAGTGTCTCAACTTTAATTTAACTCTATACCATGTTCTATTCCTTATATTTAAGATAACTGGGGAATATTTCATTATAAAAAAAGATAATTGGGGAATACTTTTCTATCTTACATCTAAATTATATTAAAATTAAACGACTTAAATTTAATTTAATTTTTAAATTTAATATCATTTCAATAAGAGTAAAATATGGAATCAAATAATATTTTAATTGTCAATTTTTCAAAAAAAAAATCTAATATATCCGAAGTCCAAAGCTTCTTCCTCTCCTTTTGACGCACCTTCCACCACCTCAAATACAAACTCCTCAAATTAAAAAAAGAAAAAAAGTAAGGCAACAAAATTACAACGCTGCAACACTAGCCGTGATGATTTTGAGACAATGTTGAAAGGGTTGATTGAATTCCAAAGAAAATTATGGAATGTATTGGAATGATTAGGAATAAAATGTAATGAAATAATCATCACCAGGTTTGTTTGGTATAATATTAAAAAGATAGAAATAAAATTTAATTTTTATATTCAATTAAATACAAATAAATGTAGAAAGATAGAAATAACCTTTAACATTAAAAAGAAAAAAATAGAGCCTCCTTCCTTCACAGCCACAGCCACCACCATAAACAATACCATTTTAAGAGGTGGTACTCCCTTCTTCGTCCTTTCCCTCCTTCTCATTTGAAAAACAAAATCAAAACAACTATAGTCCTCCGTTACAAATCTTCCATTACAAAATGCAAAATTAAACTCAAATCTGGGAAATAAGCAATGGGAATCTAAGGGCCTGTCTGTTTTGAAAACAATTTTTTTATTTTTAAAAATAGAAAAATAAAAAAACTTATTTGATAAATTTATTTTTTATAAATTATTCTGGAAAACAAAAAAATAGAAAATTCAGAACATCTTTAAGGTGTTTTATAATTTTTGTTCTGAAAAATACAAAAAAAAGTGAAAAACATTCACCTCATTAATGGTAAAGTTATAAATTTTGAATAACTCATCTATCAGTCATTAATTATGATTTTAAGAACAATTATTCAAACATATTTTTTTATTTTCTTGTTTTCAAAACTTATTGTCGAAAATAATTTTACGAAACTGTTTTAAAAATAATAAAATATAAAACACTATTAAACGGGTTCTAAGCATCAAGTTGGTTACATTAACAGAGAAAGAAAGGACTCATTTGAATGCATTTTTTATTTTAATGCTTTTAAAACAATTTTGTAGAATTATTTTTCAGAATAAGTTTTAAAAAAAAAAAAATTGTTTAAATAATTATTACTAAAATTATAATTAGCAAGTATTAAATGGGATATTCAAAATTTATAATTTGTATTAATGAGGAGGATATTTTCCATATTTTCTTATGTTTTTTAAAATAAAAAATGTAAAATGTCTTAAAAATATTTTGAGTTTTTTTCTTATTTTTTTATTTTTTAAAAAATTTTATAAAAAATAGGCTTATTAAATAAGTTTTTTTCTATTTTCAAAAATTAAAAACTGTTATAAAAATAAAAATCAAACATGCTTAAAATCACTGTAGATAATGATCAGTGACATTTCATTTTGCTTTTATATACATATACATAATGACAGTACACCAAAAAAAAAAACATAAACATAATGACAAACTGATATATTGATGATAATTATATATATATATATATATATTCATACTAATGATTTGAAAAGGATACGTGTATGTTTCATCTTTGAAACAGCATACGATCTTTTAAATTGTTTTTTTCTTATAAAGTTTTAGATTGAATTTGAAAGAGGATAGAACATGCAATTAATTTTCTGTGACAGACCCCAGAATACGACATAGAATTTCGTGGGAAAAAAGACACTTAGGGACCTTCGAAGACATATAATGACAAATTAGGGATCCTAAATTGCATAATCTTTCCCAAGTTCCCGGGTCCTGAGCTGGGATATAAATAAAATCATGTAGACAAAATTACCCTTCACTTGAAGAAACAAAAACGCACGCACGACTAAATTAAAAAATGCACGGAGGCGGACCCATTTGTGTCAAAATCTGAAAAACGCACGCACTCACCCACCCACGCGAAGCCCTAATGTCATTTTCTCAAAAGGCAACACTTTTTGCATCCATCGTCTTCGAGTCTCCGCGGTCAGTTCTCTGCTCCAGTTTCGGTGAAAATCATCTGCGTCGTGGTGTTGGAGTCTCCGAGTTCGTGACATTGCTACTAGATTTGGCGTTGAAAATCTTCTGCCCCGTGAGTTCAGAGGTTCCGAGGTTCTGAGTACGCTACTCCGTCGTCTCTGAGTCTCCGAGTTCGTGAGCAGTCAGTTGGCGTTTATTTGGTCGTGGTTGAAGGTCCGTAGGTTCTGAGTTCGTGAGCATTGTATGGCACATCGTCTTCGAGTGTCAGATTTTCATAGTTAATTGGTCGAGGTTGAGTTTGCTGCTCCGTCACCAAAGTTCATCGTGTACAGTGATCCCGAGGTATGACTATTCTTTGATCTGTTCTATCAGTTATGACATGTTATATTCCTTTGCGTGAATTAGCAAACCCTAGTGAAGGCATGACATCTTGTTTTGGGAATACACAGTATGATGAGGCTGGTAATTAGTCTAGATTAGTCTGTGAAGTAAAACTGAGTTATAATCTGAAGTGGTCATTAGGTTCTGCACTATGAAAAAAATTCGTTGTGAAGAGAGGGAAGATGTTACTGGGAAACCAAATTAGCGTACTCTGTTTCTGGGCATTATTGGTCATGAGTTGCTGAATTTTCTGTCTTTTTCTCATATAAGGTGCGGCCAAACATGGTGACCATGTTTGAACAAGTTTCGAATCATCCATGCATAAGCAACTTTATAGATATTTTTGTTTAAAAATTTGACAGAATTAATTTTCAGGCTCAATATGAGTGGTTAGCCAAATGTGATAATCAATATTTAGTGGTGGTTGTGTTCTATCTAGTTGAAGTGTGTGTATTGATCTGACAAAAAAATGCAAAATTTTCTGAATAGGACAAAAATGGTAAAGGAAAAGGTTAGACAAATGACATCAGAGTATTATGAGGTATGCTATTTGTGAGTTGAAATAACGTAGATTTCTTGATTTGAAGTTATATTACTGACAGATTCTCTTTTTTAACAAACAGGTTCCATTTGAAACAAGGTGTTCACCAAAGCAGCTACAAAAAGTTTTCAAGCATATCAAGGGGAGACAAACATTGGTGGAAAGGGTGGCAAAAATTGGTTTTGCCACCCTATTGGACATGGAATGTTTTGTTCTACATAGAGGGGTATGTGAGGAGGTGATCAAGGCATTTGATCCACCTACCTCAAGTGTTTATGTTAGAGGTAAACAACGCCAAATGGACCCCAAAGCTGTCAATCGATTGTTTGGGTTACCCTATAGTGGGGAAGAAATTAAGTTAGAAGGTGATAGTGAGACCTTCATTTCATTAAAGGGGGAATTTGGGGGAGTAGCTTATAAGGTTATAGAAAATAAGATACTGTTAGGTGAAGATGAAGATAGATTTGAGTTATTCTTTATTTTGTATTGCTTAGGAAACTTTCTTTACCCAAGCACAAGTTCAAATATTAGTCGTAGACTATTGAAAATTGTGTCTGGTCTAAGGCTTGGAGACACTCTGTATGACTGGTCTTCTTTTGTATACAAGGAGCTTGTAAAAGAAATTTCAGAATATAAAAAGTGGGTGCAGAAAGGGAAAAATGAAGGAAAAAAAACTGTTGGAGGGTGCTTATACTTTTTAGTGGTGCGTTGTTTCATTTTACAAATATATGTTTTAGGTCTTATATAATATTTTCCTCAAATCTCTGTTTTAAGTTATATGCTTACTGTTGGTTCATTTGCAGCTATTTTTTATGCAATATTTTCCCCTTGGTATAAATGAGGGGCCACAACCTCAACATGCATTGAAATATTGGACTAATGAAAGAGTTTAAAAGCGTGTTGAGGATGAGAAGGAGAGCTTCTATGGAATATTGAAAATATTTGGCATCAATGAAGCAACCTCCTCCTTAGACTTGCCACCCATGTCTGCATTCCATGATTTGGTAATAGTAAATTATTAAAATGCTTTACTTATATAATCCTATATAAAATGACATATCATTTTCATTGTTGCAGGAATTAAAACATCTGTATACTGAGGTTATGAACTGTACAGGTAGAGTTCTGAGGCAAATGTTAAAGATGCAAGCAAGCAGAGATGATGCAGACAAGGATGAAGAAGGGGAAAAAGAGGAAAAGGAAGTGGCTGATGAAGGGAAGGAGGAGAATGTAAGAGAAGACAAGGAACAGGATGATGAAGGAGGGAAAGAGGATGAAGAAGAAGAAAGAGAACAGGACAAAGAAAAGGAAGAAGAGGAAGAAGAACAACAAAAGGGAGAGGACGAAGAACAAGAAAAGGGAGAGGACAAAGAACAAGATAAGGAAGAGAAAGAGGAAGGAGACGCTGGAGGAGAAGAAGGAGAGGGACCAAGCAAAGATTTGACATCTGCAAAGGATGGGCGGAGAAGATCTCAAAGGGAAAAGAGAGGAACGAAGCGTTCTTCATTTGTGTATCAAGCTCAATCATCTAGGCAAACAAGAGGAATGACAGTTGCAAACACTAATGAGATGGAGGAGGTGTTTAGATATTGCACAACAAATGGGAAAGAGTAAGTTCAGCAATGTTTATTTTGTTAACTCCACAACTAATTGTAAATGCCTAATTATGTGGTCATTGATTGATCTAATAGGGAAATTGTCAATATTGATGGGCTCATACTCACAAGAGCTGATTGTGAGTGTCTAGATATAAGAAGATGGCTAAAAGTTCATGTGAGTGCATTCTCTAGAATGATATTGTAGTTGGAAATTGTTATTTTTGGTATTTGTTACTTCAATGAAGGTTTGCAGGTGTTATCTGTGATTGGAAGAATCTTGGTTCAGGACCAAAAGGAAGAACATAGAGTTGTGCAGCGCCACATTTTCCCCTCAGAGCTTATGGTAATGTTTTGCATTTAATATTTTCTCATTTTCATAAACATTGTTTTTACATGATATATAATATGCATTAATATGAACTGATCCGAATGATTCATTATTTTCAAAATAGCAACGAATGACTTCGAGGCAATGGAAAGCAGAAAACGACTTAAAATTCATAATGCTAGAATATGTAGGGTATAATATAGGGGATTGTGAATTTATTTTTGCACCGGTGTGTCACGCACTACACTGGTTTTGCTATGTTGTGGAAGTGAAGACAGCTACAATGTATGTGTTGGACTCACTATATTCAAGGAAGTTTAGTAAGGACAAAACTTACAGGAGAAAGGCTTCGAAAAAGGATCCTATAGCAATGGGAATGAACTTAATGAGCAATTTCGTGGTATAGCTTGAAACAACATCTAAAAATCATTTTTTTGCTATTTTACTAATGTTTTTAATAATCTATGATTTTTTAATGTGAATAGAAACAACACATTGAAGACATACTGAGATTAGTCAAACCAGGTGTTCTTGGTAAGAATCACAGTTTGGAATTGAAATATCTCCAAATGCATCCACAACCAACCAAGTAAGTGGCATCAGTGATTAATTCATGTATGTTTATGCCTATCTGTGCTGTTTATTATTTACTGCTTGTAATTTTTGTAGTGATGATTGTGGAGTGATTGTGATATCATGGCTACAGCATTGGACCAATACCCCAAATAAAGAGTGGGGTGGTTACACAAGCCCCAATTTAACAATGGTTAGTAGTTTTGTCATGATTCATGTTATGTATACTAGTTTATTATCATTTGGCCTATAATGGAGTTTAATGGGTATTATCATTTTTGTTCGTGTAGGAGGAAGTAGATAATATGCGACATGAGTTGGTGAATTGGTTGGTAAAACATCCACGTAACCAACTGTGCCAACAAGTGTTGACCTCTATTTCAAACCCCAAGGAACTCAAAAGGCGGAGGCTGAAGGAATAAACAAGTTGGCAATATTGGTGTGTTAAGCTGGGGTACGATGGGATGTGTTGTGGAACTGGAGCAGCTGGTTTTGATGAAGAAACTAAACTCGTTGATGGAGTTATAGGAACTGATAACTGACTGTATTCTGAATTAATTCATAGAGTTAGCATATCAGGAAGTTAGCATTGTTGATAAAAAAGGGAAGTAGGAAGCTAGAGATAGAAAAGGGAAGCATTGTTGATAGTATCATATAAAGTTTTTGTATTTTCTGAAACTTAGTTCTGAAGCTTGTAATTAAAGGTCTACATAGAATTGTTATTCATATGAAGTTGTCTATATTGTATGCATTATAAGTGGATATGGAGTAATTGTAACTAGATCCATTTGACCATGTTGTTTTCATATAATTGAAAATTAAATTGGTTGCCTTTGGCCGTTATATGGTGGTTTTGTTGTATGTCTTTCATATTCTGGAAAGATTAGGGTAACAGGTGAACATGTTGTGTTATGTCATTTTCTCCTTAAAACTGAATGGACGACATGTCTAGAATATGATTGCATTTTGAATGTGGAAAGTGGGATTTCATGGATTGATTTTCGAAAAGAATGGATAAAACTGAGCTTGTTTATGCCAATTAAATTCTGAAAGTGATCTCTCAGCTTCCTATCTTAATAGACCACCTATTCTGTTCCCTGCAGGTGACAAGCAACTCAATTCCCAAGTCCCTCACATTGAATTTCAGAGTCCCTCAAACTAAATTCCCAAGTGCCTACAACTGAATTCCCATGTCCCTCATACTGAATTCCTAAGTCCCTCATACTAAAATCCCAAGTGACCCAATCTGAATTCCGAAGTGCCTCTAACTAAATTCCCAAGTATCTCATACTAAATTCTCAAGTGCCTAAAACTGAATTCCCCTGTCCGTCATACTGAATTCCCAAGTCCCTAATACTAAATTCCCAAGCCCCTAAATATGAATTCCCAAGTGCCTAAAACTGAATTCCCTTGTCCGTCATATTGGATTCCCAAGTCCCTAATACTAAATTCCGAAGTGACCCAATCTGAATTCCCAAGTGCCTAAAACTAAATTCCCAAGTGCCTAAAACTGAATTCTCAAGTTCCCCAAAACTGAATTCCCAAGTCCCCAATACTGAATTTCTAAGTCCCTGAAACTGAATTCCCAAGTCCATCAAACTAAATTCCCAAGTGACCCAAACTGAATTCCCAAGTGACCCAAACTAAATTCAGTTTGGGGAACATGGGAATTTAGTTTTTGGGACTTGGGAATCCAGTTTAAGGGACTTGGGAATTCAGATTGGGTCACTCGGAAATTTAGTATCAGACACTTGGGAATTTAGTTTGGGTCACTTGGGAATTTAGTTTGATGGACTTGGGAATTCAGTTTCAGGGACTTAGGAATTCAGTATTGGGGACTTGGACTGAGAGGTGAAAAGTAAACCTAGATATAGAGAGATAAACATGAATAACTAATCTAGAGATAGAATTAGGAATTCATGGTGATTTTTCAAGGTTTAATTAGAAAATTTAGTTGCGCGAGAGCGAATTAAATTCTAATTAAATTAGGACTAATTCACCGAGAGGTAATTAGGACGCTTTAGAAACAACAGTCAATATAATTATATATAGTCTAACTAAGAAATAAAATTTAATTATCTTATAAGGTGAATCCTGATCCCTTGACGCTTTTAGAACTGAATCAAAACTCAAACTTCATTTTGTTTTCAATTTTTTTCCTTTTAAATTTGAATTATCAATTTGATTATCAGTTAATTTTTGGGATTAAAAGTTTAAACTATAAATTTACTACCTCCCTTGGGTTCGACCTCTAGAATACTCCGAGACTTTTTATTACTGCGATCGACCATGTATACTTGCAGCATCCCGATCAAGGCACTTGCTTGGGAATTTAGTTTTATGGACTTGGGAATTCAGTTTGGGGAACATGGGAATTTAGTTTTGGGGACTTAGGAATTCAGTTTAAGGGACTTGAGAATTCATATTGGGTCCCTTGGGAATTTAGTATCAGACACTTGGGAATTTAGTTTGGGTCACTTGGAAATTCAGTTCGATGGACTTGGGAATTCAGTTTCAGGGACATGAGAATTCGGGTATGAGACAGGAATTGAGGTATGAGACTTGGGAATTCAGTTTGTGGCACATGGGAATTTAGTTTTGGGGACTTGGAAATTCAGTTTAAGAGACTTGGGAATTTGGTTTGACGGACTCAGGAATTCAGGTATGAGACACTTGGGAACTCAGTTTGGGGAACTTGGGAATTCAGTTTGGGTCACCTGGGAATTTTATTTCAGGCACTTGTGAAATCAAGTAGATATCATTCCAGAAATGCATGTACATTGAATTATAACAAAGGACATAAACATATTCAACTTGCATATATGTTACTGCCATATATATCATTCTTACATTCGTACATCAAAGGTAGTCTGAGCAATTTACAATTTATCATTCTAACATGTTAACTACCCATGTTCCCAAAAATAAACACTATCGCCTACCTATATGCAGTGCCCATTTCCAAAAAAAACATATATGGGCTGCATACCAACTTCTGCCAACCCCAACTTCTGCAACAAAATATCGATTTGGGGTGTATATTTATACAAAAAAGCTATTCAAAACCATTAACCAAGGAGAAGATAAAAACCAGCTGCATTTCAGTGGTGAACCAATTGATATGCTGGTGGTTTTCATTTTTCACAGTTACACAAGATCTACATAGGATTAGGATTCTTGCAGCTACAGCGATTATGCCCAGGTTGGTGACAAAATGAACACATGTACACCTTCTTGTTTTGAAACTGAGACTCCCGTCGCCTAGTCCGCGGTCTACCAGGAGCACGTGTGGTAATAGGAGGCTGTAAAAAAGTATGTGATTCATAATCACTAGATGTTAGTTCATCCAACTGTGGCATGTCATTAGTTTCCAATGGAATCATGGTACTACTATATATTTTTTCTTGTGCACTAATCTTGTAACAGTCTTCAACATAGGCATAAACATTTCCATGAACTAATCTAATTGCTGCACATGCATGTGGGCATGGAATGCCAACCATTTGCCATGCTTGACAGGTGCATTCCCGAGTTATGAGATTGACCCTCAAATCTGCGGAAACAGTGCGAACTGATATCATACTTAAGCTATAATGTTCAGCAACCATTGTTTCAGCCCTTGCCACATTCTCTTGTAGTTGTTCTTCCACTTTTAGACTCACCCCGTTTGTCCACTTTGACATAGCCATCTTCGAACTATACAATTGCTTTGCCAATTTTGATCGATGCTCATTTATCAAAGCATATATATTGTGCTTCCGCTCCTTTACCAACCAAGCATTAAATGACTCTGCCAGATTTGTTGTCATATGATCCCACCTTCGATGCCGAAATCGAGATAAGGCCCAACGATCAATGTCACCATTTGTTTCTAGCCATTGTGTCACCTCAGGGGAGAAACACCTCAGATTGTCCATAGCTTTATCAAAATCACACTCCAACCTTGCATATGCAATAGCATCCAACAACTTAAGTGCATCATCCTTTTTCTTTCTCCTTCTACTGCCTGTGGTGATTTTCATAAACTCAGAACTGAAATTTTCCTTTACATGCCGATAGCAGTATGCATGTCGATCACTTCCAAAAATATCTCGCATTGCACTAATAATTGCATTATGCCTATCTGAAAGTATGGATATTTGCACAGAACTTATAATCTCTCTCAAATTTTGAAGAAACCATGCCCAATTATCATATGTCTCCCCACTTACAATTGCATAAGCTAGAGGGAACAAGTCATCATTTGCATCATATGATGAGGCTGACAGCAAGGTCCCCTTGTATGGACCACTCAAATGGGAGCCATCTATAGATAATATTGGTCGGGCCCCAAGCAAAAATCCATTTATGCAACATCCATAAGCAATAAATAGCCTCTGAAACTTGTTGTCCCCCGATGCTTCCCATTTTGCAATTGTATCAGGGTCTGTCTCCATCAGTCTATCACAAAGCCATGGGATTAACATATATGATTTATCAGGACGCCCATGAATTTCCTCTAACGCTTTTTCTCTTGCCCTATATGCTTGCTTGTAAGTAAGGATTAGGCCATAATCCCTCAGTAAGTCTCGTACTATCTCAGTTGCTGTTTTGTTCGGATTACCCATCAAAGCATCATCAATTATACATGCTACCAATGTTGAGTTGACCGTATGAGGCACAAGAAGGTAGTCTTGTGCACTATGTGTATGTTGATTATGAAAATGATGTACACATAGGAAGGGGCCTTCTCTTCCAACAACATATGCTGTTATTTTCCATTGACACCCAACAACCATGCACTTTGCAATCATCTTTTTTCGACTATTCTTTACATACTTGTATCTAAATTTATGAGCAACACTATATTTGTACATTACTTTTCGAAATGTCTTTGCATTTGGAAATGTCTGTCCTACTCCAAGAAATAGGTCCTTCCATTTCATACAATTCAACATTGGTCGGGGTATAGGCAGACTTTGTGTTCCACAAGGTAAAGCATTGACTTCCTCCCAAGAAGGAGAATCATCCGATGAGAATCCTGTTATAGCCTCTATCCTGCATTCACAAACCATCACAATATATTACAACAAATTATTGAAAGAAAAAAGCTTCAAAATATGTCCAATTTCATTTAATTAAATTCTCATTAGAGAAATTCAGATTTTCCAACTCAGTACAATAATTTTTAGCATTCAATGTCTTATTTAATCAATCCTCATAAAATGCTCCTAACTTGAATTAACATAATTTCCAAGTGAGAAATTTAGAATTTCCAACTCTTTCTACCTATTTTCAGCAGTCTCAATATTACTCATTATTGTCATTTTATTCCAAAACTCATTTTAAGTATGTCCAAACATGTAACCAAGACAACTTACCCTTCTGAATGTTCCATTGGTGTCTCTACAATTTCATTGATTCTGTTCTCCCCAATGTATACATGTGCAAATTCATCGTTGAACCTTACTAATTTTTGAACTCCTTCATTATTTACAAGATCTATAAATGTACTATAATCGAACTTCACTGTATACTTCACTTCAACTCCATTGCATTCATTACCCGTTGTTAATGATATCATTCTCAACAACTCGTGTTGTGTCATGCCTTTTCTTAACAACTCAGCATTTGTTTTCTCTCCCTCATATTGGATCCTACCTTGCACATCTTTCACAAATTGTCCCCCAAAGTGAACATAACAAAATACTTCTTTCAATGAACTACCTGACATCTATAAATTAACCCTGCAAGAAGCAATTATCTAATTGTTACAAATGATTTTACTAAGATGAAATTATTTCTCATAACAACTATTAATTAAACCACAATTCCCAACTACAAATTTCTATCATCTTTATCTATACTAACTAAGCAAGAGTAAATCATAATATTTATTAATAAAATTACCCAATGAGCCAATTATTAGTTTAGACTACAGTTTACAAGAATGATCAGTTCTCTGCATAATTTTCATAGACATAACAAGCATTTCCAACTGACGTTTGCATAATTCCATACCTCTCATATCATTTTTCAGTACTCCTCCATATTTTTCATTTAGAAAAAAGATTTCAGTTCACTAAAAACCATCATATCCACTGATACGTTCACCAGCCATCGGTTCGTACGCCATCGAAAGTGTGATATATGTAGTTTCAACATATTATTAAGCTATACAAAACAAGTTACAGTGCTTTACCAACGTTTTACCGAAAACCCACTGATGTTTTATGAGCAAAGCTGAAATGCATGATGTAGCAATGATAGAGGCAGCAGAAAAAATGAAGATGACAGCAATGAGGTAACAAGGAGAGATAGCCACAATACAAGAACAACACGGCAGAAATTATGACAGAGATAGATGAGAAGAATAACAATACTTTACCCAACATCAACTGAGATGACACCAAGCTTTGGGGAGGAAGATATTTCGAGCCTGGGCAGAGGAAGAATTTTACCCTTTATGGAGCTCTGTTGATGAAGATGATGACTGCGCGCACTTTCTGATTTTGGGAGCCGTCCATGCGTGGGTTTTTGTTTCTAAAAGTGAAGGTTATTTTTGTCTACATGATTTTATTTTTATCCCGGCGAAGGACCCAGGGACTTAGGAAAGATTACACAATTTAGGATCCCTTATTTATCATTATGTGTCTTCAAAGGTCCCTAAGTGTCTTTTTCCAGAATTTCCTGAGTCCCCACGCTCCCATTAGCGTGCATTTTATCCACGTCCTTTATCCACTACTTCACTCATAATCTATAAAGCACTAATGTTGTCAAAAGCAGACGCATTTATATTTAGTATATAATATAATATGATCTATGTATATATATCTATTTGTATTATTTGTATCCATTTATATTGTATCAAATTTTTATAGTAAATAAAATAATATATATAAATATATTTTATGAATAAATTTATTTATTATATATATAAATAATTATATAAATAATATTATATATATATAAATATCCTTCATATTCGTATCATAAAATTTTAAAAATTATTATATCTTTTATATTGTGGTATATCATATCCGATACACATACATGTATTGATATTATATAAGTCATTACACATATAACAAAAAACCATGCAAACTTTTTATTTTATCTTCACTTTTTATTCGAATGTTTAATTAAATTTAATATTTTGTAAGTATTAAAAGGCATCATCGTATGTTATATGAAGTCTAAAAGAAGTTAAATTATGTATCAGTAGTAAAAAGTTAAAAGGTGTATCTTCTTCATAAATTTTGATATATATCTTACCTAATAAACATCTTAAATTATGAAAATAAAAATATTAATATTAATATTTTATATGAATAATTATAAAATTATTCTATAAATATTAAATCAAAATAATTCAAAATTTAATTAAAAAGTACTAAATAAATAAAGTGATGAAGTGAACTAAGGCTCAAAACCTCAGCTTCCATGTGTTGCTTGTTAAGATTGAGCACGCGTCACGTGTGACGCAGTCACTGCATCATAGGCACATCAGAATATTAGAGTCAGAATATCGTGAATGCGACTTGTGAATATTGTTTTATTATCATGAGTTGAATTTGATTGGTTATAATTTTTTTTTATAATTTCAAAATTTTTTATTAATATTAAAACTTGTTCCTAACCTTAGTTTTCAATTTAAACTAAAAAAGTCTTTTTTTTTTCAAATGTATTTGAAAAACAGAAACTCGCTAAAAAATTACACCTGTGTTTAAGTAAATAATGAATGAGTAATAAATAAAGAATTGATTTTAATTTTATATAGTGTGTTTTTTTATTTCCATTTTAAATTAAAAATATACTTTATTAGTTAAAAATTTGGGAATTAATTAATATATCATAAATATATGGCATAAATTAAAAAATAATTTAATTATATTTCATTAGAATATGTATTAAGTTTTCATGTAAAGCCCTATACGATATAAAGAAATTAAAGTTGGGTGTAGATCCCAAAGTAATACCACCTGGTGCTGTTGAACGGGGACTCGGATTCTCTTCTTCTTCTCTGGGGTTTTTTTTTTTTTTGGAATTTAACCAAAAGTTGGAACTATTTTCGGTGCAAGAATGATTCTGTGAAAAAAAGAAAAACTAACGCAAGGTAGTAATATTAATATTAGGTACCAGTGCTGTACCCTGCATTATAATATGTTCAGAAGATAATTCAAGACCATTGAATATGTGTAACAGTGTAACACAAAAGATGTCAAGCCTTCAAAACTCCCACAAGCGTCATTGAACGTACATGATATAAAAAATGTTAGGCCTCCAAAACTACCTATTTTCTATTTTAATTTTTAATATTCAAATTTAATATTTTATACAATCATTTTCAAAATATTAATGCATTAAATAAATAATTTGTTAAATTTTGATTTGAATAATTACAAAAAAATTATTTTTAAATGTATTTTTCTTACTAAAAACACTTCATCAAAATAGATGTTTTTACTTTTTTAAGAATAAATTAAATCAACAAAATATTAGAGAATTATTATAATATTAATTATTAATAATAATAAATTTACTTAACAAATAATATGATAACTAGGGGGTCTTTAACCAACCAGGTGGCCTGGTAGGGTTGGTCCTACTCGACATATTGGGTTGATCTTGAAGACTGGGTCAGATTGGGTACCGAGTTGAGAACAAACCTAATCTTACTTGATCCCGGTATGTATATATAATTTTATATGTTTCTTAGAAAAATTTATATGATACTATTCTTGAAACAACATATAAAATACATTTTTTTTTACCACAACACAAACAAGTCAGATTAAATTAAACCAACACAGTACAGGAAACAAAGGTCAAAGCAATCAAACCCAACCTGACCAGAAAACTAAAGCCTACTCGATCTAAAACAAACCCATCCCTGCCATCGACAGAAAGAACCAACAGAGAGAAAACAAGAACCACAAAACAACTACCCAACAAGAAACCACAAGAGAAACAAAGCAGAGAACCAAAAAACAAGCAAAACATAACAAGAAAACCAAACAAAGCATACCACCCACAGAACCAAGCCAACTCCGAGCTTGATGGCGCAAGAATAGCAGAAGTAGTAACAACATCACCTTTGTTGGGGATGGTGGTTCGATGAACCCTCTTCTATGAACCATCCCTTTCTTTGCCAAATCTGTCCAAACAAGAGCAGATTTTGAAAAGCTCCATGCACCAACCATGTGGAATAGTCGACTCCAAAGGAAGATGACGCAAGCGGCCACTGGAACATCGAAAAGCACCCCATCACCATTCCTTAGATCTGAATCAGCCGTTGAAGATTCCGGCAGCAATAAGCTCTTCAAGCTCCAAATCTCCTACCAATCCACATTTTCACGGCTAGCCATCACAAAGGATGGAGCTCTCAATCTTTCATGAAGCTCTAATAAATAAAAGCACTCCAACAAACCCCAAAAAACATGAGACCTATGCACGCACACTACGCCACCTTCTCCTCAGGCAGACACCGAGGAGAAGGTCGCAGGGGACACCAAATCTCATAAGCAAGGAAACGGACTCACATAATGGCGAGGGTTTATGCTCTCATTGTACGGAGAGAATTTGAACTCTCCTACGAAGAGTGTTTTTTAAACCCAGTTAAGCATTAACATATGAAATAGATTGATTATATCATTATTGTGAATATTTTTAAAAATTTAATTTAAATTTTTAGATTGATTTCTTAATATTATGTAAAAATAATGCATTATTATTAAATATTTATAATTTAATAAATGTTATTTTTATTATAATATTATTTTTTAAGGAAATATATTTTGAATGAATGTAATTATATTTTGTTAATAAATAAAATTAATTTATTTTTTATTTTCAAATATTTTTTAAGACTAGGCCAACTCCGGCCCACTATGTCGGGTTAGCCTGGTCTCACCCAACCTTACAAAGATTAGGCATCGGGTTAAATATTAATCTGATTTTGTCTGGTTTTTGTGTACTCGTAATGATAATATATTATTATTTTACTATTTAAATTTAAAATGTAATTATGAACGAATATTAACTTATTTAAAAATATATTAATTATATTACCACACATTTGATTTTGATTTAACTAAGGTGACCCAATTTAATTAGCTATCTAATTTTGATAATATTGTTAATTCACCTCCTTTTATTTAAATTGAATTTTGAAGAGAATATACTTGTAAGGATTCGTTTGGTTTTTTAGGTTTGTAAAAATAAGTTAGAATTAATGAAATTTTTAAAAATAAAGTTTAATAAAAGTAAGTTTGTTGTAACTTGTTATGTTTATATTTTTTTATTTACAAAATTATAGTTTGACAAAAAAATTATTTGGTGATAAAAGTTAAAAGTATTTTTAGATATATAATATAAAATCAGTATTTATCTCCTTTTCTAAAATCATGGTTTTGGAAAAAAAAAATAAACTATCTTTCTCTTTTTTCAAAACTATGGTTTACCTTACTTCTCATTTTTTTAAAAGGTAGTTTATGTTTAACTAAATATATCTTCTTAAAAAATTATTATTAAAAATTATGATTCCTTCTTAAAAAAGATCAACCAAATAGATTCTAAGTTTCTCTTTGTAACAGTACAAAATCTTTTTGCTCATTATAATTCTAGTATACAATTTGTATAGGATGCTCATACCTCATGCTCATCATTCAAACAAAATCTGAATTGTCCAATGTTAATCTAGATGATCCAGATTTTTGCATAATAATAATAATTTTTTAAAAAATATGATTATAAAATTATATTTATTTTAAATTATACATTTAATAAAATAAAAATATAATAAAAAATATAATTAAATTTAAACCATATTGAAGTGACAAGCCCATGGTACTCCAACACTTCTTATGCGTAGCGAGCGAGATTCACTACAATCCAGAGTATACCTCATCTTGTTGCGTGTTCCTTGCTTTTTGAACGCGTCTGACAACAAAAGAGAATCCCCCGGATCCCCACGCTCCCATTATCGCGCGTGTAATCAACGTCCCCCTCCTCCCTTTGCATAAGCCATCACATGACAGGCGCATCAGAATCTCGGATCACACCTCCAACTTTCTAATATTATTTTCTTCATAAAATTTTTAATAGTCTAAATTTAATATTTTTATAAAATTATTATTAAAATATTAATTCAAAAAAATTAATTTATCATTTTGAATTTTTAAAATTTAATTTGAATAATTGATGAAATGAATTTCTTTTATAAAATGTTAAATTTAAATCTTTTTTATCAAGAGTTCCATGTTATAATAGGAACTAATATTTTTTGAGATACAAAACACTCTTTTTAGTTCTTAATATAGAACTTTTTAATCAAATCACATGAATTAAGGTAATGGAATTAAAATTAGTTAATAATTTTATTTTTTTTGAAGAATTATAATTTCTATTAAAACTATCCTAATTTAAAGTTAATCATTTTTTATGGGATAAAGTTAATCATTATAAATGATGAATGGCAAAAGAGAGGAGACAGGCTCTATATCTTGAGTCTTTTAAAATGAATTAAATAGAAGATTTTTTATAATATATAATAAATATTATATTATATGTTAGCAAAATAATAAATATTATATTATACTTTAAAAATGATCTTATATTTAGGGTCAATTAAAAAATTTATTTAGTACATGAGGCCCTAGATTCAAATAAAATATATTTGTTTCATGCATTAAAAATTAAAAATTGAGTGTTAATCACTTATTATCTTCAATCATATTTATAAGGTATTATTGATTAATGTACAGTTATGAAGAAAAGTTAATTATCCTCTTACTTTTATAAAAAAATAGTATAAGTTTCTAATTTCTCATCTTAGTAATAATTATGTAAAAAAAATTGGTGTGTTAAAATAGGAATAATTAATGAGATAATAAAGTTATTAAGGATAATGTGCTAAATTTATATGAAAATATAATATTAGACCTTATACTAATAAATAAGACCAAACAAAGTTTTTACATAACATTTTATAAATTAAAAAAAAAGAAAAAAGAAAAACGCAAATTCAAAATTCAAACTTAATCAAACAGTGAAAAAACAAGAGTCTCCTTGTCTCCTTGCTGGCTAAGAATGAGCTTGCGTTGCCCGTTGCTCACCGCAGGCACTGACACGTCAATGAATGTTCTTGCTTGGCAAGTCAAATTTCAAATTCAAGATCCATTGAACCAAATCATTTTGATTCAGAGTGTTTGGATTGATTCTGGAGGAAAAAAGTGTTTGGTTTAATCTTATTTTTACTAACTTAATTTTAATTAAAAGTGAGTTCACTTTTAAATACTTTTATATCAAAATAAGTTTGATAACATAAAACTTATTTAAATGATACTAAAACAAAACACTTTAAATATGTCATCACTTAAAAAGACACTAATATTATAATGTAATACATAGTATGATTGATTATTGGCAAAAAAAAAATTATTGTATGATTGATTGAGTTGTATATGCTTTATAATTTGATCATTGATTAATTCCTAAATAAGATCAATCTCTGCTGATTAGATTCGTCATCAACAAATTAAATTTAAAATAAAAATATACATATACATTATGTAAAAACATTAAAAACAAAATCCACCACAGGTTGCCGTATTTATTCCATTCCGGTTTCTCCTCCAATTGACTCAATTAGTTTCGGTCCTCCTCCTCTTCGGGCTTTCTACTTCTCCAAAGATTGAAACTTACTCTCTGAAGAGCCAAGTTCAGAAGTTAATCGGCCTCTCAAACCACCGGTGACCTCTGTCTCTCGCTGCCTCGTTCAGTTTCAGTGATTCCTCTTCTTTCTTCGTTTTCTCCGGTGATAAATTATGCAGCCACTCAAGAAGTCGAAACAATCGCCTCCTGAGTTCACTCATTCCACTCTTCCCTACAACCCCACTATACCCACATTCAATCATGATCCCTTCTTAATCAGAACTCCCGTCGGCGTCATGACGGCGGCGTCGCCGGAGATGGAATATTCCGTACGCCAAGTAGAGTCTATCATCCAGTACAGTTTTAGGAAGAAACCGCTTCTTGAAGAAGCCCTAACCCATTCTTCCATTTCCGAGAATCTCAGCTATGAACGCCTCGAGTTCCTCGGCGACGCCGTTTTGGGCATTGCCACAAGCAACCACCTCTTCCGTGCTTACCCCGGCCTGGACCCCGGCCAACTCTCTCTTCTCCGCGCCGCCAATGTCAGCACCGAGCGACTGGCTCGCGTCGCTCTCTGGAAAGGCCTCCATCGCTATATCCGTCATAATGCTCCTAGTTTTCTGGACAAGGTTCTTTTTCCCTTCTTTTAAAGAAATAATAAAATATCTCATCTTGACCATGCGTAACTTGTATTTGCGATTTTCTTGTGTGTTTTCTTCTTTTTGGAGTAACAAAAGTGAAGCTTGATGAACATGGTTTAAGCTTGGTAAAAACGGGAGAGAAGTGGTTACAATGTCTTATTATGCTTAATTTTTGTTGAATTTATGAAGGTAAGTGGGTTCGCAGATGCTGTGAGTGAAGAAGATGGTGTTGCTATGTATGGTGGATCAGTGAAAGCACCAAAGGTTCTTGCAGATATTGTGGAGTCCATTGCCGCGGCAGTTTATGTAGATGTTAATTATGATATTCACATGTTTTGGGGGGTGAGTATTAGTATATTTATTTTCTGACACTGATTTGCCATTGCTAATACCCTTGAGTTCGATAGCTTGTTTGGATGAATAAAAGAAAGTGAACTATTGTCTGTTTGCCCCTGAAATTTTTGTTCATGAATGGAATTGAACAGAGGAAAAAAAAACTCATGATGATGTCTTTGTTTGTGCAGCTAATTTCATGAAAGAGAAAATGAATTGGAATTTGGGATTCTTATTTTAGCATGTAATTAACAATAAACAATTCTGTGTAATTTGTCTAATTTGAATCTTCATTTGCTTGTGGGTAAAATTGGAGGCATATTAGATTTGCAGTAAAACTATACAAACTTTTGGTTGAGCTCTGCTCTTTACTTTATATTCCAGCCTTTGTTGTTTCATTTCGCTTCACATATCCAGAAAAGCTATCAACTATGCTGAAGTTTAATCTTTTATTATAATTATTTTTGATTTTGATGGATGTGTGAAATTAGATGTTCATTCGAAGATCATGATAAATCAGTGCTATTAGTAGCTCTTTTCCTTTTTCTTACATACTTGGCATGGTGAGCAGATATTTAAAGGTGTTTTGGAGCCACTAGTCACACTAGATGATCTCAAGCAACAGCCGCAACCTGTGACTATGCTCTTTGAATTATGTCAGAAGCAGGGTAAAAAAATTGTTATAAAACATCAGAAGCATGGTGAAAAAATCCGTGCAGATGTTTTTGTGAATGGAAAGTCTGTGGCCTCAGCTGCTTCTAACCAAAAGGACACTGCCAGGCTTAATGCTGCCAAGGCAGCACTTTCTTCATTAACTAAGTCTGATCCTGTGGATGCTCGGCTCACCTCTTGCACTGTCATTGACGGTCCATTTGAGATTGAAGGTGCAAAGCACAAGTTGCATGAGTTTTGTAAAAAAATAAAGTGGGAAAAACCAACATATCGGTAAGAGATGCTATCGTTATTAGCAGCCATGACCAAAGTATGATGTTTATGTAAATTTTGGACACAATTTCTCCCAATAGCTTGGTGTATTGTCTTTCACTTTTCTCTGGTTGTCCAATTTTAAAGGATAGTAGGCATGTGAGAACCAGGAACGACAGGATTTGGATCCTTTCAATTGCATGATTAGTCATGTTGAATTGAGAAAAATGCAGAAGAAAACACTTGCATGTAATGTAACATGAAAGGATCTTTTTTGGCCAAACATGATGAAAGGATCCAAATCTAGAACCATGAGAGTATTACACTTTATTTTCACATGTATTTAGCAACACTTTCTCAGCCATTGGTTTTGATCTCCAACGTTCATACAAGTCACTGACTTCAGTTTTTTCCCCCACTTCTACTTATGATGATACTTACATAATTATAAATTTAACAATTCCTTTAAAATCTATTCAATTCCGATTGTTAGCTTTGGCGCTCTGATCATAGGTAATCTTTTTACTGTAGTTTCAACCTGGATGTGCTTCTGGAATTTGCAACCTGGATAACAGATAGAATTGAACAAGTCATAATTGACTGAAATTAACCTGTCCTGATTATGGGCATGTTAAATTGTTAATGTTGTTTAATTCTGAATTTTATTCTAGCTAATTAACTGTCCATGTTAGCTTCGATGCTGTTCTTTCCCTTTCGCTCAAATTTGTTTATGTCTATCTTGTGATCTTCATAGTAAACTAATTTCACCTTCTTGTACTTATTCTTACAGCGTTGAGAAAGATATGGGTCCTCCCCATGACAAGAAATTTGTCTGCTCTGTTAAGATACCAACTGAGGTAGGTACACTTTGCATGATAGGAGATGAAAAGTCGAGAAGGAAAGATGCTGAGAACTCTGCAGCTTCATTGATGATACGAGCCTTAGAATTAGCTAACTTCCAGTTCTAATCACATCTAGAGTATGATATAGTGGTGGAAATGTGTTGTACTTGTGGAACCATCACAGCTAATAGTCCTTAGACAGCTCCTGTGTTGCTTGCATTCTCTCCTACGACTGCACAGTCCCACTAGAGAGATAAAGTGGTGAGATTCACTTACCCTGTGAAATCTTACTACTCACTCTATCCAACGGCTACTTGGAATTGGAAATAGTTGATAATGTCGTGGATATAATCTACTAACAACGAGCGTGATAATATATCAAATCCTTTTTGCTGCATTGATAGCTTGGCATGCTTTTAAAGGCTGCTGGGATTAGTGAGGGGTGTATGTTCATATTGAAGTTATGATTTCCTTTGGAGAAAAATTAGTTCTAGTCTAATATATATATTGTTCTTTATGCACTTCGTTTCATTTGTACATTTGCTTCTCAACTACGTGGATTATGTTGCTGTGGTGGTGGTCAGTCAGCCTAATGAAGCCTTGTATCATATTTCTAGCCATCAGTTGTGATCCCCCGATCTTGATATAAATAATTTATTATTGAAATCTCAGTTCTACCTTCCGAAAAAGGAAGAAGTTAGTTAGGAAAGGATGGAAGAACAAAACATATCAAAGCATCTTGTGGAAACTTGAAAGTGCGACACAAGAAAGGGGAATAGGGGGTCATGAACCTCGATTGATTGATGGAGGAAAATATGGTGGAATAGAAAGAGGGGAGTTGTCATTAGGTAAAACATTGATTTTTGTTTAAATTATCTAATTTTTGTTTTAACCCAAATTAGTATAACAAGTTCCTCATTATTGGTATATTGAAGAGAACTTCCTCATTATTAATAAATACGAATATGATCCATTCTTTTTTGAACCGTAGAATATGATCCATTCTAAACTACGATCCTTGTAGAAAGAAAATAGCTATGATAAAGTTATATTATAAGTCATTTGTTTTAAATTTCCTTTTTCAAGTTATTTCATTAATATGCTTTCTTGGCAATGAACTAATGTCTCAAAACACATTTGGAACTTTATTAAAAAAAATATTAACTCATACCTTGTACAACTAAATTAAAATGTTAAATTTCTTTTCCGTTCACATTAAATTTGCTTAAATATAATAAATATAATCATTTCTAACATTGAAAACTAACTCATGGTTTCATGAAACATACAGAAAGAGAAAAAAATTCTAGTTTTATTATTAGAACTTTTTCCCAACCTTAGTTTTCAATTTAAACTAGAAAAACTTTTTTTTTTTTGCAGATGCATAAGGATATTTAAATTTAAAAATAACACTTATCCAAGAAAAAGCAACTGTGTTAAAAAATACACCTATGTTTAAATAAGTAGTAAATGAATAATAAATAAATAATGGCAGGTGATTTTTATTTTATATAGTATATTCATAGGTAATATTTTGATGCAAGTTTTTTTTTTCTTTAATTGATTGTAAATTTGTAATTTATTACACTTTTCCAATTTAAGAATATAAAATTATTTATTAGACTTTGGCCTGTATTGTAATTTTAAATTTTGATTTATACTTTATTAATTAAAAATCTGAGAACTGATTAGTTGTAATTCATTGATTATTTTAATTTGAATAATACTTTTTTAATAACGCACATATAGGATACATTTGATACTATTATGTCTAAGGATATAGGACACAATATTTCTAGGATATATATTTTCGTAAAAAGTTCAAGAAACACAAAAAAATATAATTGCAATTAAAAAAAAATTCCACACTAGGAACATACATATAATCATTTAATAATATTGAAAATTAAATAGCACACATAAAACCATAATCTATTTGGCCACTGCGCACTTCTTATTAATATAAATGAGATTAATCTTACAACACTCCATATCCATCATCTATAAAAAAGACTGCTTTTATGTCTTGCTTATTCATCAAGAGACAATGTTACCACTTCCAGAACTTGGGAGCCATCAAAGTTATCCTATGCATCCCATATTGAAGAGGACGACCTTTATATTTGGTTAAAACCATATTGCTTGAATTCCTATAAGTATTAGATAGTTTCAAAATTTAATTTTTATTAAAAAATGATAATTGGATATTTTATTGATACGTATTTAAAAATTAAAACCTCTTCTTGTTTGATTCAATAAACTTAAGAGGAGGGGAGGGAAAATTGAAAACTTCCCTTCTTTAATTCAATAAGTTGAAGCGGACACCTCCTTCTTCAACACTGGATGGATTTAGAGGAAAGAGTAATAAAAAATTATGATAACTAAATTAATCTCATTCTTTTTTATTATTTCAAAATTATTCTTAATTAAATTTATAATGAATGATGCATATTTTTTGGAATAAAAATAATATATATGAGATTTATTTATTAAGTAAATTGAAAAATATTTTTTTAAAATAAAATAAAGATGAACTATTTTAAAATGGATAAAGGTATACTAAGGTTGTCAAACTCATGATTTTAAGTAAACTTGTAAAGATAAGGTATATTTGTAACGTAAACTTGTATTATTAACTTGTAAAAGTTTATCTCAATTATTTATTATTAAAAATATTTAAAAATAATTTTAATAATAAGGATATATGAGAGCCTGCAAACAAAAAAAAGGGTTGTCATTTTATAACAGTAGATAGTTGCTGAAGTTTACAAGGTCCCCATATATAATATTTTTTTTAATGCATAATTGCAAAATCAATATATATATATATATATAATGTACTGCAACAAGATTTATTTAAAATATAATTCAAATTCAAATCTTAATAAATTATTGACATTTTATAATCAATAATATTTAAGATAAAGATTTTATTATATTAATTCATAAAAGCAACTTCAATAAAAGTTTTATATAATTTTTTTAAGGAAAATACATATATGATTTTCCTTATGTACTTTTTGTGTTGTTTTTCAATTAAAAGTTAACATGTGGATTATTTTTTAATACATTATAGATTTAGTCATTAATTATATATTAAAAGTATTAACTTCTTGAACTTAAAAAAATTTAAAAAACCTACATATTAAATTTTAATTAGAGAAAAGCATGAAAAGTATATAAAGAAAATCATATAAGTTTAGTCCTGTTTTTAATACCAAGTTTTATATAATTTTATTATTGTCTGTAACCACAAAAAATCATGTTAGATAATTACTCATGTATTATTATTTTTCTCTTTTATGTTCTAAACTAAATAAAGTAATATTAAAATTCTTTTTCTCCTCTTTTCTCCGTTGAATAAAATTGAATTGAAACAATATATAATATTGGTAAAAAGAAAAAAAACAGTATATAATCAAAATCTTTTTAGTCGTTGGTATGGACTCCATAGTAGTACCTCTTTTCCTCTTTTGGTAAAATTTAAATTTTGAATTTCAATACTTTTGGCAATGTAGCACGTAAAAAAGACAAGTGAAGGTCTAAAATAAAAATATTTCTTAATTAAGACCTCATTTAAACATTTTCAAGCACGATAAATTGAATTTTTAAATAAGATAAATTGAAATTTCAATTAGAAATCTTAATCATCTCCTTAATTGCCTTTTTCCGCATGTGGTACGTTTTGCTGTTGACTGGTGTTGAATGCGTCCGAGAAGAAAACCGGATTGCCGCGACTCTCCTATTAGCGCGCGTGTAATCCCCCTGAACGCATCAGTCATCACATAACAGACACGACAAAATATGGTGCACACTTCTTTTGTCCTTAATTTTCATTTGAACGTATGATTAAATTTTAATTTTAATGATTTAAATTTAATATATTTTATAAGAATTAAAAATGGGCATAGTGTATTTACATTATTCATAATTAATAAAAAATTAAGAGTGTGACTTGTATAAATTTAAATATATATTTGATATCATGAAAAGCTTAAATTATAAAAATTAAATAATTAAATTTAAAGTATTAATTTTTATTTTTATTATAAATATTAAATCACAACGATTCAAATTTTAGTGGCCTAAATTTAATAATTTTTTTTGGTGATATTAAATTTAATATTTTCTAAGAATTAAAAGTGGGAATGGGGATTATAATATAGGCATGAGATGAGATGAGTTAAAGTGTGCTTGAGAAATAAAAAAATGTACTTTTTTTAATAAATTTTAATATATATTTGATATTATAATATATTAAATTATAAAAATGAAATAAATAATTTAAAGTATTAATATTTGATTTGAATAGTTGCTTTTTTTTCTGACGAGGATTTAAATAGTTGTATGATAAGAAAATTTTAAAAACTTACTTTATAAATTTTAATTCAAAATCAAAATATATAAAATGAAGTGATAGTGGAGGAGAATTAGGCGTATATCTGGTTTCACTTTCAAAAAGTTTCACTTTCAAAATCCAGTTTGGCCCCAAAATAAAGTTTTCACTTTTGGGTATATGTTTGGGCGTCCCAATTGGAGCATATTGGAATCATGATTTAGAAGAAAAGTGGAGTTAAAGTAGAAGTAATTCTAATGTAGCTTTTCCGTTGGAGCGAATGAGATTTGAAGAGGCTAATAGTTGCTTTTTAGGTCAATTAAAATAAGTAAGATGAAATTGAACTACTAAAAATGAAAAAAAATTGTGAATATAGGAAAATAAAATTTTCATAAAAATTTTTTTATCTAATAATCAAAATGACCTTCTAAAATTTTAATGGACTATGACTGAAAAAATATTATATCAGATATACTATATTCTCAATTAAATAAATGCATATTAAATTTTAGTCCAAAAAAATTACATTAATCATGAAATAAAGTTTAAGCTTAATTAGAGAAAAATTGAGTCAAAATAATAAAAAATAAGAAAAATAAAATATTATAAAATAATTTCAAACTTTTATTTTTTTTAGAAAAACATATATACACATATATTTATTAAATAAATATTACAAAAAGAAAATTTATTTATTAAAAGTTGGAAAAAAATTATGGCACTAAAAGTACTTTTTTTTTTTAAATCATCCAATCATTATAACTTTTATCCAAACCAATTTTCAAATAAATCATCCCAATATGAACACATTAGTTTAAAACTAATTTTTACCATAATCACATTAATAAATCAATTTTATCAAAACTTATTTTTAATTAAATGAGAACACGCGTTATTTGCAATGTTTTAAAAATTGAATCGGATATCAAACCAAAAATATCATCAGGTAATGATTTTTGTGATTCAACCAGTTGGACTAGCGGTCAAACCGGTGACGTAATAATTATGAAAAAAATTATATTATATATAATAAAAAAGATATATAACAAATAAAATCACACCTTCTATTATATAACGACATCAATTGATTAAAGTTATACAAAATTTTGATATATAAAAAAAATCATAATGTATATATACATTACACTAAATTTATCAAATGCGTCATAAGTTCATAATGTATTATATTAGTTTATACTCTCTTAATCTCATATTATAAGGTAATTAGTAAAATTTTTTTGTCTCATAAGATAACATGAATTTATTTGTGATTTTCATTTCTTATTAATTTAACAATGTTTAATAGGGATAAACATTTTTTTTTAATGTCTAAAAATGTAAATTATGTTTAAATAATAAAAATAAGGAGTATTAATAATATTCAATAGGAATAAAAAAGATTTTTTAAAACATTTTTAATATTGTAAAATAATAATATTTAATTAATTTATAAATTTAAAAAACATATATAAAGAATAAATCATTTCGGTTTCTAACTTAATTACCGGCTTAATCTGATTTAATCCAACTCAACCACATAAATGACTCAAATTACTAAAAAGAGCCGGTGCAGTTTTCAGACGGTGGCCCAACCGGTCCAAATGTCCTGTATGATCCGGCTTGAAAACACTGGTTTTTTTGTGAAGATTGAGCACGCATTGGCGGCTTGGCGCTCAATCTTTAACTCTTAACCTAATATTAAAAAAAAAAAAAAGAATAAAACAGGGGTAAAAAAGCTGAAGAATTCAGCGCACGACCACAAAAACCCAACCCTCCTATTTTCCTTTGTCACGCTAGACAACGGAGCAGCAGGATGTGCAGAGCAAAGTTCATTGGCGGCAGAGAGCAAAATGGATAAAGCTATGTTCACCATCTTCCAAGCCTCTCTCTCGTCGTTGTCTGATGCAGCAGAGGGAGTAAGATGACTATTTCCGATGCACCCCAGTCCTTTTCCTCACAGTGATACAGAGACACACAGAGAGGCAGATACACGGAGTGGGAGATCCATCCGAAATCTCACAGATCAAGTCTAACAATTTGTAGTGCAAAAGAGGAAGATTCGTTCTGACTTTTTTCAACGGGCTACTCCACCCATGCTATGAGACTTTTGTGGAGAGAGCAAGGGGAGTTTTTCGGAAGAGAGTAAGAGAGAATCTCAGAAAGAGTGGAGGAAAGTGGTAGCTTGGAGAAGAGAAGACAGTGAGAGAGCTTGCATGAGAGAAATGGGAGGGAACGAAAGAGAGTTCGAGGCACTGGGGAGACGAAGAGCAAGAAATGGGAGGGCACGAAACTGAGAGTTCGAGGCAGGGGAGAGACGAAGAGGAAGGCTGAGCCAGGGGAGAGATGTCGTCGCCGGAGATGGAATATTCTCTGCCACAAGTAGAGTCCATCTGGAAGAAGACGCTTCATGAAGATTCCTGAATTTGTATGCGATCATGGAAGCTTCTTGCAGAAGCCCTCACACGTTCTGCCTTTTTGGATGGTCTCAAATATGAACGCCTCGAGCTCCTCTTCGACGCCGTTTTGGGCATTGCCACTGTCATCCACCTCTCTTCTACACGCGTAAATCAATGTCTAAAGTTATGGCAGGTTCTTTTTTCCTTTTATCACTTCGTAAATTTTGAAAAACTGATCGTCAGTTCGGAGAATCAAATGATTTTCCCCTTTGAAACTAATTCTATAGACGTGTGACAAGTTACAAGTTTGAACTCACGCATAAATCAATGTCTAAAGTATAACTAAGATGACTAATAAAATTATTATGAATTGGAAGCTTATCTGAAGATATAGTTTTGGTGAGAGGTTGAGTCAATAATTGCTTACCTACAATAGGCAGACTTGGAGAAGCTTATGACAGCCCACACAAGGTTAGTTAGCAACCATTTCACTAATTGTAAGCGAGTGAGTGATGCTACAAATTTTGAAAATCTATTGACTATTGTGTAGACAGAATTGGCATTGCAATTACGTTGGGCCATTGGAGAGCATGGTGGTGGAGGCGGTGGATCTCACAAAGATGAAGCAGGTGAGCTTTTTGAGAGTTTAGAACTACTTCTATATGAAAACCTTTCAATTAGGTATGACGTACAAACACCCTTGCCTCCTGCAGTTTAGAGATCTTGATGTTGAGTCATTTTTTGATGACTTTATCTACTTTAATTTTCTTGGAAGTCGTTTGGGTCTGAGGCAAGATGTATCCCATAGTACTAATAAGGAGACCTACAGTATTTTTTGGTGGTTTCAGAAAGCAAGGCATAAAGCTGTTGATTTAATTATTTCTTTATTTAACAAGGGATCTGCACTTCAGGTAGCTCGGTCTCAAATTTCAGACATGAGAGTGTGGAGATGTGTTTGTGATTTCCTAGGTTTAATGAATGATCCTGCTATTTGTTCGTCCATATTGGGTCCTTCATGACCTTTACAAGGTGCCATGCAAAAAGTGGGCAGCATAAACTGGAATGAATGTGCAACAAAGATGATTGCTCATATTCCTTTTTACCTTCTTGGGAAAATAGAAGGTGAAATATCTTTTACTCTTTTTTTCTCTGTTTCTCAATAGTGGTGTTGGTTGTTCATTTGATCTTCATATACACACTTTAAAATTTGAGTTTGTATAAAGTAGTATAGTAACTATTGGTTTTACTTTCTCTCACTAGTACACAACACGTAACTGCTTCTGATTTTCATTTGCACATGTCTTGTGGTACTTGAGAGTTGAGATCAAATCTGAGTTGCTAGGGGAGATCTGCTATTTACGTTTTGGTTCTCTCTTGTTACAGAGAAGTGGTTATACTGTATTATGCTTAATTTTTGATGAATTTATGAAGGTGAGGGAATTTGCAAAGGCTGTGAGTGGAGAAGATGGTGTTGCAACCATGGTGGATCTGTGAAAGCTTCAAAAGGTTCTTGCTGTTTTGGAGTGCATGGCTGCTGCAATTTATGTAGATGTTAATTATGATCTACACATATTTCGTGGGTATGGTTATTTTCTGACACTGATTTGCCAGTGCTAATGCTCTTGAGTTTGTTAGCTTGTTTGGATGAATAAAAGAAAATGAAATATTGTCCGTTTGCTCCTGAAATTGTTGATCATGAATGGAATTGAACAAAGGAAAAAGAACCCATGATGATTTCCTTGTGCTTACATTGTGTTGGCTTGTGAGTTAACTTGGAGGCTTATTATTGCATTTGGAGTAAAACCATGCAAACTTTTGGTTGCATTATGCTCTTTACTTTATATTCCAGCCTTGTTTCATTTTGCTTCATATATCCAAAAAAGCTTATGTTGAGGATGCCTTACTTTCTTGGTCATCGAAGAAACAAAGTGTTGTTGCTCGGTCAAGTACTGAGTTTGAATATAGAGCCTTAGTTAATGTGGCGGCTGAGTTGAATTGGCTTAGATCTTTACTTGCTGAACTAAGAATACCTATTGCTTGTCACCCAGAAGTGTGCTGTGATAATATTAACACAACAGAACAGCCCTTGAAGAAAATCTAGTTTATCATGCATGAATGAAGCACATCGAGATAGATGTTCACTTTCTTCGTGATCAAGTTTTGGTGGGTCAGTTAAAGATTGGTTACGTACCCGCTGCTGAACAAATTGCAGACTGCTTCACCAAGGCACTTAGTCATGCACGTTTGCCTATCTACGTGACAAACTCGGGATTCATTCCATACCCTCTTGTTAGAGGGGGCCAGTTAGAGAACGTTCCAGAAATAGTTGAAGATACGTGATCTGGTCTTATCTCATAATATCTCCAATATGTGATATGATTTTGTGTTATTTGTATCTTGTATTATCTGATATGATTTGTAGATATCTCATAGTTATTAGTATCCCTAGTTTCACGTAGGTTGATTGTGGTCTCTTGAGGCTATTTATACACTCCTCTGTAACCATATTCAACACACACGATGGTAATATGCATCTTCTCTCTTCATATTTTCTTTTCATCTCTATTCTATCTCCAGATAAACAAATAGAAAAGCAGTATTTTTGGCTACAACGTTTCACTCCAGCAAGGCATAGCCCCAAAAAAAATTAAAGGGAGAAAAAGACCAAGAAAAAGGAGAGGAGAGGGGTACAATGCATCCCTTCTCTGTTGGTGAAAGTGATCCAGTTGTTATTATACAAAACTTTTGACAAACTACTCAGATTTCAAGAGAAATATAATCCCTTGCTGTCCAGAAACAAAGAAGAAATATAAATCTTGTACTAACGAGGGAAGAATTTACTTATTGACATTTCATTAATAGAACTTGCTTTGGAATTGTTGGTATGTTGATTAGAACTTGATTCGCTATTTCCAATGGGCTCCGCTCGACCACTTAGAAAGAATGCAGGTTCTTGTGGAAATGGCAATTGAATAGAATCATTGTTAAGATATGAAACAACTGTAGCCATGGAAGGCCTAGCTTCTGGATTTTCTTGAACACACAGTAAACCAATCTGGATGCACTTGATCACTTCATTATACGATCCGAATTCTTTTATGTTTGAATCCAATATCTCTAACAATTTTTCATCCCTCCATTGCTTCCAAGCCTACAACAAAATTGAGATTATAATCATTACCTTTTTAATTAGCTTTTACATTGTTAATTTGTCTCCAAAGGTGTTGAGATAATTATACAAGCAACACTAATGAGAGAAACAAATTATCATAACTTACATAGCTTAAAAGGCCATCTCCATTTTGTGATTCATGATAGTTTGTATTTTTCTTCCCACTAACAATTTCTAAAACAATAACTCCAAAGCTGAAAACATCTGATTTTTCAGAGTATTGTCCAAGCATTGCATATTCTGGAAACATATAACCACTAAACAACAAGAAAACAATATCAAATTAAGAACTTCATCTAGTTCATAATAAGAACATTTTGGGATATATATATATATTTAATACTCTTCTAGGTAGACTCATTAAGCATTATGGAATATGAGGAATAAGTTGCATTAATGTTCATTACTTCTAAATAGTGCGACTTGCTACATAAATTATATTTGATATTGAGATTAAAAGAAATTAAGGCAAACATTTCCGTGTAGATCAAGCATTTTTGTTGTACCATTAAGTCACAACTTACTTTTCAATTCAATGTAGATGCAAATCAGAGTAAGAAAATGAAAAAAAAAAATACCAACTTACTATGTTTCAACAATTCTATTTGTTGTTCCATCTGTTTCATTGATAGTAATCATCTTAGCGATACCAAAATCAGAAATTTTTGAATTCATCTCATTATCTAACAAGATATTGCTAGGTTTGAGATCACGATGTATTATTTTAAGACGTGAATACTCATGAAGATAAAGAATGCCTCGAGCAATTCCTCCAATAATTTTACAACGTTCCAACCAATTCAATACTCGGCTTTTTTGGGAATCTGTAAAGAAATTTATCATGAATAATTTGAGTGAGAAAACAAACAAATATAAACTATAAACAATTAACCCAAGCAAAGCGTAGAAGACACCAAATAAATAATAGCATGCTTGCCATACATGAACTAGAAACTTCAAAATTTAAAATGAGTTAAAAGCACCAAACCAACTAGAAAGTAGTCGAGGCTCTTGTTGGGAATATATTCATAAACAAGTATTTTTTCTTGCTCTTCTATGCAAAATCCTAGTAGTGCCACCAGATTTCTATGTTGAAGTTTAACTATCAATAAAACCTCATTTTTAAATTCTGTTGCGCCTTGTCTAGAACTTTTTGAGAGTCTTTTTACTGCTATTTCTTGACCATTTGGTAGAATGCCCTGTAATCATATTTGATTGGATTAAGGAGATGGAAATCCTAAGCATAAAACATCACTTTGAAGGCATATATATGTGTGTGTGGGTGTCACCTTGTAAACTTCTCCATAACCACCCTTGCCTATGCTGTTCTCTTGTGAAAACTTGTTTGTTGCAGCTTCAATTGTAGCCAAACTGAATTCCAAGGGCTCTAATGTGCTGCTTTCACTTCCGACTAGACAATCATACAAAGTTCGAATTACTTTTATAATTTTATAAAAACGTATTGAACAAAAGAAATGGGTCTGTTTGAGTAAAGAGGAGTGGAGTGAAAATAACATACAGTAGTTTTGTCTGAGAAGAGCCATACGACGCTTCTCCAATTTACTCCCTAAGAGCCAGAAGGCGAAACAAAAGAGTACTCCTGCAACGACAATGGAAACCACAACCACCACTATTGTCCTTCGTGATTTTCCTTTTCCTTGTCCTGTATTAACATGAGTCTCGGTCTCATTGTCGATCATTTTATTTTTCTTTTTGGGGTAATAAAACCATCCAATATAATATTCAGTACTCTTTACTGCACTGTTGTTTCACTGACAAGGAAAAAAGTACACAATTTTTCAGGTAAAAAATATATGATTTTTATCTTACAAGCTCGTATAATAAAAGAGTTACTTTTTATTAAAATGTTCCATTTTCTTTATGAAATCCCAAAGTCCCTGAGCTAGAAAAACTTATAAGAACTTCAAATCAGCTTCCTGTCATAAATAAATAAATAGACCAAGGATATGGGGAGAAATTTAAATTGACAAGATAGGCGACGTTAATTTATTTTTATTGTTGAATTTCAAAACTTTTTAATTGATGTTAACCATGTTTCTCAAGGTGTGAAAAATACCATATAAATCGATCAACTAACCATCTTGATTCCTTCCAAAAACAGTTGAGCCAATTATGAAAAGCTGTGAGACACTCCTCAAGTACACTTCCCTAAATTCTTTTACCCTCTAATTATTTTTCTGCCAAAATCAACATCATTATGATTACCTCGAGTCTCTGAAGAATTTGTCGGTGGAACAAGAGCAGCCGGCGGAGAAGGCGCCGGTGCTGGAACCGGGGAAGCAGCAGTACCATAGAAACTGTACAATTCATAGCGAACGTTGCAGCTGGGATATAGAATTCTTCCTCCTCGCTTTCCCGCACAACAATTTGGAAGATCCGCAATCGCGCCGCTCAGACAACTTTGGCAATCTTGGGATGACAAGTCCGGCGTGCACTGAACCAGAGAATACATAGTTCCAAACCCAGATATACTTGCTTCCCTTGTGGCATATTTCTTGGCGCCCAAAGGAGCGTTGGCTGCGTCTTCTGCCGTCAAGTTAAGCGTGGCCAACAATACAATTAAGTAGCTTTCCCTGGACACATCTTCGGTGTTATCGAGGCCATAACTAGGAATTGTCTCCACGGTGGAGAAGATATAGCGGTTGGCATATCGGAGAAAGCACTCGTCGTACCACACTATAGCCTCCTTCTTTAAGGGGCACACGGAGGTTATCTGTGGGGCGGCTGCGAGCACGATGCATTTACGGCAGAGCTCTGGCAGCACGTCACCGCGGCACATGAAAAGGCCATAGATGGTGTCGGAGGAGTTGCTGCCGGTGACGGTGGTGTTGTGGAACTGGGTGTTGCCGGTGGCGTTGGAAGACAAGGAAGAGAGGAGGGTTGTTAGGTGGAATTGGTAGGTAGTATTGGGAGGGAAGGTAGGGCCGTTGCATGCGTAGCCAAGATAAGTAGGACCAGGAGGATCAGTAGTAGCAGAAGAGAGGACGCCAATGAAGAAGAAAAGGAACACAAGCTTGTTGACGAAGATGATGGACATGGTTATGGGTGAAGGGCGATGGTCGGCGTTTGAGGAAAATGCAGTTTCTTAGTTTGAAAAGTCTTCTTTGTCATTTTTATGAAAACAGAGGAGAAGAGTATTTCGCACTATTAAGGGTAATAGGCAACCGAGTCAAACTTTCAGACTTTTATACTCGAGTTTTTGATATCCAGCAGTGTTTTGAAAGTCGGAGGTCAAACCACCATTTGGAGACTGTACCAGTTCGTTCTAATAGCTATTTTTATGGTTGAGCCGGATTGAATCAATAATAGAGCTGAAAACCAACTTTAAGCCAGAAATTGGAAGATAACCAACCAATTTTTTATATATGATTTTTTATTTTATAAATTAATTAAATATTATTATTTTACAATATTAAAAATATTTTTAAAAAAACTTTTTTATACCTATTAAATACTATTAATACTCCTCATTTTTATTATTTAAATATAATTTATATTTTTAGACATTAAAAATTTTTTTATCCCTATTAAACATTATTAATATTTCTCTTTTTCATTGTTTAAAAAAATCTCTTTTAGATTTAAATTAATGAGGAACGAAAATGAGAAATAAGTTTATGTTACCTTATAATATGAAACAAAAAAAAATTCTACTAATTATCTCATAATATGAGATTGAATGAGTATAAACTAATATAATATATTATGAACTTATGAAGCATTTGACAAATTTAATGTAATATATAAGTTTATACATTATGATTCTTTTATATATCAAATTTTTGTATAATTTTAATCAATTGACGTGGTTATATAATAGATAATGTAATTTTATTTGTTATATATTTTTTTTATTATATATAATATAATTTTTTACATAATTATTATATCACCGATTCGACTGTTGGTCCAACTGGTTGAACTGTAAAAATTATGACCCATTGACATTTTTGATTTGATATCCGGTCTGGTTTTTAAAATATTGAATTTATCTAATATAGAAGTATATTCAGAGTTTTACTCCTTAATTTCTTTTCACTGGAGACTTTTGAAAAAATTATTTCTATTTATTTGAAACTTTAAATTTTTTCAATTATATCATTATTTATTATTTTAAAAATTAAAAATAACTTTAATTACTTTTTATAATTTACCTATTTCTTTTTTTTATTATCAGCAAATCGCCTATTGAACACGCGCACTAGGCCATGGCAAGCATTAGTCACGAGACTCTCACCTTAGGCCCCATACTGTCTTTGCTTATACCTCTATTTTTTTTATAAAAAATATATAATACCCCTCTCATATTTTGTATTTTTGTCCGTTGTATTTTTCGCATTGGAATTCAATGCATGCGTATCACTCCACTTCCAAAGCGGCCAGACCTTGGCCACCAAAAGGAGAGAGAGATAATATTAGATTTAGAAATAATAATATAAAAGGGTATTGCCACTTTGTGTATCTCACATTCTACTCACTTTTATTATTTTTTGCCAAATCACATAACCTTTTTATTTTCTTCTGTTGCTAAAGTCTAATATTGCTTGCCATTAAATCGAAGTATTGAAGCATACAACACATGTCACAACTCTGAATTTGGTTTTGGATATGAGGTGTCGGCAATCAGGTGTGTTTGTTCCTTTTTTTTAATTCTTTACTTGGCAGTGTTTAATTTTTTTTTAAATATTTATAGTGATAGAAAATGTCAAATAGAAAATATGAATCTGGCTTTGAAAAATTAAAGAAAGAAAAAAAGGTTGAAAAATTAATTGAATCTCAATATGGTGCTCTTGATAAATTTGTTACTATTCATAATAAAAAAGACAAAACAACAAGTACACTTAATGAAAACATGATAGGATAATCACTCATTGATAATGTTGAAAATACTAATAGTTCTAATTTCAATCAAGATCAAGAAAATGATAAAAATTTAAATGAAGATAATTTATCAGAAGAAAATAATATGAGCATAATATTACATCAAATGAAGTTTCTAAAAATATTTATGATTTAGGTCAATTAAAAAATACTAGTGAACAATTTATAGATTTAATTGTAGAAAGCGGTCCAACTAGATATAACAATTTACAATTTCCAAAAGATGAAAATAATAGACATTTTCCATCATCTTTTTACCAACGAATATTGCCAAATGGAAAAAAATATGATGGAAAATGACTAATTTATTCAAAAGATCTAGATAGAGTGTATTGTTTTTGTTATAAGTTGTTTTGTTTAAAAATAGTGTTACCTTCTGATTAATGAAGTCACTAAAGATTGGAAAAATCTTAGTTCTAAACTTAAAAATAATGAAATAAGTCATGAACATATATATCACTAATATGATCAAATGGATTGAACTAGAAACAAGATTAGGAAGAAATAAGACAATTGATAAAAACATACAAAAACAAATTAATAAAGAAAAGGAATACTAGGAAAATGTTCTCTTAAGGATTATAGCTATAGTTAAACATCTTTCTAAAAATAATCTTGCTTTTTTAATTTTACCCAAGCATGGAAGAGCATGTTAAGTGCATAAAAAATGGTGAACTTCATGCTCATTAGTTGAGTAATACTATATAAAACGAATTTATAGAAATATTATCTTGCAAAATAAAAAATATAATAATAAAAAAATCAAAGATGCAAAATATTTTTCTATTATTCTTAATTGTACTCCTAATGCAAGTCATTAAGAACAAATGACTCATTTTGAGATGTGTTGATACTTTGAGTTCTCCAATAAAAATAGAGGAATATTTTATAAAATTTTTAAAAGTCAATGATACATAGGAAAAAGTCTTTTCAATAAACTTGTTAATGTATTGAAAAAGTATGAGCTTGATTTTAATGATATAAGGGGACAAAGTTATGATAATGGATTCAACGTGAAATGTAAAAATCAAAGAGTGCAAAAAAGATTATTGGACCTGAATCCTAGAGCATTTTATACACTGTGGATGCCATAATTTGAATTTAGTTTTATGTGATATGGCCAATTCATCTTCTAGAGCTATTTCTTTTTTTGGAGTTCTATAACGCATTTATTCTCTATTTGCTTCCTCCAGCAAACAATGGAAAACTTTGCAAGATAATGTATGTATGTATGTATGTTTTCTATTAAATTACTATCTCAAGCTTGATGGGAAGTAGAATTGAAAGTTTTAAAATGATAAAGTTTCAAGTACTAAAGATAAGAGATGCTTTTATTCAATTATCAAAAAGTAGTGAAGATCCCAAAATAAAAAGTGAAGCCATTTGTTTAGCAACTTATGGGATTGACAATTTTAAATTTTTATTACGAATGAATATTTGGTATGATATATTATTTGCTATTAATTCTCTTAGTAAGATCCTACAGTCTAAAAATATGCATGTAAATGTTGCTACAAATAATTTAAGAGGCCTTATTGCTTATTTGAAAAGATATAGGCAAAATGGTTTTGCTTCTACTTTGGACTTCACAAAAAAAAAGCTATTGAAATGAATATAGAGCTTTCCTTTCATAAAAAAACATATAATTAATAGAAAAAGACATTTTGATGAAAATGTTAGTGAAGAAGTCACACATTCAGTAGAAGATTCTTTTTGTATTGAATATTATATATATATATATATATTAGATCAATCAATTTCTTACATTGGAAGCCGATTTGAACAATTTTTAGAGTAAGAAAACATTTTTGGCTTTTTATTTGAATCCCAAAAATTTAAAATTTTGAATGATGATGAACTAAAAAATTTTTGTATTAACCTTGAAAAGTTTTAAAGTTTTAATGAAGATTCTGAATTTGACGGTCTTGATTTATTTTCAGAACTGAAAACATTTAGAGAAATATTAATAGAAGAAATTAATACTCCAATTGAAATATTAAACTATATCAAAATATTATATTCTTTTCCAAATACATGTATTGCTTATAGAATATTATTGACAATACTTGTAACCATTGATGTTAGAACCGGATCGGACCGGCCAGTTTGACTGGTCGAACCAGGAACCTGTGCTTGGTTCGGTCAGGTTAAGTTCGAGGGCTGAGGGGATTCAAAACCGATGATAATCAGTAAAATCAGTAATGAACCGATTCAGAACCGGTTTGAACTAGTCCCATACTTTTTTTTTTCAAATTTTTTAAAATATTTTTTTTTAGTTTTTAAGATAAAATGACATTATTTTTAGTACAAGATATTTTTTATTTATATATTATAATTTTATATAAGTATTATTATGATATATAATTATTCAAAATTGTATATTTACTTAATAAATAATATAATAATAGATTATTAATTTATTATTTTAAACTCAAAATGTGATTATGGATTAGTATTAACTTATTTATACCTAAATATTGAATTATGAAACTTATTAATAATTTATTTGTGGTGAATAATAGATTAATAATTCAATATTATTTAGTTTGAGACTTTAATTGAGTTATAAAATTTATTTAAACTTATATTATTTGTTTTAAATATATTATTTTAATTACTATTGGTCTGACCCTGGTTCGACGATTGAACCTTAAATCAGTGCCTTATCCGGTTCAATGCATGGTCCGGTTTTGACAACATTGTCGGTAATAGTTGCTACTGCCAAGAAAATTACTTAAATCCTATTTAAGATCAACTATGTTACAAGGTAAATTAAATGGATTGGTTATCTTATCAATTGAGAGTGAAATATTAGAATTGCTTGATTATAAAACTTTGATAATTGACTTTGCAGCTCAAAAAGCAAGAAAAATGATATACAACAACATTAGTCTTATCCCATTAAATGAGGTCAGCTACATGGATCATCCAATACCAATAAACTCTATTAAACACCATCTCTTCAGATAAATCATTTATAAAGAGATCATGCATTATAACTTCTCTTAGTACCCTTCTTAGTCTTCCTTTACGCTTTTCAATAGAGTTCCAAACCATTTGATCAACTCTTCTTACTTGCTTCTCTTGTCCTCTTCTTTATACATTCCAAAAACCATCTTAAACGATTTTTCACCATTTTTTATTCGATAGGTGCCACTCCGATTTTCCTTTGTATACAGTTATTTCGTATCTTATCTATTCTTGTATGATTGTACATCCATTTCAACATTCTCTTTTCTACTACTTTTATCTTATACTCTTATTACCCTTTCAGAGTCTAACATTCACTACTATATAGCATTGCTGATTTTGTAGCAGTTCGATAAAATTTCCCTTTAAGTTTAGTAGGTACCTTACAATCACAAATAACTTCTGAAGCTTTTCTTCACTTTAACCACTTGCATATATCCTATATATAACATCCCCATCAATTTCACCATTATTTTGTAAAATTGATCCCAAAAACGAATTTCGACACTTCTAAAAAAAGATGATATCATGATTCATAAGTTATAATACATTAGGCCCTCCAACAAGTTCACCTTGGGTCTAGAATTGCTTTACATGGCCCTAATGTCCACTTATAGGGATCCAAACTAATTCGGATTTAAGGGGGCCCAAACATGATACCTTTTTCCAAAGGCAAATGTACCCATTTCTTTAAACATATATTAGGAAATTTAAAATAAAATCTAAAATATTAATTGTATTTCTTAACTTTTAGGCACATATAAAAAGAAACTGAGAGAGTTTACTCCAATATTTAGTTTGGTGACATCTAGGTCTTTCAGATTCTATTGGAAAAAAAATTAAACAAATAATTACAATATATAGTGTGACGTCTCCACAAATTATTACATATTAATTGTGCATTAGCTATATAAATTATAGTTCTTTTTGGGCTAAATAAACCTACGTCTGAACAATCTGAACAAAATCACCTAAAGAAGGTGAAAGTTCAAATTTCCTATTACTTATAATCGTGACGGTAGATGTAGTTAAACTATTCATAATTGTAATTGATGATAATATTATTGTTCCCATCATTATTACTTACCGGTATATGTAGTAAGGGGAATAATAGTTAATGACTAAAATAATAAATTTATTATAAACTATGACTAGTTACTATTTATTTTTTTAATTTTACTATTTAATATTTTAGATTTTAATACTTTTTATCTATTAAATTCATTTTTTTAATTAATTCACTATACTGATTCCTAACTGCAATTTTCCTATATAGTTTTCATCTCATACGGAAAAGCCACAAATAAATTTAGAGGACTTGCCAGTTATTATTTAGAATAAAAAGGATTCAAATTCGTATTGGTTGATTTTTTTTTTGCCAACATTGATTGATATTGTTCAATTCTGGTTAAAAAAAAAAGAGATATATTGTTGAATATGGCCAATTAAATATTGTCTGTTATAATAATGAAGGGTATTTTTTCGAACTGTCCTCATCTATAATTTGAATTCTTCAATTCAATGGAGTATTCAACCAAAAAAAAAGTCAAATAAAGGGGTAATCCTCTAGAATTATTACCAATTATTAGTTATGACATACATTGGATCTCTACAAATAGGTAATTCAATAGACAATCTTAATTTTCAAAAACTGTGGAAATTAAAATTTCCCCATCTATATTTTATTTATATTATTCTTAATATTTTAATTTTTTCCTTTAACATGTACATAATATAAAATAAAGATAATCTTTTAATTGCTATTTTTTAAATGAAATTTTAACTTAAAAATTTTAAAAATAAAATTTAAATCTAGAGTATACCAATTAAGGAAACTATAGTGAGAAATTTAGAATTTGTAAATTCAATCATGAACTTTCTCTGAAATTAATTTCCTAAAAACTATGCCAAGCAACCCCTAAAATGGGAGGAATAGAAAGAAATAAAAATAATTAAAAGGAGAAAATAAATAATATATCGCTTATTATGTCATCTCTCAATTTCATAGACATTTGGCATACTTTGTACTTTTTGAGATTATGAAGGGATGTATATTTCAAGAAAGTTAGGCACTTTTAATATTGAATAATAATTATTTTAAAAGATCTCAGGAATCTATGATACATATATACGATACGATACGTCTATATAGTTAAATATAAAAATATAGGATATGATACTTTTAAGATATGTATATATAAAATACAAAATAATTCATAAAATATAAGAAATATAATTACAATAAAAAATATAAACTATAAACACAATACGAAGCTAAAAATAGCCAAGGAAGGAAGCAATGACATTAAACCCTTTACATGGAGTATAAATAGATAAAAGATAAAAAAAAACCTATTTAGATTTTAGATAAAAAATCTATTTTTATGATAAAAATTATAATAATATTTTTAATAGTTTTTACAAAAAAAATAATTTTTAATTGATACAAGAATACAATATCTATTTTAATTCAAAAAAAAAGTCATGAAGTATGTAAAAAGTATCAAACCATATTGATCCAGATCTAATATGTATTAGATACGTATCCAAAATTAATTTTTTATTTTCAATAAAAATAATAAATTAGATATTTCGCAGATATGTATCAAAAGAGTATCGGCGTGTATCGGTATTGAAGAAATATTTGACATGAATACGTCAAGTAATTTAAAATATCGGTATATCATAGGCAAGAATTGAAATATCAGATATATTGTATAATAATCATGTATATTTTAAAATTGTCATCCAAGGTAAGTAAGAGAAACTTTGCATTGTCAATTACCAACAATTGTCATTATGAACACATTTTATCATTATAATTTTGTAAGAGTTTATTTTTATTTAATAATAAATATTATTGAAGATTATATTGAGGACCTGGATGATAAAAATGATAACGTAAGTTATAATTAAATCTAAATTATCATGAAGCAATAAAAATAATTTTTAAAATATATAATTTATATAGTCAAAATATTACATACAACAAAAAATTATTTATATATCAATACTGGTTATGTCAAGTAAAAATTATTCAATTCCCTTCAAATAAGATTAAAAATTTGAACTTTGTGAGTGAAAAAAATTAAACTGAAAGAACTATAACCAACTAAACCTAATAATACTTGAATATGATCTGATATTATCATATGCTAAATTTTAAGTGGAAAATACATTGGACCACCGAATTGACCTGTGTATAAAATTTCATATTTAGAGAAGGCAGGATATTTTTTTAAAATTTAATTTTTTTAAATAAAAATATGTATTTTATTTTTTTTTGCCATCAATAAGTATGCATATTCAAAGAGAAAGACAATTTTAGACCTATATATAAAAATATTTATAAATAAATAGTACTAATTGAGACTTTAGCTTGTTAAAATTAAAAATTTAATTTGTCTGAATTAAAAATTTTTAAAATAAGTCTTTGTTAAAAAATATTTTCATATGGTCCCAAAAATGCCTTTCTCCGTATTCAAGGTCTACCATAGGCACAACACGTCATGTGAGTGAGAAAAACCGTGCGTGTAACTTGTTGAAAATAAAGGAAGGCCGGCTGGAAGTCATCCCAGATGAGGTCACCCCAGGAAATAGGTTAAACAGCCGAGCCAGAAAGACAAGAATTGATCATTAATGAGGAAATTACCATTTATAACCCCCAATGAATTTGTTTCTCGTTCAACGTATGCAGATGCCACATACTCCTTCCGACTCCAATTCTAAATATAAAATATTTTTTAAAAATAAGATTTGATTCAAAATATATAATATTTTATAGGATAATATGATATATTAATTATTTTTTTATTTATATTTTTATCAATAATTAATAGATGAGAGATAAATATTATGAGAAGTATGACAGATAATGTAATTAATAAAGGTAAATAGTAAAAAATATTAAAAATTCTTGATAAATTTAAAAATTCAGCTTCTTTTTTTAAGATGTGTGAAATAGTTGAAAATATCTTATATTTAGAAGTAAGATATATTGTTTTTCAAAATCGGTGTTTTTAAAACTTTGAAAATTAATTAATACAATTCATATTAAGAGTATATGCATGTTTATTTATCTCACAACCATGTATTATTCTTGTCAAATTAAATTAAAATTACTTTTAGTCCCACTGTTTCACATAAATTCATTAAGTTTCTTCTCTAAACTTTTGCCAATTCAAATATTTCGCCTGCACTACAAGTCTCAGTTAGGAAATTAAAATGCATTAGCATATGATGAACATTGGTCAAAATAAATGCAATACATAGAGGTTGGGAGAGGATAAATAGAAAACTTCAGTCATGGAAAGCCCTTTGTTATCTCAAGCTGTGGTTGTCTTATACATTGAAACTCTCAAACAATACTACCATCACGTTGACATGAAAATTGCAAATTTCTAGTATAAAAAAAGGAAATTGCAAATTTCTTTTTGGGATATAAAATTGCAGAATAAATTATATATATTGACAAATTTGACTCCTTTTCCACCCAAGATTTACTTAATTTCCTCTTGCCTTCCTCATTCTTCGGTGGAAAACGAAAATTCAGAAAGCAAGTGTACCACTCAAAAAGCAATCTTAGTCTTTTTTTTTTTCTTTTTTCTTTAATGCTCAATCCGAAGACCACCAAATTTTTTAGTTGAAATTTCCTCTTATATTGTGGAGGAAAAAAAAAAGTTGCATCTTAAATTTCTACTGCATCTTGTTCAGAGTTTTTTTTGGTGAAAATCTTCATGGCTTTTTTTCGTCCATAAGGAAGAATACCCAAAATTTGATGTTTTCCAATTATTGTTAACTAAATATCTGGAAACATTGCATTCACCAATTTACCGCCTCTCGTAAGTTGGAGACTTGGAGGTATGAGAATACTTGCGTTTCATATATGCAAAGCACGTATCTCACTAGCTATGAGCGAAAGTAGTTATGACTATATTTGTTGCGATCGACTGAAATTAAAGAAAAATTAGTAATACCTAAAGAAAAATATTTATATATTTTTCGGATTATTTTTCAATTAAAAGTTGACATGTGTATTGTTTTTTAATACATTATAAATTTAATTATTAATTATATATTAAAAGTATTAACTTCTTGAACTTAAAAAAATTTAAAAGCTTTACATATTTAATTTTAATTAAAAAATAATATAAAAAACATATAAGAAAAATATATATAAATTTAGTTCATACCTAAAACTTAAACAGTATTTAGCCACACACATATATGAGATATTTACTTAATCTCATCATAACTGATGAACTCGTTATATGTGGAGTCATTATTCATGTGCCTGAGTTATAATTCCTCCAAAATAATGTAAGTAACCCAAAAATATTCTAATTATCAATATTAATGTAAAATATAGGATTTATCAGAAATGGTACTATTTCAGACAACTAATTTTTCAAATTTTATACCAAAAAAAAAAAGCTATTTATATAACATTTCAGAAATGTTGAATCATTGCATTTTGGATGCAGAAGTAAGTCAATCAGAAAGTTAAATCTATTGGGACGTGGATCCATTTTGTCAGATAAAGATGAACCCGTCCCGGTTTGATCAAAATGATGTTGCCAGGAATCTGCGGGAGGTGGAATCAAAATAAGGGTGTCTCTAAATAGTAAATAATGCGTCTTGATTCTCTGCACAGTGGACCCCATCAAGCCTGCAACTCGTTTATATGTTTTGACCAGAACATTCTATGGCGGAAAATGGAGATTATGAGCAAATTTCTGTTCCATTACATGAAAGCTTGCTTCACTTGACTTACACAACCCCGGGTAGCAAGAGACATTCCCCAACAAAATGGATATGCCATTTCTCAAACTCCTATCCTATTTTCTTCTTCTTATATACCTTCTTCAATTGTGTAACTTCTGAACACTACAAAAAATTTGACCTTCGACAAAGATAAAAGTTGTTTCTAAAAGATGAAATGTCATTACCAAAAATTTTCAGTGACGACATTTTGCCACTGACATATCATTACCACAAGTCTTGTTGTCAAAAATTTGGTGATGACAAAAGACATTTAGCAATGAAAAATGTTGTCGCTAAAACCATAAATTGTTGCCGCTGAAAATTTGTTACTGCCAAAGGAATGCCATTTGGTAACAATATTTGGTTGTCATTGAAAGTTTGTTATTTGATCACAACATTTATAGTAACCGCCAAAAGTTTATCATTTGGCGACAACTTTTAGTTGCCCCTAAAATTTTATTGGGCACCGTTGCCACATCACAACAGGCTATCACCACCCATACCACATCAATTAATGCGGGCAATCTAACAAGCTACTTGCCTATGAAAACGGGAATTGGAGCTTTGAGCCCAAAGAAGATGGAAACTTTAAACAAAACATTGAATGATGCAATGGAGGAGGTATCGAAATCAGGGCCTACAAGTACTAACAAAAAAAGAAGTAAACATGAGTGATTCGGAAATGCTATACACTCTTGTACATCGCACTTCAGATCCGTCCCCCCCGTTCTATATTAAGTGCCTACATGACGTGATGGAACTTTTACCATGGGGTTATGTTGTAGCCATTGGATGAATTACAAATCCTAGTTGCAACTTGAGCTTTGGATTCGACCGATTTTATTACAAGAGCAGCGAGCCTCCCTCCAATTGTTTAACCTCTGAAGGTAAAGTCACTTTTTTTTTTTCATTTTTTTTGTTTTTTTCCCTTTTCTATGCACGTGTTGATAATTCGGTTAACAATTGAAAAGTGGTCTTGAAGAGTGTCCCTTCATCGTTCTGCATGGTTTTTTTTTTTCCAAACTTTCTTTTTTGGCCGAAACAAAGCGAAGCTTTATGCAATCATAAAAAGAGAGGAGACAAGAAATAAAAGCTCAACAACGAGGACAGAAAAAGCTCCACCCGACCCAAACCTAAAACAAACCATAACCTGACCTGATAACACCAATAGCAAGCACTAAATTTTTATTACTAATTTGTATGAAAAATAAATTTAAGGATTAAAGCCAAAGGAGATACATCTTTACCAATTTATTTTTTAATTAATTTTTCTCTATTTATTTATTGAAGACATAATTGAAAGGTTTTTTTTTAAAGAAATCATCTTCAGAAAAAAAAGTAAGAAAAATTTGATGACCTTTCAAAAACGAAAATAACAATTTACTCAGAATTAAAATGCATTGCTTCCCCTCTGCATACTAATTCATTGATTTGATTCCAGTTTCCCCAACAATCTCATTGGTATGTCCTATCTAGAATTTGAACAACCAATCACATCAATGATGAAAAAATCATCCAAAAAAAAAAAGATAACTGTAAATAAAAGGAGTAAATCTTATACCCATTCATATTCTTATGTCATTCATTTGTACACCATTCTTATTCTCCTACTACTTGTCCTTTGTCTCGCCTGGACTATCCACCAGACGATTCCAAAGCTATCAAGTTCTGCTGCTACAACAATTTCGAATGGTGCTACTTGTGCATAGCCTTTTCATCGCTATGACCTTTCTCCCAACTACAACCATTTTCAAATTTCAATTAATCCTGAGATACATTGATGTCATAGAAAGGAAAAGTGGGGCAACGTCATGTGACAATAAAATTAGGTTTGCGCGCATACATAAGTGTTTGTTGTTGGCCTTGCTTTCATGGTAGCCTTTTATGATGCTAGCATTTGCAGAAACAACAACGGTAAAAAGGGTTCCAGAGAGAAAGTACATCTCTCATTCGTTAGGGATGGATTAGAGAACTGACCTGTGGCTTTTTGAGCCTTGATAGAGAATGGCCAATTTGGAGGCAATCATGGCCATAGGAGTAAGCTTGGGAATGGGTTTAGAAGACGATGCTCTTAATATGGCGTAGCTTTAGTCCAATCCGTTAGAATTCATGGTAGCCATTATTGAAGCTAATTTATGCTATCATCACACAAAATTATGAACTTACTCAAGTACTTAAACCAACCTATGTGGTGTTTGAGGTTTTAATTTTCAAAAGGAGACATTATGCTTCATTCCTATTAACAACTTTGTGTCTAGATGGTTCCTATAATTCTGAGACCCACAATTACGTTTCAGAATGTGTGCATCAACCTATTTTTCTACAAATATTTTGACAATAAAACTAGTATTGACAATTGCTTATACATACATATATATACACACACACACATACATGGGGATGCACATTAATCGTATACATATATATATATTAGTGTTCATCATTCTTATAGGCTTACGACTATGTATACATTCTCATTGGTCGGTTTCATTCATTATCAATATCATCATCATCATGTTATCAAACTCTTATGTTCAATGCATTATTATTAATATCGTCATTATCATTATTACCAAGTTCATATTAACACTACATCTTTACACACAACATTGATGAATATACACAACATTTATGGGCCAAGCCCTTCTTCAATTACTTGGGTATATAAATAAGCATACATCATATACACACATAAACATACAAAATTAGTCATTTCTATTTCTTAACTCAATTTTCTGGAAAGATAAGGAGTTCAAGAGAATTTACTAGATGTAAAAGCACATATCATGATATGAAAAGTTCAAAACTTATTTAACTAAAGAGTTACTCCCCAATTACCTCAATTTGCACCTTACCATGGTAGACTATAGAATCTCTACTACATACAAACATAAAAGGAAATGCAAGTCTAAGTCAAATAAATGGTATTCATTGCTGATTAAACTCAAATATTCATCAAAATTCCAATAAAACCATTAGAATTACCTATGAGCTACTACTACACATAACCCCAATTTACATTGGTTATTTTAGCCTTTTTAAATCGGTTTTAAAAGTGATGTAAAAGCAGGCGATGTCGAAAAAATTGTTTTTATATTGATTGTTTAACCGATGTAAAAAAATAGCTTTTACATTGGTTTTTAGAAAAACTGATATAGAAAAACCGTTTTTACATCGGTTTTTAATACAAAAACCAATATAGAAAAATATGCTTTTTTATATTGGTTATGTTAAAAAACCGATGTAACTTTAAACCTTTTTTTTAAATCGAAATAAGTGTAATATATATCTAGACCTGTATTTATAACCAAATTTCCAAAATAGCTAAGCAAATTTTATAGCCATAATAGTTATAATGCCAAAAATGATTATTGAGTATGTATCTAAAGTGAACTTTTATTAGAGTTATATTCTAAAAGATGGTTCAATAGAATTAATGAAAATTGTAAAATTCATATAAGTCCCATACTAAAATATCATATTTCTAATATCACACTAAAATATCCTTAACTATTCCCAAAATACTAAACTAAAATAAATTAGCTCTGGTAGTAAAACATATAGGTCTCTATATGTTATTTATGTATGCAAAATACTGAACTAGAATAAAGCAACTACAGGTATAGTAGTAAAATATTACGTCTTTGTCATTATCCTTGATTGTAAGAAGGGTAACCACCATGTTAGTACTCCTACTTCCACTTCCTGTGTCCCCATCTGAGAGGACAAAAAGTTGAGAGACTCTTCTTTAAATACCAAAGGCATTGTATATAACCATATATTCAACATAAATAATTCAAGGAATAGGAAATAAAAAATATATGGATTACAGTAACATAATTTCCATACTTACAACATTCTCACAAACAGCGGTTGAAAAAATGTATAACTTGTAACTAGAAACAAGAAATATCAAGCTTTATACATAGGAGATACAAGTATAAATCATAAAGTACTTCAAGTAATCAAATCAAGTTTGCACACTTACTCATTTTGCTTGTGAGATACAAATCCAATCTTGGTAGAGTCATCACTAAATATTGGACCTCCCCATGGTTCTACAATAGCTAAAATTAAAACAAAAAATTCAGGAAACAATCCATAATTACTTAAAGGAGATTGGCGTCCACAAGGTATTTTTAATTATAAAGAGCTATATTATAATTTCCATATTCAAGAGAAGTCAAGCCCCAAAATTTAATTAACAGAAATAAATCATTTTCATTAGTTCCATAATTTTCATAAAATATGTTAATATTCGGAGTTATGTATAAATTTTAGCTGAATCTCCTCTAAATAATAGATCTTCCAAAAATTCTCCAACAACCAAGATTGAAATACCAATACAAAATTAGTTTCCTTGAGCACATAAGCACCCTTGAGCTAATAGATTTGGCTCAAATCCCCAATAGAAAATAAGCTCATTTTCAGAATAAGGAAACTAAAAGGATGGGTGTTTGCATGAATATAGAAATTAATTAAATTAACTAAAAATTAAAAAAATAAATTCAACTAAAAATTAAGAAAAAATAATATAAAAAAACTCACTCAGATGATGAAAATAGAGACCGACAGAGGGAGTAGAGGCGGAGCACAATGGTGACCCATAGAGGGAGTAGAGTGTGTGACGGAGACTGATGGAGGGAGTAAAGCGGACGACGGCGGCAATTGCATAGGAGGAAGCTTTGATCTGTTCGTGGGTTTCAATTGAGAAAGTGAGGCTGAGTGCGAGAGGGAAGGAGCGTGGATAGCGGTAACGTTTAAGAGAGAGGCCACCACCGTGTGTGATAGGAAAGTAGTGTGGTAGCAATAGAGATCTGGAGGAAATGGACGAGTGTGTGAGTGGCAAACCAAGAACAGTTTTGAAAGGAGAAGACTGCATTTAGAGAGAGCTGAAATCTGAAACTTAATTTCTAGTGCTGATAAGGGAGGGAAACAAATACAAACTAAAAGTTTTACATCGGTTTTTTATATAAAACCGATATAAATATTAAGAATATAATAAATAATAATTTTCCATTGATAAAATGATAAATCATACTTGTATATAAATATGTTAATATAAAAATCTAATCATAATCCTATATTTTTATATTACTTGCATATTTTTATTTAGTTTTATTAATTAAAGAATTAATATATTGTAATATAAAAATCTAATATAGTCATATAGTTCTTATATGTTGGACGGAAATAATTTATGCGAGAATTCAAATTTATATCGGGTTTTTAAAAAAACTAATGTAAATATCATATATAGATATATGAAAATATATTAATTTATACTTCTTTACAAATATTATAATATAAAAATCTAATTATAATCATATAGTATTACATATTTTTATTTATTTAACTTTAATATATCATTTTAATTCTTAAGAAAATTATATTTCTATACAATTGAAAATTTAAGTTGATCCTGTACTAAAAATATGAAGATAGAAAAAAATATAAAGACATGTTTATATTAGTTTCTCTTAAAAACTGAAATAAAAATTAAATAATAATAAAAAATATGTTAAAATATATTGTAATAGATTAGGTAATGTAACTATATTTTTATTTACTCCCATTAATATAAACTTTATTAGGATAAACATATTTACATCGGTTATATTAAAAAACTGATGTAAAAAGACATAATGCAATAAATTTATTTACAAAATTGCCACCGGTCATCATGTTATATCAGTTTTTTTTTAACCAATGAAAATAACTGATATAAAAATCGCTTTTTGTAGTAGTGAGCACTTAGTGCCTATGAAGCCAATTTCCATCATACAACAAGTTAGCAACTTACCAATGAGTTAACTACTGCTTCCAAGCAGCTTCTTGGAGTACAAACACCTCAACAAAGCAAGCACAAACTCACATAATTAATTAAACACACATTAATATACTCATGCATAATCCCAATGAAACCATATCTAGTAAAGCTCCAACTAACATCTCATACATAATCCCAATGAAACCAAGGTACCAACCATATACCTACTCATCAATATACTTAAATCAACTCCATGAACAAGCCATAAGCCCAAAATTCAAATTTTATGAGAAACCCCAAGATTAGAAGTTAGGTTTTGGGAAACCAATTCTCAATCACTCAAAATTCTTCACCCAAGACTTGAGAATACTGCAGAATACATCAATAACACATTTATACTCATTTTAATCGATGGAATCATCCTCAAAATGAAATCCAACCTTGAATCCTGAAAACCATACCCAAACTTGCAGAAAGAAGGGATGGAAGAGGTAGAAATCAACATACCTACAAGATTAGGGCTTTCCATCCCAAGAATTGAGCCCTCTGGATTGAAATCCTCAAACCCTAGCTGAGCCACTTTGTTCTCCTCCATTTCTCTCTATTATGACGAATTGGATCGCATCTTAAAATGACAAGTTCTTTGACTGGGGCCACAACAAGCTCTCCTAGCATCATGGTGCTAGTCATTTTTATTCTGATAGACCCAGGATAAAAGCCTAATTCTCGCTGCAGCATCCCCCAGCTCAACTGCGGTGTGTGATACTTCTGTCTTTATTCTCCTCTTGCTCTCTTTTCTCGCATGTTTCTCTAGTCCTAGTCCCTTCCACAAATCATATACTTGTCCAGAATGATTAAATGCAGGTTGTTATATGTAATCCCGTTATTCCAATGTCATCCAAACATGTTGAAACTTAATGTGTTATTGATTAGCTCAACTTTCTACTCCAATTCTTCTACTTCCAAGAAGCCAAAAGTATAAAGGTCAATTGCATAACAAGATTATATTGGTCTTTTTGATATATCAACACCATAATTTCTGGCAATAAAGTAAGAAAAATTTGACTAACTATTGTTGTATATCAAAAACTTTTTGTTAATGTAGCCTCATGATTGTTATCTTCTATTTTGAACTGTTATTAACACTATATAAGTTCTAAAAGATCAAATATGATGTTAATGGTTGGATCTATTTGTTGTTATCCAATATTGTTATCTAATAGATGGAGTTAAATCTTAATCTTCTAGGGTGTATTTTGTCTTGTATGGAAGTACTTGATACAACCTTGGTTATATTGTTTGATGTAATGTTAAGTTTTTGTGATTTTTATATAATTTTTCTATATATAATTGTTTTCACTTCTTTTTTTTTTTGAACCGTGTATGTTATACAATTAATTAACTATTTGATGATTTTAATTTGTACAATCTATTGTTGTCAAGGATACTTGTTAGTTATTAGTTAGAAAAATTGTTCTGTTTTACAATTAATAGTGAAGGTTTCAATGATATAGTCCCTCTGTTCCTTATTACACATATGCAAAATACAAGTCATATTTTGAAGTATCAAATGATGTTTTCCATGTTTATCTCTCGTTAAAAGTTATGGTGGAGAGAGATTAAGAAAGATATAAATAAGACAAATTATAATTAATGAGGGTAATGTTGGAAAGTTATGATAAATTTCACAAAGTTTAAGAATTTTAATTAGTTTTAACCACTTATCTTGCTATGTATAAATTAGCTAAAAGTGACTTATAATAGGGATAAGAAGGAGTAATTACTTTGTGAAATTTAGAGTTTGAATATAAAACATGATACTGAAATCCAAAAAGTACAGGACCTTGATTTTCAGTTTACTATACTTTGACCCAATTATACAAGTTTTCTAAACTATATTAGTCTATGAAGCTATAGTGATAATTTTATATATAAAATTGTACACATCTCAATAATAAATTAAATTATCTTAACGTCAGTAATAATTGAATTATCTAATAAAAATTTGGTTTATATAAAAACATGATGCTGAAATCCAAAAATTTCAAGACCTTGATTTTCATCAGTTTACTATATTTTTCCCCAATTATGTAAGTTTTCTAAACTATATGAGGACATAATGATAAATGTATGAAATGATCTACATGTCAATAATAATTAAATTATCATACATCAGCAATAATTGAATTATCTCACAAAAAATTATCACTTTTGTTGCACGGGTTTGGTTTCTATTGGAGAATAATTTTGCGTAAAATTAGTTGACCAATCTTTAATTCATATATAACAGTTGGCAAAAGAGAACAAAAACTTATTCTTGATTTGAGGTGATGGATTTTTGGATAAGTTTGTTTTTGTGGTATTTCAAATCAGATTATGATTTGGTTTATGGATTTATTAAATTAACTAATTGATTCCATTAGACTTTTAAAATGTTGCAATACATTTAGGATAACAAAGGTGGTAGAAAACCTATGTAGAACTCGTTTCACAAACATTCAATTGAATTGAGAAATGTAGGGATCGTGCTAAGATAAAAAGGAACTAAACAAAACAACAAAACATCAAGAACATGTTAAACAAATAGAAAAGAGAAACAAAGAAGAATGTATGAAGAAGAAGAAAAGAAGTTATTGGTCAAGAAGCAAGACCCCAATAAAACTTGTTCCTTAATTAAAACCTTAGTTAAGGACACCACAGAGTAGACCACTCTCTTTGATATGTCATGGAGTCTCTCAAACTCACCAAGAGAACAAGAAAATTCACAAAGTTTTAGTGAAAAAAATGCATTGCTCATTGATGTACCTTTTCCAAGTACAAAAGTGACATTTTTAAATAAAAAGAAAGCAAAAACACTAGGCCTAATTTGCTAAAAATAATTCAGATCCTAAATCTTTTAGAATGATGCTACCTTATACAAAAATAAAACTAGATACATGCTGAATAAGTGGTGCCCAAAAAATAGGAAATAAAATCATATTTGAAAAGATCCTCAATCAGCAGCTAATTTGTTTTTTATCAAGAAAAGTCTAGAATTTCCTTTCTAAATAAATAAGGAAACTAATTGGGCTCCTTCAAAATTAAAAAATGAGAACTAAAAATTTATCCTAAAAAGAGGCCTCCTTTAAAAGTCACATGAGAAGTACATGCTGTTTTAAGTGAGTTCTTCTAATTAGGCTCCTCTTGATGAGTTTGGATCTGGATGTTGTATGTAAGAGAGCATGACCATGCCTTTAATTTCATTCTGGGTTGTAACATGTCTTGAGAAGATGAGTTCTTCCTCAATTAGTCCTTGAATTAATCTATTTAGAGCTTGCTTCGTTATTTTAGCCTATGTTTGGGAGTTTGTTTTTTTTATGGAATGGAATGGTGAAAGAGACTAGACCATTGTTTGGATGGATTTTTTATAAGGGAATGAAATGGCAAGAGAGGGCCTCTCAAGCCCTCCTTAGCCATCTAAAACCCAATTTTTATTTTCCCCCCAAATTGGGGGGTCACAAATAGAATGGCTCAGGGTTTATATTATATTTACAAAATTACCCCAAAATTTTATTAAAACACGTATATATCTAATAATATTTATCATTGATCTCTTCCTCATCACTCCTATCCTCTTCACTATATAGAGTCATCTCATAGTCTCTCAGTTACATCAAGCTGTCCTCCTAATCTCTTTATAGTTTGAGGATTTTTAATTTATTTCTATTGGGGACTTTGAATTTAAAACCGATGAATAATTTTTTTCTAACAAATTGTAATTGTAATCTTTTATATATTTATATATATTTATAACGAATAACAAATAAAAAAATCTCATTGTATAAAGGCTACTTGGGAAAAAAATATTTGAAGTATATTCAAAAACATTTTGTACATTTTAATTTGAAGTAATTTCATATTTTTATCTAAATTAAATTATAAGGATAATATGGGAAAAATGTTATAAACCATTCTATTTCATTAATTTTATAATAACTCTTAAACAATGGTTAAATAAAATGGTTCCTTTCACTACTACAGAATTGGGATTTCTTGGCACGAATACTTAGGCGGTTATATAAAAAACCGCTTAGAAATGTGAGGTCGCATACTTTTTTTGGTGGTTATTTAAACAACCGCCAATAAAAGTATTCACATTCAGGAAAAAAAATACTGAAAAACTAATGTATGCAGTTGTTTTTAGTAATCGCCTTCGTTTCTATTTTGTAATAAAAAAATTATTAACAATGTAAGCATTTATTTTTAGTAACCGCCTTCATTTCCTATTCTTTTTTTTTAAATAAAAAAGTATGCCGAAGTTACAAGCGTGTTTATGTTAGTTTAGCCCTAATTGTTGAAGCCACAAACACAGACTTCCCTCCTTCTTTTGCTGTAGATCCTCTTCTCTCGCACCCTCACAAATTCCTTCTAGTCATCTAAAGTTTGCTCCTTCTAGCCATCATTTTCATGAAATCTATGGCTGTGAAACAAGGTAGTTCAGAAGAAAGTCAGTGATCGATGATATCGTCAGCAATGGAGTTCGCAGAGGAAATTTAGGGTACAGGCAGAAAAAAAGCAGGGAACAGGAAGAAGGCTGTATCCAAGTCTATGAAAGCTGGGCTTCAATTTCGGGTGGCTCGTATCACTAGGTACATGAGGAGCAGTCGCTATTAAGGCACTGAAGCATTGGCCTATCTCACAGCCATCCTTGAATACTCACCATTGAGGTATTTTGTTGATTTCATCACTCATTGACTCCCCAATGCCTTTTCAATTTTGTAAACCTAAACCTGAGTGGATTTTTTTTTCTCTTTTAATCTTCCACCAGATCTTTTTGTTTTGTTTTCTTGGTATTGTTCTATTGTTTGTTAACATGAAAGGTAGATTTGAGACTTAAGATATGAATAGCAATGGATGGAGCATAGGTGCTCCTTGTAGTGAGGAACAATGACAAGTTGGGAACACTTCATCTGAAGAACAATATGGATTGCCATATGGTTTTCCAGTAATGTTATTCCAATTTTTTTAGAGTTGTTTATGATGCTATTATGCCTTATAAATTGGCAAAGTTTATTTTAAAAGCTATATGTTCATTATGAAAGAGAAGTAAGTGCAGTCTTGTTTAATGTAGGCATTTTGTTTTGGCCACGTTTTATGTAGGTTGTTTAGTTTGTGTCTTGGCTGTGCCTTTGCCATGTATTACTTTGATTCTTACATGTCCCTTTCTCTTAACATAGGGAAAGGTAAAAACGTGGTTGTGGCTCAGAATCTTTGGTTTGAAATACTAAAATCCTATATTGAAACTAGAACTCCTTACATGCTCTTTAAGGTGGTCTACCAAGACTTGTCTAATTTCTTTTGTAGCTTTTCTTTAATCTCTTTTGCATTTTTTTTTGGTTGTAAGTAATTTGTTTTCTTCTTCTTTTGACTCTTGCAATAGGAAAAGCAACCAGCAAAATCTAGGGACAATGATATCTTCAAACTTGTGTACTTAGATAATTGAATATACTAGTCCAATAGAAACTACTATATGCAAACTGGCATCAATTGCACTGCCATAGTTTGTAAGAGAGAAGGTAGGGAATCTTTATCATGTTTTGTTTGTCAGACTCATTTATTTGTTTTTTTCCATCAAATATACTAGTCCAACACTAATGATATAGTAAAGTCTTTGACATAAGCCTTGTAATTAGCAAAGTTTATTTTCTGGAAATTGCATTGGTGATGGATTTGAGTTTTCATATATAGATTTGAAAATTAAAACAATTTGTAGATAATGATATAGTATATATCTCAGTGTGAAATCCTGAACTACCACGCTACTACATAACTTTGAATTAGATTTGGTAAGGATAAGCACTCCAAGGTCAAACCAACTCATTAGGTATTGATAGGATTTTAATGAGTTTAGGGCATAAAATGAAGAATGACAGTGAAATTAAAGGTGAGTAGGGGAATTCACTTGGATTTTGCTTTTCCCACTTATTCTTCTCACCAAATATTCTCAACTTCATTATACTTTAATGGAGTGGAGATGGGCCCTAGTCAAGTTGTTGGTTGGTTTTTCTTTCAGAATTATTTCTGGTTATGGTCTTAAGTCCTTTGCCTTGACATTTCACCTACTACTAGCTCCACATAGTACATTTGCACATCCATAGATCCAAAATTGCAGAAAAATTTTCTCCTTTGTCTCTTATTTTCTAATTTACTAATATATATACGCACATACAAATATACTAAAAAGTTAATCATGTAATGAAAACACATTGATGACACACATACAAAGATATATACCCATTCGCCAGCTATGTTGATTGGTGTCCTTGGCATGCCTTGAGGGTCTACCAATTATGCAATGTGTTTATGTGTGTATATGCTTTTGATATTTTTTTAATTAATATAAATGCAGATTTTGTCCAAAAAAAGTTGGATTTTTTGGTGTGCAAAACTGGAGGGAGTATTTGTGACTGACTAAGGTTGTTAGTGGACCAAGATATCCTGGAGTTATTGGTAAATGGGGATCAAGAGAAAGTGAGTTGAGCATTTGTGCTTATTTAGCTATTTGCAAAACTATAATTTTTCATATTGCTTCTTTTATCTTAAAAATAGAACTCCTCTTTAAACATTTGTTTAACATTTGTAGTAATGTTGTTCTTTTATATTCTGATGCCATCATTTGCCCACTAGTTATTTTTACAAAGCATAATGCTTTTATGTCCAACTATGATTATAGTTTTGACTACAGGTTATTTGTTATCCATTAGTTACCAAGGGGAAATTTTTCTATGAATTGTAGGAGAGCAATAGTTCAATAAACATGTGAAATGCTTCTGTTTGTAGAATATTTGTCAATCCATGGCTCCATGAAAGGTATTAATGGTCATATGAAAGTAGTGAATCAGCAAAAAAGTGAAATGGTTCAATTGAAAATGTTAATTGAAATGTAAGTTTTTTCTGTAACATTTTTTTATTATTTTTTTCTTTTACCATCTGATAAAAACTTTAGTGTGTTGGCATTTCTACCTTTTATTTGTTGAGAATTGCAATGATAATGCTATAGTCCTTGTACATATATGTTGTGTCATAATAAGAATATTTAGAGTAGAATATCATAATGTTAATTGAAAATGATTGTTTGAAATTTTATATTGCCAGTTTTTCTTTAAAAATTAGATTGTGTTTACCAGAAAGTCTGTGTTTCAATCTTGTATTGCTTTTGAATAGTGATAGTCATTATATTTAAAGATATATAACTTTGGTTATTTGGGATTCGATGGAAAATGGTAGTACTTATAATTACGAAGTCTAACTTTTTTTGAGATGTTGTAGAATTATTGCACCCATAATTTCTAAGGGAGGCTATGCCAAAATTGATACATATCTCAAGAGTATGGATAGGGCATGGATGTCTGCAAATTGTTTGACTAAGGAGTATATAGATGGAGTGAAAGAGTTCCTAGATTTGCAGTTGAGCATGCGGACAACCCTAAGAAAATTTTATGCCCTTGCTTAAAGTGTTGCTATGGGAAGCTAGTTAGTGCAGATGACTTGGAAGATCATTTAGTGTGTCATGGAATTGACCGAGGTTACACACGTTGGACAAAGCGTGGTGAGATGAAAGATAGGTATAATAGTTCGAGGTATAGTGGTTCAAATGATTTCGACACAAGTACACTTGAGGTTGACCATTTTGAAGAGATGACAAATGTGATTGAGGATGAACTTAAAGATTGTCCTTAGATGTCTGAGAGGTTGAAAAGTGATGCAGAAAAGCCATTATACTGTGGTTGTACTAAATTCATGATATTATTAGTTGTGTTAAAGTTGTACAACTTGAAAGCGAGCAATGGATGGAGTGATAAGAGCTTCACATAATTGCTTGCACTTTTAAAGGATATGCTGCCAGAGGATAATGAGCTTCCTAGCCGAACATATGAGGCTAAACGAATACTATGCTCTATTGGGATGAGCTATGAGAGGATACATGCTTGTCCTAATGACTGTGTTATTCCGGAAAGAATATGCATCTTTACACCTGTGTCCTAAATACAATGCCCCACAATATAAGAAGAAAGAATCGGGTCCAACAAAGGTGGTATGGTTTTTTCCCATCATCCCTAGATTTAGACGCTTGTACAGAAGTCCTGAAATTAAGAAGCACTTGACTTGGCATGCAAATGAAAGAATTGAAGATGGAAAGTTTTGACATCTTGCAGATTCTTCACAATGGAAAAACATTGATAGTCAATATGAAGACTTCGGGGTAGAAGATAGAAACCTACGCTTTGCATTATCTACTAATGCAATGAATCCACATGGTATGCAGAGTAGTTCTCACAGTACATGGCCCATGATTTTGGTGATTTATAACCTACCACCATGGCTATGTATGAAGCGGAAGTTTATGATGTTGTCTATGCTAATCTCTGGACCGAAACAACCTTGAAATGATATAGATGTATATTTGGCTCCACTAATTGAAGATTTAAAGCCAATGTGGGAGAAGGGTGTGCAAGTGTATGATGGATATAGGGAAGAGACATTCAAGTTGAGAGCAATGTTGTTTGGTATAATCAATGATTTTCCAGTGTATGGTAATTTGACTGGCTATAGTATCAAAGGAGAGTTTAGATGCCCTATATGTGAAGAAGGCACACATTCCATACGGTTGGAGCATGGTAGGAAAATTGTCTTACTTGGACATTGTAGATTTTTGCCTCCGGGATATCATTACAGGTGGTGGAGACAAAACTTTAATGGGAATATAGAAGAAGGGAAGGAACCTTTGCCATTAAGCAGTTAGCAATTGTTTGACAAGGTAAAGGATTTGACAGAGAATTTCGGGAAGCCTTTTGCAAGATACCTTGGGACTAGTGGGTGGAAGAAAAAATCAATTTTCTTTGAATTGCCATATTAGAAGTCTTTGTATGTGAGGAATGTTGAATCAAGAGTTTTGATGATGTTAAAACCAACACCCAAGAGCTTGGATTGAAGATATCAAAGAAGAACAAAGCTGGTTCAAGTGAAGATTAACTGAGTATATGTTGTTAGATCTTTTGTAGGATCTTTAGTTTTTGATATAATTGGGTAAAAGATTTTGATTTGAAGAAAAGATGTTTTCAAACTTTGATTTTATGTTAAATCTTTGAACATTTGAAAAATACCTTCAAATAGACGAAGGTTGAAAGTTTAAACTGAACTGTCAAGTTAGAAATTCGAACTTTGCCTTTGGAAATTCGAATTTCAAGCTAAAACTGAATAAGTCTGAAGAGACTGCTCTCTGTCAGACGAATTTTGGTTGTTCAAAATTCGAATTTTCATCTAGTCTGAAAAGAGGCCTTTGTAACAGACGAACTTCACACTTTCAAAATTCGAATTTCAAGTAAAATGAAGTTTGTAAAAATCAAAGAAATTCATCTGAAACTATGATAAAGTGCATCTGAAATCAAAACGAAATTCAGTTTGAAAAATGCTCTCTGACAGACGAATTTTGAAGTTGCAACATTCGAATTTTTATATAAGTCTGAAAGATGCTTCTTTACAACAGACGAACTTTGAGTTCTCAAAATTCGAATTTCAAGCAAAACAAAATTTGAGAAAACTGAAGAAATTCGTCTGTAACTATGTTAAAGTTCATCTGAGATCAAAAGTGATTTAAGTTTCAAAACTGCTCTCTGACAGACGAACTTTGAACATTGAAATTTGAATTTTAGAAGCTAAGTTCTTAAGTCTATTTAAATGAAACATTGACATACGAATGATAAGAACTTGCAACATTCGAATGACAAGATGAGTCTGAAAAGAGTTTCTCTGACAGACGAATTTTGCCTTTCCAAAATTCGAATTTCAAAGAAAGTTATCTACTGTGGCCCTTTTTAGTTCAATGAACAGACGAATTTTGGGGATCCAAAATTCGAATTTCGAAGGCACTGTAGAAAATTGAAAACACTATTCATACTTAAACGAAAAACTTTCTTCTTGAAAATTCGTATGTCACATTGTGAAAATGTTTTGTAAGTTTCAAAATTCGAATTTCACTTTATGAACAGACGAACTTCGTGCTATAACGTTGGAAGCTTTAATCTACGATTCCTTCGAAATTCGTCTGTTGGCCAACCGAAATTCGAATTTCAGTATGTCAGAAACATTAAATGCGGTTGGTAAACGGATAGTTTTTTCAGAGTAACCGTTGAATAACTTCTCCAACGGATAGATTTAGTCTCTAACGGATATTTGAGACCTAAATCTATAAATACAATATCACTTGAAGTTATGGGTAATGTATCAAACTTGTATATACTGAATTTCTGCAAAATCTTCTTCTCAAAAGCTTTTACCCTCTCAACTTCTATACATACTCTTAAACTTTCATATCTACTCTTTTAAAGAGAGTTAATTCATTGTATTCAATCTACTCTTCATCTGGAAGATAGATTTACTTGTGAGGGGTATTCACAAGGGGATTGGGAAGCACATAGTGAAAGTGCTTGGAGAGTTTGAGAGAGCTCTGAAACAGAGCATACTCGTGTACTGTGGCCTTAGCAAGAAGCCCATTGAAATTCTTGCTGTATAGTGGATAAATCTCAAGAGATGTCTTGGGGACTGGATGTAGGTCAAGTGGAAAGACCGAACCAGGATAAATTGCTGAGTTTTCTTCTCCCTATCTTTACTTTTCAGCTTGCTCTGTTTTTACACGTTATTTTCTTTATACTGTGATATCTTCACTTACTTCACCTTGTGCAGAAAATTTTCAATCTTTCCAATTCACCCCCCCTCTTGGGAAGTCAGCCTTGCTAACAAGGAACTTCCTTGATGTCATGCATATAGAAAAAAATGTATGTGACAGCATCATTGATACATTACTTAATGTGCTGGGGAAGACTAAAGATGGCGTGAAGGCAAGGTTGGACTTAGTTGCCATGGGAATAAGAGGAGAATTGGCACTGATAAAGGAGTAACGCCATACTTATCTACCTCCTGTAGTATATACTCTATGTAGAAAAGAGAAAATTACTTTTTGTGAGTTTCTTGATGGAGTTAAAGTTCCAAAAGGGTACTCCTCAAACATTAGAAACCTTGTTTCTATGAAAGATTTAAAGTTAAAAGGTCTGAAGTCTCATGATTGACATGTTTTGTTGGAGAATTTTGTGCCGGTAGCCATACAATCCATTTTGCCCAAAAAGGTTCGAGGGGCATTCACCAAACTATGTTTCTTCTTCAAATATATTTGTAGTAAAAGTGATTGACCCTGTAAAGTTGCCAGTATTGCAAAGAGACATCATCGTTACTTTTTGCGAGCTCGAGATGCATTTCCCACCTTCTTTCTTTGACATGATAGTTCACCTAACAGTTCACCTAGTTAGGGAGACACAATTATGTGGCCCAGCTTATATAAGATGGATGTATCCAATTGAGTGCTACATGAAGATATTAAAAGGGTATGTGAAAAACTGAAGTAGACCAGAAGGTTGTATTGTTGAACGGTATATAGCCGAAGCTGTTGAATTTTGTACCGAATACTTATCCAATGTTAATAACATTGGCCTTCCTAAGTCTCATCACATGGGAAGGACATCTGGGGAAGGGATTATGGGAAAGGAAATTGTTAGCATCTCTAGGACACAGTGGGAGCAAGCTTACTTGTACGTTTTGCATAACTCTGATGAGGTTCTTCCATACGTGGAAATGTACAAAGAGAAACTTAGAAGCATAAACCCCAATAAGAATAAGAGTCGGATATCGAGAGAATATAATTGACTTTTTGTAGATTAGTTGAAGGATCACATTATTTCGGAGTCGGAAAGGAATCCTGGTTCAGTTTTAGACTGGTTAAGATGGTTTGCTAATGGTCCATCAATGCATGTCTTCTCTTACACTGGTTATCTCATAAATGGCTACACATTCTATACCAAAGAGCAGGATGATTAGAGCATAATGCAAAATAGTGGGGTAACACTATAGCTCAATCAATGCATATTTCTAGTGCCAAAGATAGGAACCATATTTTTGCAAATATGTCATACTTCGGGGTAATTGAGCACATATGGGAGTTGGATTACATCTTGTTTCAAGCATTGGTTTTTGGGTGTAAGTGGGTTGACAACAAGAATGGCCTTCGAGTTGATAAGTTAGGGTTCGTTCTAGTTGATCTTAATAAATCAGGGTGTAAAGATAAGCCTTTTATTTTAGCATCTCAAGCTTAACAGGTGTTTTATGTCCCTAACTCTGCTAATAAGAGGTGGTCCATTATAATGTTAACCAACAAAATAATCGATGGTGGAGACCAACAGGATGAAGATATTGAGGATGATCTATTCTCCGGGGCATCATTTGATATTGATTCCACTGAAGATGATTCTCTCTATAAGAAATATGATCATGAAGAGGGAATTTGGATCATGAAAAGGAAGGGACGAATCATTCAGGGTACAACTAGTAAGAGGAAAAGGTTTTATTTAAACATGATGGCTTTTAATTTCTTTTTGTTATTTAATATGATGTTCTTATTTTGTAATATAATTTCTTTTTCATTATTTGATTCTTTGCATATTTTTGCAGGTAAGTATGATTAAGGATGTGACATTACAAGGAGAGATGGTGAAGCACAAATGTGGTTTGACAGTACTAAAAGAGGTTTGCCATGCGAGAGATACTGGAAACAAGATCCATGTGGAATGAAATTACAAAAATCATCTAGTGAATGAAGGTGGGAAGAAGTTAAGTAGCTATATCGAAGTAACGGCAAAGTTGAAAGTGCCTATCAGCTATCCAAAATGGGATGATTAGAGGAAGGTCCCCTTTGCTGTGAAGGACTTTGTTTTCCAAGATATTGTGGTAATTAACTATAGTTATTAGATGCATTATTTTTTTTAATAGATGCATGCAAACTTATAATTAATTTGAGTATTTTGTTTTATAGTCCGCTTTTGATATTAACGAGAGCCATAGAGGGTATATATATCAAAAAGAAGGAATATCGATGCGTAATTTCTGATATATCTTGACTAAGCACTTTATGAAAGATGAAGTTGGCAACATCATTCAGCATTCGCTTGTGAGCATCCGCTTCTTGAATTTGCAATCTACATAAACTAAGAACACTGGGATGGTTTTATCGATCAGTGAAGCTAGGAAAAGTTCAAGGTAAACCATATTTTCCTATTAATAATTAAATCTATTCTATTACTCTTTATTTAAAATTGTTTGATTTAAGTACTAAAATTTTTTCAGAAATTAAGCGAAGCAAACAGTCAAAGAGCGAAGAGTCAATTGTACCCTTATAGAGCTAGTCGTCTGGGATACTCTAGAGTGGAGAAGAAGTTGGTAAATGCATTTACATCTTATGTTTGTTAATACTTAAATTTATTAGAATGATTAGTTGTTGTTTGTGTGAATGCACATGTGTCAAAGGAGGGATGCAAGCGAAAAAAAATACCTTATCATGAACTATGGTCAAAATCTAGGAAAAGCAAAGAAGGGATAATTGAGAATGAGAATGTTCAGGAGTTGTTGAAAAATAGTAAGTATTACTTTGTTGAAAAAATAATTTAAAATCTTACTTTTTAGGAAAAAATTATTTATTATATGTTTCATTTTCACAGGACAAGATTTCAAATGAGACCTTTGAAGGTGATGAAGGCTCAGGGTTGGATGTGCTTGGCTAGGCATTAGAGCTCCATGAGCACCCTGGACGTGTTAGAGGCATGGGGTTTGGTGTCACCAACAAGGCCTATTTCGAGACCAAACGTTGCCACTCAAACGTTGTAGCTAGGGTTGTTGAATTGGAGGCAATCATCCAGCAACAACGTGAAACACAATATGATATGAACAAACGATTAGCCTAACTGGAGTTGTTGGTCAAACAAGCTACCACGTAGGGGACCCAAGGGGTTGCAGTCAGTCCTAGTGCGAAAGATAGTTGCACTCCTCCATTTGAGCATCTCCCTCAGGTAATTGTTTTTCATATTAACTAAATTCATTATTAATTTTTTTTATACATATTAGTAATTTTTGATGTTATGATTAATATATAGGGTATAGGACATTGTCTATTGTGGCTGGATAACCCCCGGCGTGTTGTTTCAAAAGGACATGTCCATAATATCCTCTGGGACATGCTTCACAATGCACCCTTGCCTCAAAACCATATTAGAGTATCAATTGCACTACTTGAAGAGGAGAATGAAAAGTTGCCTATGCCTACCCAGGGGGCAAAAATGGTAGGACAGGCCGTGGGTGGATTTGCAGCATGGCCCGTGAACCTCATTACTATCACTCCATCAAAAAATGTAAGTTAGTTGATATTTCATTAATTACAAAAGTTCTTATGCTAGTAAATTGACCACTTGCATTGCATAGTCCACAGGAAAGAATAAAGGGAAGTAAATTGTTGCATCGGAATAATCAAAGGAATCAGTCACTACACCACCGAAGGGATTATCTTAACGTCAAGTTTCAAATTCACAAAATCGCGAATTGCTTAATGGTATATACACCATGGGATTGTGGTAGTTGATATGTCACACTTCATATTTAGACTCATTTCCCATATATTAAACTATATTTAAGTCCATTAATGCTTGATTAGAGACTTGATTGCATAAAACAATTTAAACCAATTTATTTCATTTGGGGTACTATTCACTTGGTTAACTTCTTTTCACCCGGTGAACTTTGAAAAATTCATAACTAAATAAATAAAAATCATATTGACATGGTTCAAGTCTCAAAATATAGATTAAAATATTCTATACATGGGAAAAATATTGAATAGGGAAATTACTTGGTCAATTAATACAGTAAATTCGTATTATCTTCACTATAGCAATGGTCATTTTTTAAAATTTCTGATTCTGACCATAACTTTGAAAAATCACCATAAATTATACAGAACTCCAAAATAAGTGATATTTATGTCTATGGAAAGCTACACATGTCTAATTTTTATACATATAAAACATTCATACAATAAACCACAAAAATTCTGAACAATACACAAGATTCTAAGCAGTGTCACAATGGCCATTTTCTTCCTACAACTTGTCAACATAGACCTTAATATGTACATACATGGCCATTTCTTGTCTTCACTTAAACTAGATGAACATAATTACATTCATGTAAAGTCCTAAAACCATACACATCATTTTCGCAAGGCATTCCAAACAAAGCACCAATGCAAGCAAGTTCATTTTAATTAAGAGCTTGCTTTTCCTTCCCCTTTTCTTCTTGGGCAATCTTGCCATAACTTGGACCTATGAAGTGAAACATTTGGAAAGAGAATGAGATTCAAAGAATCTCAGTAGTTACAACCAAATATGTGCATATTTTATCATACAATTCATAGAATCATCATTTGAAAGCAATCAACCAATTTATACCATACATTTTCATAAAAATTTCGGCACGGTAACATTTTAAAAATTGGACATCCAAGAGTCATAAAAGCTCTCATTCAAACAGCCAACACATCACATACAACATAAAATATTATTGTCATAGCATAGCATGTTCAAAACATTATTGAAAATAGTTTTAACAACTTTGACATAATTGGTAAAATAACTACCTTTGGGCTTTCCAAGTTCTATCTGTTGAATCAAGAGTTTTGATGATGTTAAAACCAACACCCAAGAGCTTGGATTGAAGATATCAAAGAAGAACAAAGCTGGTTCAAGTGAAGATTAACTGAGTATATGTTATTAGATCTTTTGTAGGATCTTTAGTTTTTGATATAATTGGGTAAAAGATTTTGATTTGAAGAAAAGATGTTTTCAAACTTTGATTTTATGTTAAATCTTTGAACATTTGAAAAATACCTTCAAATAGACGAAGGTTGAAAGTTTAAACTGAACTGTCAAGTTAGAAATTCGAACTTTGCCTTTGGAAATTCGAATTTCAAGCTAAAACTGAATAAGTCTGAAGAGACTGCTCTCTGTCAGACGAATTTTGGTTGTTCAAAATTCGAATTTTCATCTAGTCTGAAAAGAGGCCTTTGTAACAGACGAACTTCACACTTTCAAAATTCGAATTTCAAGTAAAATGAAGTTTGTAAAAATCAAAGAAATTCGTCTGAAACTATGATAAAGTGCATCTGAAATCAAAACGAAATTCAGTTTGAAAAATGCTCTCTGACAGACGAATTTTGAAGTTGCAACATTCGAATTTTCATATAAGTCTGAAAGATGCTTCTTTACAACAGACGAACTTTGGGTTCTCAAAATTCGAATTTCAAGCAAAACAAAATTTGAGAAAACTGAAGAAATTCGTCTGTAACTATGTTAAAGTTCATCTGAGATCAAAAGTGATTTAAGTTTCAAAACTGCTCTCTGACAGACGAACTTTGAACATTGAAATTCGAATTTCAGAAGCTAAGTTCTTAAGTCTATTTAAATGAAACATTGATATACGAATGATAAGAACTTGCAACATTCGAATGACAAGATGAGTCTGAAAAGAGTTTCTCTGACAGACGAATTTTGCCTTTCCAAAATTCGAATTTCAAAGAAAGTTATCTACTGTGGCCCTTTTTAGTTCAATGAACAGACGAATTTTGGGGATCCAAAATTCGAATTTCGAAGGCACTGTAGAAAATTGAAAACACTGTTCATACTTAAACGAAAAACTTTCTTCTTGAAAATTCGTATGTCACATTGTGAAAATGTTTTGTAAGTTTCAAAATTCGAATTTCACTTTATGAACAGACGAACTTCGTGCTGTAACGTTGGAAGCTTTAATCTACGATTCCTTCGAAATTCGTCTGTTGGCCAACCGAAATTCGAATTTCAGTATGTCAGAAACATTAAATGCGGTTGGTAAATGGATAGTTTTTTCAGAGTAACCGTTGAATAACTTCTCCAACGGATAGATTTAGTCTCTAACGGATATTTGAGACCTAAATCTATAAATACAACATCACTTGAAGTTATGGGTAACGAATCAAACTTGTATATATTGAATCTCTGCTGAATTTTCTTCTCAAAAGCTTTTACCCTCTTAACTTCCAGACTTGCACCAAAACTTTCATATCTACTCCTTTCAAGAGAGTTATTTCATTGTAATCAATCTACTCTTCATCTGGAAGATAGATTTACTTGTGAGGGATATTCACAAGGGGATTGGGAAGCACACAGTGTAAGTGCTTGGAGAGTTTGAGAGAGCTCAGAAACAGAGCAAACTCGTGTACTGTGGCCTTTGCAAGAAGCCCATTGAAATTCTTGCTGTATAGTGGATAAATCCCAAGAGGTGTCTTGGGGACTGGATGTAGGTCAAGTGGAAGGACTGAACCAGGATAAATTACTGAGTCTTCTTCTCCCTATCTTTACCTTTCAGCTTGCTCTGTTTTACGCATTGTTTTCATTATACTGTGATATCTTCACTTACTTCACTTTGTGCAGAAAAATTTCAATCTTCCCAATTCACCCCCCCTCTTGGGAAGTCAGCCTTGCTAACACTATCAAGCTTTGTATACCTTTTCCTTGATCTTCCAACACTCCTTTGGATCTTATAGCATCATAAAATAATGTCATTAACCATTGATTTCATCATCTTTTCCAATTAGTATACTTACTAACCCTAAAATTCCAAATTGAATTCATTTGGGTTTTTCTTGTACAACATACTTGTTCCTACTTAATTTGGACCCAAGAAATCCATTTTTGGAGTTAAAATTTTGAAATTCCATTCCTATCCTAACCCTCAGTCTGACCAAAAATGAGAAAAAATGGTAGAAAAATATTTACTCCATAAATCTTGCTACAACTTGTGTTTTCATGCCTCTTGAAGCTTTTTCACTCTTTTCCATGGTTTATTTGTTGAAAGCTCCATTTTTCCTCACTAAAATCCTCCATGGAAGAAATCTTAGGGAGGAAAAGGAGAGGAAAAAACTCATGGAACAACCTCTGTGTAGAAAGAAACATAAGATGGAGACCATAGAAGCATAGATCAATTAAAAGATCAAACTAATCACTATGCATTCATATCTCAAATTGAATCTAATAACATAAAAGATGCATTAAAAGATGAATATTGGATTCTAGTCATGCAAGATGAGCTCAATCAATTTAAGAGGAACCAAGTTTGGGATTTGGTACCTAGACCAACTAACAGACTAGTCATTGGCACCAAATGGGTGTTCAGAAACAAATTTGATGAATTTGGAATAATTGTGTGAAACAAAGCAAGGTTGGTAGCTAAAAGATATAATCAAGAAGAAAGCATTGACTATGAGGAAACTTTTACTCCAGTTGCAAGATTGAAAGCTATAAGAATACTCTTAGTGTTTTCTTACATAAAAGATATCAAGCTATATCAAATGGTTGTAAAGAGTACATTTCTTAATAGTTATATTATGGAAGAGGTTTATGTTGACTAACCTCCAGGTTTTGAGGACTCAATAAAAACAAACCATGTCTATAAGCTTAAGAAAGCTCTCTATGGACATGAAAGATTAAGCAACTTCTTAACAGAATAGGGGTTCTCTAAAGGCAAAGTGGACACTACACTCTTCACAAAAAAATAAAAATTTACTTATGGTGCAAATTTGTGAAGATGATATTATCTTTCCGGCTACTAATGAAAAATTGTGCAATGAGTTTGCTAAGTTAATATGGGATGAGTTCAAGATGTCTATGATGGGTGAAATCAACTTGTTCCTTGTATTGTAAATCAAACAAATAGATTATGGCATTTTTTTGAGTCAAACCAAGTATCTAAAAAAGCTTTTGAAGAAGTTTGGATTAGAGAATGCTAAATCTATTGGCACTTCTATGAGCACTTAAACCAAGCTGGATATGGATGAGAATGGAAAGCCTTTTGATATTACCAAGTAATAAGGAATGATTGGATCTCTTCTGTTTCTAATTGCAAGTAGGCCTAACATTATGTTCAGTGCTTATATGTGTGCCAGATTTCAATCATGTCCAAAGGATTCCCATGTAGTTGCTGTAAAAAGCATATTTTGATATCGTAGTGGAACATTTCAAATGGGGCTATGGTATCCTAAAGGCAATCTTGAAGAGCCTATTGGGTTCACCAATACTAATTTTGCTGGTTCAAAGACTGATAGAAAGAGTGCAAGTGAAACATGCCAATCCTTTAGTAGCTCTCTTGTGTCTTGGTTCAGCAAAAAGCATAATAGTGCTTAATACATTGCTACTGGAAGCTGTTGTGCTCAAATCTTATGGTAAACTAATAACGTGAACATCTTGGAGTCATGATCAATGAAGTTCCTATAAAATGTGATAACTCAAGTATTATCAACATCACAAAGAATTCAGTAATGCATTCGAGGACTAAGCATCGAAATTAGACATCATTTTATCAGACATCATGTGCAAAAGAAGGATGTTTCTCTTGAATATGTGCCTACTGAACATCAACTTGCAGATGCCTTAACCAAACCATTGGCAGAAGACAGATTATACCATATTAGAAGACAATTGGGAATGGTAAAGCCAAATGAGTTGTAAGATTATTTTAATATTTTCTTATTAAGTTCATTTCTGATTTATCTATGTTGATATGTTATTGACTTAAACATCGGAGAGTCCTTAGAATTTGTTTTGCAGGTACTTCTTATGTTAAGACTGATGAAAACCTAATAAATGTGGAGTATCTGATGTGAAAGGGGACCTGGCAGGACAATGGAATTGAGTTTTCATGACAAGTTGTACTACCAAGCATCATTTCCAGAAAACTTGTGCTCTCTAGATTAGCATGATGTTAGGACAAAGCTATCATACTTGTCAGGACATCATTCTTGTTGTGATAATTGTTGCTTTTTGTGTTGCTCAATTTCATGACAAGACTTACCCCTTGTTATGACAAGAACTTGTTTGGTTGTTTTCAAAAGTTTTGTTGTGGCTTGATTTCATGACAAGCTATGAACCTTGCTATGATAACATCCCAACGTTCTCTCTAAAAATGTTTCAGCTCTCTCTCCCTTTGTTACATGATTTCATGACAAACCTCCAGGGTTATCCTACCATCATATCTATTATATATGTGTCTTGAATAGAAATAATCGCTCATTTCATGAAAACCTAAAACCTTGTTTGCACAACCTCTCTCTTGTTCTTAACTGTTACCTCACCACATTCAAATTCCTAACCAGAAAATCACTCAAAATTATCTCCAAAAACCCTTTTCTACCAATAGTAAACCGTTCAAACTCCTCTTGTGTGAGAATTTGAGGCGAATTATAGCAAAGGATGCTCAGAAGAACAAAGGAAGACCTAAGCATAACATGAAGTCCCAATACATGAGAAAATCACCTCCAGAGGTTCAAAACATGGAGAATCAAGCAAGGAACCTCCTCCCAAACATCAACAAACCTAGAAATCTCAGAGCAAGCGTGGTTCAATGCAACAGTCTCATCAATTATCCAACAACTCTTCTGACCCTTCATTGGCAACTAGACCTCTCTAGAACAACATGAACATAAAGGAGTTGTTTAAGGAAAAATATAGCATGCAAAAGGTGATTCCTTCTCATTATCTAGATTTTGAAAATTTTCTGTATGCATTCAAGTTTGAAGTAGCTGATATAGTAGAATCGTATAAGCATGTTTTGGAACCATATGAGAACTTTGATGAAGACATTATTAAAACCTGGTATACAACTCTCAAATATTATGGTGCTTGTGAAAGATATGAGGTTAAGATCAGGAAGAAAGTAATTTGGTTCACTGAAGTAGACTTAGCTGGGTATCTTGAACTGCCAAGAGAAAATTGGTTCAAAGTTGATCTCAACGACACCAAGTTTCTTGATGAAGATGCAGACAATAATGAAGAAGGTGGTGATTCTGTGAATTATAAATGGAGTATTATGGCTAAAAGGACCAGAAAAGATATGCCTAAGGAAAGGAAGATTCCTGCTATAGAACTAAATGTGAAATACAGAATGCTTCACTACATTGTCTCGAGGATGATCTTCAACAAGTCTGGGTGATTCACTCTCATCACCAAAGCTGAAATTATGACTATGGTGTTGATGATCAAGGAATAACCTGTAAATATGGCTAGTTTGATTCTACAAAGGATAATGAAGGCCAAGTAGTATAGGAACAAAGGTAGCGTACCATATCGAAGCAATATTTCAACAGTTCTAGAGATCAACAAGGTTCAATACTTAGAGAAAAATGATGGGATCTACCCTGAACCATTTAATGAGCAAACTTTGCAGAAAATGAAAATTGCATTTGAGAATGGGAAATGGGTTGACAATGGGAGGAGAGGAAAAGCAATAGATAAAGAAGAAGAGGAAGAAGGGGTCAGTGTGGAAGGTGAAGTTTCTACAGCTAATAGAGGTAAGGGAGTTGTATCTGAGGGTTCTGAGCATACTCACACGCAGTCTCATACCACTCCCTTCTTACCTAAACCATAACCTTCATCCTTTACCCATCCTAACTTTGCCAGACTTGAAAGCCTTATTGACAACAAATTCCAAGCATTATCTGTTCAAGTCAATGAAATGTGAGACAATTTGGGTTACCTGTTAACAGAGACAAATTATAGGATTAGGCCTCAAGCTAAAGTCTTTGATGAGTTCATTAACTTGGTTGCTCTAAACTTCAAAACCAAGCTGTCAAAACTAAGTCCCCATATCTCCCCTAAGCCCTTTACTCTGTTTAGGATTGAGATTCCCATAAGGCACAAAGATACAGAACAACAGAAGGATGAGGTTGGACCTTATTTTGCTAAGAGTCCTAATCTTGACTCTCTTAATCAATTCTCTGCTAAGACTCCTGAGATTCCTTCTCTTGCTCATGAAGAAATAGCTATTGGCATTAACATTACTGCTAAACCAACATCAATTCACACTCTTGTCATTCCCTCTCCAATAGTTGGTAATGTGTCTACTGAACCTTTCATAGGCAAAACTATCATACTAGAGACACCTGACGCTGAAGGAGCTAGAACCTTTGTGATGGATGATGTGATGGCAGTTGCAAGGGAGATTCTTGAGCAAAAAAAGCAAAAAGCTGAAGAGAAAGAGCAAGCCACCACTGCTGAACAAGCTTCTAATGATGAGGATAACCAGATTCTGGATGCTCTATCTACTTTGATTCAAGAAGACTACCTTTGAGAACAATCTATTATTGAGGTTGTGCCAATCACCATTGTTACACCAAGGCCTCCAAGATGAAGAATCAAAATGATAGCCAGAAGAAGTCATGGCCCTTTCATTCCTCCATCTTTGTATGAAAGAGTTCAAGAAGCTATTCCATAAACTCAAGAACTTCGTGAAGAAATTGATGAAGCAACAAGGAATCTACCTTAAGATGTTGAACAAAGACCTTTTTTTTTATGACAAAAAAGGGGAGTAGGATAGGGATAGGAATAGGAGATTGGATATGATTTTGTTCCATATGTAAACTAATTTCTCTTTTGCTTTGATATGTTTACATGCTCTAACTTGTATGCTCTAATATGTATGTTAATCTTGTACTTAATATGAGCTTTTGTGAATGATATATCAGTTATATTTTTAGTTATATCAATTCTTTGTCTTATACTTAATATTCTTTATCATACAAATTTTTTGAGGGGGAACTTTCATAAGCAATCTCTAGTACTAACCTTTTAATTGAGTATTTTGTCATCATAAAAAAGAAGGAGAATGTTAGATAAAAAGATAATTTTGATGATTTACAAAACTCCTGAAGTTGAAAAGATTGATTCAAAGGGAGTCATAATATTGGAAGAAGGTTGACCAAGTGAATAAAGGACATGGAGCTTTGTAACACGTGAAGAATTATTTGTTTTTATGTCATTATCTTAGATTTGAAGGGGTAGAGCTTTAAACTTAATTTTATTACCATCAATCTTAAAGGAGCATATATTTGATGTTTGGGTAACAAGCTCATCGTTTTTAAACAAACTTAGTAACGGCTAGTTAATGTCTTAAACTGTTAGATTTCCCTGAAATCTATATGTAGAACCACATTTAAGGTGGCGGATAACAATATTAAGTGAGATTACATCCAAACTCTGCTAAAATCTTTATGTTCTCATTTGAAGCCCTATGTAACCTCTTAGAGAGTCATTATTGCTCATCAAATTTTATCCACTCTTAAAAGAGAGATACTATTTGCTATAATCGTTCTTTCTATATTGGGTAGAAAATTCTTAGTATGAGAAATACTAAGAGAATTTGTAAACACATTTGTTGGGTGTGAGAAGTGAGATTGAGTAGCATTAGTTTGAGTTGGATGTTGTACTGTGATTTTTACAATAGCCCACTCAAATCTTGCAAGAATAGTAGATAAATCTCAAGTAAAATTTTGAGAACCATATGTAAGCCAATCGAAGAGGTCGGACTAGGATAAATACTTGTGTTTAATTCTCTCTTACTTGGCTTATTTCATTTTTGCATTAGTACTCTGTCTTTGTATTCTTGTCCTGCTATATTGTTTTACCTCTTTATGTAGAAATTTGTAAAAGTCTAATTCACCCGCCATTACAACTATACTTTCACTTTGAAAATTAGATGTAATAAATAACTTCTTAATCTTTATGGAAAAGCCTTAAACTACAAAATATATGAAATTGGGGAAGTAATAGTTAATCATCAATATTAAAAATTTTTTATTATTAAAATTTTCGCTGTTTGCTGTGGATATTTGTATTCGGTGCTTGGTTTTATGAGAAATAATATTGTAGTTTCTGGTACAAAGATATAAATATCATTAATATTTAATATTAATAGCAATATGAAATATAAAATTTATATTAAATTAAATTACAATATTTAGTATTGCGCACTACCCACCTCATTTAAATTGAATAATATGAAGGGGATACGTATATAAGTTCATCTTTGAAATAGTATACAATATTGGTCTATTAAATCTATTGTGGATTCAAAAGTATTACTCTAAAGATATAAGTAAAAGTTAATTAACTATCTCGATTTCTCTAAAAATCATATTTTTTAAAAGTTACCCTTATTTAATTTCTTTTTTATCGAATTATTTAATTTCTTTCTCTCTCTTTGAGATATATTAAATATGAGATATTTTTTAAAATACATAATAAATACTATCTGATATAATGTAAAGATCATATATTCAAAATTAAGGTAAAAGATCTTATATTTAAGATAATAGATAATAGTATTTATTATGCATTGGAAAAATGCCCATATTTAATTCATACAAAAAAGAGAGAAAAAATTTAAATATGGATAGTTTTAAAAAAGTATTTTTAAATAAAATAATTAATTGATTTTAACTCACATTTCATAATACACTTTTCATAATCATTTTAATTTGATCTAGCGAAGTCTTATATTAACAATCGGAGAAAGGTTTTTTTTTTGAGACAATCCAAAGTATTTTTTTTTAATTTCTAGTACTAGAATTATTTTTTTACTTGAAGCATCCAGTATCTTAAACATATCCTACTTTAATTAGAGAATTTATCAAAATTCAAATTCATTCGAATCAAATTGGGTAAAATAAAAAGGATGGTAAAATTCTACCATCAAATATTTGATGCAAATGTATCTCTCTACTTGAATTAAAATCACCAAATTAAATCAGTATAATCTTATAAGTTAAATAAGGTGTTTGATACTTGGTAATTCAGTGGTAGTATTTTTTTGGAAAAATTAGAAAATGGAACCAAAAAATCAACTTATTTAAAAAATTAGACCAAAATTGATTTTTTTTAATGTAAAAATAGAAGATTTTGAACCTTGTATAGATTTTTTTTGCTAAAAAAATCAATTTGGTATCAAACATTAAATATTTTTTTCCCAAAATCTAATTTTCCCTATGTTTTTTTATAACAACAGTAGTTCAGCACTTCAGCTTTTGTTTTTTTCTGGTACTAGGCAGTGTCGTAGTTGGCTGTTTGTCAGAATGTGATAGGCTCTTGCAGTTTAACTATGGTTAGTTGGACCGAAAAAAAAAAAACTATGGTTTAACGCGTGACGCTCCCAATCTTGCGCGTTCTAATACACGTCTCCTACCCAAAAAGAAAATTATCAATCACATCACGGGTACCCACTTCGTTCAACTCTATTTTGCTTAACAAATTTTAATGATTCAAATTTGATATTTTCTAAAATTATTATTAAAAATATTAATTTATGACAATTCAAAAAATAAATTTAACTGATTAAAATTTTATTTGAATAATTATAAATGATTTTACAAATGTTTTTTTTTGTAAAAAACATTTCACACAATACATGTTTCCAATAATAATTAAATCAGCAAAAATGTTAAAAAACTTACTTTTTTTCCCGTTATATTAGTACATACATAACATTTACAAATTATTAAATAATAAACCTAAAAATAGGTTAGAAGGACATGTCTAAAGGAAGCTTTAAAATTTGGTAATGAGATACTCCTTTCATTCTAAGTTATATGTTAATCAAAAGGTTTTTTTTAGCATATTAAAAAGTTTTTATTATATTTTTAAATTTCTAAAAATTCAAAATTTCTAATCTCATCTTTATTAATTTCACTCATTTCATTAAATATAATACAAGTTATAATACTAATAATACAATAAATAAAGGGCAAAAATGACAAACCACTATATATTACCTTATATTATAGGGTAAGAAAAATTTGTCATGTTATCTTATAAAATAGGACTGATGGAGTATATAATTGTAAATTTTTTATACTCTTGATCATTATTATAATGACCATTCTAAAAACTTTGCATAGTTTTTATTATAAGACCTTATATATTTCACAGGGCACATTAATTTTTTTTCCTCTCTAAATGATCTTGATTTAATACTATCACACTTAATTTATTGGGTATTCTTTCTTTTCAGCATATTAAAACTTTATTAAGGGTAAATTAGAAAATCGTTTTAAAATTTTTGACAATTTATTAACCTTAGCAAATTCTAACTGATTTCTTTTATCCCCACAATTTAGTTAAAAATCTCTTATAATAGAATTTGGAGTCAATAATATATTGATTAACTTTAAAACAATTATTTTCAAAATATTAAATTATAGGGATTGGATTGAAAATAAAGATAAACTGCTAAAAATTATTATTTTAGATATAAAATGCATATTAAATTACATTATTTAGCTGTGAGCATTATCCAACTCATTTGAATTGAATTTTGTCTAAAAAAAAATTGAATTTGAAGAGGATACGCTGCATATGGATAAGTTTCTCTTTGACCCCCTATTTACTTGGATAGATTTGGAGACAAGGGAAAGGAAAAGAATATTTTCTCTTATTTGATTGAATAAATTTAAGGAGAGGGGAGGGAAAATTGAAATTTTTTTTATTTGATTTAATAAATTGAACGGGATCTCTCTCCCTCCAAAAGTGGAGGAATTTGGAGGGAAAGTAGGTTACAAAAAATTATAATGATGAAATTAGTTTATTTAATAAGAGTGCAACCATTGTCTCTCTCTATGGTGGGGAGAGACTTTCTTTTAAATTATATCCTAAATAACCCTAGTCTCTATCTTTATATAAATAGCGTTTCTTATTAGATTAATTTAGAAAAATTATTTAAATTAAATAAAATCTTAATTAAATAGATTAGTTTAAATTTAAATATATCTAATAGATTAAATCTAAATTAATTATTTAATCTAAATCTAGAATCAAATTTAAATTTAATTTATCACAAAACTCAAATTTAAATTATCACATTAGTTTAAATTTAAATCCATCACATATAATCAAATTTAAAACTAATTCATTTAAATTAATTAAATAATATATATATTTCAAAATATATTTAATATATCAAATGTATAATATATCAAACACACACACACACATATATTTCAAATTTTATAAAATATATATCAAATATATTTATTTATAAATTCCCCCATCCTAAATTGAATGTTAAATTCATCAAATTTAGACACATTTTAGGTTCAATGAATCTGGACATTCTAGTTCGAGTTGGTCGTCTATTCTTATGTGCGACCCTAGAGGCATATATGATGTTGACAGAGAGCTAATGACACTATTGTGTTGAATCAAGTGTTTTGATGATTCCAAATCAACCTTCAAGAGCTTGGAGTAAAGATATCAAAGGTGCACAAAAGGTTTCAAGTGAAGAAATTTTGAAGAAATCAGTGCAAGAATAGATGTAGATTGTTTAGTAATATTTTAATTTGAGTAAAAGACTTTGATTTGGTGAAAATATGTTTTAAAACCTTAATTCTATGTTAATTTATGGAATATTTGAAAAACACCCACCAACAGACGAAGTTTGAAAGGTTTATACAAATGTGCCATTTTGAAAATTCGAACTATGGCTTTGCAAATTCGAATTTCGTATTGAAAATGAATAAGTCTGAAAAATAGTCTTCTTTGACAGGGGAATTTTGTATTCCAAAATTCAAACTTTGACCTATGTCTGAAAAGAGCCCTTCTCTGATAGACAAACTTTGATGTTGAAAATTCAAATTTCAAACAAAATGTAACTTATGAAAATTGAAAAATTCGTTTGAGAATGTGTCAAAGTTCATATGAAAACAAGTTTAAAAAGAGCTTTAAAATTGCCTACTGACAGACGAACTTTGGACATGAAAATTTGAATTTCAGAAACAAAGCTTGTAAGTCTGTTGTGTTGATGTGTTGACATACGAATGACAATACTTATAAATTCGAATTTTCAAGTAAGTCTAAAAAGATATCTCTCCAACAGACGAACTTTGCCCTTTGAAAATTCGAATTTTGAATTTATGAACTATTGTACCTCATTGAACCAGCTTTTGACAGACAAATTTTGGGGTTCCAAAATTCAAATTTTAAAGGTACTGTAGCAAATTGAATTTACTGTTCACACTTGATAGAATAACATTAAACATGGAAATTCGTATGTTCTAACATAGAATCATTTTCTAAAGATGAAAATTCAAATTTTGATTCATAACAGACGAACTTCGGAAGTTCAACGTTAAAGACTATTCGGTTTCTGTGAAATTCGTCTGTTGGCCAACTGAAATTTGAACTTTGAGTGTCAGAAGCATTAAATGTGTTGGTAAACGAATAGTTTCTCAAAGTAACCGTTGGATAACGTCTCTAACAGCTAGATCTTGTCTCTAACGTATTATTGGGGCAGAAATCTATAAATAGAATTTCATTTGAAGATGTGGGTAACGATTTTAATTTTGTTTATACTGAAACTCTGCCAAATCATCTACTCAAAGTCTCTTACTCTCACACTTCAATATTTGTACTCCACTTTCATATTCATTATGTTTAAGAGAGTTTATTAGTTGTACACAATCTTATCTTCATCTGGAAGAAAAATTTTCTTGTGATGGGATATCACAAGGGATTGAGAAATCACTTAGTGAGAGTGCAAAGAATGAAAGTGTGAGCTCTAGAAATAGAGCATCATTTGCAAGAAGCCCACTGAATTCTTGCATAATAGTGGAAAATCTCAAGTGGTGACTTGGGGATTAGACGTAGGTCAAGTTGAGAGACCAAACCAGGATAAATATCAGAGTCTTCTCTTCCCTAATATTACTTTTATTGTTTATTCATTCATACTTTATTTTACCATCACCCTTTGTTTTCTTCACTTTCTTGATATTTTGCAGAAAATTTTTAATCTTCCCAATTCACTCCCCTCTTGGGAAGCCAGCTTATCTAACAAGTGGTATTAGAGCCTAGAATCCCAATCAAAGGATTTTACAGTTCGAGAATTTAAATGGCTGGCTTTGGAGAAAGCATACTACCAGTCTTGCTTCAGTGGAGAACACTATGGTTACTGGAAGATGAGGATGCAAATCTATCTCCAGTCCATTGATCTGAACATCTGGTCTGTCATCCAGAAGGGAGATTTTGTCCCAATGGCTTTGGAGGATGATGGGAAATACAGAGAGAAGCCAGAAGCTGAATGGAACGAGAAAGATAGAAGAAGAGTCTTGCTGAACTTCAAGGCAAAACACTGATTGGTCAGTGCATTGAATCAAGACGAATTCTATAGAGTCTCACAGTGCTCCACTGCCAAGGAAATATGGGACACCTTGCAAATTACTCATGAAGGAACAACTGGAGTAAGAGAAAACAAATGGAACACCTGTATAGGTGAATATGAAAGCTTCAGGATGGCAGAAGGAGAAAGCGTAAAAGTGCTATAGAAGAGATTCACCCTCATTGTAAATCAACTGAAGTGTCTGGGCAAAGAGTACACTAAAACAGAAAAAGTCAAAAAGATCCTCAGAGCTCTTCCTCTAGAGTGGCAACCCAAAGTACCAGCAATAGAGGAAACCAGAGGAGAATCAATGGCATCTATCATAACTCTCTTTGGTAGCCTCGAGGAATATGAAGGAAAGATAAAGGCTCTCAAAGAGGCTAGACAAGACAGAAAGAAGAAGGGTCTTGCTCTGAAAGCTGCTGAGGAGAAAGAAAAAGAGTCTGATGATGTAGATGAGTTAGATGAAGAAACCCTGGCTATGATGGTCAGAAAATTTGGAAGATTTTACAACAAGAAAAGAAACAAGAAATTTTTCAAGAAAGGAGCAGCTGGAGATAGTAAGAGAGAAGGAAAAGAACTAGTAACCTGCTACAAGTGCAACAAGCAAGGACACATTAAATGAGATTGCCTATAATTCCTCAAGAAGCAGGAAAAAGAAAAGAAAGTTGCAACAAAGTCAAGAAGAAAAGAGCTTACATCTCATCAATCTGGGGTAACAGCTTAGATGAGGAAGAAAATGATGAAGAAGAGATTGCCAACATCTGTCTGATAGCTCTTGCATCTTAAGAAGCTGAAACTCCATCCAACAGTGATCAAGATGATGAGGTATATGAATCTGAACCTTCCTATTCTGAATTACTGGATACATTTCATGAATTGCATGATGAATTTGTCAAGACTGCCAAATAACTTAAGCAAGCCAAGAAAAAAATTAACAAACTAGAATCTTATTGCAACATCTCTAAAACTGCTTCTCTGCATACTGAATCTGCTTGCTGTAAATCATGCATTGAGTTGAAACAAACTAATGACTATCTGGTAAAAAGCATGTATAGACTCACTAAAGGAAAAGACATATTGTTTGCTTTAATGGGAAGTCAAAGATTATCACAGGGAAAGGCTGGACTTGGCTATGATTCTTGTGCTGTAAAAGAAAATATTAGGAAGAAAAATCAGAATGTGTACATGAGACATTTTGTGCATGCTAGTGGCAATAGAAAGAAAGATCATATGTCACATCACATTGAATCATATAATCAACCAAGGCATGCAAAACAAAAATATTATCTGCATTGTTTTCTTCCTAGTTCTCAATCCAACAGTCCCTTTACCACTTGTCACTTCTGTAACAAGAAGGGACATATTCCCAGTTCATGTGCTTTAAAGAAAAATGGACTTGACAGGAAGGTTAAATGGGTTCACAAAGGTACATCTGTATCTAGGGAAAAGACTACTGATAGAAAAGGACCCAAGCAAATTTGGGTACCTAAAAAGAAAATATGAACTTTGTCTTGCAGGTTTGTCTTAAAGCCAAAAAGAGTAACAAATGGTATATGGATAGTGCCTGGTCAAGTTATATGACTGGTGATAATGAGAAGTTCATCATTCTCAGAGACAAGAAAGGAGGAAAGGTGACATTTAGAGGTGATCAATATGGCAAACTAGTTGGTATTGGCATTGTGGGCAAGAATCCTGAAACATCTATTGAAGAGGTGTTGTTTGTAATTAACCTCAATCACAATCTACTAAGTGTAAGTTAGACATGTGACAAAGGAAACTGGGTATTGTTTAACTCAAAGTCTTGCTTGGTCATCTGAAAAAGTGATCACAAAGTAATTCTCAAAGCTCAAAAGGATAGTAACTGTTATGCTATTGATCTTGATGAACTTCCTTCCTTAGATTCAGTCTGCTTAATTAGTCAGGATAATGATAGTTGGTTGTGGCATAGAAGACTAGCACATGTTAACATGAATCAACTATCAAAACTGGTTAAAAATGAGTTAGTCACTGGCCTACCAAAAATTACTTTTGAAAAAGACAAAGAATGTGATGCATGCCTAAAAGGAAAACAAATCAAATCTTCTTTCAAATCTAAAAACGAAGTCACCACAACTAGACCACTAGAATTACAAAATATGGATCTGATTGGTCCATCTAGGGTAAAAAGCATTGGTGGAAATTTGTTTGTGCTTGTAATTGTGGATGATTACTCTAGATTTTCCTGGACAATATTTTTTTTCCTCCAAGAGTGATACGTTTGATGCATTTGTAACCTTAGCTAAGAAAGTGCAAAATGAGAAAGGTATTTCTATTGTGTCTATCAAGTCAGATCATGGAGGAGAGTTTAAGAATTCATACTTCCTGGAGTACTGTGATGAGCATGTAATTGATCACAACTTCTCAGCTCTAAGAACTCCTCAACAAAATGAAGTAGTGGAAAGGAAGAACAGAACAATTGGAGAGATGGCTAGAGCAATGCTGAATGAAAAGGAACTATCTCAAGTATTCTGGGCTGATGCAGTAAACACAGCAAGCTACATCATAAATAGAGCCTACATCAGACCAATCCTTGGGAAGACTCCTCATGAGCTGTACAAAGGAAGAAAGCCAAATCTCTCACATCTACATGTGTTTGGCTGCAAGTACTTCATCCACAACAATGGAAAGGAGAATCTGGGTAAGTTTGATGCCAAATCTGATGAAGATATATTTCTGAGCTATTCTAGTAGAAGTAAGGTATAGAGTTTTTAATAAAAAATCTAAATTAGTAGAAGAATCTGTGCATGTAGTATTCATTGAAAATGAAACTGTTTCCAAACATGTCATTGATGAGGATGATCTTACCTCAAGCTTTAAAAATTTAGATCTTTCTGATGAAGGTAAAATTGAACCTCCAAAAATATCTGAATCTATTAACATAGAGTAAGATATTCAAGAGAAAGACTTTGAGGATAAATACAATGAAGAAATGTCTCAAGAACTCCCTAGAGCTTGGAGATATCAAAGGAATCATCCTGTTGATCAAGTGATAAGAGATGTTCAAGAGAGAGTTAAAAGCAGAAAACAGTTAAGAGATCAAATGATAAACTATGCTTTTATTTCTCAAATTGAACCTAAATATACTAAAGAAGCCTTAACTGATGAATACTGGATTTTAGCTATGCAAGATGAGTTGAATCAATTTGAAAAAAATAAAGTTTGGGATTTAGTGTCCAGACCCAAAGATCATCCTGTCATTGGCACCAAATGGGTTTTTAGGAATAAGCTTAATGAATCTGGATGAATAATCAGAAATAAAGCTAGAATGGTTGCCAAAGGATACAATCAAGAAGAAGGAATTGATTTTGAAGAAACCTTTGCTCCAGTGGCTAGATTAGAATAAATTAGAATTCTGTTAGCATATGCATGCATGAAAAATATTACGTTATATCAAATGGATGTGAATAGTACTTTTCTTAATGGATATATCATGGAAGAAGTTTATGTAGACCAACCTCCAGGCTTTGAGGACTCTATAAAACCAAACCATGTCTATAAACTAAAGAAAGCCCTTTACGATTTAAAGCAAGCTCCTAGAGCGTGGTATGAAAGATTAAGTAATTTTCTAACTAAAAAGGGGTTCAACAAAGGAAAAGTAGATACAACTTTATTCACTAAGAAAGAGAATAAAGATTTACTTATTGTTCAAATCTATGTTTATGATATTATATTTGGTGTTACTAATGAATCTCTTTGCAAGAATTTTTCTAAGCTAATGCAGGGAGAATTCGAAATGTCCATGATGGGTGACCTCAACTTCTTCCTTGGATTGCAAATCAAGCAGTGTGATGATGGCATATTTCTCAATCAATCCAAGTATCTGAAAGAATTGCTGAAAAAGTTTGGAATGGAGAATGCTAAGCCAATGGAAACACCTATGGCTACTGCAACCAAACTGGATATGGATGAAGAGGATAAAATGTTTAACATAACCCAATATAGAAGAATGATTGGATCTCAGTTATACCTAACCACCAGCAGACCTGACATTATGTTTAGTGTTTGCATGTGTACAAGATTCCAATCATGCCCCAAAGAAACCCATGCAACTGCTGTGAAACGTATTTTCAGATATCTAATTGGAACATCATAGATGGGTCTTTGGTATCCTAAGGAAAATGGAGAAGATTTGAAAGGATACACTGATACTGACTTTACAGGATCCAAAACTGACAGAAAAAGCACAAGCCGAACATGTTAGTTTCTTGGAGGATCCCTGGTTTCATGGTTTAGCAGGAAGCAAAATAGTGTGGCCTTATCAACAGTAGAAGCTGAATATGTTGCAGCTAGAAGCTGTTGTGCTCAAGTCATCTGGATGAAACAGCAGCTTGAAGATCTTGAGATTGAGATAAAAAAAATACCTATAATGTGTGACAACCAAAGTGCCATTAACATCACGAAGAATCCAGTCATGCATTCAAGGACGAAGCATATTGAAGTTAGGCACCACTTCATAAGAGATCATGTTCTGAAAGAAGAAATCAGATTAGAATACATCCCTACAGAAGATCAAGTTGCTGACATCTCGAGAAAGCCTCTTTCAGAAGATAGGCATTGTAAAATCAGGAGAGAATTGGGTTTGGTAAATCCCAATGAACTGTAAGAAAATTTCTGTATCAATTTGTTTTAGAATTTCTGACATTGATTTAATTCTAATTTTAGCATCGGAGAAAGTTTAATGCAAGTTGCAGGAGCTCCTCATGAGTTTAAATGACAGTAGATCTGAAAAATGGAGCAAATCAGAATGGAACAGTCAAAAGGAGAAAGAGACAGCAAGAAATCTGAGTTCTGGATCCATTCTGTAAGTTTTTAAAGTTGAAATTCGGATTTTAGTTGTGTTAGATGAATTTCCTTGATAAATTATGTTTTTAAACAAGTCAGCATGCTCAACATTCGAATTTAGATATCTAACAGACGAACTTCAACTTTCTTTACATTGTAACAGTTCTCGGTAGCCCCTCCAAATTCGACTGTTGGTCCTCGAAAGTTTAAATTTTCAAGAATAAAAGTTTCAATGTTATCTTTGTCCAATATGATGATTATACAAATGTCTATTTCTTAACATACGCATGTTGGAGAAACTTTACAAAGTGCAGAAATTTGAATTTCTAATTCAAAATTTGTCTGTTGAAACATGCTTACAATGTTGAATCTCTAAAAGAGGAATTTCCTTATGCATAATTCATCTGTTGTTTGTTGCATTGATTATTGCTTGTTGCCTGATCTTTGAAATTCGAACTTTGTTAAGACAAAGTTCATCTGTTCATCCTGTGCTACTTAAACCAAGCCTCTGTCAGATGAACTTTCAGAAGAAAATTTGTCTGTCAGTAAGCTTTGCTGGATGGTTTAACTTTTAACTGCTCGAAGTTTGAATTTTGACCCCTCAAAATTCGTCTGTCCTGTGGTTACACACGTTAAAACCAACGATTTTCCTTTGAATAGACACAACCCTATTCATCTCTTCTCTGGGTCTGTTCAAATTCTCTCTTCAATGTTCTTCAGTTCTAACCGTAAATCTTGATTTCCTATTGTTTAAACTCCTTCTCACATCCTATAAACCCATTCTCAGCTTCATTCTGAATCATTCATCAACGAAAATGGCACGAGTAAAGATTCCAGAAGTTGGAAAGGGAGAGACACGACCGAAGAGAACGATTAAATCCCAATATGCCTCAAAGAAGGGTGAAAAATCGAAGAGAAAAGCCGAATCAAGCAAGGAAACTCCCTCCAAACAACAGAAAACTATTGAAACAAGAGTTTTGATGATTCCAAACCAACGTTTCAAAAGCTTGGATTGAAGATATCAAAGGAGATCAAAGCTGTCTAAAGTGAAGATTTTCTAAGTATTTGCTATTAGATCTCTTGTAGAATCTTAGTTTTTGTTATGATTGGGTAAAAGATTTTGATTTGAAGAAAAGATGTTATCAAACTTTGATTTTATGTTAAATCTTTAAATATTTGAAAAACACCCACAAACAGACGAAGGTTGAAAGTTTGAACTAAACTGTCAAGTTAGAAATTCGAACTTTGCCTTTGGAAATTTGAATTTCGAGCTAAAACTGAATAAGTGTGAAGAGATGGCTCTCTGTCAGACGAATTTTAGTTGTTCAAAATTTGAATTTTCATCTAGTCTGAAAGAGGCCTTTTGGTAACAGACGAACTTCACACTTTCAAAATTCGAATTTCAAGTAAAATGAAGTTTGTAAAAACCAAAGAAATTCGTCTGAAACTATGATAAAGTGCATCTGAAATCAAAATGAAATTGAGTTTGACAAATGCTCTTTGACAGACCAATTTTGAACTTCCAACATTCGAATTTTCATATAAGTCTGAAAGATGCTTCTTTGCAACAGATGAACTTTGAGTCTTCAAAATTTGAATTTCAAACAAAACAAAAATTGAGAAAATAGAAGAAATTCGTCTGAAACTATGTTAAAGTTCATCTGAGATCAAGAATGATTTAAGTTTCAAAACTGCTCCCTGATAGACGAACTTTGAACATTAAAATTCGAATTTCAGAAGCTAAGTTCTTGAGTCTGTTGAAATGAAACATTGACATACGAATGATGTGAACTTGCAACATTCGAATGATGAAGTTAGTCTGAAAAGAGTCTCTCTGACAGACGAACTTTACTCTTCAACATTCAAATTTCGAAGAAAATGAACTACTGTGCCTCCTTTTCACGTACTGGGAACAGACGAATTTTGGGCTTCCAAAATTTGAATTTCGAGGGCACTGTAGAAAATTAAAAACACTGTTCATACTTAACCGAAAAACTTTCTTCTTGAAAATTCGTATGTCACATTGTGAAAATGTTTTGTAAGTTTCAAAATTCGAATTTCACTTCATGAACAGACGAACTTCGTGCTGTAACGTTGGAAGCTTAATCTTCGGTTCCTTCGAAATTCGTCTGTTGACAAACCAAAATTCGAATTTCAGTATGTCAGAAACATTAAATGCGGTTGGTAAACGGATAGTTTTTCAGAGTAACCGTTGGATAACTTCCTCAACGGATAGATTTAGTCTCTAATGGATATTTGAGAACTAAATCTATAAATACAGCATCATTTGAAGTTGTGGGTAACAAATCAAACTTGTATATACCGAATTTCTGCTGAATCTTTTCTCAAAAGTTTTTACCCTCTCAACTTCTATACTTGTACTTAAACTTTCATATCTACTCTTTTCAAGAGAGTTATTTCATTGTAATCAATCTACTCTTAATCTGGGAGATAGATTTACTTGTGAGGGGTATTCACAAGGGGATTGGGAAGCACATAGTGAAAGTGCTTGGAGAGATTGAGAGAGCTCAGAAATAGAGCATACTCATGTACTGTGGCTTTAGCAAGAAGCCCACTGAAATTCTTGCTGTATAGTGGATAAATCTCAAGAGGTGTCTTGGGGACTAGATGTAGGTCAAGAGAATAGACCGAACCAGGATAAATCACTGATTTTCTCTTCTCCTTATCTCTACTTTTCACCTTGCTCTGCTTTACGCATTGTTTTCATTATACTGTGATATCTTCACTTACTTCACTTTGTGCAGAAAAATTTCAAACTTCCCTATTCACCCCCCTCTTGGGAAGTCAGCCTTGCTAACAAAAACAACTCCAAAGGATAAATCAAAGAAAGTTGGACCTTCTTCACCAAAGAAAACAGAGCCTTTGGTCCCTGTTCCTGCTGCTGCTGCTATTGCATCCATTTCCTCCTCCAATACTGAATTTGAAGAATACCAACTCACAACAATGCCATTATGGAGCACTCCTCATATTTAGGAGGAATACTTTACCAAGTTTGTGAGCAAAAAGGTAATAAAGCCTCATTATGTGAACATGGAAGATTTCTTATTCTCAAACAATTTTGATGCTGGACTATGGATGCTGAGATATAAGAATCTATTAGAGATACTGGAGAGGTATGATGATGAAGTGGTTAAGACATGGTATGTCTCTCTGAAGTACAACAGCAAGAAGAAGAAGTGAGAGGTCAATCTGATATCAAGGACCATCTGGCGCACAGATGAAACTCTTAATGAAGTATTGGAAATTTCAGGGCAAGATGGCCTTAAGATTGACATCACTACTTCTGGATATATGGATGAGGCAGAGACTGCTGATGAAGAAAGGTGGCCCCTTTCTAAACTACAAGGAGAGCACAATCCTAAACACATTGTTTAGAAGAAAGGAGAATAGGCTGTCAATAAACTTGCTGAAGCCTATTAACCTCAGTGCTTAAGTGAGGATCCTACACTACATAGTGTCTAAGATTATCTTCAACAAAGGAGGTAACTTTAATTTGATCACAAGGGCAGAGGCACATGTAATGACAGCAATCATGTGTGGGAAGCTTATCAACATAGGACATATCATACTCCAATGCATGATCAAGGCAAGGGATCAGAGGAAAGACTCTACACTCCCCTATACAGCAATTATTTCCAAGATTCTACAATATGCTAGAATTCAATACCTTGAGAAGGGGAAAGGGAAGCCCACTAAGATTTTCAAGGAAGAAGAGCTACAAAGAATTGGGATTGAAAGAAAAGATGGAAGATGGATTGGGAAGGGAGCAGAAAAATTTGAAGATCTCTTCTTTGATGAAGATGCCTCCCTACAACAAGAAGATACCTCTGAGGCTCCTGCAAGACCTACACCTCAGACTTCTCAACCTGTCTCATCTCCATCTCTGCCTGTTCACATTCCATCTACTCCCTCCTCTCGTGCCAAGCCAACCAAGTGTTGAATCCAGAGTTTTGATGATTCCAAACCAACCCTCAAGAGTTTGGAATAAAGATATCAAAGGTGCCCAAAAAAATTCAAAGTGAAGAAATTCTGAAGAATCCGTAAAAGAATAGATATAGGTTGTTTGGTAGTGTTTCATTTGAGTAAAAGACTTTGATTTGGTGAAAAGATATTTTAAAACCTTGATTCTATGTTAAATCATGGAATATTTGAAAAAGACCCACCAATAGACGAAGTTTATGATGTTAATACCAATCTGTCATAGTGAAAATTTGAACTTTGACTTTGGAAATTCGAATTTCGTACTTAAATTGAACAAGTCTAAAGAGATGCTTCTCTGACAGACGAATTTTGACTTCATGAAATTCGAATTTTGATAAGTGTCTGAAATGAGCTTTAAGTAACAGACGAACTTTGAGTTTTGAAAATTCAAATTTCAGACAAAATGAAACTTATGAAAACTAAAGAAATTCGTCTGAAATTATATCAAAGTTCATCTGAAACTAAGTTTAGAATGGATTTCAAAATTGCTCACTGACAGATGAACTTTGAATATGAAAATTTGAATTTCAGAAACTAAGTTTGTGAGTCCGTTAAAGTGATATGTTGACAAACGAATGACAGTATTTATAAATTTGAATTTTGAAGTTAGTCTGAAAAGAGGTCTCTCTGACAGACGAACTTTGCCATTTGAAAATTTGAATTTTGAACTATATGAACTACTGAGCCTTTTAAACTAGCTACGGATAGACGAATTTTGGGGCTTCAAAATTCAAAATTTGAAGGCACTGTAGCAAATTGAAAATACTGTTCACACTTAACAGAAAAACTTTCTACTTGAAAATTCGTATGTCACAACACAGAAATATTTTCCAAATATCAAAATTCAAATTTCACTTCATGACAGACGAACTTCGGGCTTTCAACGTTGAAGCTATTAACCTTCGATTTCTTCAAAATTCGTCTGTTGACCAACCGAAATTCGAATTTCAGTATGTCAGAAGCATTAAATGCGGTTGGTTAACGGATAGTTTTTCAGAGTAACCGTTAGATAACTTCTCCAACGGATAAATTTTGTCTCTAACAGATATTTAAGACCTAAATCTATAAATATAACATCATTTGAAGTTGTGGGTAACGATTTTAACATTGAACATACTGAAACTCTGCCAAATCTTTTACTCAAAGTTTCTTACTCTCTCACTTCAATATTTTGTACTTCAACTTTCATATTCACTCTATTTAAGAGAGTTTAATCTTTGTTATTAATCTTATCTTCATCTGGAAGATATATTTTCTTGTGAGGGGATATTACAAGGGATTGGGGAGTACTTTGTAAGAGTGTACAGAGAGATAGCGTGAGCTCTAGAAACAGAGCAACATCTTTGCACTGAGACATTTGCAAGAAGCCCACTGAATTCTTACAGAATAGTGGAAAAATCTCAAGTGGTGACTTGGGGACTGGACGTAGGTCAAGTGGAAAGACCGAACCAGGATAAATTTTCTGAGTCTTCTTCTCTTTACTGTCAACTTTATAGTTATTTGTTTATACTCTGTTTTATCATCATATATTGTTTTCTTCACCTTCTTGATACTGTGCAGAAAATTTTTAATCTTCCCAATTCACCCCCCTCTTGGGAAGCCAGCTAATCTAACACCAAGATCACTGAGTTGTATAATAGATTGTCTACACTCATACTAAGCATCAGGGATGAGCAAAATGCCAAGTTTGCTCATCTGCAAGATCAGATCCACCAGTTGGCCAAGAACATGAAAGTGGTTTTTGATGCATATGAAGACATTCGAAATGCAATTCTCGCCACATTAGCTCCATCTTAGCCAGGATTCTCTGAGCCTGCTAAGTCTCCAACTCCTGAGCCTCCAAACCCCTTTGAGCTAGCCTCTTCTGAGCATGATGATGCTATAAATGATACTGAGGTTGGTGGTACATTGAGCACACCAAGTCCTGGTCCTCCTTTGGACTATGGTATGGAAGAAGAAGGCCGTCAGGGTTCAAGTTCTCATGACCCCATTCCAGCAGATGCTCAAGAGTCAATCTTGTTCCAGCAAGAATCTGAGCAAGTAGAAAGATTAGTGGTAGCTATCTCCACTTCACCATTCATGCAGGCTGCCCTAAATGAAGAAAGAAGCATTATGCCTTTTGTTGATTTGGAAGCCATTGCACACAACGCTCTCTTTCAAGCTCAAAGAAGAAGGCTTGAAGAAATGTTTCCTCCTCCTGCTCCCTCATTTGTTACATATTGTGGTTTCTCGGAGGAAAAATGGGCACAATTAGCAGTTATAAGGCAAGAAATTTCTGAACTTCTTGAGATTTCTGATGATGAAGATGAAGACACAAGTTCAGAAGTTTCTGAGTCCTTGCCAAAGCTCAATCCAAAAATGCCATTTGTCCCTATGCCTTTTCAAGCAATTCCAGTGTCTCAGATCCCTCCTCCTACTGATTTTGTTCACCTTCCCGATGATGCCAAAAAGGGGGAGAAGAGTGAGCAAACTGAAAAGTCTGCTACTAAGCCTTCTGGAAAGACTTATAGCAAGAAGACCAAGTCAAAGAAAAAGTGATGAGCACTCAGGCTTGGGTCCTCTTGTAGTGCTATATTATGTTTTTGTTGTTTGTGTTTTGTGTTTCTGTAATGTTTTGCATTAATTGTTTCTTGTAAACAATGTTTGATGAAATAAAAGAATTCCTTGGTCACCATGATCTGTTCTTGTTGAACTTTGAATGAGTTAACAAATCTCTTTACTTGATCTACTATACATGATATCTTTTAGATTATAAAGCATATGTTGACGGGGAGCTTGTTAAAGCAAACCCAAGTACTAATCCAGTTTGTAAATTGTTTTGTCATCATTAAAAGGGGGGAGAATGTTGTATCAAGTATTTTGATGATTCCAAACCAACCTTCAAGAGTTTGGAGTAAAGATATCAAAGGTGTACAAAAGGTTTCAAGTGAAGGAATTTTGGAGAAATCAGTGCAAAAATAGATGTAGAATGTTAAGTAATATTTTAATTTGAGTAAAAGACTTTGATTTGGTGAAAAGATGTTTTAAAACCTTAATTCTATGTTAATTCATGGAATATTTGAAAAACACCCACCAATAAACGAAGTTTGAAAGGTTTATACAGATGTGCCGTTTTGAAAATTTGAACTATAGCTTTGGAAATTTGAATTTCGTATTGAAAATGAATAAGTCTCAAAAGAGGCTTCTCTGATAGACGAATTTTGTATTCCAAAATTCAAACTTTGACCTATGTCTGAAAAGAGCCCTTTTCTGACAAACGAACTTTGATGTTGAAAATTCAAATTTCAGAGAAAATGTAACTTATGAAAATTGAAAAATTTGTCTGAGAATGTGTCAAAGTTCATCTGAAAATAAGTTTAAAAAGAACTTTAAAATTGCCCACTGACAGACGAACTTTGGACATGAAAATTCGAATTGCAGAAACAAAGCTTCTAAGTCTGTTGTGTTGATATGTTGACATACGAATGACAATACTTATAAATTCGAATTTTCAAGTAAGTCTGAAAAGAGATCTCTCCAACAGACGAACTTTGCCCTTTGAAAATTTGAATTTTGAATTTATGAACTATTGTGCCTCATTGAACCAGCTTTTGACAGACAAATGTTGGGATTCCAAAATTCAAATTTTGAAGGCACTGTAGCAAATTGAATTTACTGTTCACACTTGACAGAATAACATTAAACATGGAAATTCATATGTTCCAACATGGAATTATTTTCTAAAGATGAAAATTTGAATTTTGATTCATAACAGATGAACTTCGGAAGTTCAACGTTAAAGGCTGTAACTTTCGAAATTCGTCTGTTGACCAACTAAAATTCAAACTTTGAGTGTCAGAAGCATTAAATGCTGTTAGTAAACAGATAGTTTCTTAGAGTAACCATTGGGTAACGTCTCTAACGGCTAGATCTTGTCTCTAACGCATAATTGGGGCAGAAATCTAAAAATAGAACTTCATTTGAAGATGTGGGTAATGATTTTAACTTTGTATATACTAAAACTTTGCCAAATCATCTACTCAAAGTCTCTTACTCTCACACTTCAATATTTGTACTCCAACTTTTATATTCACTCTGTTTAAGAGAGTTTATTAGTTGTACACAATCTTATCTTCATCTGGAAGAAAGATTTTCTTGTGAGGGGATATCATAAGGGGTTGGGGAAGCACTTAGTGAGAGTGCAAAGAGTGAAAGTGTGAGCTCTAGAAATAGAGCATTAACTTTGTACTGTGGCATTTGCAAGAAGCCCACTGAATTCTTACAGAATAGTGGAAAATCTCAAGTGGTGACTTGGGGACTGGACGTAAGTTAAGTTGAGAGATCGAACCAGGATAAATATCAGAGTCTTCTCTTCGCTAATATTACTTTTATTGTTTATTCATTCATACTTTGTTTTACCATCACCCTTTGTTTTCTTCACTTTCTTGACGTTTTGCAGAAAATTTTTAATCTTCCCAATTCACTCCCCTCTTGGGAAGCCAGCTTATCCAACATATTGTACCCACAAGTCACAAGTGGTCTTTATCAAGATATTGTGACTACCTAAATCATATGAGATCGGTGATCTAATGTAACCTATCATACAACCTTATCATATCCCTTTTGTCTCATGATATCTAGGTCAAGTATGAGACATGGAAATGTCATCCTCATTTTACTCGACCATCACTTTCTCGATCTCTGAGTAGGTTAACAGAACAAATAGAAACCTTTCCATTCGAGCATGACCACACATTTCTCATTCTCACTCATCGAGGGGCTTAGATATCTCTCTCCATTAATTAGAGGGATGAATTCCATCTTGATCATTCATCTTCCTTTACATGTTAACATTTACGCGAAGTATACATGTTAATATTGAGCATCAAGCACCATGATCAATTTACCAGTCTTAAAGTAATTCATGCCACCCTTTTCACCAGAAACCTCTACTTTTACTGCTTTAAGTGTGAGTATGAGTACTGCATGTTAAGAAATTGTTTTGAAATTTTTTAAATACTGGGGTAACATAGGTCATGAATTTTGTTGAGTAAGCAAATAAGGAAAAAAAAGCGCTAATAGGAGGATAAGGGATAATATGGGAAATTTCTTTGTATTGAGCACACATAGATTGCACATGAAGATTGGCAATAGCAAGAAACTTGGAAAATGGAAGCATTAAAAAACATAAGAACAATGAAGGAAATGATACCAAATCACGAAACCAAGACAAGTTTAAGATCAGATACGACAAGGGATTTTATAAGGAAAGCAAGTGTAATGAATGTCTCTTGAGCATGTCCTTTGTTCCCAATTGTGTGCAGCCCTTGAGTGTTCAACAAGTTGCCATAGGTATGCATATTATGAGTACAATCATGTTGCCTAAGGCATAGACTATTAGCTTTTGTGTTCTACTAAGTCCTCCCTTAGTTGATTAGGGACAATACTACTCATTTTACCTCCATGCCCCTTTTGTCATTTTTGGCTCTGATTTTTTCATAGAATGCCTTTTAATTTTCATCCCAGCAAGCTTTTCTTCTTTTTTCTTTTTCAGTTTTTATTGCTCTAATTTTTGGCCCAAGATGCCTTTTAGTTTTCATCTTAGCAAGCTTTTCTTATTTTTCCTTTTTCACTTGTTGTTGCTCTAATTTTTGCCTAGGATACCTTTTGATTTTCATCCTAGTGAGCTTTTCTTCTTTTTTCTTTTTTGTTTTTTGTTGCTCTAATTTTTGCCCTGGATGCCTTTCAGTTTTCATCCTAGCAAGCTCTCTCTCTCTCTCTTTTTTGTTTTTTTTTCTTTTCCACTTTTTCAAGCATAATATTTCTTGATAGCATCTACATTGACAGGTTTTGGCAATTCTCAGCCTTCCGTGTTTGCCAATATTAGTGCACCACTGGAGAATGCCTACTTGACAACATATGGGTCTTCATAGGTTGGTGCCCATTTGCCTCAATTTTCTTCCTGATTTGGCAAGACTTTCTTAAGTACTAGATCCCCGGCATTAAACTCTCTTGGTTGGAGATTTTGCCAAATGCCCTCCCCATTCTTTTCTGATATAACTAGCCATGACATATCGCCTTGTGCCTTCTTCCTTCAGTATATTTAATTGCTCAAATTGATTTCTTGCCAACTCATTTTCTTTTATCTCAGCCTCAGCCATTATCTTTAAGGATGGGATCTCTACCTCAATAGGTGTGATTGCTTCCATTCCATACACCAAGGAATAAGGGGTTGCCCCCATTAGGTGCATAAGGACCAAATAAGACCGGGTTAATAGTTAACCTGATGCCCGGTCTTTGTAAAGTTGGACAAGACTAGGTCAACCCGGCATACGAGACCAGGGTTAGCCCAGCCTTAAAATGTATTTAAAAATAAAAAAAAGTTAATTTTATTTATTAACAAAAATATAATTACATTCATCCAAAATATATTTCCTTAAAAAATAATATTATAATAAAAAATAATATTTGTTAAAATTATAAATATTTAATAATAATGCATTATTTTTACACAATATTAAGAAATCAATCTACAATTTTAAATAAAATTAAAAAAAAATTAAATTCTTAAAAATGTACACAATAATGATATAACCAATCTATTTTATATGTTGTGTCAAGAAAAATATCATATAATTTTTTTTAAGAAACATATAAAATTATATATATACATACCAAGATCGGGCAAGACTAGGTTTGTCCTCAATTCAGTACAACCCAACCCAGTCTCCAAGACTAACTTGGTATGCCAGTAGGACTAGGACTACTAGGCCACTAGGTTGGTTGAACACCCTTGGCCCCCATGGAGGTTTGTATTGTAGTACGATACTTGTGTAAAGCATAGGGAAGTATTTCATGCCAATGTTTGTAAGTCACCCTCATTTTTCCAAGAATCTTCTTAATGTTCTTATTGGCTGCCTCTACTGCCTCATTCATTTGTGGTCGATATGGCATGGAATTATGATCCTTGATTTTGAATTGCTCATACAATTTCTTGACCTTAGTCCTATTTAAATTCAGAGCATTATCGGCAATGATCCTTTCTGGCAACCTATTGTGACAAATTATGTTTGTCTTCATGAACTTGACAAAGGCCTTCTATGTTATGTTGCAAATGAACTTGTCTATACACATTTGGTGAAATAATCAATGACAACAAGGATGATATGATGCACATTTGAAGCCTTTGGGTTGATTTGACCAAGAACATCGATGCCCCATATTGAGAATGTCCATGGTGACACCAGATTATGTAATGGGACCAGAGGTGCATTGCCTTTATTTACATAAACTTGGCATTTATGGCACTTTTGAACATATTCAATGCAATTTGATTCCATTATCATCCAAAAATAACCATATCTTTGGATCTGCTTAGTTATGGTATGACCATTTGCATGTGTGCCGCATAATCTTCTGTGCTTCTCTCTCAAATCCATGCAATGGAGGAGTGTGTCATAGTAACTTCTTTTATACAAAATATTGGCACTAGTGAAGAAATTCATGGCTAAACACCTGAGCATTTTCTTATTGTTCTTTGTCGCCCTAATTGGGTATGTTCTGCTAGTCACATAAACCTTCATGTCATGAAACCATGGGAGCCTATCTTATTCTTCTTCAACATTTAAGTAATGAGCTAGGCTTTTACTTGAATGGGATGGATATGAGCCCTATAGTCTAGCTGAATCATTTCTGCTAAAGTGGCAAGAGAATTTGCAAACCGATTCTTATCTCTAGCCATATGGTGAAAATAAAAAACTTCAAATTGCTGGATTAGTTATATCAATAGCTCTTGATAAGGAATTAACTTTGAATTCTTGGTTCACCATTCACTAGTTACTTGATGGATAATAAGAGCTGAGTCACCAAACACCTTTAGACATTTCACCCCAAGTTCCATAGCTGCTTTAAGGCTACTAACACAAGCTTCATATTCAGATACAATGTTAGTGCATTTGAATTCTAATTTAATGGCCACTAGAAATTGTTTCCCTTCTGGAGACACAATCACTACCCCTACACCATCTCCATGTGTATTAGCTACTTCATCAAAGTACATTTCCCATTTTTTCTCCTCACCATTCTATTCTTACTCATCTTCTACTATGAACACATATCTTTATCGGGGAAATGGAAATCTAAGGGTTGATAATCCTCCAAGGGATTTTCTGCTAAATGGTTAGCTATGGCACTTCCTTTGACTACCTTTTAAGTCACATGTTTTATATCATACTCAGATAACACCACTTTCCATTTTAATATATTTCAATGGATCAATTCTGGAAATTAACCAAGTAGTGTGATAGAGCATATACTATCTTAATCTCCTGGTTGCCTATACTAGCATGGAACAAGTTTTCTTAATCATTGGATATCACATCTTATAGTCATTGAACTTCTTGCTTGAGTAATAAATTGCTCACTCTTTTCTTCCTGAATCATCATGTTACCCAAAATTGCTCCCATTGATTTACGGAGGATTGTTAAGTAAAGAATCAAAAGGTAGCTTGGTGGAGGAGGAACTAAAACCGGTGAGTTCAGCAGATAATCCTTGATCTTGTCAAATGCTTGTTGGCAATTGTTATCCCAATTCCCAGTTTGGCTTTTCTTTAAAAGCTTAAAGATTGATTCACATGTGGCTGTCAGATTTGCGATGAATCGGGAAATATAGTTCAACCATCCCAAAAAACTTTGAACCTCCTTGTCTACTTGTGGTGTTGGCATTTCTCGAGTGGCCTTCACTTTATTGGGATCTGCTTCTATTCCCTTCTGAGTGACAATGAATCCCAACAACTTCCTTGATAAATCGCAGAAAATACATTTCTTAGGATTCAATCTTAACAGGTACTTGCATAACCTCTCAAACAATTTCCTGGGGACTGCAATGTGATTTCTTTTTTGCAAATTTGGCCATCATATCATCCATGTATACTTCAATTTCTTTATTCATCATATCATGGAATAGTGCCACCATGGCTATTTGATAAGTTGCCCCAATGTTTTACAAACCAAAAGACATAACGTGAAAGACCTTGCTATAAGGAATTCCAATTTAAAACTAAGTACAAAGAAATAATGTAGTATAGGATACAAACTTAGAACATTTCACACTAGAGTAACTAGATGAAATCCTATTTAGGAAAGAAATTTAAGTAATTAAGAATACAAATATGTAAAATAAATAAAAATTAAAATGCAAGAAAAATGTTCTTATCCTAATTGTAAACTAACTAATTACAAGTTTTTTTTGTGGGGGGGGGGTTGGGGGATTTGTGACTTGAAAAGGTAAATGAGCAGAATAACAAACTTAACTGATAACTAAACTAAGAAAATGCTAATTAATTAAAGAAAGCTAATTAGTGCTAAAATGAGATAAATGAGAGATAAAAAAGCAATGAAATGAGAGTGATGATCGATGAACAACTTAGAAAGGAAGGAATTTGTTTTGGGCTCATATGATTAATTGAACTTGGATAATTAACATAGTCAAAATGTCACATGCTATTAAAACCATTAAATCCAAAATGTAAACCACCAAACAAAATACCTAAAATGATAACACACCTAGGTATTTCATTAAACATTTAACATGCAAGATTATGTGACAAATGACTAAGTGTGTATGATTTTCACAATGACTCCATACATAGCCAAAAATTACAACCCATCAATCATTATCAATTCAATAATTCCAATACTTGATCAAGATTCATATCATCTAATTAATCACCTATAATGTTAATTCAAGCAACCCAATTCAAAATTGAGGCAAGGAATTCCAGGATGCAATTGGCCAAAAGTTTAAGAACTTGCATTAATAATTAGCAACCATATAAAGTTCCCAATTCAAAATCCCAAGTGGTCAAAATACAATCCATGTACTTTCATCAACAATCAATCAATCCATACATTAATCTTAAACTAAATTATTCAATAACCTATCCTAATTTAGCCTGAGATAAGTATAAAAAGATAAGAAAAAGAGAAGAGAAATAATTATCTAAAACCCAAATGTCACTATAGTCCATAGCCTTTTTGCAAAATCCTCTCCAAGATTGTGCTAAATCACCACCACTAACTCACTCCTCCATGACAGCAAAAATCCCCACCATTCTTAGCAAAAACCCATGGTTAAAACAACAAATGATGAGGAAGAAGGTGGTTGGATGAAATTTACTGAATGGAATGGATTGAAGGATGATAAGAGGCAAAAATAGTGGGAAGGTTGGATGTGACCTACAACCAATAGCTCTCTTCAAGAATGGTGGCTAAATTCTTTTAAGTAAGAGGAGAGGTGAGCTCTAAATGGTGAAAAACTATAGTTTCAAGTGGTGGGTAGGAGAGAAAATGATGAGAAAGTGAAGAAAAGTGGGTGGGAATGGTGAAAATTGAAGAGAAATTGAAGGAAATGTGAAAGAGGGAGGAGAAGGCGAAAAAAAATGAAAGGAAGTGACGACAATTGATATTGAAAGAAAGGAAAAGTGAAGGGTTTTGTGAATGAAGAAGGAAAAGAGCAAGGGCGCATTTGGTTTAGGTAAATAAGGTGAAAAGCAGATGAGTTGGATAAATAAAAATAAAGACATATATAAAAAGACAAATACCAAAGAGGAAAAATTGGAAAGCTGGGAAAATAAAATTTTCATAAAATTCCTCCTATCTGATGACTAAAATACTACTTCAAAATTTTAATCTTCATGGACTATAACTACAAGAAAATATTATATCAAATAAATTATGTTCTCAATTAAATAAATATATATTAAGTTTTAGTCCTAGAAAATTAAATTAATTGTGGAATAATGTTTAAGCTCAATTTAGAGAAAAATTATGAGTCAAAAAGATAAAAAATAAGGGAAATAAAATATTAAAAATAGATTTTCAAAGCTTTTTGACAATTTTAACCCTATATGGGTCAATGCTTAATCAATTTTTAATCACAATTAAAGCAATAATGACCTATAATCATATTGAGAATTATTAAATAGAATAAAATAGAAAGAATTAAATTATTGGAATGATTTGGGAGATAAGAAATAATTAAAATAAAATTTAATTTTCAAAAATTATCCCAAATTCTCATAAATTCAAAATTTAGCTAAAATCATGAAAATTATGTAAAAATCCAAAATTAGCCAAAATTAATTATTAAAATTACTAAGTATAAGGGATAAAAGTTTTGAAAATCTTGGAGTTATTAATTTACCCACATTTAATCTTTTGCACTCCGAGGTAAAATAGAACAAAAGCAGTAGAAAATCAAAAGAAAACCAAAGAAAAGCAAGAGACATGAGAAACAAACAAACTAGGTAATCAACTAATACAATCATATCCTTCAAATCAAGGCAAGTTAATAAGTATTGCAGGATTAAACAACATGACAAAGAAACTTAACCGAGATCATTTAAAAGTCTAGGGTCCTCACAAGGGATAGTGTTTGATTCACTCTTTCACTCAGGTGGCTTATGTTTACCCTCAATTCCTTCACATTAGCTCTCTTTCCATAAGCTTAGCAAATATCTAAGCTCTCCACCACTATTAGATTCAACCACACCACATAGATTAAAAGGACTTTTATTGGGATGGTTAGGGTTAGAAAAGGAAAGGATCATGTAAGAAATGGAATGAGATAACAAGGCAAAACAAATAGGATGCTAAACACTTAGAATTACTAAGAGCTAAAAGATGTAATTAGGATGAACTAAGCATAACATCTAACCCTTATTCACCTACCATGATGCAAAAGGACATTAACATGAAACAAATAATTACAAATCTTCTTTTCGTTTTTGCTTTTCTCAACTTTTTTTTCTTTTCATTTTTTCATTTTTTTAATTTTTTTTTCTTTTAAACCATATACAGTGCAAAGAGCTACACTAGGTTGTACAAACACTGCTATGCAAAGAACACTAACCCTTAGCAAATTTGCATGTAGACAATGAACCTTTATACATCTTAGATATGAAATGTGTGCTCTTCATAACTCTAAGCATCCAACAAAAAGGGTAGAAGATATGAATGCACAAAATGGTTGATGTAAGAAAAGAATAAACCATCGGCTTATAGGAGCTAACAAAGGATATATCAATGTATATATGATAGCTTATTTGGCCTTGGGTTTAATGCAAGAAACGAATGCCTTTATTGTGTCTATGCAAGTACAACTAGCAAAGTATATGATCTTGAACAAGACATAAGCCTGTTGAATTAAAAGTTTTGATAATTTCAAACAGCTAGAGCTTGGAAGAAGAATATCAAAGGAGTATGAAAGGATAAAATAAAGGAATCCAAAAAAGCACAAGTGAAGATGAAGTTTTAAAGATTTCTTGCTTTGTACACTAGGTAAAAAGCTTTGATTTTTATTTATTTAAGTTATCACAGTGTTTAAATGAGTTATTTCTGAGATATCAAATATTAGCTTATGTTAGAATTGAGAAATATTAGCTAACAGACCAATTTTGTTATTGACTCATACTTATCTTGTGCAAAATTTGAACTTTGCTTAGTAAAATTCGAAGTTATAGAAGTTTTATCTCTGATAGAAGAATTTTAGTTCTGAAATTCAAATTTCAGGCTAAGTATTGTTAGTAAAAATGTATAAAATTCATATGAAACTTGGTTAAAATTTAAATGTTAGTGAAGTTCAAAGTAAGTTCAATATTACTATCTTTAACAAATGAACTTTGGACTTCAAAGTGTGAATTTTAAAATAAGAACTTGTGAGATTCATTAGATCATGCCTCTGACAGATGAACTTTGTAATTCAACATTCAAATTTCACAGAGGATAACTTTTATGCCAGGTTAAACATGTCTTTGATAGATGAATTTCAGCTTTTGACATTTAAATTTTGAGTGCACTATGAAAATGTGAGACAACTATTTAAATTCAACAAATACACTTTTAATATGAAAATTTATATGATCTAACATGGGATAGCTTTGACAAACTCGAAATTCAAATGTCACATTTGAACAAATGAATTTTGAAGTTCAACGTTGAAGTCGTTAACTTTCTATCTCTACGAAATTTGTCTATTAAACACCCAAAATTTGAATTTTAGTGTGTCAGACATATTAAATGCGGTTGGTGAATTGCTATTTTTGCAGAGTAATACTTGGTTAATGTTTCTAATAGCTAAATTTTGTGTCTAACAACTAGTTAAGTCGTAAATTTATAAATAGAATTTGATTTGAAGTTGTGGGTAATGAATTTAAGTTTGTCTTGGCCAAAACTCTGCTAAATTTATTAGACAAAGTTTTTTCACCCACACACTATTTATTGTGCCATAATTTTCATATCTACTCTTTTCTAGAGAGTATTCATTTTGAGTAAAATCTTTGCTTCATCTAGAAAAAAAATTCTTTGTGAAGGGAATTACAAAGGGTATTAGGAAATGCTTGTAAGAGAATATGGAAAGATACTTTCAGTGTTCTTAGAATAGAATATGTGGATTGTACTGTGCATTGCAAGGAGTCCACTGAATTCTTGCAAATAGTGGAGAATCTCAAGTAGTAGCGTGAGAACTGGATATGGGTCAAGTGGACTAGATTGAACCAGGATAAATCTCTAAATTTTTCATTCCTCTTATCTCTTCTACATTCATATTCATTATATTCTGTTTTTCTACAAAATTTTGCTTTCACTATTATACTTTGATTTTGTAGAAAATTCTCATACTTCCCAAATCTCCCCCTCTTGAGAAGCTCGCATTCCTAACAAAGCCAAGTTCTAGATTGAGAACTAAAACAAAGGATATGCTTAAGAATGGAAAATTAGGCCCAAAAAACTCACTAAGTAAATGACCTTCAACTTAAACTTCCTAGATTAAGCACTTTGCCACTTAGTTTAACACATACAATGCAAATCAAAATATCTTTCTTATCAAGATAATCATGCATTAGCTAATGCTAGCATGCAAGTTCTCACATCAAAAGCCATTTTTTTATGAATTTTGAAAAAAATTTCCAATTTTTTTTTGAATTTTTCAAAAACAAAACAAAATAACTAAAACACAAAATAAAAGCTAAAAAGAAAGCCTACTTTTCTAAGAGATCCCTATTCCCCCACACTTAAAATCATGCATTGTCTTTAATGCATCAAGTCAACCAATAATCCAGAGACAAACCAATAATGCAACAAATAATATATAAGTAATCAAATCAAATATGATTCAGCCAGCCAGTCTAGTCAATCTAGTACCAATCAACAATGAGAATAAATGGAAAATTTAAAGAGTGTGAAAAGGATAGAATCGACTTGATGAGAGAAGGTTTGAAAACTAGAGCTCCTCATGCTCATGGCAAGGTATTCTCTCATGGTAGTTCTTGAGCTGATGCATGTTAGCCTTGAACTTTGCCTTGCTTACTACATCATATAGCTCTATAACACCGAATGAAAAGACTCGAGAGACCATGTAAGGACCTTCCCATCTAGACTGGAGCTTACCATGCAACATCTTCTTCCTTGACTTGTATAACAAAACTTTCTTTCCTTCTTGGAACTCCTTTCTTGCAATGGCTCGATCATGGAATACTTTGGTCGTCTCTTTATAGATCTAGGAACTCTCATGAATCTCTCTGGTGCTCCTCCAACTCTTGCAGTTGTAGCTTCCTTTGTGCTCCAACTTCTTGCAAGTTTATGTTACACTGCTTGATAGTCGAATAGGCTCTATGCTTGATCTCCACTGGTAGGTGGCATGCTTTCCCATAAATTAGTTTGAATGGTTGCATCCCAATTGGTGTCTTGTAGGCAGTGCGATAGGCCCATAAAGCATAGTCTAGTCTCTTATTTCAATCTTTCTTATTGGGCTACACTGTCCTCTCTAGAATCTGCTTCACTTCTTTGTTTGATACCTCTACTTGGTTGTTCATCTATGGATGGTAGGAAGTTGCAATTTTGTGGAACACTCCATACTTCCTCAAAAGTTCGTATATCATCCTATTGCAAAAGTGAGTCCCTTGGTCATTAATGATCACTCTGGGTACTCCAAACCTACAAAATATATGAGACCTAACAAAATCGACAACCACAGAGAAATCATCAGTCCAGGTGGCTTTTGCCTATACCCACTTAGAAACATAATCCATAGCCACCAGTATGTATAAATAACCAAAAGAAACATGGAAACCCATGATATCAATACCCCAAACATAAAAGATTTCACAAAACAATATAGGTTGTTGAGGCATTTCATTCCTCTTAGAGATACTACCTATTTGCTAACACTTATCACAACTCTTGCAAAACTCATATGCATCCTTAAACAGAGTAGGCCAGTACAAGCCAAAATCTAGAACTTTCCTAGTAGTGTGCTATGATGAAAAGTGACCTTCACAAGCTAATATATGACAAAAATGCAATATGGACTTACGCTCATGCTAAGGCACAAAATGTCTAATCACTTGGTAACTTCCCACATGCCACAAATCTGGATTATCCTAAATGTAATGCCTAGCATTTCTTCTAAACTTATCTAATTGATGCTTATTCCTATTTTCAAGCAAAACAGATGCAACTAAGTAATTAGCAATGTCAGCAAACCAAGGGACTGACATACCAACCACACAAAGCCTATCATCAGGAAAATCATCCAAGGGTAGAGATGATGTTACCAAAGATAACTTAATCCTGCTTAGGTGATCAGCTACCATATTCTTTGTACTACTCTTCTCACGAATCTCCACATCAAACTCTTATACCAACAATACCCATCTAATCAATAAAAGCTTGGAGTCCAACTTCTTGAAGAGGTTCTTGATAGCAGAATGGTCTATGAAGACAATCACTTTTGCATGGAGGATGTATGATCTGAACTTCTCTAGCCCAAAGATAATAGCAAATAGCTCCTTCTCTGTGGTAGTGTAATTTGCTTAGGTGGCATCCAATGTCCTTAAAGCATAAGCAATCATGTGTTATCTCTTGTCTACCCTTTAGGCCAAAACTACACCCAAAGCATTATCAAAAGCATCACAACAAAGCTCGAATGGAAGGCTCCAATTAGGTGACTGAATAATGGGAGGAGAAGTGAACCTCTTTTTTAGCTCTTCCCAAACACACTTGCGAGCATCATAAAAAACAAACAGCACATCTTTCTACAACAAACGAGACAATGGCAATGCTATCTTGCTAAAATCCTTAATGAATCTCCTATAGAACCTAGCATGCCCTATGAAAGAATGCATATCATGAACACATGTAAGGAGTGGAAGAGATGTAATGATATGTACTTAGGAAAAAGACAGATAGGGACCCCTCAAGGCAGATAATGACAAATTATGATCTCTAATTTATCTAATGATCCCCAAGTCCCCAAGTCTCGCACTGGGATAAAAATAAAATTGTATGGATAAAATTAACCCTCAATTTAGAAACAAAAAAAGCACGCACGCACGGTTGCCTCTGTGTCAAAATAAAAAATGTACGAACGCACGCACGGCTGCCTCTGTTTCACATATACCCTAGTTTAGATTTTATGCCTTGATTTAGATTCTTATCTAGGATTTCTATATCAGAGAAACGCACACAAGCACGCACAGACGGATATACATGTACTGGTTTAGATTTTATGTATAGTTGGGAATTGAAATTGAATTCCTAAATGCTTCAAATTGAATTCACAAGTTCCTGAAACTGAATTTCCAAGTGCATCATACTAAATTCCCAAATGATCTAAATTGAAATTGAATTCCCAAGTAACCAATTTTGAATTTCCAAGTGCTTATACCTACATTCACAAGTCCCTGAAACTAAATTCCCAAAGTACCCAAACTGAAACTGAATTTCCAAGTGACCAATTCTGAATTCCCAAGTACTTGTGCCTGTATTCACAAGTCCTCGAGACTAAATTCCAAAGTGTATCATACTAAATTCTCAAGTGACCTAAACTGAAACTGAATTCCCATTCCCAAGTGACCCATTTTGAATTCCCAAGTGCTTGTACTTGCATTCACAATTCCTTGGAACTAAATTCCCAAGTGACCCAACCTGAATTCCCATGTCCCTCAAACTGAAATCCCAAGTGCCCCATACTAAATTCCAAAATGACCCAAACTGAATTCTCAAGTGCCTGGAACTGAAATCCCAAAGGCTTGAAATTAAATTCCCAAGTGACTTAAACTGAATTTCCAAGTGCTTGTACCTGATTTCCCAAGCACCTCATACTAAATTCCCAAGTAACCCAAACTGAATTCCAAGTGCTTGGAAATCCGGTTTAGGTCACTTGGGAATTTAGTTTCAGGCACTTGGGATTTCAGTTTCAGGTACTTAAGAATTCAGTTTGGAAATTTGGAAATTTAGTATGAAGCATTTTGGTTCTCTCTTGTTACACAGAAGTGGTTATACTGTATTATGCTTAATTTTTGATGAATTTATGAAGGTAAGGGAATTTGCAAAGGCTGTGAGTGGAGAAGATGGTGTTGCTACCTATGGTGGATTTGTGAAAGCTTCAAAGGTTCTTGCTGTTTTGGAGTGCATGGCTGCTGCAATTTATGTAGATGTTAATTATGATCTTCACATATTTCGCAGGGTGAGTATTGGTATGGTTATTTTCTGGCACCGATTTGCCAGTGCTAATGCTCTTGTGTTTGTTAGCTTGTTTGGATGAATGAATGAAACATAATGAACTATTGTCTATTCGCCCCTTAAATTGTTGATCATGAGTGGAATTGAACAGAGGAAAATGAACTTATGATGATTTCTTTGTTTGTGCTCACATTGTTAACTAATTCTGATCCGATGGACGCTTGGCTCTCCTCTTGCTCTATCATTGATGGTCCATTTGATAAGGTGCAAAGTACAAGTTGCCAGAGTTTTTTGTATAGATAAAGTGGCCAAACCCTTTGTACAGGTAAGAGATGCTATCATCATTTGCAGCAATATCCAGAGAATAATGTTATAATCCATTTGGTCTGAGAGATTTTGGAGTGGAGGTGAGGGAAGGGAAAATTTTTCATTTATTTATTTTTTCTCAAATCAAATAAGGGAAGGGAGCACTTTTCCTCCTGTCCTTATACAGAAAAGAGAGGAAGGAATAGGAGTGAAAATATTCATTTTCCCTTGTTTAGTTTTAAAAAAAAATAAATTAGAAAATTTTCCCTTCCTTCCCCTCCCCTCCAAAATCTCTCGAACTAAACGGAGCCTTAATGTCCATTTTGGATGCAATGTCTTGATATAACTTGGTATATTATCTTTCGGTTTTCTCTAACTGTCCAATTTTAAAGGATAGTGAGCATGCTAGAACCAGGAACTACAGTGTTTGGATCCTTTCAAGTTACGTGATTAGTCATGTTTGATAGAGAAAAATGCAGAAGAAAACATTTGCATGTCAAGTAACATGAAAGGATCCAAATCTACAGCCATGAGATTATTACACTTTCTCAACCATAGGTTTTGATCTCTAACATTCATTCAAGTTCTAGTCTATTCCATTCCAATTGTTAGCTTTCGCTTCCTGATTGATCATAGATGACCTTTCTACTGTAATTTCAACCTCGATGTGCTTCTGGAATTTTATTTAGCCTCTACAGTATACTTGTTACATTCTTGAACTGGATAACTGATAGAATTGTGCGAGACATAACCTACTAAAATTAATCAGTATTGATTTTGTGCATGTTAGTGTTGTAGAAGACTGAGTTTTATTATAGCTAACTAACCTTCCATATTAGCTTCAATGTGATTCCTTCACTTTTCCTCAAAGTTGCTTATGTCAATCTAGTGATCTTCATATTAAACTAATTCCACCTCCTTGTTCTTCTGCATGCAGCGTTGAGAAAGATTTTAGTGTTCCACATGACAAGAAATTTGTTTGCTATGTTAAGATAGTAACTAAGATATGTACACTCTACATGTTATAGTAAACTATGATATATGAATGTTATATATTTATAAAAAAGGCTACAAAATACACACAGCAAACGTCTTTTCTCACACACAACACTTTACTAAAAAAAAATAAAAAATAAAGACAAAACTCCCTTGATTGTGATCCAATTTTTTTTTTCAAAAAAAAGAAGTATAGAAGATGCATGGAAAATAGGGCTGAGCAAAACCAAACTGAAGCTGATTATTGAATCGAACCAAACAAAATTCAGTTTTTTTGGTTTGTTTATTTTGGTTTTCGGTTTAGGTTCGGTTAATTTTTTAATATAATTTGGTAATTTTGGTTCGGTTCGGTTCGGTTTTATATTGCAAAAACCAAATAGACCGAACTGAATCGAAATTCATATATATATCTATATATATTTTTCTATAAACATAATCTCCTTTGGCCTAGTCCACAGAGTCTCTTAGAAAAGCAAGCATCCCAACCTAGAGAAGCCCAAACTGAAGCCCACAGTCATAGTCTCACTCACATAGACTCACAAGGTGACACACTCGCATCACATTCAATTAGTGTGTCATTTTGAATACCATAGATAGATCCCCTTTTCCCCCTCGCATTTGCGGCCAGAGAAGAGAAAGCAAAATCCCAGTGACCCAGTCTCCCTCACAAGTACAAACATTGCTCGGTGCTTGCTCTCTACGGCCTCCACCTCTTAGTTGTTGCTTGTTGGTTGTTGGTTGCTGGTTGCTTTCTCGAAGTTGGGCAAGAGAGAAACAATGCTTCGAGCCTGCAATGACATCGATCTAGTACACCAAAACCTCCTTCACCAACATCGGCTCTCTCCCTCTGACCTCCACCTCTGCATCCACCTCCCAATCCCACGATCATCGCTTTGTTGATTTGTGTATTGCTATCATTGTATGTGCTGTCGTTTTGGTCAATGTTTTGTGTTTGTGTGATCTTTGTGCTAGATTGCTCCTTCCCTAGTGTGTCGTTTCTTTGTGTGATATTTGTTGACTGAAAAAACTCTGTCGCAATCTCATGTTTTTTTTACAAAATAAAATGGAAAAAAATTAATTGGATTGAGACTATATTTGATGATCCATATCATATGATCTGATTTGATGCATATTTTTCTTTTTCCAAATTTGATGCCTTTGCCTAAATCTCCTCTTCACCACTCATTCCCTTCAACTTTGATGTGTTCCATTGCGTGTGCACATCACTTTGCTCTTCTTTCTTCATTTTAACTCTTGATTTTAGAGTGTGTTTGATAGCAAAAACCTGTGGAACACCATTTTACGTCACAATTATAACCAAATAATTTGTGTATTTTCTTCTTGATGACAAATGTTATTTTGAAATTGTGAAATAATAAATTACTTACACAAGATTTACAAGACTACTATTAAATTAAAATAATATATTTACTGTTATAGATAGTGTGTTTATACTTTGCTTTTATTGAAATATCTTGATCATTCTAGTTGAAAAAAATCATATGCTCATAAAAATATGATAGAAAAAAAAAATATATATATATATATATATATTGGTGGGGGAATCTTATGTACAAGGATTTAAACCAATTTACATTACTGAACCAAACCGAAATAATTCGGGTCGGTTTCAGTTCGGTTAAGGTTTGGTTAATATATTCTTGCATATTTGGTTGTTGGGTTTGTTCGGTTTTGAACCAAACCGAACCATTTAATTGATTTCTCACCCCTAATGGAAAGTGTTGCTAAGGTCTTGAGCTCATTCAAAATATAAGAATTTACTAATACTTGGAACATAACTTTATTAAATGAAAGTAATTAAAAAATATATAAAAGAAATCATTGACATTAAAAAAATTTTATGGCATTAAACTAAACTAATCGTAAAATATGTGAATACTTATTATCCTAATTATTAAATATATTATTTAATTATTTAAATATAAAATTACACTATTCATACCGTATGAAGAATACAATTCATTACTTGAACTTTGAATAATGTATAAGAAAATATGTCTAGTTAGGGTAAAAGAACTCTTATTATGTTGAAAAGTAAGAACAAATTAGATAAATAGATGATTTTTATTTAAAAATAATACAAATAAAATGAATTAAAATCAATGATAATTTTAAATTCTAGTTATCATGCTCGTTGTTAATAGATCTTATATAGAACAAGATCAACTATTTCTAAGTCCAAGTAGCCATTGGCATGAATTCTCCAGAGCAGCTATATAGTCATGTAAGAAGAGAGATAGAGTGAATGGTAAGATTTCACAAGGTAAATGAATCTTTATTTCTAGTCCCACCGATCTCTCTTTCTCTCTTTTGTTATGAGATGAAAAGTCGAAAAGGAAAGAAGTAAAGAACTTTGCAGTTTCTTTGATACTATGTGCCTTAGAATTAGTTATCTTTCTTAGCTTTGATATCTTCATTTTACAACTTTTGTATATTAATAATAGTTCAAGTTATGATCTTTCTTCTATATTTTGTAGTTGTGGAAATGGCTGTGTTCTTAATGTTAAACCATCAAACAATTGTTAGTCCATTGACATCTAGTCCTGATATCTTCCATGTGGTTTAGGATTCTCTATAGAGAATTCATATCATGGGCTACTAGGAATTAGAAGTAGTTGACACTATATAGTTCCATAGCAAGGACATGGACATTTCCACTACTACAATTACCGAACATAGAAGAAGGATTATATTTTGGACAACTATTAACAAATAAAAATTGTGGCAACAAGGTGACGGCTAGAAGTCAGCTAATTCCAAGGCACGTATCATCAATGAAGCTGCAAAGTTCTATTTCTTTCCTTCTCGACTTTTCATGTCCTAACAAATGAGAGATAGAGACAGAGGCGGGATTCAGTCGTAAAGTCTTATCTCTCATTCTATTTCTATTTTTACATGACTATGCAGCTGCTATAGGGCTATGGGGAATTCATTGTAATGACTACTTAGAATTAGAAATAGTTGACTATTGTATATAAAATCTACTAACATGATAGATAACAGACAAAATTACCAATGACTTTAATCTATTTGTATTATTTTTAATCAAGAATCATTTATTTGTTTCTTAAGTAACTCAAGTGTGTTTATGGTTAAGTGAAATGTTTACTTTTCATCATAATAGAGTTCTCTTATTTTAACTAGACATATTTCTTTCATATTATTTAAAGTTCAAGGAATGAATTGTATTATTCATATTTTATGAATAATGTTTTTTTTTGATAAATTTTATTTTTTTTTGTAAAATAAATTTTATATTTAATTAATATATTAATGATGATTAGATAATAAGTTTTCAAATATTTTATGATTGGTTTAGTTTAATGTCGTAACACTTTTTTAGTATTAATGTTTTCTTATATTTCCAATAAGCTCAAATTCTCAGTTGCACTTTCTATACAACTACCATACATTTTTTTTTTCTTAGTTTTGGATCACAATCAAGGGTGTTCTGTCCTTTTTATGTTTAATATTTTGTAAAGGGCTGTTTGTGAGAAAAGACAAGTGTAGAGAGAGTGTAGTGTGTGTGACCATTTTACAAATATATAGCATGCATTGTGTACCTTCTAAATTTAAAAATATAAAATTATTTATTAAAGTTTGTCCAAGATTTTAATTTTTACACAAAATTTATGCTTTATTAATTAAAAGTCAGAGAATTAATTAGTCGTAATTCTTGGCCAGAAGAAAAAGTTGTAATTCATTGAAAATTTTAATTTGAAGAATATTTTTTAAATATTGTAGTGTAAATATTTTTTAAGCACTCTGTAATATACAATTTCTTTTCTGATGGAATTTATAGTACAATTTTTTTACCCCATAAATTTTGATAGATACCAGAAAGTAACACCTCCGGATGCTGTTCAATTGAGTGGGATTTTTTTTTTTGGTTTTTCATTTGAAAGTTGGATTTTCTTTTTCAAAAAATGATTTTGTGCAGAGTACTAGTACTAGCGTACTAGTTACTCTTACCATGCATCATAATAGGTGCATGTAATCAATTATCTTCGTTCAGAAGAGACCCAAAACTATTGAATGTCTATGAAATAAAAAACGTCAGTTCTCCAACAATCCCATTAGCATCTTTGAATATGGGTCACTATTCATGTTTCCCTTCAATTTTATCATCTGAAATAGTATCAAGTGATTTGAATATTTTGTAATGATATGTCCTAATTATATTCCTGCATGACTTATATTTATTAAAAAATTAATCATATTGGCGAAAGCAATCATTATTATCAATATAAATATTAATATCTTTATTATTAATATCAATATGTAATATAAAATTTAAATAAAATTACATTATTGAGTAGTGCATGCTATGCCCACCTCATTTAAAATTGAGTTTGAAGAGGAATCGGATTAGTTTCTCCTTCTCCTTGAAAGTTTACAGTCTTTTAAATTGAATTTGATTTGAAGAGGATACATTATACGTTATACAATTTGTTAGTGTTGTTAATTTTAAATTTAAAATCGACATGTTTTAAATTAGTTGCATAAAAATAACTTAATTTTATAAATATAAGTCTTCTCCTATGGTTAATTGTATTAAGCCATGTTATGACTTGAAGGATTATATTCTAAACTTATAATTTTAGAAGTATAGATTAACCTTCAAACGTTTATCAACTGCAGGAGTTGTTTGGGGGAAAAAATTTAAATTAGAGGAATTGAATTAAAAATTGAAGTAAATCATAGAAACCTGAAAAGTATTTTTTTCAAAGATAAAATAATTGTATTAAATTACATTATTTAGTAGGGCTAATCCGCCCCTTCATTTGAATTGAATTTGAAGAGGATCCGTGCCCCCTTTGAAGTTTGAAAAGATACACGATTTTTTCATCGTTAATTTTAGTACATTCCTCAAAGTAGTAGTACCTCTTTTTTTTTTTTGACAAAAAAAGTAGTGCCAATCCAACACAGCACTTCTCCGTTTTTTTTAAATCCATCTCATACGTATTGCTATTATGGCAAACAAAAAAAAGTAGTACCTATTGCTGTTGACTACTATTGACCGTATCAGATAACACAAAAGAGAATCCCCCGACTCCTGACGCTCACATTCTCGCGCGTATATACACGTCTTCTCCCCACTGCATCATATTAGTCATCACACCCCAGGTAGAGCAGAGTATCGTGTCATGTTAACCTCGCTCTTTCTCCTAGCCTTTTTTCTTTTTGGGTAAACTTTCTCCCTGCTTTTTAAAAGAGATTTGTTATTGATTTAACAGTTCCATCAGAAAGTCTTTCTAAGATAGGAACTTTTATAGTATGAACATCTCTTTTAGAAGAGTGGAACTCTTTCTCGTAGTTGTTGATCTATTCAAGAGGTATGATCTAAGCCAATTCTTTCTTGGGAATTCTCCTAGGAATTTCAATCACCAAGGTGTTAGATTGGTTGGATACCATGTATAATGCATCTTTGGTGGAATTGCAAAACTCTAGGTTCACTGCATGATCATGTAATCGATAGATAATTTGGTGATGAAGAGTAGCCATAATTGCTCGAGGATCTTGTTCTGCTCCATGGATTTGAATTTGCACTTTCAACCAATGGGAAAGGGTTTCATCATCAAGTTTGATGTTGAAATCTGAAACGATGATCATCACAATACTTCAGTTACTACATGTGGTAACGAGTGCGCCAACCATAGCGTTTCCATAGGAAGTATAAGTTGAATCAAGGACTGCAATCCTAGTAGTAGCAAGTATGTCATTTCGGCCATGCAGAGCAAGAACTAATCAGATAACACTAACATGAAGATGAGTATATCCTTGTTGTTTCCATGAATTGATTAGAGATTGAGGAATCTTTAGGGTCACATATTGCTCTGTTGTAATAACTTTTAGTCCACACTGTTATAGACAAGAACTGTGGACATACTCTTTAACATATGGTCTAGGAATATAAAAGATCTGGTGGATTCTTTGCCTGAAAGATTTAGCATAAGCTCGATCTTGAGAGAAAATAGTATAAGGGCTTAATAAAGGAAGTTCAATATTATCAATACGAAAGTTCTCTAGGATATGAGTGATTTCTACAAGGTTGTCTATTTTATTGGTTAGGGTTCTTTTGACTGAAGAAGGAAGATTTTCAAGAGAAAAGGCTGAAGATAAACGAATAAGTTCTAAAGAGGTTTCTTGATCTAGGACTTCTGTCATGATGGCTAAATTTCCCTCCTAATTTTCTTCTATAGCTACCGCAAAACTCTGTCTAGAATGTTATGCTCTGATACCAACTGGTGTTCTCCTCTTAGTAATAAAGGAACAAAGAATCATGAAACCAAATCAATCACTATTTACAAAATAATCTAGCTATCTCCCGAGTATAAACAGCCTCTCCTAGGCATCAAGGACTCAAGTGACACTTTTGGATTATCTCACTTACTAGTGAATGATCTGATGCATAAGTCTCTGTATCAAGATTGTTGAAAGGTTACTGAGGTGGATTTTGATCAGATTCTTTCTAGTACACAGGTTCCTCATATGAGACAAGTGTAAAGCATACTTAAATCTGGATAGACAGGGTTAAGACATAACTATATTCGAATTTTAGGATAGGAGAGAGATAATTTAAAAGTTCATAGTTGTATTTCACAAAGGAGGGTTTTTGATAAGGAACTCAGATAGATCAACTTGTAAAGATTGCAAAGTAATTCCTGGTGAGAGTTTAACTTCACAACATAGGGTTTTGGTCCTTGATGTGATAGTTAAAAATCATAAACTGAAAATTCGAAAAGTTTTAAATCCTAGGATTAAGTGGTGACAACTAAAAGGTGAGAAACAACTAATCTTTACGAGGAAAGTTATGGAGGAAGGTAATTGGGACTTGCAAGGAAGTGCTAACATCTTGTGGGATGAGATGGCTAAAAAGATCAGGGATACCGCTAAAGCAGTATTGGGTGAATTCAAAAGTTTTGGACCTAAGGATAAAGAATCTTGGTGGTGGAATGAGAGTGTGCAGGAGAAGGTCAAGTATAAGAAAGAATGTTTCAAAGCCTTGCATCTATGCAATAATGATGAAAATTGGAAACATTATCAGTTGGCTAAAATGGAGACTAAGAAAGTAGTGAGCGAGGCTAGATCTAAAGCTTTTGAGGAATTCTACCAGGATTTAGGAACAAAGAATGGTGAACATAAGATTTACAAAATTGCCAAGAGAAGGGAAAGAAAGTCAAGAGATTTGGACCAAGTAAGATGCATTAAGGATGAAGAAGGAAAAATTTTAGTTGCAGACGATGATATCAAAGAAAGATGGGAGAGCTACTTTTATAAGCTTTTCAATAATGGATTGGATATGACTATTGATACTGAAGGATTAACAACCCATGAAGATGATCTCAATTTGAATTTTTATCGTAGGATCCGGGTTGGAGAGGTAAAAGAAACTCTTAAGAGAATAGATAATGGTAAAGCTATTGGTCCCGATGGTATTCCTATTGAAGTTTGGAAGTGCTTAGCAGAGAAGGGGGTTTGGTGGCTCACTAAGTTATTTAATGAGATTTTAAGGTCCAAGAAAATGCTAGAGGAATGGAGAAAGAGCACTCTGATGCCCATATACAAGAACAAGGGGGATATTCAAAATTGTGCTAATTATCGAGGAATAAAACTCATAAGTCACACCATGAAACTTTGGGAAAGAGTGATTGAGTATAGACTCAGAAAGGAGTTTCGTATTTCAGAAAACCAATTTGGATTTATGCCAAAACGGTCTACAGCAGAGGCTATTTATTTATTAAGGGGTTTGATGGAAAGATATCGGAGTCAAGAGAGGGACTTGCATATGGTTTTCATTGATTTGGAAAAAGCCTATGATAGAGTGCCAAGAGATGTATTGTGGAAAGCAATGGAGAAGAAAGGTGTCCGTGTAGCTTATATTCGAGCCATAAAGGATATGTATGAGGGGGCAATAACAAGTGTGAGAACCCCTGGAGCTGTGATAAAGGACTTCCCTATAACAATAGGTTTACATCAAGGATCTTCTTTGAGTCTATACCTATTTGATCTAGTTTTGGATGTTCTTACTGAACATATACAAGAAGAAATTCCAAAGTGTATGCTCTTCGTAGATGATATAGTTTTAATTGGGGACTCAAGAGAAGAGGTTAACTCTAAACTTGAATTATGGAGACATACTTTGGAATCAAAAGGTTTCCATTTGAGTAGAAACAAGACGGAATATATGCATTGCAAATTTAATAAGAGGTCAATTAGAAATGATTCAGAGGTAAAAATTGGAAAGCAAATCATCCATGAGATGTCAAAGTTTAAATATTTGGGGTCGATTTTACAGAATAATGATGAAATTGATAGGGATGTTTTGCATAGGATACAAGCTGGGTGGTTAAAGTGGAGGAAAGCAACAGGAGTTATCTGTGACCGCAAGGTGCCTACTAAGCTTAAAGGAAAATTTTACAGAACAACTATAAGGCTAGCAATGCTATATGGTAGTGAATGCTAGGCTTTGAAAGGTCAACAAGAGCATAAGATGGGAGTAGCAGAGATGAGAATGTTGAGATGGATGTGTGGTCATACAAAATTGGATAAGATACGAAATGACTGTATACGAAGGAAAGTTGGGGTAGCACCTATCGAGGAGAAAATGGTGGAAAATCGTTTAAGGTGGTTTGGGCATGTACAAAGAAGAGGGCAAGAGGAGCTAGTAAAGAGAGTTGATTAAATGGCGTGGAGCCCGATCAAAAGGCATAGAGAAAGACCAAAAAGGACATTAACGGAAGTTATAAGGAATGACCTTTCGAGAAATAATTTATCTAAAGAGATGATGTTTGATAGAGCTCATTGGTGTCGTTTGATCCATGTAGCTGACCCCACATAGTGGGATAAGGCTATTGTTGTTGTTGTTGTTGTTGTCCTCCATTTTACAGACTAGGCTCCTTCTTATAGATTCAAAGCATCATTCTCATCACTCACTAATTATTACAAACAGAAAAGAAAAATAGAAATGTAAATACATGGTAGACAGGCTCTATCAGTGTTTTTCAAATAGTGAAAGTAAGTGCATGACAGATAGGTTTTATCAACCTAACTTTACATGACTTAAAGTGGTATCGGGCAACTTGATTTTTTACATAAAGACATGCTTAGACTGTCGGCATAAAAGACGAAACCTAAAAGTTTTTACATATAGGCTCATGACTGCTTGATTGATTCTTTACGTCTCCTTAAAGTTTCTTTTTCTTTGCACCTTTTCTCTGTATTTTGTCCAATTCTACCTCAATGTCAAAGTCTACAAAAGGAACATATTGTCCAGTTGTCTGAGAGAGAAAACTTTGGAGAAAATAAGGGTCTATGTCATTAGGGTCATGTGACTCAAGATACTGAAGAGGGTCTTTGTTTTTTGCAAGATTAGTCATCAGTAGGTCTTGGCTGGTAGAATCTTGACTGCAATCAGCTGCTGGTGCCAAAGAAAGCTCAGGCCAATCAAAGTGAATGGCTTGTCCTGTGGTAAACATTTCTTCTAGAATAAAGAATTCTCCTGGCAGGGGTCCAAAGAAAGTACATATCTGGTCAATTGTATAACCTGTAAAATTATTAAGACCTAAAAGATAATCTTTTAATTCATTAATAACTTGATATTCTTGAAATGACCAATGTATTGCTGTACCCTACAAAAGAGTTTGGACTGGAGTGAACATGTTTCCTTGGTGATCAGATTCATAAGGAAGATGGACAACCAAGAAGCTCAACCAAGAAGCTATAGGTTTTCTGTTTTTGCAGAGGAATATTCCACAGCTAGTTCTCTTCTATTTCTTTGTATGAACGTTCTCTCTGTACTGATAATGGAGCATACCAAGAGAGAAAGGTAGCCAGGTTGGAATGAGTATTCTGCTTATTAATCAAATACTGATAAGTTTATCTTGGTGGCAAAGTAAAGGCACAGGCAAACAGGGTGAAGAGAGACCACATATACCACATGAACTCAGCAGTAATTAGTCCTTTGATAAAGAATACGACTAGGTATGATAATAAGGGCTCAAAAAAGTCAGGTTTAGGGGAAATTCCTGTGACTTGTAAGAAAAGATGAAGATAATAAAAAAGAGTTTTTCGGGCAACAACATTGATCTTAGGAACATTAGTTGGGTACTGTGTTAAAGGAAAGACAAGCTGCCAACTCAGAGGAGAGTGAGGGTTGGGATAGTATTAAGGCATGACTGAGATTGTAAAGATGAAGAGAGCTGGTGATTTTCTAAGGGTGACTAAATGGGTGTTGTTTGAGATAGGTCTCGAAACTATATCTACTAACACATTGTGCTTTCTCTTGATGTGCTTCACTGTGAATTTATAGCTAGAAAATTAATCTTTCCAACGAAATAATTATTTTTCTGGGAGTACTTTCTTTTTCTGGTCCAGAATGGTTGGGAAAGATGTATTATTCATTTCAACAGAGAATTGATTAAAGCTAAAGTAAAAGCTGAATTTCTCAATTTCTCTTTTGACTGCGAGGATTTCCTTGTAGAGTGCATGATAATGCTTTTCAGCTTCTTTAAACTGTCCACTGGCATGCGCAAAATAATATCTCCTGCCACTTTCTTCTTCTTCGATAAGGACAGCGCCTCAAAAGTCTTTACTAGCATCTGTCTGGAGGATAAGATTTCCTTTATCAGGAATCTTTAGAGGTGGTGGATGCTGTGCACTAAGTTTCAACTTTTGTACTGCTTTTGTCTGCTTGTCAGACCATAATGGAGGGTTCTTTTTCAAAAGGTTTGACAATTGGCTAGTATACTTTGTGTCATGTGGAATAAAATCTTGGATATAATTAATAATGCCCAAGAATCTCTACATTTGTTTGGTGGTTAGTTTATCTCTAGCAATTGTTGGGCAATGTGTGGGCCTGGTTGGAAATAGCTGTCAGAAAAGGTCATGCCTAAAAATTTAATTTGGGCCAATCCTATTTGGCTTTTGGTGGCAGAAAGCATGATTCCATATTTGGGCCAACAGGGATTTATGGGCTTCTTTTGTTTCTAAATACATAAGGATGTCATCTATGTAAACAAGGGCTAAATGAAGGATGGGTTCGAATATTTTTATCATGGATTTTTGAAACAAAGATGGAGCAGGCTTTAGCCCAAATGACATTACTTTCCATTAGTACTGAATATTGGAAATACAAAATGCAGTTTTATACATGTCATTATGATGAATTTCTATCTGCCAGAATTGTAATATCCTGAAATTTTTTCTATATTTTCAAGGCTCAATATTTTAAAATCTATAAAGAATTTACAAAAATGGGTATACAACGTTTGGTATGAAATAGGACAAAGAGGTCAATTATCTCAGTTGGAAGGAAAAATGATAAAAATAACAATTTTGTCCCTATGAAAAAAAAGAAGAAAAAAAGAAAAAAAAAAAGAAGAAGACGGTGGACGTTGAGAGATTAAGGAAAGTTTATGAATTTTGGGAAAAATTATCCCTAATGAACTAAAAGTTTTAAAAATTGTAAATTGGTCCCGGGTTAAAGGCATTTTTATAAATATGAAAAAATATAGTCAAAATGAAACTCTCAATAATTTAAGTCCAATGAATAGTATGAAATTTATTAAGGTCAAAGTAATATTTATTTGGTAATTAGGATTTAATATTGGTATTTTACTTGATAAAAGTTAGTTTGGACCGCAAGAAGAGGCAGTAGTAATTGAAGAAAAATTAATGAGCTTTGATAAAATATATTTTGGGTCGAAATAATGATCTTGGACCAAAAGTAGTTGTTGGATAATCATGTACCAATTTAATGACAATTTTGACAAAAATACCTAATTGGTAAAGGGTATTTTGGTCCATAAAGATTATTTAAGCAATTTTTGGCCAGAAAGGGGATGAAAAACGTCTGATTGCTGAGTGGGACATGAAAGGAATTGTTGGAAAAGCTTTATTAAAATCTAAATAACTAATGTTAAATAATAACGTAACTAAGGTTAGATTTTATTACTTAATCTCTTAACCACTCTTGTTAACCACTTAATCCATCTTCTTCAGCACACTTTCACATCTGAAACAGAAAGGAAAAGGGTGAGAGAGCTCGTGAATTTTGAAGACAAAAAGGAGAAGACAAAAGGAAAAGTTTGGTGCTCACAAGCTCAAGGTAATATCTTATGACCATAATCTTGTGTACCCTTTAGTTTAGAAGAGTTTTATGGCTTATTCTCTTCTATTTTTCCACTGAAAGTTTCTGCCTAGAGAGAGAGTAGAGAGAGAAAATGAAGGCATAGAGAAACTAAACTATGAAAAGTGTTATATAGGCCATAAGGTGCAAGAATATGCCATTAGATCACAAATTAATTTGGTAGTTATTTTTCTACAATTTATGGTAATTTTATGCCTAATTAGGGTTCAATATAGGAAGGGAATTTCAAGTTTTTGACTCCAAAAATGGATTTCTTGAGTCCAAATTAGGTAGGAACAAGTATGTTGTACAAGGAATGCTTTATGGATAACAAAGTGCAAATTTTAGTTCAAGTGAGCACTTTGTAAAGGAAATTGTATAATCAATGGTTAATGATCATATTTTGTGATGCATTAGGATTCAAAGAAGGGTTGCAAGACGAAAGAAGAGGTGTATAAGGTTTGAAAGTCATTGAAAATCCACAAGGTCATTAACTAACCACATTGTGCATATATATTGTTATTGTTGCCAATATGCATACTTGATGTAATTGTTGATTGTATTGATGTTTTGTGATGGATTGAATTGATTGACTATGTTGTTTAAAGGGTATTTGACCCTAGGAATGTTTATAATTTAAGGGGAGGTGTTGCCCAAAATTTTTAGAAAATGTTTGTGCACAAATGACTTTAGATGAAAGTTTAATGTATGTTTCATGAATGTTTGCAATATATGATGATATATTAGCATATATGGTAGTTATTACTAAGATTCTTTGAATCTCATCCCTTTCCAAATGTCTAAGAAATTTTAGGTTGAAGTTACGACAATATTACCCAAGAAAGGGAAGGCAAGGAGAAGCAAGTTAATGTTCAAAATAATGATGCTTAGGTTGATGCTATTATATGAGATGTTATGTAAAATCTTATGGGACATGATCATGCTGTGTTTTCATGTTAATATGTTCTTATAGGTTGTTATGGAGTATCATGTAAGATAAATGCAAGTTATGGCTATGTATGTATATATTAATGTGTATTTTGGAAAGTAGGAAGAATGCAAGAGACCTTTCTGAGCACTATTGGTAATTCGCAGTACTGTACAGACATGATATGTTAGATATATGAATGGTTTATATGTTTGAAAACTAGACATGTGTAGCTTTCCATAGACATAAAGATTACTCAATTTGGAGTTGTATATGATTTATGATGATTTTTCAAAGTAATGGTTAGAATCAGAAATTGTTGGTTCAATAAATCAACCTTTAAGAGTCTTGGACAAGGCCATTCTTTGTTCGAAGGACAGATTTTGACAATTAATCCAGTCTACAAGCACAAGGAAAAGATTCCAATTCATTCCTTTGATGCTAGAGCAAAGCTGTGTTTTGTCAAAAAGATACATGATCATTTTGTCTGGGATCATGTCCCTGAAAAATGTGACCCTGATTGCAGTTGTGACAATTCGGACAATTGTACAGGCCTAGAGGAAAATCTTTATCCTTGAACCAGTGACTTGTTACAAAAACCTTCGTGCCATCCCAAAAAGCCAAACTCAGATGATGATACTGATCGTGGTCCAAAACAAACCATTTCTCAAAAGAAAAAGTGGATTGCTTTTCATAAACCACCACCACGTAAACCAAATACTTTTCATGAACTGCTGGAAGAGTTAGGTCATTTGGATCTAGCCTTTTGCCTCTTTCCTGAAAATACTCACTTCTCATAGATCACTTCTCCTGGACCAATAATTAAATCCATCCCTGACAATCCATAAAAAATCTTACCCTGTATAGCCTTTTGCCTCTTTCAAGAGGAAGACTTTTCTCCTCTTGAAAGGCGAATCAATGAATCCTCCAGATATTCTTGCTTACCTTTTGTCCAAATAGAACAAATGACTCCTCAAGGCCCAAAGATCATATCTTAATTAGAAGAAGTTTTGAATTAGCAAATTGAAAACTCAGTCAGTCAAAACAAGGTCCTTCACAGGATTAATTCCATTCTAGAACAGCTTCATGATAAGACAGATGGTTTTTCTAATTGTCTAGACTCTCTTGATGAATGAGTACAAAATTTGTGTCTCAGTTATTCCTCCAAAGCTCAACAGCTTGACAAAGAGTTTCAGGAATATTTTGATTCCAGATATACAGGACCACAATTTATCAAGAAGGAACAAGAGTTGAAGCAGATTAAAGAAGAATTGAAAAGAATTGAGGTTGATCTTTCTAAACTCTTGCCAACCTATCCTCAAGATCCATTTTACCAGACACCTTTGTACTCACCTTCCACTATTACCACCATACCCCCATCCCGTCAACCTTTCTATAGATGAATTATCCTATTTTCCAACAAATCAGACAATTTAGAAAAGCCCAGAAAACTCAGCCAGTACCACCCTGTTATTCTTAGGATATACAGAGCACTATACCCTCTACATCTTACATCTCACAACTGGTTCCTCCTACAAAACCTTTATAGAGTAAAACCCCTCCATCTTCACCTAAACAACAACAACGTCCTCCTCTGTCCTTCTCTAAAGACAAAAACATAGCCACAATTCGATAAATGTCTGAATCTTCAGTTGATTACAGTAATTCTGAAGAAGAGTATAACTTTGAAACAAAATTATCAGATTCATCTGCACAGACATCTCACCCTCCACCCATTCAAATTGTGAGTCCAAATCCTCCAACAACAACAGAACAAAAAGAATCTTCAACCCATATTATTGATGATTCTGTTGAATCAATACATGGAGTAAATATGCATCATTATAAGCCATCCAATGGTCCTTATTTTACCTTTGATGATCTTCCTCATCCTAGATGGAGAGAAAAGATGCATGAATTTGGTGCATAGATTGATGCCCAAATGAATAAGCCAAAAGCCAACCTTCAGGATGTACTGAGTAACTTTTTTTCACGAATGACTGGTAATCTTAGAGAATGATTTACTAGTTTAAGTGAATCTCAAAAACTCCATATAGCTCAATATGATATCTCAACATTCTTGGGAGTCTTACATTGTGAATTTATCGGTGATTTCGGCATTATTGATAAAGGGCTCGATAAGAATACTTTGAGAAGAAATGATGTTGTCTTGAACGAGGTGATTTACAAAAACATTTTAAAAGGATGTCTGATAAATATTATATGCTGGGAGGAGCTAATGATGTCAATCTTAGGCACGTGTTTGTTGGCTTTCTCCCTAACGAACTTCAACGAGAACTGCAGAAAGCTATTAATTCTCTTCAAAGAGATATCACAAATCACTTTGGGAGAAATTTATCAGCTAGCCTTGGCCTTACTGGACAGACTCTGTGAGCAACAGAAATTCATCAAGAATATTCTAAAAAGCAAGGCTCATTTGTACAAAGTTTGCAAGAGACCAGATCTGCAAATTAAATGCAAGGATAAGAATGATTGTTCATGTTCTTCAAAGAAGAAATCCCATTTCTTCAGATTTTCTCACAAGAAAAGAACATATCTAAGAAGACGATGAAAACCTTTTAGGTTTTTCAAACGCAGATCTTCAACCTCAAAAAAGTCTGATAGGTGTTATATCTGTGGTCATAAAGGACATTTTGCAAAAAGATGCCCGCACAGATCTAAAAGAGACATCAAGATGCTTAGCACACTTCAAAAGACATTATCCTTATCTAATGATGACGATCTTGACGCTACTAGTTTTGTGATCAGTCAGGACATAGACTCAGACTCTCCTGATGATGGATTTACTAATAGTATACATCCTTGCCAAAGTTCCTGCTGAACCCACCAAATATGTAATATCAATGTGGTCAACAACCTTCCATCCTCAACTCCACTTCTCAATATTAAGATTAAAGTTCTTGTTGACAAATATGATAAGCCTATGCAGACCATTGGATTTATTAATATAGGATCATGCTGCAGTGTCATGAAACCTCATGTTCTACTACCAGAAGAATGGATTCCTCATGAAGAGTATTTTACTACTGCTAATGGTAATCCCTTTTCAATCAACTTGATTTCTAGAAGAAAAGTGGGGATTCAATTATTTCCAGATTGTATAGTTAGGACCAGAGTACTTGAAAGCAAGTTACCAAACAACGATTTGTTGATTGGAATGGATATTTATCACCTTGCAAAAGGATTGCATATTCTTCCCCAAGGTATCAAATATAAGTCCTCATTCTCTCCATGAGAAACAATGTGAAATCTTTTCCAACTTCAACAAGTACCTCCAGGTTATGAGACTATCAGAGACAAGCTACTTCTACTTTGCCCAGAGAATCATGAACAATTTATACATCCCTTTCCTTTATGGAAAAACGAGGAATTCTTCATTCACATTCCTTTCAAAAAGAATGAAGATATTAATCCTACTAAGACCCCTCATCCAGGAATGTCTCATGAGGATTTATCTCTCGCTCGAGAAGAATGTACAGGTCTTTTAAACCAAGGATTAATCGAACCAATAAGTTCACCATAGGCATGCCAAGCTTTCTATGTTGAAAAGGATGCAGAAAAAAGAAGAGGAAAAAAGAGTTTTGTTGTTGATTACAAGTCCCTTAATCATTTTTTATAAGATGATAAATTCCCTCTTCCAAAGATCAACACTCAAGCTATACATTTAAAAAAGGTGAAAGTTTTCTCAAAGTTTGATCTTAAAGCAGGATTCTTACCACACCTTGTACTTGGACTCATTTCCCATGTATTAAACTTGATTAGAGATTTGATTACATAAAACAACTTTAATCAATTTATTTCATTTGGGGTACTATTCCTTTGATTAACTTCTTTTTACCCGGTGAATCTTGAAAATTCATAATTAAATCAAGAAAAATCATATTGATATGGTTCAAGACTCTAAATATAGCTTACAAGATTCTATACATGAGAAAAATGTTGAATAGATAAATTACTTGGCCAATTTATACAGTAAATTCGTATTATCTTCATTGTAGCAATGGTCATTTTTTAAAATTTCTGATTCTGATCATAACTTTGAAAAATCACCATAAATCATACACAACTCTAAATTGAGTGATCTTTATGTCTATGAAAAGCTACACATGTTTTGTTTTCAAAAATATAAAAAACTCATATATTTCACATATCAAGTTTGTACAGTACTGCGAATTCCCAACAGTGCTCAGAAAGGTCTCTTGCATTTTTCCTACTTTCCAAAATACACATTAATATATACATACTTAACCATAACTTGACTTTATCTTACATGATACTCCATAACAACCTATAAGAACATATTAACATGAAAACAAAGCATGATCATGTCCCTTAAGATTTTACATAACATCTCATATAATAGTATCAACCTAAGCATCATTATCTTGAACATTAACTTGCTTCTCCTTGCCTTTCCTTTCTTGGGTAATCTTGTCATAACTTGAACTTAAAATTTGTTAGACATTTGTAAAGGAGTGAGATTCAAAGAATCTCAGTAGTAACTACCATACATGCTTATATATCATCATATATTACAAACATTCATGAAACATAAATTAAACTTTCATTTAAAGTCATTTATGTACAAACATTTTCTAAAAAATTTGGACAGCACCTCCCCTTAAATTATAAACATTCTAAGGTCAAATACCCTTTAAACAACATAGCCAATCAATTCAATCCATCACAAATTATCAAAACAATCAACAATTACATCAAGTAAGCATATTGGCAACAATAATAATATGTAGGCACAATGTGGTTAGTTAATTACCTTGTGGATTTTCAATGACTTTCAAATCTTGTACATCTCTTCTTTGGTCTTGAAACTCTTCTTTGAATCCTAATGCATCACAAAATATGGTTATTAACCACTGATTATACAATTTCCTTTACAAAGTGCTCACTTGAACTAAAATTTGCACTTTGTTATCCATAAAGCATTCCTTGTACAACATACTTATTCCTACCTAATTTGGACCCAAGGAATCTATTTTTGGAGTCAAAAACTTGAAATTCCCTTCCTATATTGAACCCTAATTAGGCATAAAATTACCATAAATTGTAGAAAAATAACTATCCAATTAATTTGTAATCTAATAGCATATTCTTGCACCTTATGGCAACACTTTTCATGGTTTAGTTTCTCCGTACCTTCATTTTCTCTCTCTACTCTCTCTCTAGGTAGAAACTTTCAGTGGAAAAATAGGAGAGAATAAGCCATAAAACTCTTCTAAACTAAAGGATACACAAGATTATGGCCATAAGATATTACCTTGAGTTTGTGAGCACCAAACTTTTCCTTTTGTCTTCTCCTTTTTGTCTTCAAAATTGACGAGCTCTCTCACTCTTTTCCTTTCTATTTCAGACGTGAAAGTGTGCTAAAGAAGATGGATTAAGTGGTTAACAAGAGTGGTTAAGGGATTAAGTAATAAAACTTAACCTTAGTTACTTTATTATTTAACTTTAGTTACTTAGATTTTAATAAAGCTTTTCCAACAATTCCTTTCATGTCCCACTCAGCAATCAGACTTTTTTTATCCTCTTTCTGGCCAAAAATTGCTTAAATAATCTTTATGGACCAAAATACCCTTTACCAATTAGGTATTTTTATCAAGGCTCACTAATTTTTATTCAATTACTACTGCCTCTTCTTACAGTCCAAACTGACTTTTATCAAGTAAAATACTAATATTAAATCCTAATTACCCAATAAATATTACTATGACTTTAATAAATTTCATACTATTCATTGGACTTAAATCATTGAGAGTTTCATTTTGACTATATTTTTTCATATTTATAAAAATGCCTTTAACCCGGGGTCAATTTACAGTTTTTAAAACTTTTAGTTCATTCGGGATAATTTTTCCCAAAATTCATAAACTTTCCTTAATCTCCCCACGTCTACCGTCTTCTTTTTTTTTTCTTCTTGTTTTTTGTAGGGGCAGATTTGTTATTTTTATCCTTTTTCCTTCCAACTGAGATAATTGACCTCTTTGTCCTATTTCATACCAAACGGTCTATACCCATTTTTGTAAATTCTTTATAGATTTTAAAATATTGAGCCTTGAATATTCAGAAAAAATTTTAGGATATTACAATTCTAACAGATAGAAATTCATCCTAATGACAGGCATAAAACTGCATTTTGTATTTCCAATGCTCAGTACAAATGGAGAGTAATGCCATTTGGGTTTAAGCCTGCTCCCTCTTTGTTTCAATAATCCATGATAAAAATATTTGAATCCATTTTTCATTCAACCCTTGTTTACATTGATGTCATCCTTCTGTATTTAGAAACAAAAGAAGCCCATAAATCCCTGTTGGCCCAATTCTAGCAAATTGCCCAAAAATATGGAATCATGCTTTCTGCCACCAAAAGCCAAATAGGATTGACCCAAATTAAATTTTTAGGCATGACCTTTTCTGACGACTATTTCCAGCTAGGCCCACACATTGCCCAACAATTGCTAGAGATAAACTAACCACCAAACAAATGTAGAGATTCTTGGGCATTATTAATTATATCTGAGATTTTATTCCACATGACACAAAGTATACTAGCCAAATGTCAAACCTTTTGAAAAAGAACCCTCCATTATGGTCTGACAAGCAGACAAAAGCAGTACAAAAGTTGAAACTTAGTGCACAGCATCCACCACCTCTAAAGATTCCTGATAAAGGAAACCTTATCCTCCAGACAGATGCTAGTAAAGACTTTTAGGGTGCTGTCCTTATCGAAGAAGAAGAAAATGGCAGGAGATATTATTGTTCGTATGCCAGTGGACAGTTTAAAGATGATGAAAAGCATTATCATACTATCTACAAGGAAATCCACGCAATCAAATGAGAAATTGAGAAATTTAGCTTTTACCTCAGCTTCAATCAGTGAAATTGAGAAATTCAGGTTTTACCTCAGCTTCAATCAATTCACTGTTGAAATGGATAATACATCTTTTCCGACCATTCTGGATCAGAAAAAGAAAATACTCCCAGAAAAATAATTACTTCGTTGGAAAGATTAGTTTTCTTGCTATAAATTCACAGTGAAGCACATCAAGGGAAAGCACAACGTGTTAGTAGATTTACTTTCGAGACCTCTCTCAAAGAACACCCATTTAGTCACCCTCAGAAAATCACCAGCTCTCTTCATCTTCACAATCTCGGTCATGCCTTAACACTATCCCAACCCTTACTCTCATCTAAGTTGGCAGCTTGTCTTTCCTTTAACACAGTACCCAACTAATGTTCCTAAGATCAATGTTGTTGCCCGAAAAACTCTTTTTTATTATCTTCATCTTTTCTTACAAGTCACAGGAATTTCCCCTAAACCTGACTTTTTTGAGCCCTTATTATCATACCTAGTCGTATCCTTTATCAAAGGACTAATTACTGCTGAGTTCATGTGGTATATGTGGTCTCTCTCCACCTTGTTTGCCTGTGCCTTTACTTTGCCACCAAGATAAACTTATCAGTATTTGATTAATAAGCAGAATACTCATTCCAACCTGGCTACCTTTCTCTCTTGGTATGCTCCATTATCAGTAGGGAGAAAACATTCATACAAAGAAATAGAAGAGAACTAGCTGTGGAATATTCCTCTGCAAAAACAGAAAACCTATAGCTTCTTGGTTGTCCATCTTCCTTATGAATCTGATCACCAAGGAAACATGTTCACTCCAGTCCAAACTCTTTTGTAGGGTACAGCAATACATTGGTCATTTCAAGAATATCAAGATTATCTTTTAGGTCTTAATAATTTTACAGGTTATACAATTGACCAGATATGTACTTTCTTTGGACCCCTGCCAGGAGAATTCTTTATTCTAGAAGAAATGTTTACCACAGGACAAGCCATTCACTTTGATTGGCCTGAGCTTTCTTTGGCACCAGCAGCTGATTGCAGTCAAGATTCTACCAGCCAAGACCTACTGATGACTAATCTTGCAAAAAACAAAGACCCTCTTCAGTATCTTGAGTCACATGACCCTAATGACATAAACCCTTATTTTCTCCAAAGTTTTCTCTCTCAGACAACTGGACAATATGTTCCTTTTGTAGACTTTGACATTGAGGCAGAATTGGACAAAATACAGAGAAAAGGTGCAAAGAAAAAGAAACTTTAAGGAGACGTAAAGAATCAATCAAGCAGTCATGAGCCTATATGTAAAAACTTTTAGGTTTTGTCTTTTATGCCTACAGTCTAAGCATGTCTTGATGAAAAAAATCAAGTTGCTGATACCACTTTAAGTCATGTAAAGTTAGGTTGATAAAGCCTGTCTGTCACGCACTTACTTTCACTTTTTGAAAAATGCTGATAGAGCTTGTCTGCCATGTATTTACATATATGTTTTTCTTGTCTATTTGTAATAATTAGTGAGTGATGAGAATGATGCTCCAGATCTATAAGGAGGAGCCTAGTTTGTAAAATGGAGGACAGGAACCAAAAACCCTCCTTTGTGAAATACAACTATGAGCTTTTAACTTCTCTTTCTCTTATCCTAAAATTCCAATATAGCTATATCTTAACCCTATGTATCCGGATTTGAGTATGCTTTACACTTTTCTCGTATAAGGAACCTATGTACAAGAAAGAATCTGATCAAGATCCACCTTAGTAACCTTTCAACAATCTTGATACAGAGACTTATGCATCAGATGATTCACTAGGAAGTGAGATAATCCTAAGGTATCACTTGAGTCCTTGATGCCCAAGAAAGGCTGTTTATACTCAGGAGAAAGCTGGATTATTTTGTAAATAGTGATTGATCTGGTTTCATGATTCTCTGTTCCTTTATTACTGAGAGGGGACAACTAGTTGGTATCCGATCCAATTCCACCACAGATGCATTATACATGGTATATCCTAACGTTCTAAACAGAGTTTTGCCATAACTATAGAAGAAGAATATGAGGGAAATTTAGCCATCATGACAGAAGTCCTAGATTAAGAAACCTCTTTAGAACCTGTTCGTTTATCTTCAGCCTTTTCTCTTTGAAATCTTCCTTCTTCGGTCAAAAGAACTCTAGCCAATAAATTAGACAACCTTGTAGAAATTACCCATATCCCAAAGAACTTTTGTATTGATAATACTGAACTTCCTTTATTAAGCCCTTATGCTATTTTCTCTCAAGACTGATCTTATGCTAGATCTTTTAGACAAAGAATCCACTAGACCTTTGATACTCATAGACCACATGTTAAAGAGTATGTCCACAGTTCTTGTCTAGAACAGTGTGGACTAAAAGCTACTACAGCAGAACAATATGTGACCTTGGAGATTTCTCAACCTCTAATCAATTCATAGAAACAACAAGGATATACTCATCTTCATGTTGTTGCTACCCGATTAGTTCTTACTCTGCATGGCCGAAAGGGTATACCTGCTACTGCTAGGATTACAGTCCTTGATGCAACTTATACTTCCTATGGAAACGCCATGATTGGTGCACTCCTTACCACATGTAGTAACTGAAGTATTGTGATGACCATCGCTTCAGATTTCAACATCAAGCTTGATGATGAAACCTTTTCCCATCGGTTGAAAGTGCAAATTCAAATCCATGGAGCAGAACAAGATCCTCGAGCAACTATGGCTACTCTTCATCACCAAATGATTTATTGATTACATGATCATGCAGTGAATCTGGAGTTTTTCAATTCCACCACAGATGCATTATACATGGTATCCAACTAGTCTGACACCTCGGTGATTAAAATTCCTAGGAGAATTCCCAAGGAAGAATTGGCTCAGATCATACCTCTTGAATGGATCAACAACTACAAGAAGGAGTTCCACTCTTCTAAAAGAGATGTTCATATAACAGAAGCTCCTATCTTAGAAAGATTTTCTGATGGAATTGTTAAATCAACCTTTAAGAGTCCTGGACAAGGCCCTTCTTCATTCGAAGGACAGATTTTGACAATTAATCCAGTCTACAAGCATAAGGAAAAGATTCTGATTCATTCCTTTGATGCTAGAGCAAAGCCGTGTTTTGTCAAAAAGATCCATGGTCATTTTGTCTAGGATCATGCCCCTGAAGAATGTGACCCTAATTGCGGTTGTGACAATTGGGACAATTGTACAGGCCTAGAGGAAAATCTTTATCCTTGAACCAGTGACTTGTTACAGAAACCTTCGTGCCATCACAAAAAGCCAAACTCGGATGATGATACTGATCGTGGTCCAAAACAAACCATTTCTCAAAAGAAAAAGTGGATTGCTTTTCATAAACCACCACCACGTAAACCAAATACTTTTCATGAACTGTTGAAAGAGTTAGGTCATTCGGATCTAGCCTCTTGCCTCTTTCCTGAAAATACTCACTCCTCAGAGATCACTTCTCCTGAACCAATAATTAAATCCATCCGAAACAATCCATAAAAAATCATACCATGTATAGCCATGATTCGACCAACTTATGAGGAAGACTTTCCTCCTTTTGAAAGGTGAATCAATGAATCCTCCAGATATTTTTGCCGACCTTTTGTCCAAATAGAACAAATGACTCCTCAAGGCCCAAAGATCATATCTCAATCAGAAGAAGTTTTGAACTGGACTCTCTTGATGCACCAGTAAAAAATCTGTATATCAGTTATTCCTCTAAAGCTCAACAACTTGACAAAGAGCTCCGGGAATATATTAATTCCAAATATACAGGACCACAATTTATCAAGAAGGAACAAGAGTTGAAGTAGATTAAAGAAGAATTGAAAAGAATTGAGGTTGATCTTTCTAAACTCTTGCCAACCTATCCTCAAGATCCATTTTACCAGACACCTTTGTACTCACCTTCCACTATTACCACCATACCCCCATCCCGTCAACCTTTCTATAGATGAATTATCCTATTTTCCAACAAATCAGACAATTTAGAAAAGCCCAGAAAACTCAGCCAATACCACCCTGTTATTCTCAGGATATACAGACCACTACACCCTCTACATCTTACATCTCACAACTGGTTCCTCCTACAAAACCTTTATAGAGTAAAACCCCTCCATCTTCACCTAAACAACAACAACGTCCTCCTCTGTCCTTCTCTAAGGACAAAAACATAGCCACAATTTGATAAATGTCTGAATCTTCAGTTGATTACAGTAATTCTGAAGAAGAGTATAACTCTGAAACAAAATTATCAGATTCATCTGCTTAGACATCTCACCCTCCACCCATTCAAATGGTGAGTCCAAATCCTCCAACAACAACAGAACAAAAAGAATCTTCAACCCATATTATTGATGATTCTGTTGAATCAATGCATGGAGTAAATATGCATCATCATAAGCCATCCAATGGTCCTTATTTTACCTTTGATGATCTTCCTCATCCTAGATGGAGAGAAAAGATGCATGAATTTGGTGCATGGATTGATGTCCAAATGAATGAGCCAGAAGCCAACCTTCAGGATGTACTTAGTAACTTTCTTTCATGAATGACTGGTAATCTTAGAGAATGGTTTACTAGTTTAAGTGAATATCAGAAACTCTAGATGGCTCAATATGATATCTCAACATTCTTAGGAGTCTTGTATTGGGAATTTATTGGTGATTTCGACATTACTGATAAGAGGGAGTAGGCTTAAGCCCAAATGACATTACTCTCTATTGGTACTGAGCATTGGGAATACAAAATGCAGTTTTATAAGTGTCATCAGGATGAATTCCTATTTTCCAGAATCCTGCTTTAAGATCAAACTTTGAGAAAACTTTGGCCTTCTTCAAATGTATTACCTGAGTGTTGATCTTTGTAAGAGAGAATTTATCATCTTGTAAAAATCATTAAGGGGCTTGTAATCAATTTGATGGTTTAATATTTTGTAAAATTTAAAAGAAGATATTGGATATTACACTGCTTGTTGGTTTGAAGTAAGATATTAAAAATCAAACTAGTCATTGAATTGACCCAGACATTGATTCATGAGTTATTGGTCAAACCTGTGTTTAACCATGGTTGAATCAGTTGCTATTAAATTATTATATTTTAATTTGTTGAATATCATATATATACAAACTACAAAAAGAATAAATATTTCAAAATTTTGGTGTTTCAAAATTTTTATTGTTGTTAGAGATGATCACCAAGCATATTTTAGAAGTGGATAAAAACTAAATTAAAAAAGATAATATTTCAAAAATCATATTCATAAATAGTTGGAAGTATGAAGATGAAAGAGATGTCCACATATGAAGAAAAAAAATTAGGGGATTAGCTAAAAAAATGGATGAAGATCAAGAAAAAAAAAAGCTTATTAAAACTAAATTGAAAAGTTATCATTTTAAAAAATATATATAGAGAAATAATGGGAAGTATGAAGATGAAAAAGATGTCAACATATAAAGAAAAATGATTAGAGGATTAGCCAAAAAAATGGATAAAGATAAAAAAGAAGAAGAAGAAGAGGAAGAAGAAGAGTAATTAGTATAGACCAAGGTACTAAAAAATGACTGGATATTGAACCAATTAAAACACTGATTCAAAATTCAATGGTTCAAATAGAATTAAACTGATAGTAATGAAATTTACTTTTTTCATTTTATATGTTATATAGAAAATTAAAAAATATCATTAATAGGTTTCATAACTTAATGTTAAAATCTAAACAAATTAATATTCATACATAATTATATTTGGAGTTCAAAATAGTTAACCAATATACTGTTTTCATATTATTTGTTAAGTAAATTTATTAATATTAATAATTATGTATGATAATAAAGCTTATACAATATTATATTGTAAAAATAAATTTATACAAAAAATAATGCTATTTAATTCAAAAAATAATGTTATTTTATCTTCAAAAGTTAAAAAAAAAAATTTAGACCAGTTTTTGGACCGGTTCACAGCAGTTCATGCTTAGTTCTCCGGTTTTGAAATCCATTGATTTTCCTCTTCTTCCAGTTTGGACTTGGCACCGGTTTGGTCAGTTGTTGATTGGTTTATCCGATCTTTGACTGGTTCACATATAGGCCAGTTCTGGCTCACTTCTGGACCAAACTAGGTTCTCGTTCATTGATTTTTGCGGGTTAACTGGTTGGTGCTGTCCCCCTTTTTTTTTTCATTGGTTTGAAGCTTAAAAAAAATTTTATAAAAATTTTATGAAAATCAAGAATGAAGGAGAAAATAGAAGAATATGAGCAATATTTCAATTAGAAAGTTCCAAAATCTTACTCAATTGGTAAAAGAAATCCTTAAAAAATAACTTGAATATAAATTAAAAGAAATCCTAAAAAATAACTTATCTAAAATAAAAGAAATCCTAAAAAATAACTTAAAGGAAAATAAATCACAAAATAGAAAATGTTATAAAACTAGTAGAGATGTAAAAAACTTGATAAGAACAAGAGAGAATTTTAGTGTGAAGAAATTGTGGAGAACGCTTCCTATTCACTTATATTTTCATGTCTGAACAATGTTTTCTCTTAAACATTTATTTATAAGCCTCCAAGCTTAAAAACTAATCCCAAAAGTTGCAATTGCATAAATAGAAGAATTAATCTATATAATTGTGCAATGTATAAGCATTGGAGATTATACGTCATTAACTTCAAATAAATATTGGAAGACATCGTTTTAGAGTTATAGAGTATAATGACATTAACCAAGTGATGAAATTCTAAAAGACCTTGCTTGAGATGTTATGACATCCATATATTATAATAATATTTATGATGAAAAAATCTATAAAATCCTAATATGAAATAGAATAGGAAATGATCTAAAATCCTAGTAAATAAGATAATAGAGAAATCCCAACAATTTCTGATAGACATGATAAAATCTAATTAAATATAAAGATAATTTAAATAGTTTAATAATTCTAAAAAAGGTAGAAATTATTATTTACTCCAGTAAATTTAGAATTTTCGAAGTCAAAGCCAAACCAACTATGATATTACACGGCTTGTCCGTTTAAACTTAAAAAAGTGATTTCTGTATTGTCTAAAAAAGATTTATCAATCAACTCTTGTTGGATTGAGTAGAAAAGACTTGATTTCCTTAACTAAGGTCAAGGGTTTAAATTTATGGATGATAAAAATTAAGTTGGTTGTGCTACTCTAAATTCAATTTGACAGTACTTGAATCTAATTTAATAATACGGATATCAAATAGTTATATTAAAATGATTTATTTTTTAAGAATTTTGTGAAAAGCAGAAATTATTTTAAATTTGATTATAATTATAAAAATTATTTTTTAAGATAAATAAAAATATGATTATTTTTAAATTTTGATCATTTCTAAAAGTTAAATAAACATCGAGAGCTTCCTATTAGTGTTTTTTCATAAAAAGTTTTTCTTTTCATTAAAAAACTAAATCAGTTGGGTATGGTGTTCAATGTACTCTTTGTATGATAACTACTAGTAGTTATGTATATATATATAACTACTGGTAGTATATATATATATGATATTATAAATATGTTAAATTATAAAATTGAATAAATAAGTTTAAATTAATAAAATTTGAATTTAAAATAGTAATTGTGATAGAGAAAAAATGAAATATTTTTCACAAATTAGCAAGCGAAGATCTCTTTGGGCAGACCTTGATGATTTAAGTTTCATGATAGAGGGACCTTGGTGCTTGGGAGGCAACTTTAATGGAATTCTGTATAGCCATGAATGCTGCTCTTCTTCTAGACAAGTCTCTCCGATCACAAAAGATTTCTTGGAATGGTTTTGGGAGATGAGTTTAGTGGATCTTGGTTATGCTGGGCCGTTTTTTCACGTGGAGTAGGGAGGGGTGTAAAAGTCGGTTGGACAGGGTTATTGCCAGCACTGAATTTATTCATGAATACCTGGATGCGGAGGTGGTCTCTCTCTACCATTATAATTCTGACTATAGACCTATTCTCTTGAGAATGAAGAAACTAGAGAATAATGGGAGATGGGATAGGTTGTTTCGATTCTTTGTTCCTTGGGTTCTACATGAAGACTTTAATAACTTTGTTCAGGCTAATTAGGATGTGTAGCAACTGTGGACTGTTGTTTTGGATGCTTTCACACATGAGGTTGGTAGATGGAGTCAAAACGTATATGGGCGGATTAGTTATAGGAAAAAGAAGCTCATGGCACGATTGGAGGGGTTGATGTACTCCATAAGGGATGAAGGTTCTACTTCCTCTCTTCGTCAACTTCAAAGGAAGTTATGGGTGGAGCTTGAGAGAGTCATTTTAGAGGAGAATGCTATGTGGGCATGGAAGGCTAAATGTGAGTGGTGGATGATGGGAGATAAAAATACAAAATACTTTCAAATGAGAGCAAATGTTAGAAGGAAGTTCAATAAAATCATGGCGATTTTGGGGGGACAATGGAGAGTGGATTTGTGAAGAAGAAGGAATTAAACAACTTGCCATGTCATTTTTTAAGAAGCTTTTTACGGAGGAAGAAGAGTCTGGTATCTTGAGGAATTGTAATTCCATGTATCCTTCTGTTGGAGAATTGCAATTACAGAAGTTAGGCATGCAAGTGACAAATAAGGAAATCTTTCAAGCTATTCATGGAATGGGTGCTCTTAAATCCTCTGATGGTTTTAATGCTCTATTTTTTCAAAGTTAGTGGGAGCAAGTGGGGACCACTAATATTCAATTTGTGAAGCAAGTCTTTTTGCACCCTGACTGTATTAAGGAGGTAAATCAAACCTTCATTGTCCTCATTCCAAAAAATGATAACCCTAAGACTATTAAGGATTTTCGGCCTATGAGCCTCTGTAATGTTATCTATAAAACTATGATGAATGTGATTACGAATAGGATCAAGAATATACTTCCTGACACTATAGTGCCAAACCAATGTGGTTTTATCCCTGGGAGACTTAGCTCAAATAATATCATTGTTGCCCAAGAAATGATACACTGGTTGAGAAATATGACAAGAAAGAAGGGGTTTATGGTTATTAAAATTGACTTAGAAAAGACTTATGATCAGATCAGTTGGAAGTTTGTCATAAGTTGCTTATAGGGACTGAATTTTCCCCTTCACATAGTGAAGATTATAGAGGCATGCATCTCTTCTCCATCCATGCAAATCATTTGGAATGGGGGGAAGGCTGAGGCTTTTCACCCAACTAGAGGAATCTGACAAGGTGATCCTATATCCCCCTATCTCTTTGTTATTTGTATTGAAAAGCTTGCTCATCATTTTTAGGAAGAAATTGATAAAGGAAGATAGAGGCCAATTTGCCTTAAGAAGAATGGCCCTTCGGTGTCACATCTATTCTTCGTAGATGATCTTGTGGTATTTGCTAAAGTAAAATTAGACGAGGCTCAAGTGATTAATAAATGCCTAAAAAAATTCTGCAAAGCTTCCAGGCAGTGAGTTAGCTATGCAAAGACAAAGGTTTTTATCTCCCATAACGTCAACCATATTGTGAGAACACAAATTAGTGAAACTTTGAGCTTTAGTCGCACGGAAGATCTTGGGAAATATTTAGGAGTCCCCTTACATCATCAAAGAATGAGTAAGGACACCTACCAGTTCGTCATCAACAAGATTAAATCTAGTTTGAGCAGCTATAAAAAAAATTTCTTGTCTTTTGCTAGCAGAAACACTCTGGTTAAATCTGTTATTTCGACTATGCCAAACTATGTGATGCAAACTAATTGTATTTCAATTGCGTGCTGCGAAGAAATTGATAGAAGTGCTAGAAACTTTTTTTAGGGCTCTACCAATGAGAAAAAATGGGTCCACCTAGTAGCATGGGACAACCTGTAAAAGTAAGAAGTTGGGAGGGTTAAGGCTGAGGAATACATGACAACAAAATCAACCTTGGATGATGAGGCGAGGTTGGGGTTTGGTTACTAATAAAGATTCACTTTGGGTTCGTGTTATGAGGAGCAAGTATGGTTGTGGTGATGATCTGTTACCCAAGATAGATATGAAGAAACCTGGTTCGAAAGTGTAGAGTGGGATCAAGTTTGCTTGGGAAATGACAGTTAACAATATGGAGATCATACAGAGGCAAGGAGAGTCCTTGGTATGATGGAAACCAAAGAAGGATGGTTTGTTCATTGTTTCATCTGCATATAATACTCTTAATTAGAGTGCAACTGCTAGTGAGCCAATATGGGGAAAGCTATGGAAGTTAAACATTCCACAGAGATGTAAAACCCATATGTGTGCGGCTTCAAGGATGATTGTTGACTAATGACGCCAAGCTAAAAAGAGGTCTTCACTATAACGGAATGTGTGACATGTGTTAAAACATGAAGGAAGACACACTCCACGTTCTTTGAGACTGTCAGAGTGTAAGGGAACTGTGGTGGAACATAGTGCCGCATGACCGACTCTATAAGTTCTTTGACGGTGACCTTCGTGAGTGGGTGCAATCAAACCTGAGCTCTAAGCAGAAGATTAATGGGGAGAGTTATTCTGCATATTGTGCTGGCTAATATGGAAGAGACGCAACGTACAGACTCACGATAATTTACATCAGAGTGCAGATAGATGTGTCGCTGAAGTAAGAGGCATTCACTCATGTATGCAGATGGCTAAAGTCCGACTCCAACCCCAAGGTATAAATCCTACTCGACATTTCACACACATTACTAAGTCGGAGATGGGTGAGGGATGGAAGGTAGTTTACATTGATGGGGCCTACTCATAGATTAATAGGAAGGTTGGGTGTGGAGGAATTCTGGAGAATAGCAAGAGTGAAGTTGAAGAAGTGTTAGCTTCAAGATGATGGAAGGGGATGCAACCACTACGGAATTGTGGGGATGTTGCATGGGGTTGAAGAGAGCATGGGAGAAAGGTTGGAGGAAAGTAAAGCTCATGTGTGATGCCTCTAAGGTGGTCAATATTATTCTTACACCAGAATATGAGCGACATAGGGACTAGCAGCTTATTTTAGAGATTAAAAGCATGATGGAGAGAGGATGGCATGTTGAGCTGAAGCTTATTGCTTGAGAGGAAAATGAATGTGCTGACTTCTTTGCTAAGTGTGCACTCTCTTTGGCAGTGGGCCTAAAAATCATTTCAGGTGAAGTTGCTTGTGGAATGCTGCATAATGATGCAATTTTGTAGGTTTAGTTTTTCTTAGTTTTTTTTTCGTAGTTTTGTTTCTGTTTGCTTTCTTTCCGGGTTTATCCCCAGAAAAAAAAAGAAAAAATAAAATATTTTATTTTATTAATATTAAATCAAGCACATTCAAATTTAAGGAAACAATGCAAATTATGGGTGTTTAACTAATTCGGTAACCGAAAAACCCGATTATACTCGGTATATTGGATTAATCTTGAAGACTGGGTTAATTTGGGTATAAGATTGAGGTCAAACTTGGTCTTGCCTAGTCCCCAGTATATATATAATTTTATATATTTTTAAAAAATTTATAAATATTAAGTTTTTATTGTTAGATGAGCTGGCTTCCTAAGAGGGGGGTGAATTGAGAAGATTAAAATTTTCTGTAAAAAGTCAAGAAGATGAAGAAAGCAAAGTATGACAGTAAAACAGAGTATAAATGAATAAACTGTAAAAGTAGCAGTAAAGAGAAGAAAACTCATATATTTATCCTGGTTCGGTCTCTCCACTTGACCTACGTCCAATCCCCAAGTCACCACTTGAGATTTTCCACTATTCTGCAAGAATTCAATGGGCTTCTTGCAAATGTCACAGTACAAAGATGATGCTCTGTTTCTAGAGCTCACTCTTCCACTCTATGCACTCTTACTAAGTGCTTTCCCAATCCCTTGTGATATCCCCTCACAAGAAAATCTTTCTTCCAGATGAAGATAAGATTGTTTACAATGATTAAACTCTCTTAAACAGAGTAAATATGAAAGTTGAAGTACAAATATTGAAGTGAGAGAGTAAGAGACTTTGAGTAGATGATTTGGCAGAGTTTCAGTATATACAAAGTTAAAATCATTACCACAACTTCAAATGATGTTGTATTTATAGATTTAGGTCTCAACTATACATTAGAGACAAAATCTATCCGTTGGAGAAGTTATCCAACGGTTACTCTGAAAAACTATCCGTTAACCAACCGCATTTAATGCTTCTGACATTCTGAAATTCAAATTTCAGTTAGTTAACAGACGAATTTCGCAGAACCGAAGACTAAAGACTTCAACGTTAAATGCCCGAAGTTCATCTGTCATGAAGTAAAGTTCGAATTTTGATATTTGGAAAGTGTTTCTATGTTGTGACATACGAATTTTCAAGTAGAAAGTTTTTCTGTTAAGTGTGAACAGTATTCTCAATTTGCTACAGTGCCTTCGAAATTCGAATTTCAAAAGCCCAAAATTCGTCTGTCCGTAACTAGCTTATAAGGCACAGTAGTTTATCTGATTCGAAATTCAAATTTTGAAATGGCAAAGTTCGTCTGTCAGAGAGACCTCTTTTGAAACTTACTTTAAAATTCGAATTTACAAATATTGTCATTCGTATGTCAACATATCAATATATTAGACTCACAAGCTTTGTTTCTGAAATTTGAATTTTCATGTTCAAAGTTCGTCTGTCAGTGAGCAATTTTGAAACCAAATCTAAACTTGGTTTCAGATGAACTTTGACATAATTTCAGACGAATTTCTTTGGTTTTTAGAAGTTTCATTTTGTCTGAAATTAAAATTTTCAAAACTCGAAGTTTGTCTATTTTTGAAAGCTCCTTTCAGAGAGTTATCAAAATTTGAATTTTCTCAAGTCAAAATTCGTCTGTCAGAGAGTCTTCTCTTTAGACTTGTTCAGTTTCACTATGAAATTCGAATTTCCAAAGCCAAAGTTTGAATTTTCAAGATGACATATCAGTATAAACCTTTCAAACTTCGTCTGTTGGTGGGTGTTTTTCAAATATTCCATGATTTAACATAGAATCAAAGTTTTAAAACATCTTTTCGTCAAATCAAAGTCTTTTACTCAAATCAAAACATTACTTAACATCCTACATAAATCTTTGCACTGATTTCTCCATGATTCCTTCACTTGAACCTTTTGTGCGCCTTTGATATCTTTATTCCAAGCTCTTGAAGGTTGCTTTGGAATCATCAAAACACTTGATTCAACATTCTCCCCCTTTTTGATGATAACAAAACAACTTACAAACTAGATTAGTACTTGGGTTTGCTTTAGCAAGCTCCCCCTCAACATATGCATTATATTTCAAAAGATATCATATGTAGTAGATCAAGTAAAGAGATTCAAAGATTAATAGGAACATATCATTGCAAGCAAGGAATTCTTTCATTTCATCAAACATTGCTTTACAGATGCAAAATAGTTCAAAAAACATAAACACAAAACACAAGTAACAGAAACATAACAAATCACTACAAGAGGACCCAAGCCTAAGTTTTAATCACTTCTTCTTTGACTTGGTCTTCTTGCTGTAAGTCTTTCTAGATGGCTCAGTAGTAGAATTGCCAGTTTGCTTACTCTTCTCCCCCTTTTTGGCATCATTAGGAAGGTGAACATAATCAGCCGGAGGAGGGATTTGAGAAACTGGAATAGCTTTGAGGGGCACAGGAGCAAAAGGCAGATGTGGACTAACTGATGGAGGAGGCTCAGAAGGCTCAGGGCTTGGATTCTCATCTTCAGGGACCTCAAGCAGTTCTTGCATCTCTTGTCTGGAAAGAGCCAATTGAGCCCTTTGTTATTTTGAAAGACCATATGCAGAGAGAGATGAAGGAGCAGGGTCATCAAAACGAAACATTTCTTCAAGCCTTCTTCTCTGAGCTTGCAAGAGAGCATTGTGAGCAATAGCTTCCAAGTCAACAAAAGGCACAATGCTCCTTTCTTCATTTATGGCAACCTCTATGATTAATGAAGTAGAGATAGCTACCACTAATCTTTCTACTTGCTTAGATTTTTACTGGGACAGGATTGATTCTTGAGCATCTACTGTAATGGGCTCATGAAAGCTTGAATCCTAAGCACCCTCTTCCTCCATGCCATAGTCCAAGGGAGGACCAGGACTTAGTGTGCACATTGTACCAGTAGCCTTAGTATCATGTACAACATCATCATGCTCAGAAGAGGCTAGCTCAAATGGACTCGGAGGCTCAGGAGTTGGAGATTGAACAGGCTCAGAGAATCCTAGCTGAGGTGGAGCTAATGTGGCAGGTATTGCACTCCGAATATCTTCATAAGCATCAGCAACCACTTTCATGTTCTTGGCCAACTGGTGAATCTGATCTTGCAGATGAGCAAATTTGGCATTTTGCTCATCCTTGATGCTAATTATGAGTGTAGACAAGCTGTCATATAATTTAGTGATCTTGGTTGGTTTGTCACGAGATGAGGGAGTAGATGGAATGTGAGTAGGCTTAGATGGAGATGGGATAGTCAGAGAAGGCTGAGGTGTAGGTCTTGCAGGAGCCTCAGAGGTACCTTCTTGTTGTAGTGAGGCATCTTTAACAAAGAAGAGATCTTCATATTTTCCTGCCCTCTTCCTAATCCATCTTCCTTCATTTCTCTCAATCCCCATTCTTTGAAGTTCCTCTTCCTTGAAAATCTCAGTGGGCTTCCCTTTCCCCTTCTTAAGGTGCTGAATTCTAGCATATTGTAGAATTCTGGAAATGATTACTGCATAGGGGAGTGTAGAGGCTTTCCTCTGACCCCTTGCCTTGATAATGCGCTGGAGTATGATATGTCCTATGTTGATGAGCTTTTCACGCATGATTGCTGCCATCACATGTGCCTCTGCCCTTGTGATCAGATTGAAGCTACCTCCTTTGTTGAAGATAATCCTAGACAATATGTAGTGTAGGACCCTTACTTGATCACTGAGGTCTGTGGGCTTTAGCAAGTTTATGGTTGGCCTATTCTCCTTTCTTCTGAACAAAGTATTCAGGATTGTGGTCTCCTTGTAGTTCAGAAAGGGGCCACCTTCTTCATTAGTAGTCTCTGCCTCATCCATGTACCCAGAAGCAGTGATGTCAATCTTAAGGCCATCTTGTCCTGGGATTTCCAACACTTCATTGAGAGTTTCATCTGTGAGCCAGATGGTCCTTGATCTCAGATTGACCTCCCACTTCTTATTTTTGCTGTTGTATTTCAAGGAGGCATACCATGTCTTAACCACTTCATCATCATACCTCTCCAATATTTCTAACAGATTCTTATATCTTAGCATCCAAATTCCAGCATCAAAACTGTTAGAGACCAAGAAATCTTCCAAGTTCACACAGTGAGGCTTGATTACCTTTTTACTTGCAAACTTGGTTCAGTATTCTTCCTAAATCTGAGGAGTGCTCCATAATGGTAGTGTTGTGAGTTGGTATTCTCTAGATTCAGTACTGGAGAAGGAAGTGGAAGCAACTGTATCAGCAGCAGGAACAGGGACAGAAGGCTCTACTTTCTTCAAAGAAGAGGGTCTAGCTTTCTTTGATTCAGCTTTTGGAGTAGTTTTCTGTCATTTGGAGGGAGTTGCCTTGCTTGATTCGGCTTTTCTCTTCGATTTTTCACTCTCCTTTGAGGCATATTGGGATTTGACTGTTCTCTTTAGTCGTGCCTCTCCTTTTCTAGCTTCAAGATTCTTTACTCTTGCCATTTATGTGGATGAATGTTTCAGAATGAAGCAGAGATTGAGTTTATAGGATGCGAAAAGAAGTTTAAATAGTGGGAAATGAAGAATTTTGGTCAAAATTTAAGAGCATTGAAGAGAGAATTTGGACAGACTCCGAGAAGAAAAGAGTAGGGTTGCGTCTGTTCAGAGGAAAATCGTCAGTTTTAACATAAGTAACCGCTTGACAGACAAATTTTGAGGGGTCAAAATTCAAACTTTGAGTAGTTAAAAGTTAAACTGTTTAGCAAAGCTTACTGACAGATGAATTTTCTTCTGAAAGTTCATCTGATAGTGGCTTGGTTCAAGCAACACAAGATAAACAGACAAACTTTGTTTCAACAAAGTTCAAATTTTGAAAAGTTAACATCAAGCAGCAATCAAATCAATAAACAACAGATGAATTATGCATATAAACATTCATCTTTCAGAGATTCAACATTATGAGCAAGTTTCAACAGATGAATTTTGAATCCGAAATTCAAATTTCTTTACTTTGTAAAGATTCTCCAACATTCGTATGTTAAGAAATAATCATTTGTATAATCATCATGTTGGACAAACATAACTTTGAAACTTTTACTCTTGAAAATTTGAACTTTCAAGGTCCAACAGACAAATTTCGAGGGATCACCGAGAACTGTTTCAATGTATAACAAGCTGAAGTTCATCTGTTGGGCATCTAAATTCGAATGTTGACCAAGCTGACTTGTTCAGAAACACAGTTTATCAAGGAAATTCATCTAACACACAACTAAGATACGAATTTCAACTTTAAAAACTTACAGAATGGATCCAGAAACTTAGAATTTTTGCCATTTTCTTCACTTTTTGATTGTTCCATTATGGTGTGCTCCATTTTTCAGATTTATTACCATTGAATCTCATGAAGAGCATCTGCAACTTGAATTAAATTCACTCCGATGCTAAAGTTAGAATTAATTTAGTGTTAGAAAATCTAAAAACAGAATTGCACACCGTATTTACTTACAGTTCATTAGGATTTACCATACCCAATTCTCTCTTGATTTTGCAATGTCTATCTTCTGATAGAGGCTTTGTCAAGATATTAGCAACTTGATCCTTTGTATGGATGTACTCTAGTTTGATTTCTCCTTTCAAAACATGATCCCTTGTGAAGTGGTGCCTAACTTCAATATGTTTTGTCCTTGAATGCACGACAGGATTCTTTGTGATGTTTATGGCACTTTGGTTATCACACATTATTGGTATTTCCTTCATCTCAACCTCAAGATCTTCAATTTGCTGTTTGGTCCAGATGATTTGGGCACAACAGCTTCCAGCTGCAACATATTCAGCCTCTGCTGTGGATAAGGCTATACTATTTTGCTTCTTGCTAAACCATGAAACCAATGATCCTTCCAAACACTGACAAGTTCCACTTGTGCTTTTTCTATCAGTTTTGGATCCTGCAAAGTTAGCATCAGTGTATCCTTTGAGATCTTCTCCATTGCCCTTTGGATACCAAAGACCTATATGTGCTGTTCCAATAAGATATCTGAAGATACGCTTCACAGCAGTTGCATGGGTTTCCTTGGGACATGACTAGAATCTTGCACACATACAAATACTAAACATGATGTCAGGTCTGTTGGTAGTTAGGCACAGTAGGGATCCAATCATTCTTCTATATTGGGTTATGTCAAAAATTTTCCCTTTTTCATCCATATCCAGTTTGGTTGTTGCAGCCATAGGTGTTCCAATTGGCCTGGCATTCTCCATCCCAAACTTCTTTAGCAATTTCTTCAGATACTTGGATTGGTTAAGAAAGATACCATCGTCACACTGCCTGATTTGCAATCCAAGGAAGAAGTTGAGTTCACCCATCATGGACATTTCGAATTCTCCCTGCATTAGCTTAGAAAAATTCTTGCAAAGAGATCCATTAATAGCACCAAATATAATATCATTAACTTAAATTTGAACAATAAGTAAATCTTTATTTTCTTTCTTGGTAAATAAAGTCGTATCTACTTTTCCTCTGTTGAACCCCTTTTCAGTCAGAAAATTACTTAATCTTTCATACCATGCTCTAGGGGCTTGTTTTAAACTGTAGAGAGCTTTCTTCAGCTTATAAACATGGTTCGGTTTTGTAGAGTCCTCAAAACCTGAAGGTTGATCTACATAAATCTCTTCCATGATATATCAATTTAGAAAAGCACTCTTCACATCCATTTGATACAACAAAATATTTTTCATGCATGCATATGCTAACAGAATTCTAATTGCTTCCAATCTAGCAACTAGAGCAAAGGTTTCCTTAAAATCAATACCTTCTTCTTGATTATATCATTTAGCAACCAGTCTAGCTTTATTTCTGATTATTGATCATGATTCATCAAGTTTATTTCTAAAAACCCATTTGGTGCCAATGACAGGATGATTTTTGGTCTAGGCATTAAATCCTAGACTTGATTTCTTTCAAACTGATTTAATTCAACTTGCATAGCCAAAATCCAGTATTCATCAATTAAGGTTTCTTCAGTGCATTTAGGTTCAATTTGTGAGATGAAAGCACAACTAATCATTTGATCCCTTAACTGTTTTCTGGTTTTAACTCTCTCTTAAACATTCCCTATCACCTGATCAACAGGATGATTCCTTTGATATCTCCAAGCTCTAGGGAGTTCTTGAGACATTTCTTCATTATTTTCATCTTCAAAATCTCTCTCCTGAATATCTTCCTCTATGTTAATAGATTCAGATATTTTTGGAGGTTCAATTTTACCTTCATCAGAGATATCTAACTTTTTAAAGTTTGAGACAAGATTATCCACATCAGTAACATCTTTGGAAGCAGTTTCATTTTCAATAAATACTACATGCAAAGATTCTTATACCAAATTAGACTTTTTATTAAAAACTCTATATGCCTTACTTCTACTAGAATAGCCCAGACTATACCTTCATCAGATTTGGCATCAAACTTGCCCAGATTGTCCTTTCCATCGTTGTGAATGAAGCACGTGTAGCTGAACACATGGATATGTGAGAGATTTGGCTTTCTTCCTTTGTACAGCTCGTATGGAGTCTTCCCAAGGATTGGTCTGATGTAAGCTCTGTATATGATGTAGCTTGTTGTATTCACTACATCAGCCCAAAACACTTGAGAGAGTTCCTTCTCATTCAGCATAGCTCTGGCCATCTCTCCAATAGTTCTGTTCTTCCTTTCTACTACCCTATTTTGTTGAGGGGTCCTTGGAGCTGAGAAGTTGTGGTCAATCCCATGCTCATTGCAGTACTCCAGGAAGTATGCATTTTCAAACTCTCCTCCATGGTTTGACTTAATAGATACAATAGAAATACCTTTCTCATTTTGCTCTTTCTTAGCTAAGGTTACAAATGCATCAAAGGTATCACTTTTAGAGGAGAGAAATAATGTCCAAGTGAATCTAGAATAACCATCTACAATGACAAGCACATACAAATTTCCACCAATGCTTTTTACTCTTGATGGACTAATTAAGTCCATATGCAGTAGTTCTAGTGGTCTAGTTATGGAGACTACGTTTTTGGGTTTAAAAGAAGATTTAGTTTGTTTTCCTCTTAGGCATGCATCACATTCTTTGTCCTTTTCGAAAGTGATTTTTGGTAGGCCAGTGACTAACTCATTTTTAACCAGCTTTGAAAGCTGATTCATGTTAACAAGAACTAATCTTCTATGCCACAACCAACTATCATTATCCTGACTAATCAAGCAAACAGAATCTAAGAGAGGAAGTTCATCAAGATCAATAGTATAGCAGTTACCATCCCTTTGAGCTTTGAGGACTACTTTGTGATCACTTTTTCTGATGACTAGGCAAAATTTTGAGTCAAACAGTATCCAATTTCCTTTGTCACATGTCTGGCTCACACTTAGTAGATTGTGGTTGAGGCCAATCACAAACAGCATCTCTTCAATGGATGTTTCAGGATTCTTCCCCACAATGCCAATACCAACTATTCTGTCATATTGATCACCTTCTGGTAGTATGCTTTCTCTAAAACCAGCCATTTTAATTCCCCGACTGTGAAATTCTTTGATTGGGAATTCGGGCTCTGATACCACTTGTTAAATGAGCTGACTTCCTAAGAGGAGGTTGAATTGGGAAGATTAAAATTTTCTGCAAAAAGTCAAGAAGGTGAAGAAAGCAAAGTATAACAGTAAAATAGAGTATAAATGAATAAACTGTAAAAGTAGCAGTAAAGAGAAGAAAACTCATATATTTATCCTGGTTCGGTCTCTCTACTTGACTTACGTCCAGTCCCCAAGTCACTACTTCAGATTTTCCACTATTCTGCAAGAATTCAATGGGCTTCTTGCAAATGCCACAGTACAAAGATGATGCTCTGTTTCTAGAGCTCACTCTTCCACTCTATGTACTCTTACTAGGTGCTTCCCCAATCCCTTGTGATATCCCTTCACAAGAAAATCTTTCTTCCAGATGAAGATAAGATTGTTTACAATGATTAAACTCTCTTAAACAGAGTAAATATGAAAGTTGAAGTACAAATATTGAAGTGAGAGAGTAAGAGACTTTGAGTAGATGATTTGGCAGAGTTTCAGTATATACAAAGTTAAAATCATTACCACAACTTCAAATGATGTTGTATTTATAGATTTAGGTCTCAACTATACATTAGAGACAAAATCTATCTGTTGGAAAAGTTATCCAACAGTTACTCTGAAAAACTATCCGTTAACCAACCGCATTTAATGCTTCTGACATTCTGAAATTCAAATTTCAGTTAGTTAACAGACGAATTTCGCAGAACCGAAGACTAAAGACTTCAACATTAAATGCCCAAAGTTCGTCTGTCATGAAGTAAAGTTCAAATTTTGATATTTGGAAAGTGTTTCTATGTTGTGACATACGAATTTTCAAGTAGAAAGTTTTTCTGTTAATTATGAACAGTATTCTCAATTTGCTACAGTGCCTTCGAAATTCGAATTTCGGAACCCCAAAATTCGTTTGTTTGTAGCTGGCTTGTAAGGCACAGTAGTTCATCTAATTAGAAATTTGAATTTTCAAATGGCAAAGTTCATCTGTCAGAGAGACCTCTTTTCAAACTTCCTTCAAAATTCGAATTTACAAATACTGTCATTCGTATGTCAACATTCAATATAACAGACTCACAAGCTTTGTTTCTGAAATTTGAATTTTCATATTCAAAGTTTATCTGTCAGTGAGCAATTTTGAAACCCAATCTAAACTTGGTTTCAGATGAACTTCGACAAAATTTCAGACGAATTTCTTTGGTTTTCATAAGTTTCATTTTGTCTGAAATTCGAATTTTCAAAACCCAAAGTTCGTCTGTTACTGAAAGCTCCTTTCAGACACTTATCAAAATTTGAATTTGTTGAATCAAGAAGTTTTGATGATTCCAAACCAACATTGAAGAGCTTGGATTGAAGATATCAAAGGAGCTGAAAGTGTCTCAAGTGAAGAAAATCTCAGCAATCATTGCTAGGATTGTTATAGGATCTTTTGTCATGGGTAAAAGACTTTGATTTGGTGGAAAAACGTTTTGAAACCTTGATTTTATGTTAGATTATGAAATATTTGAAAAATACCCACTAAAAGACGAAGTTTGAAAATATTGCATTAAACTGTCATGTTGGAAATTCGAACTTTGGCTTTGAAAATTCATATTTCAAGTTAAAACTGAATAAGTCTGAAGAGATGTTTCTCTGACAGGCGAATTTTGATTTTCCAAAATTCGAATTTTCATGTGTCTGAAAGAAGCTGTTAAGCAACAGACGAACTTTGAGTTTTGAACATTCAAATTTCAGATAAAATACAACTTATGAAAACTGAAGAAATTCGTCTGAAACAATGTTAAAGTTCATCTGAAATCAAATTATTTTGAGTTTCAAAATTGCTCACTAACAGATGAACTTTGATCATGGACATTCGAATTTCAGAAGCTAAGGTTGTAAGTCTGTTGCAATGACATGTTGACATACGAATGACAATGTTTGTAAATTTGAATGTCAAAGTAAGTCTGAAAAGAGGCCTCTCTGACAGACAAATTTCAGTCTTTGAAAATTTGAATTTCAATGTAAGTGAACTACTATGCTTTCTGAGCCTGCTGAGAACAGATGAATTTTAGGATTCCAAAATTCGAATTTCGAGGGTACTGTAGCAAATTGAAAACACTGTTCACACTAAATAGAAAAAATTTTCTCTTGAAAATTCGTATGTCACAACATGGAAACATTTTTTAAGTTTCAAAATTCAAATTTCACTTCATGAACAGACGAACTTCAGTATTTCAACCTTGGAAGCTTTAACCTTCGGTTCCTTCGAAATTCGTCTGTTGACCAACCAAAATTTGAATTTTAGTATGTCAGAAGCATTAAATGCGGTTGGTTAACGGATAGTTTTTCAGAGTAACCGTTGGATAACTTTTCCAACCGATAGATTTTGTCTCTAACGGACATTTGAGACCTAAATCTATAAATATAACATCATTTGAAGTTGTGGGTAACGAATCAAACTTGTATATACTGAAATTCTGCCAAATCTTCTTCTCAAAAAGCTTTTACCCTCTCAACTTCAATATCTGTACTTTAACCTTCATATTTACTCTATTCAAGAGAGTTATATCTTTGTAAACAGTCTAATCTTCATCTGGAAGATAGATTTACTTGTGAGGGGATATCACAAGGGGATTGAGAAGCACATTGTGGAAATGCGTAGAAAGATTGAGAAAGCTCTAGAAAACAGAGCACAAGCTGTGTACTGTGGCATTTCCAAGAAGCCCGTTGAATTCTTGCAGTATAGTGAAAAATCTCAAGAGGTGTCTTGGGGATTGGACGTAGGTCAAGTGGATAGACTGAATAAGGATAAATTTCTGAGTGTTCTTCTCCCTATCATTACTTTTTCAGTTTGCTCTGCTTATACGCTGCTTTCATTATACCTTGCTTTCTTCACCTATTTCACTTTGTGCAGAAAATTTTTAATCTTCCCAATTCACCCCCCTCTTGGAAAGTCAGCCTAACTAACAGAATTTTCTCTAGTCAAAATTCATCTGTCAAAGAGTGTTCTCTTCAGACTTGTTCAGTTTCACTAGGAAATTCGAATTTCCAAAGCCAAAGTTCAAATTTTCAAGATGACAGATCAGTATAAACCTTTCAAACTTCGTCTATTGGTGGGTGTTTTTCAAATATTCCATGATTTAATATAGAATCAAAGTTTTAAAATATCTTTTCATCAAATCAAAGTCTTTTACTCAAATCAAAACATTACTGAATATCCTACATCTCCATGATTCCTTCACTTGAACCTTTTGTGCATCTTTGATATCTTTATTCCAAGCTCTTGAAGGTTGGTTTGGAATCATCAAAACACTTGATTCTACATTTATGACATGTTTCTTAATACATCATATGTAATAAATTAGTTATATCATTATTGTGAATATTTTTAAGAATTTAATATTTTAATTTTATTTAAAATTTTAAATTGATTTCTTAATATTATATTAAAATAATATATAATTATTGAGTATTTATAATTTTAAAAATATTACTTTTAATTATAATATTATTTTTAAAAATATATATTTTGAATGAATGTAATTACATTTTTATTAATAAACAAAATTAATTTAACTTTTGTTTTTAAATACTTTTTAAGATTAGACTAAGCTTAGTCTAAGGTGATGGGTTAGCCTCAATCTCACATTAATCATTCATCGAGTTGACTATCTAACCACTTGTTCTTTATTCACCCCTGATGCAAATATATAAAATTGAGAACACTTTGTGTGGTACTTATCTTCCGAACTGCAAGCTGTTATTTGTTATCACTGATCACATCACAAGCACATTAGCTCAAACTATGGGAATGCCAGTGCGCCTTGTCCATATCCTTCTTTTCTTGCTCATTATGTCAAATTTCAAATTAAAAGATCCGTTGAATCAAACCATCTTGATTCAGTGATTCTTCTTCTCTCGTCGTTTTCTGATTTTCTCCATTGAAAAATTATGCATCCAAGCAAGAAGTTGAAATAATTGCCTCCTAAGTTCACTGCTTCTACTTCTCTTTAACCCCACAATCCCCCCATGCAATCATGATCCCTTCTTCATCAGAGGTCCCATCAGTGTCACGGCGTTGCCACCACAGACATAGTATTTCATGCAAGAAATAAAGTCCATCATCACATGCAACTTCAGGAAGAAGACGTTCTTGGAAGAAGCCCTGACTCATTCGTCCTTTTCTGAGAGTCTTAACTATGAACACCTCGAGTTCCTTGGCGACGCCGTTTTGGGCATCGCCACCAGCAATCACCTTTTCTGTGTTCATCCTGACCTCTAGTGGCAGAGCCACATATATTTGAGGGTGGGCAAATGCACCTCCTCAAATTTTGTTGCCTAAATATATATGGCTATTGAGTATCTTTTCTTGTTGCAATTATTTTCATAGCTTCATTCTTTTTCTACTTGTTTCATCTTTGTTAACAGCAACTTTTCTAACATTTATTAGGTAGCAGACATAAGTCTTTGATTATTCAAACTATTTCCCATAATTTTGCTAACCTCCACTAGCGTACTAAATCGTCTACCTTGCATTGGGGCTTCCTTCTCCTTGATGGTTGGCTTTAAACCTCTTTTTAGCTTCTCCATCTTTCACCTATCATCATCATACTACTGTAACTAGGTGGAGTTTAGCACAAACTGTATGAATGTGGCTTCATTCTTACCTACTGACTAATCCATCTCTTGTCAGAACATAATGATCTCATCTTCTTTCTTATCTCTACTAACCGCAAGAAATATTTATCATAAAATATTACAAAATAGTTTCCATGTCAAGGGTATGTCCCAAGCTAGCAAGATAAACTTAGCATTAAGCCACCAACTAACTACTTCTTCCTTGAACATATAGGTCGCAAACTGGGTTCTCACTTCAGAGGAGTAGTCATTAACCTGTTAATCTTTTCTAAACTCAGTATCCAGTCCTCAACCATTTGTACATCAAACCTTTCATTAAATAAGGGAGGACATTGTTTCCAAAACTAAGCTATTACATACTACTAGTTAGTAGGATCAATCCTTGTCTCCACTACTTAGTATATGGGTACAGCCTGGGATACCTACTATTGGTATTGCCTCAGAGATGAAATTTCAACTCTGATTTTCTAAGGCTATCCTTGAGTATCTAAGGTTCACTGTAACTTTTCAATAATCCTTTGCTATTAATCTCATCTATTCATAATAACTCGTAAAGGATCACCCTATGCTGTCTTTCCTTGTTCAGGAGTCTCTACTCTTAATTCATCTCCTAATGCGAGTCATTTCATTCATTTTCATAACAATCAATTCACAACGTATGACTATTATACTCAGATAATATTTATAGACGTAATACTTTTAATCACATAAGAAAACTTTTTACATAAGTCCTTATGGTCTCCTTACATTATCATTTCATTCTATTTTCTACTCATGATTGCTTATAATACACTCAAAATTTGCAGTCATCATTATTTTTTATTTTCACACATTTATACAGATTTACATATAGTGTCTTTCATCATTTCACTCATGAGAGACTAAAGCTACTTTCACCTTCATTAGAGGCTTCATCAGAATCCTCCTTTGGATTCTCTTTTGAATCTTCCTCAGGATGATCTTTTCCTTTTGGGTCTATAACTGGGTCCTTCTGTTCCAATCAATTTGCTTCTAGATATGTCAGTTCTTTAATACAATCTTGAAAAGTTTCTAGTATTTCTTCTTAGAGTCTAACTTTACATAGCATCTAATACTTGTCATCTGGTAGTACATTCATTATTTTATTGATCTAGGCTAACTCCATATAGAAATAGTTCAGGGATTTCAGTGATTGCTTAGCATTTCTAACTTTATCCAGGAAGGTCAAAATTTTGGATTCTATAAAATGCTCATGGCTATCCCAGTATAGTTGCGTAGCAACCTCTTGGTCTCAAAGGTATCTTTGAAAGGAAGTATGGGGCTAAAGCCTTCTCAAGCCATTACCTGGTCGTTAGCTCTAGCTAGCTAGTGATTTATCTTATATTCAATATTAATTGGACCATCAAAACCTAAATTAAATGAATCTTGTAGAAACTTAGCCTCATAGTCCCCATCTTTTGCAGCTACCATTCCTAGTTTCTAGACTTGAGTTGGAAGAGCTAAAATAACTTGCAATGAGACTTCTTTATCAGGTTTAGATCTAGTTGGATGAGGTCCAGCATTAACCTTGGGCTTGTTCGAACTTCCTATTAGTAACTTGTTTAAGCCAATACTTTCATCATTTTCTTCCATCTTTGGCTCAGGGATCACCCATCTCTTATAATCAGGATCTCAGCTATTATTCGAGAAAAACATCTTATTTGTCTTAATACACAATAGCAATCCTTGTCAACAAACTAATTCAAAGGAATACTAAAAATTAATATATTCCTTTTCCTAAACTTAATTATTTTGGTCCAAATATAATGCTTTGAGAGCCTAAACTTTCGGCTCTAATGCCAAAAAGTATAACACCTTATATTAGGGCTCATTTCTCATATATTAGATCATTTTTTAGTCTAAAGATGCTTGAAGAGAAGCTTGAATTAATTTAATTTCAAAAAAAAATCAATTTTCTCAGGCATTGTTCATTTGGCAAATTCCAGTTTTCCCAATGAATTTTGAAAATTTATAACTAATTCTATAAAAATCATATCAAAATCATTCAAGTCTCTAAAAATAGATAAAAAGATTCTATACATGGAAAAAATAGGAAACAAAGCAAATATTGGGTCAAATAGTACAATTTATTCCTTCAATACGTACTATAGATTTGGTCATTTCTAAAAATTCATGATTTTAACAATAAATTTGAAAAATCATATTTCCTTTTACGCTAAACCAAATCATACATACTCTGTATTCTTTGAAATCTCTACACACACACACACACACACACACACACATATATATATATATATTTTAGACATATTTTTCTTATACATTTATTTCACTTAGACAAGGCATGACATTAACTTGAATCATAAAAGGTTAGAATTCAACTTTTAGTGGAACAATTTTGGGAAAACCTTCATTTTTTCTATTATATAGCTTCAATTACCTCCAAATCAGTGTGATATGAAACTCAAAATATAGAAATTTCTATACATACAAATCACTAAATTTTTGGAGCTCTGCACAATTTTATATTGTCTTTTGAATTTTCTAGTACCTAACTTTTAGTTTCTAGTTTTCTCAATCTTACCCTATTCTGAACCTTAACTTTGAAAAATCACTATAATTCATACATAACTCCAAATAAGGTTCTCTTTGGACCATTTAAAGCTCTATTTGTGTATTTTAAGAGCATATATATTACTTAAACTAATTACCCTGTCCCACATAAACAGTACCTTTGTTTCTATTAGGATGTTCAGATTGAGCATTTCTATTCCTATCTTGGTAAAATGAGCTTCAAATCATAATTACATTATTCATTCATAGTTCCACATTCATACATAACATAATGAGGAACTCAGAAATACATTATAACAACTAATTGCAGTATCACTCTTCTACACATCTATTAATACAAATGATCACATTCTAACATAATAACTTGCAACATCAACCACTCATCATTATCTTGTTCATGCATCTTGCTCCTTCCTTAGCCCTTTTCCATGGTTTTTCCTCGGCATGGTTGGTAATTTAGGGAGAGTGAGATTCAAAGAATCTCAGTAGTTACAACCATTCATGCACATATCTCATAATAACATTTCATAAACAATCATTGAAAACCATAAAATCATAATATGCCATACTATGTCATAAAAATTTTGGCATGGTAACATTTTGAAAATTGGACACCCAAGGGTCATAAAGCCCTTCATACAATCAGCCAAGAACACATTTCCAATACAAATCATTAAATTCAAAGCATGACATAATCAAAGAAATATAAAAACTCAAGTTGATAACAATAGGCATAAATGAGATTATAGCTACCTTCAAGCTTTCCCAACTTTTCCAAACTTGGTGGACACTTCCTTTGGCCTTTAGACACTTCTTGGAACCCTATCACATCATAAAATGAGGTCATATGCCACTGGTTCATGCTTCAACTTTGCAAAGTACTCATAAAACCTAAAATTCTCATTTTGTTTTCCTTTGAGACTTTCTTAAAACCAACACTTGTACTTAGCTAATTTGGACCCAAGGAATCCATTTTTGGGGTCAAAAGTTTGAAATTCCAAGTGTAAACGAACCCTAGGTCTTGGGCAAAAATCACATAAAAATTTAGAAAATTATTTGCTTCCAAAAACTTGCTCTAATATATTGGTTTCATGCGACTTGGCACCTAGTGTTGCCTTTTCCTTTTATTATTTCATGAAAGCTTCACTTTATCTCTCCATCCTCTCTTATAGACAAAATTTTCAGAGGTTAAAGATGAAAGAAAACTTGATAAAACTTTTCCTATATGCTTGAAAATACAAGATAGAGATGGTAGAAGTTTACCTTGATGCTTTAGCCTCCAACCCTTGCAAATTGCCTTCACTTTCTTCTTCTATTTTCCTCTCTTCTCTCTAAGGTTTTGGAAGCTCTCTCTCTCTCTCTCTATATTTTCTACAGAAACTCACGTTTGAATGAGGAGGAAAGAGAGTGTTTGTTTGGCCGAATCAACTCACTAATTACTTATTTAATCTTAATCACTTTTTGGTGCAAAAAGTCAAGCCTTCTTTAACAAGTTGTTTGACCAAAATTCATTCCTTCCTTGAGAAGTTTTGGGCTAAGAATTTGAGTTGTCCATATGCCAAAGAGAGAAAAAATTGTCCAAAATATTGCATATCTTTTTTGGATCCAGATATATCCTGTGTTGGATACTCTTTACCAGTACCAATAAAATAGCTTTTACAGTAAATTAGTATTTTAGGGATACAAGACTATTTCAAATTGATATTATATTTCCTTAGTTATTTTGTTCCAAACAATATCTGTGTGAGGCCCATATCCTGTCCTGATTACCCCTTTAACTGTTTGTGGGGCTCATAATCTACTTTATCAGTATTAAGTTACTTTTGGATACTCGACACTGATTATTTCTTTGTTTTTAATCAATTAACCTTCATGCTATATATCATTGGAGTCAACTCCTCGCGAGCTTCGTTTTGATAGTAATTTTATATATTTACAAAATTACCCTTAACCTAAGGCCAAATCATAATTTTTAATTTTTCTGGGTCATTAATTGTAATTTTTCCCAAAATATATTTCCATGCATCCCAGCGTATTTTTATTCTGAGAGGGTTAAAATGAAATTATTTTAACTTCTAGAGATAAAAACATAATTTTTTATTTTTCTATCCAACATACAAAAGTGACATCTTTGCCTTTTTTTTTTATGCAAAATGGTGTCTGCCTATTTTTGTGAATTCCTTACAAATATTTAGATATTTTAGCCTTTAGAGATATCATAGAACTTGGATGAAAAAGTCTCCCATAATAATAATTTGAGATAAATCTAAAAGATTCTCTACGAAATCTTAAGAATTGTTGGGTACAAAATTTATTGTTGAATTATATGACATATAATCAAGGCAAAGCACAATATTCCCAACCCATCCAATCCAAGCCGGATCAACCCAAGCCAACATCAAAATAACCAAGCCGGTCTAAGTTGTGAGTTAAGCCAATGGGTTAAATTACCTTGGACCGGCTCATCTAATTTACATATATTGAAGAAAAAAGCTAATAAGTATCTTATTTCTATCATTCTCTAGAGGCTTCCATTTTCTCATTAACACATCATGTATCTCTTTCTCTCCATCTTTGTGATCTCTCTAATTGGGTGATTCCTTTGAATGCTTTATCGTGTTAGCTTCATTCATAGATTCATATCAGACATGTCCCTTTCTTTCACAGATTCAGGTTGGCCATGTCTTTCTCTCCCTCATTTCTTAAATTCTCATAATCTCTCTTGAATCTCTAGATCCGTCTCTTCAATGATAAAGGAAGAAGATTATGCTTCCAGTGTTGCTTCATCTGGAAACCATTCCGCCTTTATCTTGAAGGTTTCAGATCTATGTCTTCCGATGAAGGATGAAGAAGAAGATAAAGGTTTTGGTTTAGTTTCTACCAATGATGAAGGATGTAGAAGAAGATGAAGAATGTAAAACCCTACCAACTCTGAACCTCGAAGCCTTGACCAAACACTTTAAATACCTCCAAAACAAATTAAACCACTCCAAAGCTTATCTTCCAGATCACCAAAACCTTGAGAAAAGCTCAAAAAGCAACAGACTAAATTAGGGTCGCAGCCAGCTACAGTGGTGCTGCAGCTCCGACCCTTCACGGATCCTCTAACATCTACTGACTTGCTGAGGCCACGGCCTGGCTTTATGGCGCCGGGGCCCCAGCATCAGAACTTGTATCAGTAAATTGCATATTTGTCGGGCCAACTTCTAACGTGCATAACTTCATTCTCTGATCTCTGATTGACCTGATTCCAACTCCTACATGTCACTCTTGTCATTATCTAACCATGGACGCCCATTTCACTCTACTCTAACTCCATTTGGAGATTCTAGATACCTAACACCGTTTTAGCCACTTTTTGACCAAAACTTACAATCTATCACCTCTAATTGCCACCAAAGGTAAATGGACACCTAGAGACCCTTCACACAAGTCATATTTGGTTAAACCAACATGTCTAAGGACGATTTACCCCAAAGAAACCTTCCTTTTGAGAGTTGACCCCCTTGAATCCCAAAACCACATAATGGGTTATATGCCCAAACTCACATATATGGCCTAAAACCACCTTTGGGCTCGCATTCAACCATTCTAGAATACCAAAACCTGCTCATATATTAAAGACCCATATCGGGGTCCACTATCAACATCACACATCATTACATCATATACATCTCTATACTCCCAGGACACTCATCCGGGCAACCAAACTATATCAACCTACTTGGCACAAAATTACATAAACTAAATTACAACCACTAACTAAACTTGGAATTCTCGAAGACAGAGAGATTGTTAACTTCTTGATCTTCTCAGAACTAGCACCAAAGTCTTCACCTAAAAGCTTAGTCATGGAGGGGGGTCTGAGACAATGTCTCAGTAATCGGGGACAACCACACACATATATATCTCATACAATCCATGAATGCAATTTGAAACGCAAAGAATGCATGTCTCCCTCGCACACAGTGTCATAACGTGACATTTTGCATAGGTAATTCCCTTCCAACAGTCAGTGAAAACTAATTCCGGGACATCACTAAGCTCACTTCCCATTAGTGCACCTGGCCAAAGGTAACACCAATGTTCAGACCGTGGCTCTCCTTCCCCATTCCCACCACGAATTGGCGGTGATCTAAGGAAGGTGCAGTCCATTGCGGGCCTTTCCCCTCCTAGCCATAGCAGGAGATTTAGCCGTAAGGATCCCATCTATATCCTCCCTAACATATATATATATATATTCCATCCTTATCCTCCCTAACATATATATCATCATATATCATATCGTCATCACATCATCACCATCCAATCCGCCATATATCATAATCTTACAATGCCATGTGGTGATGCACATAGATCATCATATAATATTCATCATCATCTCAATGTCATGCTATGCATTATGTCATATCATATCAATATCATCATCACATATGTAGTCATCATCATAATCAACATCTAGCTACATGCATACCATGATATATGAAAAATAGTACAGACAAACACATCTATATCGTGGTATGAAAGAAACATGCATTTATACACTAATATACATACTATCATACAATACAAATAATACAATACAAATAAACACCTGGTTACCTCAAGTTGTCAGTACCAAGCACATAGGGGCTTAGGCAAGCCTTCAGAGCACCCCAATCACGAAGTATATGCCTTCAATTAGCCAGTCTACCATTACAACAATATAATACCTTTAATTAACATAACTCCCATAACACTACAATTCACAATCTAGCTATCTAAGCTTAACCCAGAGTTCTAACAACATACACATATACCAATGAACCTTATACAACCATTCAAACACACACCAACACCTACCATTTCGGATTTCCACTTCTTTTCCCAAATTCCAACCTAGGTTTTAACTCAAACCCATCATAATCCAACCATAACTCAAACCCAAGCTTCAATAACACTAAATCAAACTCCAATAATCCCTTTATGTAGCATTTAATTAGTGGAAATCAACAAAAAATGGACTGCCACACAAACCCCCGAAAATCAACTCAAAATCGAAGAGAAAGAGAGTAGATCCACTTACCAACTGAGAATCACGCTTCTATGGTCCAGAAAACATCTCCTCAGGTCAGATTTTGGGTGCCCTAGTAGAGCTTCTTGTTGTTTCTCTGCCGCTCCCTCCGTTTCTTTATTTTCTTTTCATCTGAAATGATTCCGATTTAAACCAGCTTCTCGACTCTTGTTGCGACTCCAGATAAGTCTGCTGCGGCGCCACCAGTTTTAGCAGTGGCCCTGCTTTTCGCCGCGGCGTGGAGCTTATTTCTTCTCCTCTTGAACCTTCCTCCATCCTGTTTCCTTCAGTTCTACACACAATACCAAAGACAAGTGTTATGAGGGTTGTTACACTCTCCCCTCCTTAAAAGAAATTTCGTCCTCGAAATTTGAGAACGCTAGTCTCGACCCTGAACAACATACTCCTTTAACGTAAATCCTTCAACTTTTGGGCAACTTTCTCAATTTCTACCTTCTATTGTGCATCTCGTGAATGAACCACTCTCTCATACTTCACTTCTATCCTCACTAATTTATGCAATTTACATTAAAAAACCACTTTTGGTGCCAAATCTTCCTTATGTTCTCAGACATTAGAAAGGTTGGACAACCACCTCGACCTGAGTTCTTTCTTTCCCAAAACAAACTTTTCACGCAATTGTTCCATCAAAACTTCTAAGATATACCATCATTCTCCTTAACTTTCAATTTTCTCCCTTATTTATCCACACCATTACTTATTTTCTCAAATGGTTAATCACTTTGGACCGTTTCCCTTAAAATTCATATCATATCAACTGTCTTATTTACACTGATGAGGCTCCATTGACCAAACACCATCGACTCCCATAATTTATTTTACTCAGATTATAATATCTAACATTTACTCCTTATTACCATATTAAGAGGAAAACCTCGTTTCCTTAAAGCTCCTTTACAATATCGACTATCTCTCCAAGTCTCACCATATGATATACTTACTCCTTATACATCGACCCTCTGTGGTAATCCTTATTAACCAAACTTCTTGCTTGCTTTATCCATATAATCCCTTTCAGTCAACAACCTTCTCCTGTCATACCATTTACCTTGAGATTCCCTAAGCCATAGTTACCCTGTGCAATGATCCAACTATTCGAACTTCTTACGACCACTTCTTCTATGACATGGATTATTGCTTCCTTCATACATTCCTTCTTCAACTAATAGTTCTCTCTCTCTTTCAATACCATTATAGATGGGATTTGTCAAGTAAGATGATCTACTGCTGGACAATTCAAAACATCCGACTCAATGTCGCCATTTCTCTTACTATATGATTTACTTTTCAAAATTTTACATCATCACTTCTTAGTCTCCATATCACTATCTCTCTTGGCATCAATTTGCATGTCAATACTGCACCTTCCTTAACTTAGTAGTATACGCTAGATTAACCACGTTTATCACATCTCGTGAAATCCATTAGCTATACCTTTGGCATTAACCAATTTAAAACCATCACCGAACATTCTGAAAGTCATTCTCATTGCATTGTCCAAGCGCGTACCATATAAAAACTCTCTATCTTACACTTCTCAACCAAATGGCACTACCAAAGGCATAGGCAAAACTATCACATCTTTAAAGTCACTAAAATTCCCTTGCTCTCATTAGCATCAAAACAACTTCTCTAGTGACCGAACTATATTTCCTTATAGTAAGGCCACTTTCCAAAATGATTCCATAGCCTCATAAAACCTCCATACCAACAACCTATCATTAACTTCTTATATTCTTTAGAAAGGTCCTTCCAATTTTCTTTTCACTTCCATCACCATATTCTTATTCCCCTCTTACTCATCCTTTCATCTTTAACACTATATACTTGTTTCCACTTAATTATATCCTTTTCATTCCATGTCGTTTCTTTTCCACACGCTTCTTATTACATTGCATCTCTTCGATAATCTTGCTTATGGATAAACCTTTCTAATTGTAGGGCTTATATCCTTTCTAGTGTCTTATCCACGTATTCCTTACATTGCTTTTGCTACGCACTCTGATTCCTTCACTTCTGCACATAGGGTTGTACAATGCACTCGTATCCCCCATGTACACCTCCATCCTACTATTCAAGTTTCATTTCCCACTGTGGACCTCATAGTCCTTATGCTTATAGTAAGAGGCTATGAGCCGCCTAATACCTCTCATTGCTACACCATAGTTACAACTTGTTTACCCTTTACCAACAATGTTTGGGTCCTTACTCACGACTCAAATTTCTTTTTCCAATCCAACTCTACCATTACAATACACTATCTATCTCGATCTTTGTGAATCTCATAGAAGCTCTACTTTCAGGCCTTTAATCCTCTTCTCCTTCTCATTGTTATTGAAAGATTTGGAATTCCTTCCATTAGATGATAAACCACTCATCTCATGATCAATGAATAGCTACAACGTACAGATTGATTAGTCAGCTGTACCCAATCAATCTTTCAAGAGATAGACATCCAAGACCATGAATTAAAGCGGAATTGGGTTCTCATAGATATCATCACCAAGTCTTTCACTCTCAGTCTACTAGTGCCTCATACCTCGAGTAATTGGTGCGCCAACCGCATAACTAGCTAGCATTAATCCTTAACTAGTTAACCGATAGTTCTAAACTTGTGATTTCATACCACACGGGATTGTCTCATGCTTCCCAATAACAACGACTTCCCACATTCTCCAGAGTTGTTACTGGGAAAAACCCAGGGGCAAAAGCATATGAAAAGGGGTTAGCTCCATGACTTCTACCTTTACGCATCCTAAAGGGAACCAACATATTACATTTGTAATATACCGTCCCATAATTCATTCTATGACAAGGGAATGTACCAAGAAAGAAACTTTCAGTTCATACCCATGACATTTCAATACTTGAATCACTTCCACAAACCACCACCATCAATCAGGTCAACTTCTCGTCCACAACTAGTTGACAACACATCCCCCTTACTGACCTGACTTTAAATCAAAGAGAGAGTTACGAAAACTCTTTCATCAGTTTCAGAATCCTTACTTGACAATCACTTTCTAAACTCCTTATAGCTTAAACATCTCTTATAATTTGTTCTTACTTGTAAAACTTACCTTCAATCTCTTACAACTTAAAATTCCAACTCGTTCATCGTACACTGCTCCTCACAAGGTATCACCACAGTCCTTATCTAAACCCATACTGGTCATCCTCCAATTTACAAAACTCATCAATACATCTAATTCCAAACAACCTTCTATCTCACAATTTAACTCTACCTCCTTTTGGACCCTTATTCATCATAAAATAAACAAGAGTCTCTCTTTTCAATTTGGGTTCAGCCCAAAGGACTCTAGTGACCTCTTAACCATATCTCATATCCTTTCAACATTGTTTGACCTTCTAATTCATTTCGAAATTATCTAACCACTTCCTGCACAATCCATGAACACGACACTCCAGATGATAGTGACCGTCTATTCACTATCCTCCTTGATGGCACTAAGATCACCATCATCGTTATTGCTAAAGCCTTTACCATCTAATACTTATCTTGACTCCATAACGCATGTTTTATTGCAAATACAAACTCCCACTGATTAACTTATTCTCCACCATTGCTGCATCCAACTTGGTATCCAAACCAATGGATTGGATTCTCTCACAGTTCTTTCACTGCTTCAGAATACCTTAACCTTCAACCTTCAGGATTCAATAGTCATTTCCATATTCACTCTCTACAATTTCCATTACTCATAATACTTAACAACTTAACCTTATCTCTTATGATTAGGATTTCTCCACTTTCTTTGCTAATTTCCTCTTGGGAATCCCCCTAGAGGAAAAAGCACAAATAATTGAAATTCTCTTATCCTCATCAGTCTCCCACATTCGTTAAGACAAAGCATATATCTTCACACGCCAGTCCTCAAAGGATGTATACGACACCACCGATAACTACTCCTTGATTTCTAGGCAAGCTCCCAAAGCCTCAGCACACAGTAAGACTCACCTCCTCCACTACTCAGCTTCCTTTTCCTTCTTAAGTGTTACAAATTACACCTTTTATTCAGAGATGCAATCCATAGCACCAAATATAGTTTTTAATTGATCTACCCATTCTTTAGCCATTGCATGTTTCAGCTTACTTTCGAAAGTTGGTGGATTAACTTTCAATAGTCTTTTAGTTGAAAAAAGATACCTCTTCTTCCAACTCTTAAGGCCCCTCTGGCTCCATCACATCCACATCGATTCCATCAGTCATATTACTTTATACTCATCGGCTTGACTTCTCTAGCATTAAACTTCACATACATACTGGGTTCTTCATTTACATCACCATACCTTTACCAGTTAACTGCTTTTGCATTATATTCAATGTTCTTCCTTGATCAATAACTTGGTCATTCGACCTAACACATTTCTCATGCATCTCTCTCTAGAGATCACTATTACTTTGCTTACCTCGTGCAATACATCTTTCCCTCTATACACCAATGGCAACACAATTAGTTATATGACTCTGGACTAGTATTACATCGGGAATATACGAGTTTATGTAATCCATATTGTGCCAAGTATTTCCATAAGTAAAAACAATGGCCTGAACCATTGCTTTGATACCAAAATGTAACACCTTACCAACTCTCAACCTCGAAACCTTGACCAAACACTTCAAATATCTCCAAAAACAATTAAACCACTCCAAAGCTTATCTTCCAGAGCACCAAAACCTTGAGAAATGCAAAAAAAGCAACAGACTCAATTAGGGCCACGGCCAGCTACAATGGTCCTGTAGCTCCGACCCTTGACAAATCCTCTGACGTCTACTGACTTCCTGGCACCATGACCCAAATTTCTAAAGCCATGGCCCCAACATCAAAACTTGTATCAGTAAATTGCATATTTGCTGGGCCAACTTCCAACGTGCATAACTTCATACTCCGATCTCCGATTGACCTGATTCTAACTCCTACAGGTCACTCTCGTCATTATCTAACCATGGACACCAATTTCACTAGAATCTAGCTCCATTTGGAGATTCTGGATGTCCAACACTATTTTAGCCACTTTTTGACCAAAACTTACAACCTATCATCTCTAATTGCCACTAAAGGCAAATGGACACCCAGAGACCCTTCACACAGGTCATACTTGGTTAAACCAACATGTCTAAGGACGATTTACCCCAAAGAAACCTTCCTTTTGAGAGTTAACCCCCTTGAATCCCAAAGCCACATAATGGGTTATATGCCCAAACTCACATATATGGCCTAAAACCACATTTGGGCTCGCATTCAACCATTCTAGAATACAAATTCCTGCTCATACGTTAAAGAACCATACCAGGGTCTACTATCAACATCACACAACATTATATCATATACATCTCTATACTCCCAGGACACTAATCCGGGCAACCAAACTATATCAACCTACTTAGCACAAAATTACATAAACTAAATTACAACCACTAACTAAACTTGGAATTCTTGAAGACGGAGAGACTATTAACCTCTTGATCTTCTTCGAACTAGCACCAAAGTCTTCACCTAAAAGGTTAGTCATAGAGGGGGGTATAAGATAATATCTCAGTAACCGGGGACAACCACACACATATATATACATATATATCTCATACAATCCATGAATGCAATGTGAAATGAATAGAATGCATATCTCCCTCACACATAGCTAGAACCACGAGTTGTTATCATAACAAGACATTTCGTAAAGGTAATTTCCTTCCAACAGTCGGTGAAAACTGATTCCGAGACATCACTAAGCTCACTTCCCATTAGTGCACCTGGCCAAAGGTAACACCAATGTTCAGACCGTGGCTCTCCTTCCCCATTCCCACCATGAATTGGCGGTGATCTAAGGAAGGTGCAGTCCATTGCGGGCCTTTCCCCTCCTGGCCATAGGAGGTGATTTAGCCGCAAGGATCCCATCCTAATCCTCCCTAACATATATATATTCCATCCTTATCCTCCCTAACATTTATATCATCATATATCATATCGTCATCACATCATTACCACCCAATCTGCCATATATCACAATCTCACAATGCCATGTGGTGATGCACATGGATCATCATATAATAATCATCATCATCTCAATGTCATTCTATGCATTATGTCATATCATATCAATATCATCATCATAATCAACATCTAGCTGTATGCATACCACGATATATGAAAAACAGTACAGACAAACACATCTATATCGTAGTATGAAAGAAACATGCATATATACACCAATATACATACTATCATACAATACAAATGATACAATACAATCAAACATTCGATTACCTCAGGTTGTTAGCACAACGCACATAGGAGCTTAGGCAAGCCTTCAGAGCACCCCAATCACGAAGTATATGCCTTCAATTAGCCAGTCTACCATTGCAACAATATAATACCTTTAATTAACATAACTCCCATAACACTACAATTCACAATCTAGCTATCGAAGCTTAACCCAGATTTCTAACAACATACACACATACCAATAAACGTTAAACAACCATTCAAACACACACCAACACCTACCATTTCGGATTTCCACTTCTTTTCCCAAATTCCAACCTAGGTTTTAACTCAAACCCATCATAATCCAACCAAAACTCAAACCCAAGCTTCAATAACACTAAATCATACTCCAATAATCCCTGTATGCATCATTTAATTGGTGGAAATCAACTAAAAATGGACTCCCACACAAACCCCTGAAAATCAACTCAAAATCAAAGAGAAAAACAAAGAGAAAGAGAGTAGATCCACTTACCAACTGAGAATCATGCTTCTATGGTCTAGAAAACAACCCCTTAGGTCGAATTTTGCCTACCCTAGTAGAGCTTCTCACTGCTTCTCCATCACTCCCTCTATTTCTTTCTTTTCTTTTCATCCAAAATGATTTTGATTTAAACCAGTTTCTTGACTATCACCGCGGCGCCACTAGTTCTAGTTGGAAAATGCCACTAGAATTGGCTCTCACCATAGTGGCCCTGCTTCTAGCCGCTGCGTGGAGCTCATTTCTTCTCCTCTGGAACCTTCCTCTGTCCTGTTCCCTTCGGTTCTGCACACAATGCCAAAGACAAGTGTCATGAAGGTTGTTACAAGTTCCTGCTTTCTTTTGGTTTTGCTAGTTAAGGATGAAAATGATGAATTTTTCTATGTGCTTTCTATCTTGTCTCTGCAAAACTAGGTAACTTGCTATTCAACACCTAGATGTTTAGGCTAATTTTCCATGTATTATTTCATAATTATATCCATTGGAGTTCATTTAGTAACTTGTTCACATAAAAATGCCATAATAAATTTTTCCAAAAATTGGCACTATTCATTTGATAAATTCCATTTTACTGGGTGAACTTGAGAATTCATAACTAAATTCATAAAGTTGTATACAAGTATTCAAGTCTCTAAAAATAGCTAAAAATATTGTTTACATGTGACAAATATGAACCAGAGCATTGACTAGGCCAATCACTACAATAAATTTAAAAAATTATTATTGTTTATTTGGTCATTTTTAGAATTTCCTGTTTTTTGGACTAAGTTTGAAAAATCATATAAAATCATACAGATGTCTAAACCAAGTGTTATTTAGACCATATTAGATCTCTTTCTGTCTAGTTTTCATACATATATGATAGTTATATATTAAACATAAAAATCCCAAACAATGTTGGGTTTACCATACAATGGTCAAAAATACCATCTACATCTTTCAACTTAACATAATAAAGGCCTTAATGCATACCCATGGCCGCAACTTGTCTCTATTTTGTATAATATATTACATAAGACGGAAGGGAATATATTTACATATAAATTTAGATTTATAGCAAACCATATAATTTCACATAACATCTCATAATAAAAGGCCAATTGAAGAAAGAACATCTTAATGATCACTTTGTCCTTCCTTGCCTTTCTCCTCTTGGGCAATCTTGCCATCTTGTGTTCCTAGACAATCTTAGCATAAGGGAGGGATGAGATTCATTGAATCTCAGTAGTTACATTCAATCATACATTCACATTATCATCAACACTTTATAAAAACATCAATGGAGATCATAAGATTATATTGTGCCATAATATTTCATAAAAATTTTGGCATGGTTTCAATTTGGAAAATGGACATCCTAGTATCACAAGACTCCTTAATTAACTCAACCAACAATGGAAAATCATCATAAAACATTTAAACAAACAAATGAGATCACAACAATTTCATAAAATTTCAAGTATGATAACATCAACCATTAAAGGGATAATAACTACCTTATGCAAGTCTTTTATCTTCCAAGTTTTGTACATCTCTCTTAGCTTTCTACCACTTCCTTGAACCCTAATACATCATAAAATAATGTCATAAGCGATTAATTTCATGATCTTGCTCACAAAGTACTCATTTTAACTAGAAAAGTTTACTTTGTTTTCCTTTGAGTTTTTCTTGTACAACACATTTGTATCTACCTATTTTGGACCCAAGTGATCCATTTTTGATATAAAAAAATTTTAAATTCCCTACCTATCCTAAACCCTAGTCTGTCCGAAATTCATGAAAAATTGAAGGAAAAAGATTTGCTTCATAAACTTGTAACAACTTGTGGATTCATGCTTGTATTCACCTATTCCAAGCTTTCTCCTATGATTATTTCATATAAGCTACATTTTCTCTTTCAAGAACCTCCATGGCCAAAACTTTCATGGTGAGAGAGGATGGGAAAAACTCTACCAAACAACCTTAAACTACTTGAGAATACAATGTAGGGTTGGTAGGAACTTACCTAGGTCTTGTATCTTCAACCTTTGCTTCTTACTTGCTCCTTTTCTCTTTGTATTTTGCTCTCTCTCTCACTCTTTGCAACTGTTGTTTACATGCCTAAAATGAAGGAGGAAGTGTCTTATGAAGCTTAAGTGAATAGTAAAGTTAGGTTAGTTAACTAATTTGGTTAATTTCTTGCAATAACCTTCATTAATCAATTGTCTTAATTCCCTCCTTGTCCTAATAGCCTTGGTCATGCCATTTGGAGGGAATTTTCAGCCAAAAATCAGTTCATACATTTTATTAGTCAAAAATAATTTTTACCGATAAAATTTACCCGTACCAATTGAATACTTTTGCCGTAGTTGTTACTAAATTGGTATAGGATTGTTCTAAACTTACTTTTGGACTAAATTCAAAAATTGCCCTAAACTCGAAGTAAAATTATAATTTTTAATTCTTTTAGGTCTATTTTTGTACTTTTTCCCAAGGACTAAATTAAATAAAGTTCTTTACTTTAAGGAACTAAAATGCATTAAATTCTTATTTCTAGGGGTAAAAATATAATTTCCTCATTTTTGTTCTAACATGGGAAAATTACCTTTTTTACCTTTCTCCATCCTTTTAGGTCTCTCCATTTCTATAATTCTATATACATTTTAAAATATTCTCTGGTTTTATCTTCTACATTATTTAATATTTAGTAAAATTTAGGATATTACATATTATAAGATGGAAAATCCAACCTAAACCAGTGTCATGGATGTTGAGACAAGCTGTGGTTTAGGCTAAATCCAGACTTGGTCTGACCCATGTACACCTCTATATATAATATATTCGATTATATTATGTATGTCTGTATAATCTTTTATATAATTATTTAATAATTTTTTGAAAACAAAATTGCCTCTATTGACAGTGGGTCTTGGATCTGCCATTTTATATATATATATATATATGTAAAACTAGAGCTTATACCCATGCATTTTTTTTCTTTAGTGCTTTTTCCTATTTAGTACAGCTTTTTCAAAATTTTAATCAATCAATATTATCCATATTCGAGCATCTAAATTTACAATTTTTTAAATGTTATATATCTAGTCTCTGTTATATAATAAGTCAACCACCTTTAGATCATGCTTGAAGTTAACAACTTTAAACAGATTGATAAATAAAACTATTAAATTAATATCCCAATAATAAAATTGTCATTTTTATATCTAATCACAAATCAATATCAAATAGAAATTAGCTATATAGCAATTTCAATTAAAGACCACTAGATGATGTTACCATGCCAGTGGAATGAAAACACTAATTTAATGACCATAATCAAATATAATACAAATCCAATGAAATTTTCTTTTGACAAATTTAGATTACATAGACTTTTGGAAATTCGAACATTGTAAATTAGATATTACAACTAACTATCTATCAATTTTGCAAGGGACATCAAATGTTTACATATACCATTGTTAAATCAACCAACAAGAAATTTTGAAAATAGAGAGAGAATTAGAGGTATTCCTTTCACATTTTTCTTCTTTTCCTAGCTAACTTGACATCAAAACCATCGCTATAGCTTTTCACCCAATACTCAAAATTTGAGGCTAACCAAGCACAAACCTTAACCATCTCTCTAGAATGGTGTAGTGGCCAAGCTTGTTAGAAATAAATTCATAGATTATGAGACCTTATAAATAATCAGAATGTACAATGAGACTCAAAGCATTAGAACATAGTTTTCTAATAGGGATTTCTTGCTCAGCACCCATTATAGGACTCAAAGGTTACATCTTGAAATCCAGCTAAATTTGAGGTCCTTGATGATTTCTCACTGAATTTATAAAGAACCACATCATCACCTGAAATAACACAACATATACAAATGTGTATATATATATATGTCAATATTAGTGGCCATAATTCTAGCTAAAATCACGAACAGGCTACAATTGTAATGCCATAGAAGAAGTTGAACTTATTCTTCAGCAATGTAGGAGCTAATCCTAAGTTGTATAATCTAGAAACATATTTACTTTGTATTACTTGGGTGCTAGAACTTAATAAAGAAATCAAGGAAACACCACTTTGAATAGGTTTTCAAGCAGCCATGTTATGAATTCAAGCTCTAGTTTGCTAATTGATATTTACAAATGAGACTCATCACTTATGTTCTATTTTATACAGTTTGCCATAAAACCAAATTTAATAGTGATAGAAGAAGATGCTAGAGCAAGTTTCAATCAGGATTTCATAGGAACAATTTGAATCAATGTAACAAATGAAATTATGACTACATCAATGCAACAAATACAATGATCGATGCATATGCAATATGGTATAGCATAAGTAGTACATTTATGGCAGAAAATGTTAGCAAGGCCGACTTCCTAAGAGGGGGTGAATTGGGAAGATTGAAATTTTTTTGCACAAAGTGAAATGGGTGAAGGTAGCACAGTGTAATGAAAACAACGTATAAAACAGAGCAAGCTGAAAAGTAAAAAATAAGGAGAGGAAGACTCTATAATTTATCCTGGTTCGGTCTATCCACTTAACCTACGTCCAGTCCCCAAGACAACTCTTGAGATTTTTTTTTCACTATACAGCAAGAATTCAATGGGCTTCTTACTAATGCCACAGTACAACGAGTATGCTTTGTTTCTGGAGCTCTCTCAATCTCTCTAAGCACTTCTACAATGTGCTTCCCAATCCCCTTGTGATTTCCCCTCACAAGTAAATCTATCTTCCAGATGAAGAGTAGATTGTTTACAAAGATGTAATTCTCTTGCATAGAGTAGATATGAAGGTTAAAGTATAGATATTGAAGTTGAGAGGTTAAAGGCTTTTGAGAAGAAGATTTGACAGAAATTCGGTATATACAAGTTTGATTTTTATTGCCCACAACTTCAAATGGTGTTATATTTATAGATTTAGGTCTCAAATGTCCGTTAGAGACAAAATCTATCCGTTGGGGAAGTTATCCAACGGTTACTCTGAAAAACTATCCGTTTACCAATCGCATTTAATGTTTCTGACATACTGAAATTCGAATTTTGGTTGGTCAACAGATGAATTTTGAAGGAACAGAAGGTTAAGGCTTCCAACGTTGAAATACCGAAGTTCGTCTGTTCATGAAGTGAAATTCGAATTTTGAAACTCAGAAAATGTTTTCATGTTGTGACATACAAATTTTCAAGAAGAAAGTTTTTCGGTTAAGTGTGAATAGTTTTTTTCAATTTTCTACAGTGCCTTCGAAATTCGAATTTTGGAAGCCCAAAGTTCGTCTGTCTGTAGAACGTTTAAGGAGGCACAGTAGTTCACTTTCTTCGAAATTCAAATTTTGAAGGAGTGAAGTTTGTCTGTCAGAGAGATTCTTTTCAGACTAACCTCAACATTCGAAGTTACAAAACTCTGTCATTTGTATGTCAATATTTCATTGCAACAGACTCACAATCTTAGCTTCTGAAATTCGAATTTTAATGTTCAAAGTTCATCTGACAGAAGCAGTTTTGAAACTTAAATTATTCTTGATCTCAGATGAACTTTAACATTGTTTCAGACGAATTTCTTCCATTTTCATAAGTTGTGTTTTGTCTGAAATTCGAACTTTGAAGACTCAAAGTTCGTCTGTTTCAAAGAAGCTTCTTTCAGGCTTATATGAAAGTTCGAATGTTGGAAAGCCAAAGTTCGTCTGTCAGATAGTATTTTTTTAAACTCAATTTCTTCTTGATTTCAGATTATTTCAGACGAATTTCTTTGGTTTTCTCAAATTGCATTTTATCTGAAATTCGAATTTTAAAAATCTGAAGTTCATCTGTCACTAAAAGGCTTCTTTCAGTCTTAGATGAAAATTCAAATTTTGGAGAAGAAAACTCGTCTGACAGAGAGACATCTCTTCAGACTTGTTCAGTTTTAGCCCGAAATTCGAATTTCCTAAGGCAAAGTTCGAATTTCCAACATGCCAGTTCAGTTTAAACTTTTAAACTTCGTCTGTTTGTGGGTATCTTTCAAATAAGTCAAGATTTAACATAAAATCAGGGTTTAAAAACATATTTTCCTCAAATTAAAAGCTTTTACCCATTCATAACTAAAGCTAAAGATCCTACAGTAGATCTAGCAGCAATTACTTAGAAATCCTTCACTTGAAACACTTTGAGTTCCTTTGATATCTTCAATCCAAGCTCTTGCATGCTGGTTTGGAATCATCAAAACTCTTGATTCAACAGAAAATTAGCAGCAACCATATCAAGAAATGTGTATAATTTGAATCATCTAGATTATTTTTTTAAAAAAAGGTAATAGCGAGGTTAGAGGGGAAATTATTGTTGTTTAAAATTATGGTTAGTCAAACTACACAAAGGAGGACATAAATCCAAGTAGCCAAACTACACAAATGAATAGCAAAGTGTGGTAATATAATTCCACCTAATAAACTATAGAATGAGGACCACCAGAAAACAATTAACTATATTAACTATACACTAATAATCAAAATAGGAACCATACTAAACCATATACTTCTACCTAACAAAATAGTTTTAACCCCCCAACCCTAAACAAAATACATACTATTTTTTGGAAATGTAAAAAATAGTATAAAAATATTGTTAACAAATTGTGCATTAATTTTTTTAACCTATATATGACAAGATGGTGTTACACTCACCCTATGAGGCACCATCATGATCCATTTTGATGTTTCACTTCACAGGTGGAGTGACAAGTTCATTGGTAAATGAAAGAAGGAACAAACCAAGAGGAACAAATCACAAATCAGAAGCCACAAAATTATTAAGAGCTAAAACATCAACTAAAAGACAGGGGAAAGAGAGAGATCGAGAGAGAGTGTCTTGAATCACCTTTGGTGCTTGACATTTGGCAATATTTTGGAACTTTTTTATACTTTTCCTATCAAAAACAAAAGAAACAATTCAACCAAAGCTATTCCAAGAAAGTTGTTCTTTTCAAAACGTAAAACATGTCCTTGATATCATTTTAAACATATCACACCCATTTTCAGCAAATCCTAGAGGCCCCCCTAAAAGCCCTTAGATATAAACCTTGATTGTTGGTTACTATCAAATGACAATTGCAATATAACCCAATTAGTTTGGTCATATCAAATGACAAAGCTATTTTTTTTGCTCAAGTATCTGCACTTGAGCATGTTAATTTCTAAACAACTTCCAAACCCAATTGGAGTTTGGAACTATATACTTTCAGTTAGTAACTACCTAGTAGTTTTGCCTTGCTGCTTCCCTTTTCTAGAAGAACCATTATTGACATTATTTATTCATTCAATCACACATAACTTTCCATTTTGGAAGATAAAAGTTTAAGATTTCACCTAAAGTAACCATTATGTTTTACCTATCAGTTGGCACAACTTGAATTTCAAGCTAAAAGAAAACTAACCAAAATTAATCAAAACCATATGAATCTATCAAAGAGGAAATAAAATTTTTGCATAAATCAGTTTATCTAAATCAATTTTTGAACTCCAACACACTTTCCTTTCTAAATAGATTCCAGAATAAAAATCTGGTGCTGGCGTCAATTCCAATTCACAATAGGCACACTGATATGATGATTGTAATGAATAATTGTGCACAGTACAAAATATTCCTGATTGAGAGAGTATGTTAATATCTCAAAAATAATCTTGACCACTTGAATAGGAGCTCTGATGCTAATGAAGATTTATCAGGAAGGATAACACAAGTCAATTAAGGACTCCAAATGTCAAAGTAGATTTCCCCAATTTGGATGCATGGTAGATCATCAATATGTTGTTTTACTTCTATAATAGCCATCAGTCTAGCAGTAAGTTCCTATAAGTAAAAGCAATTAGATCACCAATTCTAGGAAAGTAAACCTTCTTGATAGGACTATTTAGCATATTTTCCTAACCATCAGATTTTAAGCTAGCATAAAATTAAACTCATACTAGAAAAAAGAAAAGTGTTTTTAATAAGTGTTTTTAATAAAAGTTTCTTTGCTAAGAAAAAGAAAAGGAACATTATAGGAAAGCAAGAAATTGAAGTCAAGATACTATATAAAATGTAGAACAGAAAATTAAAAGAGGAATTTAAAATGCTAGAGTGATCTTCATACTAACAATGGAAAAACAAAGACAACTACATGTATAATAGAAATACCACAAAATCCTAAATGTTGTCAGTTGTCACACAAGGAGTATGGTCTAGTAGTTAGTATGTAGAACACTAAGAAGATTTAACCAAAAACAAAAAATTCTCAACTCCCAAACCACAATGAACCAGTAGTTATTAAATGATATTTTAAGATAGATGATAAGTTTATTGAAAACTTAATGAGGATATTGAACAACATACAGATGAGTTCTCCATATTGAGATATATGAACAACAAAGGTATAATCATATTTTAAATCCAATTCAGGTTTCTTCTAATTGGAGAATTCATATTTTACTCTGTAGAAAACTTGAGGAGGATGATAAAATATTGTTCCTTTGATTAAATGCCTGCTTATTTTGCATCCAGAATTCTGACAACACAAAACTGCCAAGAAATATCAACTTGGAAATTAGTTGGAGCAATGAGAATATTAACATTCGCACTACAAATAGAACTGAATTAACCTATAGTAGTTTTTAAATCTATTAAAAAATTTAGATTATGAATGAACTAAAAAAACCTCAAGAAAAAGGGACAACATCATAAAAAGCTATATAAAATATTAAAATAATGACCTGCATGAGCAAAAATTTTTATTCAGAAATAAATTGATTATATAAGTTCATTCCAAATAGAGTTCTATTATTCCTTATTTTCTCAGGTCATAGAGGTTTCCACTGTCGACTATTTTTAGTGCACTATATACTTTCATGTAACAATGTTTTCCAATTATAATCCACAACATATTGACAAATATCAATACATTAAGTTAAGAAAACACAAAAAAAAAACACATCATTATATCAATTAATTTGTCATAAACTAAATTAGAACACTAAGATAGGAAAAAGAAGTCTCTTAAACAACAAACCTGAAACTTGTTCACTAGACTACTCCTTTGATGAGCTAGAACCAAATGCATTTGATGATCCTAGTTCTTCTTTCACAATGTTGTTCTGGGAAACAAATTTAAATGAGTTCATTAGAAGCTCCTAGCCATATAAGATATAAATAATTAAAGGAACCCAACAGTGAAGCTTTCTAATAATTATCAACTTAGAAACATCCATTATGATCATCATGTCAATTAATAAATGTTAATTGATTTGTTTATGGATGGTAAGACTTATGGATTAAGATCATCATCCATATTTTATGAAGGCAAGGAATCATCATTAAGAAGTTTTCTGGATTTATTCAGCCATTTGTGGAAGAGTGAAAAAAAAACAAATACTAAATGATAATTTATTTTACACCCTGCTTTCATATGACAAACAGTTTACTCTTTTCCTTTCACATTAGACAATCAGTATTGCTACCCAAAAGACAAAAGAATAAATAAATACATATAAAAACAAAACAAACTCTATCTATTAAGTATAATCATTGGAGCTAGTAGGTTTTCAATCATAACACGTTATCTTAGGAAAGCTGCTAGTCCAAAAATTGAGCATGGTACTTCTAATTTGTAGCCTTCTCATACTTTCTAATATTTATATATTTTGACTGTTATTATTGACATTACCATTATGCGTCCAATAACTAACTTTGCTCTCTTGGCATGTAGCACAGCTCTTGGCAATCTCATTCTCATGATGTGCAAAAATTAAATGAATTCCACAACCATGAATATCAAATTTGAAAGTTAAATAATGAGCACTCATTGTACTGCATTCAATATATCAACCAGGTCTTCTAGGACCCTAAGGGCTGTCCTAACTTGGCTTATCGGGCTTAGCAAACTACAATTATTATTTACTAGAACATAAGAAATAAATAAGATAATAAGATATTAATTGTCGATAATGCAAAGTCATCAGGATGAAAAAATCTTTACCATTCTCAAATTACTCCATCACGCATATACCAATTACTTGTATGAAGAGAACCAAAAGAATTCAATATGAACAACGCATTATATATGAGAATGATTTTTTACCAACTTATGTAAAAGATGCAAAGCCACATATTCCCTAGCTCTATTATGTTCTAACTTTTGTCTCGATAAACAACCATATATCTTGGAAGTTTTTTAACAGCAAAGAAAACACCTCCATCAACTTCGTATGCATAGCCATTCTTGATAATCTGCAAAATAAAACAACCTCCTCAATTACACATTAATTCTTTGAAACAAACACATGCTCCAGCAAGCACGTTTAATATCAAAAAAGTCCAGGCTTTATTTTTTTATTCTAGAAACATAAAGTTTGCTATATGTTTCCATATAAAGAAAAAAAGGCTTTGATTAATTATTTGATATTCTATACTTCTCTTTCTCATTATTGCAACGATAAAACAATCAAACCAGCTGGATTTAGACTCATGTATATAAGCTTAGCAATTTGTTATATGAATCATTTACAATGGCAAAAATAATTTTATATAATGCAATAAAAAACTTAAGGAATTAAATTTAAATTTAAATGATGTTAAAACTTGACCAGTGAAACCTATCCACTGCATATGTGATTTTGATACTTAGAACTTGATTTTTCACAAGTGAATCAGGACAATCCCCATGTCATATCAAATACTCCTCAAGCTTTACACCCACTCAATCCTTATTGTTTCTAAACAAACCCACCTTTGCTTTTGATCCTCTTCTTTGACATTCATTTCCTTTGCTGTAGAAAAAAATCAAAGTACTTTTTCCTCAGACAAGGAAGAAGAAGGATTGTCAAAGAAGTGATTTTGGAAAAAATTAAAAAGAAAGAAAGCCACTGAGAAACTACCGTACACTCTTTTTGCACTCGTTTTGTTTCTGTTTTCTCTAACTACTCTATCTCTTTAGAAGTTGGAACCCTAATTTGATTCATCGGGACTCAACGGATGACTGGGGGAAGAGCTAAGATCAAATGGGTTAGATTTTTATAAAAAAGCAAAATCCTAAAAGAAATGAATCTCAAACTTTTGAAAGCCATCAATGATGAACAACACATTAGTTTTCTTCCTTCCAACCTTTAAATTTTCCTCTTTGTACCTGAAAAACATTTTATACCACCGAGAGGGTTGGGAGCTTAAAATACACCAAAATTACTAAGTATTGGGAAGATGAATGAGAAATAAATCCACTCACCATGATTCAATGGTAGTTTTCTTTATTGTTGTAAAGTGACCAAACATAAACCATCTGCAAATGAGAAAATAAAGGTAAAAATAGAAAGAAAAACATTATGGGAAATATATAAAACAAACTGCCAAAATAGCTTCCCCCTCTTCACCTCAATCCATTATTTATCAATAGTGAAGTGACACACATCTAGACCAAGAAAAATAAAACCCAAATTCAATGAAAAAATGAATAAAAAAAAAAGAAAGGAATCTACACCAAATATCATCGAATCTATGACAGACCTTTGATGCTCATAATGCAATATTCATCGGACCTCTTTTCCTTGGTATTCCAGGACCAAATCTCAGTACTCTAGACCTTCTCTCATTGAACCCATACCTCTTCAATGTCCTCTCTGATGCATCATTAGGATTGAAGATAAAGATGAAACATCATAGTAGAATAGAAGGAGTAAGAAATTTTCGTATTTAAGTTATTCAGTCAAATAAAAAAAATCATCTCCTCACTACCTTGGATTGAGATGCCATTGATGCCTCCACACAGTTGTGGCACTTGATTTGTTCAAATCCAGTGATGGATTTGCAGAGAATCAATCAAGATAAGACACTTTGCAATGACAAATCACTCACCCTCCCTCGACACACCACCAACCACCATAGTGAACAATTTCTAAAAAGCAATTTTCTTCAAAAAGAAAACTACAAAAGAGAAGGAAGGATCGGCATGCAAAGGGGGAAAATATAACAACAATGAATAGACCTGTAATATCTTTACTTTTATGGGATACAAAAAAATGTATGAAGAGATGAAAAATAAAGTGAGACGGCAATGTTACATGCACAGTCCTTAGATGAAATTAATTTCCTATATGGTCACTAAGAAAAATTATGTTTGGTTCTTAATTGAAATTAATTTTTCATAAAATACTTAACCAGAATTAATTCCAAAACTAAGCTAAAAAAATATGCAATATACCTATTCAATCGAAACTCGTGTCAAGCTTAGCTCAACTGTGTAAATATTGCATAACCAGGAAGTCAAGGTTGAAAGATAGACCAATTTGAAGGTATAGTATGAAAAGTACAAAAAAAATTATTCAAAAATTGGTCTTTCAAGGAAGTTACAAGAAATTACCCAAAAGAATCAGTATTTGCATTTTTAACCCAACTCAAGGTAAAATAGTCATTTCCCAAGATGGAAAAGAAAATATGAAAATTGTGTTTTAGCCCCAAGGGAAAGAATTATAAGAAATCTAGTCCCTAAAAAGGAAGAATTAAGTGTAATTTAGTCCCTCAAAAAATTACGAAAAAGGGCCCAAAAAATTAAAAATTATAATTTAACCCCGAGTCAAGGCAATTTTGTAAATATTGAAAATCATTGTTAAAATGAAGCCACAACAAGCTGAGTCTAATGGGATATACCATGGGATTTAATTGATTAAAAATGAAGAAATTATCAGTGCTGAGTGTAAAAAAATAACTCTATACCGATAAAGTAGATTGTGAGTCCCACAAGTAATAAAAAGGGAAATGGATTGGTATAAGGACTCCAATGAGATATCATCTGGGACAAGATAATTAAGAAAGTATGGGTATAAGTTTATAATAGTCCTTTGTCCCTAAAATGCTAATTTACTGTAAAAACTAACTTTATAGGTACAATTAAAATTAATTGGTACTGGATATATTTGGACTGGGAAATTTATACAACAATTGGACACTCCCCTCTCCCTAATTGGCATTAGTTTTGGGCAGAAGAAACATGTGATTTTTGGGCTCAAAACTTCTCAAGGAAGGTATGACCTTTTGGACCAAAAAGTAATCTTGATTAAGGAAGTAATTAGCAAGGTGATTAAGTAGTAAACTGTCTCCTTTTTGTTCTCATTTAAACGATACGTTCTATAGAAGTTAGAGAGAGAAACAACCAAGGAAAACACGGGAGAGAAAGAGAGAAAAGATAAGAGAAAGTGAAAGCTCAAGATCAAGGCTTGATAAACCAAGTGCAAAGGTGATGTTCTATGTATACTAGCTTGTGTTTTTGGGTGTTTAAATAAGCTTCATGAAGTTTTCTTTCTCCCCTCTTACTCTAAAATTTTGGCCAGACCCTAGACCATGGAGAAAATGAGTTTTCATCCATCAAACTTAGGAGAAATGCTTAACTAGTAGCCTAAAGCATGATTTTGAAGATTTTTTGAAGTGTTTTGAAGTATATCGATTTTTCTTCATTTCCTCTAGTGTTTGGCCAGCTATAGTTTATTATTAAAGAATGAATTTCATAATTTTGAACCCCAAAAATAGATTCCTTGGATCCAAATTAGTTAAAAACAAGTGTTGGCTGAGGAAAAACCATAAGGAGAGTAATTAGGAAAAATAAGAGTTAGTGTGCACTTTGTAAATCATAGTCATAAAGCATAAGCTTATGCACTCTAATGATGATGTATTTAGATTCAAGGAGGCTTGGGAAAGTGATTGGAAGTGGTCTACAAAGTGAGGAAATTAAAGGAAATTCATAAGGTAACATTACTTCCTTACTTGCACTATGTATCATATACGCTTTCTATATCTTTAATGCTTTGTCATATGGTTGTATTGATGCTTTGTAATGATTTTGTGATGTTGACTAATTTGATTGAAGGGCATAGAGACCTTGGGACATCTATTTTACAATACAAAATTCTACCGAAATTTTTATGAAATCATATGACCTAACTATGCAAATGTGTTGATCAATGATTATTTGATGTGTTCATGATTAAATGTGATAAAATGATCACATGCATGGGTAACTACTATTGAGATTCAATGAATCTCACCCTTCTAAATCACTAATATGCCTAGAGACAAGATAAAACAATGATACATGGAAGATTAAAAGCAACGAAGATGAATTGTGAAGATTAGTGATCATTGAGCCATATCTCTTTGCAATGTTATGTAGTTTGTATCAATTTATGTATGGATGTATGAGGCTACCATTACTCTTTATCATCTATTTTTAAGTCTCTCTTAATGTTGTTATGGATGGATTTGGAGCCAAGAAGGATGAAGTATTATGTTTATAAGGTTTATTATTTGAGTTATAGTATGATTATACTTGAAATGACCAGTATTGATTAGAATAGGGGAGTTCTATTCGAAACAGGGCATCCCATATAAGTGCTATATATGCCCTTAAAGCAGATAGAACAAGAATTTCATAGAGATAAAGAACACCTAAATTGAATAAATGTACAATTTATGGTAAATTTTTAAATTTATGGGTCAAAACTGGACAGAGTAAGAAAAACTAGAACATATACTGTGAACACTAGAAAATTTAAAACATAGTATAAAATCGTGTAGAGCTCTAAAAATTTAGTGGTTTACATGTATGGAAAGATCTATGTTTTAAGTTCAATATGCAATTAATTTGGAAGTAATTAGAGCTATATGGTAAGAGATATGAAAGTTTTCCTAAAACTGTTTAAGTAGAAGTTGAATTCTGACCCTTAATAGTTTAAATTAATGTCATGCCATGTTCTGGTAAAATAAATGTGTAGTAAAATATTTCTGAAAAGTAGACACACAAGGTTTTCAAATGACATAAAGTATGTATGATTTGACTCAAGGTAGGATGAGATAAGAATTTTTTAAATTAAGGCTAAAGTCCTAGGAAGGTTACAATAAACTTTGAGGAATAAACTATATGAATTAGCCCAGAAAATGCTTTGTTTCTTTTTTTTTTCCATGTAGAAAATGTTTAAAACTGTTTTTAGAAACTGAACCACTATGAAACTATTTTTTTGGAATTAGTTATGAATTTTCAAAGTTCAGTCGATAAAATGGAAAATATCAAATGAATAGTACCTAAATTATTGAAAATTCTATTTTTAGTTTTTTTTTATTCAAACACCTAATGATGCATGAATGGACTCTATAATGGTCTAGAAGATGAGAAAATAGGTCTAAATTAAGGTGTTATATTTTTAGTATTAAAGCCGAAGGTTTAGGCTTGCAGAGCAAAGATTTGGGTAAATCTTTGAAAGAAAAGGTATGTATTAAGCCAAAGTTTTTCCCCTTTAAATGTAAAGTGTTATTCCTCATCAGATTATGTAAAGTGTTATCCCTCATCAGATTATGTAAAGTGTTATTCCTCATCAGATTATGTAAAGTGTTATTCCTCATCAGATTCTAGCCTGTGAATGTTATAGTGGCGCAAGAGATTAGTCATAATGATAGTTTGAGTTAGTTGTTGGATTAGTTGAGGATGTTTTATAGAATTTATTTTCCTTAGATCTTGAATTTTTTTTAGTTAGATCACAGTTAGATCCTATCAATAAAGAGAAGATGTAGGGTCACAAATGATCCTAGTAAGGCTCAGAGATCATAGTAGACCAATTGTGAGGTTGCAGTAGACCTCTAAAGAGAATAAGATGATGAGCCCTACTATACTGACAGTTTTCTAAAAAAGAATGACCTAAGATGATTTTAGAAAGATATGAATTCTCATTAATCAACAACTAGTATAAATGTTCACCTAAAACTTTTCTTGAATGCCAGGCCATTGACTAGAAAGTAGCTAAGAAATGTAACGGTAGGTGATGATGAGTAGAAAGGCAAGTAACCTACATATGTTTAGTGGTGAAATGTTTCTAGTAAAGAATGTAAGAGGTTAGAAAGGAATAAATGATAGTAATGAAAAAAGTTGTTATGAAAAGAGTTAATGGGAAAAACTAATGTATGATTTAAAAGAAGGTAAGTTAGAAAAGAGAAATGGTTGATGACCCATATACAAGAAATTTGTCTGAGCCAAAACAGAATTCTATGAAGGAAAAGGTGAAATGTGGTATGATTTCTAGTAATGATAAGCCACACAATGGTCCCTAAGTGGAAGGATTATCTGAGCTAGAAAGTAGCCTAATAATGGTGGGGTCCCCCTCAAGTGTAGCCCTATCAAGGCAAGCAATTGCATCATAAGGTAAAGAGGTTGAACTACTTATGAACTATGCTAAGTAAGTCTAGGCTAGAGGAATCATTTGGAGAGATAGGAAGTTCCTCCTAATTAAACTAAGGACTTCAAATCCAAAGGATTAGTAGAGTGGTTTTAAGGAATATTGGGATAGATTTGGAGGATAAGTACACGATCTAGATCTCCTAACTACTATGATAGTACCAAAGGAATTCTTTGAAGGACATCATAACTATTAGCTCCCTATAAGTGAATGGGTTGAGCTAGTACTTGATGCTATACAAAACCATGAGTATGAAAGTCCCAGAGGACAATCTAGAGAGGGATCCAATGGAAACATTAAAAAGTAAAGGTAAGTCTAATGTTAATTTGGAAACCTGATACGCTTTAAGTAATGATAATGTAAGTATAAATGGAATGTATGTGTAGTATGATATATGATTGTAAATATGAACCAATTATAAATGCAGCAAAGTATTAAAGTAGTAAAAGGACCAAGGGTCGAGGTACAGTGATGAAATATAGCTAATGATGGTATAATGGGAAGACGTAGTTAATATTATTGCCAAGTGCAATTATTGATTACTACGATTAACAAGATGAAAGATAAAGGGTTATTAAGACATAAAGAGGTGCTCATCAAAGATTCCCTATGAATGATCCTTGATTATCTGGGTTAGTAGCGAAGAATTGTTGAGCAACTACAAGAAATGGTTAATGACTACAGATAATAGACGGGAGCTAGGATTTATAATCCTCTATCTATACCGCAGTAATCTTAAGCAAGTAGCAAGCCCTATGAAATAACTTGCAAAACAAGTAGTTGAGAGTACCAACACTAACATATGATTGCACAAATTAGGAAGCATCAACTGACATCCTTTAATGGTAAGTTTGCACGCAAGTTGGCGAGAATCATAGTTGGAGCCTCAGGAAGATTTTCGAGAACATGAGTTGCACATCGGGAAAGAAGGCTCTAATAGCAACTGTATATTGAAAATGTGGCTGACCAAAGGAAGCGGAATTTGTAATGATCCTCTAGAATAAGAAGGCTCTAATATGCATATCGATACTCAATGCACCTTTCGCAATGCAACGTTAAGCAAGTAAAGGTAGAAAAGCGAAAAAGGGCCTAAAGTTAGCAGTTAAAGATAAGATACCTGATCCAAATTCAGACGTTCAATTCATTGATTGAAGTAAGCAGGATCATTGGAAATAGTCTAAATCAAAAGTATACTCCAATATCTCTGGCTAATAGTAACAATAAGGAAAATTGTAGAGCAAGCCAAGAATAAGTAAGAATAAGAGTAAGAAGCCTTGAAATAATAGAGGATTTATGAAGCAAGGCAAAAAAGCAAAAGAGGAAGATCAAGCAAGTCAGCCCTGTTTAAATGCAAAAAGGCTCATAGAAGAAGGCCATGTTTAGTAAAATAAAATGGTGCACCAAGTATAGAAAGCCATGATGGTACTATAGAGATGACCAACACTAGACCAAAACACAAGGGAGAGTATGAGGCTGTAAGTCACCTGATCTCATTAAAGGTATGATGCAGATGCAAGCCACTCTTTTACAATGGTGTTAAGAGGTTGGGTCTAGAATTTAATGTTATAAAGTTTACAAGGGAATGTGTTCACTAGAAATAAGGCCATAATCTCCATTACCGGTCTAAATAAATATTCAAACACCACAGTAAGCACGAACTAGCTTTTGTAAATAAACTTCTTCTAGACGGCAAGAAGAAGATGTTGAATATGCCTACCCCTGGAAATATTCCATATGCTTAGATTAAGTTAGATGTTATACCTATTGCTCAAGCAGAGAAGAGCTTGAAGAAGGATATTAAGGATAGATACGAAGATTGATGTATGATTAAAAGAAGTTAGATAGAGATTCAATGCCTTTGTAATAGAAAGTTAGTAATGTATTTATAATGTTTAATGCACGAGGTATGAATCCAAGGTATAAAGTATGAGCCCAAGGTATGTGTTTAGTGGTAGACAATTAGGGAACTACGAAACCTAGAGATAGTTAATTGCTAAACTTAGTATCAAACCTAACTATAAAAGAAAGTACTTGGTCAAAAGATCTTACAATGAAAGAAATCCTTAGCTGCCAAAGTGAGGTAAAAGGGAGGTAGCTCTTGGGAAGAAGCCCAATTGAGCCAAGATAGTAGCTCTTGGGGAGAAGCCCAACTGAGCCAAAAAGCCACTAAGGCAAGGTAGAAAAGAGGTAACTCCTGGGATGATGCCTAAATGAGCAAAAATGAATGAAGATGAGAAGCTAGGGGCTAGATTTTGACTGAGTTAGTAAGAGGCTTTTGAAGGGTTAAGAATTTTTTTTTAAATTGCTAGATCATTGATTAACCTTGGCCAAGAAGTTAAGAGGGTTATAAATGAGAACAAATAAAGTAGAATGTTAAAGAGTAAAAGTCAGCAACCACTACCTTAATATCACTCATACTCTATCACATAGAGAGCCAAAAGAATTCAAGGGCTGATAAGAAAAGCAAAGTACAAGGTTCAGAGGTATGTTTATACATAAAGGCATAGTGGTAAACCAGACATCTAAGTCAACAAAAGCTAGAGTAAAATGAAGTAATGTAAGCATGAACAGTAGATGAAAATAAGAAGGATAATAAAAGGTCATTATGGGACATTAAACTAGATGTTAAATAAATATGGAAATAAGGATCGAATGCCCTAGAAATAAAGCAATAAATTATCCAAAGGTCCAACAGACGAGTTATGGCTTAGAAGAAAACATGTTGCTGCATTCTCTAAGCACAGTAGTGGCATGAGTGCAGCAAAACCCCTCAGCATCTTACAATTAAGTGTGCTCAAGTGAGGAAAATTTCAGGACAGATGACCTAGTAGGAAGCAACAAAGATGTAAGAAATATGAAGGGTAAGATGTGCCAATAATTAAATGTGGGCACTATGAGTTTTACCAAGGCAACTGTTATTACATGAATAAGAGTATGAATAGTATATGGTGGTCTTAGATGATGATGATAAGAATGATGGTATTTAAAGAACTCCAAATCTTTAGAAGAGCATGAAAGACAACTAAGAATTTTGAAATGTTGCAAAAGTAAAGACTTGCTGAACTTATTAAATGGGAGCTAGGCTCCAAAAAATATAGTTAGTAAGTTACAAAATCTTCCATAAGAATCACAGTAGATCCTAGTAAAATAAGTAAAGTTATGAGATGAGAGAGATTAAAAACTAGAATAAGATGAGAATTTTTACTAGTTTAGCAAGATATTATGAAAATCTTCTCAAATTGTCTTACTGCTTGATTAAAAAGAAAATTTTGTTAGAAAGGAATTGCGAAACTAATTTTAATGAACTTAAGAGGCTAAACCTCCTCCCCTATGTTAATGTTCCTGATCCAATGATAACCTAGAAGGTCTATGGTAATGAAAAGCATGAATGGATCAGAGTATGAGTAACATATCAGGATTGAGTTGAGGTAGTAACATGTTTTATATGATAAAATTTTTATGAAAATATATCCCTACATATAATAGTGATAGTGAATGCTCTCAAGATATAGAGTTAGAACAAGTTAGTATGCCTATGATACCACCATAAAGGAACTAAGACCACAATAACCTCAAGTGACCATGAAATAAGAAGAAAAGTTAAACTAGATATAAAGGGAATAGAACAAAAGAAAGGTTAAGATGACCTAGAAGTGTCATCTAAACAAAGTTAACGAGATAAGCTTATGCCTCAGTTGAAAAAATATTATGTAAGAAGTCAGTCAAAGGTTATGAATAGAAAAGGAAGTGAAAGAAGATAAAAAATGGCCTTGTAAGTGCCATTTAAGCAAGGCTAATGCACTAAGCTTATGCTTTGGTAGGAAAAGTTATTTACACGATTAATCTAAAAGTATGGAAAGTGTAACAACCCTCATTACATTATCCCTAACTTAGTCCTTAGCTAACTAAGTTCAATTGATATTATGTGTAGAACCGAAGAAGCCAGAATGGAGGAAAGAATTAAATTGGAGAAAAAGGAACTCCACGCCGCGATGTAAGACAAGACCACCGCAGAGATAAAGCTATCATTTGGTTAAAATTTTCCAGGCCGAGAAGCTCCATGCCGTAGTGAGTTTACTAGAGCTGCGGTAAGCATCAGGATTTTTGTTTAAATTAGAATCATTTCAGACCAACAGATGAAAGGAAAACTGAGGGAGAAATAAGAAGCTGTGCTAGGGCTTGAAAGATCCGACCGTTAGGAGTGATTTATGACCTCTTGGAGCTTGGATTCTTATTGGTAAGTGATCTCTACTTCTCCCTCTCCATTTTCTTTGGTTTTAAGTTGGGATTTTTCGGGTATATGTTGGAATTTTTTGTTTTAGCCAAAATCCACTGATTAAAATGAAGGAAATGAGATTAAGTGTGATCTAGTGTTTGTGATGCTTGGGTGTGAGTTTAAGAAGGAGTATACATAATTTGAGCTTAACCCTAGGATGAAATTATGTGAGGAAATTGGGAATCCGAAGTTTGTGTAGTTGATTAAAGTTTGGATGGTCTTTAGGAGCTCAATCATGTATAGAAATGGTGTTAGAACCTTGGGTTAGGCCTATATAGTCGAATAATGATTTTTGGTTAAGTGATATATTGTGTTAATTGAGGTATTATGGTTTTGTATAGGTTATTTAATTGACCGGAAGAGTACAAGTGTGTCGGATAACCTAAGGAGCTCATGGAATCACATGTGTGTGGAAATTGGCAACCTGAGGTAAGTGGATGTTTGTATTGTTTGTATTTTATGATATGTGTGTGTGTGTGTATGCATGTTTCTGTTCATACCACGATATAATTTGTGTGTATATGGTTTTTTATATATCGTAGTATGCATACAGCTTGACATATAGTGGATGATGATTAGAGATAATGATGATATGATATTACATGATACATAGCATGACATTAAGATAATGATGATAATAATGATTATATGATGATATGACATGAACATCACACCACATGACATTGTGAGATATATGGTGATCAGGTGGTGATGATGATATGATATATGATGATATGATGAAATATGATAAGAGAGGATAAGGATGGGATCCCTGCCTCAAAATCCTCTCCCACGACCCAGAGAGCCAGACAGCAGTAGACTGTACCTTCCCTAAGGTGGTCGAGGAGAAGGAGAGTCACGGTCCGAACACTAATGTAACATTTGGCTGGGTTGCATTAGTGTAAGGTGAGCTTGGTAATATCCCAGAATCAGTTTTTACTAACTGTTGGAAGGAAGTCATCAATTGAAATATCTTGTTATGACGACAGCTCGTGGTTCTAGTTATGTGCGAGGGAGACATGCAATCCATTTCATAATGCATTCATGAGTTTGTATGAGTTATGTATATATATGCATGTGATTATTCTTAGTTACTGAGACTTTGTCTCACACCCCTTTCCCGTGAACTAACATTTTAGGTAAATGTTCAGGCACTAGCCCGGAGAAGACAAGGGAAGCATAGTCACTCCGGTATTAGGAATATCGAGTCTTCATAGTGAATGTACGTATGGTTTATGTACTCTATGCCAAGTAGGATAGGTGGTTTGTAATCTAAGGGTTGACATTGATGTTGTGATTGTATTGGATAATATGTATGTGATGATTTTGATATGGAATGATGTTGAATATGATGAGTGTGACGTATTGTGATGCATGTATGGTTTGAGGTGTTAAGGAGTCAGTATGACAGTGTATGTGAGCCCGAGGGTGGATTTGGGTCTTATTGGTGTATTTTGGAGCATGTAGCCTATTATATCAATTTGGGGTTCAATGGAGTCAAATCTCAAAGGAGTAGTTCCTTTGAGGTGAAACCTCTTTGGGCAAGTTGGTTAAGTCATTTAGGACCTGTATGAATGGTCCCTAAGTGCACATTTGCCGTTGGTGGCAATTGGAGGAGGTTTGTGATGAATTTTGGTCAAAAAGTGGCCCAAATGGTGTTGGGTGTCCAAAATCTCCATACGGAAATGGATTGACATGAAAGTAGTGTCCATGGATTGATTGGGACAAGATTGACTTGTAGGAGTTGGAATCAGGTCAATTAGAGGTTGGAGCATAAAGTTATGCGCGTTGAAAGTTCGCCCCAGAAGTCGAACTTTTGCTGATATGGCATCAGCAAGGGGGAGACGTGGTGCTAGGGCCAGGCCGTGGTGTCAAACCCTCTATTTTGACAGTTCTAAAACTTGAGAGCACTAGAACCGTGGCGGTACTATAATGGCTGTAGCCCTGCACACTGTTTCAACCGTTTTAGTGTTCTTGAGGTGTCTTGTGGCATTTTCCGCTGCTGTGATAATTTGGGAAGAAAAATCAAAGTGTTTTGGCTATGTTTGGTTAGTTTTTGAAGTTTTTGGTCAACTCATGAGGGATATTGTGATAAGATGTTATAGAAAGATAAACAAATAAGAGATGTCAGGTGCTGATAGGAAGACTACTTAATGAATAAGACAAAGGAATTATGAAAGCAAGGATGAGAACTCTTACATAAGAATTCTCAATACTCTTAAAGTGAAGTTTGATTTTTATTTGGAATTAATTTGCTATAAGATCCTTAATAGGAATTAATTTTTCATAAGATCCATATACTTGTTCAATCGAAACTCTTATTAACCTGAGTGCAATAGTATAAATATTGCGTAGATGAGAAATCAAGGTTGAAAAATAGACAAGTTTGTAGGTATAGTATGAAAAATAAAAAAGAAATATAAAAAAACTCTTTGAAGAAATTATTAGATAGTACCAAGAAGAATTAGTATTTACATTTTTCCTAACTCAAGGGCAAAATGGTTGAGTGAAAGGAAAATGTGAAAATTGCATTTTAGCCTTGAAGAAAAAAGTTATAAGCAATTTAGTCCCTAAAAAGGAAGAATTGAGTGTAAGTTAGTCCCTGAAAAAAATAACAAAAAAAAACCTAAAAGAATTAAAAATTATAATTTAACCTCAAGTTAAGGCAATTTTGCAAATATTAAAAATTAGGTAAGAATAAGTATTAACTCAAGGAAAAATCATATGGAAAGTAATTTTGAAAATTAAGGGTTAGTGAATACTTTGTAAAGTATAGTCATAAACTAAAAGTTTATGTGCTCTAATGATAATGTATTTAGGTTTAAGGAGGCTTGGGAAAGTGATTGAAAGTGGTCTACAAGTGGAGGAAATTCATAAGGTAGCATTACTTCCTTATTTGCACTATATTATCACATATGCTTTCTATATGTTTAATACTTTGTCATAATTGTATTGATGTTTTGCAATGATTATGTGATATTGGTGAATTGATTGAGGGATATAGAGAACTTGAGATATCCATTTTACAAAGCAAGACTTTACTCAACCATATAGCAAGACTTGAAAATTTTTATAAAATTATATGATTTAATTGTGTAAATATGTTGATAAATGATTATTTGATGTTTTCATGATTAAATGTGATAATATGATTATATGAATAGGTAAATGCCACTGACATTCAATTATTCTTATCCTTCCATATCACTTACATAATTTTCTTATTTTAAAAAAAAAATTTCTTAACATTATTTTTCAATTCAATATCACAAATATTATTGTGAATAATATTTTTATTGAGATTAATTCTTCGGAACTTGCTCAGTCTCCCCGCCGCTTCAAGTCTTCTCTCCCCGCGAGGTGCGAAGGCGAAAAAATCAGTGGCGAAAAGAGGTTTGTTTCTCCAACCCCTCCTGTCTGTTCGACATAAAATCTCAATTTTTTGTAATATTTTGTGGCATTTGATTGTTATTGTATCGAGTAGTTATCGAGAGTTCTTGACCGTTCATTTATTTGATGTTTTGTTCCTTTTTCAAATGTTCAATAACTTCTTTGTTCGAATGATAATGAGGTTCATGGTGGGTAGAAGTTCGAATTCAATTTTTTTTTTTCTTTTTGTATTGAAATTAACCTGGTTCTAGTTATCGAATGCTTTTGATGCTCGACCCACATTCCATTGGATCGGTACTTCTGTGTCGGTTCTCTGGGTACTAGTTGAGCAATCAAGAGTAATTTTAAACCGGAGAAAGAGGGCCATGACTTGAATAGCTTGATGCAGTGATTCACGAGCTGGAGATATACGCATTAGGCTAGTGCTTGGCATTGAAATACGATATTGAATTAGCAGAGGAAGCTATAATTTTGGAAAGAATTTTTTTTAGACTTGATAATTATTTTTTAGGTAGTTGTTGGTCATTTCGTTTTCAGATTGCTGGAATGTGAGTGTAACAAAAACCCTATAAATTATTCAAAATAAAAGAGGCTTAATTCTGTGAAAATTCGTCTTTTAAATGATCTCCAAGGATTTGTTTTCTAGTGTTACTCAGATTCAAACGACTTCAGGGGGAAGATGAAGAAGGCATTACTATATGTCATGGTTGTATCACTCTATATTTCAGCGTGGGTGCCGCTCGCGCACTGCTCCAAGAAACCAGAAGGAAGAGCTAGAAGGGAAGACATCCCGTACATTAAATGCCAAGTTTGTGAAAAGCTCGCTAAGCAGTTGTATCAGCAAGTCCAGAAAAAGCAAGCAGAGATCACTCCGAAAAAGGTTTTTTTTTTTTTAAACTCTTTCATCTGGATTCTCTCTAAATCGCTTCATCATGTTATTTTGAGAACTAGGAAGGTAGGCTTGAGTAGTTTTCTGGAAAACAATTTGTTGATTTCGGATGCTAGATCTCAGAGTACCAGATTATTGAGATAGCAGAGAATGTTTGCAATCTCAAAAAGGCGGAAGCTGATTGGATATTGCAGATAGATATTGTAGAAAATGAAGATAAATTGGAGGTACGAGGATTGGTGAACTTCTCAGTTTTGTAAATGTTTTACAGAATTCAATTATAAGTTGAGATTGCCATGCTTCTTTTTTTCCTTGTGTATCTTTATGGATTTATTCATTGACTTAGTATTAATACATGTAAATTGTTTTACCCAACTTTCTTTCTTATCAGTTGGTGGAACAAGACTCTGAAGGACAATGTAATTCTGAATGCAAGACAATTGAGCAGGCTTGTCAGGAGGTATGGCACTGCTCCCATCTTTGGCTTATACTCGATGCCTTTATTTGTTTCCCGTGAAATTGATCATCTTCTCATGGATTCTGAAATGGCAAACATTTTATAGGGAGAGATAGAATGAGTCAGAGTGTCATTTCATATATATATATATATATATATGTATATATAGTTTTTTTTTATTTTTCATCAATTAAGAACACAATGGTGACATTAACGCCCACCAATCATTATGATCTGGATTTTGCTACCTCTGCTGCTTCTACATATGCATATGTAATTTTTTAAAACATCCTTTAGGTACTCAGTGTATCTGTTTAGGGATGTTTAATAACGAGGACTTGCTAATTTTGACTTTGCAGGTGATAGGATATTCTGATACGGATGTTGCTGAATATCTGTACAAATCCAAGCCTGATATTGACTCATTGCTCAATTATTTCTGTAAAGACCTTACTAAGGCATGCAGTACCAAGCCACCCCCCGTGCCCAAGGTAACTTCATTCTCCATTTAATACTTTCATTGATATGTTTATAACTGTCAAATGTCTTTTCTCCTTTTTTGGTTTTTTTATTTATATTTTGTAGAAAATTTTTTGGTTGACATTGATTTTATGCTTTCATGGATTGATACATCCAATTTGATCGTGATTGATATGATTAGTAAGTGTTCAGCTTGAGTATGTGTGAGGGTGCTTTTAGTACTCCATCTTAGCATGGTGCAAGGATAAGTCATCATAATTAATTCCAATAAAGGAGATTTCATCTGTTTAACACTTTTCTTTCATCATTATCTTTCAAATGTTTGGATTGAACCATTCTTTAGTCACATTGGACTCTAACAAATTCAGGTTAAGCCAGTTAGAACCACATAGGCGTCAAAACTCTCTCCCAATAAGTATTTAATGTAATTGTGTACTCAGAGCTTAAACTCGAAGCCACTGGTTAAATTTTTGTTTTATCTTTCAAATTTTTGATAACATAGCAAATGCCAAATTGATCCCTGAAGAAATACTTGAGTATTGATTAAATGAAGTTATGTTTTGGCATTAGTAAGTGTCAGTTCAAGAGCAAAGGATAATTTACGAATTTGCTTTCTGTAGAATGTTCTTATATTCATATATTTATACATTTATGGTCCAAGTGGTCCTAGCCTGATAAAGTCAGAGTAATGACACCATCCAAACATAGCATGTGCTTAACATTGTTGTTCGAATACTTACATGCCAGAGTATTCATTAGAAGATCTTTTTTGTATTGCAGGACAGGACTCCTGGAGAACCTTTTGTTCCAAAGTCATCTAAAGAGGCTGAAATGGATAGGCTATTAAAATCTATGGAGGTAATTAGTTTCTTTCCTTTATGTTCCTATCTTAAGAGGAAAAGATTAACTGATTAAGTGCAAATTGAAATTAACATGAGCAAAACCTAGAAGCTATCCTAAACTTCTTACCACCTGAATCAATGCCCAGGTGGGGAATTCATCCTTTGCTGCAGTCTTTTATTGGTAACACATAATGTTCATACTGTATTTCATTCTGCTTCAGGGGATGCCAGGAGCACCTGGCATGAAAATGTACTCCAGGGAGGATTTAATGAACATGAAGAATTTTGGTGAAGATGGTGATGATGAAGATGAGGAGGATGATGATGAGGCTGGCTTCCCTTCAAAACTGGTATCAAGAGAATCTCATATATTCTTCCCACGTTGATTCAAATCCTTTAGAATAAGTGATCATTGAGGAAATCCTCATCCTGCAGGGAAAAGCTTTGAGAGAAAAAGGAAGTGGAACAGGTGACTGGAAACAGAAGCTAAGAAAAGGAATTTCAGACGGAGCTATGACACTGAAGAGACATGCAAACAGAGTCTCCAATCATTTACGGCAGTGGTGGAGGGGAAAGAAAGCAGCCACTTCAAAGAAGGGCCAAAAGACAGGAAAGTCAGAACTTTAGAGCATCAGAACCTAACGCTGCATCTCTTGGTTGCTGAAGAACTTCAATCGTTTCTTGATTGAAGGTCCCTCTGCCCAAGATTGGCAGGAAGAAGGATTATAGGGAAGGAACGTAATTCTACGAGACTTTCACATTTAATTAGGGATTTGCGACCTTCCGTGTACTTTTGTGTGTGATACAGTTGTCGTTTACGATGGTGGTATGTTTGTCACCACCCAAATGGAGCTAGAAACCTTTGCAATATGTCGGACGTGTCACTTTATTTTCGGGGGAAAAATAAGCACTTTTTTTCCAGGAATTTCCTCAACGTCAAGTAGATGTTCACTCGCCCTCGCTAAAAGGAAAAAGCACACCAAAAGTTAATTACTGTCATCGGGCAGCCCAAGATGGAACCTGCAATATCTGCCTCAATAATAAATGGTAATATGATATATGTATAAAAAATGCATGGCATATATTAAACAATGAAACTAATCATCAAAATTAAATGATAAGTGCTTGCTCATTCTCAAAACATGTAAGAAGGAAGAATGTGAAAGACCTATCGGTCCTATCCCACATAAGTTTTCAAGAACTTTTCATTGAAGGTATGTTTCAAATGAGAGAAAACAGAACACACGTCATAATTTAAGTCCCTCCAAACCAAAAGAACAAAAACAAGAAAAAATAAATCAAGATAACTTATCAGATGAAGAAATAAACCTGTAGAGAAACCCATCAATTTATGCCACCTGGTAAATGATAGATCAAAATATGATACAAGAGCATAAATATTGATGATTAGTTTAAAGGAGCTGTGAAGGACGCATCTCCAGGTACCATCTTAGAGATATCCATCGTCTGAACAAAGATGAGCAAATCAGTTTGCATTCCTTCAAGCATGCAAGGGATACTAGATTTAAGGGAAATAAAATAATCTATAAACACCCACCTTGAGTGGCAGGCAATTTGTAACAATCTGATTTTTTACAACTGTGTCAACAAGAGGCTCCATAATTGCTTGCTTCTTGGTGCAGTTCATGTCAAAACCATACACGTTATTCCAGACTGCCATTGACAAAGAAAATGAGATATACTCTCTCCAGTCCCATATATATATATATATATATATGATGTTTTGTAGAATAAATTTGTGATTCATATTATAAGGTGTTAGATACACTTTTTTTCATTTTACCGCTATTATTATTCATTCTTTACTTCTCGTGAAAAAGTTATACTTATAGAAAGTAATATACAGATGGAGCATTTAATAAGATAAAAAATGGAAGTTTTGGCTCTCTTTTCACAAATTTCATAGGTTACATGATTTTCTTTAATATGCATGTATTTTATACAAAACGTCTTATATATGAGATGAGAGGAAGCAATTTAAAAGAATACAAGTTAAATAAAGGATATAATTGCATGTTAAAATTTCTTGCATACAACGTGACATTTATGATTCAATGGTCCCACATGAAACATTGATTTTCTATTTCATTGCAAACATACTTTTAGAAAATACGTATATAATAATAATAAAAAGATTCATATACTCGTAAATAGCAAGAGGTAAACAATAAGCTGCTTGGTGTAATCCAGAGGTGCGGGGATTCAATTCTATTCGCAAGCCATCATCATGTAACTAAAGTAGAGAAGTCAACAACTCGCTCAATTTTATAGTGTGGGACCCACTAGGAAAAGAAGAGTCCCCGGGGAGAACAAAAGATGCAACGGGAAAAATTGTTGAAATGTACCCTAATTAAATTTACATATTATTATGTCCCAAAGATATTTTTAAAATATAAAATTAGGATCACTATTTTTAAATAAAAAATTAAGATTATTAAACTTAACTTGAAATTTGAATTCATACATAACAGGATAATTAAATTTACTTGATAACTAATGAAATAAAATTCTAACAATGTCTTGAAAATTTTTTTAAAAGAATGCTCATTTTTTTATTTTTTCAATTCAACTATATTAAATCTTCATCATTAATTCCTAATTGATAATAATATTATTATTTTTACAATTATATTTAATTTTATTTTAAATCTTTTAACTAACAACTATTTAATCTTAAAAATTATTTTAATGGATTATTTCTCATTTTCTTTTTTTCTCTTTCCTAATTAAAAGCTATTGTCACGTGACAAGCTTGCCCATGAGATGAGAAGTTTCGCATTGTGAGGAAAGTATTTTAATTAATTCATCAAAATAAAAAAAAATTATTATATTATTAAAACTATCTTAAAATTAATGTATTTTTCATCTTTACCCTCTAATAAATACTACAAATTCAAACAATCAACATTCTCTTTCACGATTAAATAAAAATATTTTAAAAATAAAATAATTAATACTCCAAAAACTTATAGAAAGTGATTTACATTTAGAATCATAAAAAATTTCTAAAATATATCTAATAAAAAGTACAGAAGAAAGTATTTAGAACCACACAATCTTTACATGTGGACTCCACAAAACATCTTGCTTTTATTTGTCCTACCCTGCAATGAAAATTAAATATTTATCTATCTCATACACATATCTCAAAAAGTAGTTAAAAATTTTAACATTTTTAAAAATTATCTTAATTTTTTAAAATTATATTAAATTATAACTCATCTTAAATGTATTTCTCTTAATTTTTTTTCATTACAACTTTTTTAAGTAATAAAATAAAAAATAAATATTAAATTATACATAAATTTAATGAAATAATTTATATTTTGAAACTTTCTTTATAGGTATATTTTAAAATCTTAACCTTCCAAAAATATACATAATAAACAAGAAAAAAAAGTGAATAATAAAAAGATCTTCCCTATGCCCTTTCTCTTTCTGCCTCCGAAACTTCCATTCCTCTTATTCATTTTTCAATTCCCCACTTTCTCCTTCTTCTATGCGCCACTGTGTCTCCTGTTTCCAAAATCGAAATCTAAAATCGAACGCATTGCCTCCCTCCCTCTCTCTCTCTCACAGCAAAACGAGATGTCGTCCCCATTTTTCGATCTTCCTCACTATCGATTTCAAGAACCGTTACGTAAGGATACAGGAGGAAGAGCTTTTGCGTGATAGGCGTAATAGGATGAAGAGGCTGATGAGTGGCCCTTCGATCAAAGTTCGATCATAATAAAGGAAGATGTACATAAATACTATGCATATATAACTAGGTTCCATCATAAGTGAGATCTTATTACAAATATATTTGGCATTTCAAGAACAAACACAACCTTTATATAAGATTTAAATATATTTTTAAAAATTAATTTTATAGATCATCTTGCGCATGGACAAAATTTAATCACTCCGGTCCAAAATATAAATTAAAAGTTTTTTTTTTCAAAATATATGTCTCATTTGATCATTTCTAGAGTATTAAATGTTTTTTCTTATTTTACTCTTATCTACAATTAAATGTAAGAGAGATAGCAAAATTTATATATATTGTATTAAATTGAGATATTATGAAAAAATAATCTATTTATTTGATAGATTTAATAAGTAAAAGTAAGTTTCTTGGTTTTTGTATAATAACTCAAATAAGACTTATATTTTGAATCAAAGGGAGTATATAGTAAAATATGTGAATCAGGTCAATATATAAAGATGAACAATTTTTATCAACATTCTATTTATCCATTGAATGATTTCTTGTGGATTTTTAATCCAAATCAATTAACTTTTCATTCACAAAATATATTTCAATATTCTCTCCATCTCATAAGATGTTTTAAAAAATTATATATATTAAGAAATATGGTCAAAGTTAGTTGAAAGTCTTAATTTTGTCAAAAAAAAAATTATTATCTTTCCAAAAATGTCTTCATTAATTTCATTGACTTGTCAGTTGTGTTAGTTGCAAAGTAAATTTATGAAATTTAGTATTGAAAAAAAACTTATAAATATTCCACTAAATCTTGTAAAAAGTCTTATATTATGAAACAAACAAAAGTACGTAAAAAGTCTTATAATATATAATGAAGGGAGTATCATTGTAATTAATATTTTTAACTTATTAGCATTTCTATTTTTATCTTCCTTTGCTTCTCACTCCATCTACTGATTAGTGAATTGTATGACAATTGTATTCGATATTATAATTATAATCTTAGAAAATAACAAAATCATAATAATCTTTCCTCAATTGAATTTTTTTAAATTTTAAATACAGTGCAGATTAAATATTCTTGGTGCACCAAGAAAACTGAAAAACAGAATACCACTATAGCTAATTTTCTTAACAACAAATATTTTTTACAATGACATGACATTATTCAGTTTACATTTCATTCACAAATTTTTTTACCACTTATTCTCACTATAAATAAATATATCACACTCTTCTAAATAGATGTAAAAAAAAAAGAAAAAAAATTCCCAAGACAAATGCACTGGATAATTCTTTCTTTGAAATCGTTTGGCGGGGTGAGAAAAATATAAGCTTTTGACTTAGTTATTTTCATCATGACACAATTTACTATTAAATCTACTGTTCATGCGTTTTTTTTTTGGGGGGGGGGGAGGGAGCCAAGAAAAAAAGAGCTGCTTGTTGACTTCTCAGCTTCCATTGTAATTGTCATAGTGCGGATTTAGTCTTCAGTTAGTTAAAAATGAGTTTTAGTAGAACTGATTTACAACATAACTATGATAAAAATTGATTTTGTACTAATATATTTATATTTGGATAATTTATTTAGAAATTGATTTTGATAAAACTTATAATTTTTCTCTAAATTGAGCTTAAACTCTATCTTATAATTAATTTAATTTCTTTCAACTAAAATTTAATCTGTAATTATTTAATTGGAAATAAAGAATATCTGATATAATATTTTTTTAGAGGTCATGATCTATAGAAATGAAAATTTTGAAGATACATTTTAGTCCATAATTAGGAGAAATTTTATGAAAATTTTATTTTCCTAATTTTTCTAATTTTTCTTATTGTTATTAGTTTATTTTTTACAACTGTGTCAACAAGAGGCTCCATAATTGCTTGCTTCTTGGTGCAGTTCATGTCAAAACCATACACGTTATTCCATACCGCCATTGACAAAGAAAATGTGATATACTCTCTCTAGTCCTATATATAAGATGTTTTATAGAATTAATTTGTGATTCACATGATAAGGTGTTAGATACAATTTTTTCATTTTACTGCTATTATTATTCATTCTTTACTTCTCATGAAAAGACTATGTCTAGAGAAAGTAATATATAGATGGAGCATTTAACAAGGTTATTCCATTTTGACTTATTTTCACAAATTTCACAGGTTAAAGGACTTTCTTTAATACGCATATATTTTATACAAAACGTCTTATATATGGGATGAGAGAGAGCAATTTAAAAGAATACAAGTTAAATAAAGGATATAATTACATGGTAAAATTTCTTGCATAGAATATGACATTTATGGTTCAATGGTCCCACATGAAACATTGATTTTCTATTTCATTGCAAACATACTTTTAGAAAATACGTATATAATAATAATAAAAAGATTCATATACTCGTAAATAGCAAGAGGTAAACAATAAGCTGCTTGGTGTAATCCAGAGCTGTGGGATTCAATTCTATTCCCAAGCCATCATCATGTAACTAAAGTAGAGAAGTCAACAACTCGCTCAATTTCATAGTGTGGGACCCACTAGGAAAAGAAGAGTCCCCGGGGAGAAAAAAAGGAAGTATGATGCAACGGGAAAATTTGTTGAAATGTACCCTAATTAAATTTACATATTATTATGTCCCAAAGATATTTTTAAAATATAAAATTAGGATTACTATTTTTAAATAAAAAATTAGGATTATTAAGCTTAACTTGAAATTTGAATTCATAGATAACAGGATAATTAAATTTACTTGATAACCAATGAAATAAAATTCTAACAATGTCTTGAAAATTTTTTTAAAAGAATGCTCATTTATTTATTTTTTCAATTTAACTATATTAAATCTTTATCATTAATTTCTAATTGATAATAATATTATTATTTTTACAATTATATTTAAATTAATTTTAAATCTTTTAACTAACAACTATTTAATCTTAAAAATTATTTTAATAGATTATTTCTCATTTTTTTTCTACTCAAAGTAAATTATTTCTAACTTACTCATTAAAATTAAAAAAAATTGTTATATCATTAAAATTATCTTAAAATTAATGTGTTTTTCATCTTTATCTTATAATAAATATTATAAATTCAAACAATTACTGTTCTCTTTCATGATTAAATAAAGATATTTTAAAAATAAAGTAATTAATACTCCAAAAATTCATAGAAAGTGATTTACATTTAAAATCATAAAAAATTTATAGAATATAATTAATAAAAAATACAGAATGAAGTATTTAGAACCACACAATCTTTACATGTGGACTCCACAAAACATCTTGCTTTTATTTTCCCTACCTTGTCATATCTGCAATGAAAATTAAATATTTATTTATCTCATGCACATATCTCAAAAAGTAGTTAAAAATTTTAACTTTTTTAAAAATTATCTTAATTTTTTAAAATTATATTAAATTATAACTCATCTTAAATGTATTTCTCTTAATTTTTTTTCACTATAACTTTTTTAAGTATTCCTAAAAAGCATAAAATAAAAAATAAATATTAAATTATACATAAATATAATAAAATAATTTATATTTTAAAAATTTTTTCATAGATATATTTTAAAATCTTAATCCTCCAAAAAAATACATTATAAACAAAAAAAAAAGTGAATAATAAAAAGATCTTCCCTATGCCCTTTCTCTTTCTGCCTCCGAAACTTCCATTCCTCTTATTCATTTTTCAATTCCCCACTTTCTCCTTCTTCTATGCGCCACTGTGTCTCCTGTTTCCAAAATCGAAATCTAAAATCGAACGCATTGCCTCCCTCCCTCTCTCTCTCTCACAGCAAAACGAGATGTCGTCCCCATTTTTCGATCTTCCTCACTATCGATTTCAAGAACCGTTACGTAAGGATACAGGAGGAAGGAGCTTTTGCGTGATAGGCGTAATAGGATGAAGAAGCTGATGAGTGGCCCTTCGATCAAAGTTCGATCATAATAAAGGAAGATGTACATAAATACTATGCATATATAACTAGGTTCATAAGTGAGATCTTATTACAAATATATTTGGCATTTCAATAACAAACACAACCTTTATATAAGATTTAAATATATTTTTAAAAATTAATTTTATAGATCATCTTGCGCATAGATAGAATTTACTCTTTCCAGTTCAAAATATAAGTTTTTTTTAAAAAGTTTTTTTTTGTTTCAAAATATAAATCTCATTTGATAATTTCTAGAATATTAAATATTTTTTTCCTATTTTGCTCTTATCTACAATTAAATGTAAGAGAAATAACAAAATTTAAATGCAATGCATTAAATTGGGATATTATGGAAAAATAATATATTTATTTGATAGATTTAATGAATAAAATTAAGTTTCTTGATATTTGTACAATAACTCAAATAAAACTTATATTTTGAATCAGAGGAAGAAGATAGTAAAATATGTCAGTCAGGTCAATATATAAAGATGAACAATTTTTATCAACATTCTATTTATCCATTGAATGATTTCATGTGGATTTTTAATCCAAATCAATTAACTTTTCATTCACAAAATATATTTCAATATTCTCTCCATCTCATATTATAAGATGTTTAAAAAAATTATATATATTAAGAAAGATGGTCAAAGTTAGTTGAAAGTCTTAATTTTGTAAAAAAAAAAGAATTATTATCTTTCCAAAAATGTCTTCATTAATTTCATTGACTTTTGAGTTGTGTTAGTTATAAAGTAAATTTATGAAATTTAGTATTGAAAAAAAACTTATAAATATTCTACTAAATCTTGTAAAAAGTCTTATATTATGAAACAAAGGAAAGTTTATAAAAATTTTTATGATATATAATGAAGGTTGTAATTAATATTTTTAACTTATTAGCATTTCTATTTTTATCTTCCTTTGCTTCTCACTCCATCTACTTATTAGTGAATTGTATGACAATTGTATTCGATATTATAATTATAATCTTAGAAAATAACAAAATCATAATAATCTTTCCTCAATTGAATTTTTTTAATTTTAAATACAGTGCAGACTAAATATTCTTGGTGCACCAAGAAAACTGAAAAACAGAATACCACTAATTTTCTTAACAACAAATATTTGTTACAATGACATGACATTATTCAATTTACATTTCATTCACAAATTTTCTTACCACTCATTCTCACTATAAATAAATATTATCACACTCTTCTAAATAGATGTAAAAAAAAAAAAGAAAAAAAATTCCCAGGACAAATGCACTGGATAATTCTTTCTTTGAAATCGTTTGAGGGGTGAGAAAAATATAAGCTTTTGACTTAGTTATGTTCGCCATGACACAATTTACCATTAAATCTACTGTTCATGCGTTTGGGGGAAGGAGCCAAAAAAAAAAGTGCTTGCTTGTTGACTTCCCTGCTTCCATTGTAACTATTACAGTGCGCATTTAGTTTTCAGTAAATTAAAAATAAATTTTGATAGAATTAATTTTATAACATAATTATAATAAAAATTAATTTTACATTAATGAGTTTAAGTTTAGATAATTTATTTAAAAATTAATTTTGATAAAATTAATAATTTTTTTAAAATTAAACTTAAACTCTATCTTATAATTAATTTAATTTCTTTAGACTAAAATTTAATTTGTAATTATTTAATTGAAAATAAAGTATATCTAATATAATATTTTTTTAGAGATCATGATTTATGGAAATAAAAATTTTGAAGGGACATTTTAGTCCATAAATAGAAAAAATTTTATGGAAATTTTATTTTTTAAATTTTTCTCATTTTTATTAATTTATTTTTATTTTACTTTAAAATAGATGTAGATAAAAATGAAGAAACATAACAAAAAAGCATCAATCCAATTGCTTCTTCTTTGGATTTTGCAGCTAAATGATTCAAAATGATTTTAAGATGAAAAAGTGAAAATTAACTAAACATACCCAAAACCACATTAAACTTCATTTGAATCCCAAATCAAAATTTAAGTAGTGATGACAACCAGAGCGATAGTGGTGGTGTCCTGCTAGTTCATCTCTGTCCGCACGCTGCTTCATCTCTTTTTCTTTTTTTTATAATGCTTATATATATACACTAAAATGGATTTTACAAGCATGCCATCATCAATCTTTTTAATCTTTCAATGAGTGATAGAAATTTTATAGTTCAATATTTTCCTCTTAAAATTAAAATAACTAGTTATGCACCTGTGCAATACATGGGGTTCTTAAAAAATAAATAATTTTAATGCAAACTTTTTTATTATAATATATTGAATTAGACCAATAATATATTTATAATTAAAACAAAAATATAAATATATAATAAAAAATATAACAAACTAAACATATATTTACATCATTCCTAAACATGAATATTTTCATCGAAAATCTCTTTATAAAAAACATTTATTGTTGAATGATTTATATTATCCTTTTCATTAGGAATTAACATATTCAATCATTGTTTACTTCACACATAAGAAATAGCTACATATAATTGATCATCTGTAAAACAAAGTTAAGCAAATACAATCCCAGAAATTGCAACCCTTAATTCACATGGTCATTCGGTAATAAGAAGTTTTAAAAGATAAACTAATATGAAATTTTATAATTAAATAAAAAAACATAACCACTAAAAATATTAGCTTAGATTATTGAATATTCTATGTACATGACTTTTATGTGGGCTGAGGAAATTTCAAGCTGCCAAAAAGTGTTTGTATATATATTTTGGCCAGCGTTAACCTATATGTATTCCCACATTTAATATTTTCAATTTCAAAATTTAAATGTTTAAATGATTCTTATGATTTTACAATTCTCTTTATATTTTTTTTCAAGTAATTTTTTAATATTGATCTAAATTTATCTAAATAAATCTAAAAGTCAACATATTTTTGTAATTTCATTCAAATTAAAGTGAATGTGTAAATATTTTATACAACATTTCAACCGTAAATCCCTAAAATTATATTGGATACTAAAAAATGTCATCATCAATCAATCTATTTATACCATAATATACTAATAAAATTTAATTAAAAAATACTAATCATTTGTAACCTATCATTTTATTTAAAAAAATATGATTTTGGTGAAATTTAAATGATTAATTTTTTAAATAATTTTATTAGCATAATAAATTGAGAACTAAAAGAACTTAAATCATTTAAATAAAAAAACTGCATACTTTAGTTGAAAAATTATTGTTCATAATATTTTTACATTGAATTGAAAATATATTTAAACTTTAATACAAATCCTATATTTAAACTTATTTAATGAAATTGACCTAAAACTTAATTGATTCAAATTTATTAGGCAGGTTAAATATTAATTAACATTGATTAGATGTAATTTACTGTATAGTTTAATTTCAAATTAATTTTTGGCTTGGGATAACTTTTGCAGGGTTATTTAAATTTAGTTTTTAAATCATTTAATTTGAATCATTCTATTTAACTTTAGCTGTCGTTCAATATGATGAGATTATTTTAGTATGTATTATTTTTTATACAATTATCAATCATCTAGTTAGTACTATCATAACAAATTTGAATATTATCGAGTTTAAACAAAAGTAAATCACCCAATATGATTTTTCACATTTATAAATTTTGAACTCAATATTCAAAATCCCTTAAGGATAGAAAATTATATGATAGTATGGTTTCAAAATCATACGACAGTATTCAAAATCCCTTAAGGATAGATATCATCAATTTCATTTATTAAATACCAACCATATGTACAAGGACTAAAAAGATATTAAAATTTATTTGATTCAAATGATTCAATCCATTTAAAGAATTCAAAATGATTGATTCTTCCATTACTGTATTAAGGAAACAAAAATCCCAAAATAAAAGAAATCCTCTCAACCAAAATTACTTCCTAAGTTATAGAAACAATTAATTACCATATGATTTCGTAATATTTACATTTAAATTTATAAGTTATTCAATATGTATGAATTTGTGATTTCATTCCCACGCAGTCAAATTAATATCCCAACGAATTCTCTACAAGATTGGCCAAAAAAAAAAAGAATCATATTGGACAGGGAAGAAAACAAATTCTCTACAAGCACGAATTCATAACATAAATAAACTACGAACGTTGTACGAAATGTTAATAACATAACAATTTGTTATTATGCATAATTTGTGAATCCTACTCTGTACATGTTTTACGAAATGTTAATTGCACCGATATTAATCTCTATATGGTGTACCAATTCGTTTAAATGCAAGAAAATAACCACATACGTTATTTTAAATTCAATATCATTGTTATATATTACTATTACAATTAAAATTAATGATTAAGACTTATAAAAACCACTACTGCCGCTGGATGAATGGATACGTTTACAAGTGATTTATTTTGATCAAATTCACATCTCAAACCAACTATTGCACCCCATATAATTAAAAGAATTACTCTTAGAATTCTTTAACATTTTGCTGACAACAATTGCAAATAGAAGAAACAAAAACAATGGCCAGAGAAAGGCAATCAGCAGAAAGACTACTTGCGGCAAGGAAGAAGCCGAACAACATCATCAATTTCATTTTCCTTTTGATGTTCTCGTCCTCATCGCCACTTTTCTAGGATTAGAATCACTGAAAGATATCTTCAATTTTGAGAGAACATGCAAACAATTTGGAAGAAAAGCCTGGAAACTTGGAGAAGATACCAAAGTTCACCTGGAAAGGAAGAATATCCAATGAGATATTCATTGTTCATTAAACTTTGGAAGAACAGCCTTCCTAACAATAGCACTTATTCGATCTCCCTACAAAATAAGTGAGTTTAAGAGCATTTCTTGATAAATATTTAATTCATCAATATTATAAAGCACATATCACAATATAACAAAAAGAACAACAGAAAATTACATGACAATCTTGAGCAACAAATTCAACAGAGTTTATATCACCAAGAAGATGTTGCAGGCACCATCGTGAGGCGTATGATTCTCACTGATGGTCATCACTAATAGGACTATGATAACTGGACGCCATGAATGAGAATAGAAATATGGAAATTATGCATTCACAAAAGAAAACCAGACAGTATATATAGACCACCAAAGAATAGAGTTTGGAATAAATGTAAATTACACCAGCATTAAAGGAAAACGAGTCCAGATAATTTGAACCTAATAATTTAAACATGACCTTTATTAACAATAAATTACAATTACAATTATTACAATTATATAGAGTAAGTAATTGTCATCTTTTATAATATAAATTAAAAAAATACCAGGTCAAACCTACATTTAAATTGTTGGCCGAAAAAAAAAACCTACATTTAAATGGTGCTATAAAAGTAATATAATCCATTCAAAAGATACCATGGTTCATTAAAACGAAAAATGCATCAAATAATTTTACTCCAAAAACATCCCAAAATAAAAGGAATTCATTTAAATTTAAATAACAATATTGAAATATAAAATTTACCATAAACACCAACCAATTTAAAAACAAATCATTTAAACCCATAATTATCTGAAATGAATCTTAATATCATATAAGTTATAACAAATAATATAAAATCAGATACGAAGTACCTAAATTAGACTCCAAGTATTGAATTCATAGGCCTCCACTATTTTAAACACAAACATCTTAATTAGGAGAATTACATTTAAGGACAGGTTGATAGAATTAATTACAAAGAAGAATTTTTAATTGATAAGAAGTAGTAAAAATAAAAAGATTGAGTAGTAAAATTGGAAAGATGAATAGTATCAGGTCCTAAAGTATAATAAAGTAACTATTTTGGTCCCAAAATGTGATTACCCCATTTTATAATTACACATACGATTCTGGCACCTATAATATTTTAAACATCACATTCAAATCAGGATGTTCAATAAAAATACGATTTTCTGGCCAAAAAATGAAAAATAAAAATACGATTTCAAAAAAAAATTAAGATTAACATATTATCATTTATGATTGATTTTGGTATGATTGGATATTAACTACTAATGATATTCCCATATAGATACTATATCAGCACTTAAAGGGATTAAATTAACAGTTGCGAAGACAATAATTCCCATATTTCCATTATTTAAATTATTTTACATATCAGCTGTCATATTATTTGTCCAACATTTATTACAATTCATGAGCAATAAAAGAATATAAATGACATTAGATATAAATACTAATAATTTTACCAATCAGAGCAATTATATTACATGCAATAATATTATCATTCAATTACAATAATCATTTATTACACCAGACTATGAAATTTTAATTACATAAATAGCACCCACATCATATGCCACATAATTAGTGAATTATCATATTTCCTTTTCAGAAATCTTGCTGACATGGCCTCACAGAATTCCCCCAATCCCACCTGCTTTTGTTTATATAATAGATGTTGTTAGTTGAAGTTAGTTAACCCCATTTAATTTGTAGTAAAACAGATTTTTTTTCAAAACTATCCTCAATTAATCATCTTCTTTTAACATTGAATCAATTAATAATCATTAAAAAGTACAACTTTTTCCAAATTAATTCAGTATTATTATTGTACCAAATATTTATACTTTTTTCTTATATTTAGGATCAACACAATCCTCCCAAAATTTTTACATTTGAAAGCGGAAGGAATACTTATAAATTTGTTTATTACGTTTCAATAAATTTAAAATTCTTGTTTACATATGGGATAACTAATCACATGGCATCTCCAATTAAAAAGAATAGCTTTTTTTTTTGGTAGAAAGAATAGCATTTGTTTGCATCGACACTGATCTTGAGTACTCCACCCTTTCTCCACTGTACACCAAAATCCCACAAGTGTGTTGACGTGTCTCTATTGGATATCGCCACATGTCTGTCATCCATAGCCATGACCATCCCAAACCCTACTCTTTTGTGCCCCTCCAAGTTCTACGTCCCACAGTCTCACATAGCCATCGTCACATACTAGCACGTACGCTGAGTTTATCCCCCGATCAGCCCCCTCAATGACGTTCCCGTCACCATAAATTCTTCACTTTGCGGCTCTAATGTGCTCTGATGGCATACCCTGGCACGACCGCTCTTTTCCACAATAATGAATGCCCAGTGCATGGCTCACATCCAACGAGGTCACAATGAAGCCTACCCTAGACACTATCTCATGTAATAAAACCCCAGGTTCCTTAAGTCGAACACGATGAGTCTGAGTGCATGCATGGCACGGCTAGCTCATGAGTCGTCACACGCCAGTAACCCACCGGGTCGATTATTTTCATCAGCATGTTCTGGACGGATTCCAGGTCAGTTAAGGATCGGTCAATTTAATCGGGTTGCTTCTTGTGCCCATCCCTGACCCAGAATGCTCGAAGCGAAATGCCGATGACGAGGCCCACCCACCAGGTTCGACTGCCACCAAGACGTCGTTGTTCAGAATGTTGCCCGATCGAGCCATGCAGGTCTGAGGTGGGTCGTCGATGTCCACCTTGTAGATGTTGCTGTCCAGCGTCACAAAGACCAGTGTGGAGTTTATTATGATAATAATGCTCGAAAAGCTAAAGAAAGGACCTAGCACATGATCGTGGTTGGATCGGAAGGTGATCACGTGGGCACATATTTGGAGGTTGAAGAGGCGGATGCTTTTGTCAGCGAAGCACACATGAGGTGGTTGTCGGAGGGTGTGAGACACCGACAAAGTTGGGTGTGAGGGTCTATGTCCATGCGGGTTAGATTATAGTGTAGGGATCGGTGTATAAGTATATCTGCCTATGATGAAATTGGTAGTGTTCAATGCATACCATACAACGATTCGTGTATTCCCTCTGCCTATTTATTTCTAACAAATGTTTTTATGTATCCCATGTGACAAAGAAAGAAAACCAATAAAAGAGAATCTTACACCAAAACCAAATACATAAAGTACTTAATACAGGGGTATGTGTGAGTAAGAGTAATATGTATATATTGTTGGGAGATGCGGATTTTTGGGAGATGTGGAGGAAGTGAAGGTATGAAAAGTAGAAGGTCTGGCTAAGAGATAAGAGGCCATACAAATACAAAACAAGATGAATGAATACACAAGTTAATCACCAAAACCATGGGATGTATTCCAGCCTCAATTCCAATCCCATGCACTTCTATCTTTGATCTAAACAAGACATATCAAACCTTAAGCCCCATATGTATAATTTGTATTTGTGTGTGTGTATAGGTATGTATAAGAGCAGAAGAAGCTAGCAGGGCTAAGAGGAGGGTAGGGTTATGGTAGGTCTAGAAGGGAGGAGATGGAGAAAGAGGAGGAAGGAAAACAGCACAAAAGCATAATAATAATACCCAAACAAAGAACATGGCAGACACTAGAGACTATTGTTTGCAATCATAAGAAGCAAACTCTATCTATGTTTGCATTTTGTAACAATCCTCAACATGTTGCCTTGGACTTAATCTCAGGCTAATGAGAAGCATGGTCTTTGTATTGTGCAGTGCTAGAGGAACCAAGACCAAAGAAAGGATGAAATGAGAGAATTTGGGGAGAAGTGGGATAGAAGCTCACACGCTGTAGCCTAAAACAAGCACCATGGTGAGCGAGACAAAGAATGATTAGTATTTTTGGGCAGTAAGGTCTCGCACTGCGGTGGACAATAAGTTTACCGCAGCGCCAGACGCTAAACTTTGATAAATTAGGGTGCGATCAGTCAATGAAGAAGAAAGAAATTGGAAGAGAGGAAGAAGGCTCTACTAGGGTTTTTCCTCTGGCCTTAGGGATTGATTCTTGGACTCTAGAACCCTTAATGTTGGTTGGTATGCAAATCTACACCTATCCTCCTCTCTTTTCTATGTGATTTTAAGTGGATTTTCATGGGTAAGCATGGGAATCCTTTTCTGGTTGATTCCCACCGATTGAAATGTGTATAAATGTATTATTAAAGTGTGATTTAGTGTTATTAAAGCTTGAGTGTGAGTTTTAGAGGGATTATGCATGATACGTTGGAAACCCTAGGTTGAAATTTGGGAAGAGAAGTGGAAATTCGAATTATAGGTGGATGTTAAGAGTTGGATGGTTGTTTAGAGTTCATTAGCATGTGTTTATGCTATTGAAACTTTGGGTTAAGTTTGAATGATTAAATTATGAGTTAAGGATTATTATGTGTTTTATGTTAATTGGAGGTATTATGATATTGTGATATTGTTATGTGTTTTATGTTTAAGAAGCGAGAGGAGCATTTAATCACATATAAGAGTGGAGTTTAAAGGTCACAAATTAAGTTCTTTTTGGCAAGGAATTCAGATAGAAGAGCTTGTAAAGACTGCAAAGTAATCCTTGGTGAGAACTTAACTTCACAACATAGGGTCTTGGTCCTTGATGTGCTGGTTAAAAATCATAAACTGAAAAGTTGAAAGGCCTTAAATCCCATAATTAAGTGGTGGCAACTAAAAGATGAGAAACAAGTGACCTTTATGAGAAAAGTTATAGAGGAAGGTAATTGGAACTCGTAAGGAAGTGCTAACATCTTATGGGATGAGATGACTAAAAGGATCAGGGATATCGCTAAAACAGTATTGGGTAAATCCAAAGGTTTTGGATCTAAAGATAAAGAATCTTGGTGGTGGAATGAGAGTGTGCAAGAGAAAGTCAAACATAAGAAAGAGTGTTTCAAAGCCTTGCATTTGTGCAATAATGATGAAAATTGAAAATGCTATCGATTGGCTAAAAAGGGGACTAAGAAATCAGTGAGCGAGGCTAGATCTAAATCTTTTAAGGAATTCTACTAGGATTTAAGAACGAAGAATGGTGAACATAAGATTTACAAAATTGCCAAAAGAAAGGAAAGAAAGTCAAAAGATTTGGAACAAGTAAGATGCATTAAGGATGAAGAAGGAAAATTTTTAGTTACAGATGATAATATCAAAGAAAGATGGGAGACCTACTTTGATAAGCTTTTCAATAATGGATTGATTATGACTATTGATGCTGAAGAATTAATAACTCATGAAGATGATCTCAATTTGAATTTCTATAGTAGGATTTGGGTTAGAGAGGTAAAAGAAGCTCTTAAGAGAATAGATAATGGTAAAGCTATTGGTCCTGATGGTATTTCTATTGAAGTTTGGAAGTGTTTAGGAGAGAAAGGGATTTTGTGGCTTACTAAGTTATTTAATGAGATTTTAAAGTCAAAGAAAATGTCAGAGGAATGGAGAAAAAACACTTTAGTGCCAATATACAAGAACAAGGGGCATATTCAGAATTGTGCTAATTGTCAGGAGATAAAACTCATGAGTCACACCATGAAACTTTGGGAAAGAGTGATTGAGCATAGACTCAGAAAAGACTCTCGTATTTCAGAAAATCAATTTGGAATTATGCCAGGATGGTCTACAACAGAAGCTATTTATTTATTAAGAGGTTTGATTGAAAGATACCGGAGTAAAGAAAGAGACCTGCATATGGTTTTCATTGATTTGGAAAAAGCCTATGATAGAGTACCAATAGATGTGTTGTGGAAAGTAATGGAGAAGAAATGTGTCCGTGTGACTTATATTCGAGCTATAAAGGATATGTATGAGGGGGCAACAGCGAGTATGAGGACCCCTGGAGGTGTAACAAAGGACTTTCCTATAATGATAGACTTATATCAAGGATCTTCCTTGAGTCCATAGATATTTGATCTGGTTTTGCACATTCTAACAAAACATATACAGGAAGAAATTCCAAAGTTTATGCTTTTCGCGAATGATATAGTTTTAATTGAGGACTCGATAAGAGATTAACTCTAAACTTGAGTTATAGAGACACACTTTGGAATCAAAAGGTTTTCGCTTGAGTAGAAGTAAGACGAAATCTATACATTGTAAATTTAATAAGAGGCCAATTAGAAATGATTTAGAGGTAAAAATTAGAGAGCAAACTATTCCAGAAGTGTCAAAGTTTAGATATTTAGAGTCGATTTTACAGAGTGATGGTGAAATTGATGGAGATATTATGCATATGATACAAGCTGGGTGGTTAAAGTGGAGGAAAGTATCAGGAGTTATTTGTGACTGCAATGTACACACTAAACTTAAAAGAAAGTTCTATCGAACAGTTATAAGGCCAATAATGCTATATGATAATGAATGTTGGGCTTTAAAAGGACAATAAGAACATAAGATGTGAGTTGTAGAGATGAGAATGTTGAGATGGATGTGTGGTCATACAAAATTGGATAAGATACAAAATGACTGTATACAAAGGAAAGTTGGAGTAGCACTTATCGAGGAGAAAATTGTGAAAAATCGTTTAAGGTGATTTGGGCATGTACAAAGAAGAAGGCAAGAGGAGCCAGTAAGGAGAGTTGATCAAATGGCTTGAAGCCATATCAAAAGGTGTAGAAGAAGACCAAAAAGGATACTAAGGGAAGTTATAAGAAATGATCTTTTGAGAAATGATTTATCTGAGGAGATGGGGTTTGATAAAGCCTATTGGTGTCATATGATCCATCTAGCTGACCCCACATAGTGGGATAAGGCTAATACTATTATTGTTGTTGGAGGTAATATGATATTGTACTGTACATTGGGTTATTTAGAGGTGATTGGCTTGTAATTTGGCGCTTTTGAGGAGTTCAATTCATTGTTGATGATTCGAAGTCTTGTGAGAATTCGTGTGTGTGATATTGGTAATTTGAGGTGACTGGGTGTTTATGATATATGTGTATTATGTTGATATATATATGCATGATCATTTTTATACCATGATAATGTTGTGTGTATGTGTTTCCTTTTTATATCGTAATATGTATACGATTAGTAGAGGTATGCAGGCCTTCCTTCTTAATGTTCATATATGATGGATGAGGATATGGTATATATGTGTATATGTATATTTATATGTATCCCCACATGATAGTATACCGATACAATGATGATAATAATTATGAGGATGTTGATACATATAGTATTAGCTAGCATGCTACCATAACATTGATGATGATTTCATAGTTATATAGACACATGGCACGACATTGAATATCATCATCACATTGAGCATAGTGAGATATGGTGGATGGGGTGATGATAATGAGATGAGATATGATATGATGATATGATGAAATATCTCTGCCACTAAATCCTCTCCTATAGCTCGGAGAGCTAGGTGGCAGTGGACTGTACTTTCCCTAAATCACCACTAATTCAGGTGGTCCAAGAGAAGAAGAGCCACAGTCTAAGCATTAGTATGACCTTTAGCCAAGTGCACCGGTATGAAGTGAGCTTAGTGATGTCCCAGAATCAGTCTTTACCAGCAGTTGGAAGGGAATCACCTTTATAAAATGTCTTATGATGACATAAGCTCGTGGTCATAACCGTGTATGAAGGAGATCATACATACCATTATATTTGCATTGCTTTGCATCATATGCATACATTATAGATATACTTGTTATACGTATATTGTCTATTGTGTATTGTATGTGCTTCGTGCTTCCCAGTTACTGTGACTTTGTTTCACACCCTCTGTGATTAACATTTTAGAAGAAGATTCTAACACTAGCCCAGAGAGAACTAAGGAGTTTTAACTCCCTTTCATATGGGAATATTCAAGTATAACTAGTAACTGTATGTTATTTAGTTTATGTAATAGATTGTGCCAAGTAGTGTAACTTTGTGTGTGTATCGCCTGTTGATGGTATCCTAGGGAGCATTGTAATATGTTCGAATATGTATATTTGATGTGGTAATGTGATGTTGATGAGATAATGAGGATGTGGTGGTATTGCTAGTGTATGTGTGGTAGTATGATTTCAAGACCCAGGATGGATCAACTGGTGTGTATGTTGTTTGTGCATATTTAAGGGAGGTTTGGTATGATGTATTATAAGCCCAATATGGTTCTGGGCCTTGGATATTTGAGGCATATAGTCAATCATATTGTTTATGGGTTCAAAACTCAGAAGGGTGGTTTCTTCGAGGTGAAACCTCCTTGAACAAATTAGCTGAGTCAAACAGGATTGTGTGAATGATTTTCAAGTGCCAAATTGTTTGGGTTGGCAATTGGGGCCTATAGGTTGTCTGTTTTGATAGAAAAGTGACTAAATCAGTTACAGGCATCCAAAATCTCCATGCAAAGATGGATTTAAGTAAAACTAGTGTCTATAATTAGATTGGGATGAGATTGACCTGGAGAAGTTGGAATCGGGTCAATTGGAGATCGAAACACATAGTTGTAAGCATCGGAAGTTCACTCGAGAAATCAACATTTTTGTGATATGGATGCTGATAAGGGTGCCACGATGCCAGAAGCCAAGCGCTAAGTGCTACTGCCTCTTCAAGTTGCAGCCGCACTATAGCTCGTCATGACGTAGCTCTGTTTTGAGTCTTTTCTATGTTTTTGATGTTGTAGAAGCTGTTTTGGGGTCTCCGGGGGCAGGTTGTTACACATTTCTAGTTATATGCCTATTTATATACACAATTCCTATAATCTCTTATTTGAATCTCATTTTTAAACCAGAAACATACTTAGTAATACGCTCAAAGAATTCAAGCCTAGTTACATCGTTCTTGACTCATATATATATACTATTAGGAGTATCAACCATTGGCATTAAGAAGTAATATCTCTTTGGGTAACAAAATTGAGTGATATAAGTGCTAAAATATTGTTTCATTAATTTTTGAGAATTCAAACCCTCACTACCTCTCTAGTTGAGTTCTTATTGAGTTTTGTTACTTCTTTTCAATCTTTTGAGAGATTATCTGAGTTGTAAACACTTTCTTTATCACTAGGTAGCAATGTCTTAGTATGGGAGACACTAAAGGAGTTGTAACACTATGTAAGGGTGTGAGAAGAGAGGATTAAAGCTCTAGTGTGAGCTAAGTGTTGTACTATGGTTTTTGCAAGAACCTACTTGAATCTTGTAGAGATAGTGGACAAATTTCAAGTGGTAGCTTGGGAATTGGACATAGGACAAGTGGAAGGGTTGAACTAGGATAAATCATTGTGTTTGATGTAACACCCTTCATGACATCTTTCTTGGCATTGTGTGAAGAACTGGAGGAAATAGGATGGAGGAAGGTTCAAGTAGGTTAGAAAAAAGCTCCATGCCGTGACGAGAAGCAGGACCGTCGTGGAGAGAGCCAATTCCAGCGGCTCTTTTCGGTTAAAAACTGGTGGAGCCGCGGCAAGAGTCAGGTTTCTGGCTTAAATCAGAAACATTTCGATCGATCAGACGCGAAGGAAAAGAAGGAAAACAAAGGGAAAATGCGAGAGCTCTGCTAGGATTCAAGTTGGTAAGTAATTTCTACTCTTCACACTCCATTTTCTTCGATTTAAATTTGGGATTTTTCGGTTATATGTTGGGATTTCTGATTTGGGATGAAATCTACCAATTGAAATGGATGAAATGGGATTAAGGAAATGTGTTTTGGTGTTTTTGTTGCTTAGATGTGAGTTTTAAAGGGTTTATGCATGATTTGATCTTAACCCTAGGTTGTTTTTGGTTAGGGCTTTTGGGAAACCGAAGTGTATGGGATTGTTTGGTGTTTGAATGGTTCCTAGGAGTTTAATGATGCATGAAAGGCGTGTTGGAATCTTGGGTTAGGCTAAAGTGGTTGAATTGTGATATTTGGTTTATTGGTATATGTGGTTAATTGAAGAATTGTGATATTGTGAAAATTGTTTGATCAACCAAGAGGGGTTTAAGTTTGTTAGACAACTCGAGAAATTCGTAGAATCCACATGTGTGATATTGATACTTGAGGTAACTGGGTGTTGGCTTGTATTGTATTGTTTGTATTGTATAATATTACGTATATTTGTATATATATATATGCATGTTTCTTTCATAGCACGATATATATGTGTTTGTGTGTACTGTTTTCTATATATCGTGGTATGCACATAGCTAGATAATGATTATAATGACTATGATGATGATTAGAGATGATGATGTTGATGTGACATGACATGATGCATGAATGACATTGTGACATATAATGATGACAATAATATTGTTAGCAAGGCTGACTTCCCAAGAGGGGGGTGAATTGGGAAGATTGAAATTTTTCTGCACAAAGTGAAGTAAGTGAAGATATCACAATATAATGAAAACAATGCGTAAAACAGAGCAAGCTGAAAAGTAAAGATAGGGAGAAGAAGACTCAGTAATTTATCCTGGTTCGGTCTTTCCACTTGACCTACATCCAGTCCCCAAGACACCTCTTGAGATTTATCCACTATACAGCAAGAATTTCAATGGGCTTCTTGCTAGGGCCACAGTACACGAGTATGCTCTGTTTCTGAGCTCTCTCAAACTCTCCAAGCACTTTCACTATGTGCTTCCCAATCCCCTTGTGAATACCCCTCACAAGTAAATCTATCTCCAAGATGAAGAGTAGATTGATTACAATGAAATAACTCTCTTGAAAAGAGTAGATATGAAAGTTTGAGTACAAGTATAGAAGTTGAGAGGGTAAAAGCTTTTGAGAAGAAGATTTAGCAGAAATTCGGTATATACAAGTTTGATTCGTTACCCACAACTTCAAATGATGTTGTATTTATGGATTTAGGTCTCAAATATCCGTTAGAGACTAAATCTATCCGTTGGGGAAGTTATCCAACGGTTACTCTGAAAAACTATCCGTTTACCAACCGCATTTAATGTTTCTGACATACTGAAATTCAAATTTTGGTTGGTCAACAGACGAATTTCGAAGGAACCAAAGATTAAAGCTTCCAACGTTACAGCACGAAGTTCATCTGTTCATGAATTGAAATTCGAATTTTGAAACTTACAAAACATTTTCACAATGTGACATACGAATTTCCAAGTAGAAAGTTTTTTTGGTTAAGTGTGAACAGTGTTTTCAATTTTCTACAGTGCCTCCGAAATTCGAATTTTGGTATCCCAAAATTCGTCTGTCCACTGAATGTTTAAGAGACACAGTAGATTACTTTCTTCGAAATTCGAATTTTGGAAGGGTGAAATTCGTCTGTCAGAGAGACTCTTTCCAGACTAATTTCATCATTCGAATGTTGCAAGTTCTTATCATTCGTATGTCAATGTTTCACTTTAACAGACTCAAGAACTTAGCTTCTGAAATTCGAATTTTAATGTTCAAAGTTCGTCTGTCAGAGAGCAGTTTTGAAACTTAAATCATTCTTGATCTCAGATGAACTTTAACATAGTTTTAGACGAATTTCTTCTATTTTCTCAATTTTTGTTTTGTTTGAAATTCGAATTTTGAAGACTCAAAGTTCGTCTGTTGCAAAGAGGCATCTTTCAGACTTATATGAAAATTCGAATGTTGGAAGTTCAAAATTCGTCTGTCAGAGAGCATTTATCAAACTCAATTTCATTTTGATTTCAGATGCACTTTATCATAATTTCAGACGAATTTCTTTGGTTTTTACAAACTTCATTTTACTTGAAATTCGAATTTTGAACAGCCAAAATTCATCTGACAGAGAGCCATCTCTTCAGACTTATTTAGTTTTAGCTTGAAATTCGAATTTCCAAAGGTAAAGTTCGAATTTCCAACTTGACAGTTTGGCTTAAACTTTCAACCTTCGTCTGTTTGTGGGTGTTTTTCAAATATTTAAAGATTTAACATAAAATCAAAGTTTGAAAACATCTTTTCTTCAAATCAAAATCTTTTACCCAGTCATAACAAAAACTAAGGATCCTACAAAAGATCTAACAGCAAGAACTCAGAAAATCTTCACTTGAGACAGCTTTGATCTCCTTTGATATCTTCAATCCAAGCTCTTGAATGTTGGTTTGGAATCATCAAAACTCTTGATTCAACAAATATGATGATATGAGTATCACCATATGGCATTGTGAGATTGTGATATATAGTGGATTAGGTGGTGATGACGGTACGATAAGATATACGATGATATGATTATGATAATATATGATTAAGGAGGATAAGGATGGGATCCCTGTAGCTAAATCATCCCCTCTAGTCAGGGGAGCCAAGCGGTAGTAGACTGCATTTTTCCTAAATCACCACCAATTTTGAGGTGGTCTAGGGGCAGGAGAGCCACGGTCCAAGCACTAGTGTAACCTTTGGTCGGGTTACATTAGTGTAAGGTGAGCTTGGTGATGTCTTGGAATCAGTCTTCACCGACTATCGAAAGAGAATTATCTATATGAAATGTCATGTTATGATGACAGTTTGTGGTTCTAGCTATGTGCGAGGGAGACATGCATTCCATTCATTTCATATTGTATTCATGGATTGTATAAGATATATGTATATATGTGTGTGTGTGTGTGTGTGGTTGTTTCCGGTTACTGAGACATTGTCTCACACTCCTTTTCCATGACTAACCTTTCAAGTGACGGTTCTAGCACTAGTCCGAAGACGCGTGAGTAGCATCGGACGTGGAGATATTAGGTTTATGCAGCATGTGTGTAATTTGGATATGTATCTTTTCCCAAGTATGATAGAATATTTTGTAATGGATGTATGACATGAATAAGGATTATTATGAATGAATGTTGTATGTATGGATAGATATGTGGAATTATGTTATATGTATTGTGTATGATGAATGATGGTGTATGTGTGACTCGGGGTGTTGAGGAGTCTGTGTGGTAGTGTTTGTGAGCCCCAAGGATGTTTGGGCTTCATTGGTGTGTTTAGGGCCTGTAGCCAGTTTTGTCAAATGGGGTTCAAGGGGGTTAAATCTCAAAGGAAGGGTTCCTTTGAAGTGAAACCTCTTTGGACAAGTTGTTCGAGTGGTTTTGGACCTGTGTAAATGGTCCCGAGTCGTTGAATTACCTTTGCTGGCAAATGGAAGTGGTGAGTTGGAAGTTTTGGTAAAAAAGTAGCTAAAATGGTGTTAGGTGTCCAGAATCTCCATACGAAGTTAGATGGAAGTGAACGTGGTGCCTATGAATATATTGAGACTAGATTGACTTGTAGGAGTTGGAATCAAGTCAATCGGAGGTCAAAGCTTAAAGTTATGCGCGTCGAAAGTTCACCCCGAAGTATGAAAGTTGCTTGTATAGAAAACCAGCAGGGGGCACCGCGGCGCCAAGAAGCAGGCTGTGGCACCAGAGAGTCCAGTAGCGTATGTGAAACAGGGGAAGGTCTAAAGCCATGGAGATACTGTAGAGGCCGCAGCCCCAGCCTACTTTCTGGTGTTTTTGTGTTGTTTTTCCACTGCCTGGTGTTTTAAGAAGTTGTTTTGAGATGTTAGGATTGTGTTTGGTTGGATTTTGAAGTTTGTGGTCTAGTCTGGAGATATTTGGAGGTATGGTGTTACATTTGATCTTTTCCAACCTTTTTCTATTTATATTTAAGCACTTGCTTTATTTTTCAGTTTATTTAGTATTGTTATATTATTTTTGTGTTGCAGAACATTTTAAAAGTCCAATTCACCTCTCCTCATGGGCAATCCAGTGTAACGAACATGCATGGACTAATTTAGGTCCTCAACTTTATCACTTTGCATATATGTGTGGACAACAAGAGATGTAAGCTTACTTTTATTATTTCTTTTTACTTGCATATTATATCAGATGCGGGGAATGTCCATTGAATTGAGCTTGGAAGATGTCAAAAAGGTTGTCTTACATTATAGATTTGAATTTGAGGTATGCTTATCCAATTTGTTTATTGCCGCTTTTATTTCTTCAAATGACTAATCATGCTTTCATTGTTTTACCACGAATTGCAGAAAGAAAAGCACCATTAAGACAACCTAGACTACAAATCCTTGATCAATGATGCAAGTAAGCTTCTTAACAACTTTCTTATAGACCTTTACATGTGTCACAAATTGAAGCCTTTTATAGTTTTGTGGCTTAATCCACAAATTTCCCAACTGCTTCATTAAAAATAATATATTTACTATTCATTATAAATTTTTATATATTAATGACATATTACAGTTTATCTATGTGGTTTGGCTAAAAGTAGTTGGTCCGCTTGTGTTTTTATAGCATGTCATTCCTCTTAATCTTAGTAATAGCTTTAAAAGACTATAAACTCTTAAACATATTAGTAAAACAAGCTTTTAAGATTGAAATGTTCTTGTCATTTTGACTTTTACATGATTATTTTTGTCAAAATTAAGTGGTTATGGTACTAACCATAGGGAAGCTGAATATGATGCTTCAAATCACGGGATAAATGGTAATCTATCAAATATTAATATCAAAAGTTAACTTTTTAAAATATAGGTTATGATTTTACCATAAGGGTAAACCCAAATATGTTTCTTTTGGTAGAAACAAAATTTAGATTTTTCATTTAACTTGTACGATGTCAGTTAGGTTAAACACAAATGAAGGGTTTAGGCAATGATTTAAATTTAACATTTCCTGTCATCCAAAAAGATGAGGTCATCAATACTACTTCTACTAAAAATTATAGTTGGGGGAATGACATTTGAAGACCAAAGGTTGCATTTAATGCCAATTATGGATCCAAATATTCCAAAATTGCAGAAATAAACCAAGGTCCAAAACTAAACCAAAAGATTGAAATAAAATGACTACACTACCCTTAATGAAGTGTCCCTTAACACTGATGCTGAGAGACTACCCTAATTCCAATTTGTCATCCCTGACGGCTTGACTCGGTGAGACACTGTCGAAGCTCTGAGACAGAGGAAGGTATTTTGCAAACGAAACGAGCACCACGACCATCGGAAAATGTCATCTTGTCACATTGCTGGCCTCTCATCATTGATTCGCATTGTCACTGTCGGACTGATTCGCATCATCGCTGCTTAGTGCCGTTACTAACTGATCTCTGCCCACTGCTCGCTGATCTCTACTAAATAAAAGGTAGCATCTATGCTTGTATGCTCACTAATTTAAGGGTAGTACATGTTATTGGGTCACCTCCAAATCCAAATCACTTTGATAATGTTGTGCGAGGAATTCTATGAATGTGGTCATAATCACTTGCTCTCCTAATTCCCTTATTATAAACCTGTAAGTTCTGCTTCCTTACTGTATTTTGCTTTCTTAGAGACGTAGACGCTTGACGAGTTCATTTTTTTTCTTCTGGGTTTTGCAGGGGAGCTCCAGGCCAGTCTGTTTTTGGAACTTTATCAGGAGCCATAGGAAATTTAACAAATCTTCGACAAGTGTAAAGTAACCTCACCATTTTTTCTAGCTTCTGCTCTAATTTTCTATTTCCTTGTGCGTTACTTTATTTCTGAGGTTTTGGGGGAATAGATTTTCATTTTGGTTTGGAAATATAGTTATCATCGCGACATTGTGAAACATATTTTACCTTTGATCTTTGGTTTTTGTAATGTAGTCTCTTTTCCATGCCTGTGAATAACTTATGTAACCAAGACTCGTCACTATCAAACTCTGAGAAAGTTAACTATAATTCTAATTGCAAATTGATTGTTTGGAGTTTTGACCCATTTTGTTAATGTGTTTCCCTTGTCTTTGAAATTTCTAATCTCAATTTGTTGATTGATTAATGTAGGTTACTGTAGAACAACAATATATTTGGCAAAATCCCACTGGAACTTGGAACCCTTTCTAAGCCACAGACTTTAGATCTTTCGAATAATCAATTCTCTGGTGTGATTCCTAGGTCTGTAGGTCACTTGGATAATCTCCAGTACCTGTGAGTTGACTTTTATCTTCTTTTTTCTTTTTGTCCTCCTTTGCCAAGAAAGTGCAGGAAAATGGTTTTTAAATAGTTTTTGTAAAATTCAAAAGACAATTAGGTAAGCAACCATTAGTGCTGTTTACGGTCTAGTTGTTGACTTAATATGTCATTACTATTATTGTTTATCATTCTACCTTGTTTATAATTCTCGTGTAGAGTTTAATGTCATGTTCTTTGTCCATAATGAGAATAGGAGGCTGAAAAACAATAGCTTGTCTGGGCCCTTTCCTGCTTTAGTAGCCAAAATCCCACAGCTTGCTTTCTTGTGAGTATAGGTTTTGTTAGCCCCAACATTTGTTTGTTGGCTATCTCAACTATTAAGTGTCTTAAAAAATGAAACAACCCGCCACTAGTTGAGTCCTTCTTATTTATGCTGAGATGGTAACACTAAACATTTAGGGACTTGTCTTATAACAATCTCAGTGGATCATTGCCGAAGTTTCCAGCCAGAACTCTCAAGTATGGCCTCTCTTTCATGCTCTCTCTCTTTGTACACATACACAGAACCATATAGTTTGCTCCTTTACAGATAGGAGAACTTGTTTTAATTTGGTCCTCTGCAGATCATTTTTAGTGGACTCCCTCAATGATTAATGCCAAACTTAACCATCAACAGAATTTGACATTATTGGTTGGTAAATTGAACCCAAAGTATTAGGTAGCAAATAATGTGAAAGTGAGCAAATTCTTTTATGTGTTGTCAAAGTTTGGATGAAAAATGAAATGAAATGGTTAATATTTTGACAATTGAATGATTAGATTAATAGAAATGATTTGTGGAGGATTAAATTGAATGTACACTAGCTATGACCAAAATAAGTACATGGAAGTTGAGGTAGTATGTGTTGTATATTATTCTACATATTTCATGTATTCAAGAAAAGTTTATGTTATTGCCATGATAAACAATAAATTTTGTCTTGGTGAAAGGTGAGGGTACCAAAACAAGTTCTGCTTTTGTCTTGTGGGAAGAGACTTAATTACATAATTGTTCTATGTGATTAGTGACATAATTTTTCTTTCACAGGTAAATAAACCAATAATGGTGAAAGCTGAAGGTTGAAAAATTACTGGTTTCATAAAATTTATGTAAGATTGAAACTCTAATTTTGATATAATGTTATGTTGTTAGTTGTTTGTATCTAATGTGTGTTTCATTGGTTTTTGTTGTGCAGGAGAGAATTTCATTCCAAAAATAAAGGAGTACACAAGAATGTCGTTAATGCAAACGAGGCTATACGTGCAGCATGGAATAGGCTATCAAAGCCTGAAAAGGCTATATATGAGAAGAGAGCCCTTGAGGAGAGAGGAAAAGGACAAGAAGAAGGGAGGAAAAGAAGTGGACCACCCTTCTTTACCCGATGCTCTCCGAGTCAATTTAATGAAGTGGTTGACTGTGTCAACCAGCATGAAAGACTGAAGAAGAAGGTTGAAGAAATGGGATTTGGATCCCTATTACAGTTTGGATGTAAAAAATTGCCTCGGGAATTGTGTGAGCACCTGTTAATTGCTTTTGATCCTCCTACTAGAACACTTGTGATTAAAGGCAGGAAATATTTTATTCAACCTAAAGATGTGAAATCAATACTTGGGCTACCTTGCAGTGGGAAGGAAATTAATTTAAGTGTTGATCGCACTGAGTTTCAGGCAATGAAGAGGCAATTTGTTGGACAAGGCTAGTTGATTTGAAGGATAGGATTCTCAGTGGAAAGGAAATGAAGAAGTTTGAAACCCTCTTCATGGTCTTCACACTTGGTACATTTCTTTGCCCCACCTCTAACACAAGATGTTCCGATAGGATTGTGAAGGCAATTTGTAGAAAGGGAGTAGGCAAAGATTGGGACTAGTGCGATTATATATTATCTGAGCTGACCAGAGAAATTGCATCATACAAGCGATCCTTGCATGGAGGGCAAAAGAAGAAGAAGACTGTTGGTGGCTGCCTCTTTTTCCTGCTGGTATGATACATACGAAATTTGTATTTTTTTTGTATAAATGTTTGTAGTATATAATGAATATCCTGTGAACAGATATTTTATTTCCAACATGACCATTTGAGGCCACCACCTAGACTTGATGGAGAAAGTGTAATAGGATACTGGGACCAAGATAGGATAAAGGATCAGGTTGATATAGAAAGAACCAGTATCCATGGACTTCTACATGAATCCTCATCCACAAATAATTCAAGTGAGCTTCTAGTAGGCATATTCACACATCCAGTAAGGAAATCATTACAACTTTAAAGCATGATTAGTATTTCTATGATAATTTGAACTGATATTTCTATTTTTTTGTAGGAAATTAAACAAATATAGGAAAAGGTAGTAAGATGTGTAAATGAAGTTCATCAAGACCTCCTCCGACTGCAAACAAATCTCCTTGTTAGACAAGATGGAGGTCAAAGTGTGGGGGAGGGTCATCATGAAGGAGAGGAAAATGAGGAAGACCATATATCTCTGTCAAGTGAGAAGGGACAAGAGGCACATGATGGTGATGAATCTGAGAGAGATGGAGAAAATGAAGATGAAGATGATTGTGATGGAAAAGATGCAGAGAATGAAGATGAACATGAAGATGAAGATGACAATGAAGATAACGGTGATGAAGATGAAGATAAGGGTCATAGGGATGACGATGATCAAGTAAAGGGTAGTGATGGCCAGGATTCGACAGATTCATCCACCAATGATGAATCATCAAAGAGAAAGGCCAATGATGAGCCGCCGGTTAGGAGATCTCAGTGCGGGAGGAAAGCTCTGAAGATGCCACCTTATGTGCAACAACCTTTAAAGGGGAAGGGGAAGGGCAAGTCATCTGTCAATAAGAAAGAATTATATGAATTTTGTACACAATCGCCTGGGCCTGCAGAAAGCGATCAGTAATTCTTTCATATGCTTTGTAATTTGGATGGAAACATTTTTATTATTTTTTTCTAATTTTAACTTACTTATCTATTTGATACACAGGGTGGTTGTTGAGATGTATGATTTCCACCTCACTAGAGATGATTGCATAAGCATTGGTTGTAGAAAGTGTTTAAGAGATATAGTATGAGAGCTTTGACACTTAGCTAGCATTTATGCCAATTCATTATAATTTCCTAGCCTTTATGCCAATTCATTATAATTTCCTAAGTCATGTGGTCTTGAGGTTGCATTATTGATTTACAGATTATTCATATGGTCGGAAAAACACTGGTTGGTGACCAAAAGAGTAGCAAAGATGGTGTTCGTCGACATATTTTAAATCCTTGGATTACGGTAGTTGTGGTTTTAGTGAAAACATTATAGATTTACTACTCTATATATGTTTCTGTTTAATGCATACTTGTTTATTATGCTATTGTGTAGGCAACTATGTTGGAGTTGAAGCAAAAGTGGAAAATGGATCTTGTGGTGAATGACATAATGCCTAAGTCAGTTGGCTACAATATTGCTGATTGTGACTTTATCTTTGCCCCCACATGTTTCCTAAATCATTGGTGGACCTATGTTATTGAGCCAAAGTCCAATACGTTCTTCATCATTGATTCCTTGGCCCAAGTGTTCAAGATTGACAAAGAGAAAAAAAAGATGGCAAATTTTGTGGTAAGCTTTCTTTGTTGTGTGTATGGGCTATTTGATCATTTTGTGGTGGACTGGTGTGTTCATGTATGAAATTCTGATTGCAGAAGGATTTCTTCCAAGTGATACTCAAGAGAGTGAAACCACAACACTATACCAAGCTCCTAGACCTAAAAGTCCACTTTTCCCCGATCCCATTACAACATAACATGTAAATATGCAATTAAACTTATCTTATTTCTTAATGTATTCAGTTAAACTTATGTCATTTTTTTATATGCAGCCATGATTGTGGTCTTCATGTGATTAAATGCTTACAAGAATGGGAGAACACAATGAAGGGACAATATACCATGGATGAATACACAGAGGTAAAAAAATTAACTCCAAAGCAAATAGAACAAGTTATTTTGTGTTATTTGACTATGAAGTTCCCAATGTTGTTCAGGCATAATTTTAGCAATTTCGGGAGGATTTGATTTGGTGGTTAGTCAATCATCCTACGAACAAGGTTCGTGATGAGGTATATGCTTGTATATCAGGAAATAGGCAATGGAAGTGGTCTAGGAGAAGCTGAGCCTATGGTGGGTTTATTGCTTTTCATTTTATAGTTGCTAGTTGCACTGAGTACTGTATGTAGTGAAGGTTATTTCATTACCTTTCCACTCAAGGTTTGAAAGGAAGAGCAATTAGCATTGTTGGTGGACTTGGCTAAAGATTAGTATGTTTATTTCATTACATTTCCCTTCAAACTTCTTAAATGTTGCAGTCACTGGTATTCAAATGACTTATAAAGGATGTTAACAAATATGTTGTTTTTTACTGTGGTTGCCTTGTGTTGAAGAATTCTCACCCCTTATTTGTTTCCTAATGTATGAGAAAAAGTGTGATCACAGTAAAAAATATGTTGCTGATCGTGGGTTACCCATTTTCAAATGTGTTTTCTATCCACAGACAAAGGGCTTTTGCATATCATTACAAGAATTTAGGGATTCTCTGAATGCACATTGTCTATAGAATTCTTTCTTTTGTTTCTTCAACTATGCAGGTTGGACAATGTCTTTGGAGTGGGCCATTCAGAAATTCATATCCAGGTGACTTGCATCTGCCCTGACTACATCCTAGAAGCGAAAGTCAAGATGTCTTCATGTCTAATGTCTCGATTTGGGTTCAGGACCAACTAGTTTCAAATTTTGTAGCCATATGTCAGTTTTGTAATCCAGTACTGGAAAAGGAGCTAAAGAAGCTGTCTGATGTAAACAAAATTTTCAAGTTGTACATTTTGTCATCTCTTTGGTTTAATGTACTCTAATTTTGTTGTAATAATAATATTATAGAACTTGATATTTCATGTAATAGTACCTCGTATTTTGTGCAAGTGTGAGGATGAAATTATGTCAGACATGGGCAGAAATGAATACGTTACTTGATGATAATTGAAGAGCACATGATTATTCACAATTTCAAAGTTTAGATTAATAGCAATGCAATATTAAATTTTAAATGTAAAACAACATTCTAAAAAAAAGAATAGCCAATTTGGGTTGCTTATTTGTCACTCAGCAGCCCAAATTAGCTATTCTTTTTCAAAAATTTTGCACTGACCTCCCCCAATTTGATAGTCTTGAAATTGTGTGCATTAGATTTTTCAGGTGATTATATCCAATATTTAACACTCGGCACCACGAATTTACCACTCATGCTCAAATGTTTTACACTCAACATCCCCCATTTGACATTGAAGAAATTTTACACTAAATTTATATGATCCAGTATTTAACACTCAGAACCCTGGAATTACTACTGAAGATACCAAGATTTGACACTGAACATCCCGAATTTTACACTGATGGAATTATGTTCAACCAATTTTCATGTGACCAGATCTAGTATTTTACACTCAGAACCCTGGAATTACTACTGAAGATACCAAGATTTGACACTGAACATCCCAAATTTCACACTGATAGAATTATGTTCAACCAATTTTCATGTGACCAGATCCAATATTTAACACTCAAAACCCTAGAATTACTACTGAAGATACCAAGATTTGACACTGAATATCCCAAATTTCACACTGATGGAATTACGTTCAACCAATTTTCATGTGAACAGATCCAGTATTTAACACTCAAAACCCTAGAATTACTACTGAAGATACCAAGATTTGACACTGAACATTCCAAATTTTACACTAATAGAATTATGTTCTACCAATGTTAATGTGATCAGATACAGTATTTCACACTCGAAACCCTATATTTACTACTTGTATACCAAGATTTGACACTGACCATCCCAAATTTCACACTGATAGAATTATGCTGAACCAATTTTCATGTTATCAGATCCAGTATTTAACACTCTAAACCCTTAATTTACTACTAATAATACAAAATTTGACACTGAACTTCTGCAATTTCACACTGTGTTCATTAAATTTTCATGGATTAGGTCCAGTATTTGACTCTCTAAACCCTTCATTTACTACCCATTAACCAATATTTGACACTGACAATCTGCAATTTTACACTGATGCAATTGTGGTCATTAAATTCTCATGGACTACTTTCAGTATTTGATACTCCAAACCCTTAATTTACTACTGATAATCCAATATTTGACATTGAACTTCTGCAATTTCACACTGTTCATTACATTTTCATGGATCAGGTCCAGTATTTGACACTCCAAACCCTTCATTTACTACCTATTAACCAATATTTGACACTGAAAATCTGCAATTTTACACTGATGCAATTGTGGTCATTAAATTCTTATGGATCAGTTCCAGTATTTGATACTCCAAACCCTTAATTTACTACTGATAATCCAATATTTGACACTGAATATCTGTAATTTCACACTAATGAAATTATGTTCATTAAATTTTTCATGTAGTCAGATACGTCATTTGACACTTGGAACCCATTATTTACTCCTTATATCCAAAGATTTCACACTGAACTCCCCCAGTTTCATGTGATCAGATTGTCTTCAATTTTTTCATGTGGTTAAATCCAATATTTGCCATGCGGAACCCTGTATTTACTACTCATTTCTTAATATTTTACATTGAACTTCTGCAATTTCACACTGCTGTATTTGTGTTCATCAGATACAGTATTTGAAACATTACATATATGATGTGATATATATAGAAAAGGACCCTTCTTCCCATATATAGTTATGCCATGTACCCTACAATGCCCTTCAATAACCCATCTATATTAGAAGTGTTCATATACACAAAAAAACACTATATCAGCTGCATGTGCAAAAAGATGCTCATGCCTTTGTACCGTACAATGGTATGTTCTTAGCCCATCTATATTAGAAGTGTTCATATACACAAAAAGAACACTATGTGCAATTAGAAGGTGCATATACAAAAAATTACCCCCTACACCTAAGTCATAAAGTCAAGTATACTAACAAAAGATATCCATCAAATCCATGTTGATGTTGTACCCATGTGGAACTATATCAGCTTGGATTTGGATTTGTGCATGTCTTCTTAGTATGACCAGTTTGTTGACATTGAGAACAATGATAGGGCTTCTTATGCTGAAATTGGGACTCAACTCGCTTTTTCCGTGGTTTACCAGGAGGCCCATTTTTCATAGGTGGTCTTAAAAAGGTTTGGTTCATCAAATCAGTTGCTCTCAAGACATTTAGTTTCAGCATGTCATGTGTCTCAATAGGCTTTAAAGTGTCACTATAAATCTTCTCTTGTGAGCTGAGTAGGAATGATTCATGAACAAAATTATAAACATTGCCATGTACTTTCATGATGGCTGCACAAGCGTGAGGACAAGGAATTCCACTCATCTCCCAACCTTTGCATGTGCATTCCCGTAAGGCTAAATTCACATGAACATCTACAGAACCAGTTCACACTAATATCATATTTTGTCCATAGTATTCAGCAACCATAATTTCCCCTCTCAAAACATTCTCCTTTATCTTCTCATCAACTTTAGGACCAACTCCATTTTTCCACTTCTACATACCTTCCTTGGTTTTAACAAACTTCCAAGCCAACTTGTCTCTATGTTCATTGATCAGTACACAAACAAAATGCCTCCTCTCCTTAACCAACCATGAATTAAATGATTCGGCCAAAGTAGTTGTTAGATGATCCCACCGATTGTATGAGAACTTGAACATTGACCACCTATCAACATCACCATCAGTTTCTACTCATCTTGCTAATTCTGGAGAGAATTTCCATAAATTTCCCATTACCATGTCAAAATCACGTTCAAGTCGTGCATAAGCAATTGCATCAAGTAACTTAAACGCCTCTTCCTTGCTCTTCCTTCCCCTTCCTTTGCAAACTTTTGTAAACTCAATGCTAAAATTCTCTTTCACATGACGATAACAGAATGCGTGTTTGTCACCTCTAAATATTGCTTGCACAACACCAATGATTGCATGATGTCGGTTAGACACAATAGTTATTTGTAAAGAACCTGTAATTTCTTTGAGGTTTTGAAGAAACCATGCCCAATCATCAAAGGTTTCATGTTCAAAAATAGCATATGCCAATGGAAAAAGGTTGTTGTCTACATCATACACTGAAGCTGACAACATAGTTCCTTGGTAAGGACAGCTAAGATGGCATCCATCCACAAAGATAATAGGTCGGGCCCCTAGTAAGAATCCCTTGATAGAAAAACCATATGCAAGGAATAATTTTTCAAATATGTTATCATAAGCCACCCACTTGACTGTAGTATCTGGATCAGTTTCCTTCACTCTATTACATAACCAAGGTATTAGGAAATATGATTGTTCAGGCATGCCATGTATTTGCTCCAAAGCTCTTTCTTTGGCCCTCAATGCTTGACGGTAATTTAGTTCTAGTTCATAATCTCTTAATAACTCCTTCCTAATATCATTGGGAGTTTTGTCAAGACTGCCCCTGACTATATTAATAACAATTGATGATGTCAATGTGCATCTAGCATTATGAGTAAGTACGAGGCTGTCTTATGTAGAATGAATGTGCTCATTATGGAAAGTCATCACTTGAAGGTAGGATGACTCCTCATCAAATGCATATGCTGTCAGCTTCCAATTGCATCCTTCAACTTTACAATTCACTATCATTTTGTCAGGGCTATTCCTTGTGAATTCATAATCAAACTTGTGGGTAAGGCTATACTTGTATAATGCCTTTATAAATGCATCAGTATTAGGAAATATCTGTCCACTTCCCACAATCACATCCTGCCATTTTGCATTATTTAGCTGAGGTAATGATGATGGAATAGTTGATATTGCACAAGGTAGACGGTCAATCTCAAGCATAGAGGGAGAGCCAATGTGTGAATCACCATTTAAAAAGCCCATCTTGCATGTTCAATTAACATAAATTCATTACTTCCTTCAAACAACAACATAATGATTATATTTATGCACATGTAAAAACTTACCATTCATGTGAGTCTATTGCTACCTCTATATTTTGATGGCCATTCTCGATTATGTATACGCAAGCAAAATCATCATTGAACTTGATTAGATTTTCTACCCCTTAATTATCTGTGAGGTTTAAAAATGTTATATTATCAAACTTTAATATATACTTCAGCTTCGAACCATGAACATCATAGTTGATAGATGATGATATGAATATTATCAATTGTTCAAGTGAAGTTCCTTCTTTGATCAAGCTTCCACTTGATTGGTCCCCATCATATCGCATAGTGCCATTCAAATCCTTCACCATTTCTCCACCAAAATGAAAATAACAAAAAATTTTCTTCGCCATTCCACCACTGATATATCAACCTGAACAAATAAAAAAAATATGAAATGTTATAGTATGTTACTCTGTCATTTCATTATTTATTAATAACAACAATGACTTCGCAACTCTTGTTCCATATTAACTACTACATCTGGTATAATTTACTACTGATATTTAGTTATTTACTATTCCGTCTTCCCTAAAGTTTGCTACTAATATTCACTCATAAGCATAGGAGAAAATTAACTCGACATCTATTACCCATTACACAAAACAAATAGTTCAACAAATGTAAGGGTTTAACATGATAACCCATGATATGTAGTCTATGTTATTCGTTACTTTGTCACTCAAAAGATTCATGTTAAGTTACAAAAGGGTCATAGGGCTCGTAACCTCAACACCCGCTGGATTTCTTCAACTTTTCTTTGTGTTGGAGAATCTCTGACATGAAACAGGTAATGTAAATGTCACTTGTAACTTCAACACACATAGCTTAAGTTACCATTCATTTTGTGCAACGCTGGATTCATTATATAGGGATCATTAGCATATCCATTACTAAAATCGGCAACTTTATGTTATTGTTTGCATTTACCAAGCTTCACCCTAAGTAGGGAGATGTAATAGAAAGACCAATGCTCACCTGTACAGTATTCAAGTGATTCAATGCATGAGCGACCAAGAGGGGAAGAAGGAATACGATGGAGGGAAGACTCATTATGGAGGGAAGACATCATTCATACAACACAAGATCAAATATTACTGATGGAGAGAAGAAGTCTCATGAAGAAAATGGCAGGAAGAAGAAATGCTTTGCAGGAGGGTTGTCAGTGGGAAGTCACAAGCTCAGAAATGTTTATACATACTAGAATAGCTTAACACATAAAAGAAGGGTAGTGTAGTCATTTTATTTCAATCTTTTGGGTCGGTTTCGGATCTTGGTCTGTTTCTGCAATTTTGAAATGTTTGGATCCATAATTGGCATTAAATGCAACTTTTGGTCCTCAAATGTCATTTCCCCATTATAGTTTGATTTTCTTTGCAGAACCATTACTTTGCTGCTTTTAGTATCTATATATATATATATTAAAACAGCTGCCAAAAACAGTTATGCCAATAGCTAATATGCCGTGTGTCACTCAACCACCTTCTCCCATTCTAAATCTATCAATACTCTCTTGATACAATTATATTTATACTTGGCAATATTTAATGGACAAAACAACGTACAGATTATGTTTTAGAAGGATGGGCAAGAATCTGTTTCACCATTATGACATCTGTTATATATATATATATATATAAAGATAGGTGGGATTGAGGGAAGTCCACATCAGCAGGGAATTATGAAGCGCCACCTCAATAAAGAGTTGAGGGATTGTATGGGGTCCTTTAATTCCATTAAAATCTATTCTACTTTTAGTTAATTTATATTCTATAGAAATAGTCATATATCTTTGCGATTATTACACTATTTTAATACTGAATGATAGATGTATTTGGTGAAATCTTTTCGGTTTTAGTATGGTATTTATATTGTCATTACAGAGTGATGGTGAGATTGATGGAGATGTTATGCATAGGATACAAGCTGGTGATTAAAGTGGAGAAAAACATCAGGAGTTATTTGTGACCGCAAGATACCTTTTAAGCTTGAAGGAAAATTTTTTCGAATAGCTATAAGGCCAGCAATGCTATATGATAGTGAATGTTGGGCTTTAAAAGGACAACAAGAGCATAAGATGGGAGTAGCAGAGATGAGAATGTTGAGATGAATGTGTGGTTATACAATATTAAATAAGATACGAAATGACTGTATATGAATGAAAGTTGGAGTAGCATCTATTAAAGAGAAAATGGTGGAAAATCGTTTAATGTGATTTGGCATATACAAAGAAGAGGACAAGAAGAGCCAGTGAGGAGAGTTGATCAAATGGCTTGGAGCCCTATTAAAAGACGTAGAGAAAGACCAAAAAGAATACTAAGGGAAGTTATAAGGAATGATCTGTTAAGAAATGATTTATCTAAGGAGATGGTGTTTGATAGAGCACATTGGCGTCATATGATTCATGTAGCCGACCCCATATAGTAGGATAAGGCTAATGTTGTTGTTGTTATTGTTGTTTACTCCTATCTTTAGTTTTTCCTTACTCATATTTATAATCTTACAATGATAATAGAATGTGGTATTTAATTAGAGTAAAATGGGAAATATTGATACTTTTTGTATTAATTTCAAGTAAAAAAATGATTTTCTTAATATGAGTGTAATAGATACAAAATGCCTTATAATATGGAACGGAGTGAGTATTTTATAAAAAATCATTGTCAATAAAATTTCAAATCAACATTTAATATTTTAATGTATTTATTACTTAATTTACGTTAATTTGCATTTGCTATTATGTACTCTCTCTGGTCGTTATTATAAGGTGTTTTATATAATAAGTTTTTGGTTTAAAATATAGGGTGTTGGATATTTTTCTTCCCATTTTACCCTATCTTTAACTTTTTCTTACTCCTCATTTATAATCCTACAATGATAATAGAATGATATATTTAATAAGAGTGGGAAATGTTGGTACTTTTTACATTAATTTTAGGTGAAAAAATGATTTTCTTAATATGCATGTAATTAATATAAAACACCTTATAATGTGAATCAGAAGGAGTAACATCATACACGATTTCATGCAATTAATCACTACTTAATTGAATTAATTTACATTAATTCAATGTTTAGGTGCCTGCAGTGCACTACCCCTAATATTAACCTATCAGATGTGATTTCCAAATGCAAGTCATGTATCCATCCTGATCACCTAGAAATTTGTCTATTGCTCATCGGTTGAAGAAGATGACTTGCAACACCGCGCGAGGATCTTTGAATCCACTAACTGGTCACTTAAATGGCTACTTTTGGGTTGATCCGTAGTATGGTATTGTTTCATACACATGCTTTCTCATATTGATTGATGATTGATTGTATAATTCACATGAGCATTATTTACGAAGATGATGATTCATCATGCTCTGCCATCTTTCATTCTGCATTTTCTGCTTCTAGGTGAATGAATTAATTTAACCATCAATGGATCTCCATCATACATTCCAAAATGGCAGCGTGTTAGGATTATATTTTCTTCGTCCCATATTATAAGGTAATAAATGAGGTTTTCTTTGTCCCATAATATAAGGTAACATGGTCTTATTTGTCACTTTCACCCCTCATTAATATAATGTATAATATTATAAATTATGTTGGAATTATAAAAAGAAAAGTATTTAATAGAGGTAAAACAAGAATATTTTGGTTTTTTTAAAGAATTTAAAGATGTTATTTTCATTTCTTAATATACGAGAAATTTCAAATATTATCTTATAATATGGAACGGAAAAAGTATCTATTAAGAGGGATTATTGCTATGGATCATATGGTTAAGCAAGGATGTGCTTCTTTTGAAGGTGCCATCCATTTTGAATTTAACATAGTGAACCCAATCTATATATGTAGAGTGAAACAACTCATGCTTTTTATCTATGTGTTGCGGTTATACAATATTATTTACTGCATTTTATTCTAACTTAGTAACAATACTCGTCATAAAAAAGAAAATTAAGGAAAACGATTATGGATCAAACACCATTGAATTTCTCTATTTATATATATCACTCATCACCTGAGTTTGTATATATATGATTATCAGTAGTGAAATAAAAAATAAGCTCAGTAATAAATATATAAATTATGAATTGATGGAGATCATGACCGGCGACCATTTAACTCATGCATTTGAGTTATAACAAGACAAAAATATAAACCAACCCTACATATTTTACATAAAAGTAAAAGTAGGATCATAGCTCTGGTCCTATTTAATTACAATAAGATAATATGTTAGTATGGGATTAATTATTGGCCAAAAAAAGTAGGGGATTAATTGACAGAAATAATGGTCCAGGTCAATTAAGAACAACTGGTGAACAATTTCGAGCAATTTTTTTTAATTGATTCCTTACTTTTAAACAAAGGTTTGAATGTTGCCCTATTATTTAAATTAAAATTTAATAACACCCCAATTCACGTGGTAAGATGGCATCTATTATCATTAAATGATTTATATATTGTACTATGAATTTTGAAATGATATAGAGTAATGATTTAGCACATATTCAAAGATGTCAAAAGAACATGCAAATAAGATGAATCTGGAATTTGATGCTGTACATTCCTATATTTTGAACTCAAAAATTGTGATTTACTATAAACCATAATTTGGATTAATTTTTTAGACCAAATATTAGAAAAAAATTCATCACAATAAATTTTTAAAATTGTGATTAATTTTATAGGCCTCAGATATAAACAAGAAAAAAAAAGCATGCATCATAATGTCAGAACTATATATAATGATGATAATGTATTATTAGTTTAATTATTTGAGATTATAGATAATCATGAATGTAGAAGATACTTTTGAGAGAGCTACCTCTTTTAAGGCCCAGCCCATCTCAATTTAGATTAGTCTAAATCTAATAATATTCTTCAATTGAAGTAGATAAATTCTTCTATTAGTTTGGACCTCTTTATGGGTGTAGATAAGTCCTCCTTTCATTTTATTTTATTTGTTATTTTAATATTTTTCACACAAACTAATAAAATCATTAAATAGCTTAGATTATAATAAATTTTAATGGCATTTTACAAATTAACCCCGACTTAATTGCTAAATGACTTATACTTATTTTAATGAAAGGTAAAACAGTAATTAATATTTCATTGATAATGTAAAAAAAACAATTAAATTGGATCATTTATAATTTTCTAAAATAATAAATAAAATAGAACAGAAGGATTATTAAAATATTTCTGGTCCAATATATATAAAATTTACTTTTAACCAATTCACAATGATTAAAAATTTTGTTAAAATTATTTAATGACCTTGAATTTTAAAAAAAGAAATATCTTTTTGAAATTACCCTTACTTGATCTTATTAAATTATAGCTCATCTTAATTACTCTTTCTTAATCTCTCTCCACCTAACCTAACTATTTTAATTATTCCATCTCTTATAATCTTATAATTATGAAGGGAAAATTTGAAAACAAATTTTTAAAGCTTTATTAATTCTCTAAAATGACTTATATTAAGAATCAATAATTAATTATTTCTAAAATGAAACTTTACGTCCAAAAGATGTGGACAATTGGGAGAATTTGTAACAACCCTCATGAGGCTTGTCTTTGGCATTATGTGCAGAACCAGAGGAAACATGATGGAGGAAAGTTCAAGTGGAGAAGAAATGAGCTCCATGCCGCGGTGAGAAGAAGGGCCGCCGTGGCGAGAGCCAATTCCAGTGGCATTTTCTGGCTGAAACTGGTGGCGCTGCGGCAGAGTTATTTGGAGCCACGACAAGAGTCAAGAAACCGGTTTAAATTAGAATCATTTCGAACGAAAAGAAAAGAAAGAAACGGAGGGAGCAATAGAGAAACAATGAGAAGCTCTGCTAGGACACACAAAATTTGACCTGAGAGAATGTTTTCTAGACCATAGAAGCATGATTCTCAATTAGTAAGTGGATCTACTCTCTTCCTCTTCGTTTTTCTCTTCGATTTTGAGTTGATTTTCGGGGATTTGTGTGGGAATCCATTTTTGGTGGATTCCTTCGATTGAATGGTGCATAAAGGGATTATTGGAGTGCGATTTAGTGTTATTAAAGCTTGGGTTTGAGTTTTGGTTGAATTATAATGGGTTTGAGTTAAACCCTAGGTTGAAATTTGGGAAAAGAAGTGGAAATCTGAAATGGTATGTGTTTGAATAGTTGTTTAAGGTTTATTGGTATGTGTGTATGTTGTTAGAACTCTAGGTTAAGCTTGGACGGCTAGATTGTGGATTGTAGTGTTATGGAAGTTATGTAAAGGTATTATATTGTTATAATGGTAGAGTGGCTAATCGGAGGCATATAGTTCGTGATTGGGGTGCTTTGGAGGCTTGCCTAAGCAGCTGTGTGCGTGGTGCTGACAACTTGAAGTAACCGGATGTTTGTTTGTATTGTATTGTTTATATTGTACGCATATTTGTGTATACATACATGTTTCTTTCATACCACGATATTGATGTGTTTGTGTGTACTGTTTTCTACATATCATGATATGCACACAGTTAGATGATGATTATGATTATGATGTTGATTACATATGTAATGATGATATTGATATAATATGACATGATGCATAGCATGACATTGAGATTATGATGATTATTATATGATGATACATGAGCATCACCACATTGCATTGTGAGATTGTGATATATGGCGGATTAGGTGATGATGATATGATGGCGATATGATATATGATGATATATATGTTAGGAAGGATAAGGATGGGATCCATGCGGCTAAATCTCCTCCTATAGCTAGGGGGAGAAGGTGCGTAATGGACTGCACCTTCCCTAAATCACCATCAATTCGTGATGGTTCAGGGGAAGGAGAGTCACTGTCCGAATATTAGTGTTACCTTTGGCCCAGTGCACTAATGGGAGGTTAGCTTAGTGATTTCCTAGAATTAGTCTTCATCGACTGTTGGAAGGAAATTACCTATATGAAATGTCTTGTTATGACGATAGCCCATGGTTCTAGCTGTGTGCGAGGGAGACATGCATTCTATTCATTTCACATTGCATTCATGGATTGTATGAGATATATATGTCTATATATATGTGTGTGGTTGCCCCGGTTACTGAGACATTGTCTCACACCCCCCTCCATGACTAACCTTTCAAGTGAAGACTTTGGTACTAGTTCCGTGAAGATCAAGAAGTTAACAATTTCTCCATCTTCGAGAATTCCAAGTTTAGTTAGTGGTTGTAATTTAGTTTATGTAATTTTGTGCTAAGTAGGTTGATATAGTTTGGTTGCCTGAATGAGTAACTTGGGAGTATAGAGATGTATGTGATATAATGATGTGTGATGATGATAGTAGACCCCGATATGGGTCTTTAATGTATGAGCAGGTACTTGTATCCTAGAATGGTCGAATTTGAGCCCAAAGGTGGTTTTGGGCTATGTATGTGAGTTTTGGGCACATAGCCCGTTATTTAGTTTTGGGGTTCAAAGGAGTCAACTCTCGAAGGGAAGGTTTCTTCGGGGTAAAACCTCCTTGGATATGTTAGTTTAGCAAAATATGACATGTGTAAAGGGTCTCTGGGTGTCCATTTGCCTTTGGTGGCAATTGGAGGTGATAGATTGTGAGTTATGGTCAAAAAGTGGCCAAAACAGTGTTGGGCATCTAGAATCTCCAAATGGAGTTGGATTCGAGTGAAATTGGTGTCCATGATTAGATAATGATGAGAGTGACCTGTAGGAGTTGGAATCAGGTCAATCGAAGATCGGAGCATGAAGTTATGGACATCGGAAGTTGGCCCAGCAAATATGCAGTTTGCTGATACAAGTTCTGATACTGGGGCCGCAGCTCCAGAAAGCCAAGCCATGGCGCCAGCAAGTCAGTAGGCATTAGAGAATCTGTGAAAGGTCGAAGTCGTGGTGCCACTGTAGCTGGCCACGGCCTTAATTCAGTCTGTTGCTTTTTGAGCGTTTTTCAAGGTTTTGATGCTCTGGAAGATAAGTTTTGAAGTGGTTTAATTGTTTTTGGAGGTATTTGAAGTATTTGGTCAAGGTTTCGAGGTTGAGAGTTAGTAGGGTGTTACAGAATTATTGATGACTGAGCTTTTCACATTGGAATTTCATATATCATGTACCCAATGACTTTACAACTTTTTTCGTGGTAGAATTACTACGCAGCTTTAGTGTAATTAATTCGACATAATAATTTATTAATCATATTAAATTAGTTAGTTGTAGGTCAATTATATATTATTGTTATTTATTTTTTTATATATACTCCCTCCAATCCTAAATATAAGGCATATTCTATAAGTATTGTTTGGTTCCAAATATAAAGTACTTTGTAGTATTATCTAGTGTATTAATTAATTTTTTCCTTTTATATTCATGATCTATAATTAATAGGTGAGAAATAAATTATTTGAGAAGTATGAGAGATAATGTAACTAATAAGGTAAATAGTGAAAAATATTAGAATTTTTTGACAAATTTAATGATCCAACTCATTTTCTTAAAATACATGAAATAGTTAAAAATGCCTTATATTTAGGATTAGAAGAAGTAGGTTTCTCTTAACCACTTCAAAAAAATTAAGAAAAGTAGTTAAATTCATAGCAAAAAAATATATCATTACTTTAAAATTGCCTCTAATTAAATTGATTTAATTGTGGCCTTATATTAACTATAGAATGTAATTAGTAAGGGTGGCATATTTGGAAAAAAAACATTGAAGGCTCCAACCATTTTATATTATGACATATATTTAAAATTATATGAAAATATTCTAGAAGGAGACTTATAATAGAAATCAAAATGAGTAAAAATTTCACTCAAACAAAATTTATAATTTAACTTATTCCCTAATTGTCAAATTAATCTGGCAATTTTTTAATTAAAAAGATTTTAAGTTGATCAAGTACAATTTATTTCATTTTCAAACTTTAGTTTAAAATTATTTTTTGAAATATGAAATAAACCTTTTTTTGGATTAATTATGTAATTTAATAGATATACAAAATGTAACTCAAAATTATTAAGAGGACATATATTTTCTTAAAAAATGATGAAAAATGTAAAAGGCCTTTTAATGAATGCTATACTTACACAAAAAGTAATGAGAATTTTCGCTACACAAATTAATAATTTAAGTGTCATACAATTTTTTATGGGTTGATATGAAAGTTCAAGGTAACTTAAGGTAAAATTAGATGTCACTTGGTATAAGAGAAGTAAGATAAGAAAGTTAAATTTTATGAGAAATAGATTAATTGCTGTTATTTAGTTTAAAAAAATTTAGAAATTCTTATAAAATTGGGCTTAACTCAAGAAATTTCACTTTTTGAGCATTTTATAATATTTTTTTGTAAAAACTCCTAACTCCTTAATCTATTTCTTTAATAAAAAGGGTATATGTAAAATCTAAACATAATATATTTTTTAAATTTTTTTTTATCTTTTCAAAAAAATAAAGATAGAACAACCAAATTGTTCATGAACTTCTTCAAAAGTTACTGGAAATTACACTAACCAACCCCTTAAAATTATATAAAAATTTTTATAAAAGATGTTTGTCTGTTATTTGTAATTAATTCTCCTATTATAATTGCTCTGGTGTATTTGTTAAAAGTTTGATGTTTGTTGATTTTATTATATTAAAATAAATATATTTTGTTAAACTAGAAATGGCCCCATATTTTGCACAAAGGCCAAAACAGGCGATATGAAATGAACTATGTTTTTTATGGTTTATAAATAACGTATACTTATTTTATTTTTTGTTTTTTGATAACAAAGAAAACAAAGAAAGCCAAGAAAAACAAAAGCAAATTAGCCAAAACCGTCAGAATTCCTCAAGCACGTGATGATCATGTCTGCATTAAGTCTAGTGTATCCTTCTGAGTAGGATAGCCCATACTTCGCGATGCTGTCAGCTTCCCCATTCATCTCTCGCGGCACCCACTGGATCTGAACTTGCCAGTCCCATAAAAGCATTCGATGACATTCCTCCACAAGGTCCCTGCTAGAATGCAGCTCGCTGCACCCGTTCTGTATCAGCGAAATGGCTTCCATGGAATCGTTATATAACCGAATCATCCGATACTGACAATCCCATGCATGTTTTAGCCCCATAATGCATGCCCATAACTCCGCATTCAGACAATCTCCCTGTTCAGGCCGTAGTACAAATCCTTCAAGAGTATAACCCCTGTGGTCTTTAAGGATCCCCCCACAGCTCGCACTTCCATTCTGATATGAGAAAGCCCCACCAACAAACACTTGCACCGATCCATCTGGACAGTGAGCCTCACTAGGTAAAACAATGGATCTCTCATTCAACAACGTATTCCGCAATTTACCAGTAGCAAGTTGGCCACTCCGAAGAATGGCTTGGGCTTTATAATACATGTTAACAACTAGAATAGTTATCTTCTCAAAAATTCTCTCGTTTCTTCTCTTCCATACAAGCCAGCAGATGGTAGTGAAGAGAGAACTCCAGCCTACATCAGACATACCAACCTCTTTTCGAATATTCCAAGACAACCAGTCCCAAAGATTTGATTCCACATACCCCTCATCTCATGACAGTCGAGAAGTATATGCAAACAAGTCTCAATTACATATGGACACAAATCACATGTATCATTTGTGCACAACCCTCTCTCCCTTCGTGCTTCATTAGTCAATAATCGATTATGTAAAGTAAGCCATAGAAAAGACTTACAACGTTGTGGGACATTTAGCTTCCATATTTTGGCCCATATCTGGCTACCCGTAGCAGGAGTTTCATTTAACAGGCCATAAGCAGATTTAAGAGAGAAGCAACCCGAAAGCTCCAATTTGCACCTAATAGTTTCCGACCCATTGTTCAAGCCCACTCTTTCAATATTCTACACAACCTTTTCCCAATTATTCTTTAACCCATTCCAGAAACGAGATCCCACACGAACCTTATTAATGGATGGAACTAAGCCACATCCACATTTATATTTACTTCAAACCACCCTGGCCCACAACGAGTCTTTCCTAGTCATTAGGTTCCAGCCCGCTTTCATCATGAATGCCTGATTCTGTAACTTTGCATGACGAACCCCAAGACCACCTTTCCTCTTCTCGTAGCACACCGTCTCCCAACCAACAAGGTGAATCCTTCATTTCTCACTATTCGAACCCCACAAGAAGCCTCGAGCACATTTACCAATTTCAGCACATGAGGCAATAGGGAGCTGGGCCGTTTGCATGGGATAAATAGGGATGGCCGACACCACTGATTGAATCAGTGTATGACGAGCAGCCACGGACAATGAACCAGCTTTCCAATTGCTCAAACAGCTTTTCACCTTGTCCACCACATACTTGTACATCTCAGTAGTCACTCTCTCATGGTGCAAAGTGTTGGGCTACACCCTTGATGGGTATAGAGCCCAAACATAAGGGCACAGGCCCAAAAACAATTTAAATAATTATATTTTATTTAAATTTAATTAGAGAGGGAGGGAACGGTTAAATGTCAACCGTTCCCACACAACGCACATCCCGAGGAAAATAAGTGAACGTGTGTGCGTATGTGTAGTGAAGTGGGTTTTTCAGTTTTCAATTGGAGACTCTCTGATCCGGTGGGACATCAATCTTGGAATTGGCTCTAAGAATCTCTCTCGCTCTTCCTCTCTAAAAAAAAGGTCTCTCACTCTCTTCCTCTAAATTCTCCTTCCTGAGTGTATCTACGGTGAAGCTGTAAACAAAGTCCAAGTGATTTTGTTTCTACTGGCTGGAATTCATTTTATTCTCTCTAAGTGGAAGTATACTTCGCGATCGGTATGTATATCTTCCCTTCCTTTTATTTTCTTTCACAAAGGAACACCCAAATATTTTCCCAAATCCGTAGTGCGAGAGAATCCCAACAAGTCACTAAGTTGAGCAGCTCTAGTATGATGTACATTTTGGAAGAAGAAAACCCTTGTTTTGCTTTGACTCACTTTTTGACTATAGGCCAAACAAAATTCATGCAAGCAACATTTCACCACTTCCACTTGATCCACCAACACCTCAGCAAAACGGACTAAATCATCTGCAAAAAATAAATGGGAAATCGGAGGTCCATCTCTATGAAGCTTAATGGGTCTCCAATCACCCGCATCCACTGCTTCCTGAATCAAATGGGTGAGTCGCTCAACACATAACACAAAGAGATAAGGAGAAATTGGGTCTCCTTGTCTAACACCCCAAGATGGATGAAACTCATGGGATTTACTACCTTCCCATAAGATTCGCATCCAAACTGAAGAGATACAATACCGAAGCACTTCAATCATCTGATCAGGACATTGAATATCAATTAGACAAGCTTCTATAAATTTCCAATTTAACCTGTCATACACCTTCTCCAAGTCAATCTTGATAGCCATAAATCATTTTTTCCTCTTCATAGTCCTCATTGAGTGTACAACCTCATGTGCTAAAATAATATTATCTAATCCCAATCTTCTCGGTACAAAACTACATTAGTTGGGGCCTATAATCATGGGAAGCACATGCTTAAATCTATTAGAAATAATTTTGGTAAACACTTTATACACCACATTACACAAGCTTATCGGTCTGAAGTCCTGAGAGTTTCGAGATGGTCCCCCTTAGGAATAAGCACGATAAAAGTATCATTAATTTCCTCAATCAGCCAAGGAATTCAAAAAACTCCTTGAATATACTTTGTTATCGTCGATCCTGCATGCTTCCATTGGCTTTGAAAGAACAAGGCGTTAAGCCCATCTGGACCAGGAGATTTTAAAGCACCCATACTAAAAATGGCATGTTTCACCTCCTCTTTAGGCACCGAACTCCCAAGAAAGCGGATAAGGCTATCCTCAATTTGTGGATAAGTGACCAAGCACTTAATCCGACTTCTTTCCAATTGATCTTCTTCAAAAAGAGAAATAAAGAAAGATACAGCCTCCTCTTTTATTTCTTCCACATCATAGATCCATTCATCATCATTTTTCTTAATAGCCTCAATCCTATTCCTTCATCATCCACCAATAGCTTTCACACGAAAATACCTTGTATTTTTGTCTCCCATCACAATCTAGTCCCCTTTTTCATTTTGAGCCCATAACATGTTCTCTTGCATAAGGACCTCCTCAAGCTCCCTCCATAAATTCTGCTAAAGCACATCAAGAAAAGATTGGTTCACACAAGTCAATTGTCTACACAGCCCCTCAATACGATTTATTAGCTTTCTTTTCTTTTGACCAAGATGCCCAAAAACATCTTTCCTCCATGTCTTCATAGCTTGAGTAAATTTATCAACATTTAAAATCTAACCATTAGATTCCCTCCAAACATCACCAATCATTTAATCAAAGTCTTCATGAAGCACCCAAGGTGCGTTAAATCTGAAAATGGGCTCAACATTTCAAATTCAATGATTGCCCACATCTGTTTTGAGAAGAAGAGGACAATGATCTGATTTAAAAAATAGAAAGTGAATGACAGAGGCATTGGGAAATGATTCTAAAAATAGATCATTTGCAAGGCATTGATCAATCCTACTCTCACATCTTTCCCAACGCCAAGTGAAGAATGGACCCTTACATCCCAAATCTGACAAAGACAACTCATCCACCCAGAGCTTGAACTCACAATCCATGTCTTCTCCTGGATTGTTAGATCCTTTAACTAGGAGTTCGGGCTCTGATACCACTTGTTAGCACAGTTAGCTTCCCAAGAGGGGGGTGAATTGGGAAGATTAAAATTTTTCTGCAAAGACTAAGTACTCAAGACTAAGACTATCTCCCTTAGTGTAATCTCACACTAAGTACTCTCTACAAGTGTGTAGATGTTTACAGAATGAAAAAACTCTCAAAAGAGTTGATATGAAAGTTGAGATACAATGAATGAGCAAAACAGAGAGTAGGTAAGTTTTGAATGAATCAATAAATGAATCAGTAGAGTTTTGGCATGTATATAGTTTTTCTCATTACCCAACAACTTAAATAAGGTCTTATTTATAGTCTTGGGGCAGAACTATCTATTGGAAATAAAGATTAGTCGTTACTCTCAGTAAAATAGCAGTTCACCTACCGCATTAAATGTATCTGATAGAGGTTATGCAAATAACCTCCCCAGGTTATGCAAATAATGAGTAACTATTTGCCTTTGTTTTCAATGTAGAGCTTTTTGTTATGCGGATAACCTAGCTAGGTTATGCGGATAATGTACTACCCAGAATAACTAAAATTTAGCTCAAAATCATTTTTATGAAAATCACTCAGTTATTAGGATAACATTAAGTTTTTCTCAAACTGAGCTTTTGTGAAACTTAGGTTATCAGGATAACCTCCCAAGGTTATGCGGATAACTTGTTTTGCTAAAGAGAAGCTATTAGTACTGTAACATAGGTTATATGGATAACCTCCCTAGGTTATGCGGATAACCTACTTACCCGAGGGAAGTTCAAGTATTCTGAAATATAGGTTATGCAGATAACCTTTTAACAAAGAAGAGTCCAAGTGCTCTGTAACACATGTTATGTGGACAACCTCCCTAGATTATGTGAATAACGGCTGTACAGTGCCACTTACCTTCACTGTTCACTTCCTTATGCGAACAAGGTGCCAACCTTATCAAGATAACCACCTGGATAGACTTGAGAACTCGATTCCCAAGCTGTGTTTTGCGGATAACCTCAATCCCTTTTCATGAAATTGAAGAATGGACTTTGAAAAAGCTTTGAGATTGAGTCTTTATCCCTATAACCTTAAATGATTATACGTATAAGGTAAGACATTATCTTGAAAACAAGGTAAACACTTAGAAACATCTTTGAAATTGAGATCTTATCCCCATAAGCTAAAACATTTTCATGAAAACCAATTGAATACTTAGAATCAGTTTAAAATTGAAGCTTTATCCTCATAAGATAGCTTTTTTTTCTTGAAAACCATTTTGAAATCATGAGTTAATCATTAATCATTCAGTTAGTTATCTCATTCAATGTTAGGTGAATTGAAATTCAAAGCTTAACTATCTTCTTTTATAAATAGTTTCTTAAAACATGTAAAACAACTCTTTAATCTCCAGGAAACTCCAACTTTGTTCTTTATTTCTCTTATGCTCCTTTGATATTGGATCTCCAAGCTCATTTGTTTTAGAATCATTAAAACTTCTAAATTAACAGGATATACATTATGCAAAAAACCTACTTAGCTTATACGAATAACGTTCATTCTAGAATGACTAACTTTAGCTCAAGAATAGTTTCATGAAAACCTTCTTAGTTGTTAGAATGATGTCTTACAAAATTTGATACCTTTGAGGATTATCAGAGTAACCTCTCAAGATGTTATTCCTTATTCGAATAACGTTTAATTAGCACAAACTAAGTTTTTGAAAAACACAAGTGATTTGGATAACATTCCTAGGTTATGCAAATAATAGGTTCAACAAAAAGAAATTCAAGTGCCTTGTAACATATGTTATGCGGATAACCTCTCTTATTTATGCAAATAACAGGTAACATAGAACACGAGATCCTTATTGTTAAGCCTCTTATGCAAATAAGGTAAGCACCTTATCAGGAAAAAGAGTTAAACAAAAGCAAGGACAGGGTGTAGACCATAGTTATACGTATAACCTCAAACCTTTTCATAAAAACCAAGAGGAAACACTTGAAAACAACACAGGGTTAAGAGTTTATCCCATAACCTCAAGGGGTTATTTGCATAAGATGCAACTTTTCATGAAAACCATTTTGAAAACATGAGTTAAACATTAGTCACTAAGATAAATTCCTCATTTAATATTAGTATAAGCAGAACAAGTAACATCTAAAGCTTAACTACTTTCTTTTACAAAGGAATTCCTAACAAGTGTACATAAAAACTTTTCAAACCATAAGACTTTGTGACTTTGGTCTTCATATCACTTGTGCTTTCTTGATATTTAATTTACATGCTTATTATTGTTTACAGTCATCAAAACTATTTGAATTAACATTCTCACCCTTTTTTTATGATGACAAAACAACTTAAAAAATGCATTGGTACTAGGGTTCGCATAAAGCTCCCCCTCAATTTATGTATAAAATAAATAATGTCAATATCAATAGTATTATCAGAGAAACAGAAAAGAAAAATAGATCAAAGATGGACAATGAGCACTTTCATGATCACAAAAAGGTATTCATAAGATTTTACACTGTAAACAATCATTACAGCACAATCAATTTACATGAAAGAATAAAACATGAAAACACAAAGATACAATAAAGACACTGCTGATCCAATTCAGTTAAGTCTTTTTCCCTGTTTTCTTTCTTAAAGTGGTCTTCCTTTCTACAATTTTTCTATAGTCTTTTTCTTTATAGTAGTCTTCTTTTCAATAGGGGAGTATTGAGTAGCTTCAGCATCTATCTGAGCAATGTCTTGATCAATTTTGGCTTTTCATTCCCTAATCATTTGAAGTCTTTCATCTATAGAAAGGGGGAATGTCGGAGAAGGTACTCCAACTAAAGACACAAGGACAGGCTGAATAGGTGGTGTAAGTGGAGGCTCAGAAGAAGGTACAAGAGGTAAGGAAGGAGAAGAAAGGATAGGCTTTTCGAGTTACATATCAGCTGGAGCTGAGAGTGCAAAAAGGATAAAAGAGATATCAGGCATGACTAGAGGAAGTACAGAAGTAGTGAGAGCAAGTGAAAAATAATCATCCTTGTTTACCACTTCCTAAACAGCTACCTCAGCTATATGGCTAATGCTCTCAAATAAAGCTAGAGTAGGTTGAGGAAGGAAGAGAGCATCAAGTTCTTGTTTGCATTGTTTTAAGCAAATTTCATGAAAGAAATTTCCTCTACCCATAGGTATTAAAGCTTTTTCCTGATTCTGATCAGCTTCTTCCATTTGACTTGTTGCAACTTGAGCAAACTCCATATTCTCATTATCATCAAGTCTATAGTCCAACTTAGGACCCAGACTTCTTAATAGAATAGGGGACTTAACCATGGATGGATCAGTCACATCAATAACTGGAAACTTGACAGAAGTCTCAGGATAATCAACAATACCAGCAAAAGTAGGTGGTGAGTGTTTGAGAGATGATGAAGGTAGATGTGCTATACCAGAAGCCATTTGTTGACGTAGGAGTTTGACTTCTTGGGTGAGATTATCTATTTTGGTTTCAAACTTCTCTTGCATTTCTACAATGAGGTGGCTAAGATTTACATAATCTTCTATATTCTCTCTCCTAGTGGCTATCACAATATGGTATAGGTTCTGGTATAATGTAAGGATATTAGTAGGTGTAGGAAGATTAGAGGCTGGAAAGGCTTCATGCTTATTTAGCACAGGAATACAAGAATGAGGTTCAAACTAGGAAGGTTGTGAAGGTTCAAGGATTAAAGAGGAAGAAAAGCTAGAATCACTACCTTTATGACTTTCAACTTCATCTTCTGGCTTAGAACCCGCTTCTCTTTCTTCAATTTCTCTTTTCTTGTCAACCCACCATCCATTTGTTAGAGTCATTCCCATCTTTTTATACTGCCTTCTCATAGAATTCCTCTGGAACCAATGAAGGTCTTCTCTCAAGATGTAATATATTATGATGCTTCAAAATTTTGGAGGTGAGGTGCCCATATGGCAATTGTGAATCCTGCCTATAAGTCTTAGACTTCCACATTCTTTGTAAAATGATATAAATCAAGTTTACTAGCTTTCCTTTCACTAGAAGTACCATAACTTGGAATTCCCCTCTCGATAGATAGTTGTATCATTTACTTTTGTTGAAGAACATTTGTGATACAATGCAGTGGAGGACCCTATTCTTAGTGCTTAGATAACTTGGAGCAATTTTCCCTTCAGAAGGCATATTTTGCCTTTGTCTAAGTAGCTTGTACACAATAGTACCCCATTTGTAATTTGCTTCTTCTCCATCATCTTCATTAACATCTTGATCTTCAAAGGGATATTTAGCACTGTTAATGTTTACTTTAATTCCTCCAGTGGGCAAATTTAATATCTCTGAAAAGAGATTAGGATGAAGAGCTATCAACTGTTTTCGTAGTCTGACTTCATACACTTTGCTTTCATTGTTTAACCTAAGAGAGTTATACCATGCTCGTACAACCTCTCTATTATATTCTTCCTTGAATTCAATCAGACCTCTATAATTCTCAATTAGACTTGCAATCTCAAACTTATTTTCAACTAAGAATTCTTCAAATTTAATGAATAAGGTTTGACTACTTTTCACTTCTTAAAATCAGTCTCATATGATTCCTTCAAGACTCTTATACAAATCAATTCATCTGTAATTAGTTCTTGCTCAGATTCAATGACAAACAAACTTGCTTGATTTCTAGGTTAAGGCTTAGATTATAGAATTCTTCTTGATCTTTATGTTCAAGACTTCTTTGTAGGAACATTCGAATTAGGTTCAGCCTTCCTTTTTCCTTTACTTGGTGATTTTGTCACGTACTTAGACTTTACATTACATTATGGTCATTTGCCTTGGCTTTCTTCTTTTGTTTTTGCCATAGTAGTGATTCTAGATGATTTGAGAGGATGAAAAGTGTTTATGATAGATGAAATGTGTTTTCAAGTCAAAGTTTTTTAGGAATTTTTGGGAAATTTTGATGACTTTGAAGGTAATAGTTTGAGGTTTTTAGGATAGGGTTAGGTTTTTCACATAAGTGACTATTGAGAATGAAAGACTTCCATATATAGTCCCAACATTATGCGCATAACATAAGGAGGTTATGACAAAAACGTGCACTAGAAAATATACAAAAAGACTACTATTTACAATGTTATGTGGATAATGTCCTTAGGTTATCCGCATAATTAGGATATCTGCATAACCAAGCTAATAAGTAATCAAAGCAAGCAAACTATGAGACTCATTATTCGAATAAGTATCCCATGTTATCCTAAAAAAGTGTTCACAAAGAGCATGAAAATAGGCAACCAAGACATTATTCACATAACCTTGCCATCTTATACGAATAATGTTCTCACTTTGAGAACCACTTCTCTGGATGTAACATTATGCGGATAAGATAAGCAGGTTATACGAAAATAGACTATCACAAAACATATACAGTAAAGAAAACAAGGCAAGTTATGCACATAAGGTGATGACCTTGTCTAAAAAATGAGTGTTACAGAGGCCATCACTTCACAAAAGGTCTTATTTTCATGACAAGTTTTATACTTATTCAAATAACCTTTAAAAGAAAGACTATAAGCACCAGAAAATCAATTCATTTTCAACATAAGGTTATTGGTTATGTGCATAAGCATATCAGAAAGGCTTATAAACACTTACAGACCAACTATGTTATCCCCTTAAGCCTTTTCTTTTCAGCACAACTCCATTCCAAAGTGTAGTGTACTCCATTTTTATCAGATTTTCATCCTTTTAAGCTTAAAGAGTACCTACAAAACAAATTTCTAGATACTTCAATGCTTGAGTCAGTATTTATATCAACTGAATCATAAGTTTAAGAAAAATTTAGAAAGTACTTACAACTCATTAAGATTCACTATTCCCAATTCTCTTCTTATAAAGTTGAATCTATCTCTAACAAGAGGCTTGGTGAAGATGTTAGCTAGTTGATTTTCTGTTGGAACATACTCCGGGACTACATCTCCTTTCTGAACATGATCTCTAATGAAGTGATGTCTTATCTCTATATGCTTGGTTTTGGAGTGCATTACTGGATTCTTGGTGATATTGATAGCACTTGAGTTATCACATCTAAAAGAACTTGATGTAAATTAACTCCAATGTCTTTCAATTGTTGATTCATCCAAACAATTTGTACACAACAACTTTCAGCAACAATATATGCAACTTTAGTAGTGGATAGAGCTACACTATTTCACTTTTTGCTAAACCATGATACCAAAGATCCACCAAATAGTTGGCAGTTTCACTTGTACTTTTTTGATCAGTTTTGAATCCAGCAAAGTCAATATCAGTATATCCAAGCAGCTTTTCTCCATATTTTTGTGGATACAATAAACCCATCTAAGAGATCCCTTTGAGATATTTGAAGATCCTTTTTACTGCTATTGCATGTGATTCCTTGGGACATGCTTGAAATCTTGCACACATGCATACACTAAACATTATATCTAGTTTGCTAGCTGTCAGATATAATAGAGATCCTATCATTCCTCTATATTTGGCAATGTCAAATGGCTTTCCATCTTCATCCATGTCAAGATTTGTTGAAGTACTCATTGGGGTGCCAATGGTCTTTGCATTTTCCATCCCTAACTTCTTGAAAAGTTCTTGCTTGATTTGTAGTCCTAGGAAGAATGTCAGTTCTCCCATCATTGACATTTCAAATTCTCCCTACATTAGCTTAGCAAAATCCTTGCACAAATTTTCATTAGAAGCATAAAATATAAGATCATCAACATAAATGTGAACAATAAATAAATCTGAATTAATGTTTTTAGTGAAAAGAGTAGTGCCCACTTTTCCTCGTGTGAACCCCTTTTCCGTTAAGAAGTTGCTTAGCCTTTTATACCAAGCTCTAGGTGCTTGCTTTAATCCTGGATAATGCTTTCTTAAGTTTATAGACATGATTGAGCTTTGTTGAGTTCTCAAAACTTGAAGGTTGATCAACATGCACATCTTTCATGATATATCCATTAAAAAAAACACTTTTAATGTCCATTTGGTAAAGGTTGACACCTTTTATGCAATCATAGGCTAGAAGTATCATTATTACTTTCAATCTTGCAACTAGAGCAAAAGTCTCTTCATAGTCTATACTTTCTTCCTAATTGTAGCATCTAGCTACCAATCTAGCTTTGTTTCTTGTGATTACACCAGATTCATTAAACTTGTTTCTAAATACCATTTGGTTCTAATAACTAGATGATCATTGGGCCTAGGTATCAAGTCCCAAACCAGATTCCTCTAAAACTGATTAAGTTCCTCTTGCATTACATTAATCCAATATTCATCACTTAATGCTTCTTCAATATAACTAGGTTCAATTTGAGTAATGAATGCAAAGTGATTAATGTGATTTCTAAGTTGATTTCTGGTTTAAACTTTTTCTTGAACATTCTCAATCACTTGGTCAATGGGAAGGCTCCCTTGATATCTCCAAGTTATATGAAGTTCTTGAGAGGTCTCCCCATTATTAGCCTCATCAATCATTTTTTCTTGAGTATCTTCTTCTATAACAGCAGATTCTGATACATTTAGAGGTTTGGATTCATTATTATGCTGATGTAACCTTTTAAAGTCATGAAGTAGATTTTCATTATCTAGGATAGTTAAAGTCTCATTTTCAATAAACACTACATGCATGGACTCTTCTATAGTCTTAGACTTCTTATTAAATACTCTATTTGCTTTGCTTCTATTTGAATAGCCAAGAAATATACCTTCATATGATTTGGCATAGAACTTACCTAATTATCTTTGTCGTTGTTGTGGATGTAGCAAGTACATCCAAAAACATGAAGATAAGAGAGGTTGGGCTTCTTTCTCTTGTACAACTTGTATGGAGTTTTGCCAAGAATGAGTCTAATGTAGGCTCCATTCATTAGGTAGCATGATGTACTCACTATATCAACCTAAAAGTACTTTGGCAGTCCTTTCTCATTCATCATTGCATGAGCCATTTCTTCTAGTACTCTGTTTTTCCTCTCAACAACTCAATTCTGTTGAGGTGTTCTTGGAGCAGAGAAGTTATGCTCTATTCTATTTTCTTCACAATAAGTAGCAAATTGAGCATTTTTCAAATTCTCTACCATGATTTGTTCAAAGACATACAATAGAGCAACCTTTCTCATTTTGGATTTTCTTAGTTATGATAAGAAATACCTCAAATGTCTCATCTTTAGAAGAAAGAAATAAAGTCCAAGTAAATCTAGAATAGTCATTTACTACAACAAGCACATATAGATTATCATCAATGCTCTTAACATGACTAAGACCTATCAAGTCTATATGAAGCAATTGTAGTAGTCTAAATGTGGAGACAACATTTTTAGATTTAAAAAAGGACTTGGTTTATTGTCCTTTAAGACAAGCATCACATTTTCTTTCTTTTTTAAAAGAGATATTAGGTAAACCAAGGACAAGATCATTTTTAATTAGTTTGTTGAATTGATACATGCTAACATGAGCTAATCTCCTGTGTCATAGCCAGCTCTCATCATTTTTATTAATTAAGCATATTGAATCTAGACTGGGCAATTCATCTAGATCAATAGTATAACAATTACCATCTATTTGTGCTTTGAGAATGACTTTGTGGATACTTTTTCTGATGACTAGACAGAATTTGAGTCAAATAGAACCCAGTTTCCTTTGTCACAGGTTTGGTTCACACTTAGTAAGTTGTGATTAAGTCCTTTCATGAACAGTACTTCTCCTACAGAAGTTTCTGGGTTTCTTCCCATGATTCCAATACCAACCACCTTGCCAAATTAGTCACCACCAAAAGCAACCTTTCCTCCTTTCTTTTCTCTTAACACAATTAATTTTTCTTAGTCTTCTATCATATGTCTTGAATAAGTACTATCCATATATCACTTTTTACTTTTCTTGGCCTTGAGATACACTTGTAAAATAGATTTTAGTTCTTTTTCTTAGGTACCCATATTTGCTTAGGTCCTTTCTTGTTAGTTCCTCCCTTGGGTACTGAAGTATCTTTCAAAATCCATTTCATTCCATTACCATCTCCTTCCTTCTTGTATGCACAAAATGAAGACATATGACTTTTCTTGTTGCAAATGTGGCAAGTAAAGAAGGGGCTAAAAGAAAGAGATACAGGTTTGAAACATTATAAGCAATATCTTTCTTTTTTATTTCTGGGAGCTAGAAATGCTTATATGCTTTGAGTTGACTCATTGTAATTTGAATTCCCTTCAGCATGCACAAAATTTCTCAGATAGAAATTTTACTTCTTATGTTTCAGCTTTTTTTTTTACAACATAGGGGTCATATCCTAGACCCATCTTGCCTTGACTCACTATTTACTTACCAAGTAACACTTCTAGCATATCTTGGCCCCTCGTGAATCTAGTTAAAGCCTTTTAAAGATAATCATTCTTATCTCTTAGCTCAATGCATGAGATACAGACAAAAGAATTACAAGAGGAAGTCCATGATACAATGCAAGATGCATGAGATTCATTTTCAAGTTTGTTTATTTTCCTTTTAGCTTGCAACAACTGATTGGAAACTTTAACAAACTCAGCAAGTAAGTCATTAAATGCATCATGTAGTCTGTAACAACCCTCAATATGCTATCCTAAACTTAGACTCGAGCTAACAGGAAGCATGCTTGATGGTGTGTGCAAGACCGAAGGGATTAGGATTGGAGAAAAGACAAAAGGGAGCAGATTGGAAGAAAATGAGTAAGAAGCTCCTATGCCGTGGCCTGAAACAGGGCCACTGCGGCGAGTGCGACAGAGATTGCATAATATTCTCAGACAGAAAGGCTCCATGCCATGATGAACTCATCAACCACTGTGGCATGAGACCCCAAATTCTTATAAATCAGAAGTCATTCATTCAGCCAAGACAAGAAGAATCGAGGGAGAAATGGAGGAGCTTCGTTAGGTTTTCGTTTCTCTAGCTTTTGAGGATGATTTCTAGCCTTGAAGAGCTAAAATCTTGGTTAGTAAGTGAATCTTGCTTCATTTCCTCTCTTTTCTTTTTTTTTTTTTTGGTTTGGAAATTGGTGGGAGTATGTTAGGTTTTGAGTTTGAGGATGAATCCACTAATTAAAATGCTTGATTTGGTGTTGTAGAAGTGTTATGTAGTGTTAGGAAGGTTTAGAGTTTTGGTTCGATTGTGATACTTTTGAGTAGAACCCTGGGTTGGAGATTATAGAGGGAGTATGAAATCTAAGATGTATGAGGATGATTATGATGAGAATGGTTAATTAGAGCTTACTAGTGTATAATTATGTTGTGGGAACTATGGGTTAAGCTTAAAAGGCTAGATTAGAGATTTTAGTTGTTATGGGTATTTTGTTAATTAAAGGTATTATGATGTTGTAATGGTTGATTGGCTAATTAGAGGCGTATAGTTCTTGATGGGTGCTTTAGAGGCTTGCCTAAGCCCATGTGTGTATGGTGCGGTATTGACAACCTGAGGTAACTAGGTGTTTGTATATGTGCATTATGTTGATATATATATATATCTCCATTCATGCCATGATATCATTATGTGAATGTGTATGGTTTTTCTATATATCGTGGTATGCTCACGGCTAGACGAGGTATTGTTATGTGATATTGTATATATGCATATGTAATTGTGGCTTTCACATATGATTGCATGCTAGCATGACCTTGATCATGACTATGATGTTGATTATATATATTATTAGAGGCATGTTAGTATGGCATATACATCATCACCCATGAGCATAGTGAGACGTGGTGGATTGGGAGGTGGTGATGAGATGAGATATGATAATATACGATATGACAATGTGATAAAAAGTTCCTGCCACTAAATTCTCTCCTAATCAGGAGAGCCAGGTGGCATTGGACTATGATATGATATGATGATGATATGATTTGGTGATAGGATTGAACATCCCTGCCACTAAATCCTCTTTTATGGCTAGAAGAACCGAGTGGCAATGAATTGCACCTTCCCTGAATCACCACCAATTCACGATGATCCAGGGGAAGGAAAGCCATGATTCAATCACTGGTGTGACCTTTGGTCGGGTACACTAATGTGAGGTGAGCTTGGTGATATCCTGGAATCAATCTTTACCAGCTGTTGGATGGAAATTACCTATTTGAAATGTCTTGTGATGACACCAGCTCATGGTTCTAGCCGTGTTTGAGATAGACATACATCACATGACATTTGGCATTGCACGATATCATTGAATATATGTGTGATATTGATTGTATTACATATATGTGTGTTTATCCTGGTTACTGAGACATTATCTCACACCCCAACATATAATTAACCTTTCAGTTGAAGACTCTAGTGCTAGTTTGGGGAAGACTATGGATTCTTAAGCCTCTCCACATTTGGGAATTTAAAGTAATTAGTAGTTGTTATTTAGTTTATATAATATTGTACCAAGTAGATTGCTATGGTTTGTTACCTATATGTGTATCCTGGGAGTATAGAGATGTATGTGGTTATATATATGTAGGTAAAGTGATGATGTTGCATAGATAACATTGAAGGATGATAAATGATGTAGTTATGGAGATATGCTAAGTTTATGGTTGATGGACATGCGACGTAGTATGTTTATAGGCCCTGGTATAGGTCATCAATGCAAGAGCAGGTGTCTATGTGTTAGAATACCCCTAAAAGTGAGCCCAAAGAGGATTTTGGGCCATGTATGTGAGTTTTGGGCATATAGCACATTAGGTGAATTTACGGTTCAAGGGGTTCAAATTTCATGGGAGTGATTTCTCTAAGATGAAACCTTTTTGGATATGTTAGTTTAGCTAAATAGGACCTAGGTGAATGGTCCTTGAGTACCAAATTGGCTTTGGTGGCAAATAGAAGTGGTAAGTTGTGAGTTTTGGCCAAAATAGTGTTGGGCATCCAGAATCTCCATATAAAGTTGGATTCAAGTGAAATTAGTGTCTATGGTTAGATTGGGATGATAGCAACATATAGGAGTTTGAATCAAGTCAATCAAAGGTTAGAGCACGAAGTTATGCACAATGAAAGTTCACCCCAAAAATTAGCAAATTGCTGATATCATATCAGAAGAGGGTGCACAACGTTAGAAGCTAGGCAGCTATGCCGAGTGGTTTTGCCTCTCTAAGGCTGCGGATGCACTATACCTCGCCACAGCCCCAGCCCTGTTTTGATATTGTTGGAGTTTTTCTAAGCATTTAAGGTTACGAGGAGTGAGTTTGGGGTGTTTGAAAGTAGGTTGTTACACAATTCATTATAGGAAGGTTTTGGATCATTTACCTGAGAGTTGCCTTCATTATCTTGGTTATGATTCTCTTCTTCCTCTGTAGTCTCTTGAGCCATCAAGCAAAGATTTGCAATTTCTTCTTCTTCAGCTACATTCTCCTCATCTGAGTTATCTCCCTAGATGGATGACACAAAGACTTTCTTCTTTTTCCTTTTGTATGCCTTCTTGTCTTTTCCCTGCTTCTTGGAAAGTTGACGATACTCCCATTTGATGTGTCGAGGTTTCTTGCACTCACAACATATATGGAATCTTTGTTTTCTTTCTTACTACTGATAGCTCCGTCCTTTTTCATAAATTTTCTAAACTTTTTCTCATACATCTTTCTAAATCTTCTCGCTAGTATAGCCATTTATTCTTCATCTAGGTCAATATCTTCTTCAGAATCAACATTTTTTTCTGATTCTACCTTAAGAGCTAGACTTTTCTTTTACTTATCAGAACAGGTTCTTTTAGAGCTTTCAATTTTCCTTTATATTCTTCTAGACTTCCAAAGAGAGCTGTGATAGCTATCATTGATTCTCCTATTACTTCTTCTATGGTTGTCACCTTTTGTTGCCACTCAATGGGTAATGCTCTGAGAATCTTTATGACTTTCTCAGGTTAAGAATACTCCTTTCCAAAGCTCTTCAATTGATTCACAATAAGAGTGAACCTCTTTTGTAGATCTTTGATGCTTTCTTCTTCCTTCATGTTGAAACTTTTGGATTCATCAATGCAATTGTTTAGTTTGTTCTCCTTCACACCCTTGGTTCCTTCATGAGCAATCTCTAGAATATCCCACATTCCCTTGGTTATGGAACAATGAGAACTCTATAGAACTCTTCTTGATTTAGAGCACAAACCAAGAAATGTTTTGCCCTAAAGTTCAACAGAACTCTTCGTTTATGAAAGACCAGATCTCTAGATCTATAGATTAAAGATATATCTGCATTCTCATCTTCTAGTATCCATAATATTCTCCAGTAAAGCTTGGAGATCTATTGATGTTTTTCTCCTCTGGTAGTATATTTTCTCCAAAACCGGCCATGAGCTCTCCTGGATGGTGAAATCCTTTAGCTAGAAATCCTAGCTCTGATACCAATTATAAGTGATACTAGCACCCAAGAAGTATACAAATCAAAGTCTGAAACTCTCTAAAAACAGTAAATATCAAAGTTTAAGAATAAGAGTAAACTAAGCAAAAAGTAGGTAGACTTTAATAAATTAGAAATAAATTCTATAGAGTTTTTGTATTAATGAGCTTATCAGAGTCTCAACTAGTTTAAATGAGGTCCTATTTATAGTTTGAGAGCCAAACTAACCATTAGAAATAAGAATTAGTTGTTATTCTTAAAATGTAATTGTTCACCTACAACATTAAATGTGTTTGACAAAGGTTATGCGGATAACCTTCTCAGGTTATACAAATAATGGGTCACCATTGGCTCTTAGTTTCAACATTGGATATATTTATGTGGATAACCTACTTAAGTTATGTGAATAACGTTCATTCCAAAATGACTAACTTTAGCTCAAGAACAGTTTCACGAAAACCTTCTTAGTTGTTAGAATGATGTTTCACAAACTTTGATACCTTTGAGGATTATCAGACTAACCTCTCAAGATGTTATTCCTTGTTCAAATAATGTTTAATTAACACAAACTAAGTTTTTGAAAAACACAAGTTATCTAGATAACATTCCTAGGTTATGCAAATAATAAGTTTAACATAAAGAAGTTCAAGTGTCTTGTAACATATGTTATACGGATAACCTCCCTTAGTTATGTGAATAATCGGCTGCACAGAACAAGAGATCCTTATTGTTAAGCCTCTTATGCAAATAAGGTAAGTACCTTATCAGGAAAAAGAGCTAAACAAAAGCAAGGACATGGTGCAGACTAGGGCTGTTCAATGTGGTCCGTGGCCTGGTCGGCCCAAGATAGCCTGGTCATTTTGGGCCGGGCCAGAGAGAAAAAAAACGTGAAACGAAATGAAACCAGGCCATAAGAGGACCGGGCTAGGCCGGGCCTTGGGCAAGTCATAGGCCCGTGCTGGCCCAGCCTAGTATATATTATTTTTTTTCAATTTTCTCATTTTTCTTTATTTATTAAAAATATTGAATAATTTTATATAATTGTTTTTCCTTCATATGACTTATGTAATAAATTAATTTTATAGTTATAATAGATACATTTTGTTATTCCAATCTTTAATTTTATTTCAAATTTTAAATTTATTTCTTAACTTAATTTTATATAAAATAAATCATGTATAATTGTTGAGTATTTATAATTTTGATAAATGTTACTTTTTAACCCAATATTATTTTCTATAAGAATATATTTTAAATGAAACTAGTTATATTTTTATTAAAAAAAATTAAATTAACTTATTTTTATTTACTTTTTTATGTTTATTTTTATACCAGGTCAAACCCGGCCCAAACTTAATCCAGTGAAGGACCAGGCCATCTCAGGCTAGGCCAGTCCGTGGGCCAATTTTCTTGGCCAGGGGTGTTCCGAGCTAAACACCGGGCCAAGGTGATGTCCGACCCATGAACACCCCTGATGCAAATTTTAGTTATGCGGATAATCTCAAACATTTTCATGAAAATAAGAGAAAACACTTGAAAACAACACAAGGTTGCTAGTTTATCTCCATAACCTCAAGGGGTTATTCAGATAAGACAAAATTTTTCATGAAAACTATTTTGAAAACATAAGTTAAATATCGGTCACTACGATAAATGTCTCATTTAATATCCGGATAAGTAGAATAAGTAACATTTAAAGTTTAACTACCTTTTTTTTAAAAGAAATTCCTGACAAATATGAACATACTTGAATTAACGTGATATATTGATATGAACTTGGGGAAGCCATGAGTTTCTTTATTAATTAAACTCATGGCTTCCACAACTTGCTAAAGATTTTATCCAATAATTTAAATAATCTAAATGATAATGAATGTGCATTTTTTTCATAATGTATGATTAAACCTCTGTGCATGCAATCAATATATGAATATATATTGTAAAATTTATAGCAAGACATATTATTTATTAGTTATAAATAGTGTGATTCATTTCTTATATCAATATAACATAAAAGGTGAGAATGTGATCCATTGTCCATCCAAACTCATTTTACTATTGCTTTCACTGCACAAAAATCTTTATATATATTTTTTTATTTTTCCTTCACTAAGAAACTTCATGTGTGGGTCCCATTGGCATGATAAGAAAAATATATAAATATAAAATTGATCAAATATTGCTTCATGGTGAGGTCCACATGGTTCTTGATCCCTCTTCACACTTAGGCACTTTTTTTGGTCTTACCTTACTTATTGGGTTTCCACTATCTTTCTTTGCTTCCATCTAAACTCTTCTTCTACTCCTCACTTTCTCTCTCCTTTCTTGTCCCCTTCCTTTCTTCTTCTTTCATCGCAAAAAACTATTGCCCTTATTACTGCTCTTTCTCACAACAGATCAATCATAGATTTGGCATGGAAGCCATCTCCACCAAGTTTGTCATCTACTACCATTGCAACTTTCGAGATGAAAGCCATCATCAAATTCAAACCCACACTCCAGCACTAATATAGATCCGTTGCCCACCACCACCGATTCTCTTTTTTTTTTTTCTAGGACTTTCATCTGATCCATGGTAAGCTTTAGTATCACAGAAACCAACCACTTTAACTCTCCTTTTCCCTCCTTCACTTCACTCCTCTTTCTTTTTTCTCCCCTCTCATCTTCTTTACTTTTTCCTTCTCTCTTTTTGTGCATTGTCTTCATTTTTTCCCCAAAATAAAGAAGGAAAAAGTAAGTTATTAACCTGAACAATCTTGCAATTACCAATGTTAACCTGTTCAGATTCGATTGAAGAGACATAAGTTTACACTTATATTTTAGTTTTTCCTTAATCATTCATTTACTATTTGTCTAGATATAATCCTTTTTGTAATTTTACAAAAAATCTTGCCCAAAAATCCTCTTTTCCTTCCATCTTCACTACTTAAGATTTTCCAAAATTGATTTTTATTTTTAAAGGCTAACTATTAATATTTAATTTTGGTAATGTTTTTACTTCTAATTTAATTGAGTTTATATAATTTTTAATTTTCTTTTAATATACTTTGAATTAGAATTAGAATATGTTAACATTAATTATTGGTTTAAAAAAGAATATATTAATATTAATTATGAGAATCTTTTAATATAAATCTATTATCTATGAATCTATGATCTATGAAATGGTCAAGAAGATGGGAAAAAAAAAACCTGGTATTTGTTTGTGTAGTCTTCACAATTTATAAGTGGATGATTTAGATGTGAGCATAGTTGTTTTTATTCTTGAACCACAAATCTCTATTCTTTTTTCACTATTCCCCATCTTCATCTTCACAGACAAAGGCGAAGATTGGCGCAAAGACACTCAGTTGGGTCATGGGGAGACAAGTTCACTTCCTACCCTCTTCATCCTCAATCGGTCCCTACCCCATTTTTGTCTTCCCCTTGCAAGTTTCTTGCTCGTGATCGATGACCTGTTCTAACATCCTCCTTTTGGAGTCCCATCCACCAACCACACACCATCTTCTTCTCTCACCTATTCTTCCATCTCTTGCTGCATTTAATGCTTTATTATGGACCTTCTCTGGTTTTTTTCCATTAGAGGGTTAAGGATATGTGATTGTGGTGTGTAGTGTTTGTGGTATCCATAATGGTGGTATCGATGAGAGTGGACGCAAAAGGCGGAGGGATTTTTTTTTCTTTTTTTTCCATCAACATAGGGGGAGGGATGAGTGGTAGGGGCCAAAGAAGAAAGGAATGGATTGAAAAAATAAAGGGCTTTCTATTCAGATTTATTATAATATATTTTTGTTTTTTAAACATTGTAGTATATTATTATTATTAATTATAATAAAGGTGGATGAAATATGATTTTTTAAACATTACTAATTTTTTATTTTTCTTTGCAGTGTATATTTGAATTTGGTTTTGATTTTAGATGAGGTTGTATTCTACATTTGATTTGGATTTGTATTTTGATATTAGTATATAGTTTGATTTTTTATTTTGATTGTTTTATTTCTAAATTTGGAATTTCTTAGCTTTCTTATCATCATATATATATATATATAAACAGAATTATGTTCCAGCAAAAAATTGGAAATGAATAAACATATATATATATATAGGAATATGTAAACATATTCTTATCCTGTGTTATCTACTCTAGACTTTTTTCTGCATTAAAAAATTTAGGTTTACTTGTCTCACAAATTTTCAAATCATATTTATTGCTTTGACAAATTGCTCTCGCTAATTGTATCCTAAAGAAGCTATTTTTCTATTTCGCTAGAGAAGAAGGCAAAAAACTATCCACTATGAGTCACATTAAGATGGAAAAAACCTGTTCTAATCCTTTTATTTTATTCTTCATTTTCATTCATACTTACTTTTTTAATTCAATTGTTAAAAATGTATAATTTTCTTATTTGACTTTTTTTTTTAAACCATCCAATATTTCTAGTGACATTAAATTTTAACTAATTTGGACCAATAGGAGATGGATATTAAATAGGGGTAAATATTAATTTCTAATTGAAATGAGGGAAAAATAGATAGAGAAAAAAATTAGAGAAAAAAAGAGAGATGCATACTGACTACATTTCGTTTATTTTACTTTTTGATCAAGCATTATTAATGTATATTTTTTATAAGTTCATATTTCTATTATTCATACAATTAACAATATATTAATCTTCAACATATATTAAAAAACTAACCACTCCAAGAAATCTAGTTTTTATATTATAAGAAAAAATATTTACTGTTACAAAACCTTTTTATTTCCTTTTTCCCTTCTTCTCTCACTTTATTAGATTAGAAGGGTAATTTTCTTTGTAGGTCCCATCTTGGTAGAGTTTTTGCCCCTAGAGAAAACGTGTGATAAACGTGGGCCCCATGAATAGGAAGAAGATATTGAAGAGTAACAATTGTGGGTCCCATACTAAAAGGAATAGATGATTTAAAACTATGCCAAAGATATCTATGGGGGCCCGCATTCACTACTGTGGACAACAATATAAAATTACTAATTATTAGGCCAACTAAATTAAAAAAGTAAAATAATCCTTAGATTTTAATCAAACAGTATATTTAATAGTAATATATTTAATCAATATAAATATAAATATAATAATTAAATTATTTTAAAAAAATAACAATTGAATTAACAATTCAGTGAAAATGAAGGAAAATTTATTAAACTCTTACTTGAGATCCTAAATGTTTAATTCAATATTGCAATATTTCATAAATAATTACTCGCTCTAATCCTATCTGTGAGGGAAAAAAAATTTCACAGTATTAAGAAAGATAATTTTATTTAGTTAAAGTTAATTAAGTTGTCTCGTATTTTAAATTTTTTCCAAAATTATCCTTAAATAATTTAATACTAATTTGAATCACTAATATATTTAATTTCTCCCTCACATAATTAATGAAAGATAATTTTTAGAAAAGAAAATTTTAATGCATCATTAACTCATTTTTTTCCTTATATTTAGGATCACCAAAAGAAAAAAATTTTTCCTTAAAATAAATCAATGTAAATACAATAAATTTTTTAGAAATTATTAAGATTATTAACTATCGTCATCATTAGGTTTTAAAAAAATACCATACATTTGCCAGGCCTGTGGTTTATAAATATTGAATCCAATGTGTTCAGCATCTACAATTGTATTTGTGTGTATATATATGGAAGGAATTGAGGTGCAAATTTGATTGTTGAATTTTTTGGAAACTTGGTTGCGCGCTCCTGCAATGCAATAGTTATTAATTCATCTTCTTTTACTTTCACTTAAAAAAATCATAGTCCTTACACTTTTCTATTTTATATTATTTTGAATATTAAAATTCAAACTATGTCTAGGAAGATAAAGCTATGAGATGCTTGAACACAACTTTAATTAGAGAGCCATTTTTCATTACATTACTCCCAAATAGCAGGCTAGATGGGATGACATGGGTATTGAATTGTTTCTGATTATGGTCTTCGGGTAGCTAATATCACCTATATTTAGATAGTTAATACTATTGTGAACCTAGCTATTGTCATAAAGTCCACTTAAGACTCCATAAGAATTAAATTCCATTGATGCCTATCTTTTAGAAAATGGGAATAAACTTTGTTGGTAAATGTTACTGCCAAATCTGAAGGAAAAGAAAATTGGTTATAGTTTAGGAAACATTAATTTACTTCAGTCTTTAACTATTAGAATTATATAGGGCTGGTGCATTTATGCTTCTATCTTTATCATTTTGTATCAACAAGGGAACTAATTATAAGACACTTCATGTAACACCTTATACTTAAGTCCATTTTCCATGTATTGGATTTCAATTATGTCCATTATTGTAAGATTAGAGACTTTATTGTATAAAAATATCGAAACAGATTTTTCTAAAATTCCATGTATTGTTCATTGTGTCATTTTCATTTTACCCAATGAACTTCAAAAATTCATAACTAATTATAGAAAAATTATATCATAGTAATTCAAGTCTCTAAAAATATATTAAAAGATTATTTTCATGGGAAAAATATGAAATAGAGCATTCTTTAGACCAATTCATACAGTTTATTTTCCAAACTTTTACTATATATTTGGTCATTTTACCTTTCTCAGGATTTTGGCCTTATATTTAAAAATTTATATCTCACACTACCCTAAGCCAATTCATGCATTCCTTATGTTATTGAAAGTCCCTGTGAGTCTACTTTCTAGAAATATTTTTCTTGTACATTTATTCAACTTATACAGGGCATGAGATTAACTTAAACTAATAGAGGTTAGAGCTCAACTTTAACTGGAACAGTCTCAGGGAAATATGTATAACTCTTGTTATATAACTCCAATTACACTCAAACCAGTGGCATATTGAAGATAAGACAGAGAACTTTCCACATATACAAACCATTAAATTTTTGGAGCTATGTACGATTTTATAATATCCTTTGAAATTTTTAATATCTAAGTTCAAGGTTCCAGTTTTCCAATCTTACTCTATTTTTGAATCCTAATTTTAAAATTTCATTATAAATCATATACTTGTCCAATTTAAGTGATTTTTATCTCTTTGAAAATATTATTGAGTCTACTTTCAGAGAATGTATAACCCTTAAAAGTAATTCTCTGTTTTAGTTAGAGTTCCCTTATTCCAACTTCTACTAGTCATCTTGTTTATAATTATGTCATAACTCATATAATAAACTCCATAAACCTCATACATCAACATTTATTGTTCCAAATCCACACATAACATCATAAGAGGATTTTAAGAAACATAATCATGCATAATTACATAATTCCATCTCATAAATAACATGATATATATTTTCTCAACTTAACATTATAACTTGCAAAATAAAGTAATTCTCCATTTTCTTCTTCATTTCCCTTGCATTTGTTTGAATATTTCCATGTCATTGTCCTAACATAGTTAATATTTAGAAAGGAATGAAATTCAAAGAATCTCAGTAGTTACACCCAATTATGCAAGCATATTATCATAGCATATCATAAAATCATCAATGGTAATCATATAATCATAAATTCATATTATGCCATACAATTTTATAAAAATTTTGGCATAATAACACCTTAGAAAATGGACATCCTAGGGTCATAAAACCCTTCAAACAACTAGCCAACAATGCAAATTCATCACAAAGTATTCAAACAAATATATGGCATAGTTATAGAATCTTGAAAATCAAGCATGATAACATTAGGTATAAATACTTTCTAATGATCTCCAAACTTTGTGGACACTTCCATTGATCTTAAAACACTTCTTAGAATCCTGTAGCATCATAAAATAATGTCATGAGTAACTGATTCATTAAGCTCATTCATAAAGTTGCATACTTGAACTAAAAATTTCATGTTGTTTTCCTTTGATTTTTTTTTGTACAACATCATTGTTCTTGCATAATTTGAATACAAGGAATCTATTTTTGGGGTCAAAATCATGAAATTTCCTTTTTAAATCAAACCCTAGATCAGCAGAAAATTCCATGAAATTATAGAAAAATATTTACTCAACTATCTTGCAAATTAATGATATATTCTTGCATCTTGGAAGATTTACAACCCTTTTCATGGTTTGTTTCCTTTATGACTTCATTTTTTTCTCTCTACTCTCTCTCATGGATGAAATTTTCAAAGGAAAAAGGAGAGAAAATACTTCACAAAACTACCTTAAACCACTTGAGAATGCATAATAGAGAGGGCTAGAGTGATTACCTTGAAGTTGACCTCTAACTTTTGCCTTCAAGCTCTCTCTTTTCTCTTGGAATTTGTGTGCTCTTTCTCTCCTTTCTCTCCTCTGTTTCATACGTGAATATGATGATGAAGAAGTGATTTAGCAAACTTAGTCATGGCTTTTGAGGAAAGAGAACTAATAAGTAAATAGTAACATTGGTTTACAAACTAAATTTGGTTACTTTTTAATAAAGCTTTTTCAACAATTTCTCATGTATCCCTTATGCACAATTCAAACGTGATTCATTGGCCAAAAATTTCTCATGTATCCCTTCTACACAATTCAAACGTGATTCATATCATTTCCATGTGAATTTCTTTCTTCAGGGACTAAATTACAAAGATTTTTAATTCTTAAGGTCAAAATATAATTTCTCATTAGTCAGAAAATGGCATATTTTCCATTATTCACGCTTGACAGTATGTTTCTTTTTTTTTTCAATTCCTTTTGTAGTTTACTATACCAACTTTTTCATTTTTTGTCCTTAAATATATTATTCATATTTTACTTCTAATTTGAGAAATAACCATTTTGCCCTTAAACTGGGTAAAAACATAATTATCCATTTTTTTGGTACTTTTTTATAATTCACCTAAAAATAAATTTTTTATTATTTCTTTTTTACTATTTACATTAGCCTTTAAATTAGTATATCTTTCAACATAAATCTCCCGATTACGTAATACTTATACCATTGTGCTCAAATTGGAGCGGACTTTCATTCAAGTAGTATATTACATATTTTTCGAGGTAAGTTCTGGAATTAATTTCTACTAAGCAACTTATGAAAAATTAATTCCAATTAAGAATGAAATATAATCTCTTTTGAAATTAGATGAGAAATTAATTCATTCTAAATCCCAATTATATATAGCATTTTCATTTCGTTTCATTTCCCATCTTTTATTTATTTTATAACATCCCATAAAAATAGGGATATTACACTTTATAAATGTCTTCTTTACTTGATTTATACTCCATCCAATTCAAAATATAAGTCTTCCTTAATTAATTGTGTAGGAGCCAAAAAAAGATAGTTTTACTTATTAAATTTATGAAAAAAATATATTATTTTCTAATAATACCCCTATTTAATGCTTTCCATTTAAAGTCTACTACGTCTTTTACATTTAATTGCAAATAAGAAAAATAACATTTAACGCTCTAGAAATTATCAAATACAATTTATATTTTGAACAAAAAAATCTTTTAAAACAAAACTTATATTTTGGATGGGAGAGAATTTCCCATTGTCTTTGACAATATGGTGCTTATTAATACTCAATGCTGTCATTGAATATTCATCCCAATTTCTTGCTGGCTTTTGGTTCCAAATTAATTGCTAATGGTGGCTTTTGATTCTTTTAGTCCTCTGTTTGTTGGTGCTTACGGTCATCCCTTTTAAATTAAGTGTAAGCTTTTGGGTCTATGGCACTCTAAATTATCATTTAGTTTCAATTGTTCTTTCTTTCACATATATTATGAGTACCATTTCTTATTTTTTCCTTTTCTTTTGTTTTGTGATTGTTGAAGGAGTTAAAATTTTGCGTCAGGAAAGTGGTTGATCATGTTTAAGAGTATGTTGATTTAAAATTGCTGGTTATTGAATTTCAGAGTTGTTCTCCTTGTGATCTTCCAAATTATATTTCTGAAACTAATTTGTTATATATATTTTTTATTTTTTAATCTTTCAGATTAAACATTAGTCAAAGAGATTTGAGAGTTGATTAGGAAGCCACTATATTTAAATTATGGAGTGTTTATGAACTCGCAACAATTAATTTCTGGTCTAGCATAGCCACCAAATTATACAAAACAAAAGAGCTCAATCTTCATATATATATATATATACATTTTTTTATTAAGAAATAACAATAGCTATTATCATACGAAATTATGCAAAAAATAATATAAATTGTTTATATAATCAAATATTATACATATCTTACATTTATCTTCTACCTGATTTTACCGATTTTTTTAAATTGTTGAACAATTAATTCATTACCAATATTATTTAAAACATATGTCTCTCTCTATTTTTTTAGTGACCAAAGTATTTCTGTTGGAACAAGCAACTTCATAAGTATATCTTATTATAATAACTAAATAAACAAAAAAGAAATAAACACTGAAAAAATGAAGCAACACAAAAGTCTCAACCCATGATAACAAAAGATAGTATCATTAATATAACATTAAGATATCAAAAGTGTTCAGCCTAAGAAAAACAGAAACAACAACAAAAAAACTCAAAAGGAAAGATGAAATGTTTGTAAAAGGAAACCAGAAAGAAAAGATATCAGTCCACATCTGAAATTTCATTCATGACTTGACCTGCAAGAAAAAGCTAGATCTCTTGCCACAAAATTGAAGAAAAGATGGAGCTAGCTCTTACTTTGTTGGTTAAGTGAATTTAGATGTATTCCACTGGGTCAAAACTAGAAGATAAATGGGGTCATAATGAAATATCCAATACTAGACACATGTTAGCTTTTGAAAATGAACTCTATGTAGGTTTGTCCTTACATACTCTTAAAAATATAAAAGAAAACAAACTGTAATTAAAATAATGATATTAATATACTTTACATCAAGAGTGCACATTTCAAATATCATAAATTTAAAGTATAAAATATATAAACTTAAAAACAATCATGGATTATGATTTTTTAAATTTTTTAAATATTTTTGTTTGAAATTTGTAGAGAAATTTTTTAAATATTTTTTAAAAGATATATATATCTATAAAATAAGTAATATATATAAATAATATCATAATTTTGTAACATAAGGAAAAAATTTTTCTTTTGGTGGTTCTAAATATAAGGGAAAAAAAGAGTTAATAATGCATTAAATTTTTTTTTTCCAAAAAATTACTTTGTATTAATTATGTAATAGATGGATTAAATACATTAGTGATTTAAATTAGTATTAAATTAACTAAGGGTAGTTTTGGAAGAAACTTTAAATATTAACTTTAACTAACTAAAAATATTTTTCTTAATACTTATGAAATAGTTGTTTCCCTTATAAATGGGATTGGAGAGAATATATATATAATTCATACATATAACTATGCTTGTAAAAATATTGCATGTAAAGGATTATATATATATTTTTCCAAAAAAAAGGAAATTGACATTTGTTGGAAAAAAATGGCATATGGAAAAGAGAACAAGGAAGAGAGTAAGGGCCTGTTTGGTTCTGTTTCTGAAAACAGTTTTTCTGTTTTCAGCAATAGAAAATTCAAAAAACTTGTTTGGTAAACCTGTTTTTTATAAATTATTCTGGAAAATAGAAAAATAAAAGAATAGAAAACTCAGAATACCTTTAAGGTGTTTTGTAGTTTTTGTTCTGGAAAACACAAGGAGGGGTGAGAAATATCCAACTCATTAATGGTAAAGTTATAAATTTTGAATAATTCATCTATCATTCACTAGTTATGATTTTGAGAATAATTATTCAAACAAATTTTTTTTATTTTTTTGTTTTCAAAATTTATTCTCGAAAACAGTTTTACAAAACTATTTTCAGGGCAATAAAATAGAAAACACTGTGAAACAAGTCATAAATTTTGGGAGAGAGAGGAGGAGGATAATAGATGACAATATTGTGAGGTCCACATAGAAGAAGATAGTCTGGTCTCTTTATATCATTTTTTTTTTCCATTTGTTCTTTCTTTGGCCAAAATATTATTAGTGTCATTGGCACCAAGATATAAAAGAACTTCATAAAGCTCAAGTTTTTTAGTGTTTTAAAATATTAGGCCAAATTTACATTTCTATTAATATAAATGAAAAAAATAAGTAGAATCATAATATAACAAAAGAAAAATCAAGCATAACCAAATAATAAAAATAATACACAAAAAAGTGGAAGAAGAAGATGATTGTAGGATGAGAGAGAAACATGTTATCTCTATATTTGATTACAAGAGAAAACAATAATATGATGAAATCTTACCTTCAAAAATGCTTTTAAAATTAAAAATGATCTCACAATGGTACAAAATGACTTGCATAATATAAATTTATATAGATCCACCGTATAATAATTGATATAGACCTAAATAATCAAATCATGATTTTTTTCATAAATATATATTTGATTTTTATTTTCATATTTATTATCATATCAAATTAAAAAAATGAAAACATATATAAGGAAATAACTATTATTTAGAATATGTTGAGCTAGATTTTTTCATAATGAGCATGATAAGACCTGATATCACAACATGTCATGCTTTTAATATGTTGATATAAACAATTAAATCGTGATTTTTTTTTTCACAAATATGTATATGTTTTTCATTTTCATATTTATTATCATATCAAATTTAAATAAATAAATATCATTTAGAATATTTGGGAACATATTTTTTTTAACCAGTATGATATGGATGTTTAAAATTATGACTGACATCTATTTTATAATATATATATATATATATATATAATATAATAGGTGTCGAATGACATTATAGTTTTGTCTTAATAAATACTCCCCACGCAATGCGCGGGGTATAACTTCTAGTTTCATATAACGCATCGAAAAACGGATTTGGTTTTTTTATATTTTACAACGATGAAGGTCGTGTTACATAATTTGTTTGATATAATTACTCACATAAAACACAAAATTCACTAATAATGCTATTTGTCAAGTGTAATATATTATTCTAATCTATTTACTAGGTGTTATATATACACACATATATATCTTCCCCATCTCAATTTTAACCATAATCATACAATTTAATTTATTATGCTAATTTATATATCTAATAATTTTATTAGAATGGTGAGGCATGGAATTTGGATCTCTCTATTTGCAATTTCCTCAATTAGTCTTCATTTTGATTTTTAGTTGATGGATTAATCTGAATTATTATTTTGTTCCTTTTTTTCCCCCCTAAATCAAGAGGATACAATATCCGTTTAGGAAAAAATATATTTTTAGTTCTTTAACTTTACACTAAGTTTCATTTTAATTTCTTAATTTTATTTTATTTCTTTTTTATCCTTTAACTTTCAAAATATAATCAAAATTCAAAATATTTCCTATAATCAATATAGTTTACTGTATTAGTAGAAAATACTGATAAATTATTTTTAAATGCTAATAAAGTATTTTCTAAATGCTTACATTTTTATCCAACTCATTTTTCATAACAAAAAAAAATCTAAAATTAAGGTTTTGTTTAGAAGTTTTTATTTGTAATTATTTATTTTTAATATTTTAATTTAATTAAAAAATATTTTAAACCCTACATTAATTAGAAATATTAATGATTTGATAATAAAACTTGATATGTCAATGTTGAATAATGTTTTGTCAGCATTTTTGTTAATATAATTAACGATGTTAGTAATAGAAAAAAGTTTGATTGCATTTTAAAAATTAAAGAATTAAAAAGAAATTAAATTAAATTAAAGGATCAAAATGAAATTTAGTATAAAATTATGAGACCAAAAGTGTATTTTTGCCACCTGTTTATTTCCTATTTTATTTTGATTATTGTTAGCAAGGCTGACTTCCCAAGAGGGGGGTGAATTGGGAAGATTGAAATTTTTCTGCACAAAATAAAATGGGTGAAGATAGCACAGTGTAATGAAAGCAACGTATAAAACAGAGCAAGCTGAAAAGTAAGGATAAGGAGAGGAAGACTCAGTAATTTATCCTGGTTCGGTCTATCCACTTGACCTACGTCCAGTCCCTAAGACAACTCTTGAGATTTTTCCACTATACAGCAAGAATTCAACAGGCTTCTTGCTAATGCCACAATACACGAGTATGCTCTGTTTCTGGAGCTTTCTCAAACACTCTAAGCACTTTCACAATGTGCTTCCCAATCCCCTTGTGATTTTCCCTCACAAGTAAATCTATCTTCCAGATGAAGAGTAGATTGTTTACAAAGATATAACTCTCTTGAATAGAGTAAATATGAAGGTTAAAGTCCAAATATTGAAGTTGAGAGGGTAAAAACTTTTGAGAAGAAGATTTGGCAGAAATTCGGTATACACAAGTTTGATTCACTTTACACGACTTCAAATGATGTTATATTTATAGTTTTAGGTCTCAACTAACCGTTAGAGACTAAATCTATCCATTGGGAAAGTTATCCAACGGTTACTCTGAAAAACTATCCGTTTACCAACCGCATTTAATGTTTCTGACATACTGAAATTCGAATTTTGGTTGGTCAACAGACGAATTTCGAAGGAACCGAATGTTAGAGCTTCCAACGTTACAGCACGAAGTTCGTCTGTTTATGAAGTGAAATTCGAATTTTGAAATTTACAAAATATTTTCACAATGTGACATACGAATTTTCAAGAGGAAAGTTTTTCGGTTAAGTGTGAACAGTGTTTTCAATTTTCTACCGTACCTTTGAAATTCGAATTTTGGAGTCTCAAAATTCGTTTGTCAGTAGAACGTTCAAAGAGGCACAGTAGTTCTCTTTTCTTGAAAATTCGAACTTTGAAAGAGTGAAATTCGTCTGTCAGAGAGATTTTCTTCAAACTAACTTCAACATTCGAAGTTACAAAACTCTGTCATTCGTATGTTAATATTTCATTCCAACAGACTCACAACCTTAGCTTCTGAAATTCGAATTTTAATGTTTAAAGTTCGTCTGTCAGAAAGCAGTTTTGAAACATAAATTGTTCTTGATTTCAGATGAACTTTATCATTATTTCAGACGAATTTCTTTGGTTTTCTCAAACTGCATTTTTTCTGAAATTTGAATTTTGAAGATGTGAAGTTCGTCTGTCACCAAGAGGCTTCTTTCAGACTTGGATGAAAATTCGAATTTTGGAGAATCAAAATTCGTCTGACAGAGAGACATCTCTTCAGACTTATTCAGTTTTAGCTCGAAATTCGAATTTCCAAAGGCAAAGTTCGAATTTCCAACATGACAGTTCAGTTTAAACTTTCAAACTTCATCTGTTTGTGGGTATTTTTCAAATAAGTCAAGATTTAATATAAAATCAAGATTTGAAAACATCTTTTCTTCAAATCAAAATCTTTTACCCAATCATAATTAAAAACAAAAGATTCTACAAAAGATCTAGCAGCAAATACACTTCAAATTCTTCACTTGAAGCACTTTGATCTCCTTTGATATCTTCAATCCAAGCTCTTGGATGTTGGCTTGGAATCATCAGAACTCTTGATTCAATAATTATAATATTGAATTGTTATTAGATTCTTTTCTTCCTAAATCAAGCCATGCAACATTTATTTTTTTCTTATTTTATTTTGATTATAGATATATATAAAAAATGATTGATTGGACTGATTTAACGACTGAAATTTAGGATTAAGGCAAATTGAAGGGATTGCGAATTGAAAGCATCCAAATTGGTGCGACATGTGCTTTGTATAAGATTTTATTGATATATAAATTGGATTGCATTTTTTTTTAGTCAATCAGTCAATCGGATAAATTTTCAGGCGAAAAAAATAAAAAGGACATTATTTTGGCCATTTCTATCTAAAAAAAAATGAATAATCTGAAGAGGCTTAAACGCGGTTTTCTTTTGCGTTTGCCTCCTGCTTTCACGAACGTCTGCGTTTTAGACACTTTCCCTCATCAAAACTCGGAAGATGAAAAGCACGGCGCCCCAATGGTCTGAGCCCAGAGGCGCGAAATAGGAAGGTCGAAGCAGAGAAGATCTTCAGAAAGATACAGAGCACAGAGGCGGCAAACTGAGAGTGTGTGTCAAGAGGGAGAGAATAGAAGGAATCAAACACCAGGGAGGGAAAGAGACACGGGAGAAGGAGGATTGAGAGAAGAGGGCAAAATTTGGGTGTTAAATCTTCGTATAAGGTAAGCTACACGGCGTATTCTTGAATTTCTGATAAAATATATACTGCATTTTCTGGTATGTTGTAGCTGAACATGGATGGGATGTAGGAATCTCGTTTTGATATGGAAGGGTTTTGAGGGATCAAAATATGAATACTTAGGGTTGATAGTACTGTAAGAGTGGTGCATGAGATTTGGGGTTGGTTCAATGTTAATTCCTGGTGATATTCAGTTTCTGCTTTCTATATGAAGTTCATCCAACTGCACGCTTGCCTTTTTGGATCCAAATTACTTACTTTGTTTTGGTTCTTCTTCAGTTTAGGGCTGACGTAAATGGAATTGAGTTAATATTTGCTTGACGTCAAATTTTGTCGCTGATATAAACTTGAGTCCAACTTTTTTATTTTACTCTACTCTTCATGTTTGTGTGACGCTTAAGAAGGTTTCAATTTGATGTCCTAGGTGTGGAGTAATTTGATTTGAACTTCTTGCTGTCTTAGGATGTGTTTGGTTTAACATTCAAAGCCCCAAACGTAAATTTAAATGCCCAAACGTAATTGGTTTACCATTCAACTCCGTTCAGCTTCAGCTAACGCACTTCTTGCCTAAACCTCAGTTACAGCCAAAGCATGTTGGAGACTTCTTCTTCTTTAGCTAACGCACTTCTTCCAAACCTCAGTTATAAACTTCAGACTTTGAGCTTAATGCAGTGTTTTATTTCATCAGTAGAAAAATATTATACATGATCTCTTTGTATCATTCATTTTGTACGTGTTCTCTTAAAGCAAGGACATATTAAGAAAATTCCATTAACAAATCTTGATAAATGCCACGAAAGTACTGCAAAAGTCTTTTTATTATAGACTTCATGTCTTGCTTCTATTTGTTTGAACTGTTGACTGCCTTCTGAATCCACATTACTGGTTTTGGTGTACTTCATTGAAGTTTGGAAGCTGTCGGTGATCTTCTTCAGACAAAAGTGGAGAACTAATCATTGTGAGTAGCCTCCTTCTCAACTGAACATTTGGAAATTTGTTGTTATTGCACTTAATAGAGAACTAATCATGGCTGTTCTAGCTGTACATGTTTGGTCTACATGTTTGAAGACTTTGCATTCTAACAATGATGACATAGGATCACTTTTGCACGAAAGTAGAGGAGGGGGTGGGAACATTATGCTTTTTTTTTCATATATTTAATATTTGTCTCTCAGTAGATTGTTTGAGTCTTGGCCATTGCCATCTTTAAAATTCCCAATACTTCTCTATCATAGTTCTTTCTCTTTGCCTGGTTAAGGCCTTTCAAATTAATTAATCTGCCGTAGATACCTCTTGAATCTTGGCAGCAATAATATTACTATAGTACTATAATTTCCCTCGTAGTCTTCACCTTCCAAGTTTTCTCAATCCCCAAGGAGCTGAATTGGGAGAAATTTAGGAAGGATTGAATCATTTTTCCCATTAACGTTGCCTGAGTGACATCATTCATTTAATCTACAGTTTTGTTAGTATGTGCAGCCTTCTACATCTTGTGTTGACGATGACAATAATGTAGATTTTCCCTCTTCATCTTGTTTGTTCATCCCCTGTTATCTAATTAACAGGAATCATGATTTTAGACGGAGTTCCAAAATTAGGCTCTTACGAGATTGTCTTTTTAGTTCATTTTAGTTCTGTGGTTTGTTTATAGTTCATTGGTTTTGGGATTAAGCATGCTCTGTGATTTCGGGTAAAATTTATTATTATGAAACCAAACTTGCTTACTGATGATTGCATTTGGATCGAATATGTGGTTGAAGTTTCTTTTACTTCTAGATCAAATCCGTAGTTTGTTTATAGTTGCTTGTTGATGATTGCATTTACTTACAGTGCTGTATTGTTACTTTTTGAAATATGTATTAATTGTAAAACTAAATTGTAATATTTCTTTGTAATAGAATAATGAATAACTACAAGAGGAAAGGTATTGTAGATACGCCTTCAATAGATAATGAAGCTTCTAAGCCAAAGGCTACATGGGATGCAAAGGCAACTGAGTTGTATATCAAATTATGCTTGGTTCAAGTCCACAAAGGGGAACGCAAAGGAACTACCCTTACAAAGAAAGGGTGGAGAGCTGTTATATCCGAATTCAATGAGAAAACGGGAAGAAAATATGATAAGGGCCAATTCAAAAACAAGTGGGATAACCTTAGGAAAGAATGGTTAGTATGGTACAAGTTGTTTGCCAAAGAAACAGATCTAAAATGGGATAGTGCTAAGAATACTATAGATGCACCAGATGAATGGTGGGAGGAAAAGAAAGTGGTATGAAGTTTTTAATGTGAAGTTATGAGTTTTATATCTTTTTTGTGTGATATATCATGTTGATTTGTTGTAAATATGCAGGAAAATCCACAATATGAAAGATTCAGATATAAAGGACTTCCCTTTGCCAATCAATTAACTGCTTTGTTCAAGAATGCTGTGGCCGCAGGAGAATTAGCATTGGCACCATCTTCTGGGATATTACCTAATGGCATAGATGAAAATGATGATATGTACCATATGTGCCATGATGGTGGCCGTGTAAATCTAGAGGAAGGATCAGGAGATAGTAAAGAAATTCAAGGTGATAAAACTGGAGCAAGTGTTGGAGTTAGTGCTGAATTGCAGAATATCAATTTAAGCACTTCCCATGGAAATGATATTGAAATAAGCAATGGGAAGAGAAAGAGGGTTGGACCTTGTGACAGAACTGTAAGCAATAAAAGAAAAGTTCTTGCCTTAAGAAAGATAGCTAATGCAATAAGTAGAATTGCTGATGCATTTGAGCCACAGTCAACTGCTGTAGTACCTGGTACATCTATTGGTGAAGTAATGGCTGAACTTGAACACATGGAGGCTATTACAAGTGATCCTCATTGGCATTCTCGATGCTGTCAACTTATGATGTTGAAGCCTGCAAGGGAAATGTTTGTAGCGTTGAAAGGATCTAAGCAAAGATTGTTGGACTGGTTGAAGTATGCAGCTTATAACCCATTACCATCCATGAAAGCTTAGTTGGATAATTATATTTAACTAGACTTTAGATTATGCTTTTGTGTTCCGCTAAACTAGCTGGATCACCGTGTTTAAATATGTATTGGTAATTTTCTGTCTATGTGAATGCATTATCTTATTTATGTTTGCTTCTTTGTGCTGTTACTAGTTAATAACATTAATCAAATAGGCAAGGGAAAAAACCACATTTTCTGAATTTTCTAATAAATGTACATTAAATTATTGGCCAATATGCTCACTTTTTTTAATTTTGAAATTTAATATAAATAATTTCATTTTTTATTTTTAAAATATCAATAATAAAAATTTCACAAATTTTAAATCCGTACATATAAATATCACAGTTCATTAATTTGTTATTTTATTAACAAGCCCATGATGACCTCTTAATTATCTCAAGTAAGTAAATAATAATAAATTTACAAGAAAGAGAAAAAACGAAACTCTTCGCACTTCAATTTTTGTATGTATAAGCTATTGAATTTTGTATTATGTGCAAATAAATATTTTGGATTGAACCACTAATGTCTAGTAATCATTTTGAATTTCATCTAACTCGTGTTAAGCCTCGTAAAACTGTAAGGGTAACAAATATCATCCAATGAGTATTTAATATAGTTAGGCTCATATTTAAAATTATTTTTTAAACTAGTACAATCCCCAACTAATCAATATGTGCAAATAATTTAAGTATATAACTTTTAGCATGTCCCATAAAGTGATCATTTAAAAAAATCATTGTTAAAGTTTAAAGGAAATTTTCATCAAATTTTAATTGCAATAAATAAATTATTTATATTCAATTTAAGATTTAAAACAAGGTGAACACTTTTAATGATTTTGGTTGGGAAAATAAAACTTTGGTCCCTATGCTTTCACTAGATTTTGAAGTAGGCCCTGTAGTATAAATATTTTGAAACAACTCCCTATATTTTTCTAGGTTAAAACCGTTACTCCTTTAATTTTTAAAAAAACATGGTCTAGTCCCCAAACACTGTTAAATCTTGCTCATTTGGCAAAGAGTCTGAGGTGGTATGACACATATGACTGCTGATGCTTCTAGACGTTAACTTGACTAAGAGTTGGAGGTTGATTGATCAACATTTTCTTTTTTATGTGATAAACAAAATGAAGTAGAGACTGCAATTTTTTGTGCAACTCAAGCAAGGGTTGGAGGTTCAGTTCGTGTGAAGGAGGCCTCTGTCTGTCCGTTGATCATTGCGCAGGAGGCTACCGTACGCGGGTTGCCCATGTTGGAATATTTATGGATTTGCATTAATTATTAAGCCCAAAATATATATAGGCCTTTGATCTTGTATGGACTTTGATAGGTGGATCATACAAGTAAGCCCAGTGGGCAGAGGCCCAACCGACAACCCTTTTACTATTAATTATTTCCCAATCATTTGCTGACTGAGTCAAGATTTTGAGAGGGAATATCAATGATTAAATAATTATAATATAGGCTGTTGCTGACTAAGTCTTTGACATGTTAAAAATATCGTGCATTATAACAAGCTCGTGTGAGACTAGAAAAATATTACACAGTATTCTCTTTCTCTCAATTTTTTGAGAACTCTCTACAAAAGTAAAGGGGGCCTAGTAGGTTGTGCAACTGTCTAAACTAGTTATTATTGTAACTGAATATACTGAGATACTGCAACACACGGTATCAAAGCTAGGTTGAGGTATCTCAAGTAGTTTCAGAACATATTTTGCTGTTTCTTTTCCGATCTGCTCTTCCATGTTTGCACACTTAATTTCTTTAATAGTTGGGGTTTTATTGTTTATCCTTTTTTTTATAGTTGAAAGTGGTCTCGTGAACCACGGATGAGAAGGGTGGATGATGCCATCGTTGTTGAGCGTATATGCTACGGCATGTCGTTGCGTGCTTGACACTTTGGGGAATGGTGACTAAATTCACTGCTGTGTAATCTTCTTCCTTGTTAGCGATGTTGTCTTCTTTGTAGCTCTCCGTTCATCTGGTTCTAATTTTTTTTTGAGGCGCTATTTTCTTCTCTACCTTGTTCTTCTTATGATGCCTGTTTTTTCCTTCATGGTGCTGAGAAAAGCAACCCTTTAGACGATGGATCCCTAGGGATCCAAATAATTAATTTATAAAAAAAAAATTTGTGACGCGTTGCTTTTGTTGGAGGGACTGAGCCGAAGCTTTGGCCTAGTCTAATCAATTAATAAAAAAAATTGAGCAAAGGCCCTAAGGATATTTAGTACTTTAGGCACAAAATTTATTGTGATTATCGAATGACCCCAAAAAATTTGAACAATTTTCATGTGGTCCTTAATCTTCCAGAATTTTGTATTTTTCCCCAAAATTTCTCCAGAATTACAATGTTGCTCTTGGACACCTTCTGAAATTTTATTTAAGTTCCATAATTCTCCCTAATTCCTTGTAGACCCTAGAAACTTGTGTAAATTAAGAATATTGCATTGATAATGGATACACCCCTTACGTGTGACATTATTAATGTGACTTCTGAGAATTGACTTATAGCACTTATAATGTATTACATATTTGTTATACCCATAGGTATGAAAATATTTAATGCATTTTGTGTGGACTTTTGTGTGAGCCAAATTCATATGATGTGAGAGTCTTCTTGGTGCATGATTATAATTGCATAACTGGAATTTGTTTGTTTGGGAATCTTGTGCTATAATTATGTTGTGTATGCATAATTAATATTTCCCATTTTTTTGTCGATTTCAGTTTCTGGTTTTGCGCAACTATCTTTTATGAAGGCTCTCAATGGGACTAACTATGATGATTGGAAAAAGTCCCTGAATATGTATCTTACTATTTCTGAGAAGGATTTGGCTATGAGAGAAGCTAAACCAGCAAACCTCACTTCACAGTCTAGTGTTTCTAATGTGGCTTATTATAATCAATGGTTTGAGTCCAATCGATATTGTACAATAGTGATTAAGTACGCCATTGAAAAAGGAATTAGGGATATCATTCTTGAAAAGGATATTGCAGTGGAGTACTTGAATGCTATTGGTGAAAAATACAAGAAGTTGGACAAGAGTAAGAAGAATTATTATCTTTCACTGCTTGACAACACTTGATATGATGGAGTGTCTAGTGTCAGGGAGCATATTCTCAAACTCATTCACTATTACAACAAGCTAAAGTCATATCATGTTGATTTGGGTGAGAGTAATTTGGTTTATTGGGCTCTTCAGTCATTGCCAGCATAGTATGGGTTCTTAAGGACTACATATAATTCACAAGGAGGTGAGTGGACAATAGACCAAATGATCTCAATTGTCACCCAAGAAGAAGAAGGCATAAAAAAGAATCTCTCTCAATTTGTGAATTATTTGTCTCAAGGCTCCAGCAGCAAACCTGGAGGAAAGGATAAAAGTAAAGGGAAGAAGCCTGCGGTGCAAAAGCCTGGTAAACCAAGTTTTAAGAAGAGTGGGCAGAAGAATGAGAAAATGAACAATTTCTTTGATAGCACATGTAATTATTGTAAGGTGCACGGTCACAAGAAAGCTAACTGCCCTAAATTGAACAACAAGCAAGAATCAGAAGTTTCCACCTACAATTATTGCAAGAAACTCGGGCACTTAAAAGTTAATTGCTTTAAGCTGAAGAACAAGCAAGAAAGGGAAGGTACATTTCTTTAGATTGCCCCTCTAGCTCTAGTTTGTTTTGAGTCTAACAATATTGAAACGTCTTCTGATTCATGGTGGTTTGATTTTGGTGCCACTGTACATGTTGTGAATTCCTTACAAGGACAAATGAATCAGAGGGTCCCAAGTGAGGCACAAAAGATAATCTATGGTATTGTGGGCAATAGTGCATCAGTAGAGAGCATTGGATCAATTTCTTTATATTTTAGTTCAGGACATGTTTTGATTTTGAATAATTTTGTCTATGTTCCTTATGCAAAAAGGAATTTGATTTCAACTTCTGCACTAGATATTTGTGGTTATTCATTTTTTCAAGGAAATGGAAAAATTGATATTCTTTTTGATTCTATTGTTGTTGCTTATGCATCCTTAATATGTGGTTCATATCATTTGAATGATTGGCCACTTAAATTTCCTGATCCTCAAATTAATGCAGTAATTGGGCATAAGCAGCAAAGGTCTAATAATAATTCTTCTATGTTATGGCATCATCGATTAGGCCACATCTCTAGAGAGAGATTGGTAAGAATGACTAGGCAAGCTATTTTACAAGACCTTGATTTCTCAGACTTTGAGATGTGCATTGATTGCATAAAGGGAAAATTCCTTGCTCGAGCTAGAAATAAAGGGGCAAAGAGGTCTGAAAATATCTTGGACCTTATCCATACCAACATATGTGGACCTATTACACCTACATCAATGGGTAGTTTCAAGTACTTCATTATTTTCATAAATGATTACTCAAGGTATGGATGGATTGATCTCCTACGTGAAAAGGGGGAATCTTTAAATGAATTGAAGAACTTTAAAGCGTCAGTTGAATTGAAATCTAGGACGCTGATCAAATCTGTTAGATCCGATAAGGGTGGTGAGTATTATGGCAGATGTACTAAGGTAGTAGGAATCCTAGCCCATTTGCTTTATATCCACAAGAGCATGGCATTGAGGCATAATATACCATGCCTAGCACCCCACAGCAGAATGGGGTTATAGAAAGATGAAGTCGGACTCTCATGGATATGGTTAGAACTATGCTTAACCACTCCACATTGCCAGAGTTCTTATGGGGTGAGGCATTGAGAACTGTTGTCTATATTTTGAATCAAGTTCCAAGAAATCAGTTCCAAAGACACCATATGAATTGTATTTTGGAAAGGCTACCACATTGAAACATATGAGAGTATGGGGTGTAAAGCAAAAATAAAACCCTACAATCCACAGTAGATGAAACTTGATGCTTAAACTATTACTGGTTCCTTCATTGGATATTGCATCGATTCTTGAGGCTATAGATTTTATTTTCCAGATCTCACTACTAGGGTTATCAAATTAGATCAGGAGTATTTCTTTGAAGATGCCATGGACAGTGGGAGTTCGGTACCTAGGTCTGTCACTTTGTATGGTGAAAACAATATTTTGCCCATACCCATTACAATGCCTTCTTCAGCAGGAAGAGATAATGTTGAGAATCAAGATCAATTTGGGGAGAAACTACCCATGGAAATTGATTAAGAGGAACCACCAGTTGTTGAACCAAGGGGATTCCAAAGGATTTGTAGATCAGCTATTCCTAATGATTATGTGGTGTATTTACAAGAATTTGATTCGATGCCATTGATAACTTAGATCACATGTCTTATCAGGAAGCCATATCTACTCCTTGTGCTTCTAAATGGCTAGAGGCTATAAATGATGAAATTGCCTCTATGTATTGCAATCAAGTATGGGAACTTGTAGGCTACCAAAAGGTTTCAAGCCGGTTCATTGCAAATGGATCTTTAAAACAAAATGAGGAGCTATAGGTGAAATTGACAAGTTGAAGGCCAGACTAGTAGCTAAAGGGTATAATCAAAAAGAAGGTATTGATTTCATAGAAACCTTCTCTCCGGTTTCTACTAAGGATTCCTTTAGAGTAGTTATGGCTTTAGTTGCACAATTTGATCTTAAACTTCATCAAATGGATGTTAAGGTGGCTTTTTTGAATGCGGACTTGTATGAAGAGGTCTACATGACTTAACCTGAAGGTTTTGTCGAACTAGGAAAAGAGCACCTAGTGTGCAAACTGAAGAGGTTCATCTATGGACTAAAACAAGTATCAAGGTAATGATATTTGTAATTTGATGAAGTCTATCACCTCAATCAGTTTTGTTGAGAATGTTTCTTATCAATGCATTTATCAGAAATTTGATGGAAGCAATTTTACTATTCTTGTTCTTTATGTTGATGATATCCTATTAGCTAGCAATTTGGTGAATTTTCTCAATTAGACAAAACATTTGCTATCTAGTATTTTTGATATGAAGGAATTGGGAGAAGCCTCTTTCGTTCTTGGGATACAAATTTATTGTTATAGATCTCGTGGCATTCTTGGTTTATCACAAGCAGCTTACATTAAGTGGGTGCTTAAGAAATTTTGAATGGCAGCATGTGCTCCCTCACCTGTTCCATTTCAGAAAGATGAGATTTTGTCAGAACTACATTGTCTCAAGAATGATAAGAAAGAGCCGAAATGAAGAAAATACCATACGCTTTCGCTATTGGTAGCCTTATGTATGTTCAGGTGTGTACTCGTCCGGATATAGCTTTTGCTATCAGCGTGCTTGGTTGGTACTTGAATAATCCTAGTATGGATCATTGGAAAGCTACCAAGAAAGTAATGAGGTACCTTCAGGGTACAAAGAATCATATGTTGACTTACAAAAGATCAGATTCTCTTGAGATCATGGGCTATTCAAATGTTGATTTTAAAAGGAAAAGGGTAAAACCAGACCCTAACCTTGATTCCGAGGAACTAGAATCTCTTGAAATTGTTGGCTACTGAGATTCATATTACGGCTCTTGTTTGGATGATAGGAAATCCATGATTGGCTACGTCTTCATGATGTCTGGAGGAGCTATTTCTTGGAAAAGTGTAAAATAGACAATCACAGCTACCTCATCAATGGAAGTAGAGTCCATTGCTTACTTTGAGGCCACACATCAAAGCTATATGGTTGAGGAACCTGATATTTGGCATGCACTTAGTTGATTCGATATCACGTCTTCTAACCACTTATTGTGACAACCAGTCGGTGCACTTCGCTAATAACCATAGAAATTCAAGCCGAACAAAGCATTTTGATATCAAACTCATGTTTGTTAAAGAGAAGATTGCATAATCCAAGACTCATGTGGCTCACATTCCTAGTATGCAGATGCTTGCAGACCCATTGACCAAGGGCCTACTCGTAGAAGTTTTTCGGAATCATGTAACTTGTATGGGTATTGTGAATTCCTTTGATGCCTTGATTTAGTGGGAGTTTGATATACTTGGTGTCTTGTCACTATTTTTAATTTTTTTTGTATTGTTTGCAAGTGTTATTCAGTTCAGTTGGATGTGTTTATGTCATTTGTATCCCTATAGGATTCAATGATCTTACTGTATTACATTTTTTCCATCACTTGTTTCCCTATAGAAATCAATGATCCTATACTGTTCTATTACTAAACTGAATTTGGAATAAAATTGTGTTCTTTATTCTGCTTAGGTTATAAGGCATTGCATTTGTGTTTAATATCACTTGCTTCCCCATAGGACCCCATGATTATGTGGAGTTTTGTTTCTGGAATTTTGTAAATGACTTAATAATATTAATTTGCTTGATTAATGCAATCCAAGTGGGAGATTGTTGGAATATTTATGGATTTAATCGAGGTGATCGAGGTATTTTAATAGTACCAATATTTCTGGATCAAATAGGTACGCACTATAATTCCTTTTTGTGATTATTGTAACTGAATATACTGAGATACTGTAGCAGTCCATTGATCATTGTGCATAACACACGAATGTCACAAGACTTCATTTATATATATATAATTAATCACTTTGGGCTTCAAATTCAATCAATGAGAAGGTTCTTGTTTCTGGACCTAAATGTAAAAAAGAGAAGTCAAAAGCAACCCATAAGTTTCCTTTAGTTACCATTCTCGGTAGGTAGAAACCGTAAGAAAATTAATTAAGAAGATTATATGATTTTAGAACATTAAATTTAAACATACTTGCGTAAAACATTCTATCATATTTGAAAGAAATAAGATAAGTGTTGAATCAAGAGCTTGGAATAAAGATATCAAAGGTGCACAAAAGGTTTCAAGTGAAGGAATTCTAGAAAAATCAGTGCAAGAATAGATGTAGAATATTTAGTAATGTTTTAATTTGAGTAAAAGACTTTAATTTGATGAAAAGATGTTTTAAAACCTTGATTCTATGTTAATTCATGGAATATTTGAAAAACACTCACCAACAGACGAAGTTTGAAAGGTTTATACTGATTTGCTGTTTTGAAAATTTGAACTTTGGCCTTGGAAATTCTAATTTCGTATTGAAAATGAGTAGGTCTCAAAAGAGGCTTCTCTGATAGACGAATTCTGACTTGAGAAATTCAAATTTTGATACGTGTCTGAAAAGAGCTTTCTCTGACAGACGAACTTTGGCTTTTGAAAATTCGAATTTCAGATAAAATGCAACTTATGAAAATTGAAAAATTCGTCTAAGAATATGTCAAAATTTATCTGAAACCAAGTTTAGATAGAGTTTCAAAATTGCTCACTGACAGACGAACTTTGAACATGAAAATTTGAATTTCAGAAACAAAGCTTGTGAGTCTGTTAGAATGATATATTGACATACGAATGACAATATTCATAAATTCAAACTTTGAAGTAAGTCTGAAAAGAGGTTTCTTTGACAGACGAGCTTTGCCTTTTGAAAATTCAAATTTCGAATAAGATGAACTACTGTGCCTTATTAAACCGGCTATTAACAGACGAATTTTGGGTTCCAAAATTCAAATTTTGAAGACACTGTAGCAAAATGAAATTACTGTTCACACTTAACAGAAAGACTTTCAACATGAAAATTCGTATGTTCCAACATAGAATCATTTTCTAAAAATGAAAATTCGAATTTTGCTTTATAACAGACGAACTTCGGGAGTTCAACATTAAAGGCTGTGCCTTTTGGTTTCTGCAAAATTTGTCTGTTAACTAACTGAAATTTGAACTTTGAGTGTCAGAAGCATTAAATGTGGTTGGTGAACGAGTAGTTTCTCAGAGTAACCGTTGGGTAACATCTCTAACGGCTAGATCTTGTCTCTAACATATAGTTGGGGTAGAAATCTATAAATAGAACTTCATTTGAAGATGTGGGTAATGAAAATTACGTTGTATATACTGAAACTCTGCAAAATTATCAACTCAAAGTCTCTTACTCTCACATACTTCATTCTTTGTACCTTAACTTTCATATACACTTCGATTAAGAGCGTTTATTCATTGTAAACAATCTTATCTTCATCTGGAAGAAAGATTTTCTTGTGAGGGGATATCACAAGGGATTGGGGAAGCACTTAGTGAGAGTGCAAAGAGAGAAAGTGTGAGCTCTAGAAACAGAGCATCAACTCTGTACTGTGGCATTTGCAAGAAGCCCACTGAATTCTTGCAGGATAGTGGAAAATCTCAAGTGGTGACTTAGGGACTGGACGTAGGTCAAGTTGAGAGACCGAACCAGGATAAATATCTGAGTCTTCTCTTCCCTACTACTACTTTTACTGTTTATTCATTTATACTCTGTTTTACTATCACCCTTTGCTTTCTTCACTTTCTTGACGTTTTGCAGAAAATTTTTAATCTTTTCAATTCATCCCCCTCTTGGGAAGCCAGCTTATCTAACAATAAGTAGTTAAATCTCTAAGGATTAAAGAACTAGAACTTTCTCTATTTGTTCCTACTTCCAATTATACCTTTCAATGAGGCAAGGTATTACAAAGTAATGGATGTGATGACAAAGGGATATAGACCAGTATAAATAAATCCTATTATCCTCCTATGATAGATCTATGAGTTAGGCTTACATTATTAACCCACACTAATCGGTTCATCCCCCTCTTTGGAAGCCAGCTTATCTAATAAGTGGTATCAGAGCCCAGATTCCCTATCAAAGGATTTAACAGTCCAGGAAATACAATGGCTGGCTTTGGAGAAAGCATACTACCAGTGGAAAACAACACAAATATACCACTTGGCTTCAGTGGAGAACATTATGGATACTGGAAGATGAGGATGCAAATCTATCTTCAATCAATTGATCTGGACATCTAGTCCATCATCCAGAAGGGAGATTTTGTCCTAATGGCATTGCAGGATGATGGGAAGTACAGAGAGAAGCCAGAAGCTGAATGGATAGAGGAAGATAAAAGAAGAGTCTTGCTGAACTTCAAGGCAAAACACTGCTTGGTCAGTGTATTGAATCAAGACGAATTCTACAGGGTCTCACAGTGCTCCACTGCCAAGGAAATATGGGACACCTTGCAAATTGCTCATGAAGGAACAACTAGAGTTAGAGAAAACAAATTGAACATCTGCATAGGTGAATATGAAAGCTTCAGAATGACAGATGGAGAAAGTGTAAAAGAGCTCTAGAAGAGATTCACCCTCATTGTGAATCAACTGAAGAGTCTGGGAAAGGAGTACACTCAGACAGAAAAGCTCAGAAAGATCCTCAGAGCTATCCCTCTGGAATGGCAACCTAAAGTAACAGCAATAGAGGAAGTCAGAGGAGAATTAATGGCCTCTGTCATAGCTCTTTTTGGTAGCCTCGAGGAGTATGAAGGAAAAATGAAGGCTCTCAATGAGGCAAGACAAGACAGAAAGAAGAAAGGTCTTACTTTGAAAGCTATTGAGGAGAAAGAAGAATAATCTGACGATGGAGATGAGCTAGATGAAGAAACTTTGGCTATGATGGTTAGAGAATTTGGAAGATTCTATAGCAAGAAGAGAAACAAGAAAATCTTTAAGCAAGGAGCAGCTGGAGATAGCAAGAGAGAAGTAAAAGAACCTGTCACTTGCTGCGAGTGCAAAAAGCAGGGACATATCAAATGGGATTGTCCACAATTCCTCAAGAAGCAAGAGAAAGAAAAGAAAGCTGGAGACAAAGGCAAGAAGAAAAGAGCGTACATCTCATCAATATGGGGCAACAGCTCAGATGAGGAAGAAGATGATAAAGATGAAATTGCCAACATCTGCCTGATGGCACTTGCCTCTGAAGAAGCTGAAATCCCATGCAACAGTGATCAAGAAGATGAGGTATATGAATCTGAACCTTTATATTCTGAATTACTAGATGCATTTCATGAGTTGCATGATGAATTTGTTAATGTTGCCAAAGAATTGAAGCAAGCTAAGAAAAAGATTAACAAACTAGAATCTTAATGCGACATCTCTGAAATTGCTTTTCTGCCTATTGCTGAATCTGCTTACTGTAAATCATGTATTGAATTAAAACAAACCAATGACTATCTAATAAAAAGCATGTCTAGGCTTACTAAAGGTAAAGATATGTTGTTTGCTTTAATGGAAAGCTAAAGAATATCACAGGGAAAAGCTGGAGTTGACTATAATCCTTGTGTAGTCAAAGAAAACATTAGGAAAAAGAATTAGAATGTATATAAGAGACATTTTGTGCATGCTAGTACCAATAGAAAGAAAGATCATGCTTCACGTCACATTGAATCTTATGATCAACCAAGGCATGCAAAACAAAAATATTATCTGTATTGTTTTCTTCCTGCATCTCAATCCAGCAGTCCTTTCACCATCTATCACTTCTGTAACAAAAAGGGACATATCTCCAGTTCATGTGCTTTAAAGAAAAATGGATTTCGTAAGAAGGTTAAATGGGTTCCCAAAGGTACATCTGTATCTAGGGAAAAGACTACTGATAAAAAAGGACCGAAGCAAATTTGGGTACCTAAAAAGAAAATATGAACTTTGTTTTGCAGGTTTGTCTTAAAGCTAAAAATAGCAATAAATGGTATATGGACAGTGCCTGCTCAAGTCACATGACTGGTGATAAGGAGAAGTTCATCATTCTTAGAGACAAGAAAGGAGGAAAGGTGACCTTTCGAGGTGATCAATATGGCAAAATAGTTGGCATTGGCATTGTGGGGAAGAATCCTAAAACATCCATTGAAGATGTGCTGTTTGTAATTGGCTTCAACCACAATCTGCTAAGTGTGAGTCAGACATGTGACAAGGGAAACTGGGTATTGTTTGACTTAAAGTTCTACCTGGTCATCAGAAAAAGTGATCACAAAGTGATCCTCAAAGCTCAAAGAGATAGTAACTGCTATACTATTGATCTTGATGAACATCCTCCCTTAGATTCTGTCTGTTTGATTAGCCAGGATAATAATAGTTGGTTGTGGCATAGAAGATTAGCTCATGTTAATATGAATTAACTATCAGAACTGGTTAAAAATGAGTTAGTCATTGGCCTACCAAAAATCACTTTTGAAAAAGACAAAGAGTGTGATGCATGCCTAAGAGGAAAACAAACTAAATCATCTTTTAAATCAAAAAACGTAGTTACCACAACTAAACCACTAGAACTATTGCATATGGATCTGATTGGTCCATATAGGGTAAAAAGCATTAGTGGAAATCTGTATGTGCTTGTAATTGTGGATGATTACTCTAGATTTACCTGGACACTGTTTCGTTCTTCTAAGAGTGATACATTTGATGCATTTGTAACCTTAGCTAAGAATGTGCAAAATGAGAAGGGTATTTTTATTGTGTTTATTAGGTCAGATCATGAAGGAGAGTTTGAGAATTCATACTTCCTGGAGTATTGTGATGAGCATGGAATTGATCATAACTTCTCAGCCCCAAGAACTCCTTAACAAAATGGAGTGGTGGAGAGAAAGAACAGAATAATTGGAGAGATGGCAAGAGCAATGCTAAATGAAAAGGAACTCTCTCAAGTATTCTGGGCTGATGCAGTAAACACAACAAGTTACATCATAAATAGAGCCTACATTAGACCTATTCTTGGGAAGACTCCTTATGAGCTATACAAAGGAAAGAAGCCATACCTCTCACATCTACATATATTTGGCTGTAAGTGCTTCATCCATAATAATGGAAAGGAGAAATTGGGTAAGTTTGACGTCAAATCTGACGAAGGTATATTTCTGGGCTATTCTAGTAGAAGTAAGGCATATAGAGTTTTTAATAAGAAGTCTAAATTAGTAGAAGAATCTATGCATGTAGTATTTATTGAAAATGAAACTGTTTCCAAACATGTCACTGATGATGATGATCTTATTTCAAACTTTAAAAATTTAGATATTTCTGATGAAGGTAAAATTGAACCTCCAAAAATATCTGAATCTATTAACATAGAGGAAGATATTCAGGAGAAAGACTTTGAGGATGAATATACTGAAGAAATGCCTCAAGAACTCCCTAGAGCTTGGAGATATCAAAGGAATCATCCTGTTGATCAAGTGATAGGGGATGTTCAAGAGGAAGTTAAAACCAGAAAACAGTTAAGGGATCAAATGATAAACTGTGCTTTTATTTCTCAAATTGAACCTAAATGTACTGAAGAAGCCTTAACTGATGAATACTAGATTTTAGCTATGTAAGATGAGTTGAATCAGTTTGAAAGAAATCAAGTTTGGGATTTAATGCCCAGACCCAAAAATCATCCTGTCATTGGCACTAAATGGGTTTTTAGAAATAAGTTTGATGAATCTGGATTAATAATAAGAAATAAAGCTAGATTGGTTGCCAAAGGATATAATCAAGAAGAAGGAATTGATTTTGAAGAAAGCTTTACTCCAGTGGCTAGATTAGAAGCAATTAGAATTATGTTAGCATATGCATGCATGAAAAATATTATGTTATATCGAATGGATGTGAAGATGCTTTTCTTAATGAATATATCATGAAAGAAGTTTATGTAGACCAATCTCCAAGCTTTGAGGACTCCATAAAATCAAACCATATTTATAAACTGAAGAAAGCCCTTTACGGTTTAAAGCAAGCCCCTAGAGCATGGTAAGAAAGGTTAAGCAATTTTCTAATTGAAAAGGGGTTCAATAGAGGAAAAGTAGATACAACTTTATTTACTAAGAAAGAAAATAAAGATTTACTTATTGTTCAAATCTATATTGATGATATTATATTCGGTGCTACTAATGACTCTCTTTGCAAAAATTTTTCTAATCTAATGCAGGGAGAATTTGAATGTCCATGATGGGTGAACTCAACTTCTTCCTTGGATTGCAAATTAAGTAATGTGATAATGACATCTTTCTCAATCAATCCAAGTATCTGAAAGAATTGCTGAAAAAGTTTGGGATGGAGAATGTCAAGCCAATGGGAACACCTATGGCTACTGCAACCAAACTGGATATGGATGAAGGGGGAAAATGTATGATATAACCCAGTACAGAAGAATGATTGGATCTCTGCTATACCTAACTACCAACAGACCTGACATCATGTTCAGTGTCTATATGTGTGCAAGGTTCTAATCATGTCCTAAAGAAACCCATGCAACTGCTGTAAAATGTATCTTCAGATATCTTATTGGAACATCACAGATGGGTCTTTACTATCCAAAGAGCAATGGAGAAGATCTAAAAGGATACACTGATGCTGACTTTGCAGGATCCAAAACTAACAGAAAAAGAACAAGTGGAACGTGTCAGTTTCTTAGAGGATTATTGGTTTTATGGTTTAGCAAGAAGCAAAATAATGTGGCCTTGTCCATGGCAGAAGCTGAATATATTGTAGCTGGAAGCTGTTGTGCGCAAGTCATCTGGATGAAACAGTAGCCTGAAGATCTTGAGATTGAGATAAAAGAAATACCTATAATGTGTGACAACCAAAGTGCCATTAACATTACAAAGAATCCTGTCATGCACTCAAGGACAAAGCATATTGAAGTTAGGCACCACTTCATAAGGGATCATGTTCTGAAAGGAGAAATTAGATTAGAATACATCCCAACAGAAGATCAAGTAGTTGACATCTTGACAAAGCCTCTGTCAGAAGATAGACATTGTAAAATCAGGAGAGAATTGGGTATGATAAATCCTAATGAACTATGAGTAAATCCTTGTGCAAATATGTTTTTAGAATTTTTAACATTAATTTAATTCTAACTTTAGCATCGGAGTGAGTTTAATTTAAGTTGCAAGTGCTCCTCATAAGGTTCAATGATAGTAAATCTAAAAAATGGAGCACTTCAGAATGGAACAAGTCAAAAAGTGAGAAAGAAAGCTAGAAATTAGAGTTTCTGAATCCATTCTGTAAGTTTATAAAGTTAAAATTCGCATTTTAGATGTGTAATAGACGAATTTCATTGATAAATTATGTTTCAGAACAAGTCAGCATGTTTGACATTCTAATTTTAATGCCTATCAGACGAACTTCAGCTTGGTTTACATTGTAACTGTTCTCAGTGGTCCCTCGAAATTCGTCTGTTAGTCTATGAAAATTTGAATTTTCAAAAATAAAAGTTTTAATGTTATCTTTGTTCAACATAATGATTATACAAATTTCTATTTCTTAACATACGCATGTTGGAAAACCTTTACAAAGTGTTGAAATTCGAATTTCTGATTCAAAATTCGTCTGTTGAAACATGCTCACAATGTTGAATCTCTGAAAGATGAATTTCCATAAGCATAATTCGTTTGGTGTTTGTTGTATTGATTATTGCTTGATGCCTGTTCTTCGAAATTCAAACTTTGTTGCAACAAAGTTCGTCTATTCATTTTATGCTGCCTGGACCAAGCCTCTGTTAGATGAACTTTTAGAAGAAAATTCATCTGTCAGTAAGCTTTGCTGAATGATTTAACTTTTAACTGCTCGAAATTTGAATTTTGACCCCTCAAAATTCGTCTGTCAGGCGATTACTTATGTTAAAACCGACAATTTTCCTCTGAACAGAAGCAACCCTATTCATCTCTTCTCTGAGTTTGTTCAAATTCTCTCTTCAATACTCTTCAATTCTGACCATAAATCTTCATTTTCCATCGTTTAAACTCCTTTTCGCATCCTATAAACACATTCTTAGCTTTATTATGAATAATTCATTCACGGAAATGGCTCGAGTGAAAAATCCAGAAGTTGGAAAGGGAGAGTCTCGGCCAAAGAGAACCGTGAAATCCCAATATGCTTCAAAGGAAAGTGAGAAAGAGAAAAGAAAAGGCGAATCAAGCAAAGCCACTCCCTCCAAACGGCAAAAAATAACTCCAAAGGCTAAATCAAAGAAAGCTGGACCTTCTTCACCAAAGAAAACAGAGCCTTCGGTCCCTGTTCCTGTTGCTGCTATTGCTTCCACCTCCTCCAGTACTGAGTCAGGAGAATATGAGCTAACCACATTGCCATTATGGAGCAATGCTCACATTCAGGAAGAGTACATGACCAAGTTTGTGGGCAAGAAGGTAATCAAACCTCACTGTGTCAATATGGAGGAATTTTTAATCTGTAACAACTTTGATGCCGGGCTTTGGATGATGAGATACAAGAATTTGTTAGAGATATTGGATAGGTACAATGATGAGATAGTCAAAACGTGGTATGCCTCTCTGAAATACACAACAAGAAAAGGAAGTGAGAGGTTAATTTGAGATCAAGGACCATCCGGTTAACAGATGAAACCCTTAATGAGGTGTTAGAGATTCTAGGGTAAGATGGCCTTAAGATTGACATCACTGCCTCGGGTATATGGATGAGGTAGAGACTGCTGATGAAGAAAGTGGCCCCTTTTTGAACTACAAAGAGAGCACAATCCTGAACACTTTGTTTAGAAGAAAGGAGAATAGGCCACCCATAAACTTGCTGAAGCCTACTGACCTCAGTGCTCAAGTGAGAATCTTACACTACATAGTGTCTAGGGTTATCTTCAACAAAGGAGGCAGCTTTAACCTGATCACAAGGGCAGAGGCACATGTAATGGCTGCAGTCATGCGTGGAAAGCTTATCAACATGGGACATATAATTCTCCAACGTATGATCAAGGCAAGGGATTAAAGGAAAGACTCTACACTTCCTTATGCAGCAATCATCTCTAGGATCCTTTAATATGCCAGAATTCAGCATCTTGAGAAAGGGAAAGAAAAGCCTACTGAGATCTTCAAAGAAGAAGAGCTGCAAAGGATGGGGATAGAGAAGAAAGATGGAAGATGGATTGGAAAGGGAGCTGGAAAATCTGAAGATCTCTTCTTTGATGAAGATACCTCCCTGCCACAAGAAAGTACCTTTGAGGCTCTTCCAAGATCTGCACCTCAGCCTTTTCAGCCTGTTCCATCCCCATCTCGGCCTGCTCAAACTCTAATTCCATTAACTCCCTCATCTCGTGCTAAGCCAACCAAGATCACTGAGTTGTATGATAGTTTATCTACACTCATACTCAGCATCAAGGATGAGCAAAATGCCAAGTTTGCTTATCTGCAAGATCAAATCCACCAGTTGGCAAAGAACATGAAGGTAGTAGCTGATGCATATGAAGATATAAGGAGTGTCATTCCTGCCACATCAGCTCCACCTCAGCCAGGATTCTCTGAGCCTGCTAAGTCTCCAACTCCTATGCCTCCAAGCCTCTTTGTGCTAGCATCTCCTGAGCTTGATGATGGTGTACATGACATTAAGGTTGCTGGTGCACTGAGCACACCACAAGCCTCCAGCAATGAAGCAAGTCCTGGTCCTCCCTTGGACTATGGTATGGAAGAAGAAGGCCCTCAAGATTCAAGCTTTCATGACCCCATTCCAGCAGATGCTCAAGAGTCAATCCTGTCCCAGTAAGAATCTGAGCAAGTACAAAGATTAAAGGCTGTACCTTTTGGTTTCTGCAAAATTCATCTGTTAACCAACTGAAATTCGAACTTTGAGTGTCAGAAGCATTGAATGTGGTTGGTGAACGGGTAGTTTCTCAGAGTAACCATTGAGTAACATCTCTAACGGTTAGATCTTGTCTCTAACATATAGTTGGGGTAGAAATCTATAAATAGAACTTCATTTGAAGATGTGGGTAATGAAAATTACTTTGTATATACTGAAACTCTGCAAAATCATCAACTCAAAGTCTCTTACTCTCACATACTTCATTCTTTGTACCTTAACTTTCATATACACTCCAATTAAGAGAGTTTATTCATTGTAAATAATCTTATCTTCATCTGGAAGAAAGATTTTCTTGCGAGGGGATATCACAAGGGATTGGGGAAGCACTTAGTGAGAGTGCAAAGAGAGAAAGTGTGAGCTCTAGAAATAGAGCATCAACTCTGTACTGTGGCATTTGCAAGAAGCCCACTGAATTCTTACAGGATAGTGGAAAATCTCAAGTGGTGACTTGGGGACTGGACATAGGTCAAGTTGAGAGACCGAACCAGGATAAATATCTAAGTCTTCTCTTCCCTACTACTACTTTTACTGTTTATTCATTTATACTCTGTTTTACTATCACCCTTTGCTTTCTTCACTTTCTTGACGTTTTGCAGAAAATTTTTAATCTTTCCAATTCATCCCCCTCTTGGGAAGCCAGCTTATCTAACAATAAGTAGTTAAATCTCTAAGGATTAAAGAACTAGAACTTTCTCTATTTGTTCCTACTTCCAATTATACCTTTCAATGAGGCAAGGTATTACAAAGTAATGGATGTGATGACAAAGGGATATAGACCAGTATAAATAAATCCTATTATCCTCCTATGATAGATCTATGAGTTAGGCTTACATTATTAACCCACACTAATCAATTTGAGAGATATACAACCCAAAATATAATAGAATTATTTAACTTATTAGGTGGGCTCAACTTACATTCCTATATGGATGACCAAATTAATATCAGTCTATTTTTCACAAATTAATTAATTGAAACCCACACAAAAAGTTCTAACAAAGAAACTAGTCAGAACATCCAATCAACTCTTATAAATGAAAATATAAGGAGTAGCAGAATAGGTGAGGGGAATCTAGAAAGGTATATATGTATTTCATGGTTTTAGTATAGTAGGGTCACGTAAGAACTGCCCTGGAAGATGCAACCTTTGGGAAGCTACTGCTAATACTATTAGAAAATGAAGCAAGCGTCTTCTGTAATACCCACTCATTGGAGAGGATATAGATTTGACACCACTGGGACCATATATATGAAAGATTTGTGTTTATACCCACTTCCCCAAAGCTTCAAATATTTTCTGCTAAATATTCACTTCACAAGAACTCATTTCGATGGAGAATAATGTTGAAATTTGTATGAGATGTAGGGTGGGAGGAAGGTGCTGTCTCAAATTCATTTACATGCAGACACACACACACATATGCACACTACCCTCTACCTTCTTTTGCTGCTATAACATTTATTTTGTTTACCTCTATTTTTAATCTAGGGAACAGAGTATTTCTCATTGCCTTTTTTTGTCATTGCTTTTATTTCCTGTATTTGCTTTTCTGTTACATAACAAATGCATCAAGCTGCGTGAGAGACATTTGTAGTAATTGGTGTGTGAAATTATCGGTTGCAATGACTCAGAAGTTTTACCTTTGCTTAAGTCTATTGAGCTCTTGCAGAAACCAGCCCTAACCAATTATGAACACTATGGATTCACAGGGTTTAAATGGGCAAGTGCAGCGTTGTGTTTTGATGCTTATAAAATGATGTGGCATCTAGCATGTTTAGGTGAGCTTGTTACTCATCCATGAATCAGTCACATACTACCCGGTTAGCCATGTCAGCATCTTTGACGCCGTTCACTGCCACATGGCTTATTCTTGGACCTTTTCATACAAATTGACTAAAAGCAGGGATTAATGTGCTTAACAGAGAAAAGTATAGAGAGCAGTTTAAAAAAAGTTGAAGTGTTGGGATCAATTTTAAAACTAGTGTAAATTATAAGGATTAAAAGTATAATTTCTCATTTTAGTTTATCTTATGTTTTGGTGAAAATGATAATAAAATGTAATTAGTGGAATACCTGAAAAGACGAAAGCAACATTATCTCCACCATTCATGTGAGAGAACCTAGAAAATGCATAGCAAATTTGAAGCTTAGAACCATTGAGAGCTGGTTTCATCTGGCAAAGGTCTTGAATTAAAAAATTGGATGACTTGAGTTTGAATCTTAAAAATGCAACCGCGTTAAATACTTAGTGATAGAGCTTGTCTATCAAAAGAGACCAATCAAAATTTGAAGTATAAAGAAAAACATACAACAAATCTCCAACAAGAATTAAGCATCCAAAAGAGCATACCAGACGCATAAGAAGATTAATTCAAACGGCCAAGCAAAGGGAATGAAAATTATAATGCTTAGTATTTAAGAATTTAAAATGATCCAATCCATCATGCATGAACTCAAATTGAACACAATTAGAAACCATCATAATCATATATAATAGACCCACTTTTACCTAAAATCAAGTTTGCAAAATGAAGATTCAAATTTAAGTTTGTGAACTCTAATCTATACACACACTTCATCTTTTTCTTTTTTATTTACTTTGTGTTTTTTCCCCATTCACACTTAAAGTTGTGCATTTAAGCCCCATTTGGTTGGTGGAAAAAATTTGAAGGAAAAGAGAGGAGAGAAAAGTTTCATAATGGAAAAGAAGGGAAAGAAAATATATTATTAGAAAATATGTATGGTTGGTTAAGGGCAGGAAAGATGTTTAATTAAAAAAATCCTTTGGTTTGTGCAAAAGATGGAAAAGAAAGGAAAATGAAAATGTGAAATATCCAAAATACCCTTCCTTTGAAAAATATTAATAATGATAGATTTTATTTTTTAAAATGATAAAATACATTAAAATAGTTATTTTAAATTATCATTATTAATAAATTAATAATAACAATTTAAACAATAATTTTTCACTTAAATTTTTTTTAAATAAGAGCAACTAATTAACAGAAATACCAAAACTTAGGGAAAAGATCTCACAAAAATCCTTTTCATTATTCATATAAATATAATATTTATATAGATAAAGCTTATCAGCCATATCTGTATGCCTCTTGAAGCTTCTTGATAAACATCTCAAAGCTTTCTTTTTTTCTTTTTCATCAAGATAGGTGTCTTTTGCAATTTCGTAACAGTTCCTTTCCTTCTCTCTTCCTCTGCAATCAATTGGTTCTTGTTGCCCTTGGTTTCAAGAGGTGTTGGCTTCAGATCGATTTCTTTAACCATCATATATAGAGATGACGATCTTTGGGAGAGAGAAAGGAAGAAGAACCAGTTTGCTTATTACAGTCATTAATCTTGGTTGGAATCAGGTATTCAGAATTCTGCCAATTTTCATCGTGCCATCCGTCTTACTTGTTGGAATTTTATTTGTATCATGTGTGATTAGCATTAATCAATAGTCAAAATTTTATATCTATAGTATAATCATTCAAATATTAAGTAATTATTTATTCACTTTAGTAAAAGTGGATTGGGTATTAATAATTGAATAATTCATAATAGGTTAGAAATATTTAATTATAACTATTCTGGAAGGGACCCAACCTGCGTACTAACTTTGAAATCGGTAATTCTATTTAATTAAACTGACTGTAATGGCAATTTTGTAATTTCTGAGAAGGTTTGAAATCCTAATGCTAGTAGTATAAATACTTTCTCTTGAAAAACCCTAAACATCTTTCCCTCAAGTTTGGGGAAGCAAGTTGTAGATCTCCTTCCTCTCATCATGACTGTGAATACAATATTTTGTGGGACACATTTAGCAAAAAATAATAAATAATAGAAATACAAAAAAAAAAAGTCTCTCTTAGGATTCATAGGAAAAATAATAAAATAAATCCATAATATTTTAGAAGATTATCCCTTAAGAGATGAAAAAGGTTAAACATAAAATATTATTGGATTATAAAGAGATTAAATATAAAATATTCATGGGTTATTTTAAAATATTTTAGATTATCCCTTAATTAAAATGCATAATATAAAGAAACAAAAATAAAAGAAAAGGAATCTAAGGATTATCTTTGAAAATCTTGCTAACTTCCCCATCCATAGGATTTGAAAAAATATAGAAATAATATAAAGTAAAAGAGAAGAGGAATTAAATCAATAATAATAAATATTTTTTAAATGAGATTCAATAATTTTCAAAAGATTAGGAAATTAAAATATTATTCTTATATGATTCTCATCTTTAAAATTTAAAATGTTTTAAATTAAAAATAAAGAAATAGCAAGCCCCTCTATAAATAAAAAGATATGAGAGTCAGAGGAATTAAAAAACAAATTGAGAGAACTCTAAATGTGAGTTGGAGAGTTTTGGGAGATCAAGAAGAAGAGAGGCAAGAGTAAGGCCTTGAATAGAAATCGAAGGGAAGACTAGGTGCTGCAAGAAATTCATCGCAATGCGCAGTATTTGTGCAGGTAAGCTCGCGATGAAGCTTGCGGTAATTTTTTTTTAAGTAGTTGATCCTAGTCATCTTAATTTCCTCAATTAATTTGCTTGATATGTGTTACATGGGTTTATGATGTGTTGACGTTGTGTGAAGATTTGAAGTGTGTCCCTTATTTTCTTTGTCCTGCAACCATCATAGCAGGATGATTATATGTTTGAAATTATTGGAAATTGGGGAAATTTTATGGTTGGGTATTAACAGTAAGATAAGAAAAAAAAAAACTAGTGCACTAGAATTGCTATAGTTTGGGATTATTTTATTCGAATTTCTCTTCATTTCCGAAATCGTCTTCCTCTCTATTCTTAGTTTAATTTATAGAGTTGGCCATGAGGGATACTAATTATCTCCGTGGATAGTTTTGGTATTAACTAAGAGACTATATATGATCCTAATTTTTGTCATAATAATTCATATCTATTAAAATATGATTCCAAAGAATCCAAAATTAATATTAATAATATTTAAAAAAAATCTATCTTGTCCTTCTTTCCTAATTGTTTTTTTCTTTACCACAAGAGATACCCATAATCCCTGTGTGTATTTAATATATTATTTAAGAAATTATGAGTGATACCAATTTTCACCATAATTACTTATACGTTAAAAAAAATGATCTCAAAATAAAAGGAAATTAATAAATTTCTTTTTTTTTTAAAAAAAAAAAAGTTCTCTCTTTCTTCACAATTTAAATGTTTGCCATAAAGGATACCAATTTTCTCTATCTTCATTTAAAGTGTTATATAAAGGGGTTATGAGTGTTACTAATTTTCACAATAGAACTACTTGTATCTTCTAGAGCCAATTTATAAATATCCTGAAAGAAATATTTTTCCTATTTTAAAATCTAAAATTGTTTCCAAAAGCAAAATAATATGATTTTTAAAATAAAACAAAAAATAAAGTATCTTCCTAAAAAATATAAAATAAAAATTAAATAATAAAGAAATAACTCATCCCTTCTACAAAATTAAAAGACACAAAGTAATCACAAAATCTTTATTTAAAAGACACAAACCAATAGATATGCCCTTTCATTTTAAACTATGTGGACTTTGATCTCTCTTATGGGTATGTAGGCCCAATACATTACGCCAAAATTGAGAATAGTTGACTTTTGTTTTTTACCTTTATTGACATTTCCAAAACGCCATTTAATAACATGCTGGTGAAAATCATACAAAAACATTATCGTTTAAGAAACGCCAACTAAAGGCAGACTTTAGTTGGCATTTCTTTGTTAAATGTCAACTAAAGTATTACTTTAGTTGGCGTTTAACAACTAAAGTGTTTCTTTAGTTAGCATTTTTCTGATAAATGCCAACTCAAGTCTGAAGACTTTAGTTGGCATTTAACAAAGAAACGCCAACTAATGTCTGCCTTTAGTTGGTGTTTCTCTTTTAAATGCCAACTTTTTCTATTATTGAATAATTTGGATGGCGTTTCCAGTAAAACACCAACGAAATATTTTTTTTTAAATTTCACTACTTCCCTTTAAACCTATACACTTACAACCTGTAGCAAGCATAGAACATTTTTTCCCAATCAGTATGTCCCAGTAGTATCATCAATAACTAAGACAGTTTCTTATATTATTTTCAACAAAATTGAGACAAACTTTTTGAACAATTTAGATATAAACTATACTTACAAAACTATACTCAAGTTTTAAACAACTATAACAACAAAAGCAATGTGTCCAAAACTAACAAGAATAACATGTCCAAAAACTACCAACAATATACTACAAAGAATATGTCCAAAAGAATATTGTCAAAACTACAAATTCAACCTTAGTTTTCCCACAAGTTAGCCTATAAGCATGTCCACCAAAATTATCACCTTCTCTTGCTATTCTCTCACTACAACCTTATCTTTTGATGCTTCACCTTTCCTTTACAACATCCACACCTGCACCATATAAGCAAATGTTATATATTGGCATAATCTAGATCAATTTTTTCACAAGGTTATTCATAATAAAAACAAGTTAAATTTACCTCTCTATTCATAGACACTTATCAAGGATGAACTTACACCACTCTTTGATGAGTTCCTCTATTTGTGTATCGGAGTATTCAAAATAAGAGGTGTCAGGGAAGTACTGTAAATTAAAAATTTTTACATAAGTGAAATTGGCAAAATTTTATAAGCATTAATGTAAATATAAAATTACATACCGTGTCTGGGATTATACTATGACCATGTGTGATGATATCATTCATGAATGACATCACATAGTATCCACAGTCATTATCATTTGGTTGTTTTGGACAGTAAAGAGAAAAATTATATTAACTATACAATACAGAAATGTTACTCTCAACATTTGTTGATTGAATATAAATTTATACATACCCGTATCTTCTTTCATTTATATAACAAGGAAGTTAAAGGTTTTACCATTTTGCCATTATGATAATCTCTACACCCCCGGGCCGCTTGAAATATTGACACAGCACTGTTTAACCATAAAATATAAAAAAGGTTAGAATGAGCAAAACCTAATTTGATTTATTACATATAAGTGTGAAACATTAAATACATCAAAAATAAATATATTGTTCTTACTTATTAAGTATCCCCATCATTTATTTGCAAAGTTTCGGATCAAAATTCAAAGGATCCAAAAAATAGATAGTCAGCTCTAATGGATTGATTGCAATTAACATCCAGTGTCCGCTATGAAAAAAATAACCAATGTCATTAGCAGTTGACATCAAATACATGAAATTTTGAAAGTTGACTCACACATTATGATATGGAATCAAGAATAAGACATCTTTGTCAGCCCTTGCAGTGAATGCATCTGCAATTAACTGGTACTATTCAGTAATCTTACTATCCGGCAATTTTGGAACATAAGAAACTACCTCTTCAGGATGGATGAATATAAATTTGTTCGTAAGATTGCAAGGCACTAATAATGTCTCGTAGAGGTATCTTGAATAGAAACAAAATAAAAAACAACATAGGTTAATATGAAAGCCTAAAGTGAAAAAAATGAAAACAAAATAGATTAATATCAATTACCTTATGTACAGGTTAACATTCACAACCCCGATCCACTTCCAATGGATGATGTAATAAACAATTTTAGCATTGATACTTTCAAATACTACCTTATTATAAATGTTCTTGTCAAATTTCACACATTTTTCTACTTTGTCATTAAGCGAATGTGGTAGAAACTTGACAATCATCCTTCGAAAAGTGTCTGGAACTGTATGCTTGGGCGATTGCATGAGTGGTGGAGCTACTGATTCCTTTGATTGTCTTGACCCTCGGACATCACTCTTTCCCTTTAACTAAGCAACAAAGTGGAAAATTTTGAGATTAACCATGGTAATCATGTTCTGAAATTTCACACAAAGATCATACATAGAAATAAAGATACATGTTATATCTCTATAGGTCCTCTAAACACAACCTCAGTATCTAGTGGCTTATTCAATACATCTAGTATCAATTTAGTATCACATCAGAACTAAAGATACATGTTAACAAATAGATAGCATACATATTGTTTAATCCTTTTAGTTAACACAAACATCAAAACGTAAAGCCACAACTGATCTAAAAGGGTTTGAGTCACATAGCAGCGTGATACAAAGAGTCTTACACACTATCAACTAACATATCTTTACTAATGGAGCAGTAGTGATGAGGTGTATGGGCCAAGCTATGAAGCTGCCCAATGCCATTCCTACTGTTTCCATGTCCCCCGTAGGAACAGGCAACCTAGCACCCTCCTCCCTAACTACCTCAATCTGCACTTTGAGATGGTTTGCAGGTACAGGTGCATTGTGAAGCATCTCTTCAGGGCTATTATGCATATACCCCTCTGCAACCACGCGCCGATTAGGTGTATCTAACCAAAACTAGCAATATGAATGACCCTGTTCCAATCAATGCATTAGAAATCAACCATTTATTAGGGGTAAAAAAAATATCTCTTAACTTGTTAATGACAGTAATTACCTGAAGGAGTTCCTGAGGGGTAATAGTGTAACTATCTTTGGCACTAGTCGCCGCTGGTGGTGTCCCTTGCGTTCATTGCAGTTGAAGCACCATGTTCATCAATTCAGCTAATCGGAGCTGCATCTGAGATTGGGTCTGATGTTGTTCTTGAACAATAGCCTCCAATTGGGCAACCTTGGCAGCATCTGATGATGATCGAGGCCCAAAAAAGGCTTTGTGTGTCACACCAAACCCTGCGCCCCTAACATGACCAGGATACTCAGGGGCTCCCAGTGTCTTACCAAGTATATCTTGTCTAACGCTTTCCTCCTCACTAGCTTGAGGCATGGAATTGGAGAGTTCATTCTGTGGAAGGAAGAGAAACAAAATATAAATATTTGCAACTAAATAATAAGTATTTGAAAATATATATGTAAATAAAATATATAATACAATAATACTAACTATTGACTCGACAACTTTCTGAACGTTTTCATTGTCAACTTACACTCGACAAATTTCCCTCCCTTTTGACCCCTCCTTTGATTGCTATGTATGATGACAAATAAGAAAATGTGTAAGTATTTGAATAGAAGTGTCATTCATAGAAAAATAAGCTATAAAAGCACATACCATCTTATCCTCTATACCGTGGTATCCTTGATGACCCCTTCTATAGGGATATTGCATCTTCTTAGCTCTATCACTATTGACTTGGCTTAATTTCTGTAAAGTAATGCACAAGATTAGCTTTAGTCTAACAAAAACTAAGATGAGGTACATATGATTAGGTTTAGCCTAACAAAATTAGCTTTAGTCTAACAAAAAATTTTGTCTAACATGTTATTAATGGACACACCAAACTAGAATTTTATTCAATGACTAAATATATGTAATAAAATTAAGTGAAGAACAACAATGAGAGAAATGGTTTACCATAAAAGATTCTTCATGACGCCTAGTGACAAAAGCATCCCAGTGTTCCTGTGTAATGTACAACTCAAACAACCGAGGTGGATGACCAAGAAAGTTGCTTGCTTCATCTCTCAGGAAGAATCTAGTGAGAATGGACAGGAAATTTCATAGTGCCACTCCAGCTTTCATATATATGTGACGCCTGTGACTATTACTTATGTCAAAAGTAGATTGTAACATGCGTTACCAAAAAGAATTATTATCTGTATATATCTATATGCATTATAATCAAATGACATACTATATTTTTATTACCTTTATATCTTTGAAAATGCTATTCTTCACAGGATTAGGGACTTTCCTCTAATCCTTGTGAGGATAGAAGATTGGAACCTTGAACTTCATAGTGACCCCAATGTAGCTGCTCAATTTTTGTCCACCCTTTCGTATTGGATTGCCTTTGCGATTCCATTATACATGAATCTTCTGGTGAGTATCTCGGGTGTGTATTACCACTTTCAACACAATCAAGCCACACTGGTACTTTTTGATATATTTTTGTAGCTCTTCTTGACCATCATCACTACCACGATTATCATCGTGATCAGAAGGGGATGCCATTTACCTACAATAAAATTCCAACAAACATGTAAGATATCAAAGATGGAAAAAGAATTTAAAGCAAATATAAAACATAAAAAAATAATAAAACATCACAAAATTATACATGTCGATGGAAATAAAATTCAAACTACAGAAAACAGTAAAATATATTCAGTAATTCAAACATTTTCCTCTTTCTTTTCAGATGTTGACTAATTCGTCCCTTTTTCCAAATCCAAGTACCTTCTTGATGATCATCTCTCACATAAACGGTATCATCTCCACCAGGATCAGTATCAAGTGATGTCCCATTGAAAGGATCATCCTCAATATCCATACCTTGATAGTCTTGATCATCATCTAAGTTGTCAATTATTTTGTTTGTTAGCATAACAATGGACCACTTCTTATTAGCAGGATCAGTGATAAAAAACACTTGTTAAGCTTGAGATGCTAAAATAAAAGGTTCATCTTTATATCCCACCCTATTAAAATCCACTTGAATGAACCCTGAATCATCAACTCAAAGGCCGTTATTGTTGTCAACCCATTTACAACTAAAGACAGGTACTCAGAATGAGATGTAGTCTAATTCTCATATATGCTCAATTACCCCAAAGTATGACATAGGTGCAAAAATAGGGTTTTTGTCTTTGACACTAGATATATGCATTGATTGAGCTATAAGAGTTATCCCACTATTTTGCATTGTACTCTTATCATCTTGCTCTTTTGTATAGAACGTGTACCCATTAATAAGATAATCAATGTAAGAGAGTACATACATGCTTGGACCCATAGCTAACTATTTCAACTTGTCCGAAACTGAACTAGAATTGCTCTCCAACTCCAAGATAATATGATCTCGCAACTAATGTATAAAAAGTTGATTATGTTCTTTTGAAATCCAACTCTCATTCTTATTGGGATTCAAGGTTCTAATTCTCTCCTTGTGCATTTCCACATATTCATCATGTGCAAGACATACAGGTGAGCTTGCTTCCACTGTGTCCTAGAGATACTAACTATTTCACTTCCCCAAATCCCTTCATCACTTATTCTTCCCAAGTGATGAGACCTCGGAAGCCCAATGTTATCAACATTCATTAAGTATTAAGTACAAAATTCAATAGCTTCTTCGGCTATGTACCTTTCAACAATACATCCCTCTGGTCTACTTCGATTTTTAACATACCTTTTCAATATCTTCATGTAACGCTCAATCGGGTACATTCACGTCATATAAGTTGGGCCGCACATTTGTATTTCCCTAACAAGGTGTACTATTAGGTGAATCATCATGTCAGAGAATGAAGGCGAGAAATACATCTCTAGCTCACACAAAGTGACAACAATTTGTCTTTGCAATGTGGGTAACTTCCTAGGGTCAATGACTTTGCTGCAAATAGACTTGAAAAAGAAACATAGTTTCATGATTGTCCCTTGCACCTTTTTCAGCGAAATGGATAGTATACCCACCGGCATCATATGCTCCATCAAAACATGACAATCATGAGACCTTAGGCCCTTTAACTTCAAGTCTTTCACAGATACAAGGTTCTTGATATTTGATGAGTACCCTTCTGGAATTTTAACTCCATCAAGGAATTCACAAAGATAGATTTTTTCTTTTCTAGATAAAGTATAAGCAACTAGAGGTAGATAAGTACGCCATTTCTCCTTCATCGGTGCCAATTCTCCTCTAATTCCCATAACAACCAAATCTAATCTCACCTTCTTACCATCTTTAGTCTTTCCCTTCACATTAAATAATGTACCAATAATGCTATTGTTAGCAAGGCTGACTTCCCAAGAAGGGGGGTGAATTGGGAAGATTGAAATTTTTCTGCATAAAGTGAAATGGGTGAAGATAGCACAGTGTAATGGAAGCAACGTATAAAACAGAGCAAGCTAAAAAGTAAAGATAGGGAGTAGAAGACTCAGTAATTTATCCTGGTTCGGTCTATCCACTTGACCTACATCCAGCCCCTAAGACAACTCTTGAGATTTTTCCGCTATACAGCAAGAATTCAACGGGCTTCTTGCTAATGCCACAGTACAACAAGTATGCTCTGTTTCTGGAGCTTTCTCAATCTCTCTAAGCACTTATACAATGTGCTTCTCAATCCCCTTGTGATTTCCCCTCACAAGTAAATCTATCTTCCAGACAAAGAGTAGATTGTTTACAAAGATATAACTCTCTTGAATAGAGTAGATATGAAGGTTAAAGTACAAATATTGAAGTTGAGAGGGTAAAAGCTTTGAGAAGAAGATTTGGCAGAAATTCGGTATTTATAAGTTTGATTCGTGTATCACAACTTCAAATGATGTTGTATTTATAGATTTTTGGTCCTAACTATTCGTTAGAGACTAAATCTATCCGTTGGGGAAGTTATCTAGCGGTTACTCTGAAAAACTATCCGTTTACCAACCGCATTTAATGTTTCTGACATACTGAAATTCAAATTTTGGTTGGTCAACAGACGAATTTTGAAGGAACCGAAGGTTAAAGCTTCTAATGTTATAGCATGAAGTTCATCTGTTCATAAAGTGAAATTCGAATTTTGAAACTTACAGAACATTTTCACAATGTGACATATGAATTCTCAAGAAGAAAGTTTTTCGGTTAAGTGTGAACAGTGTTTTTAATTTTCTACAGTGCCTTCGAAATTCAAATTTTGGAACCCCAAAATTTGTCTGTCTGTAGAATGTTCAAAGAGGCACAGTAGATCACTTTCCTCAAAATTTGAACTTTGAATGAGTGAAGTTCGTCTGTCAGAGTGACTCTTTTCAGACTAACTTCAACATTCGAAGTTACAAAACTCTGTCATTCGTATGTCAATTTTTCATTTCAACAGACTCACAACCTTAGCTTCTGAAATTCGAATTTTAATGTTTGAAGTTCGTCTGACAGAAAGCAATTTTGAAACTTAAATTATTCTTGATCTCAGATGAACTTTAACAATGTTTCAAATGAATTTCTTCCATTTTCATAAGTTGTGTTTTGTCTGAAATTCAAATTTTGAAGAGTCAAAGTTCGTCTGTTTCAAAGAAGCTTCTTTCAGACTTATATGAAAATTCGAATGTTGGAAAGTCAAAGTTCGTCTGTCAGATAGTATTTTTGAAACTCAATTTCATCTTGATTTTAGATGAACATCAACATTATTTCAGACAAATTTCTTCAGTTTTCTCAAACTGCATTTTATCTGAAATTCGAATTTTGAAGATGAGAAGTTCGTCTGTCACTAAAAGGCTTCTTTCAGACTTGGATGAAAATTCAAATTTTGGAGAATCAAAATTCGTCTGACAGAGAGACATCTCTTCAGACTTATTCAGTTTTAGCTCGAAATTCGAATTTCCAAAGGCAAAGTTCGAATTTCCAATATGACAGTTCAGTTTAAACTTACAAACTTCGTCTGTTTATGGGTATTTTTCAAATAAGTCAAGATTTAACATAAAAACAAGGTTTAAAAACATCTTTTCTTAAAATCAAAATCTTTTACCCTCATTTAAACATAACAAAAGATCCTATAGAAGATCTAGCAGCAATTACTAAGAAATTCTTCACTTGAAACACTTTGATCTCCTTTGATATCTTCAATCCAAGCTCTTGGATGTTAGTTTGGAATCATCAAAACTCTTGATTCAACAGCTATCACATACATTTTTTCTATATGCATCATATCAAGGAAGTGCCTCACATACAAGGACTTCCAATATGACAATTCAAAGAAAATTGACCTTTTCTTTCACCTACTTGTCCCAAGGTGTCTTGCAAAAGGTTTCCCGAAGTTGTTATCCAAATGTTGTACCTTTTGAAACAGGTCCTCACCTCTTAATGGCACAGGTTCTCCTCCTTCTTCTATATTCCCATCAAATGCTTTTCTTCACCCTCTATAACGATGTCCCTGATGTAAAAAATCTCTGATGCACGAGAAAGACAAATTTCCCGCCATGTTCCAACCAAATTCTCCTTTGATATTGCATCCAGACAAATTCCCATATGCTAGAAAATCATTGATTGTACATCTATATCATTTCCAGGTTGTTTAGGTCCAGAAATTAACAAAGACAACATCATGAATTTTCACTTCATGCATAGCAACGGAGGCAAGTTATAAATCACCAAAATCACGGGCCACGTATTGTGGGTACTACTCTGCATACCATGCAGGTTCATTCTATCAGTAGATAATGCAAGGCGTAGGTTTCTATCTTCTACCCCAAAGTCTTCATAGTCACGATCAATTAATTTCCATTGTGGAGAATCTGTAGGACGTCTAAGCTTCCCATCTTTAATTCTTTCATCTGTATGCCATGTCAAGAGCTTCGCATTCTCCACACTATTGTACATGCATCTAAATCTAGGTATGATGGGAAAATACCATACTACCTTCACTGGACTCGATTCTTTCTTCTTATTTCATGGGGCATTGCATTTAGGACACCTGTCTAATGATGCAAATTCCTTCCAAAATAAAATGCAATCATTAGGACAAGCATGTATCCTCTTATAGCTCATCCCAATAGAGCTGAGCATTCGTTTAGCCTCTTATGTTTGGCTAGGAAGCTCATTATCCTCTGGTAGCATATCCTTCAAAAGTGCAAGCAATTCTGTGAAGCTCTTATCACTCCATGCATTGCCTGCTTTCAAGTTGTATAGCTTTAACATGGCTGACAATATCGTGAACTTAATGCATCCAGAGTATAATGGTTTTTCTGTATCCCTCTTTAACCTATCAAACATCTCCAGACAATCCTTAAGTTTATCCTCAATCACATTGGTTATCTCTTCAAGAAGATCGGCCTCGAATGTACTTGTGTCAAAATCATACGATCTAGAGCTCCCACTATACCTATTACTGCTATAATCATTATTCATCTCACCATGTATTGTCCATCGTGTGTAACTTTGATCAATTCCATTACAAATTAAATATGATTCCAAGTCAGTTGCACTAACTAGCCTCCCATAGCAACACTTCAAGCAAGGGCATATAATTTTTCCAGGGTTATTAGCATACTCAATTGCAAACCTAACAAACTCTTTCACTCTATCCCAATATTCCTGAGTCAAATGATTCACAGACATCTATTTCCGATCCATACTTTTATTAAGTTGTGTAACATTTTATAACTTGTGTATAAATTTTGACAGAGCCTCCTGTAAAACTTGAGCCTCCCAATAATTCTACAACACTAACTTAGAAGTCATGTTTTTTCATATGGATTAAATACCATAACCCCATGATTAATACATTAATATTCATGTTACTAAAAAAAAACTACATTCATTAATTGTACTACCATTCTTTGTTTTTCCTAACTTTACTTTCTGATTTATTAAAGCATATGTTACTTTTCAAGTCCTTAACTAGCAAAAATATTCAACAACATAGACAAAAAAGGAGTTCCAATTATATGTTGCCAACCATCCAAATCAACTATCCATAGCTTTTCATTTACTAAATCATAACTTTTAAAGGCAAACCGGCAGTATAACAACTTAAGAACAAGAGTTGCCCAGGCTTTAAGCCATCTACTCAAAAAACACAACACATTTCAACCAAATTTCATGATTTTCAGTTCAAATTTAGCTAACTAATATAACCATAGCATTAACCACTTAGCAATTCACCTAACTTAGCTAACTAATACAAGAATTTTACATGAATATAATGAGGAGGCATATCTCAGACAAAGTAGATAATATGAAGGGCTAGCATTGTAAATTATGTCCCTATGAAACAAGCGCACCAATGACACTTTTGTAGAAGTAAAGCAACAAATTAAATGAAGGTCACCCACAAAGTAGTTTGGTGGTGCATACACATATGCATGTATGAGTAAGGAAAGATATATATATATAGTTTAATTAATTATTGATTGAGGAACTAAGGTAGCTTGAACAATAGCAGTTTACGAAGCACGTAACATAACTTAATGGACCACATCATTTGAATGTTGAGGAGCCAGAGATATAGATGTAGATGCAAGAAAATTGAAGAGAAGATTCGATTAGGTAAGTTGAGAATTAATTAATGGGTAGGAATATATATAGGAGTATGTGCATATTCTTCTTATTATATATAAAATTCATAGCATCAGAGTTGTAAGGTTTTGAATTTACATCATGTTTGTCATATACATTATACCGCCCAGCTACTTTTAAGTTTGAAACTTAAAGTTTGTTGCTTTATTCTTTTGTAAGCTCTTCAAAAGTTTAAATGTCCTTGTAATACTTTTTTTTTGGGGTTGACTCTGTAGAATTAGCATTTCTTTGTTTAAAAACTCTATTAATTAGCACTAGCAGTCAAACTCGAAGCAGACAGCTCCCTGGTTTCAAGTATACATGGTCACGTATATGCATGGTTATACTTCTTGGTCATATTACAAAAAATCAGTAACATTGAAAGCTAAGCCATACCCGTATCGCTAGCACTATCTCTGGAAAATTATAATGTCACCTATATATTTGAAGTATGGGAAATCAATGAATTGTACTATTTAATTAATAACATGATTGGGCAATATAATAAGATGTGACAAGTTTAATTTGTAGAAAAGAAAGGCTACAACAACTAGTATGATTAAAAAAAATACACTTGATAGCCATAATTACTAGATAAAGCTGATTAAAATTAAATAACCAATGGTGAGTGATGACAACAGAATCAGGAAGATAATACATAATATGGCAGCAGTATAAAAATGTTGCATTTTACATACAGATTTTTGTTTTGATGAATCTTCAGACCCCCGGACCTTTATTAGGAGACCACTTCTAACTTGCTAATTGACTCATACAGAAAGAATAAGCCACAGCTAATTATGATTAAAACAAGAGTTTAAATTATGGTACAAGAGTTCAAATTTCGTTGCATAGAAAAACTCACCAACCTTGAGGTTCGACAGTATCTGAATTCTAAATCCAACAAATTACTTTGAGCGACCAACTTATAAATGTCACCTGAAATAAGAGTCAAGCACAAATTATAAGGAGCAGTTCCTTACACCATGCTTCTTAAGAGCATGAATCTAGCTTAAAGTTAAAACTCATGTATCGCAAACAACTGACAAGTTGAAGCCCAAAGGGTTTTGCAGCATATTAACTATCAAGTAGTTTCTGCTAACTTTGGGAAATAAAAGCTGCTGAAGTCTAAAGATAGTTATAGATTCTTAGTTTTTCATTCCTTTATGTACAAGAAAACACTTACCAATAATCCATGTCATTTTAGGCACTACTTGCATAAGCATGTTATTAAATAATGATAGCATTCTAGATGCAAAAATAACACTGTTCATAGAATGTCACAATCTTTCCCATGTCCCTTGTTTAAGGAGAAAAATTATAATTCAAATTAGCAACTTGTCTTTTTGGTTCTTTGTTATAGGTCAAGTTTTTAGAGGAGCAAAATAGATAAGAATTATGGGTTGAATCTAGCTCCCAAGAGAATCCCCTACCATACATAGTCTAGAATGGGTGACCTTGCTTCTAATTATTGGACTTTGTGTCCCATAAAATAATTGTGACCGAGCCATAAATTGTTTGTGACACAAAGCAACTTGGTTCTGAATATTCCAATAGACTTACAAATTTTGGAATAGGAAGTAGAGAGAGACAACAAAAGCTGTACCCGAGCAGAAGCCCCACCAAGTTCAATAATCCCTATTATGTGCAAAGGATCACCTCCAAGAGTGCCAAGTACGTGATTTGCAAATTCTTTTATTAATGTGCCAAGTCAAAGACTTTTATTAATGCCAGACAAGCAAATTCTTTTTTTTTTCTGAATGTGAAATGATTTCCTTGAACCTCCTCACTTCTGTTTCTCTTAATTAAAAGCATAAACCTTAAAGCACAAGCTAGTTCATAATAAAGATGCTTGAATGATCAACTATAGCACCATTTTTTTTCCATAAGCAACATTGACTAGTGGAAAAACAATTTCCTAGCTTCTGAATTCTCCTGTTAAAATCTCTCCCTAACTCCTTTGAGGCTGCTTTGCATAAGGACAAAATTTTCTTTGCAAGACACCCTTGACTAATTGAACAGTTAACCCCTATTACAAAGTATATAAAACAAAATAGGCATTCCCCTTTTAAGCTTCCAACAAATTTAAGCATCATTTTTTATCAGAAGAAAGCTTTAGGACAAGACCATAAAGTTCCTTAGATGTTTGCTATTATGTTCTTCAATAAAAAAAATGGGGGAATTTTCTTCAAAACCCAATCATGTGGTGTTGTGTAGTGAAAGATATCCCTCTTCATGTTTGTTTTCTCCAAAATTTTATTTAGAACAAATTTCGTAATAGGAGAATAAAGCCACCTCCAAACAAAACTCAGAAAGCACAATAAACTAAAAGGATTTCAAATAAAATATGCAGCAAAGCATCCTAATCTCTAATAACCATACAGATTTGCTAAATGAAGCGCCAATCAAATAAATTTCCCAATCTTTAAAAGGCTTTATGAACCTTAAATATAAAGTCTTGATCCATTAATCATCTTCATATGACTAGCAGCCCCAGCTTCTTTATAAGCTGCTATAGATTATATGTTGACCGTATATCTTCAACCTTGACTAGGTAGGGGCCAAGTTAAATATCAGTGTAAAAGTTTCATGCTATAAAGGGTGACTATCTAAACAACATAATCCTAAAGTAAAACTGTTTTTTAGCCATCCTCCTCATTTCACATTCAGAAATATCCATTAACTTAACTGCCAATCACAAAACAAAGTTTTTCTAATGCCTAAACAGTGTAAATCCTAAGAAATGAATATCCAACAAACCCTACCAGAGGTACCAAAGAACATGGCTATCTATGAAATAGAATGGGGAAATTACAGCAACCAGATAGTCATTCCCATACCATTAGAAACCATGAAATTACCAAGAAGCAAAGTGTACTACAAAAATCAATTTCAGAAATTGAAGTGTAGGAGAGAAATGAGAGGAGTATACTATACTAATGATTTAGCGTTCAGCTTTGATGGAGAGGACCAAGCATCGATGGAGACAATGAATCCCCAACGGAGAGAACAATACTTCTATGGAGAGATGCCTATGGTGTGCTTCGATGATGGGCTTGAGAACAGAGTGACGCCGTGCAAGAACTGAGGCCGTGAGACAAAGCTCGGTAGCTATCAAAGATGGCCTCTGTTCTATGTTTGAAAGAAATAACATTGTGCAAAGAAAAATTTAGCCTTAGTAAAACATATCCTCAACGTTTCTTTAAGAAATGCCATCTAAAGTGTACCTTTAGATGGCGTTTATAAAACAAATGCCACGTAAATACATCACTTTAGATGGCATTTCTCATAGAAATGCCATGTAAAGATAATACTTAAACTAGCGTTTCCTAAATGCCATGTAAATGCAACACTATAGATGGCATGTCTATTTTAAACGCCATGTAAAGACAATATTTAAAATGGCGTTTATTAAAGAAACACCAACTAAAATATTTCAGTTGGCGTTTCTATAATAAACACCATCTAAAGTGTTACTTTGAGTTAGCATTTATAAAATAAATGCCAACTAAAGTTTTATTTTATTGGTGTTTACGAAACAAACGGCAACTAAATAATTTTTTATTAGCATTTTTTCAATAAACGTCAACTATTGAGCGTCAATAAAACTTGTTTTTGGTGTAGTGATATTTTCATCCAATTTTGATACTAGATTTCCATTCTATAAAAATAATATTATTCTTTTCATCCAATTTTTCTTTAGGTTTAATAATTAAATATAATTAGCAAGGATAATTTATTTTTAAGGCCATATTATAGCACAATAAATTTAGAGTAACCCTTCTCTCGAATAGGTGATGTAAGGTGCCTAACACCTCCCCTATACACAACCAACTCCTGAACCTAACTCTGTTGTTCGTAGACCTTCATTTCCTACATCTTTAGGTTTTTCAAAATTTTTCCTCAAAATTTTGGCAGCGGCTCCATTTTCCATTTTTATTCATTTTATTTTTGGAAAAAAAATCAAGTGCAACAACTAGCTGGATCCCACACTCTTTCTAGGTATGTGGACTTCTTCTTAAGCTTATTACATGTAATGAATGGTATCTTAGCTTTCTCTAGCATGCAATTTTCAAACTTAATGTTGCTTGATCTCTATAATACAAGTTGGGGATTTTGTTCCTGACACATCAAGCTTCATTTTGATATGTTGTATGCTAGTTTAATTGATCTACATTAAGAGAAATCTGATATGGAAATTGCTAGTTGCTCTTGAACCCTAAACTTTGTGATTTTCAATTTCCTTCTTTTTTAACATTTCAACCTCAATTAAGTGTTGATCTATGTCACTGAATGGTTGTAGCATACTTTATTGTGATTTAATCGAACTTAAAACCTCTATATCTCTTAAATCAAAACACCCCTCCTTTTGAAACTTAAAAATTGTGATCTTGCATTTTCATTGATTTCTAGTTCAATTAGCTTGTGTTGTTCATTCTTTTTGTCCCACTAAACATATTTCTAAAGCTTAGTCAAGTTGTAATGACCTAGATTTTATTGAATCAAAGCTTAAAAGTTTTCAGAAAGTTTTGCTATCTATTTCTGGTGTTCTCAGCCGAAATCTTTTGGGTTGAACTTCAATTCTTACTCTTGAGATGTTTAGAAACGTTTTGCCTTGGTTCCCATGCATTGCTGTCATGTTTTTGAAGCCTCTATGGCTCAACAATGGCTGATTACGGTGGAAGCATGGGGAAGATGATGACCCGCACCAACCTATGCTTACTCGAGCTTAATGTCACATGGTGGCATGTGGACCCACCTTCCAAGGCCTTTTGCCCCAACTTTTGATCCACTCCTCAATAATATTTTATTTACCATTTAATGGTGAATTTTTTGGAATTTTTTATCCCTCTAAATAATTATTGTTAAATTTTAAAAGTTTATTCAATGTAAAATTATAATATACTGTTTGAAATTTGGGCTGAGATTTTTTGTCCATGTTTTATACAATATTATTGATATTGGTAAATTGTCACTCTCCCTAGTTGTTGATGTGGAATTGTTAATAAATTCTTGAACTCTTATGGCATTTATAATTGCATGAATATATGTTAAAGTTCTATTGCATAAATTTGAGCTTATCTTGGCTTTGTTGTAGGATTTTTTATACCTAATAGTTGTGTGCTCACCTATCATGGGCCTAATCATGAGTTGGTTGTTAGGTTTAATATAATAGAGATTTTGATGATAACAAATGCAAGGTAATAAGAAACAAATGCATTATATGTATTTAACATACATAATGTTCCTCAAAGAAGTAAAATGTGCATTGGCGTATGTTTAATTATGTTTATAATGCATGATATGTACTAATATATCCACTATGCTCTTATGTTTTACAATACAAGTTGGATATATTAATTGGACTAACTACTTAGATTGTAAGTGTATTACGTTAAGTGTAGGATGATCTAAGTAGGAAGAGTGAACATTGGAATAAAGAAATGGAAATCAACATCATGTCCCATTCAAGCAAGAAGAAGAGATAGGATGCTCCAAGAATTGAGGATGGGAAGGGAGCATGCCAAAAAGGGAATGACCAAGTGAAAGTGGAGCTCAACGTTTGAAGACCTAACTATTAGGCATATTTTGTTTTCACTTAGGTCTCGAGGTGGTTTTCATCTTTAAAATTTACTTAATCTTGTTACCTTATGTTTAAACGAGTTAGATTAAGTAAATATAATGTTAGTTTATGTTAGAATTGAGAAATACTAGTTAATAGACGAATTTTGTGTTTGTTTCATGTTAATTTTGTGCAAAATTTGAACTTAGTAAAATTCAAAGTTACAGAGACTTTATCTCTAACAGACAAATTCTAGTTCTAAAATTCAAATTTTAGACTAACTATTATTAATGAAAGTATGCAAAATTCACATGAAACTTAGTCAAAATTCGACTGTTGGTGAAGTTCAAAATGAGTTCACTGTCACTACCTCTGATAGACAAATTTTGGACTTCAAAGTGTGAATTTCAAAATGAAAACTTGTGAGTCTCATTAGAGTATGTCTCTGATAGACGAACCTTAAATTTCAACAATTGAATTTTGAAGAGGAAACTTTTGTATCATGTTGAACGTACCTCTGACAGGAGAATTTCAGCTTCTGAAATTTGAATTTTGAAGTATACTATGAAAACTTGAGACAACTGTTCAAACTTCAATAGACACACTTACAATATGAAAATTCGGGTGAATTAACATGGGTTAACTTTAGCAAACTCAAAATTTGAATTTCACTCTATGACAGACGAATTTCTAAAGTTCAACGTTAAACACACAATTATGTTGTCTTTATGAAATTGATCTATTGAGTCCTGAAATTTGAATTTTGGAAAGATAGACGCATTTAATGTGGTTGGTGAGCAGCTCTTTTTGCAAAGTAATGGCTAGAACTTATATCTAATGGATAGATTTTATGTCTAGCATCTAGTTAACCCACAAATCTATAAATAGAATCTCATTTGAACTTATGGGTATGAATCTTAAGAGAGTTTGTGTCAAAATGCAATATGTAAAATCTTTTTGTGTCAGCATTCTTTGAAAAACCCACCTCAATAGAGTAAGCTTTCAATGTATCATCTATTCTTAAAGAGAGTCTCATTTCTATAATAATTCTTTCTACTATTTTCTGGGTAGAATCTTAGTATGGGGAAACACTAAGGGATATACACATTTTGTAAGGGTGTAGGGAGAGTGGCTTCACAAGTGCCTATTGAAACTTATGGGATGTATTGAGGCTTCATAGGTGCCCAAATCAAACCTGTAGGATATAATAGAAAATCTCAAGTGGCTTGAGGATTGGATGTAGGCCAAGTGGTTTAGGCTGAACCAATATAAATTCTTGTGTCTTGCCCTTCATCTGTTCATTTTATCTACCAACTTCTTCATACTTTGTTCATCTCTGTTCTTCTACACATTTGGTGAAATTGGTTTGTAATTCAAAAAGGGCGAAAATCTTGCATCACCCAATTCACCCCTCTCTTAGTTGACCAGCTAAACGTAACAATTAATATTAGAGCTTGGACTTCCAGCAAAGGATCTAATCATCTGGGAGCAAAATGTCTAGCTTTAGAGGGAATATACTGCCACAGGGGAACAATGTCAACAAACCTCTAGACTTTAATGGTGAACAATATAGATACTGATAGATGAGGATACAAATATTTCTTCAATTCATAGACCTAAAAATATGGTATGTCATTAAGAAAAGAGATTTTGTCCCAAAGAAGATGCAGAATGATGACACAAACAGAGAAAAGTTAGAAGAAGAATGAGATGATGAAGATAAGTGAAGAGTTCTAGTGAACTTCAAGGAAAAAGACTCCTTGGTCAGTGTTCTTTCACAAGATAAATTTTTCAGAGTGTTAGATTGCAACACAGCAAAGGAAATATAGGATACTCTGGAGATTGATCATGAAGGAACCAAGGGAGTAAAGGAAAACAAGCTCAGCTCTCTCATAGCTGAATATTAAGCCTTCAAGATGATTAATGGTGAGTCTATTAAAGATTTCCAAATTTGTTTTATTCACATCATTAATCATCTGGCAGCTTTAGGAAAGAGTTACACATAAAGAGAGCAAGTATGCAAAAGACTTAGAGCTCTACCTAAGGAATGACAACTAAAAGTGATAGCGATTGAAGAAATAAGAGGAGCATCATATAAGTTTGTCACTGCACTGTTTGGGAGCCTTGCTAAACATGAAGGAAAACTAAACCTTCTGTGGGAGCAACAAAATAAAGGAAAAATGCTGATGTTCAAAGCTACTACATCCCAGAGCTCAAAAGATGATGATACTAATAATGAAAGTGATGACTGCAGCAGTGATGATGAGGAGGATGAGCTGAAACAGTTGACCATCAAATTTGGCAGATTCCTTAACATAAAAAAGAAGGAGCTCTAGAAACAAAAGCACTCTTGCCATATAAATAAGCTGAAGAACTACTCAAAGAGGCAAGGAGGAAGATATGCAGAGAAAAAAATGAGAAAGCTAAAGTAGCATACACCTCTATAATCTAGGTTAACAGTTCAGATAAAGATGATGAGGATGCCTATCCATGCTTAATGGCTAAGACCTATAATGAGGTATCAAATTTTGACTCTGAATATGATTATGATAATTCTTTTAATGAATTGCATGATACTTATAATGAAATGTATCATGAACTTATTCGATTAACAAAAGCACTTGCACACAATTAGAAGAAAGTGATTTCCTTAGAAAATGAATTAGAATTTAAAAAGAATGAAAAGGAATCACTTAAACAAAAAATAAATAATTTAGAAAATATTTGTGAAATCCACACACACACTTTCTCTTGTGATTCATGTTATAGATTAGCTAAAAAAAAAAGAGGGGTTAACTAAGGTAAAGACCAATTTCACCCAAGACAAAGATAAGTTAAATATCTCACTTAGCAAACATAATTATGTGTTTAACAAGTTGGGTGGTGGCTATAGGAGTGAGTCCAAAGAGAAAAATAAATGCTATTCAAAATTCTTTGTGTCTATGGTAATGTCTAACTCACCTTTATGCATATATTGTGGTAAAAAGGAGCATAGAACTCATATGTGCAATATTAGGAGAAATAGTTTACGCAAAGGCATGAAATGGATTTCAAAGAATATCACTAATCCTCCTAGACCCAAAAACAAGTGGGTATCAAAATGTTCTTCTAGTGTTTCATGTGTGCAGAACAAATCTAAGAAGAAAGAACATATTGGTGCAAGAAAGAGGATGCTAAAAAGAAAAGCTTCTCAAAACTCTAAAGTTGCAATTTCAAATCATAAGGAGAAGCATTGGAAGCAATCCCCTCTCTCATCTCAAGAAAGCAGCTCAACTAGAAGTCAAATTACTTACCTTGAGAAGAGAAAAAGTAAAAGCTTAAGAGGCAATAATTTGTATGCAAAAGGGAGACATGAGCAATACTACATTGCATACAAGTGAAAAATAATAAGGAAATGATCTTTTAATCTCTAACCCTTAATCTATTCAATTATTGCATTATATATATTTAGGTAAGATTTAACTCTGGTCCCATATGTAATTTAAAATGTTTAAACTGACCATTAGTAGCCTCTAGTAAGAAATGGCACCAAAGAAAGAAAAAGATATTCTTTTTGTTCTTGTAGATACTTCTTGAGCTAAATTGTGAAAGTCTAATAAAGATAGAGTATCTAATGCACTCAATTGGTATCATACTGAATAGGGAAGGAGTTAGCCATTAACCAAACCGGTTTGTAAGTGTTTGACATGTTTCAAGATATGCTTGGTTGATGCTATTATTTAAGGTTATTAAAATAAAGTGTGGTCCTTGTTCAAATAATAAACTATCTAAATCTGTTGATGTTTACTATGAAGTTTAATGTTTGCACAAGTCAATTTCTTTATTTGTATAACCAAACTTGTTTGCCTTTTATAATTTCTCTTGCTTACTAATTAATGATATGAAAAATATGCATGTTTGAATAGATGTTCATACTTAAGGGGAGCTTATAACTTTGCATGAAAAGGCTTTTTAAAAGCTCTTTTTGATTTAAAAGAAAAATCTTAATCATGTGCTCTTGTATGAACATGCTTATCCACTGCCTTATGCTTTTTTAGTTTTATTATATAAAATGCATAGGGGAAGCATTTTTTGAAACTAAATTACTTATACTTTAGCTCACCCCATTTTTTTGTGAAGAGTTTTGTTATTTAATCTCTCATTGATTCTAAAGAAAGAAAGTAACAACTCTTTAAATTTGAGACATCTCTTGGGATGTGTGCATATCATGATCATCTTAACAAGAAGCATCATAACAATTAGTATCATAGTAGTTTCAAGCAACAAATGATATTAGTTTTAATATCACCAACAATTGGTATCAATTTTGATATCCGTAAAATTGGACATAGCCTAAACATGATAAGTTTTGATGTTGATTTGTATTACAGTTTATGCTTCAGTATGTGCTTGAAACAACCCTAAACATTTGTGCATACTAGTACAACCTCACAAATAGGGAGAGAATAATTGTGGGAGAATTTTTCTTTAAACCTTTTTGTTGATGTCAAATAAGGGGAGAAGTTTTGTGAAAAATATGCATGTACTCAATCTATAATTATCTGAATTGAATGCATTATATCTATTATCCATTCATTAAGCATGTTTTCACTAGCGGTTTGTCATCATCAAAAAAGGGGACATTGTTAGGTTTAATATAATATAAGTTTTGATGATGACAAATATAGGGTAATAAGAAACAAATGCATCATATATATCTAACATACATAATATTCCTTAAAGAAGTAAAATGTGCATTAGCATGTTTTTAATTATGTTTATTATGCATGCCATGTACTAATATATTCATTATGCTCTTATGTTTTATAATACAAGTTAGATATATTAATTGGACTAACTACTTGGTTTGTAAGTGTATTATGTTAAGTGTAGGATGATCCAAGAAGGATAAGTGAGTATTGGAATAAAGAAATGGAAAACAACATCACATCCCACTCAAGAAAGAAGAAGAGATATGATGCTCCAAGAATTGAGGATGAGAAGGGAGCATGCCAAGAAGGGAATGACCAAGTGAAAGTAGAGCTCAATGTTTAAAGACCTAGCTATTAGATATATTTTGTTTTCACTTAGGTCTTGAGGTGGTTTTCATCTTTGAAATTTACTTAATCTTGTCACCATATGTTTAAAAGAGTTAGATTAAGTAAATCTAATGTTAGTTTATGTTAAAATTGAGAAATACTGGTTAACAGAGGAATTTTGTATTTGACTCATGTTTATTTTATGTAAAATTTGAACTTTGCTTAGTAAAATTCAAAGTTACAGAGGTTTTATCTCTGATAGATGAATTCCAACTATGAAATTTGAATTTCAGAGTAAGCACTATTAATGAAAGAGTCCAAAATTTGAAAGAAACTTAGACAAAATTCAAATGTTGATGAAGTTCAAAATGAGTTTGTTAGTTCGGCTGGCTTCCCAAGAGGGGAGGTAAATTGGGAAGTTTGGAATTTTGTACAAAAATGAAATATAGTAGTGATAATAAAAAGTCATTAAAAAATAGAGTATAAGAAATAAAGAGCAATTGCAAAGTAAATAAGAAGAAGACACAGTGATTTATCCTGGTTCAGTCTATTCCACTTGATATACGTCCAGTCCCCAAGCCACCACTTGAGATTTCTCTACTATATCTTGCAAGATTTAAATGGGTTCTTGTAAAAACCATAATACAACCCCAGCTTGGACTTCAAGCTAAACAAGACTCTCTCATTCTTCTCACTCAAGAGTAAGAACAACTCTCTTAGTATATTCTCACACTAAGTACTATCTATAAGTATGTAGAAATATACAGATCATAGTATGAAAACTCTCTCTCAAAAGAATGGATATGAAAGTTTAAGTACAATAAATGAACTAAACAGAGGTTGGGTAAGCTTTGAATGAATCAATTATCAATTTTGCAGTGTTTTGGCGTTTTTATATTTTTCCTCATTACTCAACAAATTAAATGAGGTCCTATTTATAGTTTTGGAGCAAAACTATCTGTTGGAAACAAGAATTAGCCATTGCACTCAAAAAAATAGCCATTCATCTACCGCATTAAATGCATCTGTTAGAGGTTATGTGGATAACCTCCTTAGGTTGTGTGAATAATGGGTGACTATTGACTCTTGGTTTCAACGTTATGAATTTATTATGTGGATAACTTACCTAGGTTATATGGATAACGTTCATCCCAGAATGACTAAGTTTTAGCTCCAAAACATTTTCATGAAAACCTATTCAGTTGTTCGGATAACTTTAAATTTTCTCAAACTGAGTTTTTTTGGAAAACATAGGTTGTTAAGATAACCTCTCAAGGTTATGCGGATAACCCATTTAGCTAAGGAAGGACCATGAGTTTTGTAATATAAGTTATGTGGATAACCTCCTTAGGTTATGTAAATAACCTATTTAACCGAGGAAAGTCCAAGGACATTGAAACATAGGTTATACGGATAACCTCCCTAGGTTATTTGAATAACCTATTAATCAGAGAAGAGTCCAAGTGCTCTGTAACACATGTTATGCGGATAACCTTCTTCCTAGGTTATGTGAATAATAGGTTGCATAGTACAATTGATCTTCACTGTTCACTCCCTTATGCAAATAAGGTAACCACCTTATCAGGATAACCACTTGGACAAACCTGAGGACATAGTGCACAGCTATGTTATGTGAATAACCTCAACCCTTTTCATGAAATCGAAGAAGGAACACTTACAAAAGTTTTGAGATTGAGACTTTATCCTCATAACCTTCACTGGTTGTACGCATAAGGTAAACCTTTTCATGAAAACAAAGTGAGAAGACTTAGAAACAACTTTATAATTGAGACTTTATCCTAATAACTTTTGAACATTATGTGCATAAGGTAACTCTTTTCATGAAAACTATTTTGAAAACATGAGCTAATTATTAATCATGCAAGTAGATGCCTCATTTAATATTGGGATAATCAGAATTGAAAGCTTAACTGCCTTCTTTTATAAATGGATTCCTAAAATACATGAAACAACTCTTCAACCTTTAGGAATCTCCAATTTAATTCTACAAATGACTTATGTTCCTTTGATATTAGATTTCCAAGCTCAATGTTGTTTAGAATAATCAAAACCATATGAATTAACAGAGTTCACTGTCACTACTTTTGACAGACAAATTTTGGACTGCAAAGTGCGAATTTCAAAATAAGAACTTGTGAGTCTCGTTAGAGAATGTCTCAGACAAACGAACTTTAAATTTGAATAGTTGAATTTTGAAGAGAAAACTTTTGTAACATGTTGAATGTACTTCTGATAAACAAATTTCAACTTCTAAAATTAGAATTTCGAAATGCATTGTGAAAACTTGAGATAACTGTTTAAACTTCAACAAATATACTTCCAGTATGAAAATTCACATAAACTAACATGAGTTAACTTTGGCAAACTCGAAATTCAAATTTCACTCTGTGACAGATGAATTTTTGAAGTTTAATATTAAACACATAACTATGTTATCTCTACGAAATTCTTCTATTGAGCCCTGAAATTTGAATTTTGGAAAGACAAACGCATTTAATACAGTTGGTGAACGTCTTTTTTTTGTAGATTAATGGTTAGAACTTGTATCTAATTGATAGATCTTGTGTCTGACATCTAGTTAAGCCACAAATCTATATATAGAACCTCATTTGAACTTATAAGTAAGAATCTTAAGAGAGTTTGTGCCAAAATGTTATTCCAATACATAAAATCTTTTTGCGTCAACATTATTTGAAAAACCCTTCTTAATAGAATGAGCTTTCAATGTATTATCCACTCTTCAAAGAGAGTCTAATTTCTATAATCATTCTTTCTACTATTTTCTAGGTAGAATCTCAGTGTGGGGAAACACTATGGAATATACACATCTTGTAAGGGTGTGGGGAGAGTGGCTTTACAAGTGCCTACTGAAACTTGTGGGATATACTGAGACTTCACAGATGCCCAAATGAAATCTGTGGGATATTATAGTCGAAAATCTCAAGTAGTGGCTTGAAGACTAGACATAAACCAAGTGGTTTAAGCCAAACTAGTATAAATTCTTGTGTCTTGCCCTTCATCCGTTCATTCCATCTATAAATTCATCATACTCTATTCATCCCTGTTCCTCTACACATCTAGTGAAATTGGGCTGTGATTCAAAAAGGGCGAAAATCTTGCATCACCCAATTCACCCCTCTCTTGGGTGACCAGCTAAACCTAACATTGGTATTGTGTTGAATTTATTTGAGGCATTGATTAATATATGTGTGTGCGCGCGAGGATTAAATACATAATTGACATATTGATATCTATTATGATGGAATTGCATTGATGATGGATATCTCTATCACTATGACATTGTTGATGCAATTTATTGTTGCCTTCATGCATTTGGCTCAATATCTTAATATTTCTCATACCCTATACTAGTATAGAGATATTGAAGGCATTATTGGTTGAGAGCTAAATTCTTTGTGCTATTGAGTTATATTAATTTATTGTAGTCTATGACCCTTAGGCAAGATTATAGTAAATTATTGTTGTTTGAATGTCATTGCATTAGATGTGCTATAATAGGAAACTCTATTTATAATTATGATGTGCACATAATTAATGTTTCCTTATCTTGATGATTGGGAGGAATCTCTTTGCATGTATTTAGCTCTTTGTCGAATAGACTTGGCACTTAGAACTAAATCTCCTCCTGAGCTCACTGATAAGTCTTTCACTAACCAAAAAGCCTACTTTGAAAAGTAGCACTATTCTAACAGGGTTTGCTTAATGGTAATGAAATACATCATGGACAAGACCATTAGAAATGGTATTCCTTATAAGGAAATAGCTATTGAATATTTGAATGTAGTTGGTGAAAAGTACACAAGCTTTAATAAGGCCCAAAAGGGATAGTATTTATGCATGTTTTAATAACACATCATATGATGGTGTTTCTGGGGTATGAGAGCATATCATGAAACTTGTGAATTGCTCCAACAAGCTAAAATCTCTCAAAGTTAACTCGGGGAAAGTTTTTTGGTTTGGCATATTCTTGAATCCCTTCCTGCTCGGTTTGAATCTCTAAGGACTTCTTATAATACTCCAAGGGAAGAATGAACTCTAGATCAATTGATTTCTATTGTTACTCGACAAGAAGAGTCCATGAAGTGAAGGAATACCACTGTCCCTTATGTGAACCTTGTTTCACATGAAGGAAGAAGCAGGGCAAATATTAATCACCATAAGGGAAAGAAGCCCATGTCTCATTTTAGTGAGAAGAAGAATGAAAGTAAGAAGGGTGGAAGTAGAAACATCAGTTAAGACCTAGGAAGAAGAATTTTAAGGGAAAGTGCAACTATTGCAAAAAACTTGGGCCTAAGATGAGTAATTGCTTAAGCTTAAGAACAAGCGTGAGGAATGTAACATCCCTATTTTTTGTATGTATTTAATGACCAGACAATTGTTAGGTTGGCTAGTTACCCAAGAGGGGGGTGAATTAGGTGATGCAAGATTTTCGTTCCTTTTAGATCACAATCGAATTTCACTAAGAGTGCAGAAAAACAGGGATAAATAGAGAGAGTTGTGTGCAGTAACTGAATAGAGAAGATGAACAACAATACATAACAATTTATACTGGAGTAGCCTAACCACTTGACCTACATCCAGTCCCCAAGCCACCACTGGGGATTTTACACTATATCCCACAGGTCTAATCAGGGCACCTGTGAAGTCTCAGTACATCCCACAAGTTTCAATAGGCACTTGTGAAGCCACTCTCCCCACACCCTTACAATATGTGTAAATCCCTTAGTGTTTCCCCACACTAAGATTCTACCCAGAATATGTAGAAAGAAATGTTTACAGAATGAAAACTCTCTTGAAAAGTAGATAATACATTGAAGGTTCACTCTATTGAGGTGGGTTTTTCAAATAATGCTGAGATAAAAAGATTTTACAAATTGTTGTAGCATTTTCGCATAAACTCTCTTAGGAATGTTACTCATAAGTTGAAATGATGTTCTATTTATAGATTTGTGGTATAACTAGACGTTAGACACAAGATCTAGCTGTTAGAGATGTTACCCAACGGTTACTTTGTAAAACTAGCCATTCACCAACCACATTTAATACGTTGACACTCTGAAATTCAAACTTTAGGTGTCAACAGACGAATTTTGCAGAGACCATAAGTTAACGACTTTAATATTGAACTTCAAAATTCATCTATTCTAAAGAAAAATTCAAATTTTCATCTTTGACAAATGTTTCTATGTTTGAACATACGAATTTTCAAGTTTAAAGTTCTTTTGGTAAGTGTGAACAGTTGTTCCATATTGCTACAGTGCCTTCAAAGTTTGAATTTTGAATCCCAAAATTCATCTGTCAGTGAACAACTCAATATGACACAAGTTCTTCCTTTCGAAATTCAAATTTTGGATGTGGAAATTTGTCTGTTTGCTATTCCAGAAGTATTTTCACATTCTGGGGATTCGAAATTCAAATTTTTAAAGCCAAAATTCATCTGTTAGACTAGAAGTTCAAATTTCAAAAGTCAAAATTCATCTAGTAGTGGCAAGCTCAATATGACACAAAAGTTCCATTCGAATTTCAAATTTCAAAGGCCAGAAATTCCTCTATTGGATGTGGAACCTCTATAACTTCAAACTTTGCACTGTAGACAATTTTACAAAAGCTATAACTCTCTCATTTTAACTCCAAATTAAGCAAATAACCTATGGTTGGAAAGCTCTCAATGTCTACTTTCAAATTCAACAAGTTGCACTTCAAAAACAAACGTATTCTGTGAGATATAATTAAAATAATGATAGGAGGTTAAAACTAAAAGTCCAGATCTCACTACTCAACTTTTAATGACCATAGCTTTTTCATATGAACTTTAATTTGAGTGAAATAACCTTCTTTGAAAATATTATTAAGTCTAGTTTTATATGAAATAAGTTTTACATCAAAGCCATATGTATTTTGAGAGAAGTATTAAAAATACTAATTGAAGATCAAACTCTAGATTCTTGAAAACCAGATTTTACTATGTTTAAAAGTAAGGATATGTTACTTTGATACCCAAAACTTCTTGAGTTAATCAAATGCAATTGTAAATCATTGAGCTTTATTCTAAAGTTTGAATTTTAAAATCTGAAATTCATCTGTCAATGGGATTTTTTTCAGCCCTTTTAGTGCTTAATTATTAGACGAACTTTGTCATGACTTCAGATGAATTTTGGACATTTTACGAACTATGCTTGACTTGAAATTCAAATCTCAACACTTGAAATTCATCTGTCAGAGGTGATATCTCTGGAACTTTAAATTTTCTTCAGCAAAGTTCGTATTTTCACAAAGTATATGAAGTTTAACTTCTCAAAATTAGTCTATCAGTCAGAGTTTGTCAAATCTAACATATGCTAACATCAGATTTACTTAATCCAACTCATTTAAAACATATGGTAAAAAGATTAAGTAATTTTCAAAGATTAATCCCACCTCAAGACCTAAATGAAAACAAAATATACCTAATGACTAGGTCTATAAATGTTGAGTTCTACTTCCACTTGATCATTTCCTTCTTGGCATGCTCCCTTCTGATCTTCCATTTTTGGAGCATCCTTTCTTTTTTTCTTTCTTGAGTGAGGCATGATATTGATTTCCATTTATGTATTTCAATGCTCACTCTTCTTACGTGGACCAACCTACATTTAATATATTACACTTACAAACCAAATAGTTAGTCCAGTTTATATATCCAACTTATGTTATTCATTATAAAAGTATAGTGGATATATTTGCACATAGCATGATATATACATTATAACTATAATTAAATATATGCTAATACACATTCTACTTCTTTAAGGAACATTATATACATATGATGCATTTGTTCCTTATTATTCTATATTTGTCATCATCAAAACTTATATTATACTAAACTTACAATAGTGATAAAAAATTGTATGAAATTGTTTTGGATTAATTTATGATGTTTGGAGAAACCTAGGAATATAACTAAGAATATTTAAGGTCTAAAATATCATAAAAAAATCAAAAGAGGGCTTAAAAAAGCGAAACGGTCATTTTGTCAAGAAGTAAAGGCAAATGGTCATTTTACTAAAAAAGGCACAAAAAGTAATATTATAATACTCTAGTGTAGGGTAAAAGTACAATTGATACCGGTTATGTGGGCCCAAAGAGGAAAAAGTACAGGTACAGTAAAAGATGAGTCTCACATGAATAATAAATATCAGGTAAGATGAATAATAAAAAGTAAGCAAGACAAGTGGATTTCACATGAAAAAGTAAAGAGAAAAAGGTAGTAGGTAGATAAAGTAAATAGAAAAAATACTGGATATAATAGAAAATCTAGATAAAAGTAAACAAACTAAAGCCAAATTGATATGCAAAAGTTGAAAAGTACAATCTCTCATTACTTACCTCACAAAATCCGAAAAAATGGGAGGGAATTAGAGGACAAAAATACCCTCCACTACTCTCACTATAACCAAAATATCTAAAGCTATAAGAGTAAAGTAACATAAACAATTCAAAGATAATTATTGACTGTTAGATTTAGATTAAATCTAAAGGTCAATATCCACCCATTTTCCCTATATATACCCCAGGACCCTTTACCCCTCTTTGCTCATTTTGCAAACTACATGGGAGGGTTAGAGATAGAGGGAGTAGTGTGATCTTGAGAGAGAAAGGGAGAGGGAGCCAAGGAGAGGAAGAGAGAAGAGGAAGAAGAAGAGAGAAAAAAAGAAAGGAAGGAGGAAGAAAAGGAAGGCAAAGTTCAAGGTCTTCAAGGTAAGTCTTTTGTCTCCAATCTCTCTAGTGTCTCTTTCCCTTTCATATAGCATGATTTGGGTTAGAGTTGAAGCATTATTCTCATCCCCACAAGGTCCTTAAGGTCACGGCCAAGCAATGGTTTGTGAGGCCAAGTAGTGTCTCATTTAGCTAATAGTTGCAATGTGCTTGTATGGTCAAGTAATGACCAAAATGCATGAAGGAATAATTGAAAGATTAAGTTTTTCTAATTGGGTTTTCTAGGGAATGATTTCAGCCAAGGAAGAAAGGAAGTCTTAGGCTTAGTTTTTTATGAAACTAATGCTTCCATTGCATTCCTAACAAGCAAAATAACTAAGAGAGGTTAAAGGATTCATTATAAAAGTTGGTTTGCATAATGTCAAAATTTAAGGTCCATTATGCATGAGAAGGTTCCAATGATGTTAACAAGCTATTTAGAAAGATTTATTGATGTTGTCAGTCGCTAATCAAGCCAAGGAAGTAACCCAAAGAAGTAAGAACCAAGTTTGAAAGCTAAAGAAGTAAAACTCCAAGTTAGTCTCTTGTTCTTACTTTGATTTTATAACTTAATGATGTTTTATATGTTAATATGTTATGTGTCATGTTATTGTTATTAAGGTATTAAAAATTGGATCGATCATTGAACTGGTCGAAGCACTGGTTCAAGGTTCAATGGTCTGATTGGGGTCGGACCGGTTGTAAATAAATTAATATATTTTAAATAATATAGATGAAAAATATAAAAGATATTTATCCATGATAATAAAATTAACATTTAATTTATGATGAAAAGTAAATTTAATAATATATAGAAAATTAAAAATATTATTAATAAATTTCATATCATAATATTAAAATATAAAGAAGTTAATATTTATCTATAATTATATTTTAAATTCAAAATAGTCAATTGATATTTTATTTTTATATTATTTGTTACGTAAATTTATCATTATTAATAATTATGTATCATAATAATACTTATGCCATATTATAATATAGAAAGAAAAAAATTATACAAAAAATAGTACTACTTAGTACTAAAAATAATATTATTTCATCTTAAAAAATATTTTAAAAAATTTTAAAAAAATTAAAAATTATAAGAAAAAGCTTGGCCGGTTCAAACTGGTTTTGTACTGGTTTTTTATCATTTTTTGACTGGTTCAACCAGTTCTTGACCAATTCATCCCGGTTCTGAAATCCATCGGTCTTCACATGTCACCAAACCGGACCAGAGGCTGGTCCCAGTCCAACCGGCCGGTCCGATCCGATTTTACATGCAATGATTGTTATAACTTTCTTTCATGATTGGGTGGCTATTTTATAATGAGGATTAAGCCCAAGATATCCTGTTTTTAAACTATTACACTGCCAAAATTTAGTTAAACAACATGAATGTTTTAAATGATTTATGAAAATATGCCATGTTTTTATGTTTTTAAATGTATTGTGATGACATTATGGCATATGAAAGTTGGCAACTGAGATTCTCTAATCTCACCTCATAGTTTCCCAAATGTTATGGTCAAGCCATGGTAAAGGAAAATAAGTAGCCAAAAGGATTGAATAAGAAGATTGATGTTCTGTAAACTGTTTTTGGGTTGATTTTTACTGTTTCCTTTAAATTATTGTATAAAATCAATTATTGGTCCAAATATTCTGATGTTTATATGTATGGATAGAGTCATGTCTCGAAAATAATACAGCACTGATTTGATTGTATTTGAATTTATATAATGGTAGTTACACATATTTTGTCAAAACTGCTCTAGTGAAAGTCATTTTTGACTCCTAAAGATTTAAAATAATGCTCTACCTAGTATATACCAAATAAATGCACAAAATAAATATGGTTAGAAATTAGATATGTCAAGCTTTCTAATTATGCTAAGTATGCAAAAAATAACTTTGTATTTTATGATAAATGAATTTTTAAATTCAACACTCAGTTTTCGGATAGAAACTAGAAGTAAAAATGAACACTAAAGCTTGATGAATAAACTATACAAATATGAGTGATGGTTTTCCAGTTTCATATTTTTCCTATAAAATTTAAGATATGCATGATTTTTAGAGACTTAAACTATGAAATAATTTTTTTACATTTAATTATGATTTTTGAAATTTTGTTGCACCTGTGACTATAAAAACTGCCAAAAAACAATTTTAAGATTTTAATTAGTTCAAGTTTTCAAAAACTCTTTTTGTGCTTTAAAACCAAGCAGTTCTCATGGGAAAGATACGTAATTATAAGATATAACAAGAAAGAAGGTGCTTCCTTTGTAATTAGTCCCCCTATTTTTGTTTGCTTTAAGTCAAATGCTATTGATATTCCTATTGATTCATGGTGGATGGATTATGGATCTATTATACATGTTGTAAATTCCTTGCAAAAAGCAAGGGGAAGCCAGGTAAGAGGGAGAAATGCATCTTAGGTGTTAATGGTGAAGCCGTTGTGGTTGAGTATATAGGAACAATTAGCTTGACACTACCTTTTGGACATGTACTTGTATTGACTAACACTATTTTTGTACCCTCTGCTAGAAGAAATTTGATAGCTACCCTTCTACTAGATGAACATGGATACTCATTTTGGTAAGGAAATGGAAGAATAGATATATACATATATATATATATATATATTGAATCCATTATTATTATCTTTGCTGTGTTGAGTTGTGGATTATGATTTACATCAATATTTTAAAAGCCAAATTGGATTTCAAACTAGAAGAGTCATCAGGTCACGATTTTCATGGTTCAGCCGATTAGACTAGCAATCGAACCGATAATGCAATAATTGAGTAAAAATAATATCGAGCTCATTATTTTGAAGATGACTTTGATAGTGGGAGTTATGCACCTAAGGACATTAATATATGTGAAGAGAGAATAGTTTTGCTTGCACCTATTTTGCCATTATCATTGATAGAAAAAGGTGTGATTCCTGAGAATCTAGTTAATGGTATAGGTCCCCCAAAGTTGGATACTAAGCAACTAGCTATTGAGTTAAGACGATCTTAGAGAGTTTGTAAAGTTTCAATATCAAATGACTATATAGTTTATTTGCAGGATTTGAATCAAATGTTATGGATGACATGAATCCTCCATCCTTTTAGCAAGCAATGGCTAGCCCTTATTGCTCCAAATGGTTGGAAGCTATGAATGATGAAATTGCCTCTATACATCGCAACCATGTGTGGAAGCTCACTGAGTTACCAAATGGTTTCAAACCTGTTGGGCGTAAATGGGTCTTTAAAAGCAAGCATGGGGCTACTAGTATGGTGGAAAAGTATAAAGTCAAACTTGTAGCTAAAGGCTATAATAAAAAGGAAGGTGTTGATTATATAGAAACTTTCTCCCTTATTCAAGACTACTTTCTTGAATGGAGATTTGTATGAGGAAGTCTACAAGACTTAGTCAGATGGCTTTGTTGAACTTATTAAAGAGCACTTGGTGCGCAAGTTATGTAGATCCATCTATGGGTTGAAACAATCCTTTAAGTAATGACATCTAAAATTTGACGAAGCGATCTCTTGGGTTTATTGAGAATATATCAGATCAATCGTCAATGTATCTATCAAAAGATTGAAGGAAAAAAATCTGTCATTCTTGTGCTTTATGTTAATGACATCCTTTTAGCTGGTAACTCATTGAATTATTTGAATGTGACAAAACAATTGTTGTCATGGCATTTTGACATGAAAGACCTTAGTAGGGCCTTATTTGTTCTTGGGATTCAGATCCATCATGATAGATCTCATGTCATTCTTGGTTTGTCTCAAGCTACTTACATTGATAGAGTGCTCATGAAATTTAGCATGCACTCTTGTACCTATTGCACTACACTAATTCAAAAAGGAGAGAAATTTGAGTCACAATGTCCTTAAACTAATCAAGAAAGTACTGAAGTAGCTAAATAACTTTATTCTTCAATAGTTGGCAGCCTAATGTATGCTCAAGTGTGCACTGTCTAAATATAGCTTTTGCTATCGGTGAACTTGGTAGATACTTGTGTGATCCTAGGCACGCTTATTAGAAAGCTGCTAAGGTCATGAGATATCTTCAGGGTACTAAGAATCACATGTTGACCTATAAAAGGTCTGATTCTCTTGTGATTGTTGGGTACTCTGATTTGAACTATGCATCTTGTATGGATGATAGTAAATCCACTTTTGGCTACATCTTCATGATGTCGGGAGGAGCTATCTCATGGAAGAGTATTAAACAGTCACGCACAGCTACCTCAACTATGGAGGCAATGTATATCACCTATTATGAAGCTACCTATCAAGCCATATGGTTGAGGAAACTAATCTCTGGGATGCATCTTATTGTGATAATTCATCTATTATACACTTCTCTCAAAACCATAGGTATTCTTGTCTCACAAAACATTTTGATGTTAAATTCCTATTTGTTAGAAAGATGATTGCTGAATCTCAAACTCATGTAGTTCACATTTCTAGTCAAAATATGTTGGTAGATTCGTTGACCAAGAAACTACCCGTAGGAGTATTTCGTAATCATGTAACTCATATAGGTCTTGTGAGTCTCTTAATGTTGCCTTGGTCTAGTGGGGTGTGCGTTATTCCTTTGTGAGGCATTTAGTGTGTTCCGCTATATTCAGATATAGAAACTTAGTCATTGGGCTTATATCACTTGTTTTCCTATCGAATCCAATGATCTTGTAGTTGTTTCATATTTGAATTGATAATTAAACTACATGCTATCACATTTATGTGTGACATTATAACGCATCTTGACACTATGTCCTCTATATTCCATTTTATTCAATAGTTAGTCACTATTAGCATTTATGTCATTTGTTTCCCCATCAAATTCAATGACTTTGATTCATGATTTCACTATTGAATTTTTTATTAAGGTGTTTACTTAATATTTGTTATTTGTTGACTCTTATAATTGTATTGTTCTTGATAAATTTGATAATTGATCAATGCTATCCAAGTGGAAGATTGTTGGATTTTTTTTTTTGTAATAAGTGGATTAGCATTAATCAATAATCAAAATTTTATATCTATAGTATAATCATTTAAATATAAAGTAATTGTTTATGCACTTTAATAAAAGTGGATTGGGTCATATTAATAATTGAATCAACCATTATAGGTTGGAATATTTAATTATAATTATTCTAGAAGAAATCCCAACTTGTAGGCTAACGTTAAGGTCAATGATCCTATTTAAGTTGACCATAGAGGCAATTTTGCAATTTCTGAGAAGGTTTGAAACCCTAATGCTAGAGGTATGAATACTTCCTCTTGAAAAATCCTAACCACCTTCTCTTCTTCTTCTCCTTCCACTTCCCCTCAAGTTTGGCAAAGCAAGTTGTAGATTTCCTTCGTCTCATCATGACTAGTATGAATCCTACACATTTTCTAGGTATATAGACTTCTTCTTGAGCTTATTACATATAGCATTACTTCCATGGGTTTCAAAGTAGTCTGGTATGTTAGTGATGGTTTCAAATAGTTTAGATTGGAACAGATAATTCTGTAACTTAATATTGGTCTTCCTCTTGGGAGAGATCTCTCACATCAAGAATGGGATAAAACAAGTCTCTTTTGTAGGTGAGAGATATCTTTCTTTCCATGTAAAGCTGAACATGGACTAGACCAAACTGGGTTGGTCTTGAACCCGCGGTCTAGTTTGAATAAGGACCAAACCACACAAGGCAATCCTGGTCCGGTCTTTTGTCTAGTGGACCAGTGACCTAGACCGGGCTAGACTTAGTTTAGGTCACTCTCTCCACCATTTTGTAAGCTATGCAACATTAAAGGGAAAAAAAACTATCCAATCCTAAATTAAACTAAAAAACAAATTCATAAAGACTAAAAATTCCATTAACTTCATAGAAGCCTAATAGATAAAATTTTTCCATCAAATTCCAAGCATAATAATATCATTAGTTCATCACAAGTCACAACATTCTAAGTTAACATTACATCATCACTAGTGGCAAAATTCAACATAACAATTAACAAGCACGCTATCACAAGTTCAACAACAATAAGAAAACTCCAACATAACACATAAACACAACATCAGTCATCAGTTCATTAATAATAACAAAAAAGTGATAAGGAGCTTTTTATCATCATCTTTTTAATCTTCTTCTTCTTCTACCTCTACCATACCTCTACCATTTCTAGAGCATTAGAAAAAAAAGGATTTAATTATTATCCTGTTTAAAAGAAATGATTAATATATACATAACTCATTTAATTTCAATGCGAAGAGTATCAAGTATGGAGTATGGACAATGAGGAATAAACATCAACCACAACTATAATAGAATTAAAATGCTTATAAAAAATTATAAGTATGGAGTTGAAAGAAAGCATTGCCATCACAATCAACAATAATACAATATCAATCTATATCCATGATATCATCTCGTCTAACTTCAGTTATAGTTAAATCATCTAAAAAAGAAAATAAGCAATTAAAGTACTAAGACTAGTATGTTGGTAAGTGAATAAATGTTTAGTAAGCAATAAATTTAAAATGAGAATAGAAGTATAGATTTGAAAAATTACCAAGACTAGTATGTTGAAACACATTTTGGTCTCCTCAAAGTTGTCAAATTCACAAAGCTTGGAGGCAAATTTTGAGAGAGATTATCCTGGAAGTATACAATTTTGGGCACAAATGAGTGCCTCAGTCATTTTTTATGACAATGAACTCCTATAAGAGTCAACTATACGTCCTCTAATGCTAAATGCGGATTCTAGGGCTACTGTAGAAACTGGTATAGCCAATACATCACAAGCCATCTTAGAGAGCACTCTATACTTGCTAGAATTGGCTTTCCACCATGACAATATGTCAAATTCCTCCTTAAGCTTGTTGTCATCAGATGAATCACATGTAAGATATTTATCTAACTTTGACTAAGGATGTAATGAGATTTTTTGTTTCAATGATACTAGCCATCTACAACCTGGATCTTCTTTCTGTTGAAGTGGAAGGTCCTAGAGAACTAGAAGGTGGAGGCATGGAAGAACCACTTGTTTCAGAAGCAACTATTGCAGAATGCTCATCAAACATACGATACAAGGTATCTTTGACCTTGTTTTTCATGGTTGTACAAACCTCATGGTTAGGAAAAAGCTATTCAAACATATGGTTAATGTAGTTAAACTTGTAACGAGGATCCAATATCATAGCCACAAACAATAAAGGGTTCATATTCTCTGCCTTTCCCCAATATTGTCATACTTACTCTTCATACTAAGGGACATTTCTATAAGCAAAAGGTCATATCCTCATTCTCAATGTTCTCATCCAACAACTCCTGAACCATAGCAATCTAGTGAAAGCAAATATTTGAAGTTACATGAAGTGAGCTTGAGAATTTCAAAGTCATATCATAAAAGAATTTGAGGAAGGTGTGTGCATTATCCCAAGCATATGTTTCAAAAGGACATTTACACCTGGAACCTTGCCTAAAGTATGTAATATAATCTTCATCTTCATCTTCATCTTCATCTTCCATCCTCTCAAATGCTTTTTGGAATTTCAATGTAGCCTCCAACATCAAATATGTAGAATTTCAACTAGTACTAATGTAACATCCCAAGAAAACTAAAATATCTAGAAATGCATAGGGAATTTGTAAAAAAAAAAGACACTGTTTTACGTGAAAAATGGCAAAGAGGTCATTTTTCCTGGTTGGATAAAAAATGAGAAATTATATTTTTATCCCTAAAGAATTATAAAAATGACATCCATGTTCCCAAGCCTAAAATTCACGGGGAATAAGGGTGCAAAAGTTCTTGGGGCAAATTATACTTAATGACTCGAAAGTTTCAGAAATTATAATTTAACCCTGGGTCAAGAGCAATTTTGTAAATATGCAAAATTACTGTCAAAACAAAGCCCTCAACAAGAGAAGTCCAATGGTATATGGAACTAAGGGTTAATGTTTAAGAATAAGGAAATAATTAACGCCGAGTATCCAAAAGTAACAGTAAACCAATAAAGTAAATTATGGGCCCTACCAATGATTAAAAGATAACCAGAATGGGATATGGGTCATACACATATACCATTTGGGATAGGATAATTAGGAAAATATAAAAAAAAAATTGGAATAGTCCTGTAGCCCAAAAATGCTAATTTACTGTAAAAAACGATTTTATCGGTACGGTTAAAAAATTACCCGATTCAAGGTATATCTGGACTAGAAAAAACTAAGTAGAGTGGACACTCAAAGACCTCTCATTGGGCATGATTTTGGGCAGTTTGAGAAGCATGATTTTTTGGAGAAAACTTCTCCAAGAAGTAGTCATTTTTGGTTAAAAAAATAAGCATGGTTACTTTTGCTAATTCACCATGATTAGCCATTTCATTAAACCATATAATTTACCATTTAATTACCCTCTTTCTTCTGCACTTTCATGACCATTTCCAGCAGCAAATTGAAGGGGAAAAATGGAAAGAGAAAGAGGAGAAAACAAAGAAGGAGAAGAGAAAGCTTAAGGCAAGATTGGAAAGCTAAGTTGGTAAGTTGTCTTCTATCATTCTAAGCTTGCTATCTATAGTCTTTGAAGCATGATCCATGGAGTAGAATTTCTTCTCCATCCTCTTAGGGTTTCAGCCAAATTACGATTAAGTAAGAAAATGAGTTTTCCCAATCATCAAACTTAGGGGAAATGCTAGACTACACATTTAAAGCATGAATATAGAAGTGATTTGTTGTATAATGATGTATAGCAATTTTTCCCTATTTTCTATGAATTTTGGACAGAAAGGGGTTGCTATTAGAGTTATAATTTCATGTTTTTGACCCCAAAAATATATTCCTTTGGTCTAAATTAGTCAAGTACAAGTGATGGAGTCAAGAAAAACTCAAAGGAAAGCTAAATGAAAAAGTTAGGGTTTAGTGTGTATGGTGTTATGTAATTCTTGAAACCAGTGGCTAAAAGGCTTGAATGGTGATATGTATAGGTTCAAGGAAGCTTAAGCAAGCCAAATAATAGATGCACAAAGTTTGGAAAGGGAGGGAATACATTAAGGTAGTAATTTACCAATTTATACTTATTGTTATCAAACTTGAATTTCATGGACTTGTTGCTATGCCATATGTATATAATGATGTTTTGTGATGATTTGTGATAAATGGATGAGTTGATTAATGAGGTTTATGACCTCTAGATGTCCCAATTTTAAAATGAAACTCTGCCAAATTTTTTATGAAATGTTATGGTATTAAAAGTTTCAAGGATAATTTGATGTTTTCTTGATGTTTCCATGAATTGTGTGATAACATGATTGTATGGATGGGTTATTACTACTGAGATTCTTTGAATCTCACTCCCCCTCAATAACTAACCATGCTAGAAAAAACAATGGAAAAAAGGCTAAGGAAGGAGCTAATTTCACGAAGAAGCTAATGATGAGTGGATGATGTTGCAAGCCATTATGTTATAATGCGAATAGTTATTGGTGCCTTGCTTTTATATGAAATTGCAAAATAGTGAATATTATGTTAACATTGTAGAAAATGTATGAGAATTTCCATTTCTGGATGTTGTGATATGAAGTTATATTCTACCAAGTTTCATGCAAAAATGAGTTCCTTTGCATGGGTTTTGGCAAGCAAATTGCGATATAGATTGAAACAAGGCATTTTCCATATGTATCTGTTTAGATTATCCTTGTTCTATACTTAATGTGAGGATAGGTTTCTAGGATTTTTATAACAGATAGAGGACATCTCAAGATTTAAAATGACATATAATTCACCCATTTGGAGTTGTGTACAATTAATGGTGAATTTTCAAAGTTAGGGTTTAGAATAGAGCAATATTGGGAAAACTGGAAACTGAAAGTTAAGTACTGAAAATTTCAAGAGATAACATAAAATCGTATGGAGCTCCAAAAATTCATTGGTCTACACGTATAAAAAGGTTTATGTCTTAAGATTCATATGCCACTAATTTGGAAGTGATTGGTGTTAGTTCAGTTGGCTTCCTAAGAGAGGGGCGAATTGGGAAGATTGAAATTTTTCTGCAAAAATCAAATACAATGGTGATACTAAAAATTTACTGAAAAACAGAGTATAAGGAATAAAGAGTAAAGAGAAGAAGACTCAGTGATTTATCCTAGTTCGGTTTATTCCTCTTGACCTACGTCTAGTCTCCAAGCCATCATTTGAGATTTTTCCACTATCTCTTGCAAGATTTGAATAGGTTCTTACAATAATCGCAGTATAACACCAGCTCAAACTTTGAGCTGAAACAAACTCCCATACTCTTCTCACTCAATAGTAAGTAACCTCTTTTAGTGTATTCTCACACTAAGTACTCTCTAAAAGTGTGTAAATATATACATAATCAAAACTCTCTCAAAAGAGTGGATATGAAAGTTAAGATACAATGAATGAGCTAAACAAAGGGTAAGTATGCTTTGAATGAATCAATAATCGAATCAGTAGAGTTTTAGCGTATATATTATTTTTCTCATTACCCAACAACTTAAATGAGGTCCTATTTATAGTTTTGGGGCAGAACTATCCGTTAGAAACAAAGATTAGCCATTACTCACAGTAAAATAGCTGTTCACCTACCACATTAAATGCATCTAACAGAGGTTATACGGATAACCTCCTCAGGTTATGCGAATAATGGGTAACCGTTTGCCTTTGTTTTAAATGTAGAGCTTTTGTTATGCAGATAACCTAGCTAGGTTATGCAGACAACGTGCTACCCAGAATGACTAAGTTTTAGCTGAAAATCATTTTCATGAAAACCCATTCAGTTATTAGGATGACATTAAGTTTTTCTCAAACTAAGTTTTTGTGAAACTTATGTTATCAGGATAACCTCTCAAGGTTATGCAGATAACCAGTTTTGTTTAAGAAGAGCTATGAGTTCTGTAACATAGGTTATGTGGATAACCTCCCTAGGTTATGCGGATAGCCTGTTTACCTAAGGAAAGTTCAAGTACTCTGAAATATAGATTATACAGATAACCTCCTTAGGTTAAGCGAATAACCTGTTTACCCGAGGACTCCAAATGCTCTATGACATACGTTATGAGGATAACCTCCCTAAGTTATGCGGATAACCTATTTACCCAAGGACTCCAAATGCTCTGTGACATACGTTATGCAGATAACCTCGCTAGGTTATGTGAATAACGGGCTGCAAAGTACCACGTGCCTTCACTGTTCACTCCCTTATACGAATAAGATACCTACCTTGTGAGGATAACCACTTGGATATACTTGAGTACTTAGTCCACAAGCTATGTTGAATAACCTCAATCCCTTTCATGAAATTGAAGAATAGAGTTTGGAAAAACTTTGAGATTAAGTCATTATCCCTATAAACTTCAATAGTTATGCGCATAAGGTAAAATATTTTCATGAAGACAAGGTAAACGCTTAGAAATATCTTTGAAGTTAAGACATTATCCCCATAAGCTAAAACATTTTCATAAAAACAAGGTGAACACTTAGAATCATGTTGAAATTGAAGCTTTATCCTCATAAAATAGCTCTTTTCATGAAAACCATTTTGAAATCATGAGCTAATCATTAATCATTCAATTAATTTCTCATTTAATTATTGGGTTATTGAAATTCAAAGCTCAACTACCTTCTTTTATAGATAATTTCTTAAAACAAGTGACACAGTTCTTCAATCTTCAGGAAACTCTAACTTTGTCCTTCATTTCACTTGTGCTCCTTTAATATTGGATTTCCAAGCTTATTTGTTTTAGAATCATCAAAACCTTTGAATTAACATTCTCCCCCTTTTTGATGATGACAAAACAACTTAAACTTATTATTAATACTTGGGTTTGCATAAAGCTCCCCCTCAATATGTGCATAATGTAAATAAACTCAAATAATGTAGAGAACATATCTCAGAATAAGGAACATAAGAATGAACAAAGTTCACAGAAGGAAATTCGTTGTATTATAAATATTCATTACAAGTACATAAGCAAAAGATACAGAAACACAACAACCGAAAAGAGGCAGAAAAGAACAAGCAAGCATAAATCAACAAATCTAGTTATTTTTTTAGATTTCTTCTTGTTTTTCTTCTCCTTTTCTTTGTGCTCTTCCTTTGCTTTATCTTTTTCCTCTTCCTTCTCTCTTTTCTCTATATCCTCTTGTTTCTCTTCTCTCTCCCCCTTTTTGTCATCAGCAAAATGAGGGATTTGAGCAACACCAGCATCCATCCTAGCAATGTCTTGATCAAGCTTGGCCTTCCATTCCCTAATTTTTTGAAGTCTTTCATCCAAAGAAAGAGGAAGGGTAAAGGGGTGGGCTGGAACAGTGGACACTGGGACAGGCCAAAGTGGCACACTGATAATAACAAGAGTAATAGAAAGGAATACAGGAATGAAAGGTATATTAGGCATTACAAGTGGAGGTGAGACAATGGGAAGGGGTACAGGAGAGGGATCAAAATCAGAGGCAATGGTGATGATTTCCTGTAAAGCATCCTCAGCAAGATAACTGATGACTTCAAAGGAGATAGGGTTAGGGAGAGGAGGAAAGAGAGCATTAATCTCTTGTCTTCGGTGATGAAGATAAATTTGGTGAACAAAGTCACCTACAGGCAAGATAACTAAAGCTCTACTTTGATCCTTGACAATAGTTTCTTCCTCAAGATTATAATCTAGGATTGGACCTAGATCCTTAGATAGAGCAGGTGACTTGGAAGGGGAGGGAATGGTTGAGTCACGACATGAAGATTGTGCAGCAGGAGTGGGTTAAGTGAAGGTAGGAGGTGATGGTTGGATTAGTGAAGAAGAAGGCTAAGCAATACCAAAAGTAATTTTTTCACGCAAGAGTTTTACTTCTTGGGTGAGACTTTCAAACTTGGTCTCAAATTTCTCTTGCATCTCAATAATGAGATACCCAAGATTGATCATGTCTTCTCTATGTTCTTTCCTGGTGGCCATTACAATCTGGAGCCGGTTTTTGTACAGTGAAGGAATGTCTGAGGAGTAGGTAGGTCAGTGGCTGGGATTTCATTAGGTTTACTCTGAGTGAGAGAAGGTGTATGAGGCTTAGGTTGCAAAGATTGAGGTGGTTCAGAGGGTATGGAAGGAGAGGAACTAAAATCACTAACTATAAGACTCTTTCAAGTAGTTATGGATTCAGAACCTTCTTCTATATCTCTCTTCTTGTTATCCCATCTGCTATTGTCCAGACTCATCCCCATCTTTTACAGGACTTTCTCACTTAATTCTTCTAGAAGTAGTGCAGGCCCTCTTTCAAGATGCAAATTGTTGCGAAATTTCATAACCTTGGTAATAATATGCCTGAATGACAACTGTGAGTCCTGTCTGTAGGTCCTTGCCTTCCATATCCTCTACAAGATGATATCCACCACATTCACTTGTTTACCCTTTATCAACAGGAGCATGACTTGGAATTCTCCTCTAGATAGATAATTGAAGCCTCTACTCTTGTTAAAGAACATGCGAGAGACAGTGTAGTAAAGAATCCTGTTCTTAACAGTCAGAATAGTTGGGGCAATTTTCCCTTTAAAAGGCACATTTTGTCTTTGCCTAAGCAGCCTTGAGACTATTATGCTCCATTTGTAATTGGCTTCATCCCCATTGTCTTCATTTACAGTTTCATTTTCAAAGGGATACTTTGAATTCTCAATGTTCACCTTCATTTCTCCAGTAGGCAAACTCAGAATCTGACATAGCAAGTCAAAGTGCAGGGCAATCCATCTCTTCCTCAATCTCACTTCAAGCACCTTTGTGTCATGGTTAATTCTCAGATAATTTTACCAAGCACACACAACTTCCTCATTATAGTCCTCTTTCAGTTCAATCAGACCTCTATATTTTTCTACCAGCCTAGTAGAATCAAACTTATTCCTTACTAGAAATTCTTCTATTCTAATAAAGTGAGGCTTGACTACCTTATGTTTTTTGAAATCTGCCTCATATTACTCTTTGAAAACCCTTATGCCAATAAGCTTATCCGTAATTAACGCTTTCTCTGACTCAGCAAGAAAAGAACTTATGTGTGTGTCAGCCTAAGGTTCTGATTCTGGAATTTCCTTTGGCTTTGGTGTTTTAGGCTTCTTTGTTGGAATACTTGGCCTAACTTCAGCTTTTCTCTTCCCTTGACTTGGTGATTTCAAAGCATACTTTGACTTTACGTTACGATGAGGTCATTTCCCTTGATTGCCACCTTTAGTCTTTGCCATATCAATGATTCCAAATGATTTGGGAAGGTAAAAGAGATTTAGAATTGGCCAAAAAGAGTTTTGAGAATAGGGAATTGAATGGGATTTTGGAGATTTTAGGGAACTTGAGGAGTATGTTTGGAGGTTTTCAAGATAGGGTTAGGTTTTCCGCATAAGGTTCTACTAAAAAATAGAGAATCCTATATATAGTCTCGAGTTTATACGCATAACCTATGGAGGTTATGTGAAAAATGAGCTTCAGAACCTGTATGGAAAGCCATGGTTTGCTAGGTTATGCGAATAAGGTTCTTAAGTTGTCCGCATATCCAATTTGAGAGAGAGGGGATAAGATAAGAGTTATCCAGACAAGTACACCATGTTTTCATGAAAAGGAGTTTCACAAGAGTCACACAGAAAAAAAAATGTCAAACAACAGGTTATCTGGATAACCTTGCCACATTATGCAGATAATGTTCTTACTTTAAGAACTTCTTCTCCGGAAGTAACATTATACGGATAAGATAGGTAGGTTATCCTGAAATCGAATTTCACAACTCACAAACAAAGATACAAACAAGGTTGCTTATGCGCATAAGGTAGAGACCTTATCCAAATATCTAGTTCCACATAGGCCTGAGGTTCACAAAAGGTCTTATTTCCATGAAAATCTTCATACCTTATGCAAATAACCTCAAATACAAAGTCCATGCACACTAGAAAATCAACTCATTTTCAGCATAAGGTTATGGGGTTATACGGATAACCAAATTTGAAAAGTTCATAAAAACTTACTAACAACCTTGTTATCCCCATAAGCCTCTTCTTTTCACCTTAACTTCATTCTAACATGCAGGATACTTTACTTCATCAGTTTTTGATCATTTCAAATCAAGAAGTACCTGCAAAACAAACTTCTAGATACTCTTATGCTTAAGTTAGTATTATCAATGATTAAATTATCATTTTAAGAAGAATTTCATAGGAAACTTACAACTCATTGGGATTCACCATTCACAATTCTCTTCTAATTTTTCCATGTCTATCTTCTATAAGTGGCTTTGTCAGGATGTCTGCAAGTTGATCTTCAGTAGGGACAAACTCTAACTTGGCATCATCTTTCAAAACATGATCTCTTATGAAGTGATGTCTTACTTCAATATGTTTTGTCCTTGAATGCATTATTGGATTCTTTGAGATATTAATGGCACTTTGAATATCACATGTTATTGGAATTTCCTTTATCTCTATCTCAAGGTCTTCAAGTTGTTGTTTCATCCAAAGGGTTTGCGCACATCAACTTCCTGCCGCCACATACTCAGCTTCAGCTGTGGAGAGAGCTTACACTATTTTGCTTTTTGTTGTACCATGACACTAGAGAGCCACCCAGAAACTGGCAAGTTCCACTTGTGCTCTTTCTATCAGTCTTGGATCTAGCAAAATCAGCATTTATATAACTTATTAGCTCTTCTCTATTGCCTTTTGGATACCAAAATCCCATTTGAGATGTACCTAGCAAACATCTGAAAATCCTTTTCAAAGCTGTTGCATGGGACTCCTTGGGACATGATTGGAACCTAGTACACATACAGACACTAAACATGATGTCAGGCTTACTAGTAGTAAAATATAGCAAGGAACCAAGCATCCTCCTATATTGAGTTATATCAAAGAGTTTTCCTTCCTCATCTATGTCAAGCTTAATTGCAAAGGCCATAGGGGTTCCCATAGATTTAGCATGTTCCATTCCAAACTTCTTCAGAAGCTCCTTGAGGTATTTTGATTGATTGAGAAAAATGTTATCATCATATTATTTGATTTTCAATCCAAGGAAGAAGTTCAACTCACCCATCATTGACATCTCGAATTCACTATACATTAACTCAAAAAAGCTCTTGCATAAAGACTCATTAGTAGCACCAAATATAATGTCATTAACATAAATTTGTACAATAAGCAAATCTTTGTTTTCTCTTTTAGTAAACAAAGTTGCATCAACTTTTCCTCTTTTAAATCCTTTTTCAATTAGAAAAGTACTCATTCTCTCATACCATGCTCTAGGAGCCTGTTTTAACCCATATAAAGCTTTCTTTAGTTTATATACATGATTTTATTTAGTTGAGTCCTCAAGACCTGGAGGTTGATCAACACAAACCTATTCCATGATATATCTATTCAGAAAGGCACTTTTCACATCTATTTGACATAGCACAATATCTTTTATACAGGCATATACTAAGAGAATTCTTATTGCTTCCAATCTTGCAACTGGAGCAAATGTTTTCTCATAATCAATGCCTTCTTCCTAATTATATCCTTTAGCTACTAGTCTAGCTTTGTTTCTTATTATAGTTCCTAATTTATCAAGTTTGTTTTTAAAAACCCATTTAGTTCCAATAATGGGATGGTTTTTAGACTTAGGCACTAAATCCCAAACTTAACTTCTTTCAAACTGATTAAGTTCTTCTTGCATAGCTAAAATCCAGTATTCATCAGTTAAAGCCTTGTCTGTACACTTAGGTTCAATTTGAGAAATAATTGTACAATCATTCACTTGATCCCTAAGTTGTCTTCTAGTTTCAACTTTCTCTTGAACATCCCCAATTACTTAATTAACTAGATAATTCCTTTGATATCTCCAAGCTTTAAAGAGTTATTGAGATACTTCCTCATTTATTTCACATTCATTATCTTTTTCCTGGATATCTTCCTCTACATCAACAGATTCAGATGCTTTAGGAGGTTCAATTTTATTTTCTACTGATACATTCAAATTCTTGAAACTAGACATTAGATCATCCTCATCTTTAGCATGCTTAGACATGGTTTCATTTTCAAGAAAGATAGCATGCACTAATTCTTCTATAATTCCAAATCTTTTATTGAATACCCTATATGTTTTACTTCTATTTGAGTAGCTAAGAAATATACCTTCATCTGATTTGGCATCAAACTTACCCAGATTATCTTTGTTGTTATTGTGGACATAGCAGGTGCATCCAAAGACATGAAGATGAGAGAGGTTAGGCTTCCTTCCTTTGTACAACTCATATGGTGTCTTTCCTAGCATGGGTATGATGTATGCTCTATTCATCAAGTAGCATGTTGTACCTGCTGCATCAGCCCAGAATTACTTAGGCAGTCCTTTTACATTTAGTATTGCACAAGCCATCTCCTCCAACACTCTATTCTTTCTCTCTACAACTCCATTCTGTTGAGGTGTTCTTGGGTCTGAGAAGTTGTGCTCCACTCAATTTTCATCACAGTAGTCAGCAAATTTTGCATTTTCAAATTCTCCTCCATGATCTGTTCTAATACATACAATAGAGCAACCTTTCTCATTTTGAATTTTGTTAACTAAGATCAGAAAAACATCATATGTTTTATCTTTAGAGGGAAGAAATAAAGTCCAGGTAAACCTAGATTAATCATCTACCACAACAAGTACATACAAGTTTCCACTAATACTCTTAGTATGATTAGGACCTATCAAATCCATGTGAAGTAATTGTAGTGGTCTTGTTGTAGAAACAATATTTTTGGTATTGAATAAGGACTTTGTTTGTTTTCTTTTAAGACAAGCATCACATTCTCTATCCTTTTCAAACTTGATGTTGGGTAGACCAAGAACAAATTCATTTTTAATGAGTTTATTTAATTGATGCATGCTAACATGTGCTAGTCTCCTATGCCACAGCTAACTATCATCATTTTCACTTATTAAGCATATAGAGTCTAGAGAAGGTAATTCATCTAAATCAATAGTATAATAGTCACCATCTCTTTCTGCCTTCAGAATCACTTTACAGTCACTTTTTCTAATGACTAGGCAGTGGTTGGAATCAAATAGAACCCAATTACCTCTATCACAGGTTTGACTCACACTCAACAGGTTGTGGTTGAGTCTTATCATGAACAATACTTCTTCAATTGATGTTTCTAGATTTCTTCCAACAATTCAAATCCCAACTATCTTTCCTGATTGCTCACCACCGAAAATAACCTTTCCTCCTTTCTTATCTCTCAGCATAATGAATTTTTCTTTGTCTCCAGTCATGTGTCTCAAACAAGCACTATCCATATACCATTTGTTGCTTTTTTTGGCCTTGAGGCACACCTGCAAAACAAGTTTCAGTTTTTTTCCCTTAGGTACCCATATTTGCTTGGGTCCTTTCTTGTTAGTGGAGGAGTTCTTGGGAACCCATTTTATCTCACTGTCATTCCCTTCCTTCGTGTATATGTAGGTGAAGGACATATGACCCTTCTTGTTGCAGAAGTGGCAAGTGAATAAAGGGCTAGGGGAAAGAGATGTATGTCTAAAATAATGACTATAATATTTATCCTTTTGATTTCAAGGGGCTAGGAAAGACTATATGCTCTGAGTTGATTTAATGTTATTAGCATGCATAAAGTTTCTCATATAAATATTTTGTTTCTTGATTTTTAGTTTTTCCTTGACTGCACATGGGTCATATCCTAGACCCGTTTTGTTCTAACTTACAATTTGATTTCCCAGTAATATTTTCAGCATATAATCACATCTAGTGAGTTTGGTTAGAGTCTTGTGGAGATATTTATTCTTATCTCTTAACTCAATGCATGAGACACATACAGAGGTAGTGGAAGAAGACGAAAACTGTGAAGCAGTACAAGATGAATGAGACTCACTTTCAAGCCTATGTATTTTCCTTTTAGCTTGACTCAGTTGTTTGGACACTTTGACAAATTCAGTCATCAGTTCATTGAATGCACCATGTAGATATTGTAGGAAGGTTTAGAGTCATTTACCTCAGAATCACTGTCACTGTCTCGGTTGTGATTCTTCTCCTCTTCTACAATCTCTTGAGCCATTAGGCATAGATTAGCAATTTCCTTATCTTCTGTTGCTTTCTCTTCATCTGAACTATCTCCCCAGATGGAAGATACGAAGGCTTTCTTCTTTTTTCCTTTGTCAGCACTTTTATCCTTCCCTTATTTCTTACTCAGCAGAGGACATTCCTATTTGATATGTCCAGATTTCTTGCATTTGTAGCATATGGTTGAGTCTTTATTTTCTTTCTTGCAACTGGTGGCTCTATCTTTCTTTGTAAACCTTATGAATTTCTTCTTTCCATACATTTTGTCAAATTTCCTCACCAGCATGGCCATCGTCTCTTCATCTAACTCAGCATCCTCCTCTGAATCATCATCATCATCTGATTCTACTTTGAGAGCCAAACTCTTCTTCTTTTTATCAAATAAAGTAGATTCCTTGAGAGCCTTTAGCTTTCCTTCATATTCTTCAAGACTCCCAAAGAGGGTTGTGACAAATGTCATTGATTCCCCTCTAGCTTCCTCTATTACAGTCACCTTCGGTTGCCACTCAATAGGTAAGGCTTTGAGAATTTTTCTGACTTTCTCAAACTGGGTGTATTCCTTTCCAAGGCTCTTCAGCTGATTCACAATAAGGGTGAATCTCTTCTGCAGATCCTTGATATTCTCACCCTCTTTCATCTTGAAGCTTTCATATTCTCCAATGCACATATTCAGTTTATTTTCTCTCATGCCAGTGGTCCCTTCATGAGTAATCTCCAAAGTGTCACATACCTTTGGTTGTTGTACATTGGGGCACCTTTTAGAACTCATCTTGATTGAGAGCACTGACCAGACAATGCTTAGCTTTAAAGTTGAGAAGAACCCTTATCTTGTCCTCTTCATTCCATTCTTCATTTAGTTTCTCTCTATATTTCCCATCATTTTGTAGTTTCATTAGGATGAAGTCTCCCTTCTAGATGATTGACCAAATATCCAAATCAATAGATTGAAGGTAGATCTGCATTCTCATCTTTCAATACCCATAATGTTCTCCACTGAAGCCAGGAGGTATGCTGGTGTTATTTCCTTCTGGAAGAACGCTTTCACCAAAGCTAGTCATGTCTCTCTCGGATTGTTAAATCCTTCAACTAGGAGTCCGGGCTCTAATACCACTTGTTAGTTTAGCTGGCTTCCCAAGAGGAGGGTGAATTGGGAAGATTGAAATTTTTCTGCAAAAATCAAATATAATGGTGATACTAAAAGTTTAATGAAAAATAGAGTATAATGAACAAAGAGTAAAGAGAAGAAAACTCAGTGATTTATCCTGGTTCAGTCTATTCCTCTTGACCTACGTCCAGCCCCCAAGTCACCACTTGAGATTTCTCCACTATCTCTTGCAAAATTTGAATGGATTCTTGCAATGACTGCAGTACAACACCAACTTGAACTTTGAGCTAAAACAAACTCCCTTACTCTTTTTACTCAAGAGTAAGTAACCTCCCTTAGTGTATTCTTACACTAAGCATTCTTTGCAAGTGTGTAGATGTATACATAATGAAAACTCTCTCAAAAGAGTGGATATGAAAGTTAAAATATAATGAATGAGTAAAACTGTAACACCCCTCATAACTTTGTTTTGGCATTGTGTTCAGAACCAGAGGAAAATAAGATGGAGGAAGGCTCAAGTTGGTAAGTGATTTCTACTCCTCCCCCTCCATTTTCTTCAGTTGAAACTTGGGCTTTTTCGGTTATAAGTTTGGATCTTCGGTTATGCATGAAATCCACCGATTAAAATGGATGAAATGAGATTAAGGAAGTGTGTTTTGGTGTTATTGTTGCTTGGATGTGAGTTTTGAAGGGTATATGTATGATTTGAGCTTAACCCTAGGTTGTTTTCGGTTAGGGCTCTTGGGAATCCGAAGTGTATGTGGTTGAGTAGTGTTTGAATGGTTCTCAAGAGCTTATTGATGAAAAAAAAGAGGGGCGTTGGAACCTTGGGTTAGGCTAAATTGGTTGAATTGTGATGTTTGGTTATTGGTATATTGTGTTAATTGAGGAATTATGGTATTGTGAAGGTTGTTTGGTTAACCGAGAGGGGTTCAAGCGTGTTGGACAACTCAAGAAGTTCATGGAATCCGCGTGTGTGATATTGACACTTGAGGTAACTGAGTGTTTGTTTGTATTGTATTGTTTGTATGGTATGATAGTATGTATATTGATATATATATATATATGCATGTTTCTTTCATACCACGATATAGATGTATCTGTGTGTACTGTTTTCTATATATCATGGTATGCACACATCTAGATGATGATTATGATGATTATGATATGAATAGATATGATGATATTAACATGACATGACATGATGGATACATGACATTGTGGTATGATGATGATGATTATATGATGATACATGAGCATCACCACATGGCATTGTGAGACTGAGATATATGGCGGATCAGGTGGTGATGACAATATGATATATGATTATATATGTTAGAGAGGATAAGGATGGAATATATATATAGGTTAGAGAGGATAAGGATGGGATCCCTGCAGCTAAATCGCCTCCTATGGCTAGGAGGGGAAATACACACAGTGGACTGCACCTTCCCTAAATCGCTGCCAATTAATGGTGGAAAAGGAGAAGGAGAGCCACGATCCGAACATTAGTGTCACCTTTGGCTGGGTGCACTAATGGGAGGTGAGCTTGGTGATGTCCCGGAATCAGTCTTCACCAACTGTTGGAAGGGAATTGCCTATACAAAATTGCCTGTTATGACGATAACCCGTGGTTCTAGCTGTGTGTGAGGGAGGCATGCATTCCATTCATTTCACATTGTATTCACTGATTGTATGAGTTATATATGTATATATGTGTGTGTGTATGGTTGTCCCTAGTTACTGAGACATTGTCTCACACCCCTCTCCCATGAACTAACCTTTCAAGTGATAGTTCTGGCACTAGTCTGAAGAAGACGCGTGAGTAGCATCGGACATGGGGATACTAGGTCTATGTAGTTTGTATGTGTGTAATTTGGATTTGTAACTTGTGTCAAGAAAGATAGAAGGTTTTGTAATGAATGTATGACATTGTAAGGATTGTTATGGATGGATGTATGATGGTTATATATATGGAAATGTGTTGTATGTGTTATGTATGATGAAAGGTAGAATTGGGCCTAGTTGGTGTATTTTAGGGCCTGTAGTACGTTTTGTCAAGTTGGGATTCAAATGGGTCAAATCTCAGAAGAATGGTTCCTTTAAGGTGAAACCTCTTTGGACAAGTTGGTTTGGGGGTTTTGGACCTGTATGAATAGTCTTTGAGTGACAATTTGCCATTGGTGACAATTGTAGGTTGTTAGTGGTGAGTTTTGGTCAATAAGTGGTCAAAATGGTGTTAGGTGTCCAAAATCTCCATACGGAGTTGGATTAAGGTAAAGTTAGTGTCTATGGATAGATTAGGACTAGATTGACTTATAGGAATTGGAATCAACTCAATTGGAGGTCGAAGCATAAAGTTATATGCGTCAGAAGGTCACCTGAATGTATGAAGTTTGCTGGTATAGAAAACCAGCATGGGGTGCCGTGGCGCCTGGTAGCAAGCCGCGATGCCAAGAGGTCCAATAGCGCAGTGAGACAGGGGCGGTCTGGAGTCGGGGTGGTACTGTAGTGGTAGCGGCCCCAGCCTAAATTTTGATGTTATTGGGTTCATTTCTGCTATTCTGAAGGTTTAGGAAGTTGTTTTGAGATGTTTGGGCTACGTTTGGTTAGATTTTGAAATTTGTGGTCGAGTTTAGAGGTGTTTGGAGGTTGGGTGTTACATTTTCATATCAGAGCAGTAGTTTTGGGCCATTGTTTCTGCTTGAAGTACTACTTGGCACAAGTTTAAATACATAGACTATATTCCCACTGCATTGCTAGTCCAGAACCATATAATTGAATGTGTTATTGCTTGTGTGTAGAAAGAATGTCTCGTAGAGGAAGACCAAGTAACAATGATCTTATGAGGCAAATGCATGAGATGTTAGCTTGCCTCAGTAATCAAATGAACACTCAGGGGGAGACGTTGAACAGGTTGTAAGAGCGAATGGATAGGTAAGAACAGGATGAAGTGAATGAAAAGGCTGACATGTTTGTGGACTTGAATGCAGGAGAGGATGAGAATGAGAATATGGTAGAGCCTGAGAGAGTCCCAAGAGTTGAAAGGAGGGGTATCTCTTCATAGTTAAAGGACTTTCGGGAGTTCAATCCCCCGGCTTTTGAAGGTACCATGGATGTTTCCCAGGCCGAGAATTGGATAGAACAATTGGAGAACATCTTCAATGTGATGGATTGCACCTCAAAGCAAAGGGTACAACTAGCGGCATTTAAGCTTGAAAAGAAGGCTAAGCATTGGTGGAGAAGTGTTCTCCTGAATGTTGAAGCAATGAATCGTCCTATGAACTGGGAACAATTTAAGGAATGGTTCTTTGCACACTACGTCCCTCCAGCCTTAATGATGCAAAAGGAGGCCGAGTTCCTAATTTTTCAGCAAGGGAATCTGTTGGCAGATGACTACATTGATCAGTTTCTGGACTTGGCAAAATATTCCACTTATCTGAATAATTACTCTGATGATAGGTGGATGGCCCAAAGGTTGTTTGAGAGCTCCCATCCAAAGATTAAGGAGTGACTATCTGTGGTGGAGTTTGTGTCCTTTAAGGACTTATGTGACAAGATTCGTGCCCTAAACAGATAGATGAAGGAGGCCAAGGAGCATAGAAGGAATTCCATGATTTGGGCTTCTTCTCACCTAGAACCTACAGGAGGAATCAGTAAAGGAAGTGGTTCAGGTAGTGGTAGCAGCAGTGGCAGTACAAGTTCTAGTGGAGGAAAAGGTTGCCATAATAGAGGCCGTCATGGTAGAGGTAGAGGTAGGTTTGGTTGGGATCAGTCCAACAAAGGTCAATTTGGAAGAGGACCCTTTTATCAAGGAAGCTTTAACAAGGGGAGTTCCAGTCAGAGTGAGTATACAGAGAGAGATTCAGCTCCATCCCAGTACAGGTCAGGTAGTGCATCAAATCCGTGCACACATTGTGGGTTTAGTCATGGTGACCGTCCGTACTTGATTTGTTATAATTATGGGAGACCAGGTCATATGTTGCAAAATTGCCGGGAGCCAAGGCATGATGATACGACAAGAAGGCCCATGATTCCCAGACAAGTCTTTGCCATCACCCGACAGGAAGCGGATGCAGCGCTTAATCTGATTAGAGGTAAACTTAAACTCAATAGTTGCTCTATTCATGCTTTGTTTCAGGTGCATCACATTCCTTCATTTTTTTTATTGTGCTTGGAGATTGGGTATTGTGGCAGTGGAGTTGCCTTTTGAGTTGTCGGTATCCACACCCACAAGAGTTTCATTAAGAACTACTCAAGCTTGTCTAAACTGTGTGGTTCATTTTAAATACCGAAGCACTACTCTGGATCTAATCTGTTTGCCATTGCAAGAGATTGATGTGATAATTGGGATGGATTGGCTAGAGGTGATAATGCGATTCTCAACTGTGCTTGAAAGACTGTGTCTTTGCCTATGAATGTCCCTACTATTGAAGGGGATGAGAATGTATGTTTGTCCTTTACCCAAGCTGACAAGTATCTGAGGAAAAGCTATCAAGGGTTTCTGATTTTCTTCTCTGTGAACGTGGATATGGAAGGTGGTGTCAAAAGATACCCAGTTGTGAATGAATATCCTGATGTGTTTCCAGAGGAGAACACCGGTTTGCCACCACCATGAGAACTGGAGTTTTCCATCGATTCGGTGCCCAGGACAAGTCTTATTTTGAAGGCTCCATATCGAATGGCACCATCTGAATTGAAAGAGCTCAAGAAGCAAATTGAGGATTTGTTGAAAAGGGGTTTCATTAGACCTAGTGTTTTGCCTGGGGGAGCTCCAATGTTGTTTGTCAAGAAGAAGGATGGTAGCCTCAAATTGTGCATTAATTACAGGCAACTGAACCAAGTGACGATCACGAATAAATATCCTTTGCTTAGGATTTAAGACTTGATTGATCAGTTGGCAGATGCCTCCGTTTTCTCTAAAATTGAATTGAGGTCAGGATACCATCAATTGCGAGTGTGTGCTAAAGATGTGCCTAAAATAGCTTTCCGAACTCGATATGGTCATTATGAGTTTCTTGTGATGCCATTCGAGTTGACCAATGCCCTGGCAATCTTCATGGTTTATATGAACAAGGTGTTTCAGCCATATTTGGATAAATTTGTGGTGGTTTTTATTGATGACATTTTGATATACTCTAAGAGTGAGGAAGAGCATACACTCCATCTTTGGATTGTATTGTAAGTATTATGGGATCACCAACTGTATGCTAAGCTCAGTAAGTGTGAGTTTTGGCTACAGGAGGTGAAATTTATGGGTCATGTGATTTTTGCAAAAGGAGTAGCAGTTGACCCTAGTAAGGTTGAAGCGGTGTTAAATTGGGAGAGATCACGATCGATGACTAAAATTCAGAGTTTTCTGGGTTTGGCAGGATACTACTGGAGGTTCATTAAGGGATTCTCTTAGCTTGAAATGCCATTGACTAGACTAACCTGTAAGGATTGATCTTTCATTTGGGATGACAAGTGTGAGAGACCATTCCAAGAGCTGAAGGTTTGTCTGACGTCCACCCTAGTGCTCATTATCCCTCACCCATCAGAGTCATTCAATGTTTATACGGACGCCTCTAAAAAGGGTCTAGGGTATGTTTTGATGCAGTAAGGCAGAGTCGTGGCATATGCTTCAAGCCAGTTAAGGCCTCATGAGAAGAACTATCCTACTCATGACCTTGAGCTAGTGGCCGTAGTGTTTGCTTTGAAAGTATGAAGGCATTATCTCTATGGCGCTCAATTTGAGGTATTCAGTGATCACAAAAGTTTGAAGTATTTGTTTGATCAGAAAGAGCTGAACATAAGGCAAAGGTGTTAGGTTGAATTCCTGGTGGACTATGAGTTTGCTTTGAAGTATCATCCTGGGAAAGCCAACATTGTGGCGGATGTGTTGAGTAGAAAGTCGATCCATAAGGCTATAATGATGATGATGGAGCAACTATTGCTGGAGAGCCTGAGAGATATGAAGTTATCCATTAGTATCGATCCTGGAGTGTTAGTAATGAGTTCCATCAGTTTATCAAGCGATTTGTTGAGGAGCATTTATTATGCTCAGTTGGAGGATGACTATCTTTTAGGCATTCGGGAACGAATTGAAATGGTGGAGACCTAGGACTTTGATATTCTAAAGGATGGTATCATCTAGTACCATGATTGGATTTGTGTGCCAATTGTTACGGAGTTACAAGAAATTATTTTGGAGGAAGCTCATAAGAGCAGGTATACTATTCATCCAGGTACCACTAAGATGTACCAGGATCTGAAGTGTGGTTATTGGTGGCCAGGTATGAAAAAGGACATCGCAGAGTATATGGTAAGATGTCTGATCTATCATAAGGTAAAGATCGAGCACCAATTGCTTGCAGGTACGTTGCAACCTTTGGAGATCCTGGAGTGGAAATGGGATAGCGTTTCCATGGATTTTGTGATGGGATTACTGAGGACCTCTTCAAGACACAATGGAATATGGGTCATTGTGGACAGGTTGACGAAGTCGGCCCATTTTCTTCCAATTCGGGAGACTATTTCGATGGAGAAGTTGGCCCAATTGTATGTGAATGAGATTGTGAGGATGCATGGAGTCCTGATGAATATCATGTCAAACAGAGATCCTAGGTTTATATCCAGGTTTTGGAAATCTCTTCAGAAGGTCATGGGTACAAAATTGAGTTTCAGTATTACTTATCACCCTTAATCTGATGGGCAGACTAAAAGGACAATTCAAACTCTGAAGGACATGCTGCGGGCGTGTGTTCTGGAAAACAAAGGCAATTAGGATCAGTTTCTGCCATTGGTTGAATTTGCCTACAACAACAGTTTCCACTGGAGTTTACAAATGGCTCTGTATGAAGCATTGTATGGCAAGAAGTGTAAATCGCAGTTGTGTTGGGTTGAACTCGGTGATAAGATGCCATTATTGGATAATAAACAATTGATGGAAGAAAGATGGAAATAGTGGTTGAATGGCCTAGAAATTAAAGTAGTAAAATATTTAAAGGTTAGGTGGATAAGTTATGGCTTGAAATGAAGCACATTGACAGTATTATATAAGACTAATTTTGGCATGAGTACATACAGAGCCCTAAGCATTCAATAGTTAAGTGAGCTCAAATGAGGAAAATGTAAAGAGTAAGAAAGAAAAGATGTGCCAATTGTTAAATAACGGCACTACAAAGTTATGATAAAGTCAGATAGTCAGGATAAGGCACCTGCTAAGACTACATGAATAAAAGTACAAGTAGTGTAATGGTGGTTCTAAAAAATGAGGTGCTAAGATACTCTGAATCTGTAACAAGCATAAAGGATGACTGAGAATTTTTAAAAATATTTTAAATAAAATTATTGACTTGCTAAACTCAGTGAATGTAGCTCATGAAAGTACGGTCAGTAGGTTATAGAATCTCCTAAGGGTCGCAGTAGATCCTAATAAAGTAAGTAAAGTTATAAGTGGGAGAGACCGAAAACCGTTATAAGATGAGAGATTTACTAAGTCTAGTAAGATGTTATAAAAAATTTTATTGTGAAAAATTTTTCTCAGACTCTCTTACCGCTTGATTAAGAAGAAAAGTTTGTGGGAAAAGAGGTTAGAAATGAGTTTTTATGAATTGAAAGAAGCTAAACCTCCTCCCCTGAAATGATTAATCTTGATCCAATGATGACCCAAGGGGTCGATAATAAGAAAAGAAAGTATGGATTAGGGTGTGAGTAATAAAGCAGGGTTGAGTTGATGATAGTAGCTTATGTTTTATATAATAAATTTTTACGAAAAATATATTCCCACAAATAGCAACGGTGAGTAATGTTTTCAAGATGCGGAGTATGATAAATTAAAATGAGTTATAATCTCTATGATTATAACATAGAAGTATTATGAGAACACCAAGAACCTCAAGTGATAATGAAATAAAAGATGAGTGGACTTGAGGTAAGAAAAAAAGAAAAGAAGGAAAGGATGGCATTGTAAGTACCATATAAGCAAAGCTAAGGTAGTCAGCTTATGCTTAATAAAAAGATTATTCATGTAAATAGAATAAATTTATGAAAAATAAAGGAAAGGAATGATGTCAGGTGCCAAAGAAGAAACTATAGTATGAATAAGAAAAGAAAGTTATGAAAGCAAGGATGATGAATAAGAATGGGTATGTTACATGGAATTTTCAATACCCCGAAGGTAAAATAAGTTTATGATGTCCTCAATATTTCCTAACATGAAAGGTATGTCAGATCTTTCAAATACTATGAATGGAGGAATAAAATCAAAGTGAAAAGTTAACTTTCAAGTCATATAATTAAGATATGAAAGTATTTCTCTAGTAAAAATGGTCTGGAAATTGGGAAATAAATAGAAAGAAAGTATGTGATACAAGTATGTATCCAAATTTCGAGGACGAAACTTATTTTAAGGGGGAGAGAATTGTAACATCCCAAGAAAGTTAAAATATGTAGAAATGTATAGAGATTTTGCAAAAACGGACAGATACCGTTTTGCGTGAAAAAGGGCAAAGAGGTCATTTTTCCTAGTTGAATGAAAAATAAGAAAATTATATTTTTACCCCCAAAGAATTATGAAAAGGACATCCATGTCCCAAAAGCATTGAAATGCACGTGGAGAAAGAAATAAAAAATTTTGGGGAAAATTACACTTAAGGACCTGAAAGTTTCAAAAATTATAATTTAACCCCGGGTCAAGGGCAATGTTGTAAATATGTAAAATTACTGTCAAAACGAAGCTCTCGACGAGAGAAGTCCAATGGCATATGGCACTGAGAGTTAATATTTAGGAATAAAGAAATAATCAGTGCCGAGGGTCCAAAAGTAATAGTAAACCGATAAAGTAAACTGTGGGCCCTACCGATAGTTAAAAAGAAATCGGGTCTGGATAGGGGCCATACACAGATACCATTTGGGACAGGATAATTATGAAAATATAAAAATAAAATTAGAATAGTCCTGTATCCCAAAAATGTTAAATTACTGTGAAGACGATTTTATCGGTACGATTAAAAAGTATCCGGATTGAGGTGTATCTGGATCAGGAAAATTGGACAATTTTTGGACACATTTTTCTCTCTCTCATGCGTGATTTGCTGCAGCCAATTGTCCAAATTATTTAATAATTTTTGAAGACAAACTTCTTGAAGAAGGAGACCAAAAAGTAATCATGGTTACTTTTGTAAATAACCATGATTAGCCATGATATTAACCACATGATTAAGTCATTTAATTACCTTCTTTCCTTTGCATTTTCACGCGTGAACCAGTAGCCAAACCAGAGGAAGAAAACGCAAGAAAAGGAAGGAGAAAAAGAGGAAGAAAAGTAAGAGGAGTCAAAGCAAAATCAAAACACCAATCGGTAAGCTTTTATATTACTACCCTAAGCTTACTATCCATGGTTTTTAAAGCATGATTTATGGTTTAGTTTTCTTCCTTTACACCTTAGGGTTTCAGCCAAATTGGGTTTTAGCATAGGAATGAGTTTTGGACCATGAAACTTAAGGGAAAGCATAGACTAGACACTAGAAGCATAAATCCATGGAAGGTTTGAAGTGATTTGAAGGAAATTTTTTTTAATCACTATGAGATAATTTCGGCCAGAACAGGGGAGGTATTTGGAGTTGGAATTTCATGATTTTGACCTCAAAAATGGATTCCCCATGGTCCAAAACCTTAGGAACAAGTATGTTGTACAAAGAAAAAGCAAAGGAAAACAAAGTGTAAAATTTGGGTTTTAGTGTGTATAAAGTATTGTGTAATTCCGAAAAACCAAATGGATAAATTGGTTTAATGATGATGTGGATAGGTTCAAGAAGGTTGTGGAAAGCTCAAAAAGTGGTGGACCAAGTTTGGAAAGCAAGGGAGCATCATAAGGTAGTTAATTTCCCATACTAGCATTATGTTATCATGTTTGTTTCAATGTGTTGTATGCCTTGTCATATGGTTGCAATGATGTTTTGAGATGATTTATGTGTATTGGCTGAGTTTTTGGAGGGGCATTGAGACCCCGGGATGTCCATTTGTCAAAACGAAACTCTGCCGAAAATTTTATGAATTCATATGACGCAAATGTGATAATGCATTCAAAATGTGCTAAGGTATGCAAAATGTCCTATCTTGATATTTTTATGTTTAATGTGATGATGTGATGGCTTGTTAGGTGTTAACTACTGAGATTCTTTGAATCTCACCCTCCCAAATATTAACCATGAATAGGTAGCAACAATGGCAAGTCCACCAAGGAAGAGAAGGGAAAGCAGAAAGACTTTGGCCATTAACTTGATATTTAAGGCATCGGCCATGAGTTTTGATCTATTGCATAAATTGGTAAATGTGATGATAAATAAGTTTCTTCCAAATTTTAATATTCCTTTAAGTTTTAGCTAAGGTGTGGCATGATATGAAGATGAATTATGGTCATGTAAATATCTTACAATTTTTGTATTGTAAGTATAAGGATACAAATGGTCATTCTGACCACTACCAAATGAAGGAGCTACAGTATGGGCTTGTTGATGTATAAAGTATGAATTTTATCTATGTTTAAAAACTAGATAGAAAGAGCTTTCATGTAGTCCAAAGATCACTCAAATAGGATGAGTGTAAGATTTATACTGAATTTTTAAAGTTAGCCCAGAAAACTGGAATCTCTAAAATTGACCATATGAATGGTAGAAATTCACAAAATTTACTGTACAAATTGGCCAAATAATTGCTTTGATTGATATTTTTCCCATGTAAATAATGTTTTAAGCTACACATGGAGACTTGAATCACATGCATATGATTTTTATTGATTTAGTTATGAATTTTCAAAGTTTAATTGGAATAAATGAATTAGATTAAATGAATAGTGCCAAAGTTGGGAAAATTTTGTTATGCCATTTATTGTGATTCAAGATCCTACTATGATATAAATAGACTTTAGCATGGTTAAATACGTGGGAAATGGGCCTATAAAGGAGGTGTTACAACGTCTCCACCCTTAGGTTGTGTGCCCTTCTCTCTCTCTCTCTCTCTCTCTCTCTCTCTGTGTTTTTTCTTTTTTTTTCTATTTTCTTTTTTATTATTCATTTAATATCTTTTTTTTTTGGATAGGGGGAGTTAATAATATGATTCTTTTTTAATTTAATATATTTTAAAACTAAATAAAATGTTATTGTGTCCCCCTACACATCCACATCCCCATGCTAGCGGAGGAGTAAAATCTAGTTATAATAACTGGTGTAGCACCCATGTGATGCATGTGTTGCTTTTTCAAATGTACAATAATAAAAGCTATTATATATATTATTAATTGATGCTCCTACGGCACTGCTTGTCATTCATATATAATAGATTTGTTTTTCCCCTAATGACAATATCTACAAGTCCTCTATAAATTTTTGCCCTAAGTTGCTTTTCATTATTTCCAATAAAAGTAAGCACATGTAACTCTAACATTATATATTTATCCACAATAAATTGTTGGAAAAGTTCCCATTACTCAATATTGTTGATTACTGATCTACCTGATCTTAAATCTTGTAAGTAAAATATTCTCTAAGGGTTAAGCACCCTCTAGTATAGCACCCTTCCAATATAGGGGATCATTTCTTACATGTTTAATAATAAAAAAAACTATTATATATATGCTAAATCATCTATAGACTTATTGATTAATCCAATAATCAGTGTTTATATAACCTCCAACATCTGAAATTGTATATGAAAAGTAATATGATGTTGTATAATAGAAAATAATTTAATTGCAGGAATTCATGTTCAAAACACTTTAAGTGAAGAATATTACACAATCAAATAGTAAGAGGTATAAGTGCATAAAAGTAAACGTTATCTATATATTATTAAAAGATTTTTGTACAAATAACATTTAATGTTTTGTTCATTGATCTACCATCATGATCTAAATTCAAGATTTTCAAACTCTTTCTACCTCTCACTTATGACACAGTAATATATAGTTGTCCATGTATGAAAATTGACATTATACAAACTTTGATGGTTATAGCACATGATAACATGTTCTGAAATTGCTTGGAGTCAAAAAGTGTGACAGTAATTCTTGAAATACATATATTCAATCTCTCATTAGGACCAAAGATATCATCTTGATAATGAATTAAAAAAATCATTGGTCAAATAGTGTGAAATAAAAATGCATTTGGAAGCAATATCCAGATGTAAGTAATAGGAAGAATGATCACAAATCAATTAATGAGGATATGTGAATGAATCATATTGGTAACACAATGGATAATGGGTTCTATTTATTGCGAGGAGGAAGTGCAAGGAAAAGTCAAAATTGAAATTTGCAAAAATAATAATAGGCAACAAATTGGAAAAAAATTGAACTTGGTTGTATCACATTAGTGATGAAATTTAATTATATTTTTTTATTTTTAACAATATTTTATTATATTGTTAGGATACTGATAAAAATTGGATTTAAAATTTATTTTTTAAAAAATGATATAAATTTGAATGTAATCCTTTAAATGAGGAATTTGGATATATAATGCCCACAAAAAATAAAAGCATTTTTTTAAATTAGTTAATAATAATAATAATAATAATCAATTATGAAAATAAATTTTTTTTGCATTGTTGAATGTAACAATTTTCACATTATTCACATTAATTAATTTCAAATCTATTAATTAATTACACATCCATATTTTATTTAAAATTTATTTAGTGTTATTTGATCTAGATCTTTCTTAATTCGTATTAAATGGATGATTAACTGAATGAAAATATGTAATGCTTGAAATTAGTCAATTTTATTTATTATACTTCCTAATTTTAGAGTCAAATTTATTATCAATTCAAAATCCTTTTAAGTTAAAAGAATAAAATTTTTAGGATAGAAAAAGTTTGATGTTAATTCAGGAAGTTACTTCCTAATTATTTATATTTTACTTTCAAATTTTTAAGTATTAGATTTTTTAGAATGAACCTCAAGTGTTATAATAGAAACATAAAGAAAATGAAAAACCACATATTGATATTTTATAAAAGAAACATCCTAATCAACAACTTAAATTAATATGTTTTCTTTTAGGGTTTTTTTGAGAGTTTAAGACAGAATGGAATGGAATAATCATTAGTGGAATTATATGGAATAAAATGAAGTGAATTGGAATATAATGTTCCAATATTTGGAAATTTCATAAAGGGAATAAATGGTTTTATTTGATCATTATTTAAAAATTACTATAAAATGGATGAAATTGAATCGATTATAACTTTTTCATTTCAATATTACCCCTATAAATTAAATAACAAAATTAGTGACTATTAATTTAAGAAAAAATAAGTTTATTTTTAAGTTATAATTAAATATTTATAAAAAAAATCAGTTATTAAGTAAATTTTTAAACACAGATGAATTAAATGATTAAGTAGATTGAAAAAAGAAACAATATTATGCATAAAATAGATATAAAAAAAAGTTCAACGTAATATGGAGAATAAGAAACAAGTATGATATAATATAGAGAGTGAGAGGTGCTATACATATTTGTATAAAGATGAAAATAATTTTGCAATTATGATATTAATATTAAGTCATTCCATTCTTGACCCTCCTCCAATTCGAGGAACAGAAAAAATTGAGTTTATGATAGTTAAGAATAACTTGAAAAGTCATCACTTACCATTACATTCCTTTTTAAAAAATTCTCCTAAATAATGAATAAGGTCCATTAGCCATTCTGTTTCATTCCATTTAATCCAAAATAAGACTTTCAAACATACACTTAATTGTTTGAATAAAAAAAATCTTTTCCATTCTTTGCAGCTCTATTTGCAGGCGTAACAGCACAACTTTTTTTGGCCAAAAAATAGCACAATTCACGTTACAAAATTTGAGTAACAAATCATATCATAGTGTGTCCATATATATATATATAAGAATACCTGCTATAAAATCATATACAATAATCATAGCTCAAAAATATGTAAAATAAATACTTGCTCTCCAAGGATCATATTTTTTCTTTAAATGATGATCTCGCGCAACACAATTTCAAAATTTTCCACCAATGATATCAAAGCAAATATAATATTTAAGGGGGAAATATGCTAGACACTGCTTTCTTGAAGTAAATATTTAAACTTTTGAACAAATGATCTTTTGATGATGGCACGATCATTCTGCATGTGCATGGATAAAATCATTATTAGTTATGACCAAATATTATTATATAGTATAAAAATTTATTATAAAGGGAAGTTAGTATCTTATAAAAGTATCATACAACACTAACTCCATAGAATGAGTTTTATGAAAGAGATTAAAATTGGGCATCATCCAGATCCCTATAACCATATCCTTGATATTACATTTGTCATAGAGAGGATTAATAGAGCATACAAACCCAACATAATATGGGTGTTATCCTTTAGTAATAGACAAATTGAATTAATTAATTAGATAAAATGAAAAAAGTCTAATGGTGAATAAAAGAAAGCAAAACACATATAATAGGAAGAATGATAAAAGTTATGTGGACTAGGATATATAAATGAATGAAATGGACAACATGTTAGGTTCTATTTATAAGGCTAAAAAAGAGAGGGAAAACTTTAAATTTGAAATACTAACAATTTATACTAGAAAAATAAATTTAGGAATTTTACGGTTTATATATAAATAAATCATTGTTAATTAACCTAATAGGATGGTAGTGCAAGTATACAAAAATTTGAATTTGAATAATTTGGTTTGGATTTAATATATATATATATATATGAATATGCACAAAAATATTTTGAATTTTAGGATAAATTACATAAAAATTGGAGGTGATTCAAATATGATTGGATCATAAGGTTAAGATCATTATCTAATATATATATATATATTTATATATTTGATATGTATTCAAAATTTTCAATCAAATCTGTATCTAATATTTTTAAAAAATACGTAGAATTCTAGTATACATTTTATAAAATATGTCGATATATTAACTTTATAAAGTAAGTTGAATTTTCATAAAGTTTGTTGAATTTAAAATTAAATGTTTAATACTTATATATTTAAGTTGTGAAAATTGAAATCAAAATACTGTTTAAATTTAAAATCAAATAATTTACTAACTAACCAAATAAATTACATCAGTATAAAATCTTGATAAACCCCGTTGGTTTGGAATTTCTAAACTTATAACTGCATTTAATTTCTCAGTTCCAAGTACTTAGGAAGCTAATTTTTTTCCTTACTTTTATATATATATATATATATATATAAGTACAATGAACTTACAATATATATATATATATAATTATATCTATTACAATATAATTACTATATTGGTTAACCTAAATTGAAGGACATCCGCGAATCGCTCTCAGCCACCATTGCCGAATTGTGCCCTCCAGCACCATCGCCTTCCTTTCCTCCGTCTTCCTCCGTTGGTGCCGTGTGCGTCCCTGCGGCTCTTCTTTCCGTCGTGCCGTCTCCCCTCGGCAAATTCCAATTCTCCCCTTCTTCTTGTTCCTCTGCGGGTTTCACGTCTCGCCCAGCTCCAAGCTTCGTGTCTCAAGCTCTGAGGTGAGTGAAGCCACTAGAAGAATAGTATCTTTGACAATTGACATTTAAACTCCTATCGTTAGAACACCTCGTCCCTCTGTAACAATTGCAGACAATTTACTTGTGATGTTGCTGGAATGATGTTTAGTTTAATGTTTTGTTCGGCTGATTTTCTATCTTTATTTTTTGTAAAATCATGCAGAACCATGACTGAAGATATTTTGTAGAACCATGAAAATTTTTGTTCATGATAGATACAGATTATGCATCAAATAAAAGTCCAAATTTACTAATAGATCATAGCGATTAAACTCTGCTTTCATTATTTAGTGGAACATAGGGAGGGACCATATTGGTCTTTATCATAGGCATTATGTTTCACTCTTTTTGCCTCCATTTAGAATCATATATAATAAGAATGATGTTCAAAATTAATCATTCTTATTGTATAACATCATCAAGCTAAGGCAGTTGTTAACAAAGAAATTAATCATCCAATTTAGTGAAAACATAATTCAAGTTGGTTATTACGAGGAATCAATCATTTTACTTTGTGCACTACTTGTTCTCATCAGTAAAGATAGATTAAGGTTCCATCGATGCCAGCCATGAACTAAGCTAAGGGAGTCTGGCTTGCAAGAACAGTAAAATCTGTGTAACTTTTGCTGAGTTATTTTTGTTACTTGACTCCATAACAGCATATTGCTACGCTGATTGCCTTGGTACTGGTGATTGGTAGCTGTCAATTGATTTTATTTTGTGATGTGATATGTAATTTGTTCCCTACCTTCCCATTTGGGAAAAAGACAAGTTAGGACCTTGTAAGAAAAAGAATTTCCAACCATGACCCCATTTGGAGATTCCCAAGTGAAATGAACTAAATTTCCAAATTCCAAATGTGACAAACTAAATTTCCAACTGGGGATCCTGGTTGGGATCTAACTTATCTTTTTCTGCTTCCCATTTCCCCTCTTCTAAAGTGGTTTAGTAGTTTACTGAATTGATTAGTGCTTGAGCTCTATTTTTTTTAGTGTGTTTCTTGGAAGTTTAATTGCTCAGACTGTCATCCCCCTTATTTAACCAAATACAGTAATGTCAAATGGATACTTACAGATTTTTTATTGATTTCCATTTGTGTATCTAGATGTTTAATACTTTAATGATTCTTTACATCCCTATCATGTCGAATGGGATTACCTTTCCATATGCTAACTATATTCTGTGGACATTAATTGCATATACTGTAGTTTGTTATGCTTATTTCTATAATTACTCTTCTTATGGCTAACCTCTTATTTGAAGTCTTTGTTTTTCTGTATATGGTGAAAAGAAATCAGAACTTTTTTTTTTTGGCATTTCATGTTTGTATATATGTATTGGCCAATATTTTATCTACAAGCTGCTTTTCTTTGATAAAATGTGTATAATATTGAATAAAAAAAGTATTTGACTATGTTTAATAGTGGATGAACTTCCTGATCATTCGGATTTTATGGCATCAAATTATATTGATTTGAAAAATGGAATTAAATTATAACTAAATGACTAAATCGTAAATTTTGTTTGAACTTTGAACTTATGTGCAAGGCTGTGTCTAGAAACTCTAGGGTCTTAAGCAAAATTATTAGAGGATCCAATGCAATACAATTCATCAATCATCATATCATTCTTTTTGCTTTCTAAGTTGCAAAACCATTTTTCATGTAGAAGAACAAGTTTAGCAAGTAAACTAGTATCATTCAAGAGAAATAGAGGAAGTTATAAAAGAGTACCAGCATGGCAGCTAGCATAAACAAGAGATAAGAAAGAGGTACCTTAATATTAAGAATACAGGATAATATCATTTCTCAAACAAGTCAGACTGAAATAAAGCTCAAATTCAAGCAAAATATTTACTGCTGGGCCAAGGTCATGTCAAGAAACTCTGGGGCTTTAGGCAAAATTGTTAGAGGATCAAATGTAATATAATTCATCAATCATCATATCATTCTTTTTGCTTTCTAAGTTGCAAAACCATTTGTCAAAGTTTTATAATTAAGTAATTTTAGTATTTCACTCTCAATTGATAACATGCTTAATTCATTCAATTTATCTTATTACATAGTTGATCTCAAATAGGATTAAGCAATTTTAATTTTGAAAAATTTATTTCAACAATAGCAATTGTCACTTGTATTGTCAATTATATTTTATAAACAATGCATGCATTTGAAAAATAATATAATCTTTTGATATAGTTTTAACATTTCTATGAGGTATTAATTTCTTCCATTAAGTCTTCTCTCAATACCTGTAATTGTAATATGAAGTTTTAAACTTTTGGGATAAATAAAAAAATTAAAAATTGTGTTTGCCCACTGATTCAAGACTTCAAAATTCAAATGAATGCTCCAAAAACTACCATTCCACTTAACTCACACGTACTTCCATATTCAATGGGTTTGGTCTTTAATAAATGAGTGGTATAAGAAATTACTATTTTGGGGGCCTAAGGCAATGGCCTTAAGGTTTCCACAGGCATGGCTGTTGTTATAATGGATGATGAATATTTTGAATTAGGATTACCTGAGAACTTTTGTGATTTATAATGGATAATGGCTAAACGTGTCTGTTCATTAATCTAGTCTATTTTTATGATTGGGTTTACCTGAAAATTTTCTGAGATAATTCACATTTTTTTAAAAAAAAGAAGTTGGTGGAAAACGGCTCCAGTTGGCCCACCAGTCCGCTCACTTGGTTTTCCCACCTCTAGTTTTTCTTAAAACACAAGTTTCATGAGCAGCTCACTGTCTGAACTTCTTGTCCGATTCTGTCATTCAAGTCATTTCTTCTATCATTTCTCCCATTCATCTTTCATGCCGGTTGTTGTGATTTTTCAATGTGCTGATTCTTATGTAGGATAAGATGCTTACTGAAGGAAGCAACCGCCCTCGACTTTCAGCAGCTATACCTCCTCGCAAAATCAATGTGCAGAAATACGCAGAATCTCGAGCTCTTGAGCTTGAGGGTCTCCACTCTATTATAGCCAATCGAGTAAATAGTGATTTTAGGTCTCAAAGAAACAAGAGAAGAAGAACAACTGCGTACGATAACCAAAATGCTACAAAGGGGTGTAGAAGAAAAAGAAGGAAACTGGGAATATTTGATAAAGCCCGTGCTTCTTCTCTTTCAGAGAAAGACCAGGTAAAAAAGCTTCCTAGACGCGTTCGACGGAAACTAGAACTTAGAATGAACCCAGAAAGTGGCTTTTGTAGTTCTGGGGATGGAACCAAGAGACTGAGAACTCATGTTTGGCATGCTAAGCGGTTCACTATGACCAAGCTTTGGGGTTACCACCTTTCTCTAGGTCTGCAAGGCAGGTATTGTTATCATTGGATTAGGAGTTGAGGACTGTGATCTTAATCAGTCACTACTGGTAATATACTTTATGGTCTAAAATAAAGTAACTGAAGAAGGAAACTTGGGGACTTAAATTTAGTAACCTGATAAAATGTAGTATTCATCTTTCATTTTTTATGATACTGGGTTATGAAAACCTGATGCTACGGACTGTTCAATATTTTTTAATCTTTTCAAATGCATGAAGTAGGATTACTGAGATTATTTTGAAAATACTAACAAGGATTAGACATGTATTTAGGAAGAGGAAGGGGTTCAAGGGCACTTTTGAAAAGGTTTAAACAAGGGGTGCTCGTACATGATGCAAGCTATTGTACTGCTGTCCAATTGGAGGGTCCAGAGGTATGCATTCTTTCCATTATAGAGTTGATTTTTGTTTTGGTTGGAACTATCTTCTTTCCATCGTTGTCCATTTAGGAATAAATTTTTCTTCTGATTATCACATGGATGTTGCATCTAGTGTGACATTACTTCAGATTCTTAGAATTTTTTAATTGATTATTTAAGTTTGTATCTTTTTGTACAGGATTCCTTGATTTCAGCATTAAGAATGGTGATGGTGCCTTCCCCTGTTACAGATGGTGGAAATAATGATGACTCTGTTCTTTCTGGTATCACCTATGGAACAGCTATGGTAGGTCACCCTATTGTAGATTTTAGTATGAAGTGGAGTTATCAAGGTATTAAAACGAAGTATAATTTTATTCATTGACAGCTTTATGGAGTAAGGGCACCTTCTCACGTGATTGCTCCTGTGACCTATATGTGGCGACCAGTTGTCAAACAAGATATGAGTTTAAAGCTTGATGGTATAGAGCATAGGACTTCCTTTAGACAGCATGATATGAGTGATGAAGCAAGTACACATGATATTGATGAATGTGATAAGTATGACAATATGAGACATGGTGCTTCCTTTAGACAACTTTGGGTGTGGATACATGCTTCTGCCTTTGAAGAAGGATATGATATGCTAAAGCTGGCCTGCCATAAAGAGGTTCACTTTCTTCGTTAGCTCCTTTATGGCCATCCCTACTCTATTTTGTTTCATTTGTTTCAATAGAGAATTCTTAGTAAATGGATGCTAAAATGTTTATTTGTTATTTGGCTGAGATTTAAAACTTCCTTTAGGAACCACACACTAATTGAAATCAAGAATTATATGATGAATATTCTCTTAATAGACACATGCACACTCTGTCCCTCCCTTCTCACTTTCTTTCATCCATGAACGCTATGTTTATTATTTTCAGATGGAAAAAGGGGGCCTCATGATCAGGTGTGTTTCTCTTGAGGGCCAACTTGCAAAATTAGAATTAATTGGATCAAAGGCATTTCAACTTCTTCAAAAGATATTGCATCCTGTTACAGGGTGAGTTGTTTATCTTTGAAAAAATAGCTATTTTTTTCTTTTTTATTTCGTTTGTGATCCACAATTGGGCTTATTATGGTTGATGGCTTTATAGAATTTCAGAGACTCATTGGCAGTTGAGAAAATATTTAGCTACGGTGGAGGACTATGTTTCTCAGAATAATAGATCACCTATATTTAAGAGTGAGGATAATTTTTCTTCTCATGCGATGTTATCCCTTAATGTTATGGATCCTCGAGTATTGCCCAGGGAAAGTACTACAGTCCTGACGGAACCAACTGTGATTGAGGCATTGTGTGATGCACCGCAAGGTAAATGCAAGGAGTTTGCTGACTTGGAAGGAATATTAGAGAAGAATAAAGACTTACCCTCATCTTCATGGACAAAACTTGAAGGCAACCAATGTGACAATAGTGATTTATGGGATGCTACCACCAGAGTATTAAGGCCCCCATTTGAAGAGAGTGCCATTTCTAAGGAGAAACATCACAAACGTATTGTTAATTTCTGCCTTGATGATGAAAACTCCATTGAGGACAACTTTTTGACCAAGGATCAGTACTCAAGATCTTGTCCTATTCTGCTTCTGAAAAATGATAAGAAGGAATTGGTTCTAGGGTAACTCCCTCTTATTTTTATTTCCGGTTTCTCTTTAAATGTTTTAATTTAAATGCTGTAACTTTTTCATGTCTGGCAGTATCGGATGCACTTTATTAATATTGTGTTCAAGATTACTTACTATTTTCTGTTGATTGATAACTATAAAGTATGAGATAATTCATTTATTTATTTTTTTGAATGAAAATACATTAAATGCTGGATATTTGTGTTCTTTAAAACCAAACAAGTTGCTAGCTGCTCTGTGCCTTTGCGGTTCACTGTCATGCAGTAAACTGCAGATGCACGGGTTTGAAAGCTGGCACCCCTCCGCCTCCAAAAAAAAAAAAAAAAAAGAGTTGGTATATATGATTACCTGCATAGGATATTTGAGGAAATAGTAAGATAGAAATGTTATAATAGTCTATATGTTACTGCCATCATAATATCACTATGTTCCTTTGACATGTATGAACTCTTGTAGATTGAGTCTCCATCCTATTCTTGTTACTTGCCTTGCAATATTTGCTCATTTTTTTATTATCGTTATTATTATTATTATCTTCCAGATGGTCTATAATACTTCCTCTAAGTTGGGTCAAAGCCTTCTGGATTCCTCTCATCTCTAATGGGGCACATGCAATAGGTTTGAGAGAGAAGCACTGGATTGCATGTGAAGTAAGTTTTTGTGCCTCAAAATACTCAGAAAATTTTGGTCCTTTGTATTATTTATTGAATATTGCTTTTTTCCCCCTTTCCAATCCAGATGAGGCTACCATTTTTTCCTTCAGATTTCCCAGATTGTAAGGCATATTCGTGCTTTATGACAGCTAAAGCTGCTGAACTTGACCACAAAGCAGAACTTCGTCCCCCCTCCATGAGGCCCTCGAGAGCTCCAATGCCACCCCCTTGGGGTATTGTCCGCATCAGTATTAACAAAGAGACCGATAAAGGGGAAGTTCCTGAAGTCTCAACGGGGGAAAATGCACCTAATGCTAATTCATCACTAAACTCTTGCCACGAAAGCTTTAACATTCCATCATCAGACTGTGATGGTAATCTGTTTGATGGAACTGTAGCGAGGACAGGTTGTATGCTGACGACATTCCTTGATGAAATCCAAGCTGGTCAATTGCTTTTGTTTCCTCATGTGGGAGACAAAAAGGCTGGTGTCTTTAAGTCTGTTAAGGGTGAGGCAAAGCTTGATCTAAGCCCTAGATACTCTGTTATTCCTGACCGTAAGTTATGCTTTCTTAGAGTTCATCTTCGCCCATATAAGGAAGGCATTTTTAAAGAGGGAGCAGGTGTTTGTGCACCTTTCCCTTCTGATATATCTTCGAGGACTTCAAGGTAATTGACATTTAAATATAAACTCCTGCTCTACTCTTTCATCGTTATTTCTTTTGCCTTTATTGGAATAATAAATGTATTATGATAGGTAAAAGTTTTGTTGCTACTGATGAGGCAAATAACTATGTCATGTTAGAGTTATTAATATGATTTACTAGGTTTTTTTTTGTCCGAGTTGTCTTCTTTGTGAATCTCAATTTATGGGTGAAATTGTGGGGAGGGGAACAAAATTTATTTTATTCTACATATCTTTTTGTCGTGGAGCCTCGCAGAATAATTAAGTTCATGCAATCTGTGGCTAAAAAGAAAAGAAAAAAAATTAAGTTCATGCAATCGAGAGGGAATCTTTCAGATATTGTGTATAATTTTCAAGGGGACCCAACGCCTTTTAAAACTGATAGTTTATTGAGTTCAAAGGCTGCACTTTATATGCTTAAAATTTTTTTATAGAACAAGAGAACATTTTTCATCTGATCTTATGTGACCAGTGATTATTAAAATAAAAAAATCCATTGTATATGTTTTTTCAGTTTAGAGAAAAGTAAGATGGCTGAGTGTAATAGGGGATTGCATATTCCTGATGAGTCAATCGCCAAAGAATCTCATCTGTGGCCTATTGGCTTTGTCACAACTGCTGCTGTTCAAGGAAGGTATGGAAAATCATATTCTTTTACTTTGTTTCCGTTCTTTTCTTTTTTGGATATATATCAGGAGTTGGTTTTTGACTAAGCTCAAAGAGTTTATGTAATTTATATAGCCGATCTTACTTAGACTTTGTTTGGTTTGAGGTTTTTTTAGGGAACTGGTGACGATTAAATCCCCTCTGCTTTTTTTGGTTAAAAAATTGGAGGGGATTGGGGTTTTTTGGAGGGGAGAAAGTAGTTATTACTCAATCCCCTTTAATTCCCTCTAATCATTTTCTAAACCTAACAAGATTTCATTAAAATTTTTTTAATCTCTTCCCTTCCAATCTCACTAAACAAAGAAATTTTAAAATCTCTCTAATTCTTTTCCCTCTAATCCCCTTTATTAAAACCCTTCCAATCTCCTCCCCTTCATCCCCTCAATTGAACCAAATATAGCCTTAATGGAATAAGGATAAGACAGCTGCTGCTGAAGTTGTTTCCTCTTTATTCATTTATTTATTTATTTATTTATTTATTTTTAGCTTAGACTGTGCAATAGAGTACATATATTTGTTGTTATCACGGATCTTACTATGTGCATTCCCTTTGCAGCAAGAAGCTAGTTGCAGAGGGCTTTTGCGAAGCCGTTTTACTAGCTCATTTAAGGGAGGAGCAGTGGAAGGAGAAGCCTGCCAAGCGAAGGAAGATGGAAATATACGTCATTGTGAGGAATTTGAGATCTTCGGTAGATAGACTTGCCCTTGCCTCTATTGTCCTTGAGCACCAAGAAAATGACCTAGAGTTTTTGTAGGGATCAGGATGCAACACGTTAAAAAATTTTGGTTGACGAATGCAACACCTCCCATTGGAGTAATTGTGTGTTTATTTTTTAGGGAAATGATAGTTGGGGACCAAAAGTTTGAATTAAATATAGTAAGAGATTTTACAGTGCTTTTAGTAGTAAATACAAAATAAAGCAATAGTAAATTCGTGATGTTCAATAGTAAAAAAAAATTAAAAGATTTTTAACTGTATTTAATTTAAATTTTTGGTTCTCATGTGTTATTTTTTCTTATTTATTTTTACTTATCGTAAACTAGGGGAGTGGCTGAAAGAAAAGAAAATAGCTTTGATGCTTTTGTCTTATTTCTTTTTCTTTGTTATCATAAAATGATTTCCGTACTTGCATGGGAGCTTGATCCAAGGTTTACGGATTCTCTGTGTGATATGAAGAATAAAATGGAATGGAAAAAAGAAATGTAATGGGAAAATCTAATTTTAAAATGAGAAATGCCTTTTATACTCCTAAATAATAAATAATAAAATATATATACATGGGTATTGTTGCATAATAATAATAAGAACCAGAGTATAATATCCCAATGGGGCCTAAATTATTTATATTCTAAGGTGATTCTTAATCCACTCGCCAGGTGGAACATGCAGAAAAACAAACATTAACATGCAAAATATACAAGATTTATTTTCTCTTTTTTTTTAGCGTGACCCCCTTTACCACAATTTATGAGCGTTTATAAATAGAAAAAGGGAAAATGATTTTTTAGAACCAAAATATTTAATTAATATTATTGTAACATTCCAAAATGATGGAAGGAAATTTTGGTCATCAAAATTTTAAATAGGAGGTTATCTAAATGTTCTTATTCAAAAGTTTGATATTCAACTCCCGTTTTTTACTACTCAGGTTCTATAATTTGACATTAAGCTATCTCGGTTTCACACTAGGCACATTATAATTACCCAACTGAGGAAACTCAGTATAAAATCATAAAAGTTCAACGTTAAATCATAAAACCTGAGTATCAAATAGAGAAAATAGATGTCAAATATTGTAATTGATTAATTGAATTCTTCAATAAATATAATTTGTTCAGTATAAAATCGGGGTAATTCAGTGTCAAATCGTGGAACCTGAATTGTAAATAGCAGGAACTGAGTATCAAATTCTGAAACTGATCAGTTGAATTTTTTTATAATCATAATGTCTAAAATACAAAACCGATATAACTTAATGTCAAATCGTAGAACTTAAGTAATAAATAGTAAGAGTTAAGTGTCAAACTTTTTAACAAAAATATTTAGATCATTTCTTATTTAAAATTTTGATCAATTTAAGACCATAGTCTATTTCTATAATTTTGGAATGTTTTAGTTTTAAAATGACATTAACTAAATATTTTAGTCATAAAATATTATTTTTCCTTAGAAATACTTTAAATTCATGAGTAGAAACTACATTTGAGAGCATTGTATGGATCACATTCTTAACATAGTATTATTGAGGAGGTTAAGAAATTACTCCTAAGAATTGAGAGGTGTTTATTGACTTTGTCTATAGAGAGACAATTCGTTAAGCTGATTGGATAGCTAAGCTCGATCAACAGCATGCTTCTTTTTGTTTGGAGTTTTCAATCTCTAGATTATATTCCGATTGTGGAGAATTAGTACATTAAAGGAAGCCCTATATGTGGACCATCCATTCAACTCCATTTACAGTTTTTCTCGATGGGGGAGTTTGTCCCCACACTTGCTTTAACACTTGCTTTATTTCTTATTTTTGTTTCAATTTTTGGCCTTTTTTTTTTTTAATCTCTTTAACTTATTTTATTATATATGGACAGATTTTTAATTTTTGTATTTGAAATTATTTATCTATTTTTTAAACAAAATATATTAAATTTAGTTTTAATTTGCCTTCTATAAATGATTGGTGACATCACCTCAAAAGCATTAAATTGTGTTTTCTCTCTATTCAATTTTTGCTCTTTTTTAAATTCATTTTTTTAAAATATTTATTCTTTATGTGATAACATCATTTTAAACTTTGTGATATCTATTATTTATTTATATTTCAGTTTCAAACTTAATTGTTTCAATTTAACTTTAATATAACTCTTAAAAATACTTGATAATAAAAGTTCTTACCTTCCCCTCATCTAAAATTGTTTTCCATTTTCTTTAATTTTTAATCATTTTTTTATTTCTTTGAATATTTTTTCTTTATATGATATTATCATTTTGATCTTTGTAATACCTATTAATTATGACTCGTTTAACCCAATCTGATTTCAATTAGGCCATTGAATCTTATACCAATATTTTGGTTGGTCCAATAACTGATCTGATTCTCTTAACATTGCAAGAACAACCTCATTCATACATGTAAAAATCATGTGTTAATAAACCCCTCATTGTATTAAATCTCATTGGTGAAATAATAGATAAATTAATGGTAAGAGAGTTATTTGCATGCACTTAAGAGTTTCAAAGGTCAAAAAGATTAACTGCACATAACCCAAAATTTAGGGGGTTGTGTATGATTTAGTCTTCAAATGTGATGTTTATATAGCAGTGAGCCAGTGAACGATAATATATTTAATTAATTAAATAAACTAAAACGTGCTAATAGCTTGGATTTTTAGTTTGACCGGACAACAACCTGAATATGTTATTAATATTCGTTTGATTCAAATAACTTGATCAAAACGCTAGCCAAAATTAACCAATTTTTGTTAGTTGGACTTTCAGTTTGAATTGGTCCAAACATCACAACTTAAGAAAGCTATACAATTTAATGGCTATTGAATTAAGTAATAAAAAATTTAAAACTCTTAAATAAGATATCAAGTAGAAGTTTTTTGGATTAAAAAAAATATTGAAAGAGTTATCTTTGTTTATATTTGATAATATTTAAATTTGATCTAGTAATATAAGTTCCTAGATAATAATACCAAAAAACTATACCACAAAGGAAGAATAGAGAAATCCTAAATTTTCGAAATAAATCTTATTCCATAACCAATTATATTTATTTTTTTAATTACTAATTATATCTATTTCATCCAAATTATATGTAATTTTTTATATAATTTATTTATGCATTTTAATATTTTCCAGAAAAATTTCTATACAAATCTTTTAAATTAAAATATTCTAAAACCTATTATTAGTTTTCTTTAGTTTAGAATTATATTTTTAGATTCATTTCAATTAATTATAATATTTATTTATGTGCTTTAATTTTTCCATAACTAATTGTATATGTTTGTTTTAAATTATATCTAATTTTTTATATAATTTATTTGTGTGTTTAATATTTGGGGGAATCACATTTTGGGACCAACATATAGAATTAATCACAAAGGAAGACTTTTGACTAAAAAATAGTTGCAAAAATTGGAAAAATGAGTTACAAAATTGGAAGAAGAAGTAGTAAAAAATTCTACTCTGTAATTAATTTTGGATGTTGGTCTCAAAATGTAATTCCCCTTAATATTTTCTTGAAAAATCACCTTAAAAGAGTTAAAATATAACTAATTATATTTATTTTATTTAAATTGAGAAAAATTATATAAATTTTTATTATATCTGACAATTTTTTTCATATATAATTCTTTACTCTCTATTCAAAATCATCGCTTCTAGATTTTTTTTTCTGTCCACATTTTAAATTGAAGTTGCCTTTTTTTTATATATATTTTTTATTCCATGTAGATTTTTTTTTATATCTTATCAATTTCCAAGAAAAATTTTCTTTTTCTTTTTCAAAACCCAAGCATCATAATTTCATGTTTTGAAATCTCTATTTTGGAGTTAAGACATATTATTTTATTTAATATTTTGAAATTAAAGACATCAAATCTAATAAGACTCTTTTAATTATAAGTAATATTTATTTATTTTTAAATCTTATGTGTTTTAATATTTTACTAAAAAAATATCTCATTAAACAATATTTTTTTTGGTAAGATAGTATTTGATTTTATAATTTAAAATTAAAACACTAAATCTTGTGAGATTCTTTTTCTCATAACCAGTTATTTATATTTTTAATATTTTTTGATTATTTATATATTTATATGCTTCAATTTTCTTTTAGAAAAATCTCCTTAAAAATCTTTTAAATTTTCATATTATTATCTAATTTTATAATTTAAAATTATAAGAACTAAATCTAATTAGATGCTATTAATTAGAAGCAATTCATACTTTTTATTTTTTATTATTTATATATTTTGGAGTTTTAGATTTTTTTAATTTTAATTCAATTTTTTCTTTGTGCAAAAAAAATTCAATTTTTTTCAAAACATTCTGTCTCTTTATCTCTACGTCTTTTTTTTTAATGAATAAATAGTTTTTCTTTTTATCTTTATCTCTTCTTCTGAGCATCATCTTTTTACAATCTCAATATTTTTTTTAATTCTTAGATGTGAAAAATTCAAGTAAAAGATGTAGAAGAGAAGCTTTTTCTTTTTTTTTTTTCTTTTGTAAGTCAAATTGCTAATTTAATTCTTAAAATTAATTATATATAATATTTAAGACCCACCTTAGGCAATGAGATTCTTTTATTTTTGCCTTCATGATCATGTAACATTCAACATTAAGTTAATAAAAAAAATCTAATGAGGTTGGCAAGACCTTGAACTAAGTTTAACCATAATTAAAGAGTTGTAGAAGATGAAGAGACTTTTGCTTATTATGTAAATATATAGAATTGCTGATAATATTAATTGTAACAACAATCAAATCAAGTTTGTAATTATAAAATGAAGTGAAATGTAGATACAACTATAAACTAAATCACATGGGATCAATGATTGAAATTATTTACGTAGTGGGAATTGTGATTGAAATTACTGGTGACAAAGGAATCAAGATATGATTTAATCAAAAGAAAAAAAAAAGTCTTATCACTTTATTATAAATCAAGTTTATAATTTATCATTTAATTAATCAACAGTTTTTTGATCAATAGTAAATCTCACGACTCACATCTATTCCAAGATTTTGTAATTTAAAATTATGAGGACTAAATTTTATAAATTTCATTAATCATAACTAATTAGTTTTAACATATATATATATATATATGTATATATATATATATATAATTCATATATATATATTGGCCATAATATATCTATATTATATATATACCCGTTTAAAATTTTGAATATTATTTTTTTAAAATTGAGATCCACATATTTAATAATTTGGTCCACAAAAGTTTCTTGGATAGTTTTCAATTAAAATTTAAATATTTAGTAATTTTAATATGAAAATCAACTACTATAAATAATATGAATTCCAATATATTATTCATAAAATAATATTAATTTTAATATAATATTGATATAAATATATATAGTATATTTATATATATATAAAGAAAAAAAAACTAAAAAATGATTTAATAACTATAGATCTTCTTGGTTATTATTCATAAATTAAATTTTTTTGATATTTTTGACAAAAAAGTTATCTATTTGAAATCATATTGATTTTAAATTTTTATAATAAAATTTAATGAGCATATTGAGAAAATTTTTTATTTGATATTAATGTGATTTTTACTTCATAATATATATATAAGAACACATATGAATGTTATTTTATATACATGAATGTTATTTTATTTACGACAGAACAAATTTTTAATTTATAATATATTACAACCAATCAACATTAAATCTATTTTAACCTAAGCTTGACTTAATTATATATACTAAAAAATTATTAAATATGATATACATTTTAAGATACAAAACTTACATGAGCCACCTAACTATTTTCTAAAATTGCGTACATAAAATCAACATAATAATTATATATAATTTCATAATTGAATTAATAAAATTTATTTGCTACATTTAGTTAATAAATAAAATATTTTATTTCTTATATCATTCTTTATGGTAACAAGACATGGAAAAAATTATTGATTAAAATAGGAATGAATCCAAAATAAAAACTGTTTTTAAATAATTATATAAGGTGACAAAGATAATTGAATAAAAAATTATGTATAATAATCATAAAATTTTAAAATAATTGAAAAGTTGTTTTTAAATTATAATGAATTTCCTATTTTTATTCAGTGTGTAATTCCTCCAACAAAAAAAGTATAGGAAACAAAGAAATCACATAGGATATCAAGATATAAGTTAATTATACATATAGGAAACAATTAGTTAGTAATAAATATCTTAAGTAATCAAGTTTTTACCAGATCTTTTCACACACAAAAAAATCGTAACATGAGTTGTGAGAGTTATATAAGGTTAAGTGTTTGAATTAGTTGAGTACAAAGTGTTAACCAGATATCCGATGATTTTACAAAAAATTATTAGTAAAATATGTTGGGTAGTGTTGAATAGTACTTGCAATGCCTTGATTTGTATTCATACATGATTAGCTTTATATTGCTATGTTATATGTGCAAAGTAAATATAATTTGAAGATATTAATTATAATTAAATTATTGATGAGATTAGATAGCTACTAAGTAAAACTTAGGTTATTACCTTGAAATGAATTTATCATGATTTTTGTCAATCAACTAATTTGATTATAATGAATTCTTAGGATTTTGTTTAAAAAAATAGGTTATTACCTTGAAAATATTTGTAATTTTGTTTTTGGAAATTAATGAATTCCATGTATTTTGAGTCAGTACTATGACTCAAATTCATTTAAAGTTACTTTTTAATTTTAGTTTTCTAATACTTAATTTTATTATTTGTCATATATTTTTTTATATTTAAATATTTTTCAAATATTTATTTTTTAGACATATGACCAAAGCAACCAGTGCATCACACAAATACAAGTCTAGTTATGAAATAAAAGAAAATAATTTGACAAAAAAACTCAAGGGAATTTTGAATTAAATTTATGCATTCTTTGTTAATGCATATGTACGATTTTTTTTTAATTGGTAATTAATAGAATCCCTCACATTTTTGTGCTATATATGAAAATATATATATAGACTTTAGTTGGGGGGTTTTTCACAGGAAGGGGAGGGGACGTGATCTTCCAACCCTTGTTTGGATGAAAAAATTGGAGGGGAGAGGAAAGGAAGAGGGGATCTACTCTTTCCCCTCTCTTTCCCTTATTTCCCTCTCTTTTAAATTGGAGTTTTTTTAAGGAAAAAGAAACATTTTGGCATATTTAGGCTAATTAATCCTTCATTACAAACTAATACTAGAACCCTCCCTATCTCTATTTTGAAATTGATAAATTGTTTAGATAAATTATTTAGCCTTTCAAATAATTTGAATTGAATATTGTTAATACACTATTATGAAATTGATTTTTGTAAGAAAAATTTTTAAGTTGATGTTAAATTTTATAAAGAGATAATATGTTAAAATTATTTAAAAAATATTTTTCAAAGCATATTTACAAAAAAAAAATTATCATAGATAAGTAAGATAAAAGATTTTAAGAGTAAAAAATTACAAAAGTAGTGAGTTATGATATAATTACATTGTTTCATAAAAGAGAAAAAATATAAAAGAATTAAACTACATATAAAGGTATAATAGTCAGTTCATAATTATTTTCTCTCCTTCTAATCCAACCAAGCAAGATGCCATTTTAAAATCTCTCATCTCTCCTCTTCTCCCTTTACTTGAACCATACATTATTTTAGGCACCTCTTTAACTCTTAGTGTAGAAACAAAAGATGGAGACCTCTCCTTATTACCAGAGGGGACCTTATCTCTTCCATCTATTATCTTAAAATATTTTGATTCTAAAATAGTATTTATTGAATGTTTTGGTCTTAAAATATTATTTTCCCTTAAAAATACTTTAAATTCATGAATAGAAACTACAACACTGAATGGATCACATTCTTATCACAGTATTATTGAGGAGGTCAAGAAATTACTCCTAAGAATTGAGTGGTGTTTATTAACTTTGTCTATAGAGAGGCAATTCGTTGAGCTGATTGGATAGCTAAGTTCGATCAACAGCATGCTTCTTTTTGTTTGGAATTTTCAATCTCTAGATTATATTCCAATTGTGGAGAATTATTACATTAAAGGAAGCCCTATATATGGACCAACCATTCAACTCCATTTACACTTTTTCTCGATGGGGGAGTTTGTCCACACACTTGCTTTAACACTTGCTTTATTTCTTATTTTTGTTTCAATCTTTGGCCTTTTTTTCTAATCTCTTTAACTTATTTTATTATATATGGACAGATTTTTAATTTTTGCATTTGAAATTATTTATCTATTTTGTAAACAAAATGTATTAAATTTAGTTTTAATTTGCCTTCTATAAATGATTGGTGACATCACCTCAAAAGCATTAAATTGTGTTTTCTCTCTATTCGATTTTTGCTCTTTCTTAAATCCATTTTTTGAATATTTGTTCTTTATGTAATAACATCATTTTAAACTTTATGATACATATTATTTATTTATATTTCAGTTTCAAACTTAGTTGTTTTAATTTAACTTTAATATGATTCTTAAAAGTATTTGATAATAAAATTTCTTACCTTACCTTCATCTAAATTTTTTTCCACTTTCTTCCATCTTTAATCATTTTTTTATTTTTTTGAATATTTTTTCTTTATGTGATATCATTATTTTGATCTTTGTAATATCTATTAATTATGATTGGTTCAACCTCGATCTAATTCCAATAATACCATTGAATCTTGTACCAGTATTTTGATTGGTCTATGATTTTCTTAACATTGCAAGAACAACCTCATTCATACATGTAAAAATCATATGCTAATAAACCCCTTATTGTATTACATCTCATTGGTGAAATAATAGATAAATTAATGGTAAGAGAGTTATTTGCATGCACGTAAGAGTTTAGGGAGTTTTATTGTAAAGTTTTAAAGCTCAAAAAGATTAACTGCACATAACCCAAAATTTGGGGGGTTGTGTATGATTTAGTCTTCAAATGTGATGTTTACATAGCAGTGAGCCAGTGACCGTTAATATATTTAATTAATTAAATAAACTAAAACGTGCTAATAGCTTGGATTTTTAGTTTGACCGGACAACAACCTGAATATGTTATTAATATTCGTTTGATTCAAATAACTTGACCAAAACGCTAGCCAGAATTAACCAATTTTTGTTGGTTGGACTTTCAGTTTGACTTGGTCCAAACATCACAACTTAAGATATCTATACAATTTGTTAACCAAAAAAAAAAAGAAATCTATACAATTTAACGGTTATTGGGTTAAATAATAAAAAATTCAACATCCTTAAATAAGATATCGGATAGAAGTTTTTTGAATAAAAAAAATTACATTAAAAGAGACATTTCCATTTACATTTGATAATATTTAAATTTAACCTGATTGTATCGGTTGCAAGATAACGATACAAAAAAGAAAAACTAAACAATAAAGGAAGACAGGAGAAATTCTAAATTTTCGAAATAAAATAATGGGAATCACGTCACAATTGAATCGACCAACGTTGATGCCGTTTTGACTTTTATGAGTGGAGAATAATAATAAAACAAAAAAGTCCAAGAAAATGAAGAAAAAGAGGAAGTAAGAGACAGAGAAAGGGGCATGGGATTATATAATTATTTTTCTTTGAAATTTTATAATAAATACAGAAATCCCCAAATTTGAATATTTAAATTAAATTGACCGACAGTGGGCAAAATGAAAGCTGGAGGAAAAATGAGAAAAATTATGGAATAAAAGAAAATTACTTGACAAATAATTAACCCTTCATTACATTTTGTCACATCTGGACCAATTAACCCTTCATTATAGCCGAATACTTCAACCCTCTCTATCTCTATTTTGAAATTGATAAATTATTTAGCCTTTCAAATAATTTGAATTGAATATTATTAATACACTATGATGAAATTGATTTTTGTAAGAAAAAATTTTAAGTTGATGTTAAATCTTATAATGAGATAATATGTTAAAATTATTTTTAAAAAAAAGTCTTTTCCAAAGCATATTTACAAAAAAATTATCATAGATAAGTAAGATAAAAGATTTTAAGAATAAAAAATTACAAAAGTAATGAATTCTTATATAATTACATTATTTCATAAAAAAGAAAAGATATAAAATGAATTAAATTACATATTACGATATAATAGTCAATTCATAATTAGTTCCCCTCCCTTTAATCCAACCAATCACGAGCCCATTTTAAAATTGCTACCCTCCCTTCACATCCCCTTCCCATCATTAGATATAGATACAAGAAATAGAGATCTCTCCTTATTTATGAGAGGACCTTATCTCTCCCACCATTTCTTGACTAATAACTTGATTTGAGCAAATGTAAATTTTAAAAAATACTATTTTTGTATGGATACCTCTCCCTATTTATGAGAGGACCTTATCTCTCCCACCTTTTCTTCACTGATAACTTGATTCTCTCTACTAAAGCATCCTTAAACAAATGTAAATTTTGAAAAATACTATTTATGTAAAGCCACGGACCATAAGATTAGTCTCCTGAAGTCCAAAATGTTTGGCTGAAAAAATATCCACTTCAACAGAGCCATGAAACTAAGTCAAATTTCCTGGCATAGGCCTCACACACAATCTTGGTAAGTACCTCTGTATTCCCCTCCAATACACAAAAGTCTCTCGAACTACTTTTTGTGGAATATCTCAGCAAGTGTTTAGTGAACGTTTGGTTTTTAGCTAGTGAATTTTGGTAAAATTGTTTTTATAATGTAATTATATTATGATAAAAATTAGTTTTGAACTAATATGTTTATACTTGAATGATTTATTTGAAAATTGTTTTTGGTAGGAATGATTATATTTGTATCATTTTAATCAAAAACACTTTTAGTGCAATAATTTTTTTTCAACTTTTAATAAATAAATTTTCTTTTTTCAACATCTATTTAATATATATATATATATAAGTGTATATATATTTGTATCAAAAAATAAAAATTTAAAATTATTTTCTTATATTTTATTTTTTTTATTTTTATCATTTTGACTCATAATTTTTTTTTCAAATTGAACTTAAACTCTATCCATGATTATTTTAATGAATTAAACTTATTTTTTTTTCTTATATGTTTTTCATGCTATTCTTCAATTAAAATTTAGCATGTAAACTTTTTAATTTTTTTTTAAATTTAAGAAGTTAATACTTTTAATATATAATTAATGACTAAATCTATAATGCATTAAAAAATAATTTACATGTTAACTTTTAATTGGAAAACAACATGAAAAATACATAAGAAAAAGCATACAAGCATTTTTCTATTTTAATTTCCTTGAACTAAAATTTAATTTGTATTTATTTAATTGGTAACATAGTCTATCTGATGTAACATTTTCTTATATGTCATAGTCCATAGAGATTAAAATTTTGAAATGATACTTTAGTCATTAGATAGGAGGAATTTTATAAAAATTTTATTTTTCTAATTTTTCCATTTATTCTCATTTTTATTGGTCTATTTTTTTCAACTTTATTTTAATTGATATATAATTATTGGAGGGAGCTACCTCGGCAAAGACCCCATTTCTAGTCATAACCAGTTTTCAAACGTGCAAAAGAGAGGATAACTAAACATGTTATTTTAATTGGAAAATTGGTTTTGGGCCTTAACTTAGTTCTGAACGCCAAAAACGCTCTAAAAGACTTTAAAATTGGAAGAGTAAATACCTAAGCATAGCGGACAATCTGTTTTGATCAACTTTGTTTTGCAAGCAATGCTAAGCTATACGATGCAGTCGATAGACGAAGTTGAAAAATGCAGTAGGGCTTTCTTTTATAATCAACATCAGGACAAGAGGAAAATGCCTTTAATTTCCTGGGAGATCATCAAGAGAGTAGGATGGAAGGGTGGTCTCGGCATCAAAGACTAGAGAAGCTAGAATGTTGCTTTTATTTTAAAGTTAAGTTGGAGCTTAATTACTAAACCTAACTTGCTTTGGGTGAAATGCTTGAAAGCAAAATACAGGTGTGGGAATGGGCCTATTCGAACTGTTTATGGCGAGAGAAATGCTTCTTACGTGTGGAATGGTATTGTCAAAGTGTGGGATGTTAATTTTCCTTGAGGGGTTAGGGAAAAAAATTGGTAATGGGCAGGATACCAATTTTTGGTGGGACTTTTGGAGCCCCTTTGATGAGCCCCTGATATGCTATGCTGAAAGAAATGAAAGCTTGCTTATTCCTCAGGATATAGTCTCTCATTTCACTCTTCAGGATGGAATTGGAATGGTGCTCTCATGGAAACTTTCCCCTAGAATGGGTTATTCAAAAAGTTCTATCAGTGAGACCACCAACGAATAAGGCCATATTTAGGAAAGAGTTTTTTCGAAAGAAATGAAAAAGGAAAGGGAAAGAGAAAGAATGATTTCATAAAAATGTTATTTTTGTTTTCAAAAAAATTTGAATAATGTATACTAAATATATTTTATAAAAATTTCTCTCCCATTCTCTTTTTCATAAAATCCTTTTTATGCACACCAAACATAGCCTAACAATGGTGATGTGCTGTGTTTGAGAGCTTCCTGTGGAAATTTCTCAGTTAAAAGTGCCCATAGCCTTGGTTGGAAGCAAATGGGGCGGCCAGGTGAACACTCTATGGAGAAAACTTAGGCGATGGCAGCTTCCAAAAAGATCAAAATGTTCTTTTGGTAAACGTTTCATAAGAGGCTCAGGACAAACTATCTTAGAGCCCATAAGATCCCACTTTGAGTGCAAATTGCCCTTTTGAGTGCAACAGTGAGGAAACACTTTATACACATCTCCTTGAGTGTCCCATAGCCAATTAAGTCTGGTATTCCCTGATCAATGCTAACTACTACTCCAGTTTTTTCTGTGGCAATTTCAGGATTGGCTTAAATGGAACTTCTCTCATGAAGCTGAAGCAACACGATTCAAACAATGGCTATGGCACAAAGTTTTTGGATATACTTGCTAGCTCCTTTGGAAGAACATATGTAGCGGAGCTATAGAGGGTACGAGATTCGAAATCAAACATGTCTATCTATTCCACCTTATCGAGGACTCAAAGAAGGGTACTCTCACAAACAAGATCTTCAAAGTTGGTGAGAATACCGAAGGCAAATGGTCTCCCCGACCTCCAAGAGTTGTCAGATTTGATGTAGATGGCTCAATTCACATTCTGAAGCACGCTGCAGGTTGAGGAGTCTTGGGGGATACGCTGGGAAATTGGATTATAGGGTTAAAAAACAACCTTGTCTTTGTGCCCTTTAACCAAATGACTCATTTTTGGAGATGAGTAGGTATCTACAAATATGTATCACGTCTTATCATATATTGGATATTGATAAATTTTGTTTGGTGAAGTAAATCTATTTTTTTAAAAATTATCGATTTTTTAAATTATCGGTGTTTTAGAATAAAACAAAGGTCATTTAGTGGGCCAAGAAAAAGAAAATAAAGGAAATGTGGCACCGAGATTCAAATTATGCGATAGTGTCCATTGACCTAGGAAAAATAAATAAATAAATTCAACAGAATTCAAATCGAACACGCCGTGACAGCACATGGTAGGTGTTCCTACTGGGCACCAAAACAAAACCTTCCAGGCTTGAGCCAACTCTCTCTTGAAACATCCCCCTTCCCCCTATATTTGTCTTGTACACTGTTATCTCCGCCGACTTAGGAACAAATCCCACCTTCACAGATGGCCAAAAGCAACGAAATTGTGACCAAAGAGGAAGGCCCTGAAGCACCCAGATTGGCTTTCCCTTTCTTCCCCAATTTTAAGTTCGATCTGCCTTTCTTGAAGCCAAACCCTCCCAAGGCTGTGGAGGCCTCTGGTAAAGAGGAAGAGAGGCGAACTGCGATCGTGGGTGATGAAATTGAAGGAAATGGGAACGAGAGTTCAAAGCCTAACTTTGTGAGGTTTCCGAAAGTTCAGTTGGGTGTTCCTCCTCCTCTGGAGACTGAGGCTGATGAGTCTGCTAAAACTTCCAATCCTATTATACTCTGGCAGGTGTTGTTTTTATTGGCGTTGCTGTATCGTTTGAATGCTCTGATTTGCTATTTAAGTTGGAGGCTACACATTGATGAAATTGGAGAAGTGGAGAACAGATGAGCAATTATTTTTTCAATGATTTAATTTAAGTGTTTTTTAATGGTCTAGTGAAGATACTATATGTTTAGTACCCAGTAGTGTAACTTCCAGGGTTTTATGATGGAACCAGAATTTGAATATTGAAGGGGCCAAGAGATAAAGGAATAAGAATTTTTTAACTGAATTATAAAACTGCAGTTTATCCAATCACCTCATATGTTTAGGAATTGCAAGTTTGATAATTGAAATGTTTAATTTTGTTAAATTTGTTATTGAACTCTGGGGTATCCCAAGATTGTGTTTGAAGATTAAATTTGTTTAGTAAGAAACTATATCCTAGAAAGTATATAGCTTTTGTTGGGGTCAAACCTGTTTTACTTGTTTGACTAAAAGTTTATTCTGTACAGTACATTGTTGTTGGTACTCATAGTATGCAATCTGTAACTTGAGGCTCTATGACTATCAGGTTCCCTTGGATTATTCTGTCAAATACAGCACATGATATGTTTCCCTGCATATTTTGTGCAATCTCACGCTTTGGTTTTGCATTCTTACTGTGTGACACAAATACTTCCCGAATTCTTGATGGGGTTAAAAGAGTCTCCAATTTATCCTGTGATTGGATGGGATGTTCAAGAGGTTTATCAGTTTCATTATATTATTTTAGTCACCTGTATTTCCTATGTTACAATTCTTTGAATACCGATGAGGAATAAATTTTCTCAAGCAAACCTTGTGGTCATTATTGACATACACATTAGAAATCACAAACTTCCGTAGTTGTTGATGGCATTCGGCTTGCAGTGGTATTGCAGCACTTAAATGCAGTGCTTATAGATAAGAAACTTATTTTATTAGTAATATAGAAAGAAGGGAACAAAAGACTAACTTATTCTAACTCCAACTATCATCCAATTTCCAAATGTATCAACCATAAAATACAATATGATACTTAATTTTTCGTTTCTTTGGGAATCAAATTTATTTTAATCTCTATTATTATATCCAATTTGTAAGGGCGTTTTCAAACCCAGAAGTGGGTCACATTTTAATCTCTATTATTATTTCCAATTTCAACTCATCATTAATCTGACAGCCATCAACCTGCCTTACTGTATGATTCTTGTTTTTTCTCCTTCCAAACTTTACTAACAATATCGCAATAGGGCTGAGAGTAATTATCTTGTGTTGCATCTGATTGTCTTTTGGGTTTGAATATGGCGCTCTGCTAACTTCGTACCTTCATCCTCTGTTTCATTCCTACTTGTTTTATGATGAAATATGCCATAAGATCTTGTGAAGTTAGATGGCAGGGGCTGGCTCTTCAGTATGGTGATGAATGATGGGTTATACTTTCATTAATTCCAGGTTTATGCATTAGGAGCAATCCTTATTTCAAGGTGGGTTTGGGGAAGATGGAATGAGAGGAAGGCTAAAGGGAGGACCCCCAATGATGAGGATGCCCAAAATAAGCCTGCTTCTAATGAGAACGAGGGTCGACCATCAGATAATGAATAGATATTTTCATTTTCTGTATAGCTTGAATTACTAAATATGCAACTTCACTTCAATATCTTATCACTGGCTGTATGAATGACCGTTTCAATTCCTATCCAGAGAGCCACTTGTTAGCTTCATATGATAATTAATTTTGCTTGATATATGAACTTGACTCTCACACTTTTCCACTCACAACACTACTGTGTTTGAAACTAGTTTGCAAAATGTGGGTTTGGCTCAAATGCAAAACAAAAAAGCAAGTTGATGGTTGCTTTGTCTTAAAACGCTGGTTTAGGAATAGACATTCTTTTTCTCAAATGTGGGTTTAGTTAAATCAAACAAGCAAGTTAATAGTTGTATTGGCTCAAATGACTTGGATATTGGAAACGGGAAACCAAACCCATTATTGAAACCAGCAAAAATTATGTTTCTGGGAAGGATTTGTCAGCAACATGCTGTTTTTGGAGATGCTATTAGATCAGTGACTTCCCTAATAAGCAGGTAGGGTTTAGATTATAATTGGGAAAGATGGGACCTTTAAAAATTAAGTGGCTTTGAATTATCGTGTGAAGTTTCAAAGACGTAATGAGGAAGGACGCATAGTTGGAGAGCAGAGAATCCACTTTTTAATTCTTTTTTGGCAACATTTTTTAAAATTAGATCGATCATTAAGTTGGGGAAGATAATAATTTAAGATTCATTATAATATAAAGTTATTTGTTTTTCTTAATTTTATGCATAAAAATATTGTTTAAAAATAAAAAAAACTCATTTTTGTATGCTCTTAACCAATATTCACAGGTTTTCATTAGTTCTTTTTACGGATTTTATCCATTTTTAATTGGACCATTTAGGAAATGCCAGTCTACGCTAAGATTCAATTCACTGATCAAAATAGTCGGCCTGATATGATTTTTTTAGAACATTGCTTTTCTGTGAGTTATTCTGTGCGGTGTTGACTTCTGTGCATTGTACGTTTTTTAAAAAATAAATTGCATACAAATAAGTTTAAATAATTATGGAAATGAGTGACAGTGTGAAGAAGAAATGAGCAAAAATAATTAAAAAACAAAGTTAAAACAGTGTTAAGAGAGTGAGAAGAGAAGAGAAGAGAAATATGGGGGAAAACAAGGTCTGAAGATGAAGGGACGAGAGGAAAAAGAAAATAGAGAGATGAATGAATTAATGAAGCCAGAAAATGAGATTTATGAGGGAGAGGAGATGGGGAAATAAAATATCAAAACTCATGAGAGAAGGAAATTCAAAATTCAAAATTATTTGAAAGGGGGAGAGAATGGATAAAAGCCTAGCTTTAAACAGAAAGATTGCCACCAGAAATCTTATACAGAAAGATTGAATGGTAAAAAAATATTAAAAAATTTAGCTTCAACACGACATTTATTAAAGATGAATTCAACATATGAAAACATGGGACCCATAAAGAAAAAGAAAAAAAAAAGTGAGAAGGGACAAATGGCAGAAATCCAATCAAATAGAATTGAATCCAAATGATAATTGGACTCACAGGAAAAAGTGAATCAAGTTCAATTACATTTAAGGGGGAGTGTTGCAAAATTGAACTCTCAGAAGTGAGGCTTTTTAGTTAGCAAAAAAAAAAAAAAAACAAAGAAGTGAGGCTTTTTAAACAAATGATCATCTGATTCTAATTTGCTAATTGTGTGTCTATATATATATATATATATATATTGTTTGAAAGTGGGTTCAGGTGGCAAATCTGGTATTTGCAGCTGTGGAAACACATGGATGGCATGTTAAAAAAATTTGAAGATTTTCCAAGTTATCGTTTTGTCATTATTCCATTTGTTCTCTAATACTTGGTAAATATTTGTTTTTCTAGGGGCGATTTTGAATATTCCATAATGATAAATTTTGCAATAAATAATGTTATTTATTCTATTAAAAGTAAGCTTTGATAAAACTTACAAATTACCATAGGTTCCTCCAATTCAATGATTAGGCTCAGAATTTAGGTAGGACAATTTGAAGAAAAGAATTTGCAACCTGATATCTGATTTGAAACATCATCCATTCCTTTCTTTTGTGTACAAACAATAGCATTGTCATGATACTTAAAATGGAAAGTATTGATTAAATTAATAAATACAAGAATATAGTTTTTTGGAGTAAATTAATGATTTTATTCATGAAAGTTTAATCTCTTCTCAATTTGATCTTTCAATAATGAAGCTTAGTTTTTAATTTAATTCATTCAATGTTTTTCTCTTATCAACAAGGTCTTAATTAAATTATTTGAAAGCGAAAGGTACCCTTAAAGTTCACAGATACATGAGGAACCCAAATACTACCAAAAGATATCATAGAAATTTAGGGGCGCAATTGCATTCAATCAAAGATATTTCAATCTAAGGTACGGTATCTCTAAGATATTATGTGCACACCAAAAAAAAAATTCAATATGAAAATTACTATACCCTCCTTTGATTTGTAAAGCTTCAAATCCCTCCACAAATGAATCATATGACATATCACCTCCTGTAACTAATCTATTTAAGGTTCACAAATTTAATTAATATGAACTTCAGTTTAGTTTAGTGGGATAGCCACTTAGATTTATAGCCAACAAACGATCTTTCTCCTCCTACTCCTTTACTCTCCTTTTGCGATTTAATAAGTTGAATCTCTTCATAATTGGATTATCAACCAACCGTCTCTTGTGCGGTTGAAGAAATTCTAAACCCTCTGTCTGAAGAAATCCATGTGTTAGAGTTGATTATCATCCCCACCTTGGGTGATTTTATTTTTCAGTTCTTAATTAAAAAAAAACTAAAAAGGATGTTTGATTAATATCATATCAGTAAAACAAAATTTTCTCCTACTTTTTTAACTGAAGTTTGAGGCACAGGATAGCAGATTAAACCATGAAACTTATCACCAATAGTCTGCATATACAAGAGCACTGACCATCATTAAAGCAATGAAAATGATTATTATCTCTCATAGTAATATATCTACCTACAATTCTTGAGATGAACTTGATGGCACTATGGCATTCTCCACATATCCTGAGATTTTTTGTGATGCGTATAGGTACTACAAGAGGGAGAGCTAAAGGGCCAAAAGCAAGTGCAATCTTCTTACAGTGGTACTACATATCTGAATCCTTTTCTTCCTCTTCTTCCAAATCAGACAGTGAAAAATTTGTATCAGGTGCATATTTCATTTCCTTTATACCTACATGTTTCATTTCCTTCCTCACAAGTTTGGCTTCTTCCCACCTGCATAAATCAATCACTTCTGAGTTTCAAATGAAAGGCCCTAGATCTATCATCAAATTGTCAAGAATAACACTAGTTAGCAATCAAAAAATTATTCATCAATATGACATTATTACCTTCCAGTGGCAACAAGCATATTAGAAAACACTACATGGTGGCCTGAATCCTGAGGACCAAGCACAAATAAGATTTCAGTGGCAATTTTTCCCAACTCTGGCTTTCTGTATATCCTACAAGCCCCCAATAAAGCCCCTCAAGCATTACCTTGGTGTGCATATTATCATTGCACTCCAAGTGACCAAAATCCTCTCAGGCATTTCTTAAAGACTAGCTCTTCATCCTCTATACTTCCCCATTTTCCATAAAAGTCAACAAGTGCATTACCAACGAAGATATGCTCCTCAACACATGCTTTCACAGCAAAAGCATGAATTGCCTACCCAATTCCAGTCCTGCAAGCCTTGCATGAGCACCAAGTAAACTTGATACCATGAAGCGTGTTGGCTTAACTCCTTCTTTTCTTGCCTGCAGGAATACTAAACATTCCCTCTCTTCTTTATTGTTTTGTTCTAAAGCAGCAATCAAAGAGCACCAAGAATCATCGTCCTGCCAGCCAATTCTATTGAAAGCCATTTTAGCAGATACAAGATCTCGAAGTTTCCCATAAAAATCAATAAGCCCATTTGAGACAGATACATCCTCCCCGTATCCATTGCAGATTATAAAGGCATGTACCTGACATCCAAGCTCCAAATTTATCGTGTCAGAACATGCATTCAGAAATCCACCAAATGTTATTGAGACCAACATTTTCGTAGGTTAATTTCAATTAAACTAGGATAGAAAAGAATGTACTATAGTGGACGATCCTATGTCGTTGTTCACACCAGAGAATAACTAGAAACAATGGTTAACTAAGATTGAGTTATTGAGATGAAAATGCAACCTAACTAAATGCAAAGCAATATCTAACACCAAGATTAACGAATGGGGTTTTTTTTTGGTTTTCAAAATCAAATGCAAGAATTTAAAGAACTAGAACTAGGGACTAGCAAGAACACTAAGAAAATAGTTTGATAATAGTAAAAGAAATGTGTTGAATGTAATGAAAATAAATGTGGTTTTCTTCAACTTCACTAGGAAAGACACTAATCACTTTTATGAATTCTACAAGAGAATCTTAGTAAGAGATAGTTTAATAATGTGTAAACCATTAATCCAATATTAAACCTTCATTTAAGTGTCAGACTTGGTCCAATTAATGTATCAATTTCACCAAAGCAATTTGTTAAACACTTGGAAGGCATCACATATTATCAAGCTATAGGATGAGCAATTGAATTTCCTTTGTGTCTTATGTCATGTTTTAATCAATTCATCCCAAATATCATTAACAACCAACCATGCAATCTATCTAAAATCACAATTCAACTACGCTAATCCATTTACCATGCATTAAAGATAATCAAATCATAGTTAAAGACAAAAGCATAGCAAGCTGAAAAATTGCTCATGACATTAACATGGTATAATCAATCCAATTACATCAACTAATGTACTCTTAATGGAATAAGTCGCATACAATCCAATAACCAGTAAAATATCAATTCCAATTCATCATTCTAACCTAGGGTAAAATAGAAATCCAAAGTAAAATACTAGTTAAAAATATAGAAAGAGAGTAGAAGAGAATTTTCCCTTGTAGATTTTGCAATTCAAGTGTCTTCATAACAACTCCCCTAGTTCCATTGAAGATCACCACTCAAAGCTCAAGCTCGTATCATCAAAAACTTGTAAACAACATCAAAGGAGGAGAGGACGAACCCGGCCATGTGAAGAAACAAGCAAGAAACCGATTGTGATGAATTGACGCCTTCATTGTACTTGCTTCAACTTGATGAAATTTCGAGCTCCTTTCTTGATAGATGATCATGTTCCAGATCTGAAAACTTGAGAGGAAGATGAATTTGGATGAAATTTGTGGAGGAATGGGATGAAATAGTAGAAAAATGGAGGAATCTAGCAAGTTGTTCGGTGGAAATTGAAGGAATCAAGCTAGATTTGAGAGGATGGATGAAGAACAATGAGAGAAGATGGGAGGAATGAGGGAGCACGAATTGGGGCTTGTTCAGATTTGAATGGGAGGCTTCTTGATCCTTTTCTCAAGTTAGAATAAGAGCGGGAGCTGTTAGGATCAATTCCTAGGTGATTTTGGATTTGGAATAATTCGTAAATAATGGAATTAGAAAATAATCTTATCTCTAAACTTCCAAAATTGTCCATGTAAAATGTTTCCAATGTCTTCCATGTCTTTTCCCATGACATATGATCTACACGTAAAAATGTGACACATTAAAACACCTAAGACATATAATAATATAATGTATATAATATGAATAAAATCATGGTAAAATGAAATTAATTCAATATCTCCAAAAATGAGGAGATATTAGCACGAAATTAGTGATGAAATTCAAGTGGAAAACACTATGAAAATGATGCAAAACAAAGAAAGAAAAATGCCCAAGAAAATAAGAAGAAAATAGGTTTCTTAATAAAGTTGATTAAAACACTCTTTATTAACCTAACTTTGACTTGCTCTAAATTGAAAAGTCTAATCACTTTGGCTAAGTTTGGTAACTCAAATTTTAGGTGATTAATTCCTAAATTATTAAGAAAAATTAAAATTAATTTCAAGTGGGACTTTAATTAGAAGTATTTTGGGAAAATAAAAAATGAGTAGATAGTATATAAAAATGATCACAACATACATGGATGAAAATCTAATGACATGGGATGATGAATGACATTATATGGATGATGGAATGGAAATTCCCAAAGAAAATCTCACTTGAAATCCATAGAAATCCCTAATTTAATTACCCAATAAAGCCAAATCAAACATTTAATCAATTAATCAATGTGGAAAATGCACTTATGGAAAGTATTAATCATCAAATCTATGGAATATAATAAAATATCACAAAATATGTTTAAAACTAAGATTTAGGACATTTTTTCACAAATTACTCAAAATCAACTAAAAGATAAAAATGCTCTTAAAATCACAAAATAACCAAAATACTGTGATAAAAATACTAAATTTAAGGGATAAAAATATGATTAAATATGGTCACATATCTGTGGCACATGTTGGTCCCCCCTGCATCTTTGCTCATGAGAATATTTTCTAGAGTATCAAATATACTAGAGACAATTTTAGGATATCCTTTATAGAAATACATCCAAAATGTAACTTTTCTTGGAACCAAGACTCAGGTCCACATTTCATTCTCATATAGGAACTACAAAAGTTTAACAAGAGAACTTGCTTTTATTCATATTGAACACTAAAATAAATGGTTGTTCAACCAAATGTAGAGTATGCTGTGGGAAAGGAAAGGAAAGGAAGTGAAATGATGATTATTTCTTTTCTACATAATTGAGAATCAAATAGTGAGAATGGAAACAAGACAACTATAAGATGCTGCCAGAAAATCACCACATTAATTCCTTAATTGTTTCAGATAATGAAAATGAAAGCAATTAACAACTACTATAAGATGCTGCCATCGTTGAACTACATTAATTCCTTAATTTTCTGTGTGTGTGTTTTTTTTAAAATGCATATTTCTCATCACCGGGAATAGATTCTTACAAAATTGCATTTTCATTTTCAAAGATAGCAGGTGGTACTGAAACGTTGAGGGAAAAGCTATCAATCTTATGGCCATGTTCTTAATTTAATCATATCAGCAATTACAAAGGCCATCTGATCAGGAGTATCCTTTTTCACTAAAGTCTTTGTGTCATTGAAAAATCTGAACAGTAGGATTCCTAAACAAAGACTGCAAAATTTAGGATCACATTTGGGTTCCTTGGAACTACTAGAGTTTCACATTTTCTAAAACAATTAACTATCCATCCAACCTCTGTCCAAATCAGTTGGTCCTCCAAACATTATATGTGACAACATTATATATTACAAGAAATATGTGACAAATATTTTACAAGCATCTATAACTCAAGTTTCAAGATGCCATGAGCGATTTCTATTCCTAAGCATACTTTAATATGATTAGTGAAATACCTAATATATGATCACTTCAATCACACCAATTATCAATCATTATTTAGATCAATAAGGTTAGTTTCTTACCAGGAAATGCAATGTATAACCAAGGCTCCAGAAGGAGAAATAAAAGCACATGACATTCATAAAACCCTGTGTTTCCATTTGACTGCCATATAAAACATACATAAAGGTCTAGGAAATTTATCGGTATCAGACAAGTGCCATCGTAAACTCATATTGATAATAGTTAGAAACTTCATTATTCCTTAAAAACTATAGAAATCTTGGAATCGTCTAGTACTTCACTTAACATATTGAATCAACTTCAAATTCCTACACAAGCACAACAATTACTACAAGAAAACAGTATTTTTCTCTGGGAAAATTTTCAAGGAATTTTTTATGAAATTTGTCCAAAAAAAGAATTTCTTAAGAATATTTCTCATGAAAACATGAATCAAGAGAAAGTTTATGAGAAAATTTGTGATGGGGCAAGCTTAAGGCATGATCAGCATGGAGAGCATGGATGCCAAAGTGCTGAACAAGATCATAGAAATCCAACCTTTGAAACTCAAAGACCTATTGCAAGATATAGAAAGACCCATGACAAGATCAAAGACCAAGGCCATGAAACACGCACTTAATGGATTATTCAAAAGTTCAAAGATTTAGAGGCCTTTCAATTGAACAAGTTTGCAGCCCAAGATGTAGCACAAGGCATGATTCTTCTATCTATGGTCCAAAATTCAGATTCAAGCCCAAAAGTGGAAAAGTTCACTCAAAAATCACGTGCTTCTCATATGCTCTTTAAAATGGGGCTCCTTTGTGCTGATTTAATTGGGAATATTTTAAGTTTTTATTTTTCTACTTTTAACAAGGCCATTCGAGTCAGAGACTTGGAGATTCAGTTTTGAGTTATGAAGTATTTCTTTTCATATTAATTTCCTTTTTCTTTTTAAAGTACAAAGGTGCCTCCTTGGATTAAGTGTGATCAGATTATTTCTTAATTTTTTTCTTGCAAGTGGCACCACTTTTCCCTAGGCCCTTCTTGGCAATTTTAATATGTTTAGATTAGGCTAGGGTTTCTCTTTGTTGCTTAGATATTAGATGCCATTTATAAGGTTTCTTCATACTGGAATGTCAATGAATGAAATTTTCAACAACTTTGTTGTTGTTATGATTAGAGAGAAATCCTAGACTTATGAAAGGAGTAATTTCCTTAGTAGGATGTTCAAAAGACGGGTTCTCTTATCTAATTCCATTGACTAACAATCTTTTCTTTCTCTTTGTCAATTTTGTTTATGTTCTTCCCCTTTTCTTGTTTCTAACATCTATCTCTTTGTTTTCTTCGCTATCTTGTTGAGTTTTGCTTAATTCTTGCACAATTCCAGGCATAAACGTATTAAAGGTACCTTGGATGGGTTCCATAAGCGGTTCCTTATCATCTTGAGACAACAAGTCCTTGACGGCACTTGGAGAAACCAATCTTGGGGACATCGGAGTGCTCTCATCCAATGCTTTGAAAAAGTTAATCCCTTCTCAACTCTAGCAAAAACTACCGAGCGCGCTAAACTTGAGGTTTTATTATGGGTGTGTTTAATTTTCAGTCTGCAAACTTTTTTTTTTAACAAACTTATACATATTTCCCGGCATCCAGCATATATAAATAGAAAATGAGAGGGAGAGGTGGTTACAATTCTTTTTTTGGCACTTCAGAGGTCAAAAGTTGAATTATTTTTTTTTAATGCTGAAGGGATTAATTTTTTATAAGATTAAATTAAAATTTTAATTTTAATGGAATTAGAAGAAAAATTTTCTCGTGACCTGATTAATTACCATTTAGTTTATAAATTATAATTGAAGACCTACAAACCTATGGCATTTTTTTTTATACTTTCACATTTACATAATTTTAAAAAGCATCCAAACCTTTTTTTTTTTTTGATAAAACAAGCTTCCGAACTTTTGTCGGCCTGAAAAACAAGCATGCAAACTTTTTATCTAATTGTTAGATGAACTTTCATATGTACTATATATAAAAAATTAAGCCTTCTTGCTTGGAGAATTTTCCATCATACTATTCCTACTGCAGATAACTTACTGAGACTCCATTTAATGAATAGTAGTTGTTGCCCATTTGGGTGTGAGGAGTAGGAAACCATGAACCATATTTTTCTTTTCTGTCATGGTGCAAGAGCTATCTGGTTTAAAAAATTTAACCTGCGCACAACGGAATTGGAACAAGAGGTTCGAGCTTGGCTAATCGGATTAATTGAACAATATGATGATATGACCCTGGTGGAAGAGGTGCTTTGGACAATGTTAGCAATCTGGAAAGTTAGGAATAAGATTTTTTTTTTGTGTACTCTGCACACCGAAAAAAGGACAATCAGGAGAATTTCCACGTGAAGTCCCTTAAAAGGCATAAACATGGATCAACTAGAAGTCTCAAGGAAAGAAAGCTACGAGATACTCTCTCCATTATTTAATATATGGGACAATTGAAGGGATTTCCATATTTCAAAATATAAAAGGCATATGAAATTTGTTTGGTATATTTAATAATTTTTTTAAAAAATATTCTTAATTAAAATGGTATTTTTTTTCTTTCAAAAATTAGTAGTACAATTATTTTGTATTAATTGTTTGATGTAAAAGTTATTAACATTAAATAATAGTATTTTTTAAAACTATTTTATATCATAAATAAATTTATTGCTTTCTTTGGTCTTGACAATTTTGTCTTTTATCTTTTATATTAAAGAATGGATGGAGTATTCAGCATTGCAATGCCACGCCAATTCCTTCAGAGGCTTTACTCAAATCACAACCTTGGGAGGAAGAATTGCAAGATGTCCTTGTCTGAAAATGGTTGGTCAATCTTAACTAGACATGGAAAAAATGGAAGGCTGATGATGGATACATGGATCATGTTTCAAAGGAAGGAAATTTATTCTTTTAGGTGGTCTGCAGATAAAAAGTTAGGAAAATTCAAAATTCCCTTTCTATCGTACGAAGATCACTTTGGTGGATTTTGAACTCGGAAGATTGTGAAGAAATTAATATCCGTTGCATTGGTTCTAAATCCCTCTTTAATTTTCATCTAGGTTTTAATATGAATAATGTCTTTCAATTTGATATCAAATGTCTTTTAGATAAATTCTCTGTTCTTAGGTTTGGTATTATTGATGAATTGGAGACAAAGAAGTATGTCTCTCCAGTCTCCAATTATTCTTATCCTTGCATGACTATCTCTTCTTAATAAAATTGTCCTTTTACCCAAAAAAAAAAAGGCTTATTCACTTATCATGTTTTAAATTTGTATACTAAAATACTATCGACCACCATATAAAAAAAACAATATTTTAGGTCGGGCAGATAATTAAATTAAACAATAAAACAAATTAGAGCTTACAAACTCAGGAAGTCTAAAATGAAATTATACTCGGATATAAGAAGGGATTTGTGAGCAGAGCCTCAATTGCCCCCAACTTGAGGATAGAGGCACAGTTAGCAGTTGCTGTGGATCTTAATGAGACGGTGGTCATGCTTGTGGGTCCCCAAGCCCACGAATGTATTGATAATTGAATATAAGATCACTAGATAATGGAAATAATATGGGGAAGTGATCACCACCAGCTAGATGCATTTTTGCCAGTGATAACGAGGCCTTATAATCGATAAATGACTACATCTTCCACCATTGATGGCAAGCCTTCGGAATAATTATAAGGATCTTCTTGTTCACATATAATTACAAGAGGATCTTCTTGAATGTCATTCAAAGCGATGAGGTCAAACCATTAAGATCAACATAGCCAGAAAGGACTGTCCGCTTCCGCTCTTTCACCTTTGTCCGATAGATGACCCTGCAATTTCAATTTTCCAACATCACCTTAGATTTACCTCCAGTTAGATCATGATGCAACTAACTAATGCTTTAGTTAGTTACTAAAAATGAAGAGGAAATGGTAAGGAGATAATAATGTAAAACTATTGAGCCTACCTCGAGCCTGCAAGCCACATTTCAGTATATAAAGTTTCACCAGGGTACACATGCAGAAGAAAACGGCCTGCTATGCGTTTTATCCTCTCCGAATCTCCTCTGCATATACATTTGATGATTGCCCTGATAGCGAATCCCAGCGTGCACAGCCCATGCAATATTGGCTGTGAGAATCTTTAGCAATAAGAAAAAAAAAATTAGACAAGCCAGCCCCAACATAACTGAATAAATTCCATATTGCAGAATGTAAATGGAGAGAAAACACAGAAACTGATGCATATCATACAATGCTAACTTGCCAAGTAACCCTCATTGGCTTTATCTTAAAAAGAAGACCTCAGTTTAATAAACTTGCTTATGAGAATTTCTCTTTCCTTGCTTTAAACAAAGATAACTCTATATGGCTGAAATAGGATGCCATTACTTTTGTAAAGAATGCCCAATCAGACTCCAAGGCTAAGGAAAAGGAAATATAAAAAATCTTAGTTGCCAATTTCAACAAGCACACCTACATTCTAATTGGAATTTATAGTATTTCGTACTACACTGGCAATCACAGCATAGGGTGGCAGTACTAACCCAGCAACCTTTGCAATTACGGGATCTGAATGCAATGGATTGTAATCACCAGATAGTCGATAAAGCAATGCCTGCAGAAAGCAGGTAGCAAAACACAGAAGAAAGCATGAGAAGTTATATTAACTGAGATAATTAACTTCTAGAAATTGATGTTGGCGGATAACACTTAGTATGTAAATGTATCAATTAGACCAAAGCACCGGTGGTTAAGAAAAGGTAAAGACATTAACACCCCTGTAATAAGCATAATGTCATAAATCAAAGCACATTACCACTTCATTCAATGATTTCTTCAGAACTTACCCAAAGAAAAATGACTCTTTGCAATGTTTCACCTGTCTTCCATATTAGGGATGAACTCTGACTAATTTTATATGTAACGATAGGTAATGACATTTTTAACCAGAAAAATGGCTCAAAAACACAAATCTGCCCCACCAATTTTTTTGCATTGAACTTTCAGTTTATATAATGCACCCTAAGCAACCTAAATAGCAAATAAAAGCTGTTATGATAACGGAGGCTGAACCAACAAAATGCATAAATAACTTATGGGGGAGCACCAAATGATTTAACAATGTAATATTAAGCATGGTTTAAGATGATGCATGTTTGTCCAAAATTTGATGACATATTGATCATGCATTTCATTCCAAATATATAAGAGCACAATGAGTGAGGGGGGCTTGTAGCAATAAATAGGGGTAATGAACAAGCCAATTCAAACAATACGAAAAGAATGAGTTTGCAGGCCTGAGATGGATTGGTACGATCTTCAAACACTGACAAAGGTTGACTTTCTGGAAATTTCACAGCTGAAACTTGGTTGGCTGGGTAATTTGAGTAAGAAAATAGGTTAGATGACTTTGAGAAGCCACCAGCACCACGTAGGAAGGCAGTCACCCTGCAAGCAGTATGCTAGTTGAGAATGATGGCAAGAAACATCAAATGAGATATATTTTAGAAGGTTTTACCTGTTCATGCATAATAAATCACCAGACTCTTTATCATAACTTTTTGTTTCAATCTCCAAAATTGCTGCTTTGCCTGAAATTAAAGCCATAAGATATTTTTTATGAAGCAATTATGAAAGAGTAAAATGAAGTGATTACATTGTTCATAGCATAGACTATATGTTTTCTGAAGATCTGAAATTTCACAAGAAACAAACGTACAAAGAGTGTAAAGTATCAATTAGACCAAAGCAGCAGTGGTTAAGAAAAGTTAACCTTTATCATGTAGTCCAGCAAGACAGGGTTTATTAAGTATCTGCAACAATTACAAAATATCGTGATTCTATCAAAAGAGAACAAGATAGAAAATCAATGTCATTGGAAATCAACCTCAGCGTGGTGAATAAAAATCATGACAAGCTACAGTAGATGATCGAATTATAGGTTCATTTGGAAGGGGTGAAATTAAGCGGAACATATTGTATAAATAATCATATTCCAATTAGTAAGATATCAAACATAGTTGTTAGTCACAAGAAACCATAAGGTTGGTAGATCAAACTAGATGCATAATGCACAAATTTTTATCAGAAGCCTTACATGACCGCTTGAAGGTAATGGCTTGTACAATTCTATGTATTGTTGTCCGTGCAGCAGAAGACGTGGATCATATCTGTCACAAATGAAGTTTCTCTATCAGTAAACTATAAGTGGGAGAACGCAATAGCAGTATGATACTATGAGTAAAGAGGGAGTATATTATTGAGAAGGGATTACACATTCATACAGTAGCAGCAGTATGTTAAAAATAGGAACTCACTGCAGGCCTGGGAGACCACCACTTGGCACTGATCCAAGTGAAAAAAGAGTAGTAAAAGTAGGCAAGACCTGTGAAAGAGGAAATGATGCAAGGTCAAGTGGAATCCATAAATTTGAAGACCGTCTTGTAATATTTTTATCAAAATATTTTGCTAGTCTTTCTCTGGCAGCTGAGACTGCCCAAACATAAATGAATTATCCACAATACCTGCAAATATTATAGGTGAAGAATATGATAACTTAAACATTGATCAAGATTATCTTCTAAAATAACAATACCTTAATATACTTCCGACCATCTTTATGGTAAACATATTTAAGCTCATCAGCATCCGCGGCATCCCATGCACATGCTCCAACGCCTAACGCATAAAGTGCTGCATCTCTGTTCAAAATATGCAAAGCGAACATCTACTTTAAACAGGCTTACAAGTTTTCTAATTTCTAGCGCATTAAACACGTGAAGTGAAAATAATTTCAAGAAGTTAGCATGCAAAATTTATTTTACAGAAGGTTTACCTTTCAGTATAGGAGTATGTCACCTGCGGTCCAATCCGTTCGTAGAATCAAAACGAGAATAAACTTCAGAATTAGGCTTGAAGGACAAGTGGAAAACCCAAAAACAAAATAAAAAGAAATTCTACATACAGAATATTACAGACAATACCCATCAAAATTTCGCCAGAGTGAACATGAATATGACTTTTCTACAATCCGTTTGTGTACAAAAAGAAGTACAAGGCCTCATATCCTATACAACCAATGGAAACAACACAAGTTCCCTTTATGTCTTACATGCTGATTCAGGCAAACATTTGGTACCAACATAGAAATACTAATTCAGAGGGTAAGAATAAGGTGAGAGAGACCTCAGGAAACTTGTGAGAAAGAACAAGCGCAGGATCAGACTCTGGTCCCCCCTCCATCTAAAGCTGTTTGAACGAGACTCTAACAAGTTCTCAATTGTGTTTGGCTCAATTTATCATTAATCGGGACAAGAAGGATAAGAATCAGTTGCTGTGTGATCCGAACAGCTACAGACGGCGTTGACCATGCGAAATGTACTTTTCACTTTTATTTTTTTGGCCAGTGACTTTTCACCTTGAAGACGAGATTTCACGCATATGTCGTTGGGAAGATGGAATTGGATCCTGTCACGCAAGATTCTCAATCCTTTCATAAATGGCCTAATTTCGAGATCTAGATTTTATAAATAAATAAATACTTCAAATCTGATAAGGAAGCATGACGGTAAAATAGAGAAGACGATGGAGGTGGGATCCGGAATCTTTGCTTTTCGCTCTCATTTTTCTATGCAACTCTTTGTATTTGGCTCCAAAAAAGTGGGGTCTTCTTTTATTTTATTTTTTTAAGTTTTTATAAAATCATGGTTTGTTTCAACAAGCGCATTACGTAAAAAAGAGCAACAGAGACATTGCTTCCTTATGTGATTGACCAACTAAACATTAGATCAGAAAACTTGAAATGAAGTGAAGTACAAGATGCGAATAGACAGAGACGCGAAGCTGTGACCGGTGAGTGGCACCATGATGAATGTTGAACGACCACCACGGTGAAGGGCGACCAACGATGAGTGACACCACAGTCGAGATAATCGAACAACGGTGAAGAATGATAAATTGCTGCTGCTCCCCGGTCAAGATCAAAAACACCACAGTGGAAATCATTGTTGTTAGAACCGGACCGGATCAGATGTCGAACCGGAACCAATGTTTAGTCCAATTCGGTTAAGAAATATAATCGATACTATTTATAACCGATGAAATCGACTTTGAATCGGTTCTAATTTCACCAATTCTGAACCGATCCTATATATTTTTTTTTAAAATATTTTTTTATTTTTAAGATAAAATAATATTATTTTTAGTACAAATATTTTTTATTTATATATTATAATATTATATAAACATTATTATGATATATAAATATTAAAAATTATATATTTACTTAATAAATAATATAATAATGAATTATTAATTTATTATTTTGAACTCAAAATATGATTATAGATGAATATTAATTTATTTAGATTTAAATATTGAGTTATGAAACTTATTAATAATTTGTTTGTGGTGGCTAATAAATTGATAATTCGATATTATTTAGTTTGAGATTTTAAATAATTAAAATTTATTTAAACTTATATTATTTGTTTTAAATAAAGCCGTCAAAATGAGTTGAGTCCGATAAGTTGGTCCGTTTAATCTACTAATTAAGTGAGTTAAGTTGAAGCTTCCTTTGTAAATATTCTTTAGTATGATCAAACGAACTCAACTTATTTAACTCATGAGTTAAATAAACTAGCTCACAAGTTAGGTGGGTTGATCCATTTAACTTATTATAATATTAAATCTAAAAAAAATTTCAAATTTAAAGTTATCTCTTAAAATCTAAATTAATATATCATAATATTTAAAAACTAATTTTATATGGAGATATTGATGTTGATGATGATATTGCATTTACAAGACAAAAAATATATATTGTTAAAGTTTAGGACATTAGAATGATGAGATATTTTGAATTTCTTTTTTTTTTACTAGATATTAGAAAATTAAATGTTGAAGTTGAAATAGTGTTAAATTTTAAAATAATAGAATGATCCAAAATGTTTGAATTTCTTTTTTTTTTGGGGGCAATATAAAAAATTTAAATGTTGAAATTGAATTGTGTGAATATATTTATTTTTTTCTGTGGGTTAAGTGGGTTGGCTCATTTAACTCATCTAGTGAGTCGGGTTTTAATTTTTGGCTCATCAAACTAAAGTAGGTTAAATGAGTCAACTCATTTAACTCGTAACTCATGGTGAAGTAGCTCGTTTAATTCATTTAACCCGTTTTGACGATTCTAGTTTTAAATATATTATTTTAATTACTACTAATTTGATTCCGATTTGATATTGGTTAAACTATTGAATCTTAAATTAGTATTTTATTCAGTTCAATATCTGATCCAATGATGAGAATATTGGCGAAGATAAATGGCCAGTGTTTTCTTTTGGGCCAACAAATCGCCAGGGTCAAAGAGTTGCTTTTTCTTGTTTGCAAAATAGTTACAAAAAACAAAGGATGGCGTCAGACTGAAAATTCTTCTTTGCTTCATGACTTTAACTCCCAACCGATAGATTCATATCTATGGGCCACCGTTTATTCTATATATGCTTTTTAATACTTTGTGAGGTTGAATTTTTTGGGCCACGGGATTGATTCTACGGACACGATTTTGCTGTAGAGGATCCAGCTATTGGAAGGTGACATGGATAGAAGTTGACCTGGATTTCGTGCTCATTTCAAAAGAAAAAGCAGGCTGCTCATCTGTGTATTCTGACTGTGTGATGGATCTGATACTCCTTGTTTTGCCTCTTTTTAATTATTAAATTATTATTATTAATTATTTTTAATAATAAAAAACTAATCTTTTCAAAATCAGCAATAATAAATCTTTATCCATCCTACACATAGTGAAGGATTGACCTTCCAACAAAATCCCTAAAAGATCCAGTTATTTACCTTTAATTTATTACTGTTATTAAATAATTTATTATAATAATGATAGTGTTTTGACTTTTACCCAGGGATAGGACTGAGAGTAATTTAAAAATATCCTAAGCCCATTGAATTGATAGTTGAAGCTACTCTTATCTGATTCTTCTCAACACGATTGAATATCGCAAAAATAATATAATTTTATTTTAAAATTTCTTCCGATTCTTTTTTAGAAAATAAATATTATCCGATTCTACTAATTATATTATAACATCCTATTGATACAAAATATTATCTATTTATTTATTTATTATCAACAAAATTAAGTGTCTCACTGCACTTCCCGTCACACCACGTGTCTCAGAATCTCACTTCACCAAAATTCTCAAATCAATCCCTAAATAATAAGGACGAATCCAATTCAAATATTTTTTTTAAGTAACATAAGGACCTATTTAAAATTGATATAAATTATGACAATCAAACGATTAATTTTTCCACAATTACAGATATTTGATTTTCAAAAAAATTTAATTTCCCGCATAAATTACGCTCTTCATCTATTTATTCTCCCGTCTTACAAGTGGTGGCTTGCAAATATCTTCCAATGAAATCATGTCAATTGTGGAATTGGAAAATCCAAGAGTATTCTCACAACCAATCATCAAGCAATATCATCTGTACCAATGCATATCAAATATAAAATTTATAACAGATTACACTAATCGCAATCGACAATCAACATGTCCCATTTCTCAAACTTGGTATAATGTGCAGAATGCCAGAATCTCTGTAATTATAACCTAAAACGAAGGTTCAAACGAATTGACTCGTCATTTTCATATTGTTTCAAGTTAAAAATCATCACCTTCCAATAAATCACGAGTTCTTGCATAGCACTGGTGCTCGTTGGGATTTTTCAATCCGCAGTTACAAATAGTAATAATCAAGAACAATGCCTTAAATTTTGCATGGGAAAGCATGGGCAAGAGTAAGTATAATTCTGATGGAACGGCTCGGATGAAGAAAACAGTGTAAGCCCCCAGCTAACAAAATTTCCGCTTCATACCGCACTTCCTGTTTGGCACTCACCCAACCGCCATGTCGATATTACAATGCTCATAATTAAAAACAAAATATCACAATCAGTCATTAGAACAAGCCAGATAAAAAATAGTCCATCCCACTCTTTGTAAATGCTAAATAGATTTTCACATTCTATCTTCCCTCCTCCTTGGAGCACAGGTGATGATTTCATCAACTCGGAGGATCATTTCAGCCGCCTCAGTTGCAGATAGCAATACAGCCTGCTTAACTTTGAATGATTCAGATATACCCAGTTGAGCCATGTCTCCAACCTTGCAGAAATATAAAACGAATCAAATTTAAACAAACTAAACGTAGGTAGCTAATCAAACTGGCAGCCCAATGGATGACTATATAAAATCATTACATACGACCATTTTCATGGCTCTAAAATAATATAGATACAATATTTATAGTGCTGACTAAAACACATTTCAAAGTCACAAGAAACCACTGTCAAGTGACGCTAAAGAGCATATTATTGTTTCATTCTCATCTAAGCATTAATCCTAGTTTGATACGTGATAAGGAAATACTCCAGACATGGCACACTCCAGGAAAGCAAGAAACTAGAATGGACTAGATAGTGTAGCATATAATGTTTATGACACAATCATGCTTTTAGAAGCAAATGAACAAGAAAACATCAAACTCTGTCCACTGCAACAGGGTGGCCTTTAGAATGATTGTGAAAACAGGAAGAAGAGAAAAAGAAAAGGGAAAAAAATACGGGGGCCCCACCCAGGGTGGTAGGGAAATACACTTCATTTATTACGTGTCAGGTACATTACCCAGTGTTGATATGTGGCTTCTCTCCAATGTCTAGAGAAAGTGGTATTTCTTTGAAGGAAAACAAGACATGATATTCTAAAAATCAAAGTGACACAACTTACAAAAGACTCAGAAATTGGTATCCGCTACAGTGCACCAAAAATAATTCTCAAGACTTCGGTCAAGTATCATAAAGACAAGTGGAAAAGGGATGTAAAAGAAAGGCTGATTTACTTCACCACCATGTAAATGAGGTGCTTACATCTTACGACAACCCAGTTCACAGTTTTAGTACTTACAGAGCCAGAAATGACATCAATTCCAGCATTACATCCTTCCTTGTGATGCTCTGCTCGCAGCTGAGAAATCAACTCAGCACTATCCAAACCAGCATTATCCGCAATGATTGTTGGGATAGCCAAGAGTGCCTTAGAGAATGCCTCAATAGCAAGAGACTTCTTTCCAGGAGTTCTCCTAGCTAATTCATCCACTTCCTTTGCCATCACCATCTCAGGCCATCCCCCACCAAGCAGAACTCTGCTGTCATTAACAGTCTGGGACAGAACACACAAGGCATCATGCAATGACCTTTCAGCCTCGTCCAGAACATGGTGGCTGCCACAAATAAAGCAGTTTCAAACTTAAAGAATAATACACATAAAAACAGAATATTCAATTAAATCTTAGAAAAGATAGTGATACGTATAATGAAAACTCCATCTAGAAACAAAACTAAACATTCCAGCACACACTGCATTAATCAAAGAATCAACAGCCTATCACTAAACCACCACAAAAGAATAAAAAAGTGATTACGCATCTAGAAGTGAAATTTTGATAAAACAGCACAGCAAGCACCTAAAGCAATTCAAATTAGGTGCTATAATATACAGGGATTCATGTAGCTACTAAGTTACCAAACAAAAAACACAACCCACCGCCAAAATATTCAAACTCAGATAAACTAGAAAGACAATTTACATTACAATAAACATCTGATCAGATTAGAACGCAGGTAGAATAATTTTAAGCTTTCAAAAATTAATGGAAGAAAAGTACCTAGCACCTCTCAAGACTATTGTACATGCTTGCCCCATTGCTACACCAGAAAAGTGAATCAACTTATCCTCACCAATCATAATCTCCTCAATAAGCTTGCAGTGTCCAAGCTTAACAGACTCAGGATTGTCAAACGTTGATGCAATTTCACCACCAGTTACCAAAGCCAGGCGCTCAATACCATCAAAATCAGCATGCTCAATTGCCAATATTCCCGCATCAGCAAAGAGTTCCTCTGGAAAATTGTAAATCAACTGTCTGTTAACGAAACAATTGATACCATGAGCTATTATCTTCTGCACCTTTTCTCTCATTTTCTCTTTCTCAGCTCCTTCAATCTCAGCAACCCTACTCATTGAATCAACACGGACCCGTGCCCCATAAATCTTTACTTTGTCTGTGTCCATGGCAGTATTTGCTACCAATATATTTGCATTCTCTATGCGTTTGGGTTGTCCAATACCAATTTTCTTGTCAAGAATGAATCTGTACAGGAAAATAACATCTAGTTTGTATAAGAATAATTTTGACCTACAACGCTGCAAGGAAAAGTAATACTAATACATAGTCTACGAAATTGATGATGCTTATGTTTCATTTTTCCAGAAGGCACAGATGTTAATGACCATTTGGGAATGCAGCATTATAGAGAGGAGAAATGCCAGATAGGGCTAGCATTCCAAACTCGCCAGGTGAAAACAATATGCCCTACCCTTCATCTAAAAATGAGTCCTTTAGTGAACCTCCAGGTTTCTTTATAATCTGGATAGCTTCCAAATTAGTGCTCCCCTGCATTTTTGAAACAATACAATAAAAAATGAGATGTAAAGAAATGAAAACACACAACTGCGACAAATGGGCAAAAAGAAACATGGCAAGACATATATGTCACTGTAAGACTTCCTTAAAGCACAAGCATATGACAGCATCATTCATACTTTGCACACAAGTGCAACAACTGCATCATTATAATAAATCAATGAAAAACTGTGTTTAGAACAAGAAGCAAAGCCTCAACTCAAAATGACCACAACTCAGAACCAGCAAACAAGCAACCCAAGTTTGGTACATTACAGTCCCATTATATTCCTGAAGATCTCTAATTTAAACCCAACTTGCTTTAGGTCAACAGTTGAAAGAAAGTGGGAAGTTTCAGTCATACTGTACAAAGGGATTAAAAAATTATAGGATCTCAATATGAACTTCATATTCTAACTTATAAAATCGAAAATATGTAAATTCTTATAAATAGGGTCACTCAGGTCTTATTTATCTAACAATATATTTCTAATAATACACATTACTCATAATGAATTCTAATTCTAAGTAGAAATAAATCACGTTGTACAATTTATCCATAATGTGTTTGAACAGGCTTGATTAACCAAGAAATTAGTAGAATGGGATGATTGTGTAAAACTATACCAGCATTCTTTACCGCCTTTAGCAAAAGACAAACAGATTTTGCCTTCTAACCAAGCAAGACATGTTTTAGAGTCAGGTGAGCCATAACAAGATGACACACAAAAGAAACAATTTATCAAAGGTTCCAATTAAAATGCCCCTCATTTCCTACAGTATAAGTGCCTAGAGCCTTAGACATATCTGTGTGCATACTTAGAAATACATTAAACTAGAAACACAATCTCCAAGGAATTAAGTGACATTTTTATCTTAGCACCTAGATACAAGTTACAAGAAGAAACTGAATCCACATTTCACCTTTAGTCTCATTACTGCATCCACAGCGAGATTTGCAAAGTGCTCTTTATCCTGCGATAGAATTTTGGAACTCAAAGTAGTCATTGCAATATTCATCAAGTCTGACCTGAATTTCTCTGCATAACCCAATAAGTACATATGTTAGACATTAATATCCAAGATATGCCTTCAGACCCCATTCCTGCCTCAATAAAACAAGTCAATAACAATAACAAGTCAAGTCTTTGACTCTTCCTAGAATTCAGATTCGGTGCTCAGAGTGATGCTGAGCACCGCCTCCTTAACAGTGAAATGACACCTCTGAATTCATCTTCCAATATTACAGGATGAATATACATTCAGAGGATGTCTAGCCCATTAACATCACCCATCCATTGCCTATACTATATCAAGTGCTAACAAATTCTTTAAATCTATTATTTGACAAAAAAATCACTAAGATTAAAAAGAAATGGTATAGAGAAAACCATAAAAAAATTCCAGCACACCAATCATATCTATAAAAAGAAACGGCACACAAGAACCCTATTTGATTAGGGTGAATTAGTTTATTGTTTTTATCTTTTTCTTTAGTTTATCTTTTAATTTATCTTTTATGTTATCTTGTTTGATCTTCAAAAACATTATTTTTATTGATTTTCTAGATTAGGTATATCCCTGAATTCTAGGGATAGAGATTATAATTTAAGTGAACAGGATCAGATTTGACTGAGCCCTAGCTCTATATCTGTACAGCCACATACTATGAATAAAATCAATCAATTTCTGCCTTGCAAAGTTTCACGGTATTAGAGCCAAACATGTCGTCCAAGCAGGAAGTGCTATCTGGGTAGGGAGGAGTCTTCACCATCAGCAGAGAAGAACACCAAAATCCACTGCATTGTGGCAGGGAGAGGACCCACAAAAGCCACCATAGATTGAAGGAGGGAGTGGTACAAACCCTATGAACACCACTATCACAGGGAGTTTGCTGGATTCCCAATCTCAAACCTTGATTACACATCGGCTGAATGGAAGTAACTATCTCCAATGGTCTTGCAATGCACTTATGTTTGTTTGAGGCAGAGGGAAAGAACGCTACCTCATCGGCAAACCACCCGAGCCAGGCAGCCCATAGTATGAGAACTGGGAGGCTGAAAACAATATAGTGATGTCCTGGTTAATTCACTCCATGACTGTGGACATAAGTGAAAATTATGTCTGGGCGACAATGGCAAAGCAAATTTGGGATTCAGCCAAAAGGAGCTACTCTGTGAAGGAAAATATAGCTGCTATATATCAGGTTAAGAAGATGCTTCATGGCCTCATTCAGGGGGAGAACAAGATCACTCAAGACCACAATGCCTTGATGCGGCTATGGCAGCAAATTGACCTCTCTGAGGTACATGAATGGTCTTGTCACACTGATGAGATCTATTTCAAACAAGTAGTTGAAAAGGAGAGGACCTATGAATTTCTCCTAGGTCTAAATGACAAATTTGAGGAAATCGGAGGCAGAATTATGGGTATGAAACCCCTTCCCTCGCTCGAAGAAACATTCAACATGCTGAAGTGTGAAGAGAGCAGATTGGAGTGGACATAGATGCCACTCACAACACCAACCTCTGAATCCTCAGCCATCAAAGGTGGTCAGCAGAATCATCAAAAGAACAGAAAATCTTCAAAGTGGTGTGACCACTACAGCAAGAGTAGACACACCAAGGATATGTACTGGAATATACATGGCAAACCACTAGATACAAAGCAAAAAACGAGGCCAAAGTTACGAGGCATGCTTGCTGGAAGAGACAATGAATATAGAGCCCTAAGCAAAGAAGAAATTTCTTTCCTTGAGAAATTGCTTGAACAGCACGAGGTTCAGCCTTCACCAAGCGAGAAATCTACCCCTTTTGTTACCTTAGCACAAGCAGGTAGCCCTAACTACTGTTCTTAGATCTTTGGTGCAAACTAAGAATATTTGGGTAGTAGATTCAGGCACCATTGATCATATTTCTGGTTTTAGATGCCTATTCAATGAGTTTAGGGTTCATGCTACACATCAAGTTGTTAAAGTTGCCAATGGATCCTTGGCTAAGGTGTGTGGGGTTGGGACTATTGTTATTTCATAAACAATCATCTTGAAAGACGTGTTGTATGTCCCAGAGATTGAATTCAATTTGATGTCAGGTAGAAAAACTGTGATTCAAATAAGTTGTAGAGTTACTTTAGATACCCTTGGTTGTGATGTTCAGGACTTAGCTTTGGGGAGGAGGATTGCAATACTAAGGAATGGGAAGGGCTCTATTACCAAGAAGGAACATGTAAAGGTAGAGGCAATGGAGCTGGAAGAAAAAAAAAATTTGACGTTGTTTATTCTAGTATTTCCAATAAAGATGATATTATGTTATTGCATTTTAGGTTGGGTCATCCCAGTTTTAGTTATATGAAACATTTATTTCCTAATCTTTTCAATAAAGTTGATTTTGAGCTTCATTTTGAAATTCGTGAGTTTGCTAAATTTACTAGAAATCCTTATCCTTCTCAATCCTATCAACCTACTCACCCGTTTGCAATGATCCATAGTGATATATGGGGTCCCTTACAAGTCTTAACCATGTCAAAATACAGGTGGTTTGTAACATTCATCGATAATCACACACAATTGATGTGGGCTTTCCTAATGAGGAAAAAACCTGAGGTGCTGCAAATATTTCAGAAATTCCATAGTTTCATACAGAATCAGTTTTCAACTACTATAAAAGTGCTTAGAAGTGATAATGGTAGAGAGTATCTAAGTTCTGGTTTTCAAAATTTCCTGGGAAAAATGGGAATACATCATCAAACTACTTGTATCAATACACCTCAGCAAAATGGGGTAGCTGAACGTAAAAATAGGCACCTACTAGAAGTTGCTAGAGCCATCATGTTCATTAGTAATGTTCCTAATAGTTTCCCGCCGCGGGGGGGGGGGGGGGAGGGGGATGCTATTCTCACTGCTGGTTACCTCAAATAGAATGCAATTGAAAACCCTGAAATTCCAGACACCTATCCAGAAATTCTTTGAGGTCTACCCACATAGTTCCCTTGTTTCCTCTCTTCCTCCAAAGGTATTTGGGTGCACAGTATTCAACTATAATAATAAAGGGGGAAAACTAGAACCACGGGCTGAGAAATGTATTTTCTTAGGATACTCTTCTACACAAAAGGGTACAAGTGTTACTCTCCTGTCAAGCACAAATTTTAAGTCGCTATGGATATCAAATTTCTGGAAAATAAGCCTTATTACTTCAAATTTCCCACTCAGGGGGAGAAAGATAATTATGATTGGCTAATTTGCAGTGACTCATACCCATCAATGATAATACTGGACCTCAAACAGATGGTGAGCAATCTGCTTTACCCCTATACATCCCTGAAACAGAATTAGACATGCCCAGCTCTAATGTGTATCCAGAGAATAACTCAAAAAATTCAAATATCAGCCCTGCCCATAGCCCAAAAAAAGCCTGAAACCTACCCTAGCAGCCCAGAAAAATTATCTAACAGTTCCCATGACACTAAGACCAACCATGAAACACCTACTATAATTGAAACCAGGGATTACCAATCTTATTTGCAGGAAATCATGACATATTCTAGAAGACACAGAAGCTGTTCAGCAAGGAGCAAGTGATAGAGCTGAAATCCCTATTCCTGTGCAGAGCCAGGAATCTGCAACCAAAACTGATCCTGATAATCTCTACTGGCCTATTGCATTGAGGAAGGGTAAGAGATCATTCACACAACACCCTATCAGTAAGTATATATACTACGACACAGGTTGTCATCAAGTTTGAAAGCTTTTATAACTAACATTTCGAATGAGAAACTGCCCAAGAGTTTTCAAGAGGCATTTAATGATCCTAAATGGAGGTATGCAATCAAAGAACTCAAGGCCCTGGGAAAGAACCAAACCTGGCAGATAAGAAGTTTACCCAAAGGGAAGACCACTGTTGACTGCAAGTGGATATTTACAATGAAATACAATCCTGATGGAAGTATAAGTAGGTACAAAGCAAGATTAGTAGCCCAAGGGTTTACTCAAACCCAAGGAATTGATTACCAGAAGACATTTGCACTAGTGGCTAAGTTTAACACCGTCAAGTTGTTACTATCCCTTGCTGCAAACCTAAATTGGCCTCTACACCAGTTAGATGTGAAAAATGCACTTCTCAACGGAGACTTAGAAGAAGAGGTGCACATGGAGATACCTCAGGGTTTGAAGAATGACGAAAATACTACTAAGGTATGTCACCAACGTAAATCCCTATATGGCTTAAAATAGTCACTGGGGGCTTGGTTTGAAAGATTTACAAGGGTGGTAAAGAAATGTGGGTGTACACAATGTCAAACAAATCATACACTATTTGTTCGTCACAATAGTGGAAAGATCTCAATACTCTTTCTTTATGTGGATGACATAGTCTTGATAGGTGATGATATAAAAGAAACTCGCATATTGAAGAAAGAACTAGCAACCAAGTTTGAAATAAAGGATCTAGGAAGTCTACAATACTTTCTAAGTATGGAGATTGCTAGGTGAAGTAATGGAATAAATGTCACACAACGCAAGTAAACTCCTGATCTCTTGTAGGAAACAAGTATGATGGGCTCTAAATCAGTTGAGACTCCTATGGAAATGCAGTATAAATGGGGATTGAAGCAAGAAGGGACACCCGTCAATAAAGAGAGGGACCAAAGGCTGGTTGGAAAGCTAATTTATTTATCTCATACTGGATATAACCTTTCCAATCAGCATAGCAAGCTAGTTTATGAGTGATCCATGTGAGGAACATATGGAGATTGTCAACAAGATCTTGAAGTACTTAAAACTAACACCTAGCAAGGGCTTGTTGTTTGCTAAAGGTGTTAAGATGGATGTAGAAGTCTACACTAATGTTGATTGGACAAGATTAGAAGTTGATAGAAGATATGCAACTGGCTACTACACCAATGTCTAGGGCAACCTAGTTACTTGGAGAAGCAAAAAGTAGTCTGTTGTTGCCAAAAGCTCAGCCGAGGCTGAATATAGAGCATTAGCTCTAGGCATTTGTGAGGCTATGTGGATCTCAAGGCTTCTAAGTGAACTCAAGGTTGAATTTACAACTCCTATCAGGGTATGGTGTGATTATATGGCAGCTATTGGGATTGTAACGAATCCAATACATCATGACAAAACCAAACACTTGTAGATAGATTGACACTTCATCAAAGAAAAGATTGATTCAAGAATCATTGATTTATCCCGTGTCTTCTGGTCAACAAGTTGCAGATGTGATGACTAAGGCATTACTTAAAGTCAGATTTTAAGAACTAAGTAACAAGCTAGAAATGATTAACATCTATTCACTAGCTTAAGGAGGAGTATTGGAAATGGCGCACAAGAAACCCTATTTGATTAGGGTGAATAAGTTTATTGTTTTTGTCTTTTTCATTAGTTTATCTTTTATTTTATCTTTTATGTTATCTTGTTTTATCTTCAGCAACATTATTTTTATTGATTTTCTAGATTAGGTATATCCCTGACTTTTAGGGATAGAGATTATAATTTAAATGATTTGGATCAGATTTGATTGAGCCCTAGCTCTATATATATACAGCCGCATACCATGAATAAAATCAATCAATTTCTGCCCTGCAAAGTTTCAATACTAAAAGTGATACAACTAGGACTTCCTAATAGAACTAAAAGACTATCTAAATAACATAATCCTAAGTCCTAACTAACTATTAACTCCACTAATCCTACATAACAATAAATTTTAGCATATGAAGATAAGTTGGAGCAAAACATTATAGATAAAATCATGTACCAGCATCAGCTTTGTTATCCACAACCTTCAGCAACAAAGCATTGCGAGCACATTCAGCTGCCATTCGGAAACCTGAACATAACCAATGATATCACAGGCTCTCATAAGTCATAACTAATCACAAAAGCATCCTCAGAAAATAATCAATTAAAAGCCCACAACCATTTCATGAAGTCAAAGTAGAACATGGAATACCAAACGAGAAAAATCAAACTGCCCATCCTGAATCCATCAGAATAAATAACAGAGTTCTTAAGAGAGGGCAGACAGAACAACTACAAAGATCAAAGTAGTTGATAAATAGCATGCAGCAAGGGTTACTCATGGTAATCCATAGTTTTGACTTTTGACTTTTGATGTAAAATGGAAAAAAAAAAAAAAGGAGCATGCAGCATAAATGGTGGTGACAAGGTTAGCATCTCTGGTAACAGGGAAGTCTTCATTAATATTGAATAGGCCAATGTAATGTGCATGCAGCAAAAGGCCAAACAGAAAATATGCATGTCATAGTGATAATTTTAATTAGCAACCTTTTTATCAATCATATCCATAAATTGATTTTCAAATTTAGCAGAGATCTTAAAGGAAGAAGATGTCAGAAACAAGGAAACTTCCACATGCATATCAATATATCACACTTGAGAGTAAACTGAAATACAATAGACACTAATAGTGGTCTGCTAAGATTAATAATGGACAAAAGAAAGATTGCTTTCCTTCTGAATGTAGTTACTTACTAAGTATTTTACCAAGCAATTTTACTTATAATGCAATATGGCCTAAAACACAGACAGAATGAAAGTCAATGAAGTTATCATTAGAAGGTTGTCCACTTGAAATCACAATCAAGATTTCATGAACCTGATATTATTGTCATTGGATGAATTTTTGCTGCAACCAGCTTTTCAGCCTCCCTCAAAAGCTCCCCAGCCAACACAACAACAGAAGTTGTTCCATCACCAACTTCGTCATCTTGTACTTTTGATATGTCTAACCCTCATTAAGGATTATTATCTTATGATAGTATGCTTAGATAGAGACGAAAAAGTCCCAAAACCAATTTCATCCTTGTTCATCAGAATAAGACAAAATATAAAAACAAGGATACCCACAAGAACTTTAGCAGCTGGGTTATCAATATGGAGGGATTTCAGGATGGTTGCGCCATCATTAGTCACAGTAACTTCACGTCCTCTGCCTGTTGACTGTAAAATCTTATCCTGCAATTATTAAGCATAATATATACTAAATAGCAAGTAGCAAGGTAAAAAAAAAAAAGATCTCTACTAAGCACGATATTCAATCTGTAAAAGAGAGGGGGGGAGAGAAATTTTACCATTCCCTTTGGCCCTAGAGTTGTCTTGACCAAGTCGGCTATTGCCATTGCACCAACAAAGGATGCCTATCAAAATAAGCAGAAGAAACCACGCAATAAAATGTAATTAGAGTTAACAGACTTTGCTAATTCAATTTAGAAGCAAGTATTTCAAACTTAAAAAGCTTACCATCCTGGCCCGCTCTCCTTTTTCTTCACTGGCTTCATCTTTAAGAATTTTCTCGATCTATATCAATTACCGAGTGAATGATTAAGAAAGGAAATAGAACACAAGTAAGCAGAAAATAATAAGTTAGGGGCAAGAAACATACCGCCATTACGGGAATTCAAATTAGGTCACCTGCATGGAGAAATAAATTTTGTCAAACAAAGGAAGTGGCAGAAAAAAAGAGGGAGGCAAAAAACATGGAAACCCAACAGAACAGTTTTACGCAACGCCTCGATCAGACAGTAATAAGTAGATGAGGTGTCGAAAATACAAGAAACACAATCCAAAATGGTGAGACGAGAGAGTAAGGGTCATACTGTATAAGGCTTGAAGCTCAAACTCGAAGGCCTAGGTCCAGAGGCAGAACTTTGGAAGCTCGAACAGAGTAACGGTCACCGCCGTCCGCCGCTGGAGCTTTGGAAATGGAGAGACGAGAGAGACCGATGGTTGAAGACGCGACGCTGTCCAATGGTCGAAGACGAGAGAGTCCGATGCTTGAGAGTAATGGAGGCGTAGTACCGATGGAAGGAAGCTTAGGTTAGGTGAAAATTTGCTTCAGTACCGATGGAGGCGCAGAAGTACCGATGGCTAGAATGGCTCTCTTAGGATTTGAGAGTTGAGCAAACGGCGGAGGGGCAGTGGTAACGGTACCTATAGACTTACCGCTGGTTTGGTTGAGTCACTTGTGTGAGGGCGATGCAATGAAATGTAATGGGATATGCTCGAAATAAAATAAAAATACATTTAATTAAAGTATAAGTGAGTTAATTTGATATGATAATGAGACTAACACGTCGAAATTATATTTATTTTTTATATTTAATTAAATATAGATAATTAAAAATTGTTTAAAATGTCTTTAAAGTAAAAGCACCTGACCGTGGTGGATATGGTGACAATCGCGGCGGCGTACAACCGGGAACTTACGACAACTAGTGGTTACTAGCGGCCAATAACTAATAGTGATGACCAATGATCAAGTGATTGACAGCAATGATAGTAGTCGATAGTGGGTGACTAACAGTGGTGGTGGCTATCAGTGGCTAGTAACTAGTGGCAACAATGGTGGGAACTGACAACCAGTTGATCAATTATGACAATGGTTATTAGTAATTGGTGACTAGTAGTAGTCATGGTGTAATATCTTAAAAATTTTAAATAAATTAAAATGTAATGGGTTATAGAAAAATTCTATGAATGGATGTAAAAAAAAGGTAAAAATTTGGGGTCAAGGAAAAAAAATTTAAAAATTATATTTTTACCATAAAAAATATTTTTTTTATTTTTTAGCCTCTGGGAAAAATTACAACTAAGTACTCAAAAGTTTTGAAATTTTCATTTTTGTTCCACATTAAGGGTAATTTCGAAATCATGCAAATTTTAGATCAAAATGAAGTTCGTAACAAGTCAAATCCAATGGTATAATGGTTTAAGGATAACGAAATTTATATGAAGAAAAATTTCTTGTTGAGCGTAAAAAAGTGCAGTGTACAAAAAAAAAGGTATTATGAGCCCTACAAAAGGTAGATAAAGCAAGAAAAAAAATATGTAGACCCCACATTTGGACTAATTGGAATAAGATGTTATGATAATTTTATATCTCAATATAATTAAAATCGGTGTTCAAATAATAGTAAAATATATTACTAAAGTAGTTTCGTTTGTCTAGATCGGTCCAGGATATATCTGGATAAGTAAATATCTGAAATTTTTGGATCAAAATGCCCTCAATTTCGTGCACAATCAGTAGCACATGATAAAATTATATTATTTAATGTTTTATGTCATTTTCTATAGAAATTTTAAGGAAATTCAAGAGAAAAAGGTGTCAAAATGCCATTGATTGGAAACTTTTATATATACTCTCTCTTGGCTCATGTCTTGGACAACTTAAATACTCAAAGGAGAGAGGAAAAGCTATGCAAAACAGCCAAGAAAGGAAGGAAAACAAGTGAAGAGGAGGACGAAGAAAAAGAGAAGAAAAAATTCAAAGAAAAAGGTATGTTAATCCTTACTTGATTCTAGTGATTCTATTAGGAGTTTGTAGTAGCTTAACATAGTTTATAATGAGTTTCTCCCCTCCTCTCATGTTGTAAATTTTTTCCAAGACCAAAGGTGTGGGGAAAGAAAGGTTTTCTTGCAATAAATTATGGATAAAGTATGAGAAAATGCCAAAGGAATAAGTTTTAGTATGTTTGGGAGCAAGTTGTTAAAAATCACTTTCTCCCCCTCCAAACCCTTATTTTGGCAAGTGTGTAAGAGTGAGTAGGAGTTGGATTTTCAAAGTTTTTATGTCAAAAATGAGTTCTTTAGGTCCAAATTAACTAAGAATAAGTATTGGATTCAAAAAAAATTTAAAATAAAAAATTTGGATTTTTAGGATTTTAGTGAAACTTTGCGAATCCACCCTTGTTTCTAGTTGATTTAGTGGACGCTTGATGATGATTTAGGATTTGAAGAAGTTCAAGAAAGTTTGTGGAAGTATTTGTTTTCAAAGGGAAAGTTCAAAGTTATTCAAAAGCTAACTTGGTTTATTTTATTATATTATTTTATTATTTGTTGTTTCTATGACTATATCTTATTGCCATATTATTCTTTTATTGATTTGTGATTGATTTTAGCTATAAAATAAGGAGTATTGTTCCTCGAGATGTCCATTTTCTGAGGGAAAACTCTGCCAAAATTTTTAATTAACAATATGGTATTTTAATAGTTTATGTGATTATATGTGAAATACTTATAAAACTTGAATGATATATTTGTATGAAATAAATTAGCTATTGAGATTCCCAAATCTCATTCTCTAAGTACTAACATTATAGGTTCAAGGGATAGCAAGACTTTCAAGAAAATAAGAGGCAAGGAGAAGGCAAATGAAGATTAAAATTTTAGTTACAATTGTGATCAATTTCCTTGCTATTATGTATAAATTATTGTGTGAATTTATCAAGTTATGCTTCACTGCCATCATGCTCTTTTAAGTGCCTTGTAATATTAAGAACTTAGTTTGAACAAGTTTGGACTATGTAAACATGCTATGTATTTAGTTTTAGAAGTTGGAATGCAAATCTATCCATTGTGTGCACTAAATGTTTATATGGTTATGTTCATTTGAAATTTAGTTTTCTATATGAGTTTTATATATGTTTGAAAAGTAAATAGATAGAGCTTTCCAAAAAGCCAAAGATCACTTGATTTGGATGTGTGTGCTAGGAGTTATGAATTTTTGAAAATGGGTCAGAAAATTTGAAAAAATAATTTTGACTAAATGAACAACAGAAATTGTATGAATTTATTGTTCAAGTTTCATATTTTTCCCATGTAAGAAATGTTTTTATCTATTTTGAAAAACTTGAATCATCCTTATATGATTTTTCTAGAATTAGTTATAATTATTCAAAGTTCATCTAGGAAAATTGAGTTACCAAATAAATTGTGTTTTAAAGTTTTCAAATTTTCTCATTTAGTCTTTAAAAGATTCAAGCCCTAAATTAGCTCATTTTAGCATTATATATGAAAAATAACATATGTATGTAAGGTATGACAGGTGGCCGGTGACTGGCAATGGCAGTGATTACTGGCAATCAGGTGACCGGTGCAACGATGGCAGCCAACAGTCAGTGACTGACAGCAACAATGGGAACTGGCACCCAATATTAGGATGAACATAAATGATTATCTAAGTTTATTGATAGATAGTGCAATTAGAATATCACTCAATTAAAATATTTAAAGTTAATATCTAATTGAAATAAGAATTTTCAATTAGGATCACACACCAATAAATAATGAATTATCTGAAAAGATATGGGTCATTCCTTTTTAATAGGAGCATAGTTGTATAAGATTACTTTAAAAGCTCATAATATATAAAAATGACATATAAAGTATTATTTGTACTTTTATCTTCCACAACATATATTGGTTAAAATTATTCTGGTTATAATATTTTTCTGTTTTCCAAAGGGTGCCATGTTAAATGTACTGTCGTCAGATGGTGGTTGTGTCTCTTTGGAACATTGCACCTGAAGAAACATTGAATGACACTTCCGCCTATAAGATGTGTCTTTCGATGTTTACTGATTAGTTTTTAGAATTAATACTTCATTTATGCATAGCTTTGGTAACTTGGTATGTTTATTATGTTTCAGAGATGCTTAACCTTTTTCATTCTTGTCCTATAAAAATTATCCAGAGATAATCTTGTAGAATTACTAATAGAAAAAGTATAATGGAAAGCAGAGGTTATATCTACTTTTGAGTTGGAAATTAGAAGGGAAAATCGCAGAATATGTGTATAGGTCATGCACAAGTACTGGGTAATACTACCACAGTCAATGACAAGGACAAGTTTTCTGCATCTGTTGCTCGATGAGGAGGCCAATTTAAGTTGATTTTTTTTTAATTTCTTGTAATTTTGATACATCGTTAGTTTAGAATGAAAACCGCTTTGATATACAGCACGATGCAGACAAGATTAATGTACATCTGGAAGCAGATAAATGCCACTATATAATCAAATTTCATGCGAGAAAGAGTTATGTCTCGAACAATGGCAAAGAGGTTGCCATTAGAATTTACTTTGACAATAACATCAATATCGAATCATGTCAGAGGGATCTACCATTGTACTCTTTTAACTTTGTGCCTATACTAGATATCCATCGCTTGGCTTCTTATGAAGGTCACGTAGTAGGAAACAATTACATTAAAAAACTAGGATAGTTGAAAAACTTTGAAATAAAATATGTTAGATCCTATTGATTTGTTTTGAGTTTGTTTGGTTTTTTGCAGATGCTTGTGGGTTCGTGATGAACATCAATGATGTGATGTATTGCACATTGCATAGAGATCACGGTGTTCAATTAACCTTTGACATCCTAGATTGCAAGTAAAACAGAGTGTTCTTTGTTTTGTATTTAACCATTTTATTTCTGAGATTGCTTTAATGATGATATGGTAATATTTCATTTATTCACAAGGGGAATCGTCTAAAGTATGAATTTTTTGATGAAGTAGCATTCAGAATGGCTAAGGTGCTAAAAGATGCAATTGAAAGTGTATCCATTGTTGCAGTCAACTTCGCTAGTATTTCTTTGGACGGTGGCGACTTTTTAACTGATTTACATAGACAATTCTTTGCTTGAATAGTTGTAGCACGTATTAGTTAGTTGAAAGCATACAATAGAAAAGTTATGAACAAATGGGAGGAACTACTAATGAAACTTGTATAAACACTTATATGATTCTAATCTTTTCAATTATAATTAGATATTTGGTTATCTATGTCTAGTTGTGTATATAGATATTGATAGCCTAAAGTTTCATAAAATAGTAATGATATTGTTGGATTTTGATTTTAAAGCTCAAGTGTTTTAGAGCCTTATAGTGGAATATGGCTGTTAGAGATGATTTTCTTTAATTATGATTTAATCTGGTTAATTAAAGGTATTAATAGTCTCAAATTTACCACATAACTCAACTTTATATCTATTTATCTCTATTATGTGGTATGATCCTTTCCATTAATATGATTAGATGATTCTCATTATCAGAATTGAAGAGAACTATCTCTAGCAGCCATGGTCTAGTATAGGATTACAATACAATTAAGGTTTTAAATCAAAATCCAATTATATCATTACTACTTTAGAAAATTTCAGGAAATGACACTTCATAAGATCCAAATTCATCTCACTCATAATTTGAAAAGTAATCTCAATACTTGTAAATTTAAAAATTCTAAATGAAATTTGTAACACCTTACCTCCTGATACCTTTAGATTTGACCAAAAACTTCAAAATTCAACCAAATACAACCCAAACAACTCAAAACAACTCTCCAACACTTCAGAACAGTGGAAACGAACCCCAACACACCAAAAACTAGGCTGGGGCCATGGCCGCTATAGTACTGCTGCGGCTCCAGCCTCCCTTGTTCTCACTAGCTTCTGTTTTCTCTGGCATTGCGGCCTGGACTCTAGAGCCACAGTGCCCCTTGCTGATTTTCCATATCAGCAACTTTCATACATCGGGACAAACTTTTGACGCGCATAACTTTATACTCCGATCTCTGATCAACTTGATTCTAACTCCTACAAGTCAATCTAGTTCCAAACTAGCCAAAGACACCACTTTCACCTCAATCCAACTCCCTATGGAGATTTTGGACCCTTGACACTGTTTTGGCCACTTATTGACCAAAACTCTCCTCTAACAACCTCTAATTGCCACCAAAGGCAAATGGTCACTCAAAGACCATTCATACAAGCCCAAAAACCCCCAAACCAACTTGTCTAAAGAGGTTTCACCCTAAAGGAACCACTCTTTTGAGATTTGATCCCTTGGAACTCATACCTGACAAATGGGCTACTGGCCCTTAAACACACCAATAAGGCCTAATTCCAACTTCCATCATACATAACACATACACACAACATACATACCACAAACAACCTCTTTTCCACATATAACCATCCATACAATACTCCTAATGTCATACATTCATTACAAACCATCATATTCTACTTGGCACAAGATACATATCCAAAATACACACAAACTACATAGACTATTCCCACGTATATAGCTACTCCCGCATATTCTCCGGACTAGTGCTAGAACCGTCACCTGAAAGGTTAGTTCATGGGAGAGGGGTGTGAGATAATGTCTCAGTAACCAGGAACAACCACACACACATATATATACATATATCTCACATAATTCATGAATGCAATGTGAAATAAATGAAATGCATGTCGCCCTCGTAGGGACCCCCATCCTTATCCTCCCTAACACATATAATCCATCCTTATCCTCCCTAACATATATAATCCATCCTTATCCTCCCTAACATATATATATCATCATACATCATATCGTCATCACCTCATCACCACCCCATCCGCCATATATCCCAGTCTAGTAATATCATGTGGTAATGCTCATGTATTATCATATCATCATCATCATAATGTCATGTATGTATCATGTCATATCATATCAATGTCATCATCACATATCTCATCATCATAATCATAATCATCATTTAACTGTGTGCATACCACGATATATAAAGACAATACACACAAACACATCAATATTATGGTATGAAAGAAACATGCATATATATACACAACTATATGTACTATCATACAATATTGACAATACAATATAAACAAACACCCGGTTACCTCAGGTTGTCAATATCACGCTCACACGAGTTCCATAAGCTTTCTTGAACGCTAATCCCATGACTAGCCTTCTCCGAGTAGCCAAACAACCTTACAATACCATAATACCCTAATTAACATCACATACCAAATATCCGAATTCCACAATTTAACCACTTTAGGCCTAACCCGAGATTTCAACACCCCTTTCACGCATCAATAAGCTCTTAGAGACTATTTAAACACTACTCAACCACATACACTTTGGATTCCCAAGAGCTCTAATAAAAAACAACCTAGGGTTAAGCTCAAATCATACATAAACCCTTCAAAACTTACACCTAAGCAACAAGAATACCAAAACACACTTCATTAACCTTATTTCACCCATTTTAATAAGTGGATTTAGGCCAGAACCGAAGATCTAACCTTAAAACTGAAAAACCCCAAATTTCAACTGAAGAAAATGAAGAGGGAGGAGTAGAGAACATTACCAACTTGAATCCAAGCTCTTGAGGTCTGAAAATCACTCCCAATGGCCAAAAAACATGAACCCTAGTAGAGCTCCTCATCGTTATCTCAGTTTTCTTTCTTTTCGTTTAATCGAAATGATCCAAATTTAAACAAAAATCCCAAATCTCGCCGTGGCCTTAGCACACCTCACCATGGCTCCTATGTGTTCAGGTAAAACAACGCCACTAGAATGCTTCTCGTCATGGTGTGGAGCTTTTTCAGACTCCACTTGAACCTTCCTCTGTCATGTTTCCTCTGGTCTTGAACACAACGCCAAGAAAGATATCATGAGGGGTGTTACACTATCTCCTCCTTATAAAAATTTTGTCCTCGAAATTTCAACTCTTATCTCAAGCAAACATCTTTGGATACTTCCTTTGCATGGATTCTTTTGTCTCCTACATGACATCATTCGACGTCAAGCCGTGCCATAGGAACTTTATCAACTTTATCATCTAATTTCTCAACTGCTTCTCTTTAACATCAAGAATTTGCAACGGTGTGGCCTCAAAAGTCAGATCCTCTTGCACTTGAACTACCTCATTATCAATTATATGAGACGGATCCGGATAATACTTCTTGAGTTGAGACATGTGGAAAACATCGTGCAATCTAACAAGATTAGGCGCTAGCGCCACTCGATATGCTACTGGCTCAATTCACTCTAGAATTTGGTATGGACCTATATACTGTAACATTCTAATTCTCACTAACTATAGAACTCATAACATAACTTGAATTTCACATGCTTTGTATCTATGTTTCTAGTTGGATTTTGGTTGAACTATGAACATGCATTATATGACATTAGAAACCATATGGAACCTTTAGCAAGAACTAAATAAGTTGGATATGCTATTTAGAAACTACAAACATTTAAAATTTCATATGTAGTTATATACAAATCTAGACAAAATTTGACTTAGTAGTCAACTGTGAATGTATACTGTATGACATTAGAAATCTTGTGAAGCTATAGGTTGAGATTCTATACCTTGGGAAATATGGTAGTAGTAGTACTTAGGGACCAAATTGCAAAGAAAGTTAAATCATGGGGTCAAAGTAAAAATTGATGAAGTAGGCACTAAAAGACAAAATAATGGGACATAGATGTCATTTTTCCAAACAAATTATCTGCTTAGTATTTGACACTACCAGTTGTAGGAATAGAGTCAGAAAAATAATTGCTAGAAATTATCCTCTAATGAGCAGAATCAGAAAATGCATATATTAGACAGAAAAGAGGACCGAAGTTCTATAATTTAGAAATTTCTAAATAATAGAAAATAAGTCTGTATTAGAAAACTCATATATATTATGATGCAGAATAAGACACTGGATTTTTCTAGAAAGTTTAAATAGCCATAGGATCAGTCTATGAATAATTGGATTAATCGGTGTATTAGAAAACGTATAAAGCTTAATGTCAAGTCTAGATTCATCAGAGATTGAATATGACTCAGTAACATGTCTAGATTCATTTTAGACAACCAGAACATTTTTAGTAATAGATAACTGATATGACTCTAGTTTCGACAATAATATACAAATGAACTTAGAAACTGACATTATGATCTAATTAACTTTGTATGAGGAAATTAGTCACTAATCAGGATATATTAAAATTCCAAAACAATGTTCTAAGTCCCAAAATATATAATTACATTGCTGAATTAATTTTAGATCCTAAAAACCCAATATAAGGAAGAATTGGACCCGAAATCGGTAGAAGGAGTCCAAAAACTCATATACCTTGAACTAAGGCCCAAAATGAGATATGTAAAGCCTAAATTGCGTAAAAGTATATTCCTTGGGCTGGTTAGACAAGAAAGTGATGAAAATTAAGGGGAAAAAGAAGCAAAAATCAAATTGAACTCTAACATACACATGACACCATTTGAAGAAGACACATGATAGAACCAAATAAAATATATTTTTTGAATTAGAAATATCAACTAAAAACTTCGAGAATAGGGCAAGGTGGTAGCCTTATTGATTCCTCACATGATGAATTAAATAAATTAATATGAAATAATTAAGAGCCATTGGATCAAAATCCAATCCAAGGGCCATTATGTCTTCAACTCACCTATAAATAGATGCTCCTCCTTCCCCCATTTAGCCATCAAATTTCATTCAAGGTAGAGAGAGGTTAGAGTGAGAAGCTTTAGGAAAGAAGGTGTGATATGAGGTTATGAAGTTCTAAGAAATATTTCTAGGTAATATGCTTTTCCTTTCCTTCCATTTATATTTTAGTTCAGCTATTTGATTTATTAAGAGTAGTCATTATGCTAGTAGAAACATTGGTTTGGGATTTGCCATGATGAAATATTGGATCAAATAATGCTTTGAATGTCATAAAGGTTGTTTGAAGATGCATGATCATATAGAACATGATTTTAAGTTCGATTCTTAGTAATTATGGTTGTATTGTTATGCTGCTGAAATTAAGTGTGGGAAAATGAATTGTCATATTATTGAGATTCTGTCCTAATCTCACCCCAATATCTAACATTTTTAGGTCTCGGTTCTGCCCAAGGAAATGAAATGACAAACTGACAAGGAAATGCTGTCCAAGTCATTTTAGAATCATATTACGTTTTGTATTACCTTACATAGGATTAGATGATATATTATATTATACAATATAAATTACAATGTTTTGATAATGAAATATTATGTCCCCATACTTTGGTGTTGAGATTTTTCCTATTCTTTGTTTATGCTTCATTATTAACAGGATAGACTCCATAAAATTCGAAATTTATTGTAGCAGTAAAAGTGTGAATCAACATTTTTACTTTAAAATAGACATCATAAGCTTTTCATAGAACTTGGAATGACCTTAATATGATTTTTGTAGAATTAGTTATGAATTTTCAAAGTTCAACAAAATTTTACAACCTAAGCTTAGTCTATGCGAAATTAAGGGCTCATTTGCTTTCAAATCACTTTATTTTGAACCTTAATCATGAAATCATGCATGTTTAATGGTTGCAAAGTAAGGTGTTACATATACCATGGAGTGAGCTTCTTGGCTCGAATCAATCTTCCAACACCAGTAGTAGGAGTGACCTTCAAAAACACATGATCTCCCGCATCAAACTCCATTGGTCTCCTCCTCCTGTCCGCATAACTCTTTTGCCTACTCTGAGCAGTAAGAAGCTTCTGACGAATACTCTTTATTTGTTGAGAGGTTTGATCCACAATATCAAGGCCCAAAAGACTCCGTTCATAGAGGTTGACCCAACACAACGGCGACCTGCACTTTCTGCCATACAACGCTTCATATGGAGCCATTTGCAAACTTGAGTGGAAACTATTGTTGTAGGAAAATTCAACCAATAGCAGAAACTAATCCCAATTGCCTTTGTTCTCTAGAACACATGCCCTCAGCATGTCCTCCAGAGTCTGAATAGTCCTTTTAGTCTGCCTATCAGATTGAGGGTGATAGGTAGTACAGAAACTCAACTTCGTACCCATGGCCTTTTGAAGAGATTTCCAAAAACTGGATGTAAACCTAAGATCTCTGTCTGACACAATATTCATTGGGACTCCATGCAGCCTCACAATCTCATTCACATACAACTGAGCCAACTTCTCCATTGAAATAGTCTCCCGAATTGGAAGAAAATGGGCCGACTTTGTCAACCTATCCATAATGACCCATATTCCATTGTGTCCTAAAGAGGTCCTCGATAATCCCATCACAAAATCCATGGAAATGTTATCCCATTTCCACTTCGGCATTTCCAAAGATTTCAATGTACTAGCAGGCAATTGGTGCTCAATCTTTACCTTCTGACAAATCAGACGCCTTGTCACATACTCTGCGATGTCCTTTTTCATGTTTGGCTACCAATAGCCACGCTTTAAGTCTTGGTACATCTTGGTGGTACCTGGGTGAATAGTGTACCTGCTCTTATGAGCTTCCTCCAAAATAATTTCTCACAACCTTGCAACATTTGGTACATAAATCCGACCATGATACCGGATGATACCATCCTCTAGAATATCAAAGTCCTAGGTCTCCACCATTTCAATATGTTCCTGAATGCCCAAAAGATAGTCATCCTCCATCTGAGCATAGCAAATGTTCCTCAATAAATCACTTGATACACTGATGGAATTCATTACTAGTACTCCAGGATGGACATCAATGGATAACTTCATATCTCTCAGGCTTTCTAGCAACTATTGTTCCCTTATCATCATTGTGGCTATAAGGATCGATTTTCTACTCAACGCATCCGCCACAACATTGGCTTTCGCAGGATGATACTGCAAAGCAAACTCATAGTCCACAAGGAACTCAACCCAACACCTTTGCCTCATGTTCAGCTCTTTTTGATCAAACAAATACTTCAAACACTTGTGATCACTGAACACCTCAAACTGAGTGCCATAGAGATAATGCCTCCAAAATTTCAAGGCAAACATTACAGCCGCTAGCTCAAGGTCATGAGTAGGATAGTTCTCCTCATGAGACCTCAACTGCCTTGAAGCATATGCCATAACTCTACCTTGTTGCATCAAAACACACCCTAGACCCTTCTTAGAGGCGTCTGTGTAAACAGTGAATGACTCCAATGGGTTAAGGATAATGAGCATTGGGGTATACGTCAGACAAACCTTCAGCTCTTGGAATGCTCTCTCACACCTGTCATCCCACATGAAAGATAGATCCTTACGGGTGAGTCTAGTCAATGGCATAACAAGCTGAGAGAATCCCTTAATAAACCTTCGGTAATATCCAGCCAAACCCAGAAAACTCTTAATTTTAGTCACTATCGCAGTCTCTCCCAATTCAACATCACTTCAACCTTACTAGGGTCTACTGCCACTCCTTTTATAGAAATCACATGACCCAGAAATTTCACCTCCCGTAACCAAAACTCACACTTACTGAGCTTAGCATACAGTTGGTGATCCTGTAATACTTGCAACACAATCGAAAGATGGAGCGCATGCTCTTCCTCACTCTTGGAGTAGATCAGAATGTCGTCAATAAACACCATGACCAATTTATCTAAATACGGCCGAAACACCTTATTCATATAATCCATGAAGATTGCCGGGGCATTGATCAACCCGAATGACATCACAAGAAACTCACAATGACCATATTGAGTTCGAAATGCCGTTTTAGGCACATCCTCAGCAAGCACTAGCAATTGATGGTATCCTGACCTCAAATCGATTTTTGAGAATACGGAGGCACCTGCTAACTGATCAATCAAATCTTTAATCCTAGGCAAAGGATATTTATTCTTGATCGTTACTCGGTTCAGCTGCCTGTAATCAGTGCACAATCTGAGGCTACCATCCTTCTTCTTAACAAACAACATTGGAGCTCCCCAAGGCGAGACACTAGGTCTAATGAAACCTCTTTTCAATAAATCCTCAATTTGCTTCTTAAGCTCTTTCAACTTAGATGGTGCCATTCGATATGGAGCCTTCGAAATAGGACTTGTCCCGGGCACCTAATCGATGGAAAACTCCAGTTCTTGTGGTGGTGGTAAATCCACGTTCATAGAGAAGAAAACCAGAAACTCTTGACATCCTTTCTTCATATACTTGTCAGCTTGGACAAAGGATAAACAAACATTCTCATCCCTTTCAACGCTACGAATATTCATAGGCAAGGACACAGTCTTCCGAGCACAATTGAGAATGGTATTATTCGCTTCTAGCCAATCTATCCCAATTATTGTTAGCTCAACTGGCTTCCCAAGTGGGAGGTGAATCGAGAAGATTGAAATTTTTCTACAAAGTCGAAAAATCGTAGTGATATTAAAAGAATAACTGAAAACAGCAAAAAAAAAAAATAATAAAGAGTAGAGGGAAGAGAACTCAATTGTTTATCTTGGTTCAGCCTATTTCACTCGGCCTACGTCTAGTTCCTAAGCCACCACTTGGGATTTTTTCACTATCTCTTGCAAGATTTGAATGGGTTCTTGCAATGACCGCAGTACAATACCACCAGCCTAAACTTTGAACTTAAACAAGTTTTCTCACTCAAGAGTAAGACTATCTCCCTTAGTGTAATCTCACACTAAGTACTCTCTACAAGTGTTTAGATATTTTAAAAAATGAAAAACTCTTTCAAAAGAGTAGATATGAAAGTTTAGATACAATGAATGAGCAAAACAGAGGGTAGTTGAGCTTTGAAAGAATTAATAAATGAATCAACAAAGATTTTGGCATGTAAATTGTTTGTCTCATCCCCCAATAACTTAAATAAGGTTCTATTTATAGTCCTGGGATAGAACTATCCGTTGGAAGTAAAGATTAACCGTTACTCTTAATAAAATAGCCATTCACCTACCACATTAAATGCATCTAACAGAGGTTATGCGGATAACCTCCTTAAGTTATACAAATAACCGGTAACAGTTTGCTTGTTTTTCAACATTGAGCTTTTCATTATGCGGATAACCTAATTAAGTTATACGGATAACGTACTACTCAGAATGACTAAGTTTTAGCTCAGAATCATTTTCCTGAAAACCCACTTAGTTATTAGGATAACGTTAAGTTTTTCGCAAACTGAGTTTTCGTGAAACTTAGGTTATCAGGATAACCTCCCAAGGTTATGCGGATAACTTACTTTATCCTAGGAAAGTTCAAGTATTCTGAAATATAAGTTATGCGAATAACCTCAATTAGTTATGGGGATAACCTATTTTACCAAAGAAAAGTTTGAGTATTATGAAATATAGGTTACAATAACCTTATTTGGTTATGCGAATAACCTATTTTACCCGAGGGATACAAGTGTTCTGTGACACACGTTATGTGGATAACCTACCTAGGTTATGCGAATAACGGGCTACACAGTACCATTTTTCTTCACTGTTCACCTTGTTATATGAATAAGATCCCTACCTTATCAGGATAACCTCCTAGACGGGCTTGAGAACTGAATCTCCAAGCTGTATTATGCGGATAACTTGAATCCCTTTTCATGAAATTGAGGGATGGACTTGGGAAAAGCTTTAGGATTGAGTCTTCATCCCCATAACCTCAAATGGTTATGCATATAAGGTAAGATATTATCTTGAAAACAAGATAAACACTTAGAAACATCTTTGAAATTGAGATCTTATTCCCATAAGCTAAAATATTTTCATGAAAACAAATTGAGCACTTATAATCAATTTGAGATTGAACCTTTTTCCACATTAGATAGCTCTTTTCTTGAAAATCATTTTGAAATCATGAGTTAAGAACTAATCACTCAATTAGTCATCTCATTTAATATTGGGTTAATTGAAATTCAAAGCTCAACTACCTTCTTTTACAGATAAGTTCCTTAAGTATGTGCGAAAGAGTTCTTCAATCAACAGGAAGCTCCAACTTTGTTTTTCATTTCACTTGTGTTCCTTTGATATTGGATCTCCCAAGCTTATTTATTTTAGAATCATCAAAACATCTAAATTAACATTCTCCCTCTTTTTGCTGATGACAAAACAACTTAAACTTATTGTTCGTACTTAGGTTTGCATGAAGCTCCCCCTCAATATGTGCGTGATTTAAATAAGGTCAAATAATGTAAAGAACATATCTCAGAACAAGAAACACAGAAATGAACACGTCTACAGAAAGAAATTCATTGTATTCTAAATATCCATTACAAGTACAGAGAGAAAAAGAAAAAAAAATTACAGAAACATAGCTCTTGAAAAGCAGCAGAATAGAACAATCAAGCATAAATTCAGTTAAGTTTCTTTTTCTTAGATTTCTTCTTCTTCTTCTTTGCTTCTTTCTCTTCCTTCTCTTCTTTTTCTTTATTCTTTTCTGTCTCTTCTTCCTTCCCCCTTTTGTCATCAGCAACAGAGGGGATTTGAGCAACACTAACATCCATCTTGGCGATGTCTTGATCAAGCTTTGCCTTTCATGCCCTAATTATTTGAAGTCTTTCATCCAAAGAAAGAGGAAGGGTGGAGGGTTCGGCTGGAACAGTGGATATTGGTACTGGCCGAAGTGGCTCACTAGAAGAAGCAGAAGGAAACACAAGAATGTACTGAATGTCAGGCATCACAAGTGGAGGAGAGACAGTGGGAAGGGTTGCTGGAGAGGGATCAAAATTAGAGGCAATGGTCATGATTTCCTGCACAGTAGCCTCAGTAAGATAATTGATGCATTCAAAGGAGATATGATCAGGGAAAGGAGGAAAGAAAGCATTAATTTCTTGTCTTCGGTGATGAAGATAGATTTGGTGAATGAAATCACCTTTAGACAAGAGAACTAAGGCTTTTCTTAAATCATGAATAGCTTTGTCCTCAAGACCATAGTCCAGGTTAGGACCTAGGTCCTCTGATGGAGTAGGTGATTGAGCAAAAGCAGTTGGTGCATTGTAGGTAGGAGGTGGTAATTGGATTGGGGTAAAGAAAGGCTGAGGAATACCAGAAGCAAGTTGTTCACGCAGGAGTTTCACTTCTTGGGTGAAACTTTCAAATTTAGTCCCAAATTTCTCTTGTATCTCAGCAATGAGATACCCAAGATTAATCATGTTTTCTCTGTGCTCTTTCCTGGTGGCCATGGCAATCTGGTACAGATTTTAGAATAATGAAGGAATGTATGTAGGTGTAGGCAGGTCAATGGTTGGGATATCATCTAGTTTGCTAGGAGTAGTGGTTGGTGTATGAGGTTTAGGTTGTATGGTTTGAGGTGGTTCAGAGGGTGTGGATGGAGATGAGCTACAATCACCAATTGAAGAACCCTTTGTGGTAAATGTTAGCTCAGAACCTTCTTCGGTGTCCTTTTCTTATCAACCCATCTCCCATTCTCTAAACTCATCCCTATCTTCTGCATGACTTTCTTACTTAACTCTTCTAGAAGTAGTGCATGCCCTCTTTCAATGTGCAATATGTTATGAAACCTCAGGATTTTGGTGATAATATGTCCAAATGGCAACTATGAATCCTATCTGTAGGTTCTTGCCTTCCACATCCTCTGTAGAATGATATCTATCACATTCACTGGTTTACCCTTCATTAACAGTAGCATGACTTGGAACTCTCCTCTGCATAGGTAATTAAAGCCTCCACTTTTGTTGAAAAACATGTGTGAGACAATGTAGTGAAGAATCCTGTTATCAACAGTCAAAAGAGTTAGGGTAATTTTCCCTTCAGAAGGCACATTTTGTCTTTGCCTAACCAGCATTAATACTATTGTGCTCCATTTGTAATTGGCTTCATCCCTATTATCTTCATTTATAGCTTCATTTTTAGGGGAATACTTTGAGTTCTCAATGTTCAACTTATTCCTCCAATAAGCAAATTTAGAATTTCACAGAGTAAGTCTGGGTGCAGGGCAATCCATCTCTTTCTTAATCTTACCTCCAGCACCTTTGTGTCATGGTTAGTTCTCAGAGAATTATACCAAGCACGTACAACCTCTTTATCATAATCTTCCTTCAGCTCTATCAGACCCCTATAATTTTCTACCAGTCCAGTAGAATCAAACTTGTTTCTTATAAGAAATTCTTCTATTTTCACAAAATGCAGCTTGACCACCTTATGTTTCTTAAAATCAGCCTCATATGACTCCTTCAAGATCCTTATGCTAATAAGTTCTTCAGCAATTAAAGCTTCCTCAGACTCAGTAGCAGAAGTACTTACGTGAGTGTCACCTTGAGGTTCAGATTCTAGAATTCCCTTTGGCTTTGGTGTTCTAAGCCTCTTTGTTGATTTACTCGGTTCAGGTTCAGCTTTTCTCTTCCTTTGACTTGGTGATTTTGAAGCATATTTGGACTTCATATTGCATTGTGGTCTTTCTCTTTGATTGCCACCCATAGTTTTTGCCATAGTAGTGATTCTAGATGGTTTGGGAAGATAAAAGTTATTTAGAATTGCTCGGAAAGGTTTTTGAGAGTAGGAAAATGAATAGGATTTTGGAGATTTTGTAAAGCATGAGGAGTACGAATGGAGGTTTTCAGGATAGGGTTAGGTTTCCACACAAGGTTCTATTGAAAAATAGAGAATCCTATATATAGTCTCAAGGTTATGCACATAACCAATGAAGGTTATGCGGATAACGATCTTTAGGAAATGTAAGAAAGCCCATGGGTTGCTAGGTTATGCAGATAAAGTTCTTAGGTTGTCCGCATAACTAACTTGAGACAGGGGAGATAGAGAGAGAAGTTATCCATATAAGTATACCATGTTATCATGAAAAGAGGTTTCACAAAAGGCACACAAAAAGTTTTCCACAGAGCATGTTATTCGGATAACCTTGCTATCTTATATGGATAACATCTTTACTTTGGGAACTTCTTCTCTGGAAGTAACGTTATGCAGATAAGTTAGGTAGGTTATCCTGAAATCGAAGCACACAAAACATATACAAAGGAGAGAACAAAGCAGCTTATATGCATAAGGTAGAGACCTTATCCGAATAACGAGTTCCTCAGAAGCTAGAGGTTCACAAAAGGTCTCATTTTCATGAAAATCTTTGTACCTTATGTGAATAACCTCAAATGCAGATACTATGCACATCAGAAAATCATCTCATTTTCAGCATAAGACTATAAGGTAATGTGGATAACCAAATTTAAAAAGATCATAAACACTTACTGATAGCCGTGTTATCCCCCATAAGCCTATTTCTTTCACCATAATTCATTCTAATTGTGCAGGATACTTCATTTTATTAGATTTTGAACATTTCAAATCAAGAAATACCTACAAAACAAACTTCTAGATACTCTGATGCTTAAGTTAGTATTATTATTGATTAGATCATACTCTAAAGAAGGATTTCAGAAAATACTTAAAATTCATTGGGATTTACCATTCCCAATTCTCTTCTGATTTTTCCATATCTATCTTCTGCCAGTGGCTTTGTCAGGATGTCAGCAAGCTGATGTTTAGTAGGAACAAATTCTAGCTTGACATCGCCTTTCAAAACATGATCTCTTTGACATGTTGATGGCACTTTGATTATCACACCTTATTGGAATGTCCTTCATCTCAATCTCAAGGTCTTCAAGTTGTTGCTTCATCCAAAGAACTTGTGCACAACAACTCCCTGCAGCTACATACTCAGCTTCAGCTGTGGAGAGTGCTACACTATTTTTCTTTTTACTGAACCATGACACTAGAGAGCCTCCTAAAATTTGGCATGTTCCACTTGTGCTTTTTCTATCGGTCTTGGATCCAGCAAAATCTGCATCTGCATAACTTATGAGCTCTTCTCCAATCCCTTTTGGATACCAGAGTCCCATTTGAGATGTACCCAACAAGTATATGAAAATCCTTTTTACAGCTGTTGCATGGGACTCTTTGGGACATGATTGGAACCTAGCACACATACAGACACTTCTTCATCCATGTCTAGCTTAGTTGTAGAGGCCATAGGAGTTCCCATAGGTTTTGCATGTTCCATTCCAAACTTTTTTAGCAGCTCCTTGAGGTATTTTGATTAATTGAGGAAGATGCCATCATCACATTGTTTAATTTGTAATCTAAGGAAGAAGTTTAGCTCACCTATGATTGACATTTCAAACTCACTCTGCATTAACTAAGAAAAGTTCTTGCACAAAGATTCATTAGTAGCAACAAATATTATGTCATCAACATAAATTTGTATAATGAGTAAATCTTTATTTTCTCTTTTAGTAAATAGGGTTGTATCAACTTTTCCTCTTTTAAAACCTTTTTTAATCAGAAAATTACTCAGTTTCTTATACCATGCTCTAGGAGCCTGTTTTAACCCATATAGAGCTTTCTTTAGTTTGTATACATGATTTGGCTTAGTTGAATCTTCAAAACCTGGAGGTTGACCAACATAAACCTCTTTCATGATATATCCATTCAGAAAAGCATTTTTTACATCCATTTGATACAACACAATATCTTTTATGCAAGCATAGGCTAAGAGAATCCTTATTGCTTCCAATCTTACAACTGGAGCATAAGTTTCCTCATAATCAATGCCTTATTCCTGATTATATCTTTTAGCTACTAATCTAGCTTTATTCCTTATTATTGTTCCTGATTCATCAAGTTTGTTCTTAAACACCCATTTGGTTCTAATAATAGGGTGGTTTTGGGGCTTAGGAACTAGATCCCAGACTTGACTTCTTTCAATTGATTAAGTTCTTCTTCCATAGTTAAAATCTAGTATTCATTAGTTAATACTTCTTCAGTACACTTAGGTTCAATTTGAGAGACAAAAGCACAATTGTTAACTTGATCCCTAAGTTGTCTTCTATTTTAACTTTCTCTTGAACATTCCCAATAACTTGATCAAATGGATGATTCCTTTGATATCTCCAAGCTTTAGGGAGTTCTTGAGATACTTCCTTATTTATTTCACATTCATTATCTTCCTCCTGGATATCTTTCTCTACATCACCAGATTCAGATATTTTAGGAGGTTCAGTTTTATTTTCTTCAAACACTTTCAAATTCTTGAAATTGGAAATTAAATCATCCTCATCTTTAGCATGCTTAGACAGAGTTTCATTTTCAAGAAAGACTACATGCATAGATTCTTCAATAGTTCCATACTTCTTGCTGAATATCCTATATGCTTTACTTCTAATTGAGTAGCCAAGAAATATACATTCATCTGATTTGGCATCAAACTTACCCAGATTGCCTTTGTTGTTGTGAACATAGCAAGTGTTTCCAAAGACATGAAAATGAGAGAGGTTGGATTTCCTTCCTTTGTATAGCTCATAAGGAGTCTCTCCTAGCATAGGTCTATTGTATGCTCCATTCATCAAGTAGCATGTTGTGCTTACAGCATCAGCCCAGAATTGTTTAGGCAATCCTTTTTCATTCAGCATTGCACGAGCTGTTATATATGCTGGCTTCCTAAGAGGGGGGTGAATTGAGAAGATTAAAATTTTCTGCAAAATGTCAATAAAGTGAAGAAAGCAAATGTGATAGTAAAATAGAGTATAAGTGAATAACAAGTAAAAGTAGTAATAGAGAAGGCAAGACACAGATGTTTATCTTGGTTTGGTCTCTCAATCTTGACCTACATCCAGTCCTCAAGCTACTACTTGAGATTTTTCACTATCTTGCAAGAATTCAGTAGGCTTTTTGCAAATGCCACAGTACAGCTATGATACTCAGTTTTTAGAGCTCACACTTTCTCTCTTTGCACTCTAACTAAGTGCTTCCCCAATCCCTTGTGATATCCCCTCACAAGAAAATTTTTCTTTCAGATGAAGATAAGATTATTTACAATGGATAAACTCTCTTAATCAGAGTGTATATGAAAGTTAGAGTACAAAAAATGAAGTATGTGAGAGTAAAAGACTTTGAGTTGATGATTTGGTAGAGTTTCAGTATGTACAATGTTAAAATCATTTTTCACAACTTCAAAAAATGTTATATTTATAGATTTAGGTCTTAACTATACGTTAGTGACAAAATCTATCCATTGGAGAAGTTACCCAACGGTTACTCTAAAAAACTATCTATTCACCCACCGCATTTAATACTTCTGACATTCAAAGTTTGAATTTTGGTTAGTCAACAGACGAATTTCATGAAAATTGAAAGCTAAAGACTTTAACATTGAATATTCAAAGTTCGTCTGTCATGAAGCAAAGTTTGAATTTTGATCTTTGAAAAATGTTTCTATGTTGGAATATAAGAATTTTCAAGTTTAAGGTTCTTCTGGAAAGTATGAACAGTTATTCCATTTTGCTACAGTGCCTTCGAAATTTGGATTTTGTACCCAAAATTCGTCTATCAGTGGGCAGTTCAATAAGGCATAATAGTTCATCTATTCAAAATTCGTATTTTCAAAATGCAAAGTTCGTCTGTTAGAGAGGCCTTTTTTCAAACTTACTTCAAAGTTCGAATTTCTGAATACTATCATTCGTGTGTCAACATATCATCATAACAGACTCACAAGCTTTGTTTCTAAAATTTGAATTTTCATGTTCAAAGTTCGTCTGTCAGTGAGCCATTTTGATATTCTTTCCAACCTCAGTTTTCAGATGAACTTTGACATATCCTTAGACGAATTTTTCATTTTTCATAAGTTGTATTTTGTCTAAAATTTGAATTTTTAAAAGCCAAAGTTCGTCTTTCAGAGAAGGCTCTTTTCAGACAAGATTCAAAATTCGAATTTCTGCAGTCAAAGTTTATTTGTTAGAGAAGGCTCTTTTCAGACTTGTTCATTTTCAGTACGAGATTCGAATTTCCAAAGCCAAAGTTTGAATTTTCAAAACAGCATATCAGTATAAACGTTTCAAACTTCATCTGTTAGTGGGTGTTTTTCAAATATTCCATGGATTAACATAGAATCATAGTTTTAAAACATATTTTTGCTAATTCAAAGTCTTTTATTGAATTTAAATATGGCTGTAGATTCTACATCTATTCTTGTGCTAGTTTTTCTTGAATTTCTCCACTTGAGATCGTTTGTGTACCTTTGATATCTTCTCTCCAAGCTCTAGAAAGTTAGTTTGGAGTCATCAAAACACTTGATTCAACATGAGCCATCTCCTCTAATACTCTATTCTTTCTCTCCACAACTCCATTCTGTTGAGGAGTTCTTAGGGAAGAGAAGTTGTACTCCACTCCATTTTCATCACAGTAGTAAGTAAATTTGGCATTCTCAAATTCTCCATCATGATCTGTTCTAATACATACAATAGAGCAGCCTTTCTTATTTTGGATTTTCTTGGCTAATATCAGAAAAACATCATATGTTTAATCTTTAGAGGGAAGAAATAAAGTCCAGGTAAATCTAGAATAATCATCTACCACAACAAATATATATAAGTTTCCACCAATACTTATAGTATGATTAGGACCTATCAAATCCATGTGAAGTAATTGAAGAGGTCTTGTTGTAGAAACGATGTTTTTGGTTTTGAATGAGGACTTTGTTTGTTTTCCTTTAAGGCAAGCATCACATTCTCTATCCTTTTCAAACTTAATGTTAGGTAGACCAAGCACAAGTTCATTTTTAATGAGTTTATTCAATTGATGCATGCTAACATGTGCTAATCTTCTATGGCACAACCAAGTATCATCATTTTCACTTATTAAGCATATAGAGTCTAAAGAAGGTAATTCATCTAAATCAATAGTATAACAGTTATCATCTCTTACTGCCTTGAGAATCACTTTACGGTCACTTTTTCTGATGACTAGGCGGTAGTTGGAGTCAAACAGAACCTAGTTGCCTCTATCATAGGTTTGGCTTACACTTAGCAAGTTGTGATTGAGTCCTACTACGAACAGGACTTCCTCAATTGATGTTGCTGGGTTTCTTCCAACAATTCCAATCCCAACTATCTTGCCAGACTGGTCACCACTGAAAGTAACCTTTCCTCCTTTCTTATTTCTCAACACAATGAATTTTTCTTTATCTCTAGTCATGTGTCTCGAACAAGCACTGTCCATGTATCATTTGTTGCTTTTCTTGGCCTTGAGACACACATACAAAATAAGTTTCAGTTCTTTCTTTTAGGTACCCATATTTGCTTGGGTCCTTTCTTGTTAGTGGAGGTATCCTTGGGGACTCATTTCATTATATTGCCATTTCCTTCTTCCTGAACATGCAGTTGGAGGATGTAACACCCCTCATGTTATTTTTCTTAGCATTGTGTTCAGGATTGGAGGAAACAGCATGGAGGAAGGCTCAAGTGGAGTCTGGAAGAACTCCACGCCGCGGTGATGGAATGTTCAGTAGTGTTGTTCGTCAATTATTATGGTGGTGCCACGGCGCAATTTCTGGAGCCGCGACGAGAATCGAGAAATTTGTTTAAATCTGGATCAGTTTAGTCGGATGAAAAAGAAAGAAACGAAGGGAGTGACAGAGGAAACTGAGGGAGCTGAGCTAGAGTTCAAGATTTTCGGCCATTGGGAGTAATTTTTGAACCTCAAGAGCTTGGATTCAAGTTGGTAAGTGTTCTATACTCCTCCCTCTCTATTTTCTTCGGTTAAGATTTAGGATTTTCAGTTGTAAGGTTAGATCTTCGATTTTGGCCGAAATCCACCAATTGAAATGGTTAGAAAGAGGTTAATGATGTGTATTTTGGAATTCTTGTTGTTTGGATGTGAGTTTTGAAGGGGTTATAGGTGTTTAGAGCTTAATCCCAGGTTGTTCTTGGTTAGGGCTCTTGGGAATCCGAAGTGTAGAAGGTTGCGTAGTGTTTGAGTGACCCCTAAGAACTTATTGATACATGAAAAGGGTGTTGGAACCTTGGGTTAGGTTAATGTGGTTGTATTGTGATGTTTGGTTTATTGGTACATTGTGCTAATGGAAGAATTAAGGTATTGTGAAGGTTGTTGACTATCGAGAGGGGTTCACGTGTATTAAATAGTTCAAGGAAGCTTGTGAAACTCATGTGCATGTGGTAACGACAGTTAAGGTAACCGGGTGTATGTTTGTATTGTATTGGTTGCATGGTATGATAGAATGTATATCTGTATGTATATGCATGTTCCTTTTCATACCACGATATTAATTGTGTATATGTATGGTTTTCTTATATATCGTGGTATGCACGGCTAGTTGATGTATGATGGTTGTATATTTATATTGTGATGCGTAGCATCCTCATACCATTCCATGCTAACATGTCCATATGATGATTGTGATGATAATGATGTATATATATATGCGTAGAGGCATGTTAGCATGATATTGGCATCATCACCATATGATTGCATAGTGAGAGATTGATGATGAGGTGATGATGATATGATGTGATATGAGATGATGAGGTGAGAAAGATCCCTGTCGCTAAATCCTCTCCATGGGAAAGCCAGGTGGCAGAGGACAATATGATATGATGAAATATCCTTGTCACTAAATTCTCTCCTTGGGAGAGCCAGGTGGCAGTGGATTTGGGGATATACCTTCCTTAAATCACCATTAATTCGTGATGGTCCAGGGGAAGGAAAGCCACGGTCCTAGCTTTAGTGTAACCATTGGCCGGATTGCATTAGAGTAAGGTGAGCTTGGTGATGTCTTGGAATCAATCTTCACAGACTGTTGAAAGGGAATCATCTATTGAAATGTCTTATGATGACGACAGCTCGTGGTTCTAGCAGTGTATGAGGGAGAACATGCATACCATTTATTAACATTGCATTGCACGACTGTGTGGGTCAGTATATATATTGTATGTGGTAGTCCTCGGTTATTGAGACATTGTCTCACACCCCTCTCCTATGACTAACCTTTTAGGTGACGGTTCTGACACTGGTCCGGAGAAGACGCAGGAGTAGCTACGTATGTGGGAATAGTCTATGTAATGTTTGTAATATTTGTAATGTTGAATATTGTATCTTGTGCCAAGTAGGATAGAATGGTTTGTAAGGAATATTTGGATAAGGTATAAATTGTATGGATTATGTATGTTGTATGTATGGTTGCGTGGTTTCGGATGTTCAGAAGTATGTATGTTAGCGTTTGTGAGCCCAGAGTGGTTTGGGCCCTTGTTGCTATGGTTTAGGGCCTGTAGCCTATTTTGTTAAGATGGTTTCCGAGGGGTCAAATCTCAGAGGAATGGTTCCTTTGAGGTGAAACCTCTTTGGACAAGTTGGTTTAGGGGATTTGGACCTGTATGAATGGTTGTTGAGTGTCCATTTGTCTTTGGTGGTAATTGGATGTGGTTAGTGGTGTGTTTTGGTCAATAAGTGGCCAAAATAGTGTCGATGGTCCAGAATCTCCATATGGAGTTGGATTGAGGTGTAATGGTGTCTCTGGCTAGATTGGAACTGGATTGACTTGTAGGAGTTGGAATCAAGTCAATCGGAGGTCGGAGCATAAAGTTATGTGCATCAGAAGTTCACCCCGGAGTATGAAAGTTGCTGATATGGCATATCAGCATGGGGTGCCGTGGCTCCAGAGTCCAAGCCATGGTGCCAGTGAATCCAGAAGAGATGAAGAAACAGGGAAGGCCAGAGCCGCGGTGATACTGTAGCGGCCATGGCCCCCAGCACTATTTGTGGTGTGTTGGGAGTCGTTTCCGCTGTTTTGAAGTTTTGGAGTGTTGCTTTAAGGTATTGGGGTTGTGTTTAGTTAAGCATTGAAGTTTTTTGTTAAGTCTGGAGGTGTCAAGAGGTAGGGTGTTACAGAGGACATATGACCCTTCTTGTTGCAGAAGTGGCATGTGGAGAAAGGGCTAGAAGAAAGAGATGCATGTCTGAAATAATGACTATAATATTTGTTCTTTTGATTTCTAGGAGTTGGGAATGACCCTATGTTCTGAGTTGTTTTACGCCCATTAGCATGCACAAAGTTTCTTAGGTAAAGGTTCTGCTTCTTGACTCTTAATTTTTCTTTGACTGCACATGGATCATATCCTAGACCAGTTTTGTTCTGACTCACAGTTTGATTTCCCAGTAATACTCTCAGCATGTCCTCACCTTTAGTGAGTTTGGTCAGAGTCTTGTGGAGATAATTATTCTTATCTCTCAACTCAATGCGTGAGACACAAACAGAGGTGGATGAAGAGGAAAACTGTGAAGCAGTGCAAGATGTATGAGACTCACTCTCAAGCTTGTGTATTTTCTTTTTGGCTTGACTTAGTTGTTTAGACATTTTGAGAAATTCAACCATCAGTTCATTAAAAGCACCATGTAATTCATTATAAGAAGGTTTAGAGTCATTTACCTTTGAATCATTGTCACTATCTTGATTGCAACTCTTCTCCTTCTCAGCAATCTCTTGAGTCATCAGACATAGGTTAGCAATCTCATTATCTCCTATTGCTTCCTCTTCATTTGAACTATCTCCCCAGATAGAAGATATAAAGGCTTTCTTCTTCTTCACTTTGTCAACCTTTTTGTCTTTCCCTTGTTTCTTGCTCAGTAGAGGACATTCCCATTTGATATGTCCAGGTTTCTTGCACTCGTAGCATATAATCAGGTCTTTATTTTCTTTCTTGCTACTGGTGGCTCCATCTTTCTTTGCAAACCTTATGAATTTCTTCTTTCCATACATTTTACCAAACTTCTTCACCAACATAGCCATCGTTACTTCATCTAGCTCAGCATCCTCCTCTGAATCATCATCATCATCTGATTCTATGTTGAGAGCCAAGCTCTTTTTCTTCTTGTTAGATGAGGTAGATTCCTTGAGAGCCATCAGCTTCCCTTCATATTCTTCAAGACTCCCAAAGAGGGCTGTCACAGATGTCATAGATTCACCCCTAGCTTCTTCTATTGTAGCCACCTTCGGTTGCCACTCAATGGGCAAAGCTCTGAGAATCTTTCTGACTTTCTTAGACTGGGTGTATTCCTTTCCAAGGCTCTTTAGTTAATTCACAATGAGGGTGAATATCTTCTGCAGATCCTTGATATTCTAACCCTCTTTCATCTTGAAGCTTTCATATTCTCCAATGCAAGTATTCAGCTTATTTTCTCTTATGCCAGTTGGTCCTTCATGAGCGATCTCTAGAGTATCCCACATGCCTTTGGCTATTGTACATTGAAAAATTCTGTAGAACTCATCTTGATTAAGAGGGCACTGACCAGACAGTGCTTAGCTTTAAAGTTGAGAAGGACCCTTCTCCTATCCTCCTCATTCCATTCCTCTTCGGGTTTCTCTTTGTATTTCCCATCATCTTGTAGTTTCATCAGAACAAAGTCTCTCTTCTGGATGACAGACCAAATATCCAAATCAATGGATTGAAGGTAAATCTGCATCCTCATCTTCCAATACCTATAATGCTCTCCACTAAAACCAGGAGGTCTGTTGGTGTTGTTTCCTTCTGGAAGGATGCCTTCACCAAAGCTAGCCATGTCTTCTCCCAGATTGTTAGATCCTTTAAACGGGAGTCCAGACTCTGATACCACTTGTAGCTCAGCTGGCTTCCCAAGAGGAGGGGTGAATTGGGAAGATTGAAATTTTTCTACAAAGTCGAAAAACCGTAGTGATACTAAAAAAAAACTGAAAACAAAGTAAAAAAAAAACTAAAGAGCAGAGGGAAGAGAACTCAATTATTTATCCTGATTCGGTCTATTCCACTTAACCTACGTCCAGTCCCTAAGCCACCACTTGGGATTTTTCCACTATCTCTTGCAAGATTTGAATAGGTTCTTGCAATGATCGTAGTACAACAGCACCAGCCCAAACTTCGGACTTAAACAAGTTTTCTCACTTTTCTCACTCAAGAGTAGGACTATCCTCCTTAGTATAATCTCACACTAAGTACTCTCTACAAGTGTTTAGATATTTTACAGAATGAAAAATTCTCTCAAAAGAGTAGATATGCAAGTTTAGATACAATGAATGAGCAAAACAGATGGTAGTTGAGCTTTGAAAGAATTAATAAATGAATCAATAGAGTTTTTGACATGTAAATTGTTTTTCTCATCCCCCAATAACTTAAATGAGGTTCGATTTATAGTCTTGGGACAGAACTATCCGTTGGAAACAAAGATTAGCCGTTACTCTTAATAAAATAGCCATTCACCTACCGCATTAAATACATTTGACAGAGGTTATGCGGATAACCTCCTCAGGTTATGCGAATAACGGGTAACTGTTTGCTTGTTTTTCAATGTGGAGCTTTTCATTATGCGGATAACCTAACTAGGTTATGCGGATAATGTACTACCTAGAATGACTAAGTTTTAGCTTAGAATCATTTTCCTGAAAACCCACTTAGTTATTAGAATAACGTTAATTTTTTCTCAAACTAAGTTTTCATGAAACTTAGGTTATTAGGATACCTCCCAAGGTTATGCGGATAACTTACTTTACCCTAGGAAAGTTCAAGTATTTTGAAATATAGGTTATGCGGATAACCTCCCTTAGTTATGCGGATAACCTATGTTACCATAGAAAAGTTCGAGTATTCTGAAATGTACGTTATGTGGATAACCTCCCTTGGTTATGCGAATAACTTGTTTTACCCAAAGGGTGCAAATGCTCTGTGACACACATTATATGGATAACCTACCTAGGTTATGCGAATAATGGGCTACACAATACCATTTTTTTTCACTGTTCACCTTGTTATGCGAATAAGATCCCTACCTTATTAGGATAACCTCCTATACAGGCTTGAGAACTCAATCTCCAAGCTGTGTTATGCAGATAACCTCAATCCCTTTTCATGAAATTGAGGGATGGACTTTGGAAAAGCTTTGAGATTGAGTCTTTATCCCCATAATCTCAAATGGTTATGCGTATAAGGTAAGATATTATCTTGAAAACAAGATAAACACTTTGAAACATCTTTGAAATTGAGATCTTATTCCCATAAGCTAAAATATTTTCATGAAAACAAATTGAGCACTTAGAATTGTTGAATCAAGAGTTTTGATGATTCCAAACCAACACTCAAGAGCTTGGATTGAAGATATCAAAGGAGATCAAAGTTGTTTCAAGTGAAGATTTTCTGAGTATTTGCTGTTAGATCTTTTGTAGGATCTTTAGTTTTAGTTGTGATTGGGTAAAAGATTTTGATTTGAGAAAAAGATGTTTTCAAACCTTGATTTGAAAATTAAATATTTACTTATTTGAAAAACACCCACAAACAGACGAAGTTTGAAAGTTTAAACTGAACTGTCAAGTTGGAAATTCAAACTTTGTCTTAGGAAATTTGAATTTCGAGCTAAAACTGAATAAGTCTGAAGAGATGGCTCTCTGTCAGACGAATTTTGGTTGTTCAAAATTCAAATTTTCATACAAATCTGAAAGAAGTCTTTTTGGTAACAGACGAACTTCACAATTTCAAAATTCAAATTTCAAGTAAAATGAAGTTTGTGAAAACCAAAGAAATTCGTCTGAAACTATGATAAAGTGCATCTGAAATAAAAAGAAATTGAGTTTGATAAATGCTCTCTGACAGACAAATTTTGGCTTTCCAAAATTCGAATTTTCATCTAAGTCTGAAAGAAGTTTCCTTCAAACAGACAAACTTTAAATCTTCAAAATTCGAATTTCAGACAAAACACAACTTATGAAAATGGAAGAAATTCGTCTGAAACAATGTTGAAGTTCATCTAAGATCAAGAAGAATCTGAGCTTCAAAACTACTTTCTGTCAGACGAACTTTGAACATTGAAAATTTGAATTTTAGAAGCTAAGTTCTTGAGTCTGTTGAAGTGTAACATTGACATACGAATGATAAGATCTTGCAACATTCTAATGATGAAGTTAGTCTGAAAAGAGTCTCTCTGACAGATGAACTTCACTCTTCAACATTCGAATTTTGAAGAAAGTGAACTACTGTGCCTCCTTTTAACGTACTGGGAACAGACGAATTTTGGGCTTCCAAAATTCGAATTTCGAGGGCACTATAGCAAATTGAAAACACTATTCACACTTAACTGAAAAACTTTCTTCTTGAAAATTCGTATGTCACATTGTGAAAATGTTCTGTAAGTTTCAAAATTCGAATTTCACTTCATGGACAGACGAACTTCGTACTGTAACGTTGGAAGCTTTAACCTTCGGTTCCTTCAAAATTCGTCTGTTGACCAACCAAAATTCAAATTTCAGTATGTCAGAAGCATTAAATGCGGTTGGTTAACGGATAGTTTTTCAGAGTAACCGTTGGATAACTTCCCCAACGGATAGATTAAGTCTCTAACAGACATTTGAGACCTAAATCTATAAATACAACAACATTTGAAGTTGTGGGTAGCGAATCTAACTTGTATATACCGAATTTCTATCAAAACTTCTTCTCAAGAGGTTTTACCCTCTAGCTTCAATATCTGTACTTTAACCTTCATATCTACTCTATTCAAGAGAGTTATATCATTGTAAACAATCTACTCTTCATCTGGAAGATAGATTTACTTGTGAGGGGAAATCACAAGGGGATTGGGAAGCACATTGTATAAGTGCTTAGAGAGAGTGAGAAAGCTCCAGAAAATAGAGCATACTCATTGTACTGTGGCATTAGCAAGAAGCCCGTTGAATTCTTGCTGTATAGTGAAAAATCTCAAGAGTGGTCTTGGGGACTGGACGTAGGTCAAGTGGTTAGACCGAACCAGGATAAATTTCTGAGTCTTCTACTCCCTTTCTTTACTTTTCAGCTTACTCTGTTTTATACGTTGCTTCCTTTAAACTGTGCTACCTTCACTTATCTCACTTTGTGCAGAAAAATTTCAATCTTCCCAATTCACCCCCTCTTGGGAAGTCAGCCTTGCTAACAAGTGGTATCAGAGCCTGGATTCCCAGTCAAAGGATCTCACAGTCTGGGAATTAAGATGGCTGGCTTTGGAGAGAGCATACTTCCTGAGGGGAACAACACTAACAGACCACCAGGCTTCAGTGGAGAACATTATGGGTACTGGAAGATGAGGATGCAGATTTACCTCCAATCAATTGATCTTGACATCTGGTCAGTCATTGAGAAAGGTGATTTCATCCCAATGGCTCTAACTGAAGATGGAAGATACAAAGAGAAGCTAGAAGCAGAGTGGAATGAGGAAGACAGAAGGAGAGTCCTGCTAAATTTCAAAGCAAAGCATTATTTAGTCAGTGCCCTGAACCAGGACGAATTCTATAGAGTCTAGCAATGCTCCACTGCCAAGGAGATGTGGGACACTCTATAGATTGCTCATGAAGGAACAAGTGGGGTCAGAGAGAACAAACTAAACACATGTATTGGAGAGTATGAAAGCTTCAGAATGACTGAAGGAAAAATTGTAAAGGAGCTGCAAAAGAGATTCACTCTCATTGTGAATCAATTGAAGAGCCTGGGAAAGAAGTACACTCAATCTGAAAAAGGAAGAAAGATACTCAGAGCTCTTCCTCTGGAATGGCAGCCTAAGGTGACAGCAATAGAAGAAGCCAGGGGAGAATCAACGACCTCTATCACAGCTCTCTTCGGTAGCCTTGAAGAGTATGAAGGGAAAATCAAAGCTCTCAAGGAAGCTGGGCTAGACAGAAAGAAGAAAGGCCTTGCCCTCAAAGCTGCTGATGAAAAGGAAGAGGAATCTGACGAAGGAGATGAGCTGGATGAGGAAACTCTGGCTATGATGGTCAGAAAATTCGAAAGATTCAACAACAAGAAGAAGAACAAGAGATTCTTCAAGAAAGGAGCAGCTAGTGAAAGTAAGAAAGAGGTAAAAAGAGCCTGTGACTTGCTATGAATGCAAGAAGCAAGGACACATCAAATGGGATTGTCCTCAATTCCTCAAAAAGCAAGAAAGAGAAAAGAAAGTTGCTGACAAAGGGAGAAGAAGAAAGCCTACATCTCTTCAATATGGGGCAACAGCTCAGATGAGGAAGAAGAGGATGAGGATGAGATTGCCAACATCTGCCTGATGGCACTTGCTTCTGAAGAAGCCGATCCCTCATGCAGCAGTGATCAGGAAGAAGAGGTATATGAATCTGAACCTTCCTATTCTGAGTTACTTGATGCATTTCATGAGCTTCATGATGAGTTTATTAAAGTTGCTAAAGAACTAAAACTGGCAAAGAGGAAGATTAATAAACTGGAATCACAAAGCAACATTTCTGAAATCACCTCTTTACCTACTACTGAATCTATTTGCTGCACTTCATGCACTCAGCTTAAGCAAACTAATGATTACTTAGTTAAAAGCATGTCTAGATTCACCAAAGGCAAAGATATGTTGATTGCCTTGATGGGGAGCCAAAGAATTTCACAAGGAAAAGCTGGTCTTGGCTATGATCCATGTGCTGTCAAAGAAAAGATTAGGAAGAAAAACCAAAATGCATATAGGAGATATTTTGTGCATGCTGAGAGCAATAAGAAGAAAAATAATGCATCACCTCACATTGAGACATATAATCAACCAAGGCATGCTAGACAGAAGTTTAATCTGCATTATTTTCTTCCTGCTTCTCAATCTAGCAGCCCTTTCACTACCTGTCATTTCTGCAACAAAAAGGGACACATTTCCAGTTCCTGTATTTTAAAGAAAAATGGACTTGGCAGGAAAGTTGAATGAGTTCCCAAAGTTGAATCTACATTTAGGAAAAGATCTACTAACCGAAAAGGACCCAAGCAAATTTGGGTACCTAAAAAGGAAACATGAATATTGTCTTGCAGGTTTGTCTTAAAGCTAAGAAGAGCAACAAATGGTATATGGACAGTGCCTGCTCAAGCCACATGATTGGTGATAAGGAGAAGTTCATCACCCTTAGAGACAAGAAAGGAGGAAAGGTGACCTTTGGAGGTGATCAATATGGCAAAATCGTTGGCATTGATATTGTGGGGAAAAATCCAGAAACATCCATTGAAGAGGTGCTGTTTGTAATTGGCCTCAACCACAATTTGCTGAGCGTGAGTCAGACCTGAGACAGAGGAAATTGGGTGCTGTTTGACTCAAAGTTTTGCCTGGTCATCAGAAAAAGTGATCACAAAGTAATCCTCAAAGCTCGAAGGGATGGTAACTGTTATACTATTGATCTTGATGAACTTCCTCCCTTGGATTCTATATGTTTAATTAGTCAGGATAATGATAGTTGGTTATGGCATATGAGATTAGCTCATGTTAACATGAATCAATTTTCTAAACTGGTTAAAAATGGGCTAGTAACTGGCCTGCCAAAAATATCTTTTGAGAAAGAGAAAGAATGTGACGCATGCTTAAGAGGGAAACAAACTAAATCATCTTTTAAATTTAAAAATATAGTTACCACAACTAGACCACTTGAATTGCTGCATATGGATTTAATTGGACCATCCAGGGTGAAAAGTCTTGGTGGTAATTTGTATGTGCTTGTAATTGTAGATGATTATTTTATATTTACTTGGACATTATTTCTCTCCTCTAAAAGTGATACCTTTGATGCATTTGTAACCTTAGCTAAGAAAGTGCAAAATGAGAAAGGTATTTCTATTGTGTCAATCAGGTCAGACCATAGAGGAGAGTTTGAAAATGCATACTTCCTGGAGTACTACAATGAGCATGGGATTGACCACAACTTCTCAGCTCCAAGGACTCCTCAACAGAATGGGGTAGTAGAGAGGAAGAATTGAACCATTGGAGAGATGGCCAGAGCTATGCTGAATGAAAAGGGACTCTCTCAAGTGTTTTGGGCTGATGCAGTAAATACAGCAAGCTACATCATAAACAGAGCCTACATCAGATCAATCCTTGGGAAGACTCCATACGAGCTGTACAAGGGAAGAAAGCTTAATCTGTCCTATCTCCATGTGTTCGGATGCAAATGCTTCATTCACAACAATGGAAAAGAAAATCTGGGTAAGTTTGATGCCAAATCCGATGAAGGTATATTTCTGGGCTATTCTAGTAGGAGTAAGGCATATAAAGTTTATATCAAAAGATCAAATGTGGTAGAAGAGTCTGTGCATGTTGTTTTCATTGAAAATGAAATTGTTTCAAAACATATTACCAATGAGGATGATCTTGCTTTCAACTTTGAAAAACTGGGTACTTCCGATAAAAGTAAAACTGAACTTCCAAAGATATCTGAATTTGTCAACACAGAGGAAGATATCCAGGAGCAAGAGTTTGATGAAAATAATGAAGAAACATCTCAAGAACTCCCTAGAGCTTGGAGATATCAAAGAAATCACCCTGTTGATCAAGTGATAGGGGATGTTCAAGAGAGAGTCAAAACCAGAAAATAGTTAAGGGATCAAATATTGAATTATGCTTTCATTTCTCAAATTGAACCCAAATGTGCTGAAGAAGCCTTAACTGATGATTACTGGATTTTGGCTATGCAAGATGAACTAAATCAATTTGAAAGAAATCAAGTTTGGGATTTGGTGCCTAGGCCCAAGAATCATCCTGTTATTGGTACCAAATGGGTTTTCAGAAATAAACTTGATGAATCTGGAACAATAATTAGAAATAAAGCTAGACTGGTTGCTTAAGGGTTTAATCAGGAAGAATGTATTGATTTTGAATAAACCTTTGCACCAGTAGCTAGACTAGAGGCTATAAGAATACTGCTGGCATATGCATGCATGAAAAACATTTTACTATATCAAATGGATGTAAAGAGTACATTTCTAGATGGATATATCATGGAAGAGGTTTATGTAGATCAACCTCCAGGTTTTGAGGATTCTACTAAACCAAACCATGTTTATAAACTAAAGAAGGCTCTTTATGGTTTAAAACAAGCCCTTAGAGCATGGTATGAGAGACTGAGCAATTTTCTGACTGAAAAGGGGTTCAATAGAGGCAGAGTTGACACAACTTTATTTACTAAGAAAGAAAATAAAGATTTACTAATTGTTCAAATCTATGTTGATGATATCATTTTCGGTGCTACTAATGAAGCTCTTTGCAAGAAATTTTCTGAGTTAATGCAGGGACAATTCGAGATATCTATGATGGGTGAACTCAACTTCTTCCTTGGACTGCAAATCAGACAGCTTGATGATGGTATCTTTCTCAGTCAATCCAAGTATCTAAAGGAGCTGCTAAAGAAGTTTGGAATGGAGAATGCCAAACCAATGGGAACACTTATGGCTACTGCAACCAAGCTGGACATGGATGAGAGTGGGAAGACATTTGACATTACTCAGTACAGAAGAATGATTGGATCCCTGCTGTACTTGACTGCCAGCAGACCTGACATCATGTTCAATGTCTGTATGTGTGCCAGGTTCCAATCATATCCTAAAGAAACCCATGCAATAGCTGTAAAAAGAATATTCAGATATCTTATTGGAACATCACAGATGGGTCTTTGGTATCTAAAAGGCAATGGAGAAGATCTCAAAGGATACACTGATGCTGATTTTGCCGGATCCAAAACTGACAAAAAAAGCACAAGTGGAACTTGTCAGCTTCTTGGAGGATCCCTAGTTTCATGGTTCAGCAAGAAGCAAAATAGTGTGGCCTTATCCACTGCAAAAGCTGAGTATGTTGCAGCTGGAAGCTGTTGTGCCCAAGTCATCTGGATGAAGCAGCAGCTCGAAGACCTTGAGGTTAAAATGAAAGAGATACCAATCATGTGTGACAACCAAAGTACCATAAATATCACCAAGAATCCTGTCATGCATTCAAGGACAAAACACATTGAAGTTAGGCACCACTTCATAAGGGATCACGTTCTGAAAGGAGAAGTCAGATTGGAATACATCCCAACAGAGGATCAAGTTGCTGACATACTCATAAAGCCTCTATCAGAAGACAGGCATTGCAAAATAAGAAGAGAATTGTGAATGGTAAATCCCAATGAACTGTAAGTTATTCCTATGTAATTCTGTCTTTAGAATTTTCAATATTAAAATTAATTCTAACTTCAGCATCGGAGAATGTTTAATTTAAGTTGCAGGTGCTCCTCACTAGTTTCAATGGCAATAAACTTGAAGATTAGAGCACACCAGAATGGAACAACCAGAAAGACAAGTAACTGACAAAAATCCTAAGTTCTGGATCCATTCTGTAAGTGTTTAAAGATGAAATTCGTGTTTTAAATATGTGTTAGACGTATTTTGCTTCATAAATTATGCTTTTGAACTGGTCAACGTGGTCAACATTCGAATTTTTGCTGACCAACAGACGAACTTCGGCCTGATATGCCTTGGAACAGTTCTCAGTAATGCCTCGAAATTCATCTGTTGGACCTTGGAAGTTCGAATTTTCAAAAACAAAAATTTCATAATTATGATCGTCCATAACTGTTATACTAATTTTCGCTTCTTAACATACGAATGTTGGACAACCTTTACAAAAGTTGAAAAATTCGAATTTTCAGTTCAAAATTCATCTGTTGAATCATGATCTTCATGATTGAATGCTTGAAAGATGAAGTTCTGCATGCTTAATTCGTCTATTGGTTGATGTTTTGGTTATTGCCTGCTGTTTTCCTTTTCAACATTCGAACTTTGTTGTAACAAAATTCGTCTGTTGTTCTTGTATTGCTTGATCCAAGCCACTGTCAGAAGAACTTTCAGGATGAAAATTCATCAGTCAGTAAGCTTTGCTAAACGGTTTAACTTGTAACTGGCCGAAGTTCAAATTTTGACCCCTCAAAATTCGTCTGTCAGACGGTTACATACGTTAAATCCGACGGTTTTAATTCTCTTTTCAATCCTCTTAACTTGTCCAAAAACCGTCATTCTTCACCATTTAAACTTCCATTCGCATCCCATAAACCTATTCTTAGCCACATTCTGCATCATTCAACTGGGAAATGGCGAGAGTGAAGAATCCTGGAGCAGGATAAGCTAGAACTCGGCCAAAAAGAACGGTCAAATCTCAATATGCTACAAAAGAAGGAGAGAAATCCAAGAGAAAGGCCAAACCCAGTAAAGCTACCCCTTCCAACCGCCAGAAATCATCATCTAATGCAGATTCGCAGAAAGCTGGACCCTCCTCACCAAAAACTGCGGTTCCTTCGGTTGATACTGCTGCTGTTGCTTCCTCTTCTTCTACACAATCTGGAGAATATGAGCTTACTACACTGCCACTGTGGAGCACTCCTGAGATTCAAGAAGAGTATTCTACCAAGTTTTCCAGCAAAAAGGTAATCAAGCCTCACTGTGCAAATATGGAACAATTTTTGATATCCAACAACCTTGATACTGCAATATGGTTGATAAGATATAAAAATCTGTTGGAAATTGCTGAAAAATATGATGATGAGGTAGTGAAGACTTGGTATGCCTCCCTTCAATATAACAGCAAGAAGATGAAATAGGAGGTCACCTTGAGATTAAGAACCATTTGGCTTGCTGATGAAACCTTCAATGAGGTGCTGGAAATCCCAGGACAAGATGGGCTGAAAGTTGACATCACAGCCTCTGGATATATGGATGAGGCAAGTACAACTGATGAAGAAGGTGGACCCTTCCTAAACTACAAGGAGAACACCATCTTGGACACCTTATTCAGGAGAAGGGAGAACAGGCTAACGATAAATCTTTTGAAGCCCACAGACCTAAGTGTACAAGTAAGGATCCTGCACTACATAGTGTCCAGGACCATATTCAACAAGGGTGGCAGCTTCAATTTGATAACAAGGGCAGAGGCTCATGTGATGACTGCTATCATATGTGGGAAGCTGATTAATATGGGTCATATCATCCTCTAGCGAATGATAAAGGCAAGGGATCAGAGGAAGGACTCCACACTCCCCTATGCAACAATTATTTCAAGAATCCTGCAGCATGCTAGGATTCAACACATTGAAAAGGGGAAAGGGAAACTCACTGAGGCATTCAAAGAAGAGGAACTGCAAAGGATGGGCATTGAAAGAGATGAAGGACGATGGGTTGGAAAGGGAGCAGGGAAATTTGAAGACTTGTTCTTTGTTGCTGATGCATCCCTCCAACAAGAAGGCACTTCTAAGGCCCCTGGCAGATCTGTACCTCAGCCTTCTCAGCCTATTCCATCTCCCTCCAGGCCTACTCATCCTCCTTCCACTCCCTCCTCACAGGCCAAGCCAACAAAGATCTCTGAGTTGTTTGACAGTCTGTCAACACTCATTCTCAGCATTAGGGATGAGCAAAATGCCAAATTTGCTCATCTGCAAGATCAGATCCAGCAGTTGGCTATGAATATGAAGGTGGTGGCTGATGCTTATGAAGAGATAAGAAATGCAATTCCTACCACTTCAGCTCCACCTCAGCCTGGTATCCCTGAGCCTACTCTGTCTCCAACTCCTGAGCCTCCAAGCCCCTTCGAGATTGCCTCCTCTGACCATGATGATGATACAGATGGTGCTGGTGCAATGAGGACACCAAGTCCTGGTCCACCCCTGGACTATGGATTGGAAGAAGAAAGACTTCAAGAGACAAGCCCTCTTGAGCCTATGCAAGAAGATGCTCCAGATTCAATTCTGTACATTCAAGAATAAGAGCAAGTTGAAAGACTGGTTGCAGCCATTTCAACCTCTTCTATGCCAGGAGGAGCAAGCAATGAGGAAAGAAGCATTGTACCTGTTGTTGATTATCTTGCCATTGCTCACAATGCTCTGCTGCAAGCTCAAAGGAGAAGGCTGGAAGAAATGTTTCCTCCTGCTGAATTAGCCTCTCAGTCCTTTGCTGCCTATGGGCTTTCAGAGGAACAGAGAGCTCAACTAGCTCTTTCCAGACAGGAAATGCAAGAGCTGCTTGAGGTCTCTGATAATGATGGTGATGAAGAACCTAGCCCTGAGCATGCGGCATCAGTTCAGCCAGAGATTCCTTTTGCTCCTATGCCTCTTCGTGCTGTTCCTCTCACTCAGATTCCTCCTTCAATGGACTTTGTTAGGCTTTCTGATGATGCCAAAAAGGGGGAGAAGACGAAGCAAACTGGGACCAAGCAAGCTGGAAAATTTGCTGAGTCATCCGGGAAAAGAAAGACATACAGCAAGAAGACTAAGCCAAAGAAGAAGTGATGATTTTAGATCTTAGGCTGAATCTTCCTGTTGTATCTTGTTTTAGTTGTTTGATTGTATTTGCTTGTTTGATGTTTTGAGAACTGATCTTAAATTGAAATATGTATTGCAACAATTTGATTAAATGTATTATGTTCTTGGTTGCAATGTTTTGGGCTTTGAATCTCTTCACTTAATCTGTTGGAAATGATATCTTATGAACTGTAATGCATATGTTGAGGGGGAGCTTGTGAAAGCAAACCCAAGTACTAATCCAGTGTGTGAGTTGTTTTGTCATCATCAAAAAGGGGAAGAATGTTGAATCAAGAGTTTTGATGATTCCAAACCAACACTCAAGAGCTTGGATTGAAGATATCAAAGGAGATCAAAGTTGTTTCAAGTGAAGATTTTCTGAGTATTTGCTGTTTGATCTTTTGTAGGATCTTTAGTTTTAGTTGTGATTGGGTAAAATATTTTGATTTGAGAAAAAGATGTTTTCAAACCTTGATTTGAAAATTAAATCTTTACTTATTTGAAAAACACCCACAAACAGACGAAGTTTGAAAGTTTAAACTGAACTGTCAAGTTGGAAATTCGAACTTTGCCTTAGGAAATTCGAATTTCGAGCTAAAACTGAATAAGTCTGAAGAGATGGCTCTCTGTCAGACGAATTTTGGTTGTTCAAAATTCAAATTTTCATACAAATCTGAAAGAAGTCTTTTTGGTAACAGACGAACTTCACAATTTCAAAATTCAAATTTCAAGTAAAATGAAGTTTGTGAAAACCAAAGAAATTCGTCTGAAACTACGATAAAGTGCATCTGAAATCAAAAGAAATTGAGTTTGATAAATGCTCTCTGACAGACGAATTTTGGCTTTCCAAAATTCGAATTTTCATCTAAGTCTGAAAGAAGTTTCCTTCAAACAGACGAACTTTGAATCTTCAAAATTTGAATTTCAGAAAAAACACAACTTATGAAAATGAAAAAAATTCGTCTGAAACAATATTGAAGTTCATCTGAGATCAAGAAGAATCTGAGCTTCAAAACTGCTTTCTGTCAGACGAACTTTGAACATTGAAAATTCAAATTTTAGAAGCTAAGTTCTTGAGTCTGTTGAAGTGTAACATTGACATACGAATGATAAGATCTTGCAACATTCTAATGATGAAGTTAGTCTGAAAAGAGTCTATCTGGCAGATGAACTTCACTCTTCAACATTCAAATTTTGAAGAAAGTGAACTACTGTGCCTCCTTTTAACGTACTGGGAACAGACGAATTTTGGGCTTCCAAAATTCAAATTTCGAGAGCACTGTAGCAAATTGAAAACACTGTTCACACTTAACTGAAAAACTTTCTTCTTGAAAATTCGTATGTCACATTGTGAAAATGTTCTGTAAGTTTCAAAATTCAAATTTCACTTCATGGACAGACGAACTTCGTACTGTAACGTTGGAAGCTTTAACCTTCGGTTCCTTCGAAATTCGTCTGTTGACCAACCAAAATTTGAATTTCAGTATGTCAGAAGCATTAAATGCGGTTGGTTAACGGATAGTTTTTCAGAGTAACTATTGGATAACTTCCCTAACGGATAGATTAAGTCTCTAACAGACATTTGAGACCTAAATCTATAAATACAACAACTTTTGAAGTTGTGGGCAACGAATCTAACTTGTATATACCAAATTTCTGTCAAAACTTCTTCTCAAGAGGTTTTACCATCTAGCTTCAATATGTGTACTTTAACCTTCATATCTACTCTATTCAAGAGAGTTATATCTTTGTAAACAATCTACTCTTCATCTGGAAGATAGATTTACTTGTGAGTGGAAATCACAAGGGGATTGGGAAGCACATTGTATAAGTGCTTAGAGAGAGTGAGAAAGCTCCAGAAAATAGAGCATACTCATTGTACTTTGGCATTAGCAAGAAGCCCGTTGAATTCTTGCTGTATAGTGAAAAATCTCAAGAGTGGTCTTGGGGACTGGATGTAGGTCAAGTGGTTAGACCGAACCAAGATAAATTACTGAGTCTTCTACTCCCTTTCTTTACTTTTTAGCTTACTCTGTTTTATACGTTGCTTCCTTTAAGCTGTGCTACCTTCACTTATCTCACTTTGTGCAGAAAAATTTCAATCTTCCCAATTCACCCCCTCTTGGGAAGTCAGCCTTGCTAACAAGAATCAGTTTGAGATTGAGCCTTTTTCCACATTAGATAGCTCTTTTCTTGAAAATCATTTTTGAAATCATGAGTTAAGAACTAATCACTTAATTAGTCATCTCATTTAATATTAGGTTAATTGAAATTCAAAGCTCAACTGCCTTCTTTTACAAATAAGTTCCTTAAATATGTGTGAAACAGTTCTTCAATCAACAGGAAGCTCCAACTTTGTTCTTCATTTCACTTGTGTTCCTTTGATATTGGATCTCCCAAGCTTATTTGTTTTCGAATCATCAAAACATTTGAATTAACAATTTTCACATCAATTTCTTGCAACAGCAAACAGATTAGATCCAAGGTAGTGCTTCGGTGTTCAAAACGAACCACACAATTTGGATAAGCTTGAGCAGTTCTTATTGAAACTCCCTTGGGTGTGGACACTGACAACTCAAAAGGCAACCCCATTGCCACAATACCCAATCTCTGAGCACAATCAAAAGAAATGAAGGAATGTGATGCACCTGAGTCAAAGAAAGCATGAATAAAGTAACTATTGAGTTTAAGTTTACCTCTAATCAAGTTAGGTGCTGCATCCGCTTCCTGTCGGGCGATGGCAAAAACTTGTCCGGGCATCATGGACCTCCTCATTGCATCATCACGCCTTGGCTCCCAACAATTCTGCAACAAATGACCTGGTCTCCTACAATTATAACAAGTCAAGCAGGGACAGTCACCATGGCTAAACCCGCATTTTGTGCACAGATTTGATGCACTACCTATCCCGTACTGAGATGGAGCGGAGTCCCTTCCCATATTCTCACTTTGACTTGAACTCCCCTATTCAAAGCCTCCTCGATAAAAGGGTCCTCTGCTACATCGACCTCTGTTGGACTAATCTCAACCAAACCTACCTCTTTCTCTGCCATGACGGCCTTCATTATGATGGTCTTTTCCTCCACTAGAACCTGTACTACCACCGCCACTACCACTACCTGATTCACTTCCTTTACTGATTCCTCCTATAGGTCCTAGGTGAGAAAAGGCCTGAATCATGGAATTCCTTTTATGGTCCTTAGCCTCCTTCATCAGTATATACATGACACGAATCTTCGCACACAAGTCCTCAAAGGACACAAACTCCACCACAAATAGCCGCTCCTTTATCTTTGGATGGGCTCCCTCGAACAACCTCTGAGCCATCCACCTATCATCAGGGTAATTATTCAAATAAGTGGAATATTTTGCCAAGTCCAAAAAATGATCAATATAGTCATCTGCTGACAAATTCCCTTGTTGAAAAGTTAGGAACTCGGTCTTCTTTTGCATCATTAAGGCTGGAGGGATGTAATGTGTAAAGAACCGCTCCTTAAACTGTTCCCAAGTCATAGGAGGATTCATTGCTTCAACATTCAGGAGAACACTCCTCCATAATCTCTTGGCCTTCTTTTCAAGCTTAAATGCCGCCAATTGCACCCTTTGCTCCGAGGTGCAATCCATTACACTGAAGATATTCTCCAATTATTCTATCCAATCTTCAGCATGTGAAACATCCATGACACCTTCAAAAGCCAGAGGATTGAACTTTTGAAAGTCCTTCAATTACGAAGAGATACCCCTTCTTCCAACTCTTGGGGCTCTCTAAGGCTCCACCACATTTTCATCCTGTCCTATATTTAGATTCACAAACATACCGGCCTCTTCATTCACTTCATCCTGCTCTTCCCTATCCATTCGCTCTTGCAACCTATTCAACGTCTCCCCCTGAGTATTCACCTGACTACTGAGGCCAGCCAGCATCTCATGCATCAACCTTATGAGATCACTGTTACTCAATCTTCCTCTTCGAGACATCCTTCCTACACACAAGCAACAACATATTCAATAATATGGTTCTGGACTAGCATTGCAGTGGGAATATAGTCTATGTATTTAAAATTGTGCCAAGTAGTACTTCAAGTAGAAACAATGGCCCAAAACTATTGCTCTAATACCAAAATGTAACACCATACTGTTAGCAAGGCTGACTTCCCAAGAGGGGGGTGAATTGGGAAGTTTGAAATTTTTCTGCACAAAGTGAAGTAAGTGAAGATATCACAGTATAATGAAAACAATGCGTGAGGCAGAGCAAGGTGAAAAGTAAAGATAAGGAGAAGAGAACTCAGTGATTTATCCTGGTTCAGTCTATTCTCTTGACCTACATCCAGTCCCCAAGACACCTCTTGAGATTTATCCACTATACAACAAGAATTTCAGTGGGCTTCTTGCTAAGGCCACAGTACATGAGTATGCTCTGTTTCTAAGCTCTCTCAAAACTCTCCAAGCACTTTCACTATGTGCTACCCAATCCCCTTGTGAATACCCCCCACAAGTAAATCTATCTCGAAGATGAAGAGTAGATTGATTACAATGAAATAACTCTCTTGAAAAGAGTAGATATGAAAGTTTAAGTACAAGTATAGAAGTTCAGAGGGTAAAAGCTTTTGAGAAAAGATTCAGCAGAAATTCGGTGTATATAAGTTTGATTCTCTTTTCACAACTTCAAATGATGTTGTATTTATAGATTTAGGTCTCAAATATCCATTAGAGACTAAATCTATCCATTGGGGAAGTTATCCAACGGTTACTCTGAAAAACTATCCGTTTATTAACCGCATTTAATGTTTCTGACATACTGAAATTCGAATTTTGGTTGGTCAACAGACGAATTTCGAAGGAACCAAAGATTAAAGCTTCCAACGTTACAGCACAAAGTTCGTCTGTTCATGAAGTGAAATTCGAATTTTGAAACTTACAAAACATTTTCACAATGTGACATATGAATTTTCAAGAAGAAAGTTTTTCGGTTAAGTGTGAACAGTGTTTTCAATTTTCTACAGTGCCCTCGAAATTCGAATTTTGGAAACCCAAAATTTATCTGTTCCCAATACGTGAAAAGGAGGCACAGTAGTTCATTTTCTTCAAAATTCGAATGTTGAAGAGTAAAGTTCGTCTGTCAGAGAGACTATTTTCAGACTAACTTCATCATTCGAATGTTGCAAGTTCACATCATTCGTATGTCAATGTTTCATTTCAAAAGACTCAAGAACTTAGCTTCTGAAATTCGAATTTTAATGTTCAAAGTTTGTCTGTCAGAGAGCAGTTTTGAAACTTAAATCATTCTTGATCTTAGATGAACTTTAACATAGTTTCAGACGAATTTCTTCTATTTTCTCAATTTTTGTTTTGTTTGAAATTCGAATTTTGAATACTCAAAGTTCGTCTGTTGCAAAGAAGCATCTATCAGACTTATATGAAAATTCAAATGTTGGAAGTTCAAAATTCGTCTGTCAGAGAGCATTTATCAAACTCAATTTCATTTTGATTTTAGATGCACTTTATCATAGTTTCAGACGAATTTCTTTGGTTTTTACAAACTTCATTTTACTTGAAATTCGAATTTTGAAAGTGTGAAGTTCGTCTGTTACCAAAAGGCCTCTTTCAGACTAGATGAAAATTCGAATTTTGAACTACCAAAATTCGTCTGACAGAGAGCCATCTCTTCAGACTTATTCAGTTTTAGCTCGAAATTTGAATTTCTAAAGGCAAAGTTCGAATTTCCAACTTGAAAGTTCAGTTTAAACTTTCAACCTTCGTCTGTTGTGGGTGTTTTTCAAATATTTAAAGATCTAACATAAAATCAAAGTTTGAAAACATCTTTTCTTCAAATCAAAATCTTTTACCCAATCATAACAAAAACTAAGATTCTACAAGAGATCTAATTGCAAATACTCAGAAAATCTTCACTTTAGACAGCTTTGATCTCCTTTGATATCTTCAATCCAAGCTTTTGAAATGTTGGTTTGAAATCATCAAAACTCTTGTTTCAACATTCTCCCCCTTTTTGATGATGACAAAACAACTTACAAACTGGATTAGTACTTAGGTTTGCTTTCACAAGCTCCCCCTCAACATATGCATAAGATATCAAATCAACAGATTAAGTGAAGAGAGTTAAGGCACAAAACATTGCAACAAAGAGATCTATTCATTTAAACAAGAGTTGCTTGTACAGAAACAAATTAATCAAAGTTCAAACAACAAATCCAAACACAAAAACACAAAGTACAAAATATAACAAGAGGACTTAAGCCAAATCTCCAATCATTTCTTCTTGGACAAGGTCTTCTTGCTGTAGTATTTCCCTTTCTCTTTCCCAGATTGCTCAGCAGAAGGCTTTCCAGTTTGCTCAGACTTCTCCCCCTTTTTAGCATCATCAGGAAGGCCAACAAAATTAGTCGGAGGAGGAATCTGAGAGACAGGAATAGCACGAAGTGGCACAGGAGCAAAAGGGATTTCAGGTTCAGCTAGGGGCTCAGGGCTTGGTTCCTCGTCAGAGATTTCCAGCAGCTGCTGCATTGCCTGTCTGGAAAGAGCTAGTTGAGCTCTTTGTTCCTCTGAAAGTCCATATGCAGCATGAGAAGAAGAAGCTGGTTTAGTAGGAGGAAACATTTCTTCCATCCTTCTCCTCTGGGCTTCCAATAGAGCATTGTGAGCAATGGCAACAAAGTCAATAACAGGTACAAGGCTCCTTTCTTCATTGCTCACATCTTCTTGCAAGGAGGAGGTTGAAATGGCTGCAACCAGTTTTTCAACTTGCTCAGATTCTTGAATAGACAGAATTGAATCCTGAGCATCTTCTTGCATAGGCACATGAGGGCCTGTTTCTTGGAGTCCTTCTTCTTCTAATCCATAGTCCAAGGGTGGACCAGGACTTGGTGTTCTCATTGCACCAGCACCATCTATATCATCATCATCATGGTCAGAGGAGGCAATCTCGAAGGGACTTGGAGGCACAGGGGATGGAGACAGAGTAGGCTCAGGGACACCAGGCTGAGGTGGAGCTGAAGTGGTAGGAATTGCATTTCTTATCTCTTCATAGGCATCAGCCACCACCTTCATATTCACAGCCAACTGATGGATCTGATCTTGTAGATGAGCAAATTTGGCATTTTGCTCATCTCTAATGCTGAGAATGAGTGTTGACAGACTGTCAAACAACTCAGTGACCTTTGTTGGCTTGGCCCGTGAGGAGGGAGTGGAAGGAGGATGAGTAGGCCTGGAGGGAGATGGGATTGGCTGAGAAGGCTTAGGTACAGAACTTCTAGGGGCCTCAGAAGTGCCTTCTTGTTGGAGGGGTACATCAAAGAACAGGTCTTCAGATTTCCCTGCTCCCTTTCCAACCCATCGTCCTTCATCTCTTTCAATGCCCATCCTTTGTAGTTCCTCCTCTTTGAATGCCTCTGTTAGTTTCCCTTTCCCCTTTTCAATGTGTTGAATCCTAGCATGCTGCAGGATTCTTGAAATAATTGCTGCATACGGGAGTGTGGAATCCTTCCTCTGATCCCTTGCCTTTATCATTCGCTGGAGGATAATATGACCCATGTTAATCAGCTTCCCACGTATGATAGCAGTCATCACATGAGCCTCTGCCCTTGTTATCAAATTGAAGCTGCCACCCTTGTTGAAAATGATCCTGGACACTATGTAGTGCAGGATCCTGACTTGTACACTTAGGTCTGTGGGCTTCAACAGATTTATTGTTGGCCTGTTCTCCCTTCTCCTGAATAAGGTGTCCAAAATGGTGCTCTCCTTGTAGTTCAGAAAGGATCCACCTTCTCCATCAGCTGTGCTTGCCTCATCCATATATCTAGAGGCTGTGGTGTCAATTTTCAGCCCATCTTGTCTTGGGATTTCCAGTACTTCATTGATTGTTTCATCAGCAAGCCAGATGGTCCTTGATCTCAAAGTGACCTTCCATTTCTTTTTCGTGCTGTTATATTGAAGAGAGGCATACCAAGTCTTCACTACTTCATCATCATATTTTTCAGCAATTTCAAACAGATTTTTATATCTTAACAACCATAATGCAGCATCAAAGTTGTTGGATATCAGAAATTGTTCCACATTTACACAGTGAGGCTTGATTACCTTTTTGTTGGAAAACTTGGCAGAATACTCTTCTTGAATCTCAGGAGTGCTCCAAAGTGGCAGTGTTGTAAGCTCAAATTCTCCAGAATGAGTAGAAGAGGAGGAAGCCACAGCAGCAGTATCAGCAGAAGGAACCGCAGTTTTTAATGAGGAAGGTCCAGTTTTCTGTGAATCTGCCTTGGATGATGATTTCTGGCGTTTAGAAGGGGTAGCTTTACTGGGTTCGGCCTTTCTCTTGGATTTCTCTCCTTCTTTTGTAGCATATTGAGATTTGACCATTCTTTTTGGCCGAGTTCCAGCTTGTCCTGCTCCAGGGATCTTTACTCTCGCCATTTCTCAGTTGAAGAATGCAGAATGTGGCTGAGAATAGGTTTATGGGATGCGAATGGAAGTTTAAACGGTGAAGAATGATGGTTTTTAGACAGGAGTTAAGAGGATTGAAGAGAGAATCAGAACAGACTTAGAGAGGTTACAAATAGGGTTGCGTCTGTTCTTTGGAAAACCGTCGCATTTAACGTGTGTAACCGTCTGACAGACGAATTTTGAGGGGTCAAAATTCAAACTTCGGGCAGTTACAAGTTAAACCGTTCAGCACAGCTTACTGACAGATGAATTTTCATCTTGAAAGTTTGTCTGACAGTGGCTTGAAACAAGCAATACAAGCACAACAGACGAATTTTGTTTCACCAAAGTTCGAATGTTGAAAAGAAAAAGGCAGGCATCAATCAAACCATCAATCAATAGACGAACTAAACATGTAGAACTACATCTTTCAAGAATTCAACATGAAGGACATGATTCAACAGACAAATTTTGAACTGAAAATTCAAATTTTTCAACTTTTGTAAAGATTGTCCAACATTCGTATGTTAAGAAGTGAAAATTGGCATAACAGTGATGGACAATCATAACTATGAAGTTTTTGTTTTTGAAAATTCGAACTTTCAAGATCCAATCAGACGAATTTTGAGGCATCTTAGAAAATTGTTCCAAGGCATAACAGGCCGAAGTTCGTCTGTTAGTGAACTGAAATTTGAATGTTGACCATATTGACCAAGTCAAAAGCACAGTTTATGAAGCAAAATACGTCTAACACACATTAAGATGCGAATTTCATCTTTAAAAACTTACAGAATGAATCCAGAACTTAGAATTTACATCATTTACTTCATTTTCTGGTTGTTCCATTCTGATGTGCTCCAATCTTCAAGTTTATTGCCATTGTATCTTGTGGGGAGCACCATTCCCAATTCTCTCCTTATTTTGCAAAGCCTGTCTTCTGGTAGAGGTTTTGTGAATATATCAGTAACTTGATCCTCTGTTGGGATGTACTCCAATCTGACTTCTCCTTTTAGAACGTGATCTCTTATGAAGTGGTGCCTAACTTCAATATGTTTCGTCCTTGAATGCATGACAGGATTCTTGGTGATATTTATAGCACTTTGGTTGTCACATAGGATTGGTATCTCTTTTATTTTAACCTCAAGATCTTCAAGCTGCTGTTTCATCCAGATGACTTGGGCACAACAGCTTCCAGCTGCAACATACTCAGCTTCTGCAGTGGATAGGGCCACACTGTTTTGCTTTTTGCTGAACCATGAAACCAGGGATCCTCCAAGGAACTGACAAGTTCCACTTGTGCTTTTTCTATCAGTTTTGGATCCTGCAAAATCAGCATCAGTGTATCCTTTGAGGTCTTCTCCATTGCCTTTTGGATACCAAAGACCCATCTGTGATGTTCCAATAAGATATCTAAAAATTCTTTTCACAGCTGTTGCATGGGATTCTTTGGGGCATGATTGGAACCTTGCACACATGCAGACACTGAACATAATGCAAGGTCTGCTAGCAGTTAAGTACAGCAGGGATCCAATCATTTTTCTGTACTGAGTAATGTCAAACATCTTCCCATTCTCATCCATGTCCAGTTTAGTTGCAGTAGCCATAGGTGTTCCCATTGGCTTGGCATTCTCCATTCCAAACTTCTTTAGCAGCTCCTTTAGATACTTGGATTGACTAAGAAAGATACCATCACCTTGCTGTTTAATTTGCAATCAAAGGAAGAAGTTGAGTTCACCCATCATAGACATCTCGAATTCTCTCTGCATTAACTTAGAAAATTTCTTGCAAAGAGCCTCATTAGTAGCACCAAAAATAATATCATCAACATAAATTTGAACAATTAGTAAGTCTTTATTTTCTTTCTTAGTAAATAAGGTTGTGTCAACTTTGCCTCTAATGAACCCCTTATCAGTTAAGAAATTGCTCAGTCTCTCATACCATGCTCTATGGGCTTGTTTTAAACCATAAAGAGCCTTCTTCAGTTGGTAAACATGGTTTGGTTTAGTAGAATCCTCAAAACCTGGAGGTTGATCTACATAAACTTCTTCCATGATATATCCATTTAGAAAGGCACTCTTTACATCCATTTGATATAGTAAAATATTTTTCATGCATGCATATGCCAGCAGTATTCTTATAGCCTCTAGTCTAGCTACTGGTGCAAAGGTTTCTTCAAAATCAATACCTTCTTCCTGATTATACCCTTTAGCAACCAATCTAGCTTTATTTCTGATTATTGTTCCAGATTCATCAAGTTTGTTTCTGAAGACCCATTTAGTACCAATAACAGAATGATTTTTGGGTCTGGGCACTAAATTCCAAACTTGATTTCTTTCAAATTGATTTAGTTCATCTTGCATAGCCATAATCCAGTATTCATCAGTTAAGGCTTCTTCAGCACGTTTGGGTTCAATTTCAGAAATGAAAGCACAATTGAGCATTTGATCCCTTAACTGTTTTCTGGTTTTGACTTTCTCTTGAACATTCCCTATTACTTGATCAACAGGGTGATTCCTTTGATATCTCCAAGCTCTAGGGAGTTCTTGAGCTGTTTCTTCATTATTTTCTTTATCAAACTCTTGCTCCTGGATATCTTCCTCTGTGCCAACAGATTCAGATATCTTTGGAGGTTCAGTTTTACTTTTGTCAGAAATTCCCAGTTTTTCAAAATTGAAAGTAAGATCATCCTTATTGGTAACATGTTTTGAAACAGTTTCATTTTCAATGAAAACCACATGCACTGATTCTTCTACTACATTTGTTCTTTTATTATAAACCCTATAAGCCTTACTCCTACTTGAATAGCCCAAAAATATACCTTCATCGGATTTGGCATCAAACTTACCCAGATTTTCTTTCCCATTGTTGTGAATGAAGCATTTGCACCCAAACACATGGAGGTGTGACAGATTTGGCTTTCTTCCCTTGTACAGTTCATATGGAGTCTTCCCAAGGATTGGTCTGATGTAGGCTTTGTTTATGATGTAACTTGCTGTATTCACTGCATCATCCCAGAACACTTGAGAGAGTTCCTTCTCATTTAGCATAGCTCTAGCCATCTCTCCAATGGTTCTGTTCTTCCTTTCCACCACTCCATTTTGTTGAGGAGTTCTTGGTGCTGAGAAGTTGTGGTCAATCCCATGCTTATTGCAGTACTCCAGGAAGTATGCGTTTTCAAATTCTCCTCCATGGTCTGACCTGATAGACACAATAGAAATACCTTTCTCATTTTGCACTTTCTTAGCTAAGGTTACAAATGCATCAAAGGTATCACTTTTAGAGGAGAGAAATGATGTCTAAGTGAATATAGAATAATCATCTATAATTACAAGCACATACAGATTACCACCAAGACTTTTCACCCTGGATGGTCCAATTAAGTCCATATGCAACAATTCAAGTGGTCTTGTTGTGGTAACTACATTTTTAGATTTGAAGGATGATTTAGTTTGTTTTCCTCTTAGGCATGCATCACATTCTTTATCCTTTTCAAAAGATATTTTAGGTAGACCAGTTACTAGCTCATTTTTAATCAGTTTAGACAATTAATTCATGTTAACATGAGCTAATCTCCTATGCCATAGCCAACTATCATTATCCTGACTAATTAAACATACAGAGTCCAAGGGAGGAAGTTCATCAAGGTTAATAGTATAACAGTTACCATCCCTTTGAGCTTTGAGGATTACTTTGTGATCACTTTTTGTGATGACCAGGCAAAACTTTGAGTTAAACAGCACCCAGTTTCCTCTGTCACAGGTCTGACTCATACTCAGCAAATTGTGGTTGAGGCCAATTACAAACAATACTTGTTCAATGGATGTTTCTAGATTTTTGCCTACAATGTCAATACCAACAATTTTGCGGTATTGATCACCTCCAAAGGTCACCTTTCATCCCTTCTTGTCTCTAAGAGTGATGAACTTCTCCTTATCACCAGTCATGTGACTTGAGCAGGCACTGTCCATATACTGTTTGTTGCTTTTCTTAGCTTTGAGACAGACCTGCAAAACAAGGTTTATGTTTTCCTTTTAGGTACCCAAATTTGCTTGGGCCCTTTTCTATCAGTAGTTATTTCCCTAGATGCAGATGCACCTTTGGGAACCCATTCAACTTTCCTGCCAAGTCCATTTTTCTTCAAAGCATAAGAACTGGAAGTATGTCCCTTTTTGTTACAGAAATGACAGGTAGTGAAAGGACTGCTAGATTGAGAAGCAGGAAGAAAATAATGCAGATAATATTTTTGTCTAGTATGCCTTGGTTGATCATATGTTTCAATGTGAGGTGATGCATCAATTTTCTTTTTATTGTTCTCAGCATGCACAAAATGTCTCATATATGCATTCTGATTTTTCTTCCTAATCTTTTCCTTGACAACACATGGATCATAGCCAAGACCAGCTTTTCCTTGTGATATTCTTTGGCTCCCCATCAATGCAAACAACATATCTTTACCTCTAGTGAGCCTAGACATGCTTTTAACTAAATAATCATTAGTTTGCTTAAGTTTAGTGCATGAAGTGCAGCAAACAGATTCAGAAGTAGGTAAAGAGACAGTTTCAGAAACTATGCTTTGAGACTCCAGCTTACTTATCTTTTTCTTTGCTAATTTCAGTTCTTTAGCAACTTTAATGAATTCATCATGAAGCTCATGAAATGCATCCAGTAATTCAAAATAGGAAGGTTCAGATTCATATACCTCTTCTTCCTGATCACTGCTGCATGAGGGTATGGCTTCTTCAGAAGCAAGTGCCATCAGACAAATGTTGGCAATCTCATCCTTATCTTCTTCTTCCTCATCTGAGCTGTTGCCCCATATAGATGAGATGTAGGCCTTCTTCTTCTTTCCTTTGTCAGTAGCTTTCTTTTCCTTTTCTTGTTTCTTGATGAATGGGGGGCAGTCCCACTTTATGTGTCCCTGCTTCTTGCACTCATAGCAAGTCACAGGTTCTTTTGTCTCTTTCTTGCTTTCTCCAGCAGCTCCTTTCTTGAAGAATCTCTTGTTCTTCTTCTTGCTATAGAATCTTCCGAATTTTCTGACCATCATAGCCAGAGTTTCCTCATCCAGCTCATCTCCTTCATCAGATTCTTCTTTCTTTTCATCAGCAGCTTTGAGGGCAAGGCCTTTCTTCTTTCTGTCCAGCACAGCTTCCTTGAGTACTTTGATTTTTCCTTCATATTCCTCAAGGCTGCCAAAGAGAGCTGTGACAGAAGCCATTGATTCTCCTCTGGCTTCTTCTATTGCTGTCACCTTGGGTTGCCATTCCAGAGGGAGAGCTCTGAGTATCTTTCTTACTTTCTCAGACTGAGTGTATTCCTTTCCCAGGCTTTTCAGTTGATTTACAATGAGAGCAAATCTCTTTTGAAGCTCCTTTACAGTTTCTCCTTCAGCCATTCTGAAGCTTTTGTACTCCCTAATGCACGTGTTCAGTCTGTTCTCCCTGACTCCAGATGTTCCTTCATGTGCAATCTGCAGAGTGTCCCACATCCCTTTTGCAGTGGAGCATTGTGAGACTCTGTAGAATTCATCCTGGTTCAGGGCACTGACTAAGCAATGCTTTGCTTTGAAATTCAGTAGGACCTTCCTTCTGTCCTCATCATTCCATTCTGCTTCCAGCTTCTCTTTGTGTCTTCCATCTTCAGTCAGAGCCATTGGAATGAAATCTCCTTTTTCAATGACTGACCAGATGTCAAGATCAATTGATTGGAGGTAGATCTGCATTCTCATCTTCCAGTACCCATAATGCTCTCCACTGAAGCCTGGTGGTCTGTTAGTGTTGTTCCCTTCAGGAAGTATACTCTCTCCAAAGCCAGCCATCTTAATTCTTACATCTCAATCTAGCAGTCCTTTTACCACCTGTCACTTCTGTAACAAGAAGGGACATTTTTCCAGTTCATGTACTTTAAAGAAAAATGGACTTGACAGAAAGGTTAAATGGATTCCCAAAGGTATATCTGTATCTAGGAAAAATACTACTGACAGAAAAGGACCCAAGCAAATTTGGGTACCTAAAAAGAAAATATGAACTTTGTATTGCAGATTTGTCTTAAAACTAGAAAGAACAATAAATGGTATATGGACAGTGCCTGATCAAATCATATGACTGGTGATAAGGAGAAGTTCATCATCCTTAGATACAAGAAAGGAGGAAAGGTGACCTTTGGAGGTGATCAATATGGAAAAATAGTTGGCATTGACATTGTGGGCAAGAATCTTGAAACATCCATTGAAGATGTGCTATTTGTAATTGGTCTCAACCATAATTTGCTAAGCTTGAGTCAGACATGTGACAAAGGAAACTGGGTACTGTTTGACTCAAAGTTCTACTTAGTCATCCGAAAAAGTGATCATAAAGTAATCCTCAAGGCTCAAAGGGATAGTAACTGTTATACTATTGATCTTGATAAACTTCCTCCCGTAGATTATGTATGTTTGATTAGTCAGGATAATGATAGTTGGTTGTGGCATAGAAGATTAGCACATATTAACATGAATCAACTATCAAAATTGGTTAAAAATGAGTTAGTCAGTGGCCTACCAAAAATTTCTTTTGAAAAAGACAAAGAATGTGATGCATGCCTAAAAGGAAAACAAACTAAATCATCATTTAAATCTAAAAACATGGTCACCACATCTAGACCTCTGCAACTATTACATATCGATCTAATAGGACTATCTAGAGTTAAGAGCATTGGTGGAAATCTGTATGTTCTTGTAATTATGGATGATTACTCTAGATTTACCTGGACATTTTTTCTTTCTTCTAAAAGTGATACGTTTGATGCATTTGTAACCTTAGCTAAGAAAGTACAAAATGAGAAAGGTATTTATATTGTTTCTTTCAGGTCTGATCATGGAGGAGAGTTTGAAAATTCATACTTCTTGGATTATTGTGATGAGCATGGAATTGATCACAACTTCTCAGGCCCAAGAACTCCTCAACAAAATGGAGTGGTGAAAAGGAAGAACAGAACAATTGGAGAGATGGCAAGAGCAATGCTGGATGAAAAAGAACTCTCTCAAGTATTTTGGGCTGATGCAGTAAACACAACAAGTTACATCATAAATAGAGCCTACATCAAACCAATTCTTGGGAAGACTCCTTATGAGTAATACAAAGGAAGGAAGCCAAACCTCTCACATCTACATGTATTTGGCTGTAAGTGCTTCATTCACAATAATGGAAAGGAGAATTTGGGTAAGTTTGATGAAGGTATATTTCTGGGCTACTCTAGTAGGAGTAAAGCATATAGGGTTTTTAATAAAAAATCTAAATTAGTAGAAGAATCTGTGCATGTAGTGTTTATTGAAAATGAAATTGTTTCTAAGCATGTCACTGGTGAAGATTATCTTATTTCAAACTTCAAGAACTTAGATCTTTCTGAAGAAGATAAAATTGAACCTCCAAAAATATCTGAATCTATTAACATAGGGAAAAATATTGAAGAGAAAGATTTTGAGAATGAGAACAATGAAGAAATATCTCAAGAGCTCCCTAGAGCTTGGAGATATCAAAGGAATCATCCAGTTGATCAAGTAATTGGGGATGTTCAAGAGAAAGTTAAAACCAGAAAATAGTTAAGAGACCAGATGATAAATTGTGCCTTCATTTCTCAAATTGAACCGAAATATACTGAAGAAGCCTTAACTGATGAATACTGGATTTTAGCTATGCAAGATGAATTGAATCAATTTGAAAGAAATCAGGTTTGGGATTTCGTGCCTAGACCCAAAAATCATCCTATCATTGGCACTAAATGGGTTTTTAGAAACAAACTTGATGAATCTGGAATAATAATAATAAATAAAGCTAGACTGGTTGCTAAAGGATATAATCAAGAAGAAGGTATTGATTTTGAAGAAACATTTGCTCCAGTGGCTAGATTAGAAGCAATTAGAATTCTATTAGCTTATGCATGCATGAAGAATATAATGTTATATCAAATGGATGTAAAGAGTGCTTTTCTTAATGGATATATCATGGAAGAAGTTTATGTAGACCAACCTCCAGGATTTGAGGACTCTACAAAATCAAACCATGTTTATAAATTGAAGAAAGCCCTTTATGGTTTAAAGCAAGCCCTAAAGCATGGTATGAAAGGTTAAGTAATTTTCTAACTAAAAAGGGGTTTAACAGAGGAAAAGTAGATACTACTTTGTTCACAAAGAAAGAAAATAAAGGTTTACTTATTGTTCAAATTTATGTTGATGATATTATATTCGGTGCTACTAATGCATCTCTTTGCAAGAATTTTTCTAAGCTAATATAGGGAGAATTCGAAATGTCAATGATGGGTGAACTCAACTTCTTCCTTGGATTACAAATTAAGCAATGTGATGATGGTATCTTTCTTAATCAATCCAAGTATCTAAAAGAATTGCTAAAAAAATTTGGCATGGAAAACACTAAGCCAATGGGAACACCTATGTCTATTGCAACCAAGCTTGATATGAATAAAGGAGGAAAAATGTTTGATATAACTCAGTATAGAAAAATGATTGGATCTCTGGTATACCTAACTTCCAGTAGACCTGACATCATGTTTAGTGTCTATATATGTGCAAGGTTCCAGTCATGTCCCAAGGAAACCCGTACAACTATTGTGAAGCGTATCTTCAGATATCTTATTGGAACATCATAGACGGGTCTTTGGCATCCAAAGGACAATGAAGAAGATCTCAAAGGATACACTGATGCTGACTTTGAAGGATCCAAAACTGACAGGAAAAGCACAAGTGGAACATGTCAGTTTCTTGGAGGATCCTTGGTCTCATGGTTTAGTAAGAAGCAAAATAGTATAGCCTTATCCACAGCAGAAGCTGAATATGTTGCTGCTGGAAGTTGTTGTGCCCAAGTCATCTGAATGAAATAGCAGCTTGAAGATCTTAAGATTGAGATGAAGGAAATACCAATAATGTGTGACAACCAAAGTGTCATTAACATCACAAAGAATCCTGTCATGCATTCAAGGATAAAGCATATTGAAGTTAGGCGCCACTTCATAAGGGATCATGTTCTGAAAGGAGAAATCAGATTAGAATACATCCTAACAGAAGATCAAGTTGCTGACATTTTGACAAAGCCTCTTTTAGAAGATAGGCATTGCAAAATCAGAAGAGAATTAGGTATGGTAAATCCCAATGAACTGTAAGTAAATCTTTGTGCAAATCTGTTTTTAGAATTTTTGACATTGATTTAATTCTAACTTTAGCATTGGAGTAAGTTTAATTTAAGTTGCAAGTGCTCCTCATAAGTTTCAATGGCAATAAATTTGAAAAATGGAGCACTCCAGAATGGAACAGTCAAAAAGTGAAAAAGAAAGCTAGAAATTTGAGTTTCTGAATCCATTTTGTAAGTTTATAAAGTTAAAATTCGCATTTTAGATGTGTATTAGATGAATTTCCTTGATAAATTGTGTTTTACAACAAGTCAGCATGCTTAACATTTGAATTTTGATGCCCATCAGACGAACTTTAGCTTGCTTTACATTGTAATAGTTCTCGATGGTCCTTCGAAATTCGTCTGTTGGTCTATGAAAATTTGAATTTTCAAAAATAAAGTTCCAATATTATCTTTGTCCAACATGAAAATTATACGAATTTCCATTTCTCAAAGTACGCATGTTGGAAAATCTTTACAGAATGTTGAAATTCGAATTTCTAATTTAAAATTCGTCTGTTGAAACATGCTCACTTTATTGAATCTCTGAAAGATGAATTTTCTTAATTAAAATTGGTTTGTTGTTTATTGTACTGATAATTGCTTGCTACCTGTTCTTTGAAATTCGAACTTTGTTGAAACAAAGTTCGTCTGTTCATCTTTTGCTATTTGAACCAAGCCTCTGTCAGAAAAACTTTCAGAAGAAAATTCATCTATCAGTAAGCTTTGCTGAATAGGTTAACTTGTAATTGCTCGAAGTTCAAATTTTGACCCCTCAAAATTTGTCTGTCCTGCAGTTACACATGTTAAAACCAATGGTTATCCTCTGAACAGATGCAACCCTATTCATCTCTTTCATGAGTTTGTTCAAATTCTCTCTTCAATACCCTTTAATTCTGACCGTAAATCTTCATCTTCCACCGATTAAACTTCTCTTCGCACCCTATAAATACATTCCTTGCTTCATTCTGAATCATTCGACCATGAAAATGGAAGAGTGAAAAATCCTGAAGTTGGAAAGGGAGAATCTCGGCCAAAGAGAACCATGAAATCTCAATATGCCTCAAAAGAGAGTGAGAAACTGAAAAGAAAAGGTGAATCCAATAAAGCAACCCCCTCCAAAAGGCAGAAAACAACACCAAAGCCTGATTCAAAGAAAGTTGGACTGTCTTCTTCAAAGAAAACAGAGCCCTCGGTTCCTGCTGCTCCTGCTACTGCTACTGCTGTTGCTTCTACCTCCTCCAGTACTGAATCTGGAGAATACGAGCTGACCACATTGCCATTATAGAGCAATGCTCACATTCAGGAGGAATACACGACCAAGTTTGTGAGTAAGAACACTACAAGAAAACATCAATTTTCTCACAGACAAAATCTGTGAGAAACATGAAGAAATTCTGTGAGAAACAAAGTTCTCACAGAATTTCTTACGCTTAAGCCTTCATGAGAAATGTGCCTGTGGGAAGAAGAATATTCTCACATATGACAGCCATGAGAATTGTTTCTCATAGATTTTCTCATGGAATACACCCGTGAGAAAAATTCTCATGGAAACCATACCGTGAGAACTTCTCACAGATTTTGTTTCCATGAGAATTTCTCATGGTACATATTCCGTGAGACATTCTCATAGGTAACCACTCCGTGAGAAATTCTCATGGATTAATTCTGTGAGAAATGCATGAGAAATGGGTATGCCTCCCTTTTCTCATGGATTTTCTCACCGAAAATTCCGTGAGAAACTTTCAAAGTTTTGCAAAAGTCAATTTGATTCCCTTGCATATTGATCTGCATTCAAATTTTACAACACACACCATGAACATTAAACATTTTAGCATCCAATGCATGTTAAAAATAATAGTTCTTCATTATCATCAAAATGAAAATTTACAACTAACCAAAATCAATAGTTTTAATTACTTTAGCATCTAACAAGCTATACAACAATTCATTAAAAGTATCATAGTTGTTTAATAACTATACTACTCTTCATCATCCCCATCTATATCTCCATCATTGCTTCCATCATCATCTCCCTCACTATTTCCATCAACATCATCATCATCATTATCATCATCATCATGTGAAAGTTGAGAAGGACCAACTTGGTTGATACCTCCTCAGTCTATCCATGCCATAATTTTTTTCATGAAGTCCTCAGTTAGTTTGAATTTTTCTTCCCACATTTGTTCTCTTACTTTGTGTTCCTCATTCAATTTGTTAACAACTATATCCATGCACTCTTTGTGTTCCCTATTCAATTTGTTAACCACCATAACCAAACTCTCCTCATAAACCTTTGCTTGTTTAGAGATTTTGTCTTGCAACTTCTTTTCAAAAGATTCTCTAATTTGTGCAAGCTCACCAGAGTTATGGCTTGGTGTCCCATGAGAATTAATAAGGCTGGCTTGTGATCCAAATCCATACACATGCCCTTTCTTATTTTTTTCTCCAACAACTGTAAGCCATATAGCATTGTCAGAAACATTTGATCCTTCACCTTGACATTCTTTCAGCTGCTCAAATTGATTCTGCATCAACAATAAATAGAGTTGTAAGCCATGTATTCATAATATGAAAAAATAAGTTTGAGAGTTATAAATAAAATCTTTACTTACGTAAGTGTCGGTAGCTTTGGTCGAACCCAACCTCTTTTTTGCTCATTATGTTGTACCTTCTTAAATACTTCAGGCATCGTCACTTCTCGTCCTAACTCCATTTCCTGCATTATTGGGACAAAATTCATGTAACTTAAAATATTAAAACTTTAATAATATAAAAAATTCAAATAAGGCTCACCACCTTTCTTTTGTATTTTGATAATGATGTTCTCCCATCCTTATGTATACATGCATCACCATTAGCTGCCCTATTGGCTCTATTACGCTTTGATTTATCCTTGAACTCAGCAGTCTCCCATTGTAATCGTAAGTTATCTTGAATTGTTTTCGGCATCCAGGTAGCTTTTGTTTTTCCACATTGAATATCCCTCATGGTAGAACGCACTATTCCATTGCATTTTTTGTGCCAAAGCTTATATATCTGCCCTTCCAAAGAAGGTTCCCATGCACATTTCAGCTATAATAGAAACAGCCAAACACTAGGTAAATGAAAAGACAACTATATTTTTATACTTTCAAATGATTAGAATATTAGCTTACCTTAAATTGTTTGTACCATACTTCTTTAACATCTCGAGGGATACTAGTAAAATTAGGCCATGCATCATCAAAGAAGCTACGCATGATGCTAGATAATATTGATACAGACTCATCAGTAGGAAAAAACTTGTGAAATATATAATACTTAGCAAAATGAAAAGTAACACAATGATTTATGAATTAATAATTGAAATGAATATAGAATATACTTACTCTTCAGTACATTAGGCCAAATCACTAATCGACCATCACTTAACCACGATCCAGCATCATATGTAATTTCACTTGAGGGAGGAAAGATATTTGTACCCATCTCATGTGGGGAAGATCTCTCTAAACCAGTAGTAGCAGAAATTCTTGGGCTAGACAGAATGGGTAAGGATGGTAGGGAACATGATACAGACATGGATCCATTTGCTATTGATGATGGTTGTGTTGGTGATGGCTGGATAGATGATGGTTGGGACAATAATGGTGTAGCTACTAGTGGCAAAGGGGGTGATGTTCTCGTAACCTTGTTTTTGCCCTTCTTCTTCTTATTATTATTGTTGGATCTTCCATCCATGTTTGGTTGAGAAGATGACATCTGAAATTAAAAAAAAAAGTTATGAACATGTATTTTCAAATAAGTTATGAACATGTTTGGTTAGGACAATGATGGTGTAGTTGTTAGTGTTAGCAAGGCTGACTTCCCAAAAGGGGGGGTGAATTGAGAAGATTGAAATTTTTCTGCACAAAGTGAGATAAGTGAAGGTAGCACAGTTTAAAGGAAGCAACGTATAAAACAGAGTAAGCTGAAAAGTAAAGAAAGGGAGTAGAAGACTCAGTAATTTATCCTGGTTCGGTCTAACCACTTGACCTACGTCCAGTCCCCAAGACCACTCTTGAGATTTTTCACTATACAGCAAGAATTCAACGGGCTTCTTGCTAATGCCACAGTACAATGAGTATGCTCTGTTTTCTGGAGCCTTCTCACTCTCTCTAAGCACTTATACAATGTGCTTCCCAATCCCCTTGTGATTTCCCCTCACAAGTAAATCTATCTTCCAGATGAAGAGTAGATTGTTTACAATGATATAACTCTCTTGAATAGAGTAGATATGAAGGTTAAAATACAAATATTGAAGCTAGAGGGTAAAACCTCTTGAGAAGAAGTTTTGATAGAAATTCGGTATATACAAGTTAGATTCGTTGCCCACAACTTCAAACGTTGTTGTATTTATAGATTTAGGTCTCAAATGTCCGTTAGAGACTTAATCTATCCGTTGGGGAAGTTATCCAACGGTTACTCTGAAAAACTATCCATTAACCAACCGCATTTAATGCTTCTGACATACTGAAATTCAAATTTTGGTTGGTCAACAGACGAATTTCGAAGGAACCGAAGGTTAAAGCTTCCAACGTTACAATACGAAGTTCGTCTGTCCATGAAGTGAAATTTGAATTTTGAAACTTACAGAACATTTTCACAATGTGACATACAAATTTTCAAGAAGAAAGTTTTTCGGTTAAGTGTGAACAGTGTTTTCAATTTGCTACAGTGCCCTCGAAATTCGAATTTTGGAAGCCCGAAATTCGTCTGTTCCCAATACGTTAAAAGGAGGCACAATAGTTCACTTTCTTCGAAATTCGAATGTTGAAGAGTAAAGTTCGTCTGTCAGAGAGACTCTTTTCAGACTAACTTCATCATTTGAATGTTGCAAGATCTTATCATTCGTATGTCAATGTTACACTTCAACAGACACAAGAACTTAGCTTCTAAAATTTGAATTTTCAATGTTCAAAGTTCATCTGACAGAAAGCAGTTTTGAAGCTCAGATTCTTCTTGATCTCAGATGAACTTCAACATTGTTTCAGACGAATTTCTTCCATTTTCATAAGTTGTGTTTTGTCTGAAATTCAAATTTTGAAGATTCAAAGTTCGTCTGTTTCAAGGAAACTTCTTTCAGACTTAGATGAAAATTCAAATTTTGGAAAGCCAAAATTCGTCTGTCAGAGAGCATTTATCAAACTCAATTTCTTTTGATTTCAGATGCACTTTATTATAGTTTTAGATGAATTTCTTTGGTTTTCACAAACTTCATTTTACTTGAAATTTGAATTTTGAAAGTGTGAAGTTCGTCTGTTACCAAAAAGACTTCTTTCAGATTTGTATGAAAATTTGAATTTTGAACAACCAAAATTCGTCTGACAGAGAGCCATCTCTTCAGACTTATTCAGTTTTAGCTCGAAATTCGAATTTCCTAAGGCAAAGTTCAAATTTCCAACTTGACAGTTCAGTTTAAACTTTCAAACTTCGTCTGTTTGTGGGTGTTTTTCAAATAAGTAAAGATTTAATTTTCAAATCAAGGTTTGAAAACATCTTTTTCTCAAATCAAAATCTTTTACCCAATCACAACTAAAACTAAAGATCCTACAAAAGATCTAACAGCAAATACTCAGAAAATCTTCACTTGAAACAACTTTGATCTCCTTTGATATCTTCAATCCAAGCTCTTGAGTGTTGGTTTGGAATCATCAAAACTCTTGATTCAACAGTTAGTGGTGAAGGGGGTGATGTTCCCATAACCTTATTTTTATCCTTCCTTTTATTATTATTGTTGTTGGATCTTCCATCCATGTTTGGTTGAGAAGATGACATCTGAAATAAGAAAATGTTATGAACATGCATATTCAATAAATAAAAAATAATTAATTTCATTATAAATGTGTATATGCAAATAATTTGAATAAAAAGAAGTAAAAAATGGCACTAAATTACCCCCATCAATCACTCTCCAAATTGTAATCACTAGGAGGGTCCTCTTCAGTTTCAGATGATTCAATATGCAATAGCTCCTTATCTAATTGTTCATCACTCGACTCAGTTGATTGATGAACAATGTCATCTATAACTGACTGAATATGTGCATCATCTACTTCTTCACTTGGAACCGTACTATCTCATAAATAATGTTCACCAAGGTCATCATCAAGAGCATCAATTAACTAAGGTTGAGGATTTGCCTCATCTTGCAACGGTGCATCTTCATTATCGTCAACATCATCATTAGGAGCATCAATCCTATTCCTTGCTTTTGTTCTAATAACAACAAGCCAATCTTTTTTACTAGAGATTGATTTTGGATACGGTGTAAAATAGACTTGTTCAGCTTCTTGCGCAAAGATACATGGATCATTTCCCTTGTATGTCCTTTTTTATTGACTTCCACGATTCGATATTTAGGACAAATTTTAGTCCCATGATTAGTTTGATCATACCACTTGCAATTGAAGACGGTCAAATGCTTTAGTGGACTACTAATGAATTTTAATCGTATTATGTCCTTCAACACGCCAAATAAGATGATTCAACTTGACCATGGCCAATTCCTTTGACACTTACTCCACTATTGTTTGTCTTCCTCCCTTTTGCCCAATCATCTGTATGAAACTTATAGCCATTCACAGACCATTGATCAAACCTTTGAACATCTCTTAGAGGACCCCAAGCCAAAGAAATTAACAATTCATCCGTTATCCCATTTTGAGGGTTTAGAACTTGGTCAAAGTGAAAACATCAGCATTGATGCAAAATATGTACAAGTATAGGAAGTAAGTAAGATAAACTTACATAATTTTTAAACCACTTAGGAAATTCAAAAGAAATTCATTTTTCCACCTCCTCATTTGACAAATTTGGAAGTAGTTCCTCAAAATGCTTAAGGAAACACTTAATTTCAGGGCAATTAAGAAGAAAATACAATGTTATTTCACTATGCTCATTCTCTGTAAGATAAGAAGTTTTTTGAGATGTTCTTCCACAAGGTTACCCAGGATAGTTAAAGATAGAGATAGGAGGATAAGCATCATATCCCCCACCATCATCATTCCGAGGAACTCTCCTAGTTCTTGATTGAACATGAGTTTCAAAATAATAAGAGCAGAAAGTTGAAGTTTCTTCAAGTATGTATGCTTCACAAATAGAACCTTCAACATGGGCTTTATTTTTTACCTTCCTCTTTAACGTGTACAAAAACCTTTCAAATGGATACATCCACCGGTATTGCACAGGCCCACTAACTATAGCTTCATACACTAAATGAACAGGTAAATGCTCCATGATATCAAAAAAACTTGGAGGAAATATCCTTTCAAGTTGGCAAAGAATAATAGGAATGTTCTGCTCCATCACTTCAAGGCTACTTACTTGTAAAGTTGGAGCATAGAGATCTCGAAAGAAATGGCTTAACTCTGTTAAAGCATTAGATATCGGGGTAGGCAAACAAGTGCATACTATTGGTAGTAACCTCTCCATAAAAACATGACAATCATGACTTTTCATTCCAACTAATGTGCAAGTTTTCATATCAATACACCGACCCAAGTTGGATGCATAACCATCTGGAAGCTTCAAAGTTTTAACCCATTCACACACTGCCCGCTTTTGCTCCATAGTAAATGTATATGTAGCCTTAGGTTTGGTCCTTTTACCATTGTGTGACTTCTCCAAGTGCAAGGAGGGCCTTTTACATTATTTAGCTATATCTAACCTTGCATTGTCATCATCTTTTGTCTTTCCTTTCACATTCATCATTGTATTGAACACATTATGGAACACATTCCCCTCCGTATGCATTACATCTATGTTATGTGGATTTAGCAAGTCATGCCAATAGGAAAGATCCCAAAATATACTACGTTTAGTCCAATTATGATTTTCACTGTACCCCTTCAAACGTAGGTTTGGTGATTCAATTATTCTAGGAAATCCCCTAATTTGCTCATACAACTCCTCTCCTGAATACCTTGATGGTTGAAGTGAATCCTCTATTCTATTCTTTTTAAAATTTTGTTTATTTCACCTAAACCGATGATTTAAAGGCAAGAATTGATTATGACAATCAAACCAGCATATTTTACCCCAATACTGTAAGTAGAATGCCTTTGAACGATCCATGCAAATTGGACATGCCAATCTTCCTGATGTCTGCCAGCCACTCAACATGGCATATGTTGGAAAATCATTTATAGTCCAAAAAAGGGCAACCCTTTAATTGAAATTTTGTTTTGAAGAAATGTCATAGGTCATCACACCTTTTTCCCAAAGTGACTTCAAGTTATCAACAAGAGGTTGTAAGAAAACATCAATTCTACTCTTTGGATTACTGGGGCCTGGTATTATAATTGTCAAGAACATGTATTCTCATTGCACATCCCTGGCAAAAGATTGTACGGAGTAACAATCACAGGCCAACAAGAGTACGGCCTTGAACCCAAGTTAAATGGTGTAAAGCCATCAGCATAAAGCCCTAACCTCATATTCCTTGGTTCTGATGCAAATTCCAGATAAGTTTGATCAAAATAATTCCATGTTTTTCCATCTGAAGAATGCAACAACATACTTTCTTCACGATGATTTTCATGGTGCCAGCACATATATTTGGTTGAGGCATTAAATGTAAACAACTTTTGGAGTCTTGGAATAATTGGTAAATACCACATTTGTTTCCTCGAGATCTCCTTGAACCTTCATTTTCCAACTCTTGCCTCCTTAAATCTTGCATCTCTACAAAATCGACATTCCCTATCATTGATTGTATCACCATAGTACAACATGCATCCATTACTACAACAATCAATCTTTTGATAACCACAACCAAGTTGTGAAACCAATTTCTTTGTTTGATACAAGTTTGCAGGCATACGATGATTAGCTGGTAAGATCTCATGCATCAGTGTGATAATTTCATTCATAAATGCCTCAGGAATGTTATAATCTGATTTAATGCTCAACAATCTTGTTGCTAACGACACTACTGTGTGATTCTCACACCCATCCCATAATGGAGATTGTGAAGCACGAAGCATGTCATAAAACTTCGCAGAATTTGGATTAGGATCCTCAGGCATATCAAGTCTCTCAAATGATGGGCCAGCAACATCCATAACCATTTGCTCATATGGATTAGAAGCCATGCGAATGTTCTCATCAATTGGAGCTACTTGGGGATGTTTCTCTCCATGCAAATCCCAATAATAATAGTTAGGCATAAACCCACTTTTGTAGAAATCCATCCTGACTTCATCTGGTGTTTTAAACCTCTGACATTTACACTTTAAGCATGGACATCTCAACTTCTTTTCGAGTTTAAATATCTCTTGTTGCATCGCAAACTTAACAAATTCATCTACCCCCGCAAAGAACTTGTCAGTGATCATTCTACCCGCACATTGATTATCAATCCAACGATGATGCATGGAAGGAGCCATCTAAACGAATGTAGCACCATTTTAGCACATTAAATGATAATACCTAATTTGGTAATAGAAGACCTATATAAGTTGTAACAATAACACTAGTAAATCAATTTATTCTTATGTTTAATCCTTAAATCCCTTCCTTTTTTCAAGCTAAGCCAAACCATACAAGTAGAGCAATGATACCCAATGTTTTTTCATGGAAAATCATGGTCATAAAACTATTTTAGGTGCTTTAAACTGGATGGATACATGCAATAACTAAAGCCACACTTGAGATGGAAGAGGACATTGGCATGCAATTCATTTATGAGATTCAAACTAAAACAAGACAAATAAAAAACTCATTGCAATTTTCTCAAGCAAAATAATAGTAAAAATGAATTCACATGATCATATGTTTGCAAAACAATTCAATATTCACCAACAATCCAATAACAACATCAATGAAAAATTTATAGCAAAGCATATAAAAGCCCCAAAATTCACAAAAGAAGGATACGATTGTTACCTTGCAGGATATTTGTAAGTTAGTTCAACAATAACAATACCAGTGAGAAATTTCCAGCACCTGAAACTATTCCACCACTTACAACAATTATGGACACATGGTTAAAGAAACTCCAGATGGTTCTAACATCAAAATCCAAGACAAAAACTAATAATTATACATAGATGTCATCCACTAAAAGCAATAATATCTCCCCCATTATAGCTTCCAGTTAAGCACAACTATACTAACTATGTTTAATTTCATGTTAGTAGGACATAAGATCCTTGGAAATGTTATATCATCATCATAAAAAGAAGCTCACCTCTTTGAAAACTTCCTTGTAGATAGGCTATAAACCTGCGATTTTAGCCAACCTGGGACAAAGCAGAAAATGCATCAACAATATAACTAAGTAAACTAATTCTTTGGTTCTACCAAAATAAGTAAAAAAAAGAAGGAAAAAAAAAGTAAAAACCCATCTATTTGACTCATAACAAAAGTAAATATATAGTTATGTATTGAATATTCAGCCCAACAATTAATGAAGGATGAAAAAATACTATGCGTAGATGTGTTTCTTGGAGGATCAATATTTAACAAGTCATGCACTAACTTGTTTGGCTTTGAATGATTTGACTTTAACTTTAAAAGCATTGCATACTCATCCATATATGTTAAAATTACACAATCATTAGAAACATATAAGCTATAAAAAATTACATAGTCTAGAGACATAACTCTAATGAGTTTTTGAGATTCAATTTATCTTTTTTTTTGTTATAAACAAAAAATACATCATACCGAAATTGAAATTATAGTCTACTATGGAGCTTGTTTTTCAATGGTGAGGTTGATAAATAGCCTCAGGACCATTCATGCTTTATTAACTCTTGTCTGATGCTTTCTTTTCCTTACCCTTCCTTCCTTTTTCCACTATCTTTCAATTCAAGATGGCTCAAGTCTTGGGCAAAAAAAAAAAGATGTCTTAGGTCAAAAAAAAGAATCAAGATGTCCAAGCTTTTCAAAACAACTTTGACTGGTATTCCTTTGCACACTACTTTTATATGTTAACAACAGCCAAAATTTTAAGGCAGATCCGTTAATGACTTTACCTTTTCTTATGTCAGGAGGTGAGGAGTTTCTTTTGAATGTAACTAGAAGTCAGTTAATTATTTTATACATCTTTTTCAAAAATGATAATCATTTCAGCTACCAAAAAAAACATTGAAATAAATCGAAGTCATGAAAAAAAGTATTAAGAATTCCAAAAGTAAGTTGACAAGAAATATGCACTAAAAACTTAAAAAAAAAACTCGGACATGAATAAAGAGTCACCGAAACATCAATCAAATTTGTCTTGAACATGATTGTAACATGGAAAAAAACATGATTAAAGTAATGGGAAAAGCAAATAATGCTTGGGAGCTAGACAAAAACCTAAAGAAAAATATGATTATTTTAGGGCCTAATAATTTTTAGTATTTAGGTTACAAAATATTAAGCATGATTATTTTAGGGCCTAATAACTTTCAAAGGGCTTCATAAATTTTATTTGGGCCTAGCCCATTAAGAATTTGGACACATAGACTTGATCCATGATAGGTGCATCATATATCAACAATGTTAAAATCAATATACTTTTTTTATTTACCAAAATAAAAATCAATGTTTTTTTACCCAAAAAAAAGTTATTTTCAGCATAATAAACCTATTGATATCGTAGCAACACTTTTGTTCTCATCATTTTTAGCATACTCTACATCACCTTGAAAAGCTTAACTTCGAACGTGATTTATTTAGTGAATATTGCTCTAAAATTGCTGAGAAACAATACTTACCTTAGAAAAATAATGGTTTTCATCTGTCATTTTCCTGATAAGTTTATTTATGAATAAATGTTAAAAGATTAGTTTGTTAAAGGAAAAGCACAAAAAGAAACAATCAATTAGTAACATACCAAGCAAGCATCAGAATTCAAATGTCCGTATGAGCCACACCTAAATTTGAATAAAGGGATTCAATTCCTGCTGGGCTATAAAGCAAAATGTGAAAAGTTACATCAATGGAGTCATATAGAATATAGATGCATATCCCATCATTGGTTTATGTTATTCAATACCCAAAACACCACACATCAAAAGACAGATTTCAATATTAAATTAAACAAAAATCTGATTTTTGTACGCTTCCAGATATAAATGCCTTATAGAATTGCTTGTTGAACCATGCATTAGGCATTTGCTCCTAGTGTTGGTTCGCACCAGCCACTTATTTTTAATTTCTATCAGAATCCTTGACAATCCCATAGAATAAGCATCGTTCCAAGTAATCAAACAAACATGAATTAAGATAGTATGAATTAAAACAAGCCATAAGCAGTTCTAGTTCCCCACCCCATACATATGGCTACTAAATTCTCTTCACACATGCATCAAAACCCCCTTCAATAAGTCTAAACACATCAAAGTCAATAAAGCATATGAACCAATAAAAATGTGAAATATTACATGGTAGTCTAGCATGACAAGTCACTGTATTACATGGCAGCCTAAGAGTTCCAATGTCCTTCTACAATGACAATATCAAGTTGTTGTATTATCCCCATTAAAGTCTTGGCAATATTAACTCAATGGAGATAAGCCACCAAATTTGATCTTGCCTATTCCTATATAAGTTTTTGTTAAATAAGTTCAATTTTTTAATTCATAATTAATTAAATAATTTCATTCGCAAAATATTTAAATGCTTTAGCAATTTATAACTGGAGTTAATTTGTAACATTTCAAAAAGTTAGGGATTTTTAATATGATTCTACAAAATTCAAGAAAACTTATATCTAGAGCTATTTCACAAATGCTTAATCAAGTAGCTAGTTGGTTGCTTAAAAGAGAGGTGGTTACGTAGCCATTGGAGATCATAGACTTGCTTAAGAGTTTTGATGGAGCATTAAACAATGCCATTTTCCCAAAACACAAAGCAAAGTCATAACAGAACGCATTGTCCCTATTTTCTTGAGGCATATAACCCTGGAAAATGTTGTCATTTGAAGCTACTTCACAAGAGTTGGTCACTGTTGCTACTGACCCTACAAGATATTTATTAGGTTTATATCAAAATCAACAAAGCAAAAAACAAAAATTCTAATTTGCAACAATCACAGTTTGTATTTCTTTTGCCATACCTGAATATGTATATCAGTAATGAGAAACGACTAAGATAATGGCACTTCATTATATAGACCATGTACGATGATTGTCTAACTAACTCAAGCTCAAACTCTATTCAACCCCCAAAGCAGTATGCCAAACTGAGTACAATTAATTTATTGTACATTACAGTTAATCCAAACAGAGTTCAAACTTACTTTAAGATGCTTGTAAATTTGCTCCATGTTAGGACTTAAGCTGTTGTGAAATATTTGAGGATTGCCAAGGTAGAGAAGAAGACTCACCAATCGGTAACCAACCTAGATGGTCATACAATATTTTTAAAACATAAGAAAAAAATAGTAGTCTTAGATAGATAATTTAGGAGCATCATTAGTAGAAGATTTTCCCCGAAGATGTCTGATAGCTATAACCAAAATAAATAATAGAAATTAGTAATAGGATTATCCTTCTCACTTGGTGTCCACTAGAATAACAGATTTTCTAACTCCTTCATATGTTCTGCCACTGTCATTCACTATTGGAAAGGAAAGATTCGAAGCCCTAGTTTGCTTGCTTAATAAAGTTGTTCATTCTATGGCTTTTCTTTGACTAAGGAGCTTGTGCGTCTATTTTAGGTTTCCAACCGTGGCTTTCTTTTTTGTCCCACCACTGAGATTAGGGTCAAAGGCCACTGCGATTGAAGGAAACGAGCATGGAGGAGACGAGTTACAAGATAATAGGGAGCACAGAGCCAACTTTATGCAGTGCAGAATAGTGAACTGAAGACAAGATAGAAAGGCAAGGGCCGAGCGGTGTGTGTGACTTTCTGCAGAACAATACTGGTGGCTCAAAAATGAAAATGGGATTTGTGCAGAGTTGAATAGTGAGGAGCAGAGCCACCAAGGGGACCATAAGGTGTGAAGGGAACGATGAAGGTGAGCCACGAAGGGAATGATGATGGTGAGCCATGAAGGGAGCAATGGAAGTAAGGAAGTGAGCAGTGTGAAAGAAGAAGGAGCTTGAGGTTTTTTGTTTTTCTTTGAACAAAGAAATGAGGAATAAACAGAGCACATGGAAAATGGACTGAACGAAAATTTTGGGATTTAGAGTAGGGAGCCAAAAATCTATAGATTTAGAATGGGAGGGAAAAGTTTCATCTGTAAAAACTAAAGCTTTAAATTAAGTGCCACAAAAAAGTAAGTATGTGCAACTAGCTTAATGGTCAAGTGTTGGCAAGCTAACTAAGCAATCTGAAGTTTGAATCCTCAATCTAAACAATACACTATTTTTTACATCCATATTTTCTCACGGCCAAGGCTTTGTGAGAACTTCTCACACATGAGCAACTGTGAGAAATTCTCATGGAGAGAGTCCGTGAGAACCATTGAAGGATAAGAGCCTACATGAACAATAAAGAAGGTGAGCTTGAGACACTTTCTCACGGGTATATGGTGGTGAGAAATTTTTTTTAGATATTTTTCTTTTATTTTTTCCCTTTTCCACTTTTTCTCACCAATGTTCTCACGCATGTTTTTCGTGAGAAAATTTCCTGCCACCTTCCCGCCGTGCCACGCAAAGGAGTCTCACACTTTTTCTCACATTTTTCTCACAAAATGTTCTCACTACCTTTTATTCATGAAAAAAAAGCCATGAGAGTCTTCCTAAAAATGTTTTTCCATGAGAAATACTGTGAGAATTTCTCTCACAAGATCAAGGCCATGAGAAATTTCCATGAGAAAATTAATGTTTTCTTGTAGTGAAGGTGATCAAGTCTCACTGTGTCAATATGGAAGAATTTTTAATCTCTAACAACTTTGATGTCGGGCTTTGGATGATAAGATACAAGAATTTGTTAGAGATATTGGAGAGGTATGATGATGAGGTAGTCAAGACTTGGTATGCCTCTCTGAAATACAACAGCAAGAAGAGAAAGTGGGAAGTCAATCTAAGATCAAGGACTATCTGGCTAACAGATGAAACTCTTAACGAGGTGTTAGAAATTCCAGGGCAAGACGACTTGAAGATTGACATTACTGCTTCTAGGTACATGATGAGGCAGAGATTCTGATGAAGAAGGTGGACCTTTTCTAAACTACAAGGAGAGCACAATCTGAACACTTTGTTTAGAAGAAAGGAGAATAGGCCGCCCATAAGTTTGCTCAAGCTTACTGACCTCAGTGCTCAAGTAAGAATCCTACACTACATAGTGTCTAGGATTATCTTCAACAAAGGAAGTAGCTTCAATCTGATCACAAGGGCAAAGGCACATGTAATGGCAGCAATCATGCATGGAAAGCTTATCAACATGGGACATATCATTCTCCAACGCATGATAAGAGGAAGGACTCCACACTTCCTTATGCAGTAATCATCTCTAGGATCCTTCAATATGCCAGAATTCAGCATCTTGACAAAGGGAAAGGAAAACCTACTGAGATCTTCAAGGAAGAATAGCTGCAAAGGATGGGGATTGAGAAGAAAGATGGAAGATGGATTGGAAAGGGAGCTAGAAAATCTGAAGATCTCTTCTTTGAAGATGCCTCCTTGCAGTAAGAAGGTAACTCTGAGGCTCCTCCAAGACCCACACCTCAGACTTCTCAGCCTATTCTATCTCTATCTCAGCCTACTCAAGCTCTAATTCCATCTACTCCCTCCTCTCGTGATAAGCCAACCAAGATCACTGAGTTGTATGACAGCTTGTCTATACTTATACTTAGCATCAGGGATGAGCAAAATGCCAAGTTGCTCATCTGCAAAATCAGATCCACCAGTTAGCCAAAAATATGAAAGTGGTTACTGATACATATGAAGATATAAGGAGTGTCATTCCTGCCACATCAGCTCCACCTCAGCCAGGATTCTCTGAGCCTGTAATGTCTCTAACTCTATTTGAGCTAGCCTCTCCTGTTCCTGATGATGTCACAAAGGATACTGAGGCTGCTGGCACATTGAGCACACCACAGGCCTCCAACAATGAGGCAAGTCCTGGTCTTCCCTTGGAATATGGCATGGAGGAAGAAGGTCCTCAGGAATCAAGCTTTCATGAGCCCATTTCAGCAGATGCTCAAGAGTCAATTCTTTCACATCGACAATTTGAGCAAGTTAAGAGACTTGTGACAACAATCACCACGTCACCATTCATGCAAGCTGCCCTGAATAAAGAAAGGAGCATTGTGCCTTATGTTGATTTGGAAGCCATTGCACACAATGCTCTCTTGCAAGCTCACAGAAGAAGGCTTGAAGAGATGTTTCGTCCTCTTTCTCTCTCACCTATTTCATCTTATGGTTTCTCGGAGGCACGAAAGGCTCAATCGGCAATCACAAGGCAAGCAATTTTAGAATTGCTTGCAATCTCTGATGAGGATGAGGACACAAGTTCTGAAGTTTTAGGATCCTTGCCAAAGCTCAATCCAGACCTGCCATTTGTCTCTGTGCCTCTCTAGGCTGTTCCAGTATCTCAGATTCCTCCTCCTGCTGATTTAATCCACCTTCCTGATAATGCCAAAAAGGGGGAGAAGGCATCCGAGCAAACTAGAAAGTCTTCTGGTAAGAGCTATAGCAAGAAGTCCAAGTCCAAGAAATAGTGTTTTGAACTTATTGATGCTTGGTTCTTCTTGTAGTATTTTGTAATGTTGTTTTGTTTTCCAGTTGCTTTGTAATATCTTGTAATATTTTTTTATGAAATGAAAATTTCTTTGATCTGGACTCTATGATTGCATCCCTGTATTGAACTTTGAATGAATTAATGAATCTCTTTACTTGATCTATTGTACATGATATCTTTTGAATTATAATGCATATGTTGAGGGGGAGCTTGTTAAAGCAAACCCAAGTACTAATCCAATTTGTAAGTTGTTTTGTCATCATCAGAAAGGGGGAGAATGTTGAATCAAATGTTTTGATGATTCCAAACTAACTTTCTAGAGCTTGGAGAGAATATATCAAAGGTGCACAAATGATCTCAAGTGAAGGAATTCAGGAAAAACTAACATAAGAGTAGATGTAGAATCTATAGCCATGTTTAAATTGAGTAAAAGACTTTGAATTGATAAAAAGATATTTTTGAACTATGATTCTATGTTAATCTATGGAATATTTGAAAAACACCCACTAACAGATGAAGTTTGAAACACTTATACTGATATGCTGTTTGAAAAATTCGAACTTTGGCTTTGGAAATTTGAATTTCATATTGAAAATGAACAAGTCTGAAAAGAGTCTTCTCTGACAAACGAACTTTGACTTGAGAAATTTGAATTTTGATACTTTTCTGAAAAGAGTTTTCTCTGACAGATGAACTTTGACTTGAGAAATTCGAATTTTGATACTTGTCTGAAAAGAGCTTTCTCTAATAGACGAACTTTGGCTTTTGAAAATTCGAATTTCAGACAAAATACAACTTATGAAAAATGAAAAATTCGTCTAAGGATATGTCAAAGTTCATCTGAAAACTAAGTTTGGAAAGAACATCAAGATGGCTCATTAACAGATGAACTTTGAACATGAAAATTTGAATTTCAGAAACAAAGCTTGTGAGTCTGTTATAATGATATGTTGACATACGAATGATAGTATTCAGGAATTTAAACTTTGTATTAAGTTTGAAAAGAGGCCTCTCTGACAGACGAACTTAGCAGTTTGAAAATTCGAATTTTGAATAGATGAACTATTGTGCCTTATTGGACTGCCCTCTGACAGACGAGTTTTGAGTATCAAAATTCAAATTTTGAAGGCACTGTAACAAAATGGAACAACTATTCATACTTTCCAGAAGAACTTTAAACTTGAAAATTCGTATGTTCCAACATAGAAACATTTTCCAAAGATCAAAATTCGAGCTTTGCTTTATGACAGACAAACTTCGGATGTTCAATGTTGAAGTCTTTAGCTTTCGGTCTCTATGAAATTCGTCTATTGGCTAACCAAAATTCGAACTTTGAGTGTCAGAAGCATTAAATGCGCTTGGTGAATAGTTAGTTTTTCAGAATAGCCATTGGGTAACTTCTCCAACGGATAGATTTTGTCTCTAATGTATAGTTAAGACCTAAATCTATAAATACAACATCATTTGAAGTTGTGAAAATGATTTTAATTTTATATATACTGAAACTCTGCCAAATCATCAACTCAAAGTCTCTTACTCTCACATACTTCATTCTTTATACTCCAACTTTCATATACACTCTGATTAAGAGAGTTTATTCATTGTAAATAATCTTATCTTCATCTAGAAGAAAGATTTTCTTGTGAGGGGATATCACAAGGGATTGGGGAAGCACTGAGCTAGAGTGCAAAGAGAGAAAGTGTGAGCTCTAAAAATAGAGCATCAACGTTGTACTGTGGTATTTGCAAGAAACCCACTGAATTCTTGCAAGATAGTGGAAAATCTCAAGCGATGGCTTGGAAACTGGATGTAGGTCAAGATTGAGAGACCGAACCAGGATAAACATTTGTGTCTTCCCTTCTCTATTACTGCTTTTACTAATTATTCATTTATACTTTGTTTTACTGTTACCTCTGCTTTCCTCACTTTCTTAAAGTTTTGCAGAAAATTTTAATCTTCCCAATTCACCCCCCTCTTGGGAAGCCAGTATATCTAACAGAAGATATGGATATGGAAGAGTTGCTTTTCATCTACGTCCTTACTTGTTGTACTTCCACAATTTACCATTAGCAGTGATGACCTAGGAGAATATCCCTACGTTATGTGTTGTGGTTGGAGAATTAGTGAAGTATGGAAAAGCCAGAGGTTAATGATTGTATTTTAAGAATTTTTATCCCCCTCATATGCTAGTTGACACTCAAACTTCATACATCATATGGTCATAATTAATCACAAAGATTATGTCAATATGATATCTTTCATTGACCAATTGAAAGTCAACTATTTTGGAGAACTACTTGAACATGTATAGCTTTTCATATTAATTGGCCTATCTGCCAATGAACATCATAATAAGTGATACATTACCAATAATGCTTATTTCTAGAGAGATTGAAAGATTATGATATGTAAGATCCAAAATAAGTGAAAGATGCTTACAACTAGCCGTGTAAGATCCAACAAGCTAGTTACAGCAAGAGGACAAGCTTCCATAATTGACACAACATAGACCTCTCTACAATAAAGAAAGTAATCCAATTTAATGAAAGCCATGTGTAACAACCCCAAATGAATTGTTCTACATATGTATATGATTTATGGAAGGATATGATTGGAATTATATATAGGATCAGAGGAATGAACGACAATGGAGGAACTGAGATTCTTCAAATAGAAAGGGCTGGCACTATGTCACCAATATAGCTAGTCACTGTGCTAGGTCATGAAATTTTATATATAAGACAACCTCCAACTCACTAAAATAGTAAAAATTCAAGAGTTTCCATGGTGGCTCTACTAGGGCTTCGTGTTTTGGGTTGGAGGACGAGGTTTTAGTGCCTTGGTGAGCTTGATTCTTGAAGGTAAAGTGATTTCTTCATCTTCGTATTCTACTTTCTCATGACTCTTGGTAGAACTCCGTGGGTGAAGCTTTGATTTTGAATTTGCTGAAGTTTCCAGTGATTATTTTGTGTTGAAATGCTTCAAAATAGTGTTGTATGGTGTTTTCAAGCTTTGGGTTGGAGATTTTTTAAGTGTAATGGCTTAAAGATGCCAAACCCTAGCCTCTATCATGTGAGGTTTTGTGATGCACGAGTTTTCTGAGTTCGGTTAGGTTATGGGAAGCTAATTTAGGGTTAATGAAGAGTGGAAATAGTATTGGTTTAGTGATTTTGTTGAGTATAAGCTTGGAACTCTATTGGGGCAAAAAAAAAATAGCTTGAAACCCTGAGTTATGATTTATTAGAAGCTATGTCACCACTTGATGTATGTGCAAATTAGTTGTGTAGGGTGTGTTTTTGCTTTGTGGAAGTATCTACACTCAAGAAGTTGTTGGGAAGTGACAAATTCATTGATAAGTGGCTTTCTGATTATATGAAGAATTGGGGCTTTGTAGGTGCTAAGATGCTTTGATGATTGGAATGTTTGTTTTGGGGTTTGAGTGTTGTTTTAGTCTTGTTTCATAATGAGGACATTATGTATTAACTTGAATTGCATTCCTCTTGTGTGCATGTAATTGGTTGTCTAGCTGCTTATCGTGGTGCTGTGTAAGTTCGGACAACTTGAGGTAGCCGGGAAATAATTTTTATTTACTATATACATTTTTAAATTTTCATGATATGCAAATTTATGGCACGGCTAGTAAGTTTCCTTATATCTCTTTACTTTTTTAAAAACTATGACAAGAAAATGGAAATGGCTAGATATATATATATACATATAGATGCATATGAGTATGATTGAACTTGATATATGATTATTGTGTATCCCCATATTCATATCATGTATAAGGACATTATGCTAGTATGATGATGATAATGATGAAATTTATAAAACATGAAAGCATGGTAGCATGATGCATTGCCATTATCACTAGTTATTGCAAGATTGAGCATATTTTGGTTAGATGACAATGTGATTAAATACCATGTGATATGCCGATCTACTAAATGGCACACAAGGCTTCGTGTCCAGGTGGTGAGGCTTGTGTTATCCCTGTCACTAAATAATCATCCTTTTACTGAGAGACTTAAGTGGCTGTGGATTGGGGGATGCACTTTCTCTAAAAGACCACCAATTCGACTGGTCTAAAGGAATGAAAGCCATGGTTCAACTATTAGTATATTGGCATCTAGTCGAGTCATGAATAGTAGGAGGTAAGCATAGTAGTTACCTCAAAATTGGCCTTCACCAATTGTTGGAGGGAACTACTTGTTGAGATTACATTGTGATAGTAACTAACTCATGGTTTTAGTTGTGATTGTTGAGGGTTCCATTGCAAATCATGTGCATTACATTTTGCATTACGTATCTCATGCACACCAACTTGTATTTAAACTCTTTTTCTTATCAAAGTCGCCCCTTAGTTACCGGAACGTTTGTCTCACTTCCCCTTTGGTTAATATTTTTAGGAAAAGAGACTCTAGCTCTAACAAGGAAAAAGTTAAGGTGAGATAGTCTCCTTGGTAATGCATGATATATTTGTGTACATTTGTGTACAGTTGTTTCGGTATGGTTTTATTTGAGAATACATGTTATGTTTGTAATAATGTGTCAAGTGTAGGACATCCTTGTCATGCTATATGTATCATTATAGTATGAGTTTCTTGGGATTGTCTTTGAATATTGTACCCTCTTGTATGTTGACACTTTTTAAAACCCTATGGTTAGTTTGACCTTGTATTATGGGTAAGCATGTCCAAAGTGGTAAATTGTTATGTTTGTTTGGTTTCTTGGAGGTGGTAAGCCTCTTGATGCCTATTCTTGATTGATATTGGTTTCAGTTGTGAACTTAGGGGTCATTGCCCATTTGTAGCATTGCCATGGTTAAGGCACCAGGGGGTGGTTGTCCCAAGTGTATTCTGATGTAAGAGAGTAGTTAATAGGATTGGTTTTGATTTTTGGTGAGTTTGATGAGAAATGGATATGTCACCCATTAGTGGGATTTGGTGTTCAAAAGGGTCAAATTATAAAAGAATGGTTTCCTCGAGATACAACCTCCTTAAATAGTGTCCTTGGGCCATTTGTGACTTGTTGGAAAAGGTTTGGTGGTCAAATTGGTTATGATTTGGTTTTGAGAGCTATTAGTGTCAACCCTTAGCTTAAAAGTAATCATTTTGGTCTCCAACGCCTAAATCTCCATACATGAGTTTTGAGGTGCAGTCTATGCCTGAAGTTTGCCTAAATAATTAGACTTTTGCTGTCGTAAACTGCAAGATTTGGTGCCAAAACTATACTTGGCCATGGCATGAGATATAAATTCTGCCCCTGGTTGTTGTTTTACTTCTGGTCCACGTCACCTTGCTTGCTAGTCGTAGTTGGCCCTGTTTTCAAAGCTTACCCTCCTTGTTTCTCCACCCAATTTGTCAAGCTGATTCTAGTAGGCTATGTCTTAACGTTAAATACCTAGGATGTGACACCATGTTTCTCAATCCATCCAGAAACTACAAATTCAATCAAACCCCCTTGAAAACTTATTTAATTAAAAAGGATACCATTAGTAGAGGATGAATACTTACCAACCATGTGTGCGGTTACTTTAATCTTCGATTTCTTATTGTCAAGAAACCTTCCTTGTCATTTTGGGAGGAAAAAAATTGGAGAATAAAGCAGCAAATATAGAGTTCAGTAAAAGCAGAAAAAACAAAGAAGATGGAGTTCCATATAGACAAAAATAGAATTCAAGGATCTTTAAATCCTTGAATGTTCTCCTAATATGCTAGAGTTTTTTCAATTAAGAAATACTTCGATGCTTGAGTTATGTGAAATTTCTCAATGTGTGCTTTATCGTCCCTGCTTGACTCTTTGGAGGAGGTCCCTAGTGGGAGGAGTCAAATTCATCGTGCTTTAAGATTCAACAGAATAAAGATGAAAATGACAAATCTTGAGATTGGAGGTAAAGAATGATATCGCAAAGAAAGGTAGAGACCGAATGACACAAGAACAAGAAGAGATTAGTATTACTCACCAATGGCTTCAACTTCTGGAATTTCTAAGGCTATTTCTCCAATTTACACCGTCGAGAAGAAGGCGTTTTAAATTATCCTATATCAATTTTAAAATGGAAACATATCATAATCAATTAGAAAACAAATTTTAAATCATCCGATATCAATTTTAAATTATTAGGCGTAAAGATATTTGAGTGACATATCTAAAAATATGCTTTTATATATATAAAAATAAAATAAACACATATCGTGCTTTCGACCTATATTTTATAATATATAATAGAAGTGAAAATAAATATTGCTAATAGATGGTTTATAATAAATCTACAAATTAAATGATTCAAAAGCTAACCTTAAACTAACCAACTTGGTAAAAAAATTATTCCAAATAAAAAATTGATTTGAAATTAAACTATGTATTAAATTACATCAAATCAACCCTAATCAATATTTAAGTTGTCTAATCAATTTGAATTAATCAAGGTCAATTTTCATTAAATTTATGGTTTCATGAAGTTTATTTAAATTTACGGTTTGAATTAAATTTTAAATATTTTTATTTCCAATGTAAAAAATATTGTGAATAATAATTTTTCAACACCGTTAAAGTATGTAATTTCTTGATTGAAATTATTTAAATTCTATTAATTGTCAATTTATTATGTTTGTGAAATTCATCTAAAAAATTAATCAATTAAATTTAATCTAAATAATATTTTTGAAATAAAATAATCTGCTACAAATGCTCAATATTTATTAATTAAATTTTATTGGTATTTGTTCTCCTATAAATATATTAATTAATGATGACATTTTTTTAGTATTCCATATAATTTTAGGGATTTTATAAGTCTATTAAAATGTTATACAAAATATTCTCATTTATTACCATAATTTAAATGAAACTACAAATATATATTATTTTTAGATTTATATAGATAAATATTTAAAAACTTTTATATTAAAAGAATATGAAAGAGAGTTCTAAAATCATAACAACCATTTAAAATTTAAATTTTTAAATAAAAAACACTAAATGTGGGAATATGCCTCAGCCTACTATGGGCCCAAACATATATAGGTACTTTTTGGTAGTTAAGAATTTTTCATCCCATATCAAACATCATGTATTGAAAAGTGTTCTTTAATCTAAACTAATTACTTGTATTTTATCGCTTACATCTATTGTTATTTTTTATTTGTAATGGTTATTTTTACTTACATATAAAATTTCATATTAATATATCTGTTAAAATTTTTTATTACTGGATAACTTGTGCATTGCAGAAGTGCACTAGTTTTATTATAAATTCAAACTTTAATTCCAAATTGTTTGCTAAATTTTGATCAAAACCCTTTTGAATTAGATAGATAATTTCTTGCTTTGAAAGATTTATAGTTGTTTGAATGCCAATTAAAATTTAATTAATTGAAGATCCAGTCACTGAAATTGGATGCATAACCTAATTAATTAATTCTAATTCATATATTGTTTATGTATTATGGACACTAAGTAATGTTATTTTTGTTTTTCATTTATTCATATAATTTTTCAGTAAACATATTAAAATAAATGCATTTATTCTGATTGATCCCGTACATTGCACAGTGTATATCTAGTTGTTTAAAAAAATTATACAAATTATATATTTTTTATCACATAAATCTAATTAAATTTCGATTTCCTTTGGATAACAAAAAGGATTATATTAAATATAAAATAACAGAAAATAAAAAGAGCAAGAGATAATAATGTTTGTGTGTCTGTGTACATATTTCTTCAATTAGAAAAGAAAAAAAAAATTGACCTTAGAGAGAATCTAGAACAAAATGAAATCATTATTTAAGAAGAAAACTTACCTAGCATTAAGATCATGAACAACAGCTTTCCAGAAAAATACATCATGCATGAACGACAACATCAAGGACTCATTTAGTAAAAAACTAGGAATGAGAGAGAGAATGACAACGGCAAAACTCTACTATAACTATGGGAATCTCTTTTCTTAAAAAAGAGCCCGTTTGTCATCTACCAAACACATTTTTTATGCTTTCCATTATTTTTTCCCTTTACTCAAATCCTATTTTTAGGCATCAAACGCAGCCTGAACGCAGATGCTTAATAACTAACTAGCTTCTTTCTTCAAGTTTTCAACCAAGGCTTTCAAACTATAATCTTCCTTCAAATCATCTTCCCTTCCAATGACCGTTTCATGTAGTTTCATTAACCTATTTTCCATTTCCACATCCTCCATAACCATACTCAGTCCTTCTTCCACATCCTTCTGTCCAAATCCATTCAGTCTCATACCCACCTTCCATACTTGAACAATATAAGCACAGTTCAAGAACTGATCACCTGCCACAGGATAACACAGCATCTTCTTCTTGAATCGTATTGCCTCCATCGTCGAATTCCACCCACAATGCGTGAGGTAACAGCCCACAGAGCTGTGTCTCAGAACCGCCAGTTGTGGTGCCCATGTAACCACTTTTCCTTGATGCTTTGAAACCCTATCCACAAACCCATTGGGTAAACCCTCCCACCAAGCTTTCTTCAGTACCCAAATGAAGGGCCTTCTTGACGCTTCAAGTGCCATGGCTAAACTTGTCAATTTTGCTTCACCAATTGGACTTACCCAGCTCCCAAATGAGATGTATACGACTGAGTTAGGGTTTTGAGTTTCAAGCCACTCTAAGCAGCTCCTATCTTCTTCCCAGAAGCTTGGATTGTTGGTTTGAATATGATTGCAAAGAGGGCCTACACGCAATAGAGTCATTGGGCAATAATCCTCAAATTTGGTTTCATTGGGAAAGGAATTCACAAGGAGCCATTTAAGGTTTCTAGTTCTTTCCAAGGTTCTTGTCCAAAATTTAAACCTTGCTTTCTTCGCAGCTACTGTTCCAATTAGCCATGGAAGATCTTCGGTGTCTAAAATGGGTAGTTCTGGTAACAAGCAAAATTTGCCTTCATGTTGTGGAAGTCCTACAGGCACATAAATATGTCAAAAGTTTTAAACTAAATCAATGTATTGATAGAATGAATGACATATATACACACACACATATAGTGACATACATATATATATATAAAGTGTTAATACATACATCTGTATAGTCTGAGATAAATATACGTTTTTTATATTTTTATGTTTTATATTGATATAATATGATGCGGATAAATAAGAGGAAAGAGAAATGGATGACCGCTTAATAATTGCATGTGAGTTTGTGCATTTGGGACCCTTATTTAATGTCCAATTCCCCACTTCTTCCTATGGATGCCATTTGTATGTTGCTTCGATTCGTATCTGGGTCCCCAACCTGTTTATGTTTTGCATCCATAACCATCCCCAACCACTCCATTATCATCTTCCCCATTTATTCCCATTGGAAAATGAAAATCCCTGTTTTTCGAAAAACATTATTAGATATTCTCTCCTCTTTAAATACTTGTCATTTTAGAGTTATATATATAAATTAAAAAAAGTTAAAAAATAGTCTGAGTAACAAAATACAATGTTAATATACTAAAAATTCATATTTATTAATCTTTCCAATTTCAAATATAAAAGAAAAATTGCTGTGTAGGTACTAATAAAGTTAGTTATTAAGCTCATTTAATTTATACTTAAATTTACTCCATTTGGTTCTTAATATAAAACTCTTTTAACTAAATCACGCGGATTAAGAATTGGAATTAAAACTAATTAACTACCTCGATTTCTTTGAAAATCCCAACATTTTTCCAAAATTACCATTATTTAATCTTTTTTTCTTTCTCTTTGGATACATTAAATAGGGGCAATTTTTAGAAATGTATAATAAATACTACCTCGTATATTATAAAGGATCTTATATTTAAAATCAAGATAAAATATCTTATATATAGAATCAAAGGGAGTACATTTTTTTACCAAAATTGCCTTCAATTACTAACTTTTTCATTTATACTAGATTAATTAATAGTCATTGAAAATCATAATGGTTGAGAGGTATTTTTAAAATACCTCATTTATTACTACAGAAATCTACTTTTTTTCTCTTATATTTTACACCAAAACTCTCCACTAAAATTCTCTTATAATTTAAGACGAAAAGGAGTATGCTAGTAACAAACACCTAAGGAATTACTATGTTTCAATATCGAAGAGTAAAATGGTCAAAAGAATATTTTTTTACTAAAGTTCTAAAGTTGCAATTGTTTGGAAATAAAGCAAAATCTTAAAATGACAATTGTTTGAAACTGAAGGAAGTATAGAGTAAAATAATGGAAACTCTTAATTTTCGTTGATATATATTGATGAGATATTGTGTCCATATATAAGAACTATATATCTTTGGCTATATATATATATATATAAGAACTATCAATCCCACGTTGAATGATCAATATAAATTTTATCGTCATAAAACTTACATAAAGTTAGACAGTTTGCAAATCATCAATAATACATTCTTTTTGGGGCTCTGCGTATCCTTTTTATTCTTTTTATTTTTTTTTTTATACATTTCGTTAGGTTCCTACAACTTTATTTTTATTCTTTCAATACTTTTTGAGATATTTCAGTGAAATTTAAATACTAAAAAAGCTGGATTAGTTATTCATAAATCGTGAATAATACATGGAATTCATCTTCAACTTTATGCAAATACATGGGACCTACCCTAGTTGGTGAATTGCATGAATCATGATAAATATATGACCGTAGATCACAAATATGAATAACCACATATACTTGCAAACGGTCATTCATAATGGATAAAGTTTAATTTAAGTCCAAGTCTTTATAGATGGAAAAAAAAAAAGGTTGGAAAAGACTCTTCCAATTGGAAATTAACCCAACTCAAATTCAAATTAATAAATAATATTGGATACCGAATGTTTTATTAAATGTTTTAGAAGAAGAAAAAAAACAACAAATTAACTACATATACCTGTTTCGGATATGAAGCCACGACGGACCATGTCAGGTATGGAGGAAATCAATCTGTAAGTAGCAAACATGACAGGCCAAAACCCAGCAACATCTATAGCACACCTCTTGGCAACTTGCATAGCCCAAGAAGCCAACAAATCAACCACCACACAAGCCACCGCACCGCCGCCACTGCCGCTGCCACCCTCTTGAAGCTCCTGAATCAACCTTTCCAACTGAGAAGGCATAGTGTTCTCCATGGCCGATTCAATCCCAAAGAAATCTGTGGCAGAGTCCTTGTCCAACCCATCAGCTACACCAACCCACTTGATCCCTTGATGATTTTCTTCGTTTTGTGTCACAATCTGGTGGTGGATGTATTGGGGAAGCACCATTATTGGCTGGAACCCAAGGTTCAGAAACGCCATGGCCAGCTTTTGCATGGGAGTCACATGTCCCTGTGCTGGATAAGGCACCAGAATGATACTTGGCTTCTTTGAGTTCTTCATGTTTCCCATCTCAAACAAACAATCCTCACAAGTGAGATTTCTAAGTTATTCTTCTGATTGCTTCTGCCAACTGTTATACGCAACCGTATTTATATAATTACGGTGCCGGTCAACTGTGCATGTGATAATTGAGGTTTATTGAATATGTAACATGCTAGCCCCACAATATCTCCTTTATCAATTTAGAGAAGTTTCTTAGTTTGTGTGTGTGTGTGCATATATATACACACATACACGCACAGATAGGATAGTCAACTGTGCATGTGCCTAAGAGGTATATTGAATTTGCAACTATATGTCTTTTTATTAAATTTTTTTAGTTAAAAATTAATTAAAGAAATTTGAGATATAGTTTTTATGGCATGAATTTTTTATTAAATAATACGGATGTACTTTTTATTTTTAAAATTTACATAAATTGCTTTGAAATAAAGATTAAATTACAAAAATTTTCTTGGGTTTGTTAAAATGACACCAATCTCTCTTTTATTTTAAAAATACATATATAAAATATCCCTTAAACATAAAAGAAAGGTCTGTGTAATTAAAAAAATTTAAATTGTATAATTTATTCTTTATTTTTAAGAATGATTTGGACATATAGATTTTAAAAATAAAAAAAAATGTAGTTTGACGAAATTCAAAAGAAGTTCATGTAATTTTTTGTTTTACTTTTAAACAAATTTACATATAAAATTTAACCATAAATTTAAGAATACATATAATTTTAATAAAATTCATGAAAAGCTTTTATTTTTTCTTTGGTTTGCCGTAGTGAGTCCTTTTATTAAAATTAAATGTGAGTCACATGCATCATATAAAGTTTGAGAGATGAATTATACTATATACTATATGATTTTTGAATAGTGCGCCTTGTTGTAAACTTTATATTTTATTTGTATGGAATTAAAGCATGATATGGTGTTGATGGAATCTTGCTTCCTTGTGCCTCAACAAATTGAATGCTTTTCTCTTGCGCTTGAAAATTATATGATCCACATGTGACCACTAATTTTCTGAGTGGGTAAGTGGTTGAGCTCCAATCCACACCACATTATATATATATAGTGAGATATTTTTAATTTTTTATTCCAAAACCCATCCAAACTTTACATCATATATATTCTGGAGGCAAAATATTCTCATGAAAAGATCATTTCACACAATTTTAAATATTATTGAACTCATTTTCCAACATGGGCATGACTTCGTATATGTAAAGCCAACACACTTCACTATATCTGAACTAATCTTTGGATTTGCCTATCTGTTTCGTAAAGTATTAATTTTTTTTGTGATCTCGCTTTGAAAATGTCCAATGATCGTATGACCATAAAGGAAAATTTAGGGACATGTGCACGCTTATTGATTTGCAGTTTAAAAAATTTTAATCTTGGTGTTCAAATTGAGTACACGACGATATATATATATATATTACCTTTGGTTAGGCATGATTCCATTTTACAATATAAAAAGGAGCTTCACACAAATCTAGCATTGGGATAGGATACATAGCCTTTATTAGTGGGAAAATGCATTACATGTCAAAGTGATTTTTGGGAAAGGCATTTAGCACTTGAAAGATGATCTACTTTTGCAGATTTAGTGTGGTTTAAAAATCAAAATTAATTAATTTGTTTTAAAATCATAAACCGCAAGTTTTATTGCTAATAATTTTGTTTGATTTCTATTTAATTTCCAACATTAATCAGTGTTGGGTTATATTATATCCATCCTTGTTGGGTAAGATATAAAAAGAAGCCCAAGTCCAAATAAGAAAAAATAGGGTTTATTAATTTTAAAATACAAGAAGGGAACGGTTAATTGTAACTGATCTCCCACACCACACAGAAGAGAGAATTCAGCAAATGTGCGTCAATATATCTGGGTGTGCGTTCTTTCTGTAAAATGATCTTCCTTAGAAAATAGTGTGCTCTCTCTTCCGCTCAGTGACCTCTCTCCTTACAATTCTTTAATGGAGTGATTTATACGGTGAACCAGAGAACAAAATCCAAGTGACTTTATTCCATCCACTTAGTATATATGTTCTTCTCGTTCTCTCAGTGAAAAAATATTCTAGATCTGTATATATTTCTTCTCTACTTTTTTCAATTACTACAATCAGAAAAGCAGTTTTATGATTTTGATTTGTTTTTAATAATCAATTTTGGATTTGTACTTATAAAATGGAATCAGATCAGAGGTGAAAGGCTCTAAACATTTTCTTCATTGGCCTCTCTTAAAGCTCTCTCGGTTCTTGTTCTACATAGTGATGAGATCTCAAAAATTGTTGTCTAATATTTCCTAGGAGTAGTTGGCTAAAACCCTCCAGTGAATACAAATAATAAAGGCATATAACACCTTAAGAATAGTTTGTCTATCATATGATTATGGGCATATTTCTATATTCTAGATACTTATTTTCAACATCTTTTTCTCATATCAATATTTTACACAAACTTTTAGAATTTGAAACATTAATATTTATTTAATATGAAAATTTTAAATTTTATCATTTTTTATTATTTTTTTTAAAAAAATGCTAACTATATAAATTTATTATATAGACAAATTAAATGTACTTCCTTTAAAAAAGAAATGTTATTTCTGAGAATGTTTAGAGAATCTAAGTTTTATCTTCAATTTATAAACGTTTTCAATTTATAAATGAAAAGATAAAAATGTACATTAATAAAGATTCTAGATTGTAGGTTTGCTAATATTTTTTTTGGGTACGGAAAAGTAGGTATGTTATTGTGGGAGAGTTAGGAGAAATCACACAGAGACTAGCAACAAAAATAACTTAGGAAAAGTCAACAAAGTTTAACTATCTTTTTCCTTTTTTTTTAATCAGAACAAAAGTTTAACTTATAAAATGTAGTACAACTAGTACTACTTGCTATATATATATCTCAAACGTACAACTTATGTGTGAAAAATTGTTTCATGCATCGAATGTATCACATCACTTGTCATTTAATCAATATAAAGTCTCCAAATCATTTAGAACTAAAATAATTATTAACACATCATTTGTCATTTAACCAACATAAAGTCTCCAAATCATTTAGAACTAAAATAATTATTAACAGTAAAAATTAGAAATTTGAGTTATAAATTTAGAGTAAATAAGTCACAAATTTTAGATAAAAAAGCTGCAAAACCACCAGTTGCCAGCATCATTAACCGGTGTTGATTGGTTGCCGGCCATTGTTGACTGACTTAGCAACCATTGACCGGACACGAGCTCTAAGGATGGTATAACACCTTAAACTTGCATTTATTTCTCATGTATTAGACTCCAACTATGTCTATTATTGTATGATTAGAGACTTGACTACATAAAAATATTAAAACAGAATTTTCTTTATTTTGAATACTGTTCATTGTGCATTATCTATTTTACCTTATGAACTTCAAAAATTTATAACTAATTATAGAAAAATCATCTCAAAGTGATTCAAGTCTCTAAAAATATATAAAGATTTTCGTCATGGGAAAAATATGAAACAAAGCATTCTCTAGGTACTAATTCATACAGTTTATTTCTTAAATATTTACTATACATTTGGTCATTTTTTCTTTCCCAGGATTTTGATCTTATATTTAAAAATTCATATCTCACTTTGCCCTGAGCCAATTCATGCATTCCTTATGTCATTAGAAAGCTCTATGAGTCTACTTTCTAGAAATATTTTTTTTTGTAATTTATTCAACTTGTACAGGGCATAAAATTAACTTAAACTAGTAGAGGTCAGAGTTCAATTTTAACTAGAATAGTCTTAGGGAAATATGTACAACTCTTGTTGTATAGCTCAAATTGCACTCAAACTAGTGGCCTATTAAAGCTAAGACATAGACCTTTCCATGCACATAAACCAATAAATTTTTAGAGCTATGTACAATTTTACAATCCCTTTTGAATTTTCTAGTACTTATGTCCAAGACTTCCAGTTTCCAGTCTTGCCTTGTTTTGGATCCTAATTTTGAAAATTCATCATAAATTGTACAATTATCCAATTTAGGTGTTCTTTGACTCTATGAAAAGCTTTATTCCATATACTTTTTGAGGATACCTAACAATCATATAGTATATCATGTTCATATGAATAGTATCTTCATAATTCTCATAGTGTTCTACTTGAACATTTCCAATCATAACTTAACAAAGTAAGGTCCATAGACATAATACATCATCATTCATTGTACTAAATCTATGCATAACATTTCATAATACTCTAATGATCACAATAGTATGGAGATACAGATTTAGTAGTATATTCATAACTTTACATATCATTTCAAATTACTAGACCATAACTTGAGAGCAATATCATGCTTCATCATCATTCTTCTTTCTCCTTAGCACTCTTGACCACTTCTTGACATAGCTTGGACCTAGTCATGATGATCATTTGAAAGGGATGATATTCTAAGAATCTCAGTAGTTAAGTTCAATTATACACACATATTATCATCATCAATTCATGGATCATCATTGAAATCGTACAAACAATTTATGCCATAACATTTTATAAAAATTTTGGCATGGTAACACTTTGTAAAATGGACATCCAAGGATTACAAAACCCTTCAAACAACTAGCCAATCAATGCACAATCATCAATAAACATCTAAACTAATATATGGCATAGTTATGAAAGTATGAAAATAAAGCATGATAATATTAGGTATAATAGGGAAATTAACTACTTTCTTGCATTCTAATGGTCTCCAAATTTTGTAGACACTTCCTTTGGCCTCTTAATACTTCCTTGAACCTTATTACATCATAAAATAATGTCATGAAGATAACACCCTATCTCCAAACACCTTCAGACTTTACCACAAACTTCAAAATCCAGTCAAAACAACCCAAGCATCTCAAAACAACTTCCTAAAACTTCAGAATAGCAGAAACGAACTAAACAACACCAAAATCTGGGCTGGGACCGCGGCCACTATAGTACTACTGTGGCTCCGGCCTCCCCTGTTTTGTATACACTTCTGCCTCCATTGGTGCCATGGCCTAAACCCTAGTGTCGTGGCACTCCCTGTTGGTTTCCACACCAGCAAAACTCAACATCTCAGGACGAACTTCCGACGCGTATAACTCTATGCTCCGACCTTCAATTGACTTGATTCCAACTCCTACAAGTCAATTTAGTCTCAATCTATCCATAGACACCTACTTCAACAATCCAACTCCATATGGACATTCTGGACCCTTGACACCATTTTAGCCACTTATTGACCAAAACTCACCACTAACAATCTCCAATTGCCACCAAAGGCAAATAATCACTCAAAGACCATTCATATAGGTTCAAAACCCCCAAACCAACTTGTCCAAAGAGATTTCACCTCAAAGGAACCACTCTTCTAAGATTTGACCCCCTTAAACCCTAACTTGACAAAATGGGCTACAAGCCCTAAAACACACCAACTAGACCCAAATCCACTCTGGGCTCACAAACACCACCATACTGACTTCTTAACATCCAAAACCATGTAACCACCACAATATAACATACATAATTCTACATACATAACTATACATACAACATCCATCCATACAATCCATATCCATATCATACATCCATTACAAAACATTCTATCCTACTTGGCACAAGATACATATAAAAAATATGCACAAACTACATAGATCTAGTATCCCCACGTCTGATGCTACTCACGCGTCTTCTCTGGACTAATGGCAGAACCATCACTTGAAAGGTTAGTCATGGGAGAGGGGTGTGAGACAATGTCTCAGTAACCGGGAATAACCACATACAATATATATATACTGACCCACATAGTCGTACAATGCAATGCTAATGAATGGTATGCATGTTCTCCCTCATACACAGCTAGAACCACGAGCTATTGTCATCACAAGACATTTCAATATATGATTCCCTTCTAACAGTTGGTGAAGACTGATTCCGGGACATCACCAAGCTGACTTTACCCTAATACAACACAGCCAGTGGTTACACTAGAGCTCGGACCGTGGCTCTCCTTCCCCTGGACCATCACAAATTAACGGTGATTAAGGGAAGGTGCATCCCAAATCCATTGCCACCTGGCTCTCCCAAGGAGAGGATTTAATAACAAAGATATTTCATCATATCATATTGTCCTCTGCCGCCTAACTCTCCCATGAAGAGGATTTAGTGACAGGGATCTTTATCATATCATCATCTTATATCATATCATCATCACCTCATCATCAATCTCTCACTATGCAATCATATGGTGATGATGCCAATATCATGTCAACATGCCTCTACACACATATATATATCATTATCATCACAAGCATCATATGGACATGCTAGCATGCAATGGTATGGGGATGCTGCACATCATACATACACTACATATACTATCATCACATATTAACTAGCCGTGCATACCACGATATATGGAAAAACCATACACATACACAATCAATATTGTGGTATGAAAAGGAACATGCATATATATATACACATATATCAATAGATAATCACATAAAACAAACACCCGGTTACCTTAAATATCAATACCACACACGCGTATTCCACGAACTTCTCAAGTTGTCCAACACGCTTGAACCCTTCTCAGGCCACCAAATAACCTTCACAACATCACAATTCTTTAATTAACACAATATACCATTAAACCAAACATCACAATTCAACCAATTTAGTCTAACTCAAAGTTCCAACACTCCTTTTATGCATCAATAAGCTCTTGAGAATCATCCAAACACTACTCAACTACATATACTTTGGATTTCCCAAGAGCCCTAACTGAAAACAACCTAGGGTTAAACTCAAATCATGCATAAACCTTTCAAAACTCACATCCAAACAACAAGAACACCAAAACACACTTCCTTAACCCCATATCATCCATTTCAATCGTTGGATTTCGGTTAGAACCGAAGATCCAAACTTAACTGAAAAACCCCAAATTTTAACCGAAGAAAAAGGAGAGGGAGGAGTAGAAATCACTTACCAACTTAAATCCAAGCTTCTAGAGGTGGAAAACAACTCCCAATGGCTGAAAATGGCAAACCCTAACAGAGCTCCTCATCACTTCCTTCATTTTCTTTCTTTCGTTTGCATTCGACTGACTAAAATGTTTTTTATTTAAATTAGAAACCCAACTTTTGCAGCAGCTTCAAGGCAGCTCGTTGTGGCGCTACCTCATTCAGCTATAAACACGCCACTGGAATTGGCTCTCGCTGCAACATGGAGCCCAATTTTTCCTCCACTTCATCCTTTCTCCATTCTGTCTCCTCCGATTTTGCGCACAATGCCAAAACAAAGTCATGAGGGGTGTTACAATGAGCCACTAATTACATGAACTCAATAACAAAGTGTTCTCTTAAACCTTAAATTTTCACTTTGCTATCCATTGGCATTTTCTTGTACAACACACTTATGCCTATCTATTTTGGACCCAAGAAATTCATTTTTGGGATTAAAATTATGAAATTCCCTTTCCTTTTCAAACCCTAAATAGGTAGAAAATTTCCAAAAATGTAGAAAAATAACTACTCGATTAATTTGCAATCCAATGGTATATCCTTAATCTTTGAAGTCTATACATCACTTTTCATGGATTAATTTCTTCATGACTTCATTTTCTCTCTCTACTCTCTTTCTAGGTAGAAAATTTCAGAGATGAATAGAAGAAAAATACTCCATGAAACACTACAATACTCAAGTATGTACAAGATAGTGACCATAAAAATCTACCTTAGAAGTTTGAGGACCAAACTTTTCTTGTTGCTCTTGCTTCTTGGCTTCAATTTTTTTTGTGCTTCTCTCCTCTTCTTGCTGAAGTTTCAGACGTGAATGGAGGTGAAAATGAAGGCTAATCACTTAACTCAAGGCTTTTAGGAAAGATATCTAATGGCAAGTTTAATCATGATTAATTTTTGTAACTTTGGTTACTTTATGACATAAAAGCTTTTCATATAATTCTATTTGTATCCCATCTGCACATTCAGACATGTCTCACCTCATTTTTGGCCAAAAATGGCTTTAATAATTTTTTTGGACCAAAATACCTTTTATCGATTAAATTTACCTATACCGATTAAATATTTTTGTCAAAAGTGTCACTACATTAGTACATGATTACCCAAAAATAACTTTTGGATTAAAATAATTATATTGATAAAAAATATATTTTATCAATATTCAGTGTCCTTGAATTAGTATTGCTTTTTTTGCGGTCTAAACTGACTTTTGTTCATAAAATATTAATATTAAACTCAAATTGCCAAATAAATCTTATTTTGATTTTAATAGATTCCTTGCTATATTCTAGTGGGCTTAGCTCCTTGAGAGCTTTACTTTGAATTATCTTGAGATAAATTTATAATTTTTGAAACTTTTGGGTCATTATCTGTAATTGTCCCCAATTTTTTTTTCCTTTTCTTGCGGCTCCTCCGGGACTAAATTGCGAAGATTCTTGATTCTTAAGGTTAAAATATAATTTTCTCATTTTTCTATTTAACTGGGAAAAATAACATCTTTACTCTTCACATTTAATGGTGTCTCTTCATTTTTTTCAATTTCTTGTGCATTTTACGATGTCAACTTTTTCATTTTTAAGCCTTAAATGCATTATTCATATTTTACTTTTAATCTGAAAAATTACCGTTTTGCCCTTGAACCAAGTAAAAAAGATAATTATCCATTCTTCCAGACCCTTTCTTGTAATTTACCAAAAGATTAATTTTTCATTATTTCTCTTTCTCTATTCACATTAACTTTTAAATTGGTTTATCTCTGAACTTAGACCTCCAAACTACGTAATCCTTATGCCATTGCGCTTAGCTTGGAACGAGCTTTCATTCAAGTGCTATATAGTATATTTTCCGAGGTAAGTTCTAGAATTAATTTCTGTTTAGGACCTTATGGAAAATTAATTCCAATTAAGAACGAAATATAATTTCTTCTGAAAATTAGATGAGAAATTAATTCATTATAAAGTCCGATTATATATAGCATTTTCATCTCACTTTTTTTCATCTTTTATTCATTTTATAACATCCCATAAAAATAGGAATATTACTTGTGGAGAGACTAGAAAAGCTAAGGGCATTGCCATAATTTGGCCAAGAAATTATTAACATTTTAGGATTATTGATCCCTTTTTCTAGTTTAATAAATTGTTTATTTTGGTATCAAACAATAAATCCCCCTTAAACAAAAATGTAACTCTTATATATATATATATCCAACTTCTTTATTATTTTAGATTCAGTAATATTTAAATATAATATGGTAATACAAGATATCAAATAATTGTACTAAAAGAATTCATAATAGTATATTTGGAGCTGGATCTTCCATAATTTCCATTTGCTCTTAAATTATATATAAAATTAATATAAGAACTATCTTTTTTTTTTTTACCATCAACATAATCAAGTACTACATATTATGTTTTATTAATGTATTGTAGGAGTTTGAAATGAGTTGTACTACTTATGATTTATGAATAAAGTAATTTATTACATATTTTCTAATATATTGATAGTTATAATATTGATATATTGATTAATGATTAATAATCACTATAAAAAATTGTCAATTTGTGATGGATTTTGTGACAAAAAAAATCTGTTGCAAAATTAGTCAAAATTTTTTTTTGGCAAATTTCGATAGCTGAAATTTGTCGCAAATTTTGTGTATTCTTGTAGTGAATGTTGTTTGTTTGTTTTTTTAAAGTAATGGACAGTTCTTTTAGCAAATGACTCCACACGCTAGGTTTTAATAATTTAACTGTAGCCTTTAACCATATTCAGAAAAGGATTTTGATTGATACCTAATTTTGCAAATATTGCTAAATAATGAAGCTTGCAAAAAAGAAAATACAGAGAGGAGAAGAGAAAATGTAATTCAGGTTTAAAATGTTTGCAGTTCCTAAGACTGTAAGAGTACTGCAATATTATTTAAGCGAGAAGTTTTGAAAATAAGTTTTCTTAAAACAAAAAGTTCCTTTCCCATATTACAATGAATTACTATGAATGGTTATGGTTAAAAACGGAAAAAAATGGAAATATTATTACTTTTTGGCCGGTTAAAATCATCAATATTAATATATATATATATAAAATAAATTTGTAATGAATTTAAAATTAACGGATTATTTTTCATCACAAGTTAATTTTCTTATAGTGTAAATAAATTGGCTTTAAAATATATTATTACTTCAAATTAAGAATTCAAATTGCGAGCGTGACATGCAAGTAGAATGAAGCATAGGTGTTTCTTGTTTGTGAAGAGGTGCAGTGTACGAACAATCAAATCAGAGTAAATAGTGTGACTTTCTATGCTTCTAGATTACTGATTACTTATTATTATTATTATTATTTGTGTAAATATAAAGAAGTAAGGACATTCACCATCTGCACCGACTTATATATATAAAAGTGGAAATTACTGTATTTGTTTGAAAAATTCGAGTTTCCAAATTTGCTGAAACAAAATTAGATGGCAATTAGAGTCTTTGCTGCAATTTAAGAACCATGATTTCGCTCAGGACCTCTTTGAAACTAGTTGGCCTTCAAAGTAATATGAATAAAAAATGAAAAATAAATATTATATTATCATAAATTTTTATATTTGATTTGGTGAAACGGGTTTCCATTGAGTATTCCAATAAAAAAAATTAAGCTATTAAGGATTCTATTACAACTTACAAGCACAAGAAATGTATTCCGTCCTCATGAAGTTCGTTGTGAGCATAAAATTATCATAGGCAAAGTTGCAAAAAAAAAAAAATGCAACCTGTGTTCCGATTAAGTTGAAATGTGTTGAATTAATGGTCACTCGACGCATAATATTGTAAAAGCATGACTTTTTCTTATATATACTCATAAAGCAAATCATATTCTTCACCTTCAACTTTAAGTAAGATTGGAACACATTTTCTAATTATATTTTGAAATTTTTCAGAAAAAATTGTTTTATACTTGTTATTATATCCAAATGAAAAGTACTTTTAAAGTATTCAAGAGACTACTTTTTTTATAAAAAATTTAAAAAAGTAAATTTTAATTTTTAAAAAATAAAATAATAATTTATTTATAAATTTTTATTATAATTAACATAAATTATGATTTTTTAATAAGGTTAAAATCATCTAACCATAAATTATGGGTCTTTCTTTCCACCTCAGTTTGTTTTGTTTCACTAATCATTTTATTTTAATACTTAAAGGAATTTGTTCTTTTACGTATACAAAATAGGTGGTAGAATAATTCATATATAAAATTGTCCAAGTTAGATTTTGGGAGTGTTGTGAATAATTCTTGTGCTCCACACATGTCAAAAGTGTTGACGTCAAATGGTATGTTTGGTAGGAGGGAATAAGTGTAAGTGAATAGGAATGAGTATGAAATTCTACTATGAAGCATGGTGGGGGATGGAGAGGTGACTCCACTTCTTGGAATCACTGAATCCCATGCATATTGGAATAGAGAAACCTATGAGGGCATAGGATTGAGGACAAGACCATGGGAATCCAAATATTATGGACCAAAATATCCCTCCCTTTTTCTCAAATTTTCAAGTGACAATATAAAATTTTTAAATTAATATAGAAATTTTTTATTCTCACTCAGTAACAAAAAATTTTATTCTAACTTAAAAATTTTCTATTTTCACGTAGAAAAATTCTATCCTAACTTAAAAATATGGTGAACTTTGGTCTTATTTTCCAAATATTTTGATATTTTGTGGTCTTTTCCCAATTTTTCATAAATTTTGTTATTATTTTTTAAAAAAATGCAAACTATATAAATTTATTATATAGATAAATTAAATATACACCTTTCAAAAATGTTATTTCTGATAATGTTCAAAGAATCAAAGTTTTATCTTCAATTTATAATGTTTTCAATTTATAAATGAAAAGATAAACATGTGCACTAATGGAGATTCTAGATTGTAGGTCTGCTAATAATATTTTTTGGGTATGGAAAAGTAGGTATGTTATAGTGGGGAGTTAGGAGAAATAACATTGATTAGCGACAAAAAGAACTTAGGAAAAGTCAACAAAAGTTTAACTATCTTTTTCTTTTTTTTTTTCACCAGAATAGAAGTTTAACTTATAAAATGTAATACAACTTGCTCGGCACATATGTTCAATTCAATATAATATAAATTTTAATAATTATAAATATAAAGTAATAAAGAAAAAATGTATCGTATTTGTTTAACATATACATTGTTCCTAAAATAAATAAAATATATTTTAGTATGTGTTTAATTGTGTTTATAATACATATATCATGCTAATATATCTACTATACTTTTATATTTTGGATATATAAATTGGACTAACTGCTTGACTTGTAAGTGTGATACATTAAATATAGGATTGTCCAAGAAGGAAGAGTGACCATTGGAATAAAGAAAAGAAAATCAGCATCATGACTCATTCAAAGAAAAAGAAGGAAAATGATACTCCAAAATGTGAAGAATTCAAGTGTTAAAGAATTGAAAATTTGGAAGTTTGGTTGCATCAAGATAGCCTTTAGACTTTGATAGATATATACTTCATAGGCTAAGAGTTTTCATGTGAAACTCAATGATTTACAATTGCATTTGATTGGCTCAAGAAGTTTTAGTTATCAGAGTAACATATACTTGTTTTTAAACATAGTAAAATCTGGTTTTCAAGAATCTAAAATTTGACCTTTAATTAGTATTTTTAATATATCTCTTAAAATACATATGACTTTAATATAAAATTTATTTAATATGAAACTAGACTTAATAAGATTTTCAAAGAGGTTATTTCACTCAAAATAAAGATTATATGAAAAAGTTATGGTCATTTAAATTTGAGTAGTGAGATATGGATTTTCAGTTTCGACCTCTTATTTTTTTTTATTATATCTCAAAAAGTAAATTTCTTTCTGAAGTGAAACTTGTTGCATTTGAAAGTAGACATTGAGAAATTTCCAATCATAGGTCATTTGCTTAATTTGGAGTTAAAATAAGAGAGTTATAGATTATGCAAAATTGTCTATAATGCAAAGTTTGAAGTTACAAAGGTTCCACCTCTGATAGACGAATTTTGATTTCTGAAATTCAAATTTCAAGTCTAGTAGACAAATGTTAGTATTCAAAATTCAAATTTTGAATCTCTAGAATGTGAAAATGCTTCTAGAATAGCCAACAGTTGAATTTCCACATCCAAAATTCAAACTTTTAGTTTGATAGACGAATGTTAGCTTTTAAAATTCGAATTTTGTTTCTCCAAAATGTGAAATACTTCTGGAACAACCAACAGTCAAATTTCCACATCCAAAATTTTGAATTTTGAGTTTGATAGATGAATTTTGGCTTTCAAAATTCAAATTTTGAATCTCTAGAATGTGAAAGTGCTCTCTAGAATGACCAACAGTCGAATGTCCACACCCAAAATTCAAATTTCGCAATTCCAGATACCTTGTAATGGCTAGTAACGACTAGTTTTTGTATCTAATAGCTATATTTCATCATTTCCTATAAATATGACCTTAAAAACTCATTTTTGACAACTCTCTGAACATATATCAAGCTAGACTGTAATAAAAAATGTCATTTTGATTCTTACAAAGAGAGAAACACAAATCTTGAGTCAATCCTTGCAAAATCTACATTCTTTGAGTTCTTAGAGCTACGTTATATCTATCCACAGTTAGAGAGAGTTCAACCACGATCTGTTCTTTATTCTTCTTGGAAAGATTACTTAAGGTATGGTATCCTTGAGGGGATTTAGGTTACTCTTGTAAGGGAAGAGTGAACCTAGAAGTTGAAGACTCAAGAGGAGTCTTGGTTTGTATTGTGGCAGCAAGAGCCCACTGAATCTAGTAGAGATGGTAGAAAATCTCAAGTAGCGGCTTGATGACTGGACATAGGCCAACTGGTTTGGGTCGAACCAGTATAAATTCTTATGTCTTTCTCTTCTTCTTCTCATTTTATCGATTTACTTTATCATACTTTGTTCATCTTTATTTTACTACAACAGTTGTGAAATTGGGCTGCACTTCAAAAGAAGTAAAAATTTGCATCACCCAATTCACCCCACCTCTTGGGTAACTAATCAACCTAGCAATATATATATATATATATATCAAACATACAACTTATGTGTGAAAAATTCTTACATGCTTCCAGTGTATCACATCATTTGTAATCTAACCAACATAAAGTCTCCAAATCATTTACAACTAGAGTAATTATTAATAGTAAAAATTAGAAAATTGAGTTGAAAATTTAGAGTAAGCATCATAAATTTTGGATAAGAAAGTTAAAAAATCATCAGTTGCTTGTGACATTGACCAGTGTTAATCAGTCACCAACCGTTGTTGACTAGCGGTTGGTGACCATTAACCGATCACCAGCTCCAGTGATGGTGGGAAGAGCAAAAAAGCTAAGGGCATTGTAGTGATTTGGCAATAAAATAATTAACATTTTAAGACTATTGGTCCCTTTTTCTAATTTAATAAATAACAGGTTTTAAAATTTAATAAATTCTTTATTTTGGTCTCAAACAATAATTTTTCCTAAAACAAAAATGTAACTCTTATATATATATATATAATATATATAAATCCAATTTCTTTATTATTCCAACTTTGTAATATTTAAATCTAATGTGGTAGTATTGGATATCAAATAATTGTCCTAAAAGAATTTATAATAGTATATTTGGCATTGGATCTTCCATTTGCTTTTAAATTACATATAAAATTAATATGAGAACTATCTTTTTTTAAGCATCAATATAAGGACTATCAAGTACTACATATTATGTTTTATTCATGTATTATAGGAGTTTGAAATGAGTTATACTACTTATAGTTTGTGAATAAAGTAATTTATTATAATTTTTATAATATATATTGATAATGATAATATTGATATATTGATTATTGATAAATAATCACTATAATAAAATTGTCAATTTGCGATTGATTTTGTGATGCGAAAAAAAATCTATTGGAAAATTAGTCACAAATTTTTTTTTGACAAATTTGGCGACAAAGTGGAAATTTTACAAATTTGTAAAAAAATATTTGGTGACACCCTAATTTATAGCCTAAAGCAGTATTGTATGAATCTAAATGTTTTAGACCTATATATAAAGAGTCTTGATGGTGAAATGAGAGTGTGTAAGAGAAAGTTAAACATATAAAATAGTGTTTCAAAGCCTTACACTTGTGCAATAACGTAGAAAATTGAAAGAGTTACTACTTAGCTAGCAAGGAGACTAAGAAAGCAGTGGCGATACTTGATCTAAAACTTTTGAAGAATTTTATCAAGATTTAGGAATGAAGAATGGTGACTGCAAGATTTACAAAATTGCCAAGAATAGGGAATGAAAGTCAAGAGATTTGAATAAAGTAAGATGCATTAAGAATGAGGAAGGAAAAATTTTGGTTACTCATAATGATATCAAAGAAAGATAGGAGAACTACTTTTATAAGCCCTTCAATGATAGATCGAGTATGACTAGTGATACAGAAGGTTTAACAACCTATGAAGATGAATTGAATTTGAGTTTCTATCGTAGGATTTGTGTTAGAGAGGTAAAAGAAGCTCTTAAGAGTATGGATAATGGTAAAACTATTGGCCCCAATAGTATTCCTATCAAAGTTTGGAAATGCTTAGGAGAGCAAGGGGCTTTGTAGCTAACTAAACTTTTTAACAAGATTTTAAGGTCAAAGAAAATACTAGAGGAATAGAGAAAGAGCAGTTTAGTGCTTATATACAAGAACAAGGGGATAATTAGAATTGTGCTAATTATAGGAGAATAAAACTTATGAGTCATATTATGAAACTTAGGGAAAAAGTAATTGAGCATAGACTAAGAAAATAGTCTCATATTTCAAAAAACCAATTTGGACTAATGCTAGGACAGTCTACAACAGAGACTATTTATTTATTAAGGGGTTTGATTGAAAAATACTAGAGTAAAGAGAGAGACTTGTATATGATTTTTATTGATTTAGAAAAAGTCTATGATGGAGTATCAAGAGATGTGTTGTGGAAAATAATGGAGAAGAAAAGTGTTCGTGTGGCTTATATTCGAGTCATAAAGGATACGTATAAAGGGGCAACAACAAATGTGAGAAATCCTAGAAATGAGATAAAAAACTTTCCTATAAGGATAGGTTTTATATCAAAGATCTTCCTTGATTCCATACCTGTTTGATTTAGTTTTGGATCTTCTAACAGATCATATACGAGAGGAAATTCCAAGTGTATGCTTTTTATGGATGATATAGTTTTAATTGAGGACTCAAGAGAAGAGGTTCGCTCTAGACTTGAGTTATGGAGACATACTTTGAAATCAAAAGATTTTCATTTGAATAGAACTAAAATGGAATATATGTATTACAAATTTAACAAAATGTCAATTAGAAATGATTTAGAGGTAAAAATTGAAGAGCAAATCATTCCAGAAGTGTCAAAGTTTAAGTATTTGAGGTTAATTTTAAAGAATGAGAGTGGAATTTATAACATCCATAGAAACTTAAAATATCTAGAAATACAGAAAAAATTTGCAAAAATAAGCATATACCGTTTTGCGTGAAATAGGACAAATATTATTTTTTCTGGTCAGATGGGAAAATGAGAAATTATATTTTTGTGTCTAAAAAATTATGAAAATGACATCTATGTCCCTAAACTTAAAAATTTGGATCTAGATGCAAAAGTCATTGGAGAAAATTACACCTAACGACCCAATAGTTTTAAAAATTATAAATTACCCTGAGTTAGGGGTAATTTTGTAAATATGAAATATTACTGTCAAAACAAAGCTCTCAATAAGAGAAGTCCAATGGTATATGGCACAAAGGGTTAATGTTCAATGATGAAGAAATAATCAGTGCCGAAGGTTAAAAAGTAACTTTTTACCAATAAAGCTACTTTTTAATCTGTAAAAGCTAAAAAGGCAAAGAGAAAAGCCATTGGACACTACAAAAGGAGCTTCATAGAGACATGATCATAAAGTAATTCTAGATACAAGTTTATTTTAATCCTATGCTCATAAAGTAATTTTATACTGTAAAAGGTAACTTTACTGGTCTAGGTTTAAATTAACTGACACAGGGTGTTACTGGACTGGGAAAATTATACAGTATCCTGGAGATATTATCCCCTTGAAGTGGTGACACATGGCAGCCCATGTGGTGAAGTCTTACCAATCAAGCAAACTTAATGGTTAAGTTTGGTTTAAGACTAGTCAAAGTAATTAGCAAAAGTAAGCTTGATTAATGCTTAATTAGTAGCCTATAAATACTCCTCAAGTCATGAACAAAAATCACAACTAAATGAGAGAGGAAACTCTGCCAAAATAGAGGAAGAAGTGGCAGCCAAGATGAGGAAGAAGAAGGAGAAGAAAATAGAAGAGAAAATCCAAGGACAACATCGGTAAGATGCTAGCTCATGATCTTGATGACTTCTAGCTTAGTTTCTTGGATGTTTGGCTTAGTTTTCATGTTTCTTCCCCAACCTCTGTAAATTTCATCCAAGGCTTGGTTTGGTTGTGGAATGATGTTTTTATATTGTAAAATCTATAGAAAGCATATTGTGTAGTGTTTATATATTCTTGCTTATGTTATTTTATTGTTTTGCTTTGATAAAAATTGGTTGCCATATTGTGTAGTGTTTTCTTGATTGGTTTTGGCTACAATATGAGGGGTTTTATTCCTCAGGATGTCCATATTCTAAGTCATTATGCTGTCGAAATTTTTATGACTTATATGTCAATTTGTTGATTTTATGTGAATTAATGTGATTTTAAGTGATCATTATGTGAAATGAATAATATGATGCATGAATATAACTTGCTACTGAGATTGCCCCTAATCTCATCCCTTCAAGTATCTCAAATGATAGGCATGAGCTATGGCAATGGAGTTCAGAGAGCTAAGGAGACAAGATGATGACATGGATAGACTACGAATATGAGAAATCATAGTAGACAAGCAAGTATTAGTGTCATTCTCCATTGGAAATTATTTTGATGAGGTATGGTGTGATGTGGTGCCTATGAATACTCACTTGAAATTAGGCAAGCAGTGGCAACGTCAAAGGAGTGCTATTTATAGAAAGAGAAAAAATTATTTCCTCTTTGAAAAAAAAGGTCGGAAGTTCAAGCTAATCTCGTTGACACCGCAACAAATTTATGAAGATGAGCTCATGTTGTCAAAAAGAAGGAACCAAAAGAAGGAAATCCAAGTTAAAGAGTCATCCTCAATTGAACCAAAAGAAAATATGCAGGCTTCCATAGTTCAAAACTCATGTGAATCATATATGGAGCAAAAAGATCAATTAGAGGAGATAGCTTCTGCAACATCTACACTAGATGTTGAAATAAGAGATTCTACACCTAAAGGTAATTCTAATTCTCAAACATTTTATGGTGATGACTCTTGTGATAAATTAATTGAGTTGGAATGTGTTGCTCTTGAGGATTCAAAAGAGTTACATGTTCACTGTGCTGAACCTAAAATTGTTCTAGATGTTAGTGAGGTGATAGAAAAATTTGACAATAGTGGTGTGCTTGTTTCTAGTTGTACTTATGTTGTTGCACCCTTAGAAATCAATTCTCATGCGTGTGATGAAGTTCCTCATATTGATATGGTGTTTGGGCATTCTTGGTTATTTGATGAGCATGATGAAAATATTTCCCTTGTGGTAGAGGAAGCCCATGAGTTCTTGTATTGTATTCAGTCATGTGAGAACCAAGAGAAAATCAAAAGTGAGTTTGAGAGGAAAAATAAAAGTATGAGTGGTAAAAATAAGAGAGAAAAAGAAAGAGTGCAGAAAAATAAAAAAAGAGAAAAGAAAATGAGTGAAAAGAAAAATGAGAAAAGAGTGAAAAAGAGAAAGAAAAAGAGAGAAAAGAGAAAATAGAAAAGAGAAAGAGGGAAAAAGTGAGATTGTGAGCATAGAAAATGATATGATTGAAGTGCCAACAGAACTTGTGAGATGCTCTTTGGGTGAAACTGAGGTAAAGGTATTCTTCACCAAACTTCTTTCTCCTTCTTATTTGTCTTTATTGCATCTTGCTCTTCCTTCCTTTTATGTTCCAAATTTATGCTATTTGAGTTTTTCATCCTTGTGTCATAAGTCCAAAGCCTCTCACGAGTCCTTAGTGAGTCAAAGTGTTATCTTAATATCTTCCTCATCCATCTTTAATGTTCCATCTCATATTTATTGTGATTTGCTTTATCAAGTCATCTCTTGCATCTCCCCAATTTGTTTCATATTCTTTGTGTCTTGTATGTTTCATGAGTCAAGTGTTCCCATATTTCTTTGTTGGTCATGTATTCTTTTTCTTTCTTCTAGCTTGTCTTGCTTGATTATGGTCTTTCGTCTCATAGTATGTCAAGTTAGTTCACTTATTCTTATTTTAAATAGTGTCCTTCATTCATTACATGAGTCACATTTTACAGGGGTCTTGTCATCATACTTCTTTACTTCACTCCATCCACTTGGTTTCATCTTGTTTCCAGAAAATGTTTGCAAGTTTGTTTTGCAGGTGTTTTATGGTGAAAAGGTGTTGACTTGTTTCCCATTGCTGAGGCTTAAAGAACCAAGCTCTAGTCACTTCATCTTTGATCCAGGAGATGGGTGTTGGTTAGAAATGAAGCTGCAATCAAGAGTAAACATTGCTCTTCAAGTTTATGCGAGGATTAAACAGAAAACATATCAATCCAACTTAAAGGGTAAGCCTAATCATTGTGATCTATTTGATGTCTTTAATTGTTCCCTCTCCTTTCATACAAATTATGGAGATTCGAGGACAAATAAGGGAGGGAATGATGGAAATCTAAGAGGCATTCAAAAGATCCATAGCTACTTGTGGAAAGAGCCCATTTACCTTGATGAATTGGTTGCATCTCTAAGGCCTAACCCGAACAAGTATGGTATTTTCCAAGTCTCAATCCAAGTTCAAATGAATTGATCCACCAAAAGACCATGTTTTGGAGAGCCCATGGACAAAGGAGTTATTCAAGAGCTTATAAGAGCAATTTGGAGCTTATATTATTATAATGAAGGCCCATGGTACAAATATGTACATGGAGAAGTCTAATGGAACCTTAAGTATTCTTATTCAAGCCCAAATGCAAGCTCTTCTGGCCCATGAAATTAATGTGACATGAATAGTATTCTAAGTTCATTAATTAATTATTTAATTGTGTTTTGTTTTATGTTTAAATGGGTAAAGCATGAATTATTTAAATAAGCCCATTTGTGGAGTCTTTATTGGATTCCTAATTGTATTTCCAAGGGCCTAAATTAGTATTTTAAGTATCTTAAGTCCATTATAACTACTTGACTCTCAAGTAGATCATAAATTATGTATGTTTTTGAGTCAAACATGTCACTTTCTTTATGGCTCTCAAAAAGTGACTTTTTAAAGTAATTTCCATATTTATTTAGTGTTATCTAGTGTCTTTTAGGATATTCTTACTTGGTTAGCAAGTTGGAATATTCTGAGTGATTTAATTTCCAAATAAGTGAGATTCTTACAATCTCACAAGATTTAGTCTTAGAATTTAAGTAATTTCCTATTATGTTAAGTCTCTTAGCTGTAGGAATAATTAGTTGCCTATTTTATAAGATCCTCTAATCATTCTAGAGGATTCTAGAGGTCATTATAAATATATGTATTTAGACCTACATTTTTTTAACAAGTTGAATAAGAATTATTTTCCTTCAATTCTCTTGTGAGAGGATTATCTGAATTTATGTTCTCTTGGGAACTCGTGACCTACCAACTGGAGTGATCAACCAAGTGGGCGTCATCGTTAAAGCTTATAAATGAATTTCCTTGGTTCTAGCATGTGATCATCAATTTGTTCTTGTTCGTGAGATTGTTTCCGCTGTATTTTCTAGTTTGCTTGGTCATCCACCAAGAGGGCCATATCACATAACCATATTCACAAAAGGATTTTGACTGATACCAAATTTCGCAAATATTGCTAAATAATGAAGTTTGCAAAAAAAAGGAAATATAAAGAGGACAAAATGTAATTCAAGTTTAAAATGTTTGTAGTTCCTAAGACTGTAAGAGTATTGTAATATTATTTAAGCAAAAGGGTTTGAAAATAAGTTTTGGTAAAACAAGAAGTTTCTTTCCCATATTACAATGAATTGTTATGAATGGTTAAAAATGGAAATAATATTACTTTCGCCGGTTAAAATCATCAATATTAATATATATAATAAATTTATAATGAATCTAAAATTAATGGATTATTTTTCTTTGCAAGTTAATTTTCTTATAGTGTAAATAAATTGGCCTTAAACTCTATTTTTACTTCAAATTAAGAATTCAAATTGCGTGACATGCAAGTAGAAAGAAGCACAATTATTTTGAATTCGCATTTGGTGCTCATCACACTAATGAGTACCCCATGTTCATCATCTAGATAAGATCTGGACTATTCAGTTTTAATCTGGATGGTCAAGATTTATAATTTTTTATTTTTTTTACATAATAACAATATTTTTTTAAAAAGTGACAATTATAAAATTATATTTATTTAGATTTTACATATAATAAAATAAAAATATATTAAAAATACTACCATATAATATAATTAAATCCAGACCATTCAAATTGAATCTAGATGGGGCAAAAGCCCAAAAAGCACACCGTGCTTCCAATCGTTTCTTTGTTTGTGGAGAGGTGCTAGTGTAAGAACTATCAAATCAAAGCTAATAGACTGTGACTTTCTTAAGCTCGTAGATTAATGGTTACTTCTTCTTCTTCGTCTTCTTATTATTATTTGCGTAAATATAAAGAAATAAGGGCATTCACCATCTGCACCTGCTTAGATAAGTGGAAATTACTGTATTTGTTCGAAAAATTCGAGTTTCCAAATTTGCTGAAACAAAATTAGATAACAAGTAGACGCTTTGCTGCAATGATGAAGCCTTTTATCATTTAGAATCTGGACCTCTTTGAAACTAGTTAGTCTTCAGAGTAATATGTATAAAAATTGAAAAATACACTACAAGAAACACTGTCATTTTCTCATGGAAATTTCTCAGCAAAACAATTTTTGCAAAAAATTCTCATGGAATTTGTTACAGAAATCCAATTTGGAGATATTTCTCACATATTTTCTTACAGTCAAATGGGTAGAGAGAAAATTCTCTAAGAAAAGCCATGAGAAACATTGCGAGTTTTGATGGGAAGGTGGCACCAAATTTTCTCACGAATAAAGTCTATAAGAAATATTGTGAGAAAGTATGTAAAAGTGAAGAAAATAAAACAAAATTCTTTTATCGCATAAAAATGCTGAAGTTTTATAATTTCAATAAAAAAGTAAATAAATAAGTAAATAAAAATAGACAAAATAAAATAATAGTACATATAAATTTATTAAGAGATGCACCACTTGAAGGAATGAGACTTTTTTAAATTTTGGTAACTATTTTGCAAAGGTTTGATGTTTGACAGTCTAGTCTCCCAATTTTTTTCGCCACATAAATTAGAAAATAGCTACACATTGGGTTTTAATTTATAGTAGATTGTTTCTTTGAAAACAATTGCCACATAGGCAGGTATTAGTTTACTTTAGGTTATTCTGTGGAAAATAATACTATCTTACACGATATCAATATATTTTCGGTATTCAATAGTTATTTTGAATAATTGATTTTTAGCATTCTCACACGATTGGTATTTGAGAATACTTTTTTTAACAAAAAATTTTCTCATGGACATTCTCAAGGATTATTTTGAGAAAAATTTCTCAAAGAACAAAATTCGTGAGCAATTCCCTCGCAAATGAGTCCCTGAGAAATTTCTCATAGAACCTTTTCTGTGAGAACTTTCTCAAGGAATAGTATTCCGTGAGAAATTCTTATTGACTATAACATGTGAGAAACATGCATAATTTTCGTGAGAATTGTTTCTCACGGTTGGATTCTGTGAGAAATAGGTTGGCATTCTAACGCTCGATTCTCTGTGAGAAATTCCATCAGAAACTACTTCCTCAAGGATTTCAGCCTTTTTCCTCACAATTTTTGGCTGTGAGAAAATGATTGATCTAGTGTAAAGATAAAGGAAATTGACACTTCAAGTGCAATGCGTATTGTTGTTTAGTTGTTGAGTATCCCTCTTCTTTGGTTGGGTACGTCTCTATTTGCAAAGTCTGTGAGAGATAGTGTGACAAAGCATGCAAAGGTGAGGAAAATAGAACAAAATAGTTAAAAAAGATTACTCACAGACATTGTTCCATGAGAACTTTTAATAGACCAAAGTTCCATGAGAAAGCACTTGAACCGTGATGCAGTATGGCTTTTTGATTTCGTGCTTCTCACGGAATGGTTGGTTGTGAGAAATTCTCACGAATAACATATCTGTGACAAAATTGTTTGACTTATTGGTTAAGCGTTGGCTTTGTATAAGTGTTTCTCATGGCATGTCTATTGTGAGAAATTCACATGGAATAGCTGGCCGGGAGAACTTCTCATGGATTTCCTTCCCGTGTGAAAGCTTTTGACATATATGAAAAATTTTCTTCAAAAATAAAATATAGTAATATAAATAAAAATTTTTTATCTCAAAAAAATGTTGAAGTTTTTTAATTTCAATCAAAAAGTAAATAAAAGCAGAAAAAAATAAAATAATAATACATATAAATTTATTAAGAGATGCACCACTTGAAGGAATGAGACTTTTTTTAATTTTGGTAACTATTTTGTGAAGGTTTGATGTTTGACGGTCTATTCTCCCCATTTTTTTGCTACATAAATTGGAAAATAATTGCACATTGGGTTTTAATTGATATTAGACTGTTTCATTGAAAACAATTGCAACTTAGGCAGGTATTAGTTTACATTAGTTTATTTCATGGAAAATAATACTATCTTACACAATATCGAAATATTTTTGGTATTAAATTGTTATTTTAAATACGTGACTTTTAGCATTCTCACATGATTGGTATTTGAGAATTTTTTTAAGAAAAACTTTTCTCATGGACTTTCTCATGGATTATTTTGAGAGAAATTTCTTAAAGAACAAAATCCGTGAGCAATCCTCACAAAAAGACTCCTTGAGAAATTTCTCACAGCACTTTTTCTATGAGAACTTTCTCGCGCAATAGTTTTTGTGAGAAATTCTAACTAACTATAACACATGAGAAACATGCATAATTTTAGTGAGAATTGTTTCTCATGGCTGGATTCTGTGGGAAATTCCGTCAGAAACTATTTTCTCATGGATTTTAGCCTTCTTTCACACAGATTTTGGCCATGAGAAAATGATTGATGTGGTGCAGTGATAAAGGAAATGGAAGCTTCATGTGTAACACTTATTGAGTGGTTGTTGGGAGTCCCCCTTCTTTTGCTGTCCTCATCTCCATTTGTGGAGTCTATGAGAGATAGTGTGAGAAAGCATGCAAAAGTGAGGAAAATAGAATAGAATTGTCAAAAAAGAATTCTCGCGGTCGCTGGTCCGTGAGAACTTCTAACGGACCGAAGCTCCATGAGAAAGCACCTAAATTGTGATGCGGTATGGCTTTTGATTTGGTGCTTCTCATGACTTGGTTGGCTGTGAGAAATTCTCACGAATAACATATTCATGAGAAAACTGTTTGACTTATTGGTTAAGTGTTGGCTTTGTATAGGTGTTTCTCATGGCACGTCTATCATGAGAAATTCTCATGGAATGGCTAGCCGTGAGAACTTCTCATGGATTTCCTTCCCGTGAGAAAGCTTTTGACATATGTGAAAATTTTTCTTCAAAAATAAAATATAGTAATATAAATGGAATTTTTTTATCTCATAAAAATGTTGAAGTTTTTTCATTTCAATGAAAAAGTAAATAGAAATAGGCAAAATAAAAAATAATACATATAAATTTATTAAGAGATGCCCCAGTCAAAGAAATGAGTCTTCTTTTAATTTTGATAACTCTTTTGCGAAGGTTTGATGTTTGATGGTCTATTCTCCCAATTTTTTTCGCTACATAAATTAGAAAATAATTTCACATTGGGTTTTAATTTATAGTAGACTGTTTCTTTGAAAACAATTGAAACTTAGGCAGGTATTAGTTTACCTGAGGTTATTCAGTGGAAAAAATAAATTTCTCACACGATATCGATATATTTTTTGTATTAAATTGCTATTTTAAATACGTGACTTTTAGCATTTTCACACAATTGGTATTTGAGAAATTTTTAAAAAAACAATGTTCTCACGAACTTTCTCACGGATTATTTTGAGAGAAATTTCCCAAAGAATAAAATCCATGAGCAATTCTCACAGAAAAAGTCCATGAGAAATTTCCCGCAGCACTTTTTCTGTGAGAAACTTTCTCATAGAATTGTTTTCCATGAGAAATTCTCTCTCACTATAACACATAAGCGACATGCACAATTTCCCTGAGAATCATTTTTCATGGTTGGATTTTGTGAGAAATTCTGTCACAATCTACTTTCTCACGGATTTCAACCTTCTTTCTCTCAGATTTTGGCCACGAGAAAATGATTGATGTGGTGCAGTGATAAAGGAAATGGAAGCTTCATGTGTAACACTTATTGAGCGGTTGTTGGGAGTCCCCCTTCTTTTACTGTCCTCATCTCCATTTGTGGAGTCTGTGAGAGATAGTGTGAGAAAGCATGCAAAAGTGAGGAAAATAGAATAGAATTGTCAAAAAAGAATTCTTGCAGTCGTTGGTCCATGAGAACTTCAAACGGACCAAAGTTCCATGAGAAAGCACTTGAACCGTGATGCGGTATGGCTTTTGATTTGGTGCTTCTCACGACTTGGTTGGCTGTGAGAAATTCTCACGAATAACATATCCGTGAGAAAACTGTTCGACTTATTGGTTAAGCGTTGGCTTCGTACAAGTGTTTCTGATAGTACATCTATCTTGAGAAATTCTCATGGAGTGGCTAGCCATGAGAACTTCTCATGGATTTCCTTCGTGTGAGAAAGCTTTTGACATATATGAAAATTTTTCTTCAAAAATAAAATATAGTAACATAAATGAATTTTTTTATCTCATAAAAATGTTGAAGTTTATTAATTTCAATGAAAAAGTAAATAAAAATAGACAAAATAAAACAATAATACATATAAATTTATTAAGAGATGCACCACTCAAAGGAATGAGTCTTCTTTTAATTTTGGTAACTATTTTGTGAAGGTTTGATGTTTGATGGTCTATTCTCCCAGTCTTTTTTCACTACATAAATTAGAAAATAATTGCACATTTGGTTTTACTTTATAGTAGATTGTTTCTTTGGAAACAATTGCAACTTGTAACATCCCAAGAAAGTAGAAATATTTGGAAATGCATAGGAAATTTGTAAAAACAGGCAAACACTGTTTTGTGTGAAAATGGGTAAATAGATCTCTTTTCCCGATTGAATCGAAAAAGGACAAAATTATATTTTTATCCATAAAGAATTATGAAAATGACATCTATGTCCCAAAATTATTAAATATGGGAGAAGAAATAGAAATGGCGTTGGGGAAAATTACACTTAATGATCTAAAAGTTTCAGAAATTATAATTTAACCCAGGTAAAGGGTACTTTTGTAAATATGCAAAATTACTGTCAAAATGAAGCCATCAATGAGCGAAGTCCAATTATATGTGGCACTGAGGGTTAATATTTAAGGATGAAGAAATAATTAGTGCCAGTGTCAAAAAGTAATGTAAAACTAATAAAGTAAATCATGGGCCCCACGGATGATTAAAAGGTAACTGGGACAGGATATGGGCCATACATAGATACCATTTGGGACAGAATAATTAAGAAAATATAAAAATAAATTTAGAATAATCCTGTAGTCCAAAAATGCTAATTTACTATAAAATGCAGTTTTATTGGTACAAATAAAAATTACCTGGCTCAGGATATATTTGGACTAAGAAAAATTATGTAGTATTTTGGCCAAGTTTCTCTCTCTCGGATGTGCAAGTCAGCAGCACATGTGCTGCAATTAAATATTTAATATTAATTCCAAAACTTAATGAAGAAGTTTGCTTAACTAAGGTTAAAGCTAACCTAATCATGCAAGTAAGTGAATTAAGCTTCTTGCCTTATCTCTCTCCTCTCATTTGAGTGTCCAGACAGTTACACAAAGGAGAGAGAAGCAGCTGAAAACTCTCCTAAGAAAGAAGAAAGGAGACGTAGGAAAGAAGAAGAAGAAGGAAGAGAAAATTGGAAACCAACATAAGGTAAGCTTTTCCCTTGAATCCTTGAAGCTTTTGGTTCAAGTTTGTGTTGGTTTAGCATAGTTTTCTTCTTTCCTCTCTAGGTCCAGATTTCATCCAAGGTTTAGGAAGAGAAGGAAAGTGATTTTCTTGCACAAAAATGAAGGGAAAGTGTAAGAAAATGTAAAAAAATTAAGCTTAGGTATGTTTGAGACAAGTTTTATGAAAAACCAATACTTTTCCCTTCATGGTAGATTTTCAGTTAGAAAATTAAGCCATCTTAGAGTAGGAATTTCATTATTTTGATGTCAAAAATGGATTCCCCATGATCCAAAATCTTAAGAACAACTATGGATGCAAGGAAAAACAAAAAGAATTGGAAAATGAAATTTTAGGGTTTAATTGGGACTTTATGAAACTACCCCTTAAATCAGTGGTTTAAGTAGCAAATTGATGATGTATTTAGGTTTGAGGAAGCTTGTGGAAGTGCTAGAAAGAGGTAAAACTCAAAGGAAAAGCAAGTGGAAGCATAAAGGTACCATTTTTCTATCATATGCATTATATTGACTTATGAGTTTTTATGAACTCTATGACTTGTTTGATGCCATGATTAATATTTTGTAATGTCTATTGATTGTTGATTGAGTTGTTTAAAGGGGCTTGAAGCTCTGGAATGCCCAATTTACAAAACGAAACTCTGCCAAAATTTTTATAAAAATGTTATGGCATTATATGAATTGATGAATTTGCTTGATGATCTATGTGAAATGTTATTATCTATGTGTATGACTGGATAATGCTACTGGGATTCTTTGAATCTCACCCCCCCTTCAATGACTAACCGTGCTAGGGAAAACAATGGAAAAAGGGCTAAGGAAGGAGCTGGTTTCATGAAGAAGCTAATGATGAGTGGGTGATATTGCAAGCCATTATGTTATAATGTGAATGGTTAATAGTGCCTTGCTTTTGTATGAAACTGTAAAATAACGAATATTATGTTAATGCTGTAGAAAATGTATGAGAATTTTTAGTTCTAGATCTCGTGATATGAAGTTATGTTCTACCAAGTTTCATACCAAAATAATTTCATTTGCATGGGTTTTGGCAAGTGAATTGCAATATAGATTGAACAGGGCATTTTCCAGATGTGTCAGATTTGTTCATCCTTGTTCTATACTTAATGTGAGGTTAGGTTTCTACGATTTTTATACCAGAAAGAGGACATCTAGATCTTTAAAATGACACATAATTCACCTCATTTGGAGTTGTGTACAATTAATGGTGAATTTTCAAAGTTAGGGTTCATAATAGGGCAATATTAGGAAAACTAGAAACTGAAAGTTAAGTACTAGAAATTTCAAAAGATAATATAAAATCGTATAGAGCTCCAAAAATTCATATGCCACTGATTTGGAAGTGATTGGAGCAATAGAATAAGAGATATGTAAGTTTTTCCAAAATTGTCCCAATAACAGTAGTATTCTGACCCTTCATAATTTAAGTTCAGGTTATGCCCTGTATAAGTGAAATAAATATATAAGAAAAATATTTTATAAGTAGACATATATAGCTTTCAAATGACATAGACTATACATGATTTGGTCATGAATAAAATGAAATACGATTTTTCAAAGTTGAGGTCAGAAAACTGGAAGGTAGAAAAATTACCAAATGAACAGTAAAAGTGCATGAAATTTAGTGTATGAATTGGCCCAATGAAGTTACTATTTTATATTTTTCCTATGTAGATTTGAATTTAATAAAATTTTAGAGACTTGAACCACCTCAAGATAATTTTTCTATATTTGCTTATGAGTTTTCAAAGTTCATCAAGAAAAGTGGAAATTGCCAAATCAACAGTACCCCAAATTTTGAAAAATTCTGTTTTTATTATATTATGATTCTAGTTTCTAAATTATGATAAAAGACATCTAAAATGATCTAATACATGAGAAAATGAGCCCTAATATAAGGTGTTACACAACTTAGGCAGGTATTAGTTTACATTAGGTTATTCTGTGGAAAATAATATTATCCTACACGATATCGATATATTTTCGATATTAAATTGTTATTTTAAATACATGATGTTTTACATTTTCACACTATTGGTATTTGAGAATTTTCTTACAGACTTTGTCATAGATTATTTTGAGAGAAATTTCCCAAAGAACAAAACCCAAGAGCAATTCTCAAGGAAAAAGTCCATGAGAAATTTCTCACAGCACTTTTTTTGTGCAAACTTTCTCACAGAATCGTTTTTTGTGAGAAATTCTCACTAACTATAATATATGAGAAATATCCATAATTTCTGTGAGAATTGACTCTCGCAGCTGGATTCTGTGAGAAATTCCGTTAGAAACTACTTTCCCACCGATTTCAGCCTTCTTTCTCATAGATTTTGGCCATGAGAAAAGGATTGATGTGGTGTAGTGATAAAGGAAATGGATGCTTCAAGTGTAATGCGTATTGAGCAGTTGTTGGGAATCCCTCTTCTTTTGTTGTGCTCATCTCTATTTGTGGAGTCTGTGAGAGATAGTGTGAGAAAGCACGCAAAAGTGGGGAAAATAGAATAGAATTGTCAAAAAAGAATTTTGGCAGTCGCTGGTTTGTGAGAACTTCTAACGGACCAAAGTTCCATGAGAAAACACTTGAACCGTGATGCGGTATGGCTACAGATTTGGTGCTTCTCATGACTTGGTTGGCTGTGAGAAATTCTCATGGATAACATATTCATGAGAAAACTGTTCGACTTATTGGTTAAGTGTTGGCTTTGTACAAGTGTTTCTCATAACACATCTATCGTGAGAAATTCTAACAAAATGGCTAGCCGTGAGAACGTCTCAGGGATTTCCTTCCCATGAGAAAGCTTTTGACATATGTGAAAATTTTTCTTCAAAAATAAAATATAGTAATATAAATGGAATTTTTTTATCTCATAAAAATGTTGAAGTTTTTTCATTTCAATGAAAAAGTAAATAGAAATAGACAAAATAAAACAATAATATATATAAATTTGTTAAGCGATACACCACTCGAACGAATGAGTTCTTTTAATTTTGGTAACTTTTTCACAAAGGTTTGTTGTTTGACGGTCTATTCTCCCAAGTTTTTCGCTACATAAATTAGAAAATAATTGCAGATTGGGTTTTAATTTATAATAGACTGTTTCTTTGAAAATAATTGCAACTTAGACAGGTATTAGTTTACATTAGGTTATTCCGCGTAAAATAATAGTATCTTGCACGACATGGATATATTTTCGATATTAAATTGCTATTTTAAATACGTGACTTTTAGCATTTTCACATGATTGATATTTGAGAATTTTTTTAAAGGAAAAATTTTCTCATGGACTTTCTCACGGATTATTTTCATAGAAATTTCTCAAAGAACAAAATCTGTGAGCAATTCTCACTGAAAAAGTCCCTGATAAATTTCTTACAGCACATTTTCTGTGAGAACGTTCTCACGGAATCATTTTCCTTGAGAAATTCACACTGACTATATAACACGTGAGAACCATGCATAATTTCTGTGAGACTTGTTTCTCGCGGCTTGATTTGGTGTGAAATTCCGTCAGAAACTACTTTCTCAAGAATATTAGCCTTCTTTCTCACAAATTTTAGCCATGAGAAAATGACTGATGTGGTGCAGGGATAAGGGCAATTGAGGCTTCATGTGTAATATGTATTGAGCAATTGTTGGAAGTCCCTATTCTTTCACTGTGTGCGTCTCAATTTGTGGGGTCTGTGAGAGATAGTGTGAGAAAGAATGCAAAAGTGAGGAAAATAGAATAGAATTGTCAAAAAAGATTTCTCACGTTAGCTGTTTCGTAAGAACTTCTAATGGATTGAAGTACAATGAGACAGCACATGAACCGTGATGTGATATAGCTTTTGATTTGGTGCTTCTCACGACTTGGTTGGCTATGAGAAATTCTCACAGATAACATATCTGTGAGGAAACTGTTTGACGTATTGGTTAAGCGTTAGTTTTGTAGAAGTGTTTCTCACGGCACATCTTTTGTGAGAAATTCTCATGGAATAGCTAGCCTTGAGAACTTCTCATGGATTTCATTCCCATGAGGATACTTTTGACATATATGAAAATTTGTCTTGAAAAATAATATATAGTAATATAAATGAAATTTTTTTATCTTATAAAAATGTTGAAGTTTTTTAATTTCAATGAAAAAGTAAATAGAAATAGACAAAATAAAACAATAATACATATAAATTTGTTAAGAGATGCACCACTCGAACGAATGAGTATTTTTAATTTTGGTAACCTTTTCGCAAAGGTTTGTTGTTTGACGGTCTATTCTCCCAAATTTTTTCACTACATAAATTAGAAAATAATTGCAGATTGGGTTTTAATTTATAGTAGACTGTTTCTTTGAAAAGTATTGCAACTTAGGCAGATATTAGTTCACATTAGGTTATTCCATGGAAAATAATAGTATCTTACACGATATGGATATATTTTCGATATTAAATTGCTATTTTAAATATGTGACTTTTAGCATTTTCACATGATTGGTATTTGAGAATTCTTTTAAAGAAAAAATTTTCTCATGGACTTTCTCATGGATTATTTTCACAGAAATTTCTCAAAGAACAAAATCCATGAGCAATTCTCACTGAAAAATCCCTAAAAAATTTCTTACAGCACATTTTGTAACACTCTACCTCTAAACACCTTCAGAGTCGACCAAAACCTTCAAAAACCAACCAAACACAACCCAAACGTCTCAAAACAACTTTCCAAAACTTCAGAATAATGGAAATGAACCAAACAACATCAAAATCTGGGCTGGGGCCACTACTGCTACATTATCGCTGCAGCTCTAGACCTCCCCTATTTTTCACTTGCTACTAGACTGCATGGCGCCTCGGCACCGCGTGCTAGTTTTCTATACCAGCAAACTTCATCCACTGGGGTGAGCTTTCGACGTGCATAACCTTATGCTTCGACCTCCGAATGACTTGATTCCAACTCCTACACGTCAATGTAGTCCCAATCTATCCATAGACACTAACTTTACCTCAATCCAACTCCGTATAGAGATTGTGGACGTCTAACACCGTTTTGACCATTGGTTGACCAAAACTCACCACTAACTTCCAATTACCAGCAAAGGCAAATTGTCACTCAAAGACCATTCTTACAGGTCCAAAACCCCCAAACCAACTTGTTCAAAGAGGTTTTATCTCACAGAAACCACTCCTATGAGATTTGACCTCTCTGAAGCCCAACTTGACAAAATGGGCTACAGGCCCTAAAATACACCAACCAGGTCCAATTCCACCTTTTATCATACATAATACATACAACACATTTCCACATATATAACCATACATACATCAATCCATAACAAAATATTCTATCCTATTTGGCACAAGATATAGATCCAAATTACACATAGGCTACATATACCTAATATCTACACTTCCGATGCTACTCACGCGTCTTCTCCAAACTAGTGTTAGAACCATCACTTGAAAGGTTAGTTCATGGGAGAGGGGTATGAGACAATGTCTTAGTAACCGAGAACAACCACACACACACACACACATATATACATATATCTCATAAAATCCATGAATGCAATGTGAAATGAATGGAAGGCATGTCTCCCTCGCACACAGCTAGAACCACAGGATATCGTCATAACATGACATTTTATATAGGGAATTCCCTTCCAACAATCGGTGAAGACTGATTCCGGGACGTCACTGAGCTCACCTCCCATTAGTATACCCAGAAAAAGGTAACATTAATGTTCGGACTGTGGCTCTCCTTTCCCTTTCCCATCACGAATTGGCAGCGATTGAGGGAAGGTGAAATCCACTCCGCGCCTTTCCCCTCCTGGTCATAAGAGGCGATTTAGCCATAGGGGTCTTCCCTAACATATATATATATTCCATCCTTATCCTCCCTAACATATATATCATCATATGTCATATCATCATCACCACCCAATCCACCGTATATCACAATCTCACAATGTCATGTGGTGATGCTCATGTATTATCATATAATCATCATCATCATGTCACAATGTCATGTATGCATCATGTCATGTCATGTCAATATCATCATCTCTAATCATCATCATAGTCATCATAATCATTATCTAGCTATGTGCATACCACGATATATAGAAAACAGTTCACGCAAACACATCTATATCGTGGTATATAGATACAAACAAACACTTGGTTACCTCAAGTGTCAATACCACACACATGAATTCCACAAACTTCTCGAGTTGTCCAACACGCTTGAACCCCTCCCAGGCTACTAAACAACCTTTACAATACCATAATTCCTTAATTAACACAATATACCAATAACCAAACATCACAATTCAATTACTTTATCCTAACCCAAGTTTCCAACAGCCCTTTCATGCATCATTAAGCTCCTATGAACCATTCAAATACCAAACAATCCCATACTCTTCAGATTCCCAAGAGCCCTAACCAAAAACAACGTAGGGTTAAGCTCCAATCATACTTAAACCCTTCAAAACACATATCCAAGCATCAAGAATACCAAAACACACTTCCTTCATCCCATTTCATTCATTTCAGTCAGTGGATTCTATCCCAAACTGGAAATCTAAACATACAACCGAAAAACCCCAAGTTCAACCGAAGAAAATGGAGAGGGAGGAGTAGAAATCTCTTATTAACTTGAATCCAAGCTCTTGGACACTGGAAAACACTCTCAATGGCCGAAATCTTCAAACCCTAGCAGAGCTCCCTTATTTCTCCTCCGTTCCTCTTTCGTCCATCCAACTAAAATGATCCAGATTTAAACAAATATCTTGATTCTTACCGCGGCTCCAAGTAAGTTCACTGCGGTGCCGGTGCTTCCAACCAGAAACCTCATTTTGGAGCTCTTCTCACTGAGGCAGCCCTACTCCAAGCCGTAGCGTGAAGCTAAATTTTCCTCCACTTGAGCCTTCCTTTGTCCTGTTTTCCTCTGGTTCTACACACAATGCTAAAACAAAGTCATGAGGGGTGTTACACATTTTCTATGAGAATGTTCTCACAGAATCATTTTCCTTGAGAAATTCACACTAACTATAACACGTGAGAACCATGCATAATTTCTATGAGACTTATTTCTCGCTGCTGAATTCGGCGAGAAATTCCATCAAAAACTACTTTCTCATGAATATCATCCTTCTTTCTCACAAATTTTGGCCATGAGAAAATGACTGATGTGGTGCAGGGATAAGGGCAATTGAGGCTTCAAGTGTAATGCATATTGAGCAGTTGTTAGGAGTCCTTCTTCCTTGTTGTGTACGTCTCTATTTGTGGGGTCTGTGAGAGATAATGTGAGAAAGAATACAAAGGTGGGGAAAATATAATAGAATTGCCAAAAAAGATTTCTCGCGGTCGCTGTTCCATAAGAACTTCTAATGGATCAGAGAACAATGAGAAAGCACATGAACCATGATGCGATATAGCTTTTGATTTGGTGCTTCTCATGACTTGGTTGGCTGTGAGAAATTCTCACGGATAACATATTGGTGAGGAAACTATTCGACGTATTGGTTAAGCATCAGTTTTGTAGAAGTGTTTCTCACGGCATATCTTTCGTGAGAAATTCTCAGGAATAGCTAGCCGTGAGAACTTCTCATGGATTTCCTTCCCATGAGGATACTTTTGACATATATGAAAATTTGTCTTAAAAAGTTATATATAGTAATATAAATGAAAATTTTTTATCTCATAAAATTGTTAAAGTTTTTTAATTTCAATCAAAAAGTAAATAAAAATAGTGAACATAAAATAAGAATACACATAAGTTTGTTAAGAGATGCACCACTCGAACTAATGAGTTTTTTTAATTTTGGTAACTTTTTCTCAAAGGTTTGTTGTTTGATGGTCTATTCTCCCAAGTTTTTCGCTACATAAATTAGAAAATAATTGTAGATTGGGTTTTAATTTATAGTGGACTATTTCTTTGAAAGCAATTGCAACTTAGGCAGGTATTAGTTTACATTAGGTTATTTCGCGGAAAATAATAGTATCTTACATGATATGGATATATTTTCGATATTAAATTGCTATTTTAAGTATGTGACTTTTAGCATTTTCACATGATTGGTATTTGAGAATTTTTTTAAAGAAAAACTTTTCTCATGGACTTTCTCACGGATTATTTTCACAGAAATTTCTCAAAGAAAAAAATCCATGAGCAAATCTCACCAAAAAAGTCCCTAAGAAATTTCTTAAAGCACATTTTCTGTGACAATGTTCTCACGGAATCATTTTCCTTGAGAAATTCACACTGACTATAACACGTGTAAACCATGCATAATTTCCTTGAGACTTTGATTCTTGCGGCTGGATTTGTTAGGTTGACTGGTCACCCAAGAGGGGGGTGAATTGGTTGATGCAAGATTTTCGTTCTTTTGGATCATAACCCAATTTCACTAAGAGTGCAGTAAAACAGGGATAAAGAGAGATGGTTGAGTGCAGCAGCTGAGTAGAGAAGATGAAGAACAACACACAATGATTTATACTGGTTCAACCCAACCACTTGGCCTACATCCAGTCCTCAAGCCACCACTTGAGATTTTCCACTATATCCCACAGGTTTGATCCGGGCACCTGTGAAGCCTCAGTACATTCTCACAAGTTTCAGTAGGCACTTGTGAAGCCACTCTCCTCACACCCTTACAAGATGTGTAAATCCCTTAGTGTTTCTCCACACTAAGATTCTACCCAGAATATGTAGAAAGAAATGTTTACAAAATGAAAACTCTCTTGAAGAGTAGATAATACATTGAAAGTTCACTCTATTAGGTGGGTTTTTCAAACAATACTAAGATAGAAAGATTTTACAAGTTGTAGTAGCATTTTCGCATAAGCTCTCTTAAGATTGTTACCCATAAGTTCAAATGATGTTCTATTTATAGTTTTGTGGTGTAATTAGACATTAGGCACAAGATCTAGCCGTTAGAGACGTTACCCAATGGTTTACTCTGCAAAACTAGCCATTTACCAACCACATTTAATGTTTCTGACATACTGAAATTTGAATTTTGGATGTCAACAGACAAATTTCGAAGAGACCGTAAGTTAAAATTTTTAGCATTGAACTTCGAATTTCGTCTGTTCAAAGCTGAAATTCAAATTTTCATCTTGACAAATGTTTCTATGTTGGAACATTTGAATTTTCAAGTTTAAAATACTTCTGATAAGTGTGAATAGTTGTTCCATATTGCTACAGTGCCTTCGAAGTTCGAATTTTGGTTCCCAAAATTCGTCTGTCAATGAGCAACTCAATATGGCACAAGTTTTTCCTTTCGAAATTCGAATTTTGGATGTAGAAATTTGTCTATTGGTTATTCCAAAAGTATTTCTATGTTTTTGGATATTCAAAATTAGAATTTTCAAAGTTAAAATTCATCTGTTAGTTGTTCCAGAAGTATTTCTATGTTTCTGAATATTCGAAATTCAAATTTTCAAAGTCAAAATTCGTCTGTTAGTTGTTCCAGAAGTATTTTTGTGTTTCTAGATATTCAAAATTTGAATTTTCAAAGTTAAAATTCATCTGTTATACTTGAAGTTTGAATTTTGGAAGCCAAAATTCATCTGTTAGCTTTTCTGGAAGTATTTTCACATTCTGGTGCTTCAAAATTTGAATTTTGAATGTCAAAATTCGTCTGTTGGACCTGAAGTTCAAATTTTAAAAGCCAAAATTCATCAATTAGTGGAAAGCTCAACTTTACATGGAGGTTCTCTTCGAAATTCGAATTTCAGAGGCCCGAAATTCGTCTGTCGCAGCAGAACCTACGTAACTTCGAACTTTACACTGTAGACAGTCTTACAGAAGCTATAACTCTCTCATTTTAACTTAAAATTAAGCAAATGACCTATGGTTGGAAAAATCTCAATGTCTAATTTCAAATGAAACAAATTTCACTTCAAAATAAAACTTATTCTGTGAGATATTCTCAAAACAATGATAAGAGGTCAAAACTGAAAATTCATATCTCACTACTCAACTTTAAATAATCATAGCTTTTTCATATGATCTTTGTTTTGAGTGAAATAACCTTCTTTGAAAATCTTATTAAGTCTACTTTCATATGAAATAAGTTTTACATCAAAGCCATATGTATTTTAAGAGATATATAAAAAAACTAATCAAAGGTCAAACACTAGATTCTTGAAAACCAGATTTCATTAACTATGCTTGACTCGAAATTCGAATTTCAACACTTGAAATTTGTCTGTCAGAGGTAATATCTCTGGAACTTCAAATTTCAGTCAGCAAAGTTAGTATTTTCACAAAGTATATGAAGTTTAACTTCTCAAAATTCGTCTGTCATCAGAGTTTTTCAAATCTAACTTATGCTAACATCAGACTTACTTAATCTAACTCATTTAAAACATATGGTAACAAGATTAAGTAATTTTCAAAGATAAATCCCACCTCAAGACCTAAGTGAAAATAAAATATACCAGTGATTAGATCTTCAAATGTTGAGTTCCACTTCCACTTGGTCATTTTCTTCTTAGCATGCTCCCTTCTGATCTTCCATTTTTGGAGCATCCTTTCTTTTCTTCTTTCTTGAGTGAGGCATGATATTGATTTCCATTTTTGTATTCCAATGCTCACTCTTCTTACTTGGACCAACCTATATTTAACATATTACACTTACAAACCAAGTAGTTAGTCCAATTTATATATCCAACTTATATTATTTATTGTAAAAGTACAGTGGATATATTTACACATAGCATGATATATGTATTATAATCATAATTAAATACATACTAATATGTATTTTACTTCTTTAAGGAACATTATATATGTCAGATATATATAATGCATTTGTTCCTTATTACTCTATATTTGTCATCATCAAAACTTATATTATACTAAACCTCACAATCTCCCCCTTTTTGATGATGACATATCACTAGTGAAAAATATGCTTAATAGATGACTAACACATATAATGCAGCTTAACTCAAATAATTTCAGATTAAGCATATGCATATTTTTCACACAACTTCTCCCCCTATTTGACATCAACACAAAGGTTTGAAGAATAACAAGCATTTCTTCTCCCCTTATTTGTAAGGTTGTATCAGTAAGCATAGATGTCTGGGATGTTTCAAGCACATATAAAAACATAGACTGAATTGTAAATCATCATCAAAACTTATTATACACTGCATGTTCAGACTATGTCAAATTTTACTGATATTAAAATTGATACCCATTGTTGCTAATCATATTCAAAATTGATACTAATTGTTGGTGATATTCAAAACTAACATCAGTTGCTGCTTGAAACTATTATGATACCAAATGCTATGATGCTTCTTGTTAAGGTATATCTGATTTGAAGAGTTATTACTTTCTTCCTTTATGATCAAGGAGAGATGTTGAATCATAATTGCTCGCTTTAGCAGATTAAAGCTAAGCAATTAAACTCTCTATAGTAAAATGAGGTAAGTTAAAGCATAAACAACTTAATTTCAGAAAATGCTCCCCCTCAACCTATACATTTCATAATGATAAAGCCAAGAAAGCATAATGCATCAAATAAGCATGTTCAGTCAATCAATACATGATGTGGGTATTATGATTCAAGTTTTTCTTTTAAAATCAGAATGATCTTTTAAAAACTTTTACGTGGAAATTTACATGCTCCCCCTAAGTATGAGCATTTATTCAAATATACATGCTTTTTAAATAGTGGATTAAATCAAAATCAGTATACAAGGGGAATTTTAAAAAGTACACAAGTTTAGTTATACAAATAAAGAAATGGACTTGTGCAAATACTGAACTTTTCAATAAGCACCATCATATTCAAATAATTCATCATTTGATCAAGGACCATACTTTATTTTATTAACCTCAAATAATAGCATCAACCAAGCATATATATGAAAATTTGTTAGACACTTACAAATCAGTTTGGGTAATAGCTAATTTCTTCCCTTTTCAATATGATTCCAATTGAGTGCATCAGATACTCTATCTTAATGAGGCTTTCACCATTTAGCTCAGGGAGTACCTGCAAAAGCAGGAGGAAAAATTCTTTTTCTTTCTTTAGTACCCTTTTTGACTTGGGTCCACTAAAGGTCAATTTGAACATTTTTCATTACATATGGGACCAGAGTTCAATCTTACCCAATTATATATATATAATGCAATAATTGAAAGGGGTAAAGATCAGAGGTTACCAAAGATTATTTCCTTGTTATTCTTGACTTGTATGCAGTGTAGTATTCCTCATGTCTTCTTTTTGCATACATGGCAATGCCTCTTGAATTTCTACTCTTTCTCTTCTCAAGGACAGTAGTATGGTTTCCATTTGAGTTGCTTCCTTGAGATGAGTGAGAGAATTGCTTCTAGTGCTTCTTCATGTGATTTGTGGTTGTAGTTTTGGAGTTTTGAGAAGCTTTCCTTTTCAGCATCTTCTTTCTTGTACCAATGTATTTTGTCTTCTTGGATTGGTTTTGTATACATGAAACACTAGAAGAAAATTTTGGTACCCACTTGTTTCTGGGTTCAAGAGGGTTAGTGGTATTCTTTGGAATCCATTTCATGCTTTTACTCAAGCCATTTTTCCTTATGCTGCACAGATAAGCAATATGACCATTTTTATCACAATATGTGCATGACGGTGAGCTAGGCATTACATTAGGCACAAAGAATTTCAAACAAGATTTATTTTTCCCTTTGGACTCACTCCTATAACCAACACTCAACTTGTCAAACTTAGAATTCTGTTTGCCAAGTGAAATATTCAACTTATCCTTTTCTTGGGTGAAATTAGCTATTACTCTAGTCAATTCCTCTTTTTCTTTATTTAATATATCACATATAACACAAGAGGAAGTGTGTGTGTGGGTTTCACAGATATTTTCTAAATCAGTTATTTTCTGTTTAAGTGATTCCTTTTCAGTCTTTTCCAATTGCAAATCATTTTCTAAGGAAATCACTTTCTTTTTACTGAGTGAAAGTTCTTTAGCTAATCTAATCATTTCATCATGCATTTCATTGTAAGCAACTTGCAACTCATCAATAGAGAATTCAGAATCAGATTCAGAGTCAGAATTCGATACCTCATAATTGGATAGTGCCATCAAGCATGGATAAGTATCCTCATCATCTTCATCTGAACTATTGCCCCAGATTGCAGAGGTATATGCCACTTTAGTCTTTTACTTTTCTTTTCTGCATATCTTCCTCCTTGCCTCTTTGACTGGTACTTCAGCTTATTTGCATGGCAAGAGTGCTTTTGTTCCTGAGGCTCCTTCTTTTTGATTTTAAGGAATTTTCCAAATCTGATGGTCAACTCTTTTAACTCATCCTCCTTATCATCACTGCTGCTATCATCACTTTCATCATCAGTATTATCATCTTCTGAGGTCTTTGATGTAGTAGCTTTGAATATCAGCATTTTTCCTTTGTTTTGCTGCTCCTATAGAAGGTCTAGTCTCCCTTCATGCTCAGCAAGGCTTCCAAACAATGCAGTGACAGATTGATATGATTCTCCTCTTATTTCTTCAATAGCTGTCACTTTTGGTTGCCATTCTTTAGGTAGAGCTCTGAGAATTTTACATACTTGCTCTCTTTGTGTATAACTCTTTCCCAACGCTGCCAAATGATTAATAATGTGAGTAAAACAAATTTTAAATTCTTTAATGGACTCATCATTGTTCATCTTGAGGGCTTCATATTCAGCTGTGAGAGAGCTGAGCCTGTTCTCCTTGACTCCCTTGGTTCCTTCATGAGCAATCTCCAGAGCATCCCATATTTCCTTTGCTGTGTTGCAATCTAACACTCTGAAAAATTCGTCTTGTGAAAGTGCACTGACCAAGGAGTGCTTTGCCATGAAGTTTAGCAGGACTCTTCACTTATCCACACCATCCTACTCTGCTTCTGGCTTCTTTCTGTATGTGCCATCATTTTGCATTTTCTTTGGCACAAAGTCACCCTTCTGTATAAGAGACCAGATATCTAGGTCTATGGATTAAAGACAAATCTGCATCCTCATCTTCCAGTATCCATAGTGTTCACCATTGAAGCCTAGAGGTCTGTTGACATTGTTCCCCTATGGAAGAATGTTCTCTCCAAAACCAGTCATTTTGCTCCCGAATGATTAGATCCTTTGCTGGGAGTCCTAGCTCTGATACCAATTGTTAGGTTGACTAGTCACCCAAGAGGGGGGTGAATTAGTTGATGCAAGATTTTCACTCTTTTGGATCACAACCCAATTTCACTAAGAGTGCAGTAAAACAGGGATAAAGAGAGATGGTTGAGTGCAGCATCTGAGTAGAGAAGATGAAGAACAACACACAATGATTTATACTGGTTCAGTCCAACCACTTGGCCTACATCCAGTCCTCAAGCCACCACTTGAGATTTTCTACTATATCCCACAGGTTTGATCCGGGCACCTGTGAAGCCTCAGTACATTCTCACAAGTTTCAGTAGGCACTTGTGAAGCCACTCTACTCACACCCTTACAAGATGTGTAAATCCCTTAGTATTTCCCCACACTAAGATTCTACCCAGAATATGTAGAAAGAAATGTTTACAGAATGAAAACTCTCTTGAAGAGTAGATAATACATTGAAAGTTCACTCTATTGAGGTGGGTTTTTCAAACAATACTAAGATAGAAAGATTTTACAAGTTGTAGCAGCATTTTCACATAAGCTCTCTTAAGATTGTTACCCATAAGTTTAAATGATGCTCTCTTAAGATTTTACACTTCTTTCTCACAGATTTTGGCCATGACAAAATGACTAATGTGGTGCAGGGATAATGCAATTGAGGCTTCAAGTGTAATGCGTATTGAGCAGTTGTTGGGAGTCCCTCTTCTTTCACTGTGTACGTCTCTATTTATGGGGTCTATGAGAGATAGTGTGATAAAGAATGTAAAAGTAAGGAAAATATAATAAAATTGTCAAAATAGATTTCTCATGGTCATTGTTCCGTGGGAACTTCTAACGGACCGAAGTTCTATGAGAAAGCACTTGAACCGTAATGCGATGTGGCTTTTGATTTGGTGCTTCTCACGACTTGGTTGGATGTGAGAAATTCTCACGGATAACATATCCATTTGAAAACTGTTCAACTTATTGGTTAAGCATTGGATTGGTACAAGTGTTTCTCACGTTACGTCTATCGTGAGAGATTCTCATGGAATGGCTAGCCGTGAGAACTTCTCATGGATATCCTTCCCGAGAGAAAGCTTTTGACGTATATGAAAATTATTCTTCAAAAATAAAATATAGTAATATAAATGAAATTTTTGTATCTCATAAAAATGTTGAAGTTTTTTAATTTCAATGAACAAGTAAATAGAAATAGACAAAATAAATAATACATATAAATTTATTAAGAGATATCCCAGTCGAAGAAATGAGTCTTCTTTTAATTTTGGTAACGCTTTTGCGAGGGTTTGATATTTGATGGTCTATTCTCCCAATTTTTTTCACCACATAAATTAGAAAATAATTTCACGTTGGGTTTTAATTCATAGTAGACTGTTTCTTTGAAAACAATTGCAACTTAGGCAGGTATTAGTTGACATTAGGTTATTCCTCAGAAAATAATAGTATCTTACACGATATCGATATATTTTCGGCATTAAATTGTTTCTTTAAATACGTGACTTTTAGCATTTTCACACGCTTGGCATTTGAGAACAGTTTTTACAAAAAAATTTCCTCGTGGACTTTTTTATGGACTTTCTCACAGATTATTTTGAGAGAAATTTCTCAAAGAACAAAATCAGTGAGCAATTCTCACAAAAAAAGTCCCTGATAAATTTCTTACAGCACTTTTTCTATGAGAACGTTCTCACGGAATCATTTTCCCTGAGAAATAATCACTGTCTATAACACGTGAGAAACATGCATAATTTCTGTGACAATTATTTATTGCGGCTGTATTCTGTGGGAAATTCCATCAGAAACTACTTTGCCATGGATTTCAGCCATCTATCTCACTGACTTTGCCCATGAGAAAATGATTGATGTGGTGCAGGGATAAAGGAAATTGAGGCTACAAGTGTAATGCATATTGAGCAGTTGTTAGGAGTCCCTTTTCTTTCGCTATGTACATCTCTATTTGTGGAGTTTGTGAGAGATAGTGTGACAAAGCATGCAAATGTGTGGAAAATAGAATAGAATTGTCAAAAAAGATTTCTCACTGTCATTGTTCCGTGAGGACTTCTAACAGACCAAAGTTCCATGAGAAAACACTTAAACCGTGATGCAGTATGGCTTTTGATTCGGTGCTTCTCATGACTTGGTTGGTTGTGAGAAATTCTCACGGATAACATATCCGTGAGAAAACTGTTTGACTTATTGGTTAAGCTTTGGCTTCGTACAAGTGTTTCTCATGGGACTTCTATCTTGAGAAATTCTCACGGAATAGCTAGCCGTGATAACTTCTCATGGATTTCCTTCTCGTGAGAAAGCTTTTGATTTATATGAAAAATTTGCTTCAGAAATAAAATGTAGTAATATCAATGAAATTTTTGTATCTCATAAAAATATTGAAGTTTTTTAATTTCAATAAAAAATTAAATACAAATAGAGAAAATAAAATAATAATACATATAAGTGTATCAAGAGATGCACCACACGAAGGAATGAGACTTTTTTTAATTTTGATAACTCTTTTGCGAAGGTTTGATGTTTGACAGTCTATTCTCCCAAATTTATTCGCTACATAAATTAGAAAATAATTTCAGATTGGGTTTTAATTTATAGTGGACTATTTCTTTGAAAACAATTGCAACTTAGGTAGTTATTAGTTTACATTAGGTTATTTTGTGGAAAATAATAGTATCTTACACGATATCAATAAAATCTCAATATTAAACTGTTATTTGAAATACCTGACTTTTAGCATTCTCACACGATTGGTATTTGAGAATTTTTTCTTAAGAAAAAAATTTTCTTGTGGACTTTCTCATGGTTTATTTTGAGAGAAATTTTTGCAAAAAACAAAATCTGTGAAAAAGTCTCACATAAATGAGTCCTTGAGAAATTTCTCACTATACTTTTTCTATAAGAACTTTCTCACGGAATAGTTTTCCATGAGAAATTCTCACTGACTATAACACTTGAGAAACATGCATAATTTCCATGAGAATCATTTCTTGCAGTTGGATTCTGTGAGAAATTCTGTCAGAAACTTCTTTTTCATGGATTTCAGCCGTCTTTCTCATAGATTTTGGCAATGGGAAAATGATTAATCTAGGTTTACTGGCTTCCCAAGAGGGGGATGAATTAGGAAGTTTAGAATTTTCTACAAAATTGTAAAGTAGCAGTGAAAGTAAAAGTTATAGATAACACAGTGCAGAATATAGACAGGCCGTTTGGAAAGTAAAGGAAGGAAGGACACTAAGATTTATCTTGGTTTGGTCTACTCCTTTTAATCTACGTCCAATCTTCAAGTCACCACTTGAGATTTTTGTAACACCTCATACTTAGGTACATTTTCCCATGTATTAGATTTCATTAAAGTTCAATTAAACTTGATTAGAAGCTTGAATAACATAAAATTTAAAAACAGAATTTTCATTTTTTTCATGGTACTGTTCACTGACATTTTCAGTTTTCCTCGACGAATTTTGAAAATGCATAAATAATTTTACAGAAATCATATTGAAGTAATTCAAGTATCTAAAAATAGCTAACAACATTATCTACATATGACAAATAAGACATAGATCATTTATTGGGTCAATATATACAGTCTATTCTTTAAAGAATCACTATAGATTTGGTCAACTTCTCTTTCCCAGGATTTTGGCCTTAATTTTAAAAATTCATATCTAACTATACCCTGAGTCAATTCATGCATTCTTTATGTCATTGGAAGACCCTATATGTCTTCTTTTTAGATATATTTTTCTTGTATATTTATTCACCTTGTACAGTGCATGGAATTGACTTAAATCATTAAGGGTCGGACACTAATTATACTAGAACAATTTTAGGAGAAATTACATAACTCTTTGTTTATAGCTCCAAATACTTTAAAAGTGGCATTCATTTCTAGGACTTACATATTTCTAGAAATTCAAATCACTGAATTTTCGGAGCTATACACAATTTTATGGTGCTTTTTGAAGAATGCAGTATTTTCAGTGAATGTTTTGGTTTTCCAACCTTGCCCTATTTTTGAACCCTAATTTTAAAACACATATTAATTCATACACATATCAAATTGAAGTGATCTTTAGACCATTTTCAAGCTATATCTGTATATTTTAAGAGCATATGTAACATTTATACATCATTTCTCATTTCATTCAAAAAATAGCAGAATTACTATGCATGGGTCAGAATGATCATTTCTATTCCTTAATTTTGTAAAATCATATCCTCACATATATACATGGCCATTTCTTGTTCTAAATCCATACATAACATTATGAAAAGACTTAGAGGTATATGTTAACCAACAATGGCAGCCACATACATTCATATACATTTTTATACAAAATTTCATCTTAAATTGTCATAACATTCTTAAATGAATCATGCTTCATCATCAACTACCTTCCTTCTTTCTCTTGCCTTCGTTGTACTTCTTACATGATTTGGCCTACACATGGTTGCATTTGGAATGAATGAGATTCATGGAATCTCAATAGTAATCACCCAATCATGCTATCATATGATCATGTAAATCATAGAATATCTTGAAATCATTTAAACAAACACTTTGAACATTTAATGCCATAACATTTCATAAAATTTTTGGCAGAGTTTCATTTTGAAAAATGGATATCCAAAGGTCATAAACCTCATCAAAAAACTCAACCAATCAACACATATCATCACCAAGCATCATAATAAACATATGGCATATAAAACAATTCATGAAATTCAAGTTTAATAATAAAGAGCATAAGTAGGCATATTACTACCTTGTGGCCTTCCTTTGATTTCCAAACTTTGCGCACATTTTTCTTGGTCTTTGACAGCTTTCTTGAGCCTAATCACAACATTAACCAAGGTCATAAGCTACTGATTTAAGGAGCTCAACTACAAAGTGCCCACTAAAACCCTAATTTTCCATCTTACTATCCATTTAGTTTTCCGTTGATCCAACACTTTTTCTTAGGGTTTTGGACCATAAGGAATCTATTTTTGAGGTCAAACTTATGAAATTCCTTATCTAAATACTCCCCCTATTCTCACTGAAAATCATGGAGGAAGAGGAGAAATTGATTTCTTTCAAAATACATCAAATGACTTCCAAAATCATGCTTCAAGTGGTTATTCTAAGTTTTTCCCTAAGTTTATTTGGCAAAAAATCATCTCGTGCTTAGTCTAGGTTAAGGTTGAAATCTTTGGAGAGAGAGAAGAAAAGGAATACTACATGAAACTACTTCATATTTCTTAGGACAACTAACTTGAAGGCATGGAAGTTTACCTTGCTTTTGAACATCAATCTCCTAGCTTTTCTTTCTCCATTTGCTCCTCACTTGTCTCACACCTTTCCTCTTCTTTTTCTGGTTCAGAACCTCTCTTTCTCTTACTCTTTTGTCCAGCTCGTGCAATGCCAACGAACGAGAGGAAATGAAGTCATTATTCTTGCCACAACACCTTAACCATAGTTATTTATTTTTTCTCTCTCAATACTTCTTGAACAAGTCTTCAAGAAATAACATAAAACTATTTTTCATATGTTGGCTACAGCTGCTGGATGTCCCAACATGAGGAGAATTGGATAATTAACTTGGCTAATTACCTTGCTAATCATGATTACCTTTTTACCTTTTTTTTTCAAAAAGCTTTAGCTTCTTTGAGAACTATGAAAAAAAATCAATTAAATAAATTACCTCCATATTCCATGTAGCCTTGGTCATGTCATATTGAGGGAAAAATTGTCCAAAAATGCTTCATAAATTTTAATGGGTTAAAATACCCTTTAACGATAACTTTTACCTGTACCGATTAAATACTTTTACCATAATTGTCACTAAATTGGTACAGGATTATTCAAAAATTGCTTTTAGATTAAAATCATCATCTTACCCCAAACTATATTTTGGTAAGATCCATTTACTATCCTTGACCCGGTACTGCTTTTCTGTAGTCTAAAATAACCTTTATTGGGTAAAATATAAATTTTTATTTGAGTTACTCAAAATAAATTTATACTGACTTTATTAAATACCAATCAACATTCCATTGGGTTTAGCTTATCAAGAGCTTCATTTTGACTATAATTTTTCATATTTACAAAAAACCTATGGCCCGGGATTAATTTATAATTTTTAAAACTTTTGAGTCATTTTTCATAATTTTCCCCAAGGACTAATTTGCATAAAATTCCTTCTTTTTGGGTATTAACTTGCAAAGTTTTTTCATTTCTATGGGCAAAATTATGATTTTTTCTTTTACTTGTCTAACCTAAAAAATGACTAGTTTGCCCTTTTCCATTTCTTTCTATGTCTTTTCATTTTTGTTGTTTCCCTATACATTTTATGATATTAGTATTATTCCCTTGGGACATAAATGAAATTTTGACATTTTATTCTCAACTTGGAAAATGACTTTTTTGCTCCTGAGTCAGGTAAAAAAATAATTATTAATTCTTCCAGGTACTTTCCTTTTTGTTTACCATTGACATTAACTTTCAAATTAGTATATCTCTCAACCTAAACCTCCATGATACGCAAGACTTATATTGTTATGCTCAGCTCAAGATGAGCTTCCATTCAAGTGGTATAGTGTATACCTTTCGGGATAAGTTTTGGAATTAATTTCTACTCGGGACCTTATAGAAAATTAATTCCACTTTCTTTCCCATTTCTTTATGCATTTTATGGCATCCTGTAAGAATAGGGATATTATAATTTTTCACTATCTTGCAAGAATTCAGTGGGCTCCTTATAATTCCACAGTGCAGCCTTATGCTCTGTTATAAGAGCTTACAATTGTTCACTTTGTACTCTAGCAAAGTGTTTCACAAATCCCTTACAAGAAAATCTTTCTTCCAGATGAAGAAAAGATTAGTTACAAAAGGAAAAACTCTCTAATATAAAGTAAATGTGATAGTTGAAGTGCAATAAATGAAGTGTGAATGAGTAGAAGGCTTTGTCAAATGATTTCAACAGAAGTTCAGTATATAAAACATAAAATCATTACCCACAACTTGAAATGAAGTTCTATTTATAAATTTGTTTCTTAACTATATGTTAGACACAAGATCTAGTCGTTAGAGACATTACCCAATTGTTACTCTACAAAACAAGTTGTTCACTAATCACATTTAATGCGTTTGACACTCTGAAATTTGAATTTTGGGGTGTCAACAGACGAATTTTGCAAAGACCATAAGCTAAAGACTTTAATGTTGAGCATCCAAAATTTGTCTGTTTAAAAGTGAAATTCAAATTTTGGTATTGACAAATATTTTCCATGTTAAAACATACAAATTTTAAAGTTTAAAGTGCATATGTTGATTGTGAACAGTTGACTCATATTACTACATTGCATTCGAATTTCAAATTTTGGGAATCCAAAATTTGTCTGTCAATGAGTAACTCAATATGGCACAAGAGTTTTACTTTTCGAAATTCTAATTTTAAACTTTCAAAATTCGTTTGATCGAGAGACCTTTAATTAGATTTACATGTTTTCAATTTAATATTCAAATTTTGAAATCTAAAGTTCATTTGTTATAAGGACTAACTTTAAGCTCTTTTTACACTTTAAAATCAGACAAACTTTAACATAAATTCAGATGAATTTTCCATTTGTCACAAATTATACTTGACTCAAAATTTGAATTTCAATCAACTGAAATTAGTTTGATAACCAATGTTTTTCAAATTTTGGCATGAGTTAATATAGGATAATTGAAACACACATATTTAAAACTAGTAGGAGTGAAATCAAAGCCTTTTACTATATGTTTTACTGTGAGAAATCCTACAAACTAATTCTTTACTCATTTCTTCTTGGATTTCATCACATGAATGCTCTTAGACTTCTTTAATATTTTCCTTCCAAGCTCTAGTTATTTGGAATCATCAAAACACTTGATTCAAAAGCAATGATAAAGGAAATTGATGCTCCAAGTATAATGCGTATTGAGCAGTTTTTGGGAGACCCTCTTCTTTTAATGTGTACGTCTCTATTTGGGGAGTTTGTGAGAGATAGTGTGAGAAAGAATGCAAAAGTAAGGAAAATATAATAGAATTGTCAAAAAGATTTATCGTGGTTGCTGTTCCATGAGAACTTCTAACAGACCGAAGTTCTATGAGAAAGCACTTGAATTGTGATACAATATGGTTTTTGATTTGGTGCTTCTCACGGCATGGTTGGCTATGAGAAATTCTCACGTATAACATATCCATGAGAAAACTGTTCGACTGATTGATTAAGTGTTAGTTTTGTATAAGCATTTCTCATGGCACATCTATCATGAGAAATTCTCATGGAATAGCTAGTCATGAGAACGTCTCATGGATTTCCTTCCCGTGAGAAAGTTTTGACATACTTGAAAATTTTTTTTCAAAAATAAAATATAGTAATATAAATAAAGTTTTTTTATCTCATAAAAATGTTGAAGTTTTTTAATTTCAATCAAAAACTAAATAAATAAGTAAATAAAAAGAGACTAAATATAATTATACATATAAAATTATTAAGACATGCACCACTCGAAGGAATGAGTCTTTTCTTAATTTTGGTAACCCTTTTGCCAAGGTTTAATGTTTGACGGTCTATTGTCCCAATTTTTTTCACTACATAAATGACAAAATAATTGCACATGGGGTTTTAATTTATAGTAGACTGTTTCTATTAAAACAATTGTAACTTAAGTAGGTATTAGTTTACTTGAGGTTATTCCTTCGAAAAAAATAGTTACTAACATGATATCGATATATTTTGGTATTAAATTGTTATTTTAAATATGTGACTTTTAGCTTTTTCACACAATTGGTATTTGAGAATTTTTTTTAAGAAAAAATTTTCGCACGGACTTTCTCATGGATTAGTTTGAAAGAAATTTCTCAAAGAACAAAATCTGTGAGTAATTCTTATAGAAAAAGTCCATGAGAAATTTCTCACAACACTTTTTCGCTGAGAACTTTCTCACGGAATCAATTTTCGCGAGAAATTCTCACTAACGATAACACGTGAGAAATATGCATAATTTCCGTGAGAATTATTTCTCGTGGCAGGATTCTATGAGAAATTCTGTCAGAAAGTACTTTCCCACGGATTTTAGCCTTCTTTCTCACAGATTTTGGCCATGAGAAAATGATTGTTGTGGTGCAAGGATAAACGAAATTAAGGCTTCAAGTGTAATGCTTATTGAGCAGTTGTTAGGGGTCCCTTTTATTTTGCTGTGCCCGCCTCTATTTGTGGAGTCTTTGAGGGATAGTGTGAGAAACCATGCAAAAGTGAGGAAAATAAAATAGAATTGTGAAAAAAGATTTCTCGCGGTCACTATTCTCAGAGAACTTCTAACGGACCGAAGTTCTATGAGAAAGCACTTGAACCGTGATGCAGTATGGCTTTTGATTTGGTGCTTCTCACGACTTGGTTGGCTGTGAGAAATTCTCATAGATAGCATATCCATGAGAAAACAGATCAACTTGTTGGTTAAGCATTGGCTTTGTATAAGTGTTTCTCAGAGCACGTCTACCGTGAGAAATTCTCACGAAATAGCTAGCTGTAAGAACTTCTCATGGATTTCCTTCTCATGAGAAAGCTTTTGACATATATGAAAAATTTTCTTCAGAAATAAAATCTAGTAATATAAATGAAATTTTTGCATCTCACAAAAATGTTGAAGTTTTTTAATTTCAATCAAAAAGTAAATAAAAATAGAGAAAATAAAATAATAATACATATAAATTTATTAACAGATGCACCACCCGAAGGAATGAGACTTTTTTTAATTTTGGTAACTCTTTTGCAAAGGTTTGATGTTTGACGGTCTATTCTCCCAATTTTTTTCACTACACAAATTAGAAAATAATTGTACATTGTGTTTTAATTTATAGTAGACATTTTCTTTCAAAACAATTGCAACTTAGGTAGGTATCAGATTACATCAGGTTATTCTATGGAAAATAATAGTATTTTACACTAAATCGATATATTTTTAGTATTAAATTGTTATTTTAATAACGTGACTTTTAGCATTCTCACACGATTGGCATTTGAGAATTTTTTTTAAGAAAAAATTTTCTCACGGACTTTCTCATGGATTATTTTGAGAGAAATTTCTCAAAGAACATAATCCATAAGGAATTGTCAAACAAAAAATCCATGAGAAATTTCTCACAGCACTTTTTTGGTGAGAACATTCTCATGGAATCGTTTTTTAATTTCTCACAGATTTTAGACTTCTTTCTCACATATTTTGGCCATGAGAAAATGACTGATGTGGTGCAGGGATAAAGGAAACCGAGGCTTCAAGAGTAATGCTTATTGAGCAGTTGTTAGGGGTCCCTTTTCTTTTGCTGTGCATGCCTCTATTTGTGGAGTCTTTGAGGGATAGTGTGAAAAAGCATGCAAAAGTGAGGAAAATACAATAGAATTGTCAAAAAAGATTTCTTGCAGTCGTTGTTCCTTGAGAACTTCTAAGGGACTGAAGGTCCAAGAGAAAGCACTTGAACCGTGATGTGGTATGGATTTTGATTTGGTACTTCTCACGACTTGGTTGGCTGTGAGAAATTCTCACGGATAACATGTCCATCAAAAAACAGTTTGACTTGTTGGTTAAGCATTGGCTTTGTATAACTGTTTCTCACAGCATGTTTATCATGAGAATTTCACATGGAAGAGCCAGCCATGAGAACTTCTCAAGGATTTCCTTCTCGTGAGAAAGCTTCTGATATATATGAAAATTTTGCTTAAGAAATAAAATGTAGTAATATCAATGAAATTTTTGCGCCTCAAAAAAATGTTGAAGTTTTTTAATTTAAATAAAAAATTAAATAAAAATGGAGAAGATAAAATAGTAATACATATAATTTTATTAAGAGATGCACCACTCAAAGGAATGAGACATTTTTTTTAATTTTGGTAACCCATTTGCGAAGGTTTGATATTTGACAGTCTAATCTCCCAATTTTTTTCGCTACATGAATTAGAAAATAATTGCACATGGGGTTTTAATTTATAGTAGATTGTTTCTTTAAAAACAATTGCAAATTAGGAAGGTATTGGATTGCATGTGGCTATCCCGTGGAAAAAAATAGTTTTTCACACGATATCAGTATATTTCTCGAATTAAATTGTTATTTTAAATATGTGACTTTTACCATTTTCACAAGATTGGCATTTGAGAATTTATTTTAAGAAAAAATTTTCTCACGGACTTTCTCATGGGTTAGTTTGAGAGAAATTTCTCAAAGAACAAAATCGGTGAGTAATTCTCACAGAAAAACTCTGTGAGAATTTTCCCACAGCACTTTTTCAGTGAGAACTTTCTCACGGAATCATTTTATGTGAGAAATTCTCACTGACAATAACACGTGAGAACCCAGCATAATTTTTGTGAGAAATTCCGTCAGAAACTATTTTCTCATAGATTTTGGCCATGAGAAAATGACTGTTGTGGTGTAAGGATAAAGGAAATTGAGGTTTCAAGTGTAATGCTTATTGAGCAGTTATTAGGGGTCCCTTTTCTTTCGCTATGCACGCCTTTGTTTGTGGAGTCTTTGAGGGATAGTGTCAGAAAGCATGCAAAAGTGAGGAAAATAGAATAGAATTGCCAAAAATGATTTCTCACGGTCACTGTTCCCTAGAACTTCTAACACACCAAAGTTCTATGAGAAAGCACGTGAACCGTGACGCAGTATGGCTTTTGATTTGGTGCTTCTCATGACTTGGTTGGCTATGAGAGATTCTCACAGATAACATAGCCGTCAAAAAACAGTTTGACTTGTTGGTTAAGCATTGGCTTTGTATAACTGTTTCTCATGACACGTATCGTGACAAATTCTCACGGAATAGCTAGCCGTGAGAACTTCTCATGGATTTCCTTCTCGTGAGAAAGCTTTTGACATATATGAAAAATTTTCTTTAAAAATAAACTTTAGTAATATCAACAAAATTTTTGTGTCTCATAAAAATATTGAAGTTTTTTAATTTCAATAAAAAATTAAATAAAAATAGTGATGATAAAATAATAATACATATAATTTTATTAAGAGAAGCAGCACTCGAAGGAATGAGAATCTTTTTAATTTTGGTACTCTTTTGCGAAGGTTTGATGTTTGATGGTCTATTCTCCCAATTTTTTTTGCTACATCAATTAGAAGATTGTACATGGGGTTTTAATTTATAGTAGACCGTTTCTTTGAAAACAATTGCAGCTTAGGTAGGTATTAGATCACCTGAGGTTTTTTCATGGAAAAAAATAGTTTCTCACACGATATCAATATATTTCTCGTATTAAATTGTTATTTTAAGTACGTGACTTTTATCATGTTCCCATGATTGGTATTTGAGAATTTTTGTTAAGAAAAATTTTTCTCACGGACTTTCTCATGCATTAGTTTGAGAGAAATTTCTCAAAGAACAAAATCCATGAGCGATTCTCACAAAAAAAGTTCGTGAGAAATTCTCACAGCACTTTTTCAGTGAGAACTTTCTCACGGAAATATTTTCCACGAGAAATTCTCACTGACTATAACACATTAGAAACATGCATAATTTCTGAGAGAATCGTTTCTCGTGGCTGGATTTTGTGAGAAATTCCGTCAGAAACTACTTTCTCACATATTTTAGTCTTCTTTCTTACAGATTTTGGCCATGAGAAAATGATTGATATGGTACGGGGATAAAGGAAATTGGGGCTTCAAGTGTAATGCTTATTGAGCAGTTGTTAGGGGTCCCTTTTCTTTTGCTGTGCATGCCTCTATTTGTGAAGTCTTTGAGGGATAGTGTGAGAAACCATGCAAAAGTGAGGAAAATAAAATAGAATTGTGAAAAAAGATTTCTTACGGTCACTGTTCCTAGAGAACTTCTAATGGACCGAAGTTCTATGAGAAAGCACTTGAACCGTGATGCAGTATGGCTTTTGATTTGGTGCTTCTCAAGACATGGTTGGCTAAGAGAAATTCTCACGGATAACACATCCGTCAGAAAACAGCTCGACATGTTGGTTAAGCATTGGCTTTGTATAACTGTTTCTCATGGCACATCTACCTTGAGAATTTCTCAAGGATTTCCTTCTCGTGAGAAAGCTTTTTACATATATGAAGAATTTTCTTTAGAAATAAAATGTAGTAATATGAACAAAATTTTTGTATCTCATAAAAATATTGAAGTTTTTTAATGTCAATAAAAATTAAATAAAAATAGTGATGATAAAATAATAATACATATAATTTTATTAAGAGATGCACCACTCGAAGGAATGAGAATTTTTTTAATTTTGGTATCTCTTTTGCGAAGGTTTGATGTTTGACGGTCTATTCTCCCAATTTTTTTTTGCTACATCAATTAGAAAATAATAGCACATGGGGTTTTAATTTATAATAGACTGTTTCTTTGAAAACAATTGCACCTTAGGTAGGCATTAGATTACTTGACATTTTTTCGTGGAGAAAATTAGTTTCTCACATGATATCAATATATTTCTCGTATTAAATTGTTATTTTAAGTACGTGACTTTTATCATGTTCCCACGATTGGTATTTGAGAATTTTTGTTAAGAAAAATTTTTCTCACGGACTTTCTCATGGATTAGTTTGAGAGAAATTTCTCAAAGAACAAAATCCATGAGCGATTCTCACAGAAAAAGTCTGTGAGAAATTTCTCACAGCACTTTTTTGGTGAGAACTTTCTCATGGAAACATTTTCCTTGAGAAATTCTCACTGACTGTAACATGTGAGAAGCATGCATAATTTCTGTGAGAATCATTTCTCGTGGCCAGATTCTATGAGAAATTCCGTCAAAAACTACTTTCTCATGGATTTTAGATTTCTTTCTCACAGATTTTGGCCATGGGAAAATGACTGATGTGGTGCATGGATAAAGGAAATTGAGGCTTCAAGTGTAATGCTTATTGAGCAGTTGTTAGGAGTCCCTTTTTTTCACTGTGCACGTCTCTATTGTTGAATCAAGTGTTTTGATGATTCCAAACCAACCTTCTAGAGCTTGGAAAGAAGATATCAAAGGTGCATGGTGTTAGCAAGGCTGACTTCCTAAGAGGGGGGTGAATTGGGAAGATTGAAATTTTTCTGCACAGAGTGAAGTAAGTGAAGATATCACAATATAATGAAAACAATGCGTAAAACAGAGCAAGATGAAAAGTAAAGATAGGAACAAGAAAATTCAGTGATTTATCCTGGTTCGGTCTTTCCACTTGACCTACATCCAGTCCCCAAGACACCTCTTGAGATTTATCCACTATACAGCAAGAATTTCAATGGGCTTCTTGCTGGGGCCACAGTACACTAGTATGCTCTGTTTCTGAGCTCTCTCACACTCTCCAAGCACTTTCACTATGTGCTTCCCAATCCCCTTGTGAATACCCCTCACAAGTAAATCTATCTCCAAGATGAAGAGTAGATTGATTACAATGAAATAACTCTCTTGAAAAGAGTAGATATGAAAGTTTGAGTACAAGTATTGAAGTTGAGAGGGTAAAAACTTTTGAGAAGAAGATTTAGCAGAAATTCAGTATATACAAGTTTGATTCATTTCCCACAACTTCAAATGTTGTTGTATTTATAGATTTAGGTCTTAAATGTCCGTTAGAGACTTTAATCTATCCGTTGGAGAAGTTATCCAACGGTTACTCTGAAAAACTATCCGTTTACCAACCGCATTTAATGTTTCTGACATACTGAAATTCAAATTTTGGCTGGTCAACAGACGAATTTCGAAGGAACCGAAGATTAAAGCTTCTAATGTTACAGCACGAAGTTCGTCTGTTCATGAGGTGAAATTCGAATGTTGAAACTTACAAAATATTTTCACAATGTGACATACGAATTTTCAAGAAGAAAGTTTTTCGGTTAAGTGTGAACAGTGTTTTCAATTTGCTACAGTGCCCTCGAAATTCGAATTTTGGAACCCTAAAATTCGTCTGTCTATTGATTGTTTAAAGAGGCACAGCAGATTACTTTCTTCGAAATTCAAATTTTGAAAGGGTGAAATTCGTCTGTCAGAGAGACTCTTTCCAGACTAATTTCATCATTCGAATGTTGCAAGTCCTTATCATTCGTATGTCAATGTTTCACTTTAACAGACTCAAGAACTTAGCTTTTGAAATTCGAATTTTAATGTTCAAAGTTCGTCTGTCAGAGAGCAGTTTTGAAACTTAAATCATTCTTGATCTCAGATGAACTTTAATATAGTTTCAGACGAATTTCTTTTATTTTCTCAATTTTTGTTTTGTTTGAAATTCGAATTTTGAAGACTCAAAGTTCGTCTGTTGCAAAGAGGCATCTTTCAGATTAGATGAAAATTCAAATTTTGAACAATTAAAATTCGTCTGACAGAGAGCCATCTCTTCAGACTTATTCAGTTTCAGCTCGAAATTCGAATTTCCAAAGGCAAAGTTCGAATTTCCAACTTGACAGTTCAGCTTAATCTTTCAACCTTCGTCTGTTTGTGGGTGTTTTTCAAATAGGTAAAGATTTAACACAAAATCAAGGTTTGAAAACATCTTTTTCTCAAATCAAAAACTTTTACCCAATCATAACAAAAACTAAAGATCCTACAAGAGATCTAACAGCAAATACTCAGAAAATCTTCACTTGAAACAGCTCTGATCTCCTTTGATATCTTCAATTCAAGCTCTTGAGTGTTGGTTTACAATCACCAAAACTCTTGATTCAACACATGGAAGATTCCAAATGGAGAAATCCAAGTAAAATCAGCACAAGTTTATATATGGATTTTCTTACTATGTTTAATTTAAGTAAAAGACTTTGAATTGGCAAAAGAATGTTTTTAGAAATCTGATTCCATGTTAATTCATAGAATACTTGAAAAATACCCACTAGTCAGAAAAGATATTCCTCTGACAGACGAACTTTGAATGTAGAAATTCAAACTTTGACATGAGTCTGATGAGAGCCTTCTCTGACAGACAAACTTTGAGTTTTGAAAATTCAAATTTATGATAAACTACAATTCATAAAAATGAAAAATTCGTCTAAGGATATTTTAAAGCTCATCTGAGAGTGAAGATTAAAAAGAATCCAAAATTAGCTCAAAAACAGACGAACTTTGATTTTGAAAATTCGAACTCTAGAAACAAAGCTTGCAAGTTTGTTATGATAATCTGTTGACATACAAATATTGGTATTCAGAAATTCGAACTTTGAACTAAGTCTGATAGGAGGTCTCTCTGACAGACGAACTTTGAATCTTGAAAATTTGAATTTTGAAAAGATGAATTATTGTGCCTTATTGAGTTGCTCAATAATAGAAGAAATTTTGGGCACCAAAATTCGAACTTCGAAGGCACTGTAGCAATATGGGACAACGGTTCACACTTATCAGATGAACTTTAGCTTGAAAATTCGTATGTTCCAACATAGAAATATTTTTCAAAGATGAAAATTTGAACTTTGCTTCATAAACAAATGAACTTTGAAGTTCAACGTTAAAGTCTTTAACTTTCGGTATCTGCAAAATTCGTCTGTTGACTAACCAAAATTTGAACTTTGAGTGTCAGAAGCATTAAATGCAGTTGGTGAATGGATAGTTTTTCAAAGTAACCATTGGGTAATATCTCTAATGGATAGATCTTGTCTTTAACGTATAGTTAAGATCTAAATCTATAAATAAACCTTCATTTGAAGTTGTGGGCAACAAATTTACATTGTATATACTGAAACTCTATCAAATTCTCAACTTAATGTCTCTTACTCTCATATTTCATTCTTCTGCACTTCAACTTTTATATATACTCTAAATTAGGGAGTTTGTTCTTTGTAATCAATCTTATCTTTATCTGGAAGAAAGATTTTCTTGTGAGGGAATATCACAAGGGATTTGGGAAGCACTTAGCTAGAGTGCAAAGAGAGATATTGTAAGCTCTAAGAAAAGAGCATCAAAGCTGTACTGAGGTAATTGCAAGAGACCAACTGAATTCTTGCAAGATAGTAGAAAATCTTAAGTAGTTGCTTGGGGACTAGATATAGGTCAAGATAGAGAGACTGAACCAAGATAAACAATAGTGCCTTCCCTTCTCTTTTACTGCTTTTACATTGCTATTCCTTTACACTTTGTTTTATTGTTACTCTTGCCTTTATCACTCTTTTGACCTTTGCAGAAAATTTTAATCTTCCTAATTCACCCACCCTCTTGGGAAGCCAGCATATCTAACAAGTAGTATCAGAGCCCAGATTCCCAAATAAAGGATCTAACAGTCCAAGAAATTCAATGGCTGGTTTTGGAGAAAGTATACTACCGAAGGGAAACAACACAAACAGACCACCTGGCTTCAATAGAGAACACTATAGGTACTAGAAGATGGGAATGCAAATCTATCTCCAGTCCATTGATCTGGACATCTGGTCTATCATCCAGAAGGGAGACGTTGTCCCAATGAAACTGCAGGATGATGGAAAATACAAGGAGAAGCCAGAAGATGAGTGGAATGAGGAAGATATGAGAAGAGTCTTGCTGAACTTTAAGGCAAAACACTGCCTGGTCAGTGCATTAAACTAAGACAAATTCTACAAAGTGTCACAATATTCCACAGCCAAGGGTATGTGGGACACTTTAGAAATCGCTCATGAAGGAACCACTGGAGTAAGAGAAAACAAATTGAACTTCTGCATTGGTGAATATGAAAGCTTCAGAACGATAGAAGGTGAGAGCATCAAAGAGCTACAAAAGAGATTTACCCTTATTGTGAATTAATTGAGGAGTCTTGGCAAAGAGTACACTCAGCCAGAAAAGGTGAGAAAATTCCTTAAAGCTCTTCTTCTTGAATGGTAACCCAAAGTAATAGCAATAGAGGAAGCTAGAGGAGAATCAATGGCCTCTGTCATAGCCCTCTTCGGTAGCCTTGAAAAATATGAGGGAAAGATAAAGGCTCTCAAGGAAGCAGGATAAGACAGGAAAAAGAAAGATCTTGCTCTGAAAGCCGCTGAAGAGAAAGAAGAAGAATCTGATGATGGAGATGAATTAGATGAAGAAACTCTGGCTATGATGGTCAGAAAATTCAGGAGGTTTTACAATAAGAAAAGAAACAAAAGATTCTTCAAGAAAGGAGCAGCTGGAGACAATAAGAAAAAAGGAAAAGAACCTATCACTTGCTACAAATGCAAAAAGCAAGGGCACATCAAATGAGATTATCCCTAATTCCTAAAGAAGCAAGAGAAAGAAAAGAAAGCTGCTGACAAGAGCAAGAAGAAGAAGGCATACATCTCATCAATCTGGGGCAACAGTTCAAATGAAGAAGATGATGAAGATGAAATTGCCAATATCTGCTTGATGGCACTTGCATCTGAAGAAACTCAAAATCTATCCAACAGTGATCATGAGGATGAGGTATATGAATCTGAACCTTCCTATTTTGAATTACTTGATGCATTTCATGAACTACATGATGAATTTATTAAGACAGCTAAAGAACTGAGACATGCTAAGAAAAAGATTAACAAGCTAGAATCTCATTGCAATATTTCTGACATTACATCTCTACATAAATCTGAATCTGCTTGCTATACATCGTGTATTAAATTAAAGCAAACTAATGACTATCTACTGCAAGGAATGGCTAGACTTACTAAGGGTAAAGATATGTTATTTGTTTTAATGGGAAGTCAGAGAATCACATAGGGAAAAGCTGGACTTGGCTATGATCCTTGTGTAGTAAAAGAAAGGATTAAAAAGAAAAATCAAAATCTATATATGAGGCATTTTTTGCATGCTAATGGGCATAAGAAGAAAGATCATATTTCAAACCGCATTGAATCTTATGATCAACCAAAATATGTAAAATAAAAATATTATCTGCATTGCTTTCTTCCTACATCACAATCTAGCAGCCCTTTCACAACCTGTCACTTTTGTAACAAGAACAGACATATTTCTAGTTCATGTGCATTAAAGAAAAATGGACTTAATAGGAAGGTAAAATGGGTTCCCAAAGATACACTTGTATCTAGGAAAAATGCCACTGACAGAAAAGGACCCAAGCAATGTTGGGTACCTAAAAAGAAACTCTGAACAGTATTTTGCAAATCTATCTTAAAGCAAGAAAGAGTAACAAATGGTATATGGACAGTGTCTGCTCAAGTCACATGACTGGTGATAAGGAGAAGTTCATCACCCTTAGAGACAAAAAGGGAGGAAAGATGACTTTTGGAGGTGATCAATATGGCAAAATAGTTTGAATTGGCACTGTGGGCAAGAATCCAGAAACATCTATTGAAGAGGTGCTGTTTGTAATTGGCCTCAATCATAATCTGTTAAGTGTGAGTCAGACATGTGATAAAGGTAATTAGGTACTGTTTGACTCAATATTTTTCCTGGTCATCCGAAAAAGTGATCATAAAGTAACCCTCAAGGCTCAAAGGAATGGTAACTGCTATACTATTGATCTTGATGAACTTCCTTCCTTAGATTCTGCCTGTTTGATTAGTCAGGATAATGATAGTTGGTTGTGGCATAGAAGATTAACACATGTTAACAAAAACCAACTGTCAAAATTGGTTAAGAATGAGTTAGTCACTAGCTTACCAAAAATCTCTTTTGAAAAAGACAAAGAATGTGATGCATGCCTTAAAGGAAAACAAACCAAATCATCTTTTAAATCTAAAAATGTAGTCACCATATCTAGACCACTGCAACTATTGCATATAGATTTGATTGGTCCATCTAGAGTAAAAAGTATTGGTGGAAATTTCTATGTTCTTATGATTATGGATGATTACTCTAGATTTCCCTGGACCTTGTTTCTTTCTTCCAAAAGTGAAATATTTGATACATTTGTAACCTTAACAAAGAAAGTGCAAAATGAGAAGGGTATTTCTATTGTGTCTATTAGGTTTGACCATGGAGGAGAGTTTGAAAATTCATGCTTTCTGGAGTACTGTAATGAACATGGAATTAATCACAACTTCTCAGCTCTAAGAACTCCTCAGCAGAATGGAGTGGTAGAAAGAAAGAACAGAACAATTAGAGAAATAACAAGAGCAACGCTGAACGAAAAGGAACTCTCTCAAGTATTTTAGGCTGATGCAGTAAACACAACAAGTTACATCATTAACAGAGCCTACATCAAACCAATTCTGGGAAAGACTCTTTATGAGTTGTACAAAGGAAGGAAGCCAAACCTTTCACATCTGCATGTGTTTGGTTGTAAATGTTTCATCCATAACAATGGAAAGGAGAAACTAGGTAAGTTTGATGCCAAATCTGATGAAGGTATATTTCTGGGCTATTCTAGTAGGAGTAAAGCATATAGAGTTTTCAATAAGAAAACTAAATCTGTAGAGGAATATGTGCATGTTGTGTTTATTGAAAATTAAACAATGTCCAAGCATGTAATTGATAAAGATGATCTTATTACGAATTTTAAGAACATAGATATTTCTGAAAAAGGTAAAACTGAACCTCTAAAAATATCCGAATCTATTAACATAGAGGAAGATATTTAGGAAAAAGACTTTGAGGATGAGAATAATGAAGATATATCTCAAGAACTTCCCAGAGCTTGGAGATATTAAAGGAATCATCCTATTAATCAAGTGATTGGGGATGTTCAAGAGAAAGTTAAAACCAGAACACAGCTAAGGGATCAGATGATCAATTGTACTTTCATTTCTCAAATTGAACCTAAGCTTGCTGAAGAAGCCTTAACTAATGAATACTGGATTCTAGCCATGCAAGATGAATTAAATCAGTTTGAAATAAATCAAGTTTGGGATTCAGTGCATAGACCTAGAGATTACCCTATCATTGGCACTAAATGGGTCTTTAGAAATAAACTTGATGAATTAGGAACAATTATAAGAAATAAAACAAGATTGGTTGCCAAAGGATATAATCAAGAAGAAGGTATTGATTTTGAGGAGACCTTTGCTCCAGTTGCAAGATTAGAAGCAATTAGAATCCAGTTGGCATATGCATGCATGAAAAACATAATGTTATATCAAATGAATGTGAAAAGTGCGCTTCTGAATGGATATATCATGGAAGAAGTTTATGTAAACCAACCTCCAGGCTTTAAGGACTCTACAAAACCAAACCATGTCTATAAACTAAAGAAAGCTCTTTACGGTTTAAAACAAGCACCTAGAACATGGTATAAAAGGCTAAGCAACTTTCTAACTAAAAAGGGATTCAATAGAGGAAAAGTAAATACTACTTTGTTTACTAAGAAAGAAAACAAAGACTTACTTATTATTCAAATTTATGTTGATGATATTATATTTGGTGCTACTAATGAATATCTTTGCAAGAATTTCTCTAAGCTAATGCAGGGTGAGTTTGAAATATCAATGATGTGTGAGCTTTACTTCTTCCTTGGACTGCAAATTAAGCAATGTGTTGATAGTATCTTCCTCAACCAATCAAACTATCTGAAAGAGCTACTGAAAAAATTTGGCATGGAAAAGGTCAAGCCAATGGGAACTCCTATGGCTACTGCAACTAAGCTTGATATGGATGAAGGAGGAAAAACTTTTGACATAACCTAATACAGAAGAATGATTGGATCTTTGCTATACCTAATAACTAGCAGACCTAACATCATGTTTAGTGTCTGTATGTGCGCAAGATTTCAATCATGTCCTAAAGAAACCCATGCAACTGCTGTAAAACACATCTTCAGATATTTAATTGGAACATCACAAATGGGACTTTGGTACCCAAAGGGCAATGGAGAAGATCTCATTAGATACACTGATGCAGACTTTGCTAGATCCAAAACTGATAGAAAAAACACAAGTGGAACATGTCAGTTCTTTGGAGGATCCTTATGTCATGGTTCAGCAAGAAGCAAAACAGTGTGGCTCTATCCACTGTAAAAGCTAAATATGTTGTAGCTGGTAGCTGTTGTGCCCAAGTTATTTGGATGAAGCAGCAACTTGAAGATCTTGAGATTGAGATGAAAGAAATACCAATAATATGTGACAACCAAAGTGCCATTAACATCATAAAGAATCCTGTCATGAATTCAAAGACAAAGCATATTGAAATTAGGCATCACTTTATAAGGGATCATGTTCTGAAAGGAGAAATCAGATTAGAATACATCTCTACCGAAGATCAAGTTACTGACATTCTGACAAAGCCCCTTCCAGAGGATAGACATTGTAAAATCAAAAGAGAATTGGGTATGGTAAATTCCAATGAACTGTAAATATGTCCTTATATCTATCTTAATTAAAGTTTTTGACATTGAATCAATCCTAACTTTAGCATCGGAGTGTGTTTAATATAAGTTGCAGGTGCTCCTCACAAGTTCAAATGATAACAGAACCATTTAATGGAGCTGATCTGGATGGCACAATTAAAAGATGAAAAAGAAAGCCAGAAATCTGAGCATCTGGATCTGTTCTGTAAGTTCAGAAAGTTGAAATTCGCATTTTAGATGTTTATTAGATGAATTTCTATGATCAAACTGTATTTTTGTAAAGTTAGCATGCTTAACATTCGAATTTGGATGCCCATCAGAATAATTTCAGTTGGCTGCACACTGTAACAGTACTCTTCTGTCCTTCAAAATTTGTATGTTGAACACCAGAAATTCAAACTTCCAAAAATGAAATGCAAATATAGTCTCTGTTTAACATGACTGTTGTACGAATCTCCATTTCTCAAAATACGCATGTTGAAAATTCTTTACAAAATGTTAAAATTCAAATTTTTGAATGAAAATTTGTCTGTTGTAACATGTTCACTTTATTGGTTCTCTGAAAGACAAATTTTCATAAGTAGAGTTTGTCTATTGCTTGTGTTATTCATAATTGCTTATTGCTTGATTGTTTTGAAGTTTGAACTTTGTTGAAGCAAAGTTTGTCTGTTCACATGTTCTTTTCAGAACTAAGCCTCTACCAGATGAATTTCCAGTTGAACATTCATCTGTTAGTAAGCTTTGCTGAATGGATTAAATTGTGACTTCTCAAAGTTCGAATTTTGACCTCTCAAAATTTGTCTGTTCAGCAGTTACATACATTAAAATCGAAGGTCAGCCTCTAAATAGACGTAACCCCATTCGTCTATCCCTCACGTCTGTTCAAATTCTCTCTTTGATTCTCATTAACTACATTCGTGAGCCTTCATTTCTCATTGATTAAACTTCTTTTCGCACCTTATAAACCAATTTTTTACATCTTTCTGAATCATTCATCCATGAGAATGGCAAGAGTCAAAAATCTAGAAGTTGGTAAGGGAGAGTCTTGGCCAAAGAGGTATATAAAATCTCAATATGCCTCCAAGGAAAGTGAAAATTAGAAAAGAGAAGGTGAATCCAGCAAGGCAACTCCTTCCAAAAAGCAGAAAACTACTCCAAGAGCAGACTCGAAGAAATCTGCACCCTCTCCCTCGAAGAAAGCAGAGCCTTCTGTTCCTGCCACTCCTCTCACTGCTGCTCTTTCTTCCTCCTCCAGCACTAAATCTAGAGAATATCAACTAGCCTCATACCACTGTGGAGTAATGATCATATTCTTGGAGAATACACTTCCAAATTTGTTAGTAAAAAGTTAATCAAGCCTCACTACATACATTTGGAAGAATTCTTGGTTTCTAACAAGTTTGATGCTGGGCTATGGATGATAAGATACAGAAATCTGTTAGAGATACTAGAAAGATATGATGATGAGGTAGTCAAAACCTGATATGCCTCTCTAAAATTTAATAGCAAGAAGAAGAAGTGGGAGGTGAATCTGAGGTCAAGGGCCATCTGGCTAGCAGATGAAACCTTTAATGAGGTTTTAGAAATTCCAGGACAAGAGGGTTTGAAGATTGACATTACAGCCTCAAGGTATATGGATGAGGCTGAAACCACTGATTAAGAAGTAGGGCCTTTTCTAAACTTAGAGGAAAGCACAATTCTGAACATTTTATTCAGAAGAAAAGAGAACATGCCACCTCTAAGCCTGCTAAAGCCTACTGACCTAAGTGCTCAAGTCAGAATCCTGCACCATATTATATCCAGGATTATCTTCAACAAAGGAGGCAGTTTCAATCTGATTACAAGAGCTGAAGCACATGTGATGGCAGCTATTATGTGTGGGAAGCTTATCAACATAGGACACATCATCCTCCAACGCATGATTAAGGCAAGAGATTAGAGGAAAGATTCCACCCTTCCCAATGTAGCAATCATCTCCAAGATACTTCAGTATACCCGAATCCAATATCTTGAGAAAGGAAAAGGGAAGCCTACTAAAATCTTCAAAGAAAAAGAACTGCAAAGGATGAGAATTGAGAAGAAAGATAGGAGATGGATTAGAAAAGGAGCTGGAAAGATTGAAGGCCTTTTCTTTGATGAAGAAGCCTCCCAACAGAAAGAAGGAACCTCTGAGGCTGCTACAAAATCCATACCTCAGCCTTCTCAGCTAGTCCCATCTCCATCTCAGCCCACTCAAGCTCAAATACCATCCACTCCTTCCACTCGAATAAAGCTAGCCAAGATCACTGAGTTGTATAACAGTCTGTCTGTACTCATGCTTAGCATCAAAGATGAGTAAAATGCCAAGTTTGCCTATCTGCAAGACCAGATACATCAGTTGGCAAGAAATATGAAAGTGGTGGTTGATGCATATGAAGACATCAGCAGTGTCATTCCCTCTACATTAGCTCCACCTCAACTAGGATTTTCTGAGCCTGTCATGTCTCCTACACTTGAGCTCTAAGTCCTTTCGTGCTAGCCTCCCTTGAACCTGATGATGCAGTGCATGATACTGGAGCTACTGGCACATTGACAACACCACAAGCCTCCAGTGATGAGGCAAGTCCTGGTCCTCTCTTGGACTATGGAATAGAGGAAGAAGCATCTCTGGAACCAAGCTCCCATAAGCCCATTCTTGAAGTTGCTCAGGATTCAATTCTCTCATCCCAAGAATCTAAACCAGTTGAGAAACTGGCGGCAGTTATCACCACTTCACCATTCATGCAAACTACCCTAAATGAAGAGAGAAGCATTGCACCTTATGTTGATCTAGAGGCTATTGCTGATAATGCTCTCTTACAAGCTCAAAGATTAAGGCTTCAAGAAATGTTTCATCTTCCTGCTCCCTCACCTGTTTCCACTTTTGGTCTCTTGAAGGCATGAAGAGCTCAATTGGCTGTCGCTAAACAAGAAGTACAAGAACTTCTTGAACTCTCTGATGATGAGGATTTTAATTTTGAAGCTTTTGAGTCTTTGCGAAGGCTTAATCCAGATCTACCATTTGTTTTTGTGCCTCTTTAGGCAATTCCAATATCTCAAATCCCTCCTCCTGCTGACTTTGTTCACCTTCCTGATGATGCCAAAAAGGGGGAAAAGTCTGAGCAAACTGGAAAGACTACAACAGAGCCTTTTGGCAAGACCTACAGCAAGATATCCAAGCCCAAGAAGAAGTGATTAGATCTAGGAATTGCTTGGTCCTTCTTGTAATTGTTTTTGTCAAAAGAATGATAAATTTTTGCTTTGAACTTTGTTCTAAATTTTATAATTGCAATGTTCTGCCTTTGTAATGAAAAACCTTAAATGAATAAATGATTTTCTTTAGTTGATCTGCTGTGCATGATATCTTATTCTCCGAATTATAATGTATATGTTGAGGGGGAGCTTGTTAAAGCAAACCCAAGTACTAATCCAGTTTCTAAGTTATTTTGTCATCATTAAAAAGGGGGAGAATGTTGAATCAAGTGTTTTGATGATTCCAAACCAACCTTCTAGAGCTTGGAAAGAAGATATCAAATGTGCATGGAAGATCTCAAATGGAGAAATCCAAGTAAAATCAGCACAAGTTTAGATATAGGATTTCTTACTATGTTTAATTTGAGTAAAAGACTTTGAATTGGTAAAAAAATATTTTTAGAAATATGATTCCATGTTAATTCATGGAATACTTGAAAAATACCCACTAACAGATTAACTTTAAAGTACTAAAGCTGATCTATTGCTTTGAAAATTCAAACTTTGGCTTTTGAAATTCGAATTTCAAATTGAAAATAAGTTAGTTAGTAAAGAGATTCCTCTGACAGATAAACTTTGAATGCAGAAATTCAAACTTTGACATGAGTTTGATGAGAGTCTTCTCTGACAGACAAACTTTGAGTTTTGAAAATTTAAATTTCTAATAAACTATAATTCATAAAAATGAAAAATTCGTGTGAGGATATTTCAAAGCTTATCTAAGAGTAAAGATTAAAAAGAATCCAAAATTAGCTCACTGACAAACGAACTTTGATTTTGAAAATTCAAACTCTAGAAACAAAGCTTGCAAGTCTGTTATGATAATCAGTTAACATACAAATGTTAGTATTTAGAAATTCAAACTTTGAACTAAGTCTGATAGAAGGTCTCTCTGACAGACGAACTTTGAATCTTGAAAATTTGAATTTCAAAAATATGAACTATTATGCCTTATTGAGTTGCCCACTGATAGAAGAAATTTTGGGCACCAAAATTCGAACTTCAAAAGCACTGTAGCAATATGAGACAACGGTTCACACTTATCAGAAGAACTTTAGCTTGAAAATTCGTATGTTCCAACATAGAAATATTTTTCAAAGATGAAAATTTGAACTTTGCCTCATAAATAGACGAACTTTGAAGTTCAATGTTAAAGTCTTTAACTTTCAGTATCTGCAAAATTCGTCTGTTGACTAACCAAAATTTGAACTTTGAGTGTCAGAAGCATTAAATGCGGTTGGTGAATGGATAGTTTTGCAGAGTAATCATTGGATAATGTCTCTAACGGATAGATCTTGTCTCTAACGTATAGTTAGGACCTAAATCTATAAATAGAACTTCATTTGAAGTTATGGGTAATGAATTTACATTGTATATACTGAAACTCTGTCAAATTCTCAACTGAAAGTCTTTTACTGTCATATTTCATTCTTCTGCACTTCAACTTTTATATACACTATAAATTAGAGAGTTCATTCTTTGTAATCAATCTTATCTTCATCTGGAAGAAAGATTTTCTCATAAGGGAATATCACAAGGGATTTGGGAAGCACTTAGCTAGAGTGCAAAGAGAGATGTTGTAAGCTCAAAGAAAAGAGCATCAAAGCTATACTGAGGCAATTGTAAGAAGCTCACTGAATTCTTGCAAGATAGTGGAAAATCTCAAGTAGTTGCTTAGGGACTGGATGTAGGTCAAGATAGAGAGACCGAACCAAGATAAACAACAGTGTATTCCCTTCTCTTTTACTGCTTTTACATTGTTATTCCCTTACACTCTGTTTTACTGTCACTCTTGCCTTCATCACTCTCTTGACCTTTGAAAAAAAATTTAATATTCCCAATTCACCCTCCTCTTGGAAAGCCACAAATCTAACATCTATTTATGGAGTCTTTGAGCGATAGTGTGAGAAAGCATGCAAAAGTGAGGAAAATAAAATAGAATTGCCAAAAATGATTTCTCACGGTCACTGTTCCCTAGAACTTCTAACGCACCGAAGTTCTATGAGAAAGCACGTGAACCGTGACGCAGTATGGCTTTTGATTTGGTGCTTCTCACGACTTGGTTGGCTATGAGAGATTCTCACAGATAACATATCCATGAGAAAACAGTTCAACTTGTTGGTTAAGCATTGGCTTTGTATAACTGTTTCTCATGACACGTCTACCGTGACAAATTCTCACGGAATAGCTACCCGTGAGAACTTCTCATGGATTTCCTTCTCGTGAGAAAGCTTTTGACATATATGAAAAATTTTCTTCAAAAATAAACTTTAGTAATATCAACAAAATTTTTGTGTCTCAAAAAAATATTGAAGTTTTTTAATTTCAATAAAAAATTAAATAAAAATAGTGAAGATAAAATAATAATACATATAATTTTATTAAGAGAAGGATCACTCGAAGGAATGAGAATCTTTTTAATTTTGGTACTCTTTTGCGAAGGTTTGATGTTTGACGGTCTATTCTCCCAATTTTTTTTGCTACATCAATTAGAAAATAATAGCACATGGGGTTTTAATTTATAGTAGACCATTTCTTTGAAAACAATTGCAGCTTAGGTAGGTATTAGATCAACTGAGGTTTTTTCATGGAAAAAAATAGTTTCTCACATGATATCAATATATTTCTCGTATTAAATTGTTATTTTAAGTACGTGACTTTTATCATGTTCCCACGATTGGTATTTGAGAATTTTTGTTTAGAAAAAATTTTCTCACGGATTTTCTCATGCATTAGTTTGAGAGAAATTTCTCAAAGAACAAAATCCATGAGCGATTCTCACAGAAAAAGTCCATGAGAAATTTCTCACAACACTTTTTTAGTGAGAACTTTCTCACGGAAATATTTTCCATGAGAAATCTCACTGACTATAACACGTGAGAAACATGCATAATTTCTGTGAGAATCATTTCTCGCGACTGGATTCTGTGTGAAATTCCGTCAGAAACTACTTTCTCATGGATTTCAGACTTTACTCAAATTCAGTTCTTACTTCTTCACACCATCATCAGAATATATCATCACATGGTTCTTCATAGATCCTCTTACCAATATAAAAATGAAGATTCCCTCTTTCCAGGGGAAAACTAAGCCTGATGTCTACTTAAAGTAGGAAAGGCCTGTAGAGCTTGTGTTTGAATGCAATTTATACTCTGAGAAAAGGAAGGTAAGATTGGCTGCTGTTAAGTTTACTGATTATGCTAGTATTTGGTGGAATGAATTGTGTACTATTAGGAGGAGAATTGGGTAGGGTCTGGTTAGGACATGGCATGAGATGAAAACAATTACGAGGAAATGATATGTGCTAAATCATTACCACAGGGATGTACAAATGAAGTTTCAAAAAGTCAAGCAAGGATCCTTGAGTGTGGAGGAATATTACCAGGAGATAGAGATTTCTATGATAAAAGCCAATGTGGATGAAGATCCTCAGCAAACAATGACAAGATTCCTTAGAGGATTAAATCCATAGATTGCTGCTGAGGTTGAGATGCAAAACTACCTTGATATGGAGGAGTTATTACATAAGGCTATTAAAGTAGAGAGGCACTTGAAGGCAAAGCAGAAAGTAAAATCATTTGTTGGATCCAACAAAGAGTATAAGACGCCTTTCAGGTCCAAAAGTAAGACCAAGCCAAAGGAGGAAAGCAAGTCAAAGGCATCTACAGGTAAGTTTTCTAATCCTTCTTCTAATTCCTCGAAAATTAAGTGTTTTAAATGTCAAGTCTTTGGTCATGTTGCTGCATAATCTCCCAATAAGAAGACTATGATGGTTCTTGAAAATGGTTGTGTGACTAGTGAAAACAATTGGTGGAGAGGAAGATAAGGCCAAAAGGAGCTCTCATGGAGATGATAGTTCTAATGTGGAGATAGTTGATGCTGTCTTTGGTGAAGTACTGGTTTTTAGACGAGCTCTTAACATATATCCAAAGGAAGATCTAGAAAGACAGCTGGTTTCTAGATGAGCTCTTAACATATATCCAAAGGAAGATCTAGAAAGACAGTTGTTAATTCAAAGGTTTTGATGATTCTAAAACAAATAAGCTTGGAAATCTAATATAAAAGGAACACAAGTGAAATGAAGGACAAAGTTGGAGTTTCCTGAACATTGAAGAACTGTGTCACTTGTTTTAGGAAATTATCTGTAAAAGAAGGTAGTTGAGCTTTCAATTTCAATTAACCCAATAATTAAATGAGAAAATTAATTGAATGATTAATGATTAGCTCATAATTTCAAAATGGTTTTCATGAAAAGACCTATCTTATTAGGATAAAGCTTCAATTTCAAAATGATTCTAAGTGTTCACCTTATTGTCATGAAAATGTTTTAGCTTATGGGGATAAGGTTTTAACTTGAAAGATTTTTCTAAGCCTTTACCTTGTTTTCATGAAAATATTTTACCTTATGCGCATAACCATTGAAGGTTATCATGATAAAGACTCAATCTCAAAGCTTTTTCAAAGTCCATTCTTCAATATCATGAAAAGGGATTGAGATTATCCGCATAACACAGCTTAGGGACAAAGTTCTCAAATTTGCCCAAGTGGTTATACTGACAAGGTAGGCATCTTATCTGCAAAATGGAGTGAATAGTGAAGGCAAGTGGTACTGGGCAGCCTGTTATTCGCATAACCTAGGGAGATTATCCGCATAACCTATGTTATAGAACTCATAGCTCTTCTTCAGTAAAATCGGTTACCCGCATAACCTTGGGAGGTTATCTTGATAACAGAAGTTTCACAAAAACTCAGTTTGAGAAAAACTTAACGTTATCCTAATAACTTATTGGGTTTTCATGAAAATGATTTCGGGTTAAAACTTAATCATTCTAGGTAGCACATTATCCGCATAACCTAGCTAGGTTATCCATATAACCTAGCTAGGTTATCCGTATAATGAAAGCTCTACATTGAAAACAAAGACAAATAGTTACCCGTTATTCACATAACCTCTGTCAAATGCATTTAATGCAGTAGATGAATGGCTATTTTACTGAGAGTAATGGCTAATCTTTGTTTCCAACGGATAGTTTTGTCCCAAAACTATAAATAGGACCTCATTTAAGTTGTTGAATAATGAGAAAAATAATATATACATCAAAACTCTGCTGATTCGATTATTGATTCATTCAAAGCTTACCTACCCTCTGTTTACCTTATTCATTGTATCTTAACTTCCATATCCACTCTTTTGAGAGAGTTTTCATTCTGTATGCATCTACACACTTGTAGAAAATGCTAAGTGTTAGAATACACTAAGGGAGGTTACTTACTCTTGAGTGAGAAGAGTAAGGAAGTTTGTTTCAACTCAAAGTTCAAGTTGGTGTTGTGCTGCGGTCATTGCAAGAATCCATTCAAATCTTGCAAGAGATAATGGAGAAATCTCAAGTGGTGGCTTAGAGATTGGACCTAGGTCAAGAGGAATAGACTAAACTAGGATAAATCACTGAGTCTTCTTCTCTTTACTCTTTATTCCTTATACTCTGTTTTTCAGTAAACTTTTAGTATCACCACTATGTTTGATTTTTGCAGAAAAATTTCAATCTCCCCAATTCACCCCCTTCTTGGGAAGCATGCTGAACTAACACGTGATATCAGAGCTCGGACTCCCAGTTGAAGGATCTAACAATCCGGGAGAAGACTTGGCTGGCTTTGGTGAAGGCGTTCTTCTAGAAGGAAACAACACCAACAGACCTCCTGGCTTCAGTAGAGAACATTATGGATATTGGAAGATGAGGATGCAAATCTACCTTCAATCCATTGATTTGGATATCTGGTCAATCATCCAGAAAGGAGACTTCATCCCAAAGAAACTACAAGATGATGGGAAATACAGAGAGAAACCTGAAGAAGAATGGAACGAGGAGGACTAGAGAAAGGTTCTTCTCAACTTTAAAGCTATGCATTATCTGGTCAGTGCTCTCAATCAAGATGAGCTCTATCCCAATGTACAACAGCCAAAGGTATGTGGGACACTTTGGAGATTGCTCATGAAGAGACCACCGGTGTGAGAGAAAATAAACTAAATACATGCATTGGAGAATATAAAAACTTTAAGATGAAAGAGGGTGAGAATATCAAGGATCTGCAGAAGAGATTCACCCTCATTAAGAATCAGCTAAAGAGCCTTGGAAAGAAATATACCCAATCTAAGAAAGTCAGAAAAATTCTCAGAGCCTTACCTATTGAGTGGCAACCGAAGGTGACTGCAATAGAAGAAGCTAGAGGGGAATCAATGACATCTGTCACAGCCCTCTTTGGGAGTCTTGAAGAATATGCAGGGAAGCTGAAGGCTCTTAAGGAATCTACTTCATCTGACAAGATGAATGTAACACCTCTCTTATGGGCCCATTTCTCATGTATTTAATTATTCTAAAGTCCATTTATATCGTAGTAGGATCTTGAATTAAAATAAAAGTTATAATAAATTTTTTCCAACTTTGGGTACTATTCATTTAATCAAATTTATTTATTCCGATTAAATTTTGAAAAATTATAACTAAATAAAAAAAAATCGTATGTATGTGATTCAAGTTTCTAGAGATAGCTTATAACTTTCTCCACATGGAAAAAATATAAGTCAGAGCAATGATTTTACTGATCTGTATAGGAAACTCTATGAAATTTCACAATTTATGCGAAAATTGCAAAATAATCATTTTAATTGGGATTAAATATAATAATCCGCCAAATATTACACACACATCCAATCTAAGTGTTCTTCGGACCATTGGAGATCTCTTCATGTCTACTTTTAAACCATATACACCATTCATACTTTATACATCAAAAGTCCAAATAGTGGCATGTTTAATCTACATAGGTCAAGATGACCATTTATATCTTACTACTTTGCCAACAAAAGCCATAAAATATTTCCATGGCCATAAATCATTTCCATGCTATACCATACTTTAGCTAAGACCTAAGGCATCATAAAAACTTGAAGAAGCATACTTAACATCACATTTACAACATTACACAAAAGGTCAAAGCTCATGCCTATTGCTAGAATTATCAAGTTAATTGCCAAATTCTTTCTCCTTTCCTTTCTCTTCCTTGGTAGTCTTGCCATTGTTGCTACCTATTCATGGTTAACATTTGGGAGCATGAGATTCAAAGTAGTTAACACCCAACATTCCATCACATCATCACATTAAGCATGAAAACATCAAGATAACACATTTTGAATACATTAACACATTTGCGTCATATGAATTCATAAAATTTTCAGCAGAGCTTCATTTTGAAAAATGGACATCCTGGGGTCTCAATGCCACTCAATCAACTCAGCCAATACACATAAATCATCTCAAAATATCATTGCAATCATATGACAAGGCATAAAGCACATTGAAAATAAACATTATAACATAATGCTAGTATGTGAAATTAACTACCTTATGATGCTCCCTTACTCTCCAAACTTGGTATGCCACTTATTGAGCCTCTTAAAACTTCCTTAAACCTAATCATATCATCATTGAACCAATTTAGCTATTGGTTTTTTGGAATTATACAATGCCATAACACTAAAACCCAAATTTTCCACTTAGCTTTCCTTTGATCGTTCTTTGTACAACACACTTGTTCTTAAGGTTTTGGACCATGGGAAATCCATTTTTGAGGTCAAAATCATGAAATTCCAACTCTAAAGAGTACCCATGTTCTGGCAGAAATTGTCTCAAAATGTTTGAAAAAAATTGCCTTCAAATCACTTCAAACCATTCATGGATTCATGCTTCTAGTGTCTAGTCTATGCTTTTTCCTAAGTTTCATGGTCCAAAACTCATTCCTCTACTAAAAACCCAATTTTTCTGAAACCCTAAGATGTAAATGAAGCAAACAAAACCATAAATCATGTCTTGAAAACCATAGATAGTAAGCTTAGGGTAGTAGTATTAAAGCTTACCAACTTCTGCTTTGAATTTCCTTGGATTTTTCCCCTTTCTTTCTCCCCTTCTTTCCTCCTTCTCTTGCGTTTTCTTTCTAGTCTTTTGCCGCTGGAAGAGCTCGTGAAATTAAGTGGGAAAGGAGTGGTTAAGTGGTTTAATTAAGTGGCTAATCACTTAATTAATTAAAGTCACTTTTTGCTAATCATCGTTACTTTTTCACGTACTTCTTCAAGAAGTATTACAAAATATAATATAATATTACTTTAGTCATATGGCTGCAGCAAAATTCCCGCATGGGAGAGAGAGAAGTGTCCAAAAATTGCCCAATTTTCCTGATCCAGATATACCTCAATCCGGGTACTTTTTAACAGTACCGATAAAACCGTCTTTATACTAATTTAGCATTTTTGGGTTATAGGACTATTCTAATTTTATTTTTACATTTCCATAATCATCCTATCTCAAATGGTATCTGTGTATGACCCATATCTAGTCCTGATTTCTGTTTAACCATCGGTAGAACCCATAGTTTACTTTATCGGTTTACTATTACTTTTAGACACTCTGTACTGATTATTTCTTTATTCATGAACATTAACCCTCAGTGCCATATACCATTGGACTTCTCTCGTCGAGGGCTTCATTTTGAAAGTAATTTTGTATATTTACAAAATTACCCTTGACCCGAGATCAAATTATAAATTCTGAAACTTTCAGGTCATTAGGTGTAATTTTTTTCAAGACTTTTTTATTTCTTTTCCACGTAAATTTTAATACTCTTGGGGACATGAATGTCATTTTTATATTTTATTTGGGGAAAAAATATAATTTTCTTATTTTTCCATCTAACCAGGAAAAATGCTCTCTTTGTCCTATTTCATGCAAAACGGTGTTTATCCGTTTTCGAGAATTCCTTATACATTTTGCATTATCATTAATTGTGTCCTTTTTCATTACTCAGTATCCAATAAAATTTTGGAATATTACATTTCTACCCCCCTTAAATTAAATTTCTTTCTCGAAATTTAAAACATACCTTATGTAAACAATGCTGGATACTTTTGTAGCATGTGTGACTCTATCTCCCAGGTTGCTTCTTCTGTAGATAAGTCTTTCCAAACCACCTTCACTAGATGAATGTCTTTGTCCCTTAGCTATTTGACTTGATAATCTACTATTCTTTCAGGTAATACATTAAAGCAAAAATTATCTTGTAAGTCAATATATTCATATTGTATAATATGTGAAGGGCCTGGCCGATATTTCTTTAATTGGGAGACATGAAAGAAATTGTCAATTTAGCTTAGATTTGGTGGTAGAGCTAACTGGTAAGCTACAGGTCTGACTTTTGAAAGGATTTCGAAAAGTCCAATATACTTGGAACTAAGCTTTTTTGTTTTGAGAGATCGACCAACTTCAGTTGTAGGAGATACTTTAAGAAATACATGGTCTCCTACTTTAAATTTCAATGGCTTCCTTCGATCTGTATAACTCTTTTGCCTACTTTGAGCCATAAGTAACTTTTTCTTTATCATTACAATTTATTTGGAAGTTTAGTCTACGATCTCTGGACTTATCAATTGCCTTTCACTCAATTCTGTCCAACAGAGTACGGACCTGCACTTCTTACCATACAATGCTCCATAAGGTGCCATCTGTATACTGGAATGATAACTGTTGTTATAGGCAAATTCTGCCAAAGGCAAGTATACATCCTACTTTCCTTTCATCTCTAGTATACAAGCCCTTAGCATATCCTCTAATGTCTGAATTGTTCTTTCAGTTTGTCCATCAGTCTGAGGATGATATGTTGTACTGAACCTTAATTTAGAACCTAAGGCTTGCTGTAATGATTTCCAGAAATTTGAAGTGAATCTTAGATCTCAGTCTGATATAATACTACTTGGCACTCCATGTAATCTTACTATCTCTTTTACATACATCTGTGTCAATCTATCCAGTGAAGATGTTGACTTTATGGCTAAGAAGTGTGTTGACTTCATTAGCCTGTCCACAATTACCCAAATTGCATCATGTAATCCCACTATGAAATCCATTGAAATACTGTCTCATTTCCATTCTGGGATTTCTAATGGATGTCATAATCTAGCAGGCTTCTGGTGCTCTATTTTTACTTTCTGACACACCAGGCATCTAGACACATACTGAATAATATCCCTTTTCATTCCAGGCCACCAAAATAATTTCTTTAAATCATGATACATTTTCGTAATACTTGGATGGATAGTATATTTACTCTAATGTTCCTTTGCCAAAACCTTTTCTCTTATCTCTACTACTGGTGGTACATAAACTCTTTTGAAATCTCATTAAGCCATTTTCTGATAGATTAAATCCCTACATCTCTCCATGCCTTTGCTTTTCTTTAACTAACTTTACGAACTCAACCTCTTGCTAGGCTTTCAATAAATCATTTAAAAATTCATTGTCAATTCTGGTCTCATGCAACTGTAAAAATAAATGCATGTCTCTATAATCCTCCAGCATTTTCATTTCTCAAATCATCATGTAGGCTATATGAATAGTTTTTCTGCTCAATGCATCAGCCACTACATTAGCCTTTCTTGGATGGTATTTAATGGAATGGTCATAATCTTTTAATAACTCCATCCATCATCTTTGGCTCGCATTTAATTCTTTCTGATCTTCTAAATATTTGAGGCTCTTGTGGTCACAAAACACTTATATTATTCCACCATAAAGATGGTGTCTCCATATCTTGAGAGCATGCACTATAGCCGCAAGTTCTAAATCATGAGTGGGATAGTTTTCTTCATGTGGTTTTAATTGTCTAGAACATAAGCTACCACTCTACCTTCCTGCATTAGTACACAACCCAATCCATGCTTACATGCATCTGTATAAAGCACAAAAGGTTTTTTGGGATTAGGTATAATTAATACAAGTGGAGTAGTTAACCCGTGCTTTAGTTCACGAAAACTATTTTCGCAATTCTTATCCCACACAAAAGGTTTATCTTTTCAAGTTTTGTAAGTGGTAGTGCAATTCGAGAAAGTCTTGTATGAAACGTCTAATAGCCAGCTAAACCAAGAAAACTTCTTATCTCGGTTACAGTCTTGGGTCACTCACACTTTAGGATAACATCTACTTTACTCGGGTCTACTGTAACCCCATCCTTGGAGACGACATGCCCTAAGAACTGTACCTCTGTGAGCCAAATTTCACACTTACTTAGTTTAGCATACAACTTTCTTTCTTTTAAAACTGTCAAGACTATTCTCAAATGCATTTCGTGCTCCTCTAAAGACTTAGAGTACACTAATATATCATCGATAAAGACCACAACAAATTTATCTAAGTATGGCCAAAAAATCCTATTCATGTAGTCCATAAAATTTGCTGGAGCATTAGTCAGACCAAATGGCATCACTAAAAATTCATAGTGCCCATAACGAGTTCTAAAAGCAGTTTTGGGAACATCTTCTGCCTTTACCCGTAATTGATGATACCCTGATCGTAAGTCAATTTTTGAAACAAAGTGGCACCAACCAACTGATCTAATAGGCCATCAATTCTAGGTAAGGGGCATTTATTCTTTGTTGTTACCTTGTTTAGTTCCCTATAATCAATACATAATCGGAGGCTCCCATCTTTCTTCTTTACAAATAATACTGGAGCACCCCATGGAGAAACACTAGGTCTAATGAATCCTTTTTCCAATAACTCCTCAATTTGCTTCTTTAATTTTTCCAACTCAAGTGGAGCCATTCTATATGGTGCTTTGGATATCGGGCCCGTTCCTGGTGCTAAGTCTATGAAAAATCCAGCCTCTCTTTCTGGTGGTAAATCTTTAAAATCCTTTGGGAATACTCCTGGAAATTCCTTTACCACTAGTATCTTTTCAATCTCTTCATCAACTTCCACATTGACTGAAAAGAAAACTAAGTAGGTTGAAATCCTTTTCCCAAGCATCTCTCAGCTTGAGCGGTCGATATAAAATTTAGCTTAGTCTCAGTAATTGGAATACTTTTTGGAGTAGGCAAGATTAGGACTTTGTTTTTACAGTCGAGGAGAATATTATTGGCAAAGAGCCAGTTCATGCCTATTATGACATCTATATCTGGGAAGGGCATGCATATAAGATCTAGTGTGGTGCAGCAATGTTCATATTGTACAATGCAATTTAGACAGACATGAGATGTGGTTGCTTGGTTACCAGTAGGTGTGGACACATGCAAATCATATGGAAACTGAATGATTATCAAACCCAACCATTTAGCACATTTATAGGAAATGAAAGAATGACTAGCACCTGAATCAAACAAGGCATGCACAAGACAATCATTTACTTTAATCATACCTTCAATGAAATCAGGTGATTGTCGAGCCTCCTATTACATAAGAGCCAAGACTCTTCCTTGTGCTTGTGTATATCTACTCTGCAATCTCTCACAAAGTGTCCAAGTTTTCTACATCTGAAGCATACATTCTGCCTAGCTAAACATGGTCTTCCACCATGTATCTTGCCACATTACTCACACACTGGAGCTTCTTTCTATACGTCTCTCTGCACATCTCTTTGGACAAATTGTCCTCCTCTCTTGCCTCCCCTTCTACCTCTTCTATTATTCCATGACCTTTTCCTCTTCTTACTCGATTCTCCTTCTTCATATGTAACTTTTCTTGTACTAGTTGGGACAAAAGACATAAAGCCTTTATGATTCAAACTTCCTTCAGTGATCCTATTGACCTCAACTAGTGTATTGAACTCTCTAATCCTCATAGGTGCTACTCTTTCTCTAATAGCTAGTTTCAAACCTCTTTCTAGCTTCTCAGTCTTCTATCGTTCATCATCATGTTGCTGTAATTATGTAGAATACCTTGCTAACTGTATAAAAGTAACTACGTACTCATCAATAGACTGATTTTCTCCTTGTTGAAGCATAATGAATTCTGCTTCCTTCTCATCTCTTACTGACACTGGGAAGTACTTATCATAGAAATATTCTAAAAATATCTCCCATGTCAAAGGTATGTTACGTGCTTGCAGAATTAGCTCTGTATTTTGCCACCATAGATCTGCCTCTTTCTCAAACATGTAAGTGGCTAACAAAGCTTTCATCTCTGAGATGCATCCCATTAGTCTGAATATATTTTCAAGACTCAGTACTAAACATCAAACTTTCCTTCAAAGGAAGGAGGACAATACTTCCTGAACTGAGCTATAACATTTTGTTAATTGGCAAAATAAATCATTGCCTGATTTATCACTGCAACTGGTGTTTCTACATGCTGCTGTGGACTTCGAACTGGCACCTCAGTTCTAACCTCAAGACATTCTCTCTGATCTGCTATAGTCCTCTATAAATCCTCAATAATTTTCTGTTGTTGATACAATCTGTTCATAATTAATTGCAGGGGATCAACCTGCTGTGGAGCACCTTGTTGTGGAATATCTTGCTATGGAGCTCCTCCCTGTTCAAGAGTTGCTTCTCTAGTTTGTCTTCTGGTACGTGCGATTTTAATCTACACAATATTAAAATCACATTCATATAATAATCATCCTCAGAGAATGTATATAAACATATCATTTTATTCACATAGTCACTATATACATGCTTTCCTTCATAGTCCTTTCTACTTTATCATACATTAGTCTTTCTATTCTACCTCTTATACTTGTTATGACTGTGTATATATTACATCTCAAAATTAGCAGTCAGTCAGCACTCTTTATATATATACATGTTCACATATGCATACAACCGACTTTCATTTATGAGGAACTAGGACTGTCATGACATCGGCTGACACCGAGTCCTCTTACAGGTCCTCTTCCAGATCCTCCTCAAACTCATATCCTGAATCCTCAGCTAATACTGGTTCCTATACTGGTTGCTGAACCTGATCTATAGAATGCGATTGTGATCTTGTCGAGTCGGTCCCAACTCTTTTTGTGTCAGCTAGCTCTAGTCTCATTCTTTCGTGATGAATTGACTCCCTGACACAGGCATGTAGATTCTCAGGATAATACTGTCTAAGTTCTTCTTTTACCGGTAACCAGTAATTCTCATCCTCCGGTAATATAGTAAGTACTGCGTCTATCCATGCAGAATTCTGAAATTGTCGACCTTGTGTCACCATATGATCATATGAATCCTTTACTCAATCTAAGAAAGTCAGAATAGGGGATTCCCAGAAGACACGATGACTCTCAAGGTATATCTTAGTAACTATATCAACCACCTCAAATAATCCACTATTTGGGTTGATAGGTATATGGGAGAAATCTGACATATCACGACATGCTAAGACTAGCCTTTTTCTTTTGCCCTTGTCTTTCTTGTCCTTGTTTCCTCTTTCTTTTTCTTCTTCAGATTGGCCTCAACATAATATGTCCGGATGCAATGTGTCAGGTTCTCATACTCTCTACCTTCTAACCTGACCTTAATCTCCATCCAAAACTCATCATTAGGTATCTCTCTGAGCATAATATCAATCCATAACTGGTCAGGATACATGTTCCCCTGTCTTTCTAAATCATATTGGACTTGGGACAATCTAGTCATAAAGGATAGAACCTTATCAGGACCCACTGAATAAACCCCGTATGCTCTAGAGAATTTCCTCACTATCATGTAGACTATCGTCTCTATATCTGGTGGTCTACTGTCTGGGGTGTTATCTGGGTCCTCCAAAAATGCTAACTCCCAGTCTACATCCTCATAAACTTCAACTGCCCATTCCTATGGTAGGGCATCTACAAGAGGAACTGAAAGTATGGGCACTGCTAAGATAGCCTCCTGTGTTGGTTGAGAATTTTCTACTTCATATTGTCCTTCTTCTACATTCTCAACAGGAACCTCGTTAGAGCCTATACTTTCCTCTTAATGGTATACCTCTGGTACCATCTCAAGCTTTTCATGATCATCTACAACTGAGCTGTTATTTGTTGAAGACATCTTTACTATCTTTCAATCACAATAACAACTAGTTAGTAGAATAATACTAAGGAATAATTTATTTATTAATATTCCTTTTTCCTAAACTTAAATTGTACTGTCACATTACTATTACCCTGAGAGCCTAAACCTTCGACTCTAAGGCCCTAAACCTTTAGCCCTGATACCAAAAATTGTAACACCCCTCTTATGATTTTCCATGTATTTAATCATTCTAAAGTCCATTTATATCATAGTAGGATCTTAAATCACAATAAAAACCATAATAAAATTTTTCTAACTTTAGGCACTATTCATTTCATCAAATTTAATTATTCTGATCAAATTTTGAAAAATCATAACTAAATCAATAAAAATTGTATGCAAGTGATTCAAGTTTTTAGGGATAGCTTATAACATTGTCTACATGGGAAAAATATAAGTCAGAGCAATGATTGTACAGATCTATATACAAAACTCTGTGAAATTTCACAATTTATACGAAAATTGCAAAATAATCATTTTAATTGAGATTAAATATAATAATCCGCCAAATATTGCATACACATCCAATCTGAGTATTCTTTCGACCATTGGAGAGCTCTTCATGTCTACTTTTAAACCATATACACCATTCATACTTTATACATCAAAAGTCCAAATAGTGGCATGTTTAATCTACATAGGTCAAGATGACCATTTGTATCTTACAACTTTACCAACAAAAGCCATAAAATATTTACATGGCCATACATCATTTCCATGCTATACCATACTTTAGCTAAGACCTAAGGCATCATAAAAACTTGAAGAAATATACTTAACATCCCATTTACAACATTACACAAAAGGTCAAAGCTCATGACCATTGCTAGAATTATCAAGTTAATGGCCAAATTCTTTCTCCTTTCCTTTCTCTTCCTTGGTGATCTTGCCATTGTTGCTACCTATTCATGGTTAATATTAAGGAGGGTGAGATTCAAAGAATCTCAATAGTTAACACCCAACATTCCATCACATCATCACATTAAGCATGAAAACATCAAGATAACACATTTTGAATACATTAACACATTTGCGTCATATGAATTCATAAAATTTTCGGCAGAGTTTTATTTTAAAAAATAGACATCCCGGGGTGTCAATGACCCTCAATCAACACAGCCAATACACATAAATCATCTCAAAATATCATTGCAATCATATGACAAGGCATAAAGCACATTGAAAATAAACATGATAACATAATGCTAGTATGTGAAATTAACACCTTATGATGCGCCCTTGCTCTCCAAACTTGGTATGCCACTTATTGAGCCTCTTAATACTTCCTTGAACCTAATCATATCACCATTGAACCAATTTAGCCATTGGTTTTTCGGAATTATACAATGCCATAACACTAAAACCCAAATTTTCCACTTAGCTTTCCTTTGATCTTTCTTTGTACAACACACTTGCTCTTAAGGTTTTGGACCATGGGGAATCCATTTTCGAGGTCAAAATCATGAAATTCCAACTCTAAATAGTCCCCCTGTTCTGGCCGAAATTGTCTCAAAATGTTTGAAAAAAATTTCCTTCGAATCACTTCAAACCATTCATGGATTCTTGCTTCTAGTGTTTAGTCTATGCTTTTTCCTAAGTTTAATGGTCCAAAACTCATTCCTGTGCTAAAATACCAATTTGTCTGAAACCCTAAGATGTAAATGAAGCAAACAAAGCCATAAATCATGCCTTGAAAACCATAGATAGTAAACTTAGGGTAGTAGTATTAAAGCTTACCAACTTCTGCTTTGAATTTCCTTGGATTTTCCCTCTTTCTTTCTCCCCTTCTTTCCTCCTTCTCTTGCATTTTCTTTCTAGTCTTTTGCTGCTGGAAGAGCTCGTGAAATGAAGTGGGAAAGGAGTGGTTAAGTGGTTTAATTAAGTGGCTAATCACTTAATGAATTAAAGTCACTTTTTGCTAATCATCGTTACTTTTTCACGTACTTCTTCAAGAAGTATTACAAAATATAATATAATATTACTTTAATCATATGGCTGCAGCCAAAGTCCCGCATGGGAGAGAGAGAAGTGTCCAAAAACTGCCCAATTTTTCTGATCCAGATATACCTCAATCTGGGTACTTTTTAACCGTACCAATAAAACTGTCTTTATACTAATTTAGCATTTTTGGGTTACAGGACTTTTCTAATTTTATTTTTACATTTCCATAATTATTCTGTCCTAAATGGTATCTGTGTATGACTTATATCTAGTCCCGATTTCTGTTTAACCATCGGTAGGACCCATGTTTACTTTATTGGTTTACTATTACTTTTGGACACTCGGTACTTATTATTTCTTTATTCATGAACATTAACCCTAAGTGTCATATACCATTGGACTTCTCTCTTTGAGGGCTTCATTTTGAAAGTAATTTTGCATATTTACAAAATTGCCTTTGACCCAAGGTTAAATTATAAATTCTGAAACTTTCGGGTCATTAGGTGTAATTTTTCCCATGACTTTTCTATTTCTTTCCAATGTAAATTTTAATACTTTTGGGACATGAATGTTATTTTTATATTTCTTTGGGGGCAAATATATAATTTTTTTATTTTTCCATCTTACCGGAAAAAATGATCTCTTTATCCTATTTCACGTAAAATGGTGTTTGTCCGTTTTCATGAATTCCTTATATATTTTACATTATCATTAATTATGTCCTTTTTCATTACTTAGTATCCAATAAAATTTTGGAATATTACAAAGAAGAAGAGTTTGGCTCTCAAGGTAGAATCTAATAATGATGTTGATTCAGAGGAGGATGCTGAACTGGATGAAGAGACGATGGCCATACTGGTGAGGAAATTTGGCAAAATGCATGGAAAGAAGAAATTCAGAAGGTTTGTAAAGAAAGATTGAGCCACTAGCAGCAAGAAAGAAAACAAAGACTCCATCATATGCTACGAATGCAAGAAACCTGGACATATCAAATGGGAATGTCCTCTGCTGAGTAAGAAACAAGGGAATGACAAAAAGGCTAACAAAGGCAAAGAGAAGAAAGCCTTCGTATCTTCCATCTAGGGAGATAGTGCAGATGAAGAGGAAGCAGCAGAAGATGATGAAATTGCTAATCTATGCCTAATAGCTCAAGAGATTGTAGAGGAGGAAACCGAGAAAGTGGTAGTGATTCTGAGGCGTGTCTCAAGGCCAAGAAAATCAACAAATGGTACATGGGCGATGCTTGCTCGAGACACATGACTGGAGACAAAGAAAAATTCATTGTGCTTAGAGATAAGAAAGGAGGAAAGGTTACTTTCGATGGTGACCAGTCCGGCAAGATAGTTGGGATTGTAATTGTTGGAAGAAATCCAGAAACATCAATTGAAGAAGTCCTGTTCATGATAGGACTCAACCACAACCTGTTGAGTGTGAGTCAAACATGTGATAAAGGCAATTAGGTTCTGTTTGATTCCAATTACTGCCTTGTCATCAGAAAAAGTAATTGTAAAGTAATTCTCAAGGCAGAAAGAGATGGTAACTATTATACTATTGATTTAGATGAATTACCTTCTCTAGATATTATATGCTTAATAAGTGAAAATGATGATAGTTGGTTGTGGCATAGGAGACTAGCACATGTTAGCATGCATCAATCAAATAAACTAATTAAAAATGAACTGTTCTTGGTCTGCCCAACATTAGTTTGAAAATGATAGAGAATATGATGCTTGTCTTAAAGGGAAACAAATAAAGTCCCCATTCAATACCAAAAACATTGTCTCTACAACAAGACCACTGCAATTACTTCAAATGGATTTGATAGTTCATAATCATACTAAGACTACTAGTGGAAACTTGTATGTACTTATTGTGGTAGATGATTATTCTAGGTTTACCTGGACTTTATTTCTTCCCTCTAAAGATGAAACATATGATGCTTTTCTGATCTTAGCCAAGAAAATCCAAAATGAGAAAGGTTGCTCTATTGTATGTATTAGAACATATCATGGAGGTGAATTTGAAAATGTAAAATTTGCGGACTACTGTGATAAAAATGGAGTGGAGCACAACTTCTCAACCCCAAGAACACCTTAACGGAATGAAGTTGTTGAGAGAAAGAATAGAGTGTTGGAGGAGATGACTCATGCAATGCTAAATGAAAAAGGACTGCCTAAGCAATTCTAGGCTGATACAATAAGCACAGCATGCTACTTGATGAATAAAGCATACATCAAACCCATGCTAGGAAAGACTCCATATGAGCTGTACAAAGGAAGGAAGTCCAACCTCTCTCATCTTCATGTCTTTGGATGCACTTGCTATGTCCACAATAACAACAAAGGCAATCTAGGTAAGTTTTGATGCCAAATCAAGTGAAAGTATATTTCTTGGCTACTCAAATATAGGTAAAGCATATAGGGTATTCAATAAAAGATATGGAATTTAGAAGAATCAGTGTATGTTGTCTTTCTTGGGAGGTTATCCTGATAACCTAAGTTTCACAAAAACTTAGTTTGAGAAAAGCTTAACGTTATCCTAATAACTGGGTGGATTTTCATAAGAATGATTTTGAGCTAAAACTTAGTCATTCTAGGTAGCACGTTATCCGCATAACCTAGCTAGGTTATCCACATAATGAAAGCTCTACGTTGAAAATAAAGGCAAACAGTTACCCATTATTCACATAACCTGAGGAGGATATCCGTATAAGCTTTATCAAATGCATTTAATGTGGTAGGTGAACGGCTATTTTACTGAGAATAATGGCTAATCTTTGTTTCCAATGGATAGTTCTACCCTAAAACTATAAATAGGACCTCATTTAAGTTGTTGAATAATGAGAAAAACAATATATACGCCAAAACTCTGCTGATTCGATTATTAATTCATTCAAAGCTTACCTACCCTCTGTTTAGCTCATTCATTGTATCTTAACTTTCATATCTACTCTTTTGATAGAGTTTTCATTCTGTATACATCTACACACGCGTAGAAAGTGCTCAATGTGAGAATACACAAAGGGAGGTTACTTACTCCTGAGTGAGAAGAGTAAGGGAGTTTGTTTCAACTTAAAGTTCGAGCTGGTGTTATACTGTGGTCATTGCAAGAACCCACTTAAATCTTGCAAGAGATAATAGGGAAATCTCAAGTGGTGACTTGGGGACTGGACATAGGTCAAGAGGAATAAACCAAACTAGGATAAGTCACTGAGTCTTCTTATGTTTACTCTTTATTCCTTATACTCTGTTTTTCAATAAACTTTTAGTATCACCACTATATTTGATTTTTGCAGAAAAATTTCAATCTTCCTAATTCACCCACCTCTTGGGAAGCCAGCTGAACTAATAACAACAATGTGAGAGCCTGTTCTACACCAGGTGTTTCATCAATAACAAGGTATGTACTCTCATAATTGATAATGGTAGTTGCACTAACTTAGCTAGTATGTTGTTAGTTTAAAAGCTAGGTTTGTCAATTGTGAGACACTCCACACCTTATAATTTGTCATGGTTTAATGAAAGTGGGGATGCTAAGGAAACTAGACAAGTGAAGGTGGCATTTTCAATAGGAAGTTTTAATGATGAAGTATTGTGTGATGTTGCACCTATGAATGCTGGTCATTTGTTACTTGATAGGCCTTGGTAGTTTGATAGGAGGATTAAGTATGATGGTGATACTAACAGATATTCTCTTATGCATAATAACAAGACCATTGTACTAACACCTCTTAGTATAATGCAAGCTCTCGAAGATCAAAGAAGAATCATACAAGAATGTAGCATGAGAGAGAAACAAAAGAAAGAGCGTGATAAAGAGAGAAAAGAGAGTAAGATGAAAAGAAAAGAAAAGAAAGAAAGTGTTGAGAGTAAGGTAACATTACTTGTAGGAAGAGGAAAGATTAAAAGGGGCATTGTTTTATGAGACATCCTTTATATTGATGTATAAGGATGTGTATTTGACTGTTTCTAACCTTGACAACTATCTTTCATCTAGTGTTTTAAGTTTGTTGCAGGAATACAAAGGCTTGTTCCCGAAGGAGATATCGGATAGGTTGCCTCCCATTAGAGGCATTGAGCATAGAATTCATTTCATCCCCGGAGCAGCAATTCCAAATCGACCTACATATAGGGCAAATCCTGAGGAGACTAAGGAGATTCAAAGGCAAGTTGTGGAGTTGATAAAAAAAGGATTGTAAGAGAAAGCCTTCTTAGTTCATGTGTTGTTCTAGTAATTCTTGTGCCCAAAAAGGATGGCAAAAGGCAAATCTGTGTGGATTACCGAGCCATTAACAAAATCATAGTTAAGTATAAGTATCTAATTTCAATAGGCTGAAATTAATCTGTCAGAAGCAACATCTCTGTAACTTTGAATTTCAGTTATCAAAGTTCAAATTTTCAAAAAAACATATGAAGTTTAATAGTTCAAAATTCATTTGTTAGTGAGTTTTTTTCAAATTTATCATAAGTTAACATAGGATAGTTGAAAAACACTTATTTAAAACCAATAGGTTCAAGATCAAAGCCTTTTACTTTGTGAACACTATGAGAAATCCTATAAATTAATCTTGTACTCATTTCTTCCTAAATTTCTTCACTTTAGATCTCTTGTACTCCTTTGATATCTTCCTTCCAAACTCCAGTTATTTGGAATCATCAAAACTCTTGATTCAATATTCTCCCCATTTTTTATGATGACAAAACAACTTGCAAACTGGATTAGTACTTGGGTTTCCTTCTAAGAGCTCCCCTTCAACATATGCATTAAAGTTCAAAGATAAGTGCAGCATATACAGCAGATCAAAAGAAAAGTAGGGAATCTCATTAAATTAATTCATCAAAGGTTTAGTACAGTGATATGACATTGCAAACACATAATTTCAAAGCAAGATAGTCATTCATTACAAGTGATACAACAAACATGAACAAGCAGTACAAGTAAGACCAAGCAACCTAATATTAATCACTTCTTCTTGGGCTTGGATTTCTTGATGTAGGTCTTGCCAGAATGTCCTACAGCAGTCTTCCTAGTTTGCTCAGATTTCTTCTCCCCCTTTTTGGCATCATCAGGGACTTGAGTGTGTATAGTAGGAGGAGGTATTTGTGACACTGGAATTGCATGAAGAGGAATAGGAACAAAAGGCAAATCAGGATTAATCTAAGGAAGAGGTATAGGAGCTTTAGAGCTCCCTTCTTCATCATTAAAGACATCAAGAAGCTCTTGAATTTCCCTTCTAGAAAAAGCTAGTTAAGCCCTTCTCTCCTCCATGAGACCATATGCAGAAAGGGGTGAAGGTTGAGGAACATAAGGAGGAAACATTTCATTAAGCCTTTGTTTTTGAGCTTGCAAAATGGCATCATGTGCAATAGCTATAATATCCCTGTAAGGTATAAGGCTTCTTTCCTTATCCATAGTAGCTTGAATGATTGGTGCAGAAGTTATTGTTGCTACAAGCTTATCCATTTGCTCATATTCTTGTAGTGACAGAATTGACTCCTGAGCATCTTCTACAATAGGCTCATGGAAACTTGCTTCTTGAGGAGCCTCTTCCTCCATGCTATAGTCTAAGAGTAAACCAGGACTTATCTCATTACTAGAGGCCTGTGGAGTAGCCAAAGTCCCAGCAACCTTAGTAGCAGTGTGTTCATCAAGCTCAAGAAAGGCTAGCTTAAATGGGCTTAGAGGATTAGGAGTAGGAGACTTGGTAGGCTCAAAGGATCCTGGCTAAAGTGGAGTTGATGTAGAGGGGGTAATACTTCTGATTTCCTCATACACATCAGCAACCACTTTCATGTTTTTGGCTAACTGAAATATCTAATCTTGGAGGCGAGCAAACTTGGCATTTTGCTCATCTCTAATGCTCAAAATAAGTGTAGACAAGTTGTCATACAACTCAGTGTTCTTGGTTCACTTTGCCCAGGTGGAAGGAGTGCATGGCTGAGGTGTCTGAGTGGGCTTTTATAGAGGAGAAACAGGCTGAGAAGGTTGTGGTGAGGGCTGTAAGGGTGGAGCAACCTTAAAGGTTCCTGCTTGCTATTATAAGTAACCTTTCTCAAAGAACAGGTCTTCTAACTACCCAGCTCCTTTTCTAATCTACCTGCCATCTTTTCTCTCAATTCCCATCATTTGCAATTCTTCCTCTTTGAAGACTTCAGTGGGCTTGCGTTTCCCTTTCTCCAAGTGTTGAATTCTGGCATACTGAAGTATTCTGGAGATGATTGAGCCAAAGGGTAAAGTGGAATCTCTCCTCTGATCTTTTGCTTTGATCATGCGTTAAAGGATGATATAGCCCATATTTAATAGCTTGCCACACATAAGTGCAATCATCACATGTGCTTCAGCTCTTGTGATCAAATTAAAATTTCCTCCTTTCTTGAATATGATCCTAAACACAATGTAATGTAGGATCCTGACTTGAGTACTCAGATCAGAGGGCTTCAACAAACTCAAAGGAGGCTTATTCTCACGCATTCTGAACAGGGTATTCAGTACTGTACTTTCTTTGTAATTCAAGAAAGGTCCACCTTCCTCATCTGTAGTTTTATCCTCATCCATGTACCTTGAGGTGTGATGTCAATCTTTAGGCCATCTTGCCCAGGGATTTCCAATACTTCATTGAAGGTCTCATAATACAATCAGATAGTTCTAGACCTCAGATTTACCTCCCATTTCTCCTTTTTGATGTTGTACATCAGAGCAGCATACCATGTTTTGACAACCTCGTCATCATATCTCTCCTTAATTTCTAACAAGTTAATATATTTTATCATCCACAACCCAGCATCAAAATTATTGGAAATAAGAAATTCTTCCATATTTGTACAGTGAGGTTTGATTACATTCTTACTAATGAACTTGGTGGTATACTCTTCCAGGATATGAGCATTGCTCCATAAAGGCTTCGTGGTTAACTAGTATTCTTCTAATCAGTATTGGAAGAAGAAGAAGAAGAAGCAAGAGTAATAGGGGTAGCAGGTACAGATTTCTTCTAATATCCTTTGGGAGTGGTTTTCTGCTTTTTGGATGGAGTTCCCTTACTGGATTCACCTTTCCTTTTCTAAGTCTCACCTTCCTTAGAGGCATATTGAGACTTAACCACTCTCTTGGGTCTAGACTCTCCTTTACCAACTTCTGAATTCTTAACCCTTGTCATTCTCATGAATGAATGTTACAGAAGGATAAGGATGCAAGGATTGACTTTATAAGGTGCGAAATAAAGTTAAAATGATGGGAAATGAAGATTCATGAATAGAATTGATGAGAATTTAAGAAAGGAGGTGAATTAACTTGGGGAAAGATGAATAGGGTTGCATCTGATCAGAGCAAGACCCTTCATTTTAACATCTGTACCCATTCAACAGATGAATTTTAAGGGGTCAAAATTTGAATTTCGAGCAGTTACTAGTTAAGCAACGCAATGAGGCTTTTTGACAGATGAATTTTCTTCATGAAGTTCGTCTGACAGAAGTTAAGTTCAAGGAACAAATAGCAAGCATGAATGAGAAAAGCAATAAACAAACTTCATTTTTTAAAGTTCATCTTACAGAGATTTGACATAAAAGCATGCTTCAATAAACGAACTTAGTGATTCGAAAATTCAAATTTCACAGTTTTGTAGAGAGTCTCTAAAATGTGTATTTTAAGGTAATGAAATTCACACAAAGAGCATTTTGAACAAAGTCAACATTCACATTGTAATTCAAAAAATCAAATTTCCAGCAGTTAACAGATGAATTTCGAGGGATATGAAAGTACTGTAACAGCGTGAAAGCTACTAAAATTCGTCTGATAAGCACCTAAGTTTGAATATTGAGCATACCAATTCATTCAAAAACATAATTCAACATGGAAATTCTTCTGATAACATCTAAGATAAGAATTTCAAATTTCTGAACTTAGAGATAGGGCTTGAAAGTTTGAATTTTTAGCTTTCGTTCAGCATCTTTTGATTGTGTGGATCTGATTAACTCCAGTAAACTGATTTGCTATCATCTAGACTCATGTGGAGTAGCTACAAAACATCTTAAACATACTCCGATGTTAAAATTAATATTAATTTAATGTCAGAAACTTTAAATAAGTTTAGTTAGAGGCCAGCTTACAATTCATTAGGATTTACCATTCCAAATTCTCTTCTGATTTTGCAGGGTCTATCTTCTGCAAGTGGCTTAGTCAGAATATTTACAATTTGATCTTTAGTAAGGATGTATTCCAATTTGATGTCTCATTTCAAAACATGATCCCTTATGAAGTAATGTCTTACTTCAATATGCTTTGTCCTCGAATGTATGAAAGGATTCTTTGTGATGTTGATAGTACTTTGATTATCACATTTTATTGGTATCTCCTTCATCTTAATCTTAAGATCTTCAAGTTGCTGCTTTATCCAAAGGACTTGAGCATAGTAGCTGCCTACTACAATATATTCAGCTTCTACTATGGAAACAGCCACACTGTTCTGCTTCTTGCTAAACCACGAAACCAAGGATCCTCCAAGAAACTTACACGTTCCACTTGTGCTTTTTCTATTAGTTTTGGATCCAGCAAAGTCAGCATCAGTGTATCCCGTGAGCTCTTCTCCATTGGCTTTTGGATACCAAAGTCCCATATATGATGTTCCAATTAGGTATCTGAAAATTCTTTTCACAGCTGTTGCATGGGACTCTTTGGAACATGATTGGAACCTTACACACAAACAGACACTGAACATAATGTCAGGTCTACTAGTTGTTAGCTATAGTAGGGAGCCAATCATTCTTCTATACTGAGTTATGTCAAAGAGCTTTCCTCTCTCATCCATACCAAGTCTTGTTGCAATAGCCATAGGAGTCCCCATTGATTTGGTGTTTTCCATTCTAAACTTTTTCAGTAGCTCCTTCAGATATTTTGATTGATTGAGGAAGATGTCATCATCACATTGTTTAATTTGCAGTCCAAGGAAGAAGTTGAGCACATCCATCATTGACATTTCAAATTCACTTTGCATTAGCATAGAGAAATTCTTGCAAAGAGATTCATTAGTAGTACAAAATATAATATCATCAACATAAATTTGAACAATAAGTAAGTCTTTGTTTTCTTTCTTAGTAAATAGTGTTGTATCTACTTTTCCTCTATTAAATCTTTTTTCAGTCAGAAAATTACTTAGCCTTTCATACCATGCTCTAGGATCTTGTTTTGAGCCATAAAGAGCTTTCTTCAGTTTATAAACATGGTTTGGCTTTGTTGAGTCATCAAAACCTGGAGGTTAATCAACATAAACTTCTTCTATGATATATCCATTCAGAAAAGCACCTTTAACATCCATTTGATATAGCATTATGTCTTTCATGCATGCATAGACTAAGAGGATTCTTATTGCTTCTAATCTTGCAACTGGAGTAAAATTTTCCTCATAATCCATGCCTTCTTCCTGATTATATCTTTTGGCCACTAACCTAGCTTTGTTTCTGATAATTGTTCCTGATTCATCAAGTTTATTTCTAAATACTCATTTAGTTCCAATAATTGGGTGATCTTTGGGTCTAGGCACTAAATCTCAAACTTGATTTCTTTCAAACTAATTAAGTTCATCTTGTATAGCTAGTGTCCAATATTCATCAGTTAAGGCTTCTTCAGCACACTTAGATTCAATTTGAGAAATAAATGCACAATTGTTTATTTGATTCCTAAGTTGTCTTCTGGTTTTAACATTCTCTTGAACACCCCAATCACTTGATCAACTGGATGACTCCTTTGATATCTCCATGTTCTAGGGAGTTCTTGAGAAATTTCTTCATTGTTTTCATATTCAATATCTTTCTCCTGAATATCTTCCTCTACATTAGTAGATTCATATATTTTTGGAGGTCCAATTTTATTTCTCTAGAAAAATTCAAGTTCTTAAAGCTAGAAATGAGATTATCTTCATCAATGACATGTTTGGAAACAGTTTCATTTTCAATAAAGACAACATGCACAAATTCTTCTATAGCTCTAGTGTTTTTATTGAAAACCCTATATGCTTTACTTCTACTATATTAGTCAAGGAATATACCTTCATCAGATTTTGCATCAAACTTACCCAAATTTTCTTTTCCATTGCTATGGATGAAGCATTTGCATCCAAACACATGCAAGTGTGAGAGGTTTGACTTCTTTCCTTTGTATAGCTCATAAGGTATCTTCGCCAGAATTGGTTAGATGTAGGCTCTATTGATGATGTAGCTTGCTGTGTTTACTGCATCAGTCCAGAATACTTGAGGAAGTTCATTTTCGTTCAACATTGCTCTAGCCATTTCTTCAATTGTTTTGTTCTTCCTTTCCACCACTCCATTTTGCTGAGGAGTCCTTAGTGCTGAGAAGTTATGATCAATTCCATGCTCTTCATAGTACTCCAGAAAGCTTGAATTTTCAAATTCTCATCCATGATTAGACCTGATAAACGCAATGAACATACCTTTCTCATTTTGCACTTTCTTAGCTAAGGTTACAAATGCATTAAATGTTTCATTCTTAGAAGAAAGGAATAAAGTCTAGGTAAATCTAGAGTAATCATCTACAATCACAAGCACATACAAGTTTTCACCAATGATTTTTACTCTAGATAGATCTATCAAATCCATATGCAATAATTGCAGTGATCTAAATGTTATGATTACATTTTTTAGGTTTGAATGATGATTTAGTTTGTTTCCCTTTGAGGCATGCATCACATTCTTTATCCTTTTCAAAAGAGATTTTTGGTAAACCAGTAACTAAATCCTTCTTAATCAATTTTGTTAGTTAGTTCATGTTAACATATGCTAGTCTTCTATGCCACAACCAACTGTCATTATCTTTACTAATTAAACATACGGAGTCTAAAGTGGGATGTTCATCAAGATCAATAGTATAGTAGTTACCATCCCTTTGAGTTTTGAGAATTACTTTGCGATCACCATTTTGGATGACTAGGCAGAATTTTGAGTCAAAAATAGTACCCAGTTCCCTTTGTCACATGTCTGACTCACACTCAATAGGTTGTGATTGAGACCAATTACAAATAGCATCTCTTCTATAGATGTTTCAGGATTCTAGCCCACAATACCAATGCCAATTATTCTGCCATATTGGTCACCTCCAAATGTCACATTTCCTCCTCTCTTGTCTCTAAGGGTGATGAACTTCTCCTTATCACTAGTCACATGTCTTGAACAAACACTGTCCATATATCATTTGTTGCTTTTGCTAGCACTAAGATAAACCTACAAAACAAAGTTCAGTTTTTCTTTTTAGGTACCCAAATCTGCTTGGGTCCTTTTCTATCAGTGGCATTTTTCCTATATACAGATGTACCTTTAGGAACTCATTCTACCATCCTGCTAAGTCCATTTTTCCTTAACAAACATGAACTGAAAACATGTCACTTCTTATTATAGAAGTGGCAGGTGATAAAGGGACTGCTAGATTGTGATGCAGGAAGAAAGTAATGTAGATAATATTTTTGTTTTACATAATTTGGTTCGACATAAGATTAAATGGATTTTTAAGTTGCAAATTTTCTTCTTATGTCCATTACCATGCACAAAATGTCTCATATATAAATTTTGATTCTTCTTTTTATTCTTTTCTTTGACTGCACAAGGATCATAGCTAAGTCCAGCTTTTCCTTGTGCAATTCTCTGACTTACTAATAAAGCAAACAGCATATATTTACCTTTAGTGAGTTTAGCCATGCTTTTCAAAAGATATTCATTATTTTTCTTCAGTTCAGTGCATGATGTACAATAAACAGATTCAGTTCTATGTAGAGATACAGTGTCAGATATTTTGCAATCAGATTCAAACTTGCTAATTTTTTTCTTAGCCAATTTTAGTTCTTTTACCGTTTTCATGAACTCATCATGCAAATCATGAAATACATCAAGCAATTCAGAATAGGAAGATTCAGAATCATTTACCTCATCTTCATGATCACTGTTAGATGAGTTTAGAGTTTCCTCATATGCAAGTGCCATCAAGCAGATGTTGGCAATTTCTTCTTCATCTTTATTTTTTTCATATGAGCTATTGCCCCAGATTAATGAGATATATGCCTTTTTCTTTTTGTCTTTGCTAGCAACTTTCTTTTCTTGTTCTTGCTTCTTCAGGAATTGTGGACAATCACATTTGATGTGCCCTTACTTCTTGCATTCATAGCAAGTGACAAGCTTTTTGCCTTCTTTCTTGTTATCTGTAACTGCTCCTTTCTTGAAGAATCTTATTTCTCTTCTTACTATAGAACCTTCCAAATGTTCTGACTAACATAGCTAAAGTTTCTTCATCCAATTATTCTTCATCATCAAATTCTTCTTCTCTTTCTTCTGCAACTTTCAATGCAAGCCCTTTTTTCTTCTTATCTTGACCAGCTTCCTTGGGGGCTTTCATCTTATCCTCATACTCTTCAAGACTGCCGTAGAGAGCTGTGACAAAGGCCATTGACTCTCCTCTGGCTTCTTCTATAGTTGTTACTTTTGGTTGCCATTCCAGAGGAAGAGCTCTAAGAATTTTTCTGACTTTCTCTGGCTGTGTATATTCCTTACCAAGACTCTTCAGTTGATTCACAAATGAGGGTAAATCTCTTTTGCTGTTCTTTAATGTTTTCACCTTCCATCATTTTGAAGCTTTCATATTCACTAATACAGGAGTTTAATTTAGTCTCCCTTACTCCAGTAGTTCCTTCATGGGCAATTTCTAAAGTATCCAACATTCCTTTGGTTGTGGTACATCGAGATACCCTGTAGAATTTGTCCTGATTGAGTCCACTGACCAGGCAGTGTTTGGCTTTGTAGTTGAGCAGGACTCTTCTCTTATATTCTTCATTCCATTCCTCTTCTAGCTTTTCTTTGTATTTGCCATCATCCTGTAGCTTCATTAGGACAAAATTCCCCTTTTGCATGACTGACCAGATGTCGAAGTCAATGGATTGGAGATAGATTTGCATGATCATCTTTTAGTATCCATAATGCTCTCCACTAAAGCCAGGAGATCTATTTGTGTTGTTTCCTTCACAAAGAATACTTTCTCCAAAACTAGTCATTGATTCTACCGAATTGTCAAATCCTTTACTTGGGAGTCCTGGCTCTGATACTACTTGTTAGATATGCTAGCTTCCTAAGAGGGGAGGGAAATTGGAAAGTTTGAAATTTTCTGCAAAATTATAAAAGAGTAATTAAAGCAAAAGTTGCAGAAAAGCAAAGTGCATAATGTAATAGAGTATTAAGCAAGGTAAAGGGAAGAAAAACATAGAGGTTTATTCTAGTTCAGTCTCTTCCTCTTGACCTACGTCCAGTCCTCAAGCTACCACTTGAGATTTTCCACTATCTTGCAAGAATTCAGTGGGCTCCATGCAATGCCACGATACAACCTTGTGCTCTGTTCTAAGAGCTTATAGATTCTCACTATGCACTCTAGCTAAAGACTTCCCAAATTCCTTATGAAATCCCCTCACAAGAAAATATTTCTTCCAGATAAAGATAAGATTGTTTACAACAAGAGAAACCCTCTAATATAGAGTATGTTTGACAGTTGAAGAGTAATAAATGAAGTGTGAAAGAGTAGAAGGCTTTATATAATGACTTTGGTAGAGTTTCAGTATATACAACGTAAAATTGTTACCTACAACTGCAAATAAAATTTTATTTATGGATTTATGTCTTAACTATACGTTAGAGACAAGATCTAGCTTTTAGAGACGTTACCCAATGGTTACTCTGCAAAACTAGCCATTCACTAACCGTATTGAATGCGTCTGACATCCAAAGTTCGAATTTTAAGGTATCAACAGACGAATTTCACAGAGACCATAAGTTAAAGACTTTAACGTTGAACTTCAAAGTTCATCTATTCAAAGATGAAATTCAAATTTTGATCTTCACAAATATTTTCCATGTTTAAACATACGCATTTTCAAGTTTAAAGTGCTTCTGATAAGTGTGAACAGTTGTTCCATATTGCTACAGTGTGTTGAATCAAGAAGTTTTGATGATTCCAAACCAACATTGAAAAGCTTGGATTGAAGATATCAAAGGAGCTCAAAGTGTCTCAAGTGAAGAAAATCTAAGTAATCATTGCTAGGATAGTTGTAGGATCTTTTGTCATGGGTAAAAGACTTTGATTTGGTGGAAAAACATTTTAAAACCTTGATTTTATGTTAGATTTTGAAATATTTGAAAAATACCCACCAAAAGATGAAGTTTAAAGATATTGCATTGAACTGTCATGTTGGAAATTCAAACTTTGGCTTTGGAAATTCGAATTTCGAGTTAAAACTGAATAAGTCTAAAGAGATGTTCCTTTGACAGATGAATTTTGATTTTCCAAAATTTGAATTTTCATAAAAGACTGAAAGAAGCTATTAAGCAACAGATGAACTTTGAGCTTTGAACATTCGAATTTCAGAAAAAATAAAATTTATGAAAACTTAAGAAATTCGTCTGAAACAATGTTAAAGTTCATCTGAAATCAAGATTATTCTGAGTTTCAAAATTGCTCACTGACAGACGAACTTTGAACATGGACATTCGAATTTCAGAAGCTAAGATTGGTAGTCTGTAGCAATGACATGTTGACATACGAATAACAAAGTTTTGAAACTTCGAATGTTGAAGTAAGTCTGAAGAGAGGACTCTCTGACAGACGAACTTCACTCTTTCAAAATTCGAATTTCGAAGAAAGTGAACTAATGTGCTTTCTGAGCCTGCTGAGAACAGATGAATTTTGGTACTCCAAAATTTGAATTTCGAGGGCACTGTAGAAAATTGAAAACACTGTTCACACTTAACAGAAAAACTTTCTTCTTGAAAATTTGTATGTCACAACATGGAAACATTTTCTAAGTATCAAAATTCGAATTTCACTTCATGAACAGACGAACTTCAGTATGTCAACGTTGGAAGCTTTAACCTTCAGTTCCTTCGAAATTCGTCTGTTAACCGACTAAAATTCGAATTTCAGTATGTCCGAAGCATTAAATGCGGTTGGTTAACGGATAGTTTTTCAGAGTAACCGTTGGATAACTTCTCCAACTGATAGATTTTGTCTCTAACGGACATATGAGACCTAAATTTATAAATATAACATCATTTGAAGTTGTGGGTAACGAATCAAACTTATATATGCTGAAACTCTGCCAAATCTTCTTCTCAAAAAGCTTTTACCCTCTTAACTTCAATATCTGTGCTTTAAACTTCATATTTACTCTATTCAAGAGAGTTATATCTTTGTAAACAATCTAATCTTCATCTGGAAGATAGATTTACTTGTGAGGGGATATCACAAGGGGATTGGGAAGCACATTGTGGAAGTGCTTAGAGAGATTGAGAAAGCTCTAGAAAACAGAGCACAAGCTGTGTACTGTGGCATTTGCAAGAAGCCCATTGAATTCTTGCAGTATAGTGAAAAGTCTCAAGAGGTGTCTTGGGGACTGGACGTAGGTCAAGTGGATAGACCGAACCAGGATAAATTTCTGAGTGTTCTTCTCCCTATCATTACTTTTTCAGTTTGCTCTGCTTTTACGTTGCCTTCATTATACCTTGCTTTCTTCACCTGTTTCACTTTGTACAAAAAATTTGTAATCTTCCCAATTCACCCTCCCTCTTGGGAAGTCAGCCTAACTAACACAGTGCACTCGAAATTTGAATTTTAGGGATCCAAAATTTGTCTCTCAGTGAGCAACTTAATATGGCACAAAAGTTCTTCTTTTTAAAATTCAAATTTTGAGCCTTGAAAGTTTATCTGTCAGAGAGACCTCTTATCAGACTTATATGGTTTTATTCCAAATTTCAAATTTACAAAGTAGAAGTTCATCTGTTAGAGGAGCATCTGATCAGACATATATTTTCATTTCAAAGTTCAAATTTTCAAAACCAAAGTTCATATGTCAGAGGGACTCACTTAGAACTCTTTTTGTACTCTAATTTCATATGAACTTTGACATAGCTTCAAATGAATTTTTCATTTTTCATAAATTATGCTTGACTTGAAATTCGAAGTTTAACAGGCTGAAATTCATCTGTCAAAAGCAACATCTCTGTAACTTCGAATTTCAGTTATCAAAGTTCAAATTTTCAAAGAAACATATGAAGTTTAACAGTTCAAAATTTGTCTGTCAATGAGTATTTTCAAATTTATCATAAGTTAACATAGGATAGTTGAAAAACACTTATTTAAAACCAATAGGTTCAAGATCAAAGCCTTTTACTCTATGAACACTGTGAGAAATCCTACAAATTAATCTTGTACTCATTTCTTCCTGGATTTTTTCACTTGAGATCTCCTGTACTCCTTTGATATCTTCCTTCCAAGCTCCGGTTGTTTGAAATCATCAAAACACTTGATTCTACACCTTCTGTATGGATTCTATTGTTTCCTTGGCTTTATTGTAGGTGTTGATGGTGTTCACATGGATGAGGAGAAGGTGAAACCAATCCACAAATTGCATGTACCAAGGAATGAAAATGAAGTGAGGAGTTTCCATGGGTTACAAGTTTCTATCGGAGATTTGTTCAAGACTTCTCAACCATTGCTACACCTCCAAATGAGCTATTAAAGAAGAATATGGTGTTTTAATAGGGTGAGGCATGAGAGAGGGCATTTCAAACTTTGAAAAATAAGTTAACCAATGCCCCTTTACTTGTTCTTCCTGACTTTTCTAAGGTTTTTGAGGTTGAATGTGATGCATCTGGAATTAGAATTGGTGCTGTATTGATGGGCTAAACCGATTGTATACTTTTATGAAAAGTTGAGTGGTGCATGTTTGAAGTATTCTACCTATGATAAAGAGTTGTATACACTTAAAAGAACCTTAGAACATTGGCAACATTATTTGTGGTCTAGGGAATTTATTTTGCATTCTGATCATGAAAGCTTAAAATACCTTAAGACCCAGAATAAGCTTCTAAGAGGCATGTTGTGTGGCTTGAATTTATTGAATCATTTCCTTACATTTTCAAACACAAGCATGGAAAGAGAATGTTGTTGTTGATGCATTGTCTATGAGGTATAGTCTCATTACATCTATGCAAGCTAAGTTCATTAGTTTTGAATCTTTGAAAAGCATGTATGAATGTGATGTTGACTTCACTGATGTTTGGAAACTTTGTGAGAAGCATGGTATTGATGACTACTTTCATTTTGATGGCTTCTTGTTTAAGAGGAATAAACTGTGTGTACCTATTTGTTCTATGTGTGATTGTTGGTTCTTGAATCCCATGGGGGTGATTTAATGGGACATTTTGGGATTGAAAAGACTTTAGCTATTTTAAAAGAGCATTTCTATTGGCCACATATGTGAAGGATGTCATATATGTTTGTGACAAGTGTATTGTGTGCAAGAATGCTAAGTCTAGAGTGCATCCACATGGTTTATACACTCTGTTACATATTCCTTCACATCCTTAGGTGGACATTTTTGTGGATTTTGTGCTTGGATTGCCTAAGTCTTCCACAAGAAAGGATAATATCTTTGTTGTTGTGGATCAATTTAGCAAGATGGCTCATTTTATTGCGTGTGCAAAAACTCATGATGCTATGCATATTTCTAATTTGTTCTTTAAGGAGGTTGTTAGATTGCACGGTTTACCTAGGTCTATTGTTAGTGATCATGATGTTCAGTTCTTGAGTCATTTTTTGTGAACTTTGTGAGCTAAATTAGGTACTAAGCTTGTGTTTTCTGCTATTCAACATCCCCAGATTAATGGGCAAAATGAGGTTGTTAATAGAATTTTTTCTTCTCTTTTGCATGTTGTAATCCAAAAGAATCTTAAAAACCGTTTTGAGTTTACTAACCTTGATGATGCACAGAAAGCTAAATTTGTGCAAGATTTGCATGCCAAAGTCAAGGCAAACATCGAGTGGAAAAATGAACAATATGCTCACTATAACACCTTACTTTATCATACATTTTTCCAAGTAGTATAACATTTCTAATGTCCAACTAAGCCATTTTAGAAGCTTGAATCATTAAAGGGATTAAATCTAAAAAATAAAATTTTTCAAAATTTACTGTTCATCTATTATCCGTTTTTCTAACTGAAATTTGAAAAATCATAACTAATTTCAGAAAAATGGTGTTAATGTGATTCAAGTCTCCAAATGAATCTAGAAATATTCTATATAAGGGAAAAATATGAAAATTGTATTTGAGTGCACCAATTGATAAAGTTTAATACTTAAACTTCCACAGTTTAAATGGTCATTTTTCTCTTTTCTAGGATTTTGGCCATAAATTTAAAAATCAATATCTAACTCTATACTTAGCCAAATAATTTATTCTATATACCATTGGAAAACTATGTATATCTACTTACAGCCATATTTTTCTTATACATTTATTTAACTTGTGCAAGGCATGATTCCAACTTAAATCACTAAGAATCAGAAACTCACTCTTACTGAAACAGTTATAGGGAAACATGTATATCTCTTATTGTACAACTCCAATTAAACTCAAACTATTGGCATATTGAACTTAAAATGTAGATCTTTTTACATATATAAATCAATGAATTTTTGGAGCTTAGTATAATTTTATATTACCTTTTAAGTTAAGTCATACTTTCAGTGAAATTCAAAGCTTTTACTTTACTGTCTAGTTTTGACCCTTAATTTCAAAAATATACTATAAATTGTACAAATATCCAAATTAAGTCTTCTTTAGTTCAATGGAAAGCCTGTTCTCTATAATTTGAGATAATATATGACACTTAACCTATTTTCCCTGTTTCAATCAAACAGTGTTAACTTTACTTTTATTACTACAAAATGAACTTCTAGCAATATAGCATGGTAAAGTAGACTTTATAACAAGCTCACATAATCATTCCATGTTCTAAATCCATGCCAAACATTTCATAATGCTCAAAACAACTTAATAGCACAAGGATACAAATCCATATGCATATACATAATTTTTATACATTATTTCAAAATATGGAATCATAGCTTGAAATTATCATCAAGCATCATTCTCTCCTTCATTCTCTTTAGCTCCTTGATCTCCTTGCCACTGCTTGTGCCTATCATTTGGGATACTTGAGGGGATGAGATTGGGGGCAATCTCAATAGCAAGTTACATTTCATATAATTATGTCAATCATGTCAAATGACTCACATTTAATCACATCAATCACATTTAAACAATAAATTGCCACATTGGTCATAAAAATTTTGGTAGCATAACGGTTTAGAAAATAGATATCTCAGGAAATAAAACCCCTCATTTTATATCCAAAACCAATCAAAGAAATCACAATTGCAATATGGCAACACAATTTAATCATAGAAAGACAATGAAAGAACATAAAGCAAGAATATGAAACTTAGCTACCTTAAAGCATTCCCTTGGTTCTTCCTCTTGAATCCAATGCTTCCACTAACCTTCTTAGGTTTCCCCAAGTCCCTAGGAACCAATAAATAATGGCTCAAGCCACTAATTTCATAGCTTAGCTCATAAAGTCTCAATGGAACCCTAAAACCTCATATAGCTTATCTTAAGCTCTAACTTGAAACAAATACTTGTTCCTAAGGTTTTCCACCATTAGGAACCCATTTTTGGTTTCAAAATCATGAAATTCCAACCTTAAGACACACTTTTTGAGCTGGCTAAAATCTGTACCCAAGAGGAAAAAATGGGTTTTTCAACTACTTGCTTCAAAACTCACATATCTTGCTTCCCTTGATACAAACTCATGCTTTCTCATGATTTTATGGTTTAAAAACATGATCCCTCCCTTAAACAAGCTTAAACTAAAAATGGACAGTGGGTGGAGGAGACAAAACTTCAAGAACAATGGGCTAAACATCGGAGAAACCATGGTAAAACACTTAAGAGTTGCAAGAATTGCACTTACTGATTTCCATGGAATTTTCTCACTATTTTTCTTCTATTTTTCCTTTCTTCACATAGCCTTTCTTTCTTTGCTCTTTGGCTGCAGCTTCTCTCCCTTTCTTTCTATGTATTTGGACGTGCAAATAGTGGGAGGAAGGGGTATTTATAATGGCAATTAATTAAGATTACTTTTTCTAATCCATGATTAATTAAGAGAACTTAATAATTAAGTTTCCTTTTTCCTTAACAATTAAGACACCATTTTGATCATTTGTGGGCTAAAAAAGTGGCACCTAAGTGAGGGATAATTATCTCTAAAATACTGCATAATTTTCCTAGTCCAATAATACCCTGTATCGGTTACTTTATACATGAATCGGTAAAGTTACTTTTTACAGTATAAAATCACTTTATAAGTACAGGATTAAAATAAACTTATATCTGAAATTACTTTATTATCCTGTCTCTAAAAAGCTTATTTTGCAGTGTCCAATAGTTTTTCTTTTTCACTTTTTAGCTTTTGCAGATCAAAAAGCAACTTTATCAGTATAAAATTACTTTTTAATCTTCGATACTAATTATTTCTTCATCCTTGAACATTAACCCTTAGTGCCATATACCATTGGACTTCTCTCTTTGAGAGCTTCATTTTGACAGTAATATTGCATATTTAAAAAATTTACCCATGACTCAGGATAAATTTATAATTTTTAAAACTTTTAGGTCATTAGGTGTAATTTTTTTCAAAATATTTGACTTCTTGCCCCTCACGTATTTTTCATGCTTAGGGATATAAATGTAATTTCTATAATTCTTTAGGATAAAACCATAAATTCTCATTTTTTCTGTCCAACCGGGAAAATGATCTCTTTGCCTTATTTCACGCAAAATAGTGTCTACTCATTTTTGTAAATTTTCTATGCATTTTTAGTTATATGTTACACTTACCAGGCTAACAAAGGTTATAGGAAGGTTGTTTTTTAGCCCGGTGATTAGGTGTGGATTCATTTGCTCAAGGAAAGGTTTCCTAAACAAAGGAAATCCAAATTGCACCTACTTGACAATGGACCATTTCAAGTCTTGGAGTAGATAAATGATAATGCCTACAAGATAGACTTGCGTAGTTCATACGGTAATGTAAGTACAACTTTTAATGTCTCTGACCTTCCTCCTTTTAACATTTCAAATTTGATGACAAATTTTTCTCAAAAGGAAGGGAATGATGTAAGCATGCTAGGAAACATGGAGCAAGTTCAAGACATTGGAGAAAAGGAGGTTGAACATGTGATCTAAAAATGGAAGATAGTTGATTCATTACAAGATATAGGAGGCCCAATGACAAGGTCCAAAGCTAAGGCAATGAAAAAGGCATTGAATGGTGTGACCAACAAGTAACTTGAGATAGAGCCTTTGTGCTTAAGTGAATTTGAAGCCCAAGATCACAAGGTAGGCATGATTATGTTATCATATATAGAAGTTTTAGATTCAAGTCCAAAATCAAGCCCAACATAAAGAGCTCACTTAAAAAGCATGTCACTCACTTAATGAGCATATGACTTGGGGGTTAATAGACCTAATTAGTGTTAATTTTATTTTTATTAATTATGGGCTGAACTTTGTAATTAATAAAACTCAATTAGTTAGTTGGTAGTCTTTTTGATAGCACACCTTATAAATAAGCATGTCATGATCCTTTTTTGTTCATTTTCTTTGCTGTCAAGTCTTTGTGTTCCTTGTTACGCAAAGATTCGGGTGTCATTCACTTCAAGTGGGTTCTTTGGATTGATTCCATAAGGGTTCACCTATCAATCTCTGAGTATACCTCTTAAATGTTTCATTTGTTTTCTTACTCATAGCCTTCAGCTGCTCCCTTGTCGAAGTAATATCAAGATTGAACTTATATTGCTTCATGAATGTATCAATGAGATCATTCCACCTGCAGATCTTGTAAGTACCAAGTTAACGCATGTCCATTCAAACTTTTAGAAAATAAATTCATTAGAAACTTTTCCTCTTTGGACTATACTGACATCTTTATGCAGTAAGACTTTAGATGATGCATTGGATTACCAATCCTATCATATTTGTCAAAGTCAGGTAACTTAAAATTTTTGGGGATGTTTATAGTCTAAGTCTAGCATAGCTCTTGCAGATCCACAGGCCCCCACATATTCTATCCTTAAAGGGCCTTTAGCTAATCCTTTACTTCACCAAACTCCTCTTTTAACTCTAGGTCTTGTGCAAGTGTTAGTGAGATTTAGAAGGTATAAGTGTGGTCCTTTCCTAGCTGTTCATGGGTTTTTGTGGTCTTAACGTTAGAGTTCTCTCCTATTTGAGGAGATTGTTCCTCTTTTTCAGTATCCTTTTAGGGATCTTTTTCTGTTTGATTATTGGATGGTTAAGTGCATTGGCCACCTTACCATTATTTAAAATGATATTCAAAAATTTCATTATTTCATCTAGTTGAGTTTCCATAGAGGATACCCACTCACCCAAAGTGGTAGTCTCAACCTCATCTCTTTGATTTCCATTTGTGCTATCATTGGCCATCTGCTGGCTTCGAAAGTGAGTATTGTAAGAGTGTGCAAGGGCTACCTGGTTAGGTTGTTTTTCCTTGGGTGCAATATTGTCTATAACATTTTAACTTATCAAATTAATTTATGAATATTTGGAAGAATATCTAATCTTCTTAGGAAACCTATCATTTCTCTAAGCAATCAAAGTTGGCCACCAAGTAATAGAGACATTAGACCTCTCATCACTTGATGTCCTTAGAGAAAAGATATTTTTTAGTGCACTTGACGTCCTAATTTTTTTGTTAAGAATAGATAGTTTTTTTTGTTTAGTGAATTTTCGAGCACGTAGGACACCTATATATATATATATTGTTAAGTGATATAGATATTAGACCTCTTCCTATTAATTTTTTTGCTTATTTTTTTTTTATCTTTGCTTATAGTGAATTGCCTTGTACGTAAAATTAGCATATGAATCTTAAGGCACAAGAACCCCTAATCTTTCAGGAAGCTTACCATTTCTCTAGTTGACTAAGGTTGACTATCAAGCAATAGAGACATTGAACCCCTTACCACTAGATTTCTATTGTGTAGAAATCTTCAATTAACTTTTATTCAATAAAAGATACATAATTCATTGAAGAAAGGAATGTTCATCTATTCTTCAAAATTCAAGCTACATTCCTCAATCTTACTGCAAGCTCTTTACACAATGAAAGAAAATTCATAATTTCATCAGAGGTATTGAAAGGGTGGATCATGCTTTCTACTTGCACATAAGCTTCTAAAAATTCTGGGATCATTTCATTTGCTAACAAAATAAAACTTTCGACGCGACCCTTCTAATGGCCAGTTCTCCTCATTTCTTCTTGTATCATTATGATTTGCTGATTTAATTGTTCTCACAACCTCTGAACTGTGGCTGTTGAACTTTCTCTATAGGTCATGAACTCCTTTGTTTTCTCCTCTAGTTTCTTGACGAGTACCTCCATTCCTTGTTATAGGCCTTCCAATGGACGAAGATTCTGCAATTCTCTTGCAAATTCGTCCCTTTCCTTTACGACATTCATCAGCCTAACCCGATTATTTTGCATCCTCTAGTCATTTTCTTTCATTTGATTATTAATCTCCTTGATTGTGCACTTGAGATTCAAGTTTTCCACCTTCAGTCTCTTCACTTCAAGGTTTCTTTTATGATTGTTTTGCTCGCTTATCTCTTCTATTCGATTCATCAAGTTTGTGTATTTTGTTTGCAAAGAGCTCACCATTTTTCTATTTGCACAATCAGCTTCTTTCAACTTCTTTATTTCTTCTTCTTTTCTTTCCAAACTTCTAACTAATTCCTTATCTACCTCTATTGTATTACTACTTAGCAAAGGGTTGAGAGGTGCAAAGACTAGATTAGCCCCTTTAATTCTTTCCGTTAACCAGGCTCGATACTTGTTCATATCATGTGTCACTCTTATTCCTAGTTCAAGAACTCCTTTATATATGATCTTATTCCATGCACTACTTGGCCAGAATTCTTTGTTATATCATTGTGCAAGAAATGGATTTTCTGGACTAAGTTTTCTGAAGGTATTATTTTCTCAAAAGCAAACTGTCTTAACAATAGCACAAGGTTATAATTGACAACTCCACATGGCCCCATAAGTGGTACATTTAAGAACTTCCCACAACAAAATATTATTTTCTCTACCCACCACCATGCTAGCCTCCAAAAGACTTTGTTTGCTTAAAGTTGGTTAAAAACTTCCATCCAACCCTTTCGACCCAACTTCACTTTACCTTCCCTTTCATTGAAGGTGGCAAGTGGACTCTAAGAGTCATACCTTATTTCTTTTTGGTATTCTTTCCCATACAAATGATTCATAATCCAAACATTCAGTAATTGTAGACAACACTTCAATCATCCCTTTCCCATAGTATGGCAATAGCCTAGGGTCATATAGATTTTTGCCAGGATTGCTAGAACCGGATTAATATGATGATAATGGACCATGTGAAACACACTGATGGCGTGTAAGTCAATGATCCCTTTTGTGAAAGAGAATAAGACAAAACCATAAATTGTCATTGCAAAAACTCTACTGAAAATTGTCCATTGTCCTTGTTCTGCTAATGTCTTTAGATGACTCTCAACGAATGTTCTGGAAACCCCTTTCATGGTTTTTATCCACTCCAGTTGCATTTTATCCATGCTAATCCCCGTAAGTGTTGCTATTGCATTTTTTGATGGTAGATTCCCTAGATATCTATATACCTAAACTTTCTCCTTTAAGGGTAATCCTAGGAATTCTCCATATTCTTCTAATGTTGGGGCAATCTGGAAATCTTGAAATGTAAAACACCTCAAAGTGTCATCCCAAAATTGTCCTAACATTGTAAGTGTAGATCCTTGAGTTGGTAATTTCAATGAGTCTAAAATATCCTCATATCTTTTCCTGAAGTCTAGATGTATATCCCCTCTTATGTATCGAGATACTTCTTTTAAAGAATCGACTAATTCCATACTCACCTCTACTCTGATCATTTTTTCTATGTACAATATTCCTATTGGATCAAAACTTATGGCTCTTTTTGTGCCTTTAATTTTATGCTAACTTTACCAACAAATCACTTGTTCTCCTAAAAGTGATGAAAATTATTAGTAAATGATGATTGGATGAAGATCTTTTTATTTAAAATATATGTATTCTAATGAACATTCTTAATATATTTATTTTAATCTACTTTTTGGGAATTAATATTTGAAAAGAAAACAAATATTCCTATGGATATGTCTCCGTGTCCTATGTTGAGTAAAGGTTTGAAGAATAAATAAATAAATAAGGGTCAAGATCTATCTTACTGGGTTTGAATAAGGTTTTTCTTCTTAGCTGCATAGTTTCAAGGTAGTTCTAATTTCCTAACAAGTCCCCACGTTACTTTCATCTTGAGGATGAAAACCCTATTTTATCAAATCTAATATCACAAGAGCTTAGCTCTTCGTAAGATTAAATTTAATAAAATAGGTAACAATTCGAGCAAAGTCTTCACAATGAATCCTTGAAAACATTAACCACATCAAGGACACTATTATAAACTTCACTACTCTAAGGTATTCACAAACCCAAGTATAAAGCCCAATAAGTATGTGAGGTTATGTGTTGATACACAATGTATAAGGGGAGCATTCTACTAACTACCTCAATTTCTCACATTAAAGTAATAAATAAATAAACAAATATATGATCAAATAAATAAATAAAAGGTAAAGCACACAAATTAACAAGGACATATTTATTAAAAAAATCAATGAGAAAAAAGGTGAGGCCTAATTATTAACTAAGCACACTAAATTTAATTGGGCTTGACACATCAACATCCCCAGTGGAGTCACCAAGCTGTCATGCCTGATTGTTATCCAAAAAATAAAAAAAAATGGAAAAAAAAATGAAGTCACCACCAAAATTTTAAGGAAAAATTTTGGAAAACCTAAAGATATAGGAAATGATAGTTTACAAATGAAAGAGTTAGGTTCATGAGTTGATTGTGTGTAGGGAAGATATTAGGCACCCTACACTATCCATTCGAAAGAACAGTTATTCTAAATTTATTGTGTTTTATTAAATAAACCTTAAAAATAAATTATCCTTGTTATTTATATTTTATTGCTAAACCCAAAGAAAAATTAGATGAAAAATATGATTTTTTTTTATAGAGCGAACTTGACTTAAGATGAAACCCTAAGGCCTATATACCCTTAGAAGGGATTAAAGTTCACGTAATTTAAATATTAATTTGACTATTTTAAGTTTTGTCAAAAAATGGTATTCTTTATTATTATTTTTCCTTTTAGAAAAGAATAATTGTTATAAAAAATCATGTATTTTATATATATTTAAGAAAACATATAGAGTGAAAAATATTTTGTTATGAAAAGTAAATTTAAATTAATCTTGGTGGCATAAGTATCACTCATAATATTTTAAAATAGGAAAAATTATTTAAATTTGTGGTGGCATAAGTATCACTTACGACTTTTTAAAAATAGAAAAAAAATATTTAGATTACTTGGTAGCATAAGCATTACTCGGAATCCCTTTTTAAAATAAGAAAAAATAAATAAATATTGATTAATTCATGCGGTAACATAAGTATTACTTGTGATCCATTATTTAATATTCTATAAATTCATGAAGGCATAAGCATCTCCCATGAATTTTTTTATTAATAAAGAAGAGAAGTAAAAGAAAAAGGAAAAAACAAAGATCATCGCCTATAATATTTTAAAGGACGAGGCACATGCGTTAAAAGAAGTCATAACCATGTAGGCGAGGTATTACACATTCATTGAAGCAAAGGCATCATAAACATTGAATCTCCCATGAATAAAATATTCCAAACTCACATGAATACATACTTTTTGAATTTATGTCATAAATTGTGTAATTCCAAATCTAATAGTGACGCAATAGAGATGTATATATATATATGTGTGTGAGAAATTATTAGGTGACTAGGAAGTAGAAAATTCATGTATTTGTACTTGTGTAAAATATGAGTTTCCTCTTAACCCTTATCTCTCTTTGATATTTCTTAAGAGCTTCAATCTTCACTCACTCTTTTCAAAAACTCATTCTCTTTCTATGCCTCCCCACACTCTTAAGGTTTTTTTTTTCTGATTACCTAGAGCTCTCATGTTTATTGTTCTTTTTCTCTGATTCTCAGGCTCTCTATCTATAGAGAAGCTAGCCATGTATTTTTTAATTTGAAATATTTTGAATTTTAAAGATAAAAATCATAGATGGATAACATCTTAATCTCCTATTTATTTTTAAAAATGATCAAATCTCAGTTTTTAGTTCTATAAAGATGTATTTTTATTATTTTCTTTTCACCTAATTTTAAATGATTTAATTCTCTTTTTTTATGTTATCTTTTTATTAATCTTGTTGATTAGAAGGTTGGCAAGATTTTAAAAGATAATCTCTAGATTTCTATTCTTTTATTTTTGTTTCTTTATATCAAAGGATAATCTCCAAAATCCATTCTAAAATCTTTTAAGATAATCCAAGAATATTTTATTTTTAACTTTTTTGATCTTTTAAGGGATAATTTTCTATGATATTATGAACTTATTTTATTATCTTTCCTATGAACTCTAAAAGAGACATTTTTTAATTTTTATATATTTATTATTTTTACTAAATAAGTAAGATAATATGGTGTTTACAGTATTTCCAAAATCAGTATCAGGCATATGCACGCAATAAGAGATTGTAGTTATTTAAATTAAAAATCATGGTTTAATATATTATTTTATTTTAATATGATTTTGTCATATGGTTAATTTGGTGTACTGTGTACGCATTAACTAGATAAATGAATAATATAAACATATACCTAAGTTTGTTTAACATAATATCTTTATAATTACATTTTTAATCAACATTTACAAATGCATTCTTTAATTGATATTTACCCTTGCACTGTTGTGTGAATTATATATAAACAATTGAGATTGAAAATATTATGAACGCATGTTCCTTTCCATAGAACTTCTAAATGATGTATATAATATTATTAATATAAAAATTTGAATTTTAAATTTTTTATTTCAATGAAGGGGCAGAAGACAAAATGTAAGATAGAAAACGCAATCTTCACTTCTTGGTTTTTCATCTAAGGTCTGACTGTAGCCTCCAGCTTCTAATGGATGGAATTAGTACTTCTTCCTTGCATAGGAATCAAGAGGAACAATTATTAAACATATTTTTGGAGAATTAATGTTTCAAAATATAAGTTATTTTATGAGATTTATACATCATTTAATATTTTTTTACCCCTCTTGAAAATACTCAAAAGAGCCATAGTGGAGAGAGATTATGAAGGATATATTTAAAATAAATTATAATTTAATGAGTGTAATTTTGAAAAGTTAAAATAAATTTTGAAAACATAAAAAAAGTGTGAGATAGATAAATATGACGTATAATAGAGAATAGGGAGAGTATAATATCGCAAAAGACAGATTAAATAGATTTAAAAAAGGGACGAAAAGGATGACACTCAATCTATATAAAATAACACTAGCTAATAACTGGGTATGATGCACAGAAACTATTGATTGGTTCTGATGACCAAAAAGATAACCTTGAAAAAATATTCAGCCAGAAGCACACAATATTGATGATAACAAATCTGTAAAATATTTACCCAAAAAAATGTAATTAGTTTTGTAACGATAAAAATATTTGATGATATTTGATTGTAACTTATTATAAGCTCAAACTGACCTTAGAGCTTTCATCCTTGGAGCCGGTTTGTCTGCATATTTAGGGAATTGGGACTGAACATTCGCAGGGCATAATTATTACAGCTTTTGAGATTGCACATTTGTATATCACAGTGCACAGTACACGAGAGGAATATATAGTGTGGATTGGATTCATTATCACTGCTATTCATTCAACGAAATTTATTCTAATTAAATGGGGATTGATTGCAAATTGTGCAAATCATTTTAAATGGTCAAAAGAAAAATGAAATATGAAATATGAATCAAATGTAAATTGTTCACAAATTTTTCAAATGAACAGAAATTGCTAAAAAGGGGAAAAACTAAATAGCATTTATTAGAAAATTGAAAATAATCAATTTGTATTAATGTCTAATTCCAATCACCTAATTAAATTGTAAAAATATATTAGTTGGCAATGTAGGCCCAGTTTTAATTTTCCATCTCAGCAGGCTAATGTATAAAATTCTAACAATTCGCTCCAATATACCTTGCTTTAGTATATATAATAATAGACAATGATTGTCCAAGTCAGATTTAAGAAGTGTTGCGAATCATTTTGATGCTCTAGACATGTGAAAAAGTGTTAATCTCCAAGTGTTTGAAATTCTGACTTCTCTGATCAGAACAATTTGAAGTGTGATGGGTATTGTTGAACAATTGTTGAATGTCCCTCTTCCTTAGCTGCACAGGTGATTTGATGACTGTTTACTCAATGCCCATTTTCCCTGATTTCAGCTCTCCAGTTCCAAAACCTGACCACGTATTTGCTTATTCCTTGTTCACTTCCTTTTAAGTGCAATCCTCTTAGTCCACTTATTTGCTGTTAGTGGTTCTTAAACATTTAATTGGGAAAAACCACCTCTTAAACCCTTTAACTCCTGCAAAAATATCACGCCTAATATATGCAAAAATATATATATTTTAAGACCTCAAACTCAAATAAATTCAATAACAGGAAAAAGGGCTTAATAAATTCTTATAATTTAATATGAGCTCTAAAATTGTAATCATGCTTAGCCCAACTTTATTTTTAGGCCATACAAGGAGAACTATATGTTTGTTACCTTTATTGAAATTGGTAGAATACTTGTCAAAATCCACTCAGGCAAAGATGTAAATACTATAGGAATATCAAATATTGTGTTTGGGTTTTGTCTAGTTTCAACCAACATTGCTTTGATTGAAAATAACTTTCCGAGATGATATAAGAAAATAAATCTTCCACCAAAGGCTGGTAGAGCCTTGTAATTTGCATTTTTGAATGCCAGTAATTGCTTTTTTTGTTTTAACATTGAATGCCGAATCATTTTGAGTTGTGATGGTTATTTCATGAATCATTTTATTTTAGTACTTAAAAGAACCGTGCTCTTTTCAGCATAATGGGTGATAGAAGGAAGACAGAATCGTATAAATTAATAGAAAAATCAACATCGTCATCCATGAATATTAGCATCTCTGCAAGAAATCTTGAAGAATTTGATGGCCTTTGATACGTTGAATTGTAGAATTAAAAAAAACGATGGAAACGAGAATGAAATGATATCAGATATGTTCTAAACAAGAATAGGAATCATTTATATTATAATATTAGGAAGATTGCTCGGCCTTTTTCCCTTTCCAAACTAAACCATTTCAGCAAACTGGCCAGGAGTTAGATGGATTTATCTTTGATTGAAAGCATGGTATAATTAGGGGATGCATTTGCAAACTGTCGCTCGGTTAGTTAATTAATTACTTCCAAATCCTAACCCTGGATTCAAAAAGATGTAACTATTTAATTTTCAAATTAAAAAACTCTTAAAATTTATTATATAATTTTTTTAACAATCTAATTAATTTTTATTTAAAAAATTATACAATTCAGTCTTTAATATTTCTAAATTTACTATGCTTTTAATTTTTAGAATATACTGTAAAAATGAAAAATAAAGTAATTAGTAAAATATTTTAGTAAATAAATCATCCGGTGCTGTTTTTAATACCTAAATATTGGAAATGTATTATTTTTAATATTTAAATTATTAGAAATTTTTAAAGTTTTACCTAAATATTTCAAAATTTACTATACTTTTAATTTTCAGAATATACTGTAAAAATAAAAAAATAGATTAATCAATAAAATATTTTAGTAAATAAATCATAAAGTATTGTTCTTAATACCTAAATATTGGACATGTATTATTTTTAATATCTAAATTATATATTTTATAATTTTATATAACAAATAATTGAGGTTAGAATTTTTTTAATGATTCAAATATATTTTTTTATTTTATCATAATTTTTAAATATTCGATATTTCAAAAATATTTAAACTAATCATTTCAAATATAAATTTGAATTTTTAAAATACAATTACTTAATTCAGATGTCAAATGGTTTGAGAAAATTACTTAATATTTAAGTATATTTATTTAAATAATAAAAAAATAATTAAAAATTTGAAGTTCAATTTAGTAAACCAATTATTGAAAATCATAATAACTTTTCAGGAGTATAATCATGTAAATTGAAAATATTGAATAATTATAATAAAAATATTTATTTAATAAATATAACAATTCAAATTTTAAAAAACAATGGTCTATCCCAAATTCAACTTTGATACGTGTATTTTGTAATTCAATATTAGAAGTTTGATTTAAAATAAAATAAAACGCGCGTGATGAATGATACTCCCTCTAGTCTTTAATATAAAACCATTTTAACTGAATCACGCGAATTAAGAATTGAAATTAAAACTAATTAACTACCTTGATTTCTCCAAAAATCTCAACATTTTTTCAAAACTACCCTTATTTAATCTCTCTCTTTTTTTCTTTGAATATATTAAATAGGGACATTTTTCTAGAAATATATAATAAATACTACCCCGTATATTGTAAAGGGTCTTATATTTAGGATCAGAACAAAAGATCCTATATATAGGACCAGAGGTAGTAGTAAATTCACAGTGAAGGCAATTATAATTTATTATAATATGTTGGAGATTGGGATTTTCTATAAAGAATGTATAAAATAAAGTGAAAAATATATCATTAATGTAAAATAACTATTATAAAAATAAAATTGAAATCATTCAAATTGAATACAAGTAATTATATTTATTGAATAGTCATTTTTTCATAATCTGCCACATAGATCGTAGTTAATATTATTATTAAAATAAAAAATATGAATGAATTGTAAATGTCTACAATGAACTTTATTCTCTTTTTTTTCAACAACAATCTTTATGCATTGAGGCTGAATTTTGTAACCAATTAAACTGGGATGTGACTGGAATTTAGTAGGGATGCACAAAGACCAAATAAGATAGTGTTGACTAAGAATGATCTTTGTGAGGTCAAGTAGGACCGAACCAACCTAGTATACAAGACCAGGGTTGGTCCGATCTTAAAATATATTTAAAAATAAAAAAATAAATTAATTTTATTTATTAACAAAACTATAATTATATTTATTCACAATATATTTCCTTAAAAAATATATTATAATAAAAATAATATTTATTAAAATTATAAATACTTAATAATCTTATATTATTTTTAAACATTATTAAGAAATTAATTTAAAGTTCTAAATAAAATTAAAAGATTAAATTTTTAAAAATATTCACAATAATAATATAGGTAATTTATTATATATGAAGTATCAACAAAAACATCATATAAAATTAATATTTATACATTTTTAAATATATATATATATATATACAATTATATATATACCAGGACTGAGTGAGACCAGGTTTGACCTTAATTCGGTGTCTAACCCTGCTCGATTTGCAAAACCAACCCAACATGTCGAGTAGGATCGGGCCTACCGGGCTACTGAGTTGGTTGAACACCCATAGAATTTAGATGCATGATTCATTCTAATTTCTAGTGCCTATTTGGGTTGTTGAAACTTGAATGCATCATGCATCTAAATTTCAGTTGTAAATCTGTATAACAGGCCCGTCTAATTCCTCACAATAGGATGTAATAAAATTTAAAAAGGTTTGGAAGAATTACAGTTAGAGACCATTAGATAGTGAATTAATTATAAAAAAAAATTTTAGCTAATAAAAAATATTAAAATATGTAATATTGTATATTAAAATTAGAAGAACAAATAGTAATAAGTCATATTTTATAATAAATTTATTATTTTAATCTTAAAATATAATTCCCCAAAAAGTTTTATATTGCAAGGGCACGTTTGATTGCTTTTTCTTTTTGTCGTAATAACCTTTACATTTAATTACACAATGATCTTCACAAGCAAAAACATAATGAATCCTTTATACCATAACAAAGGTTGGCAAAAGTCTAAAATGCCCACACTCCTATTTGTTGTTGCCCACCATCCATTACCACTTACTAAGGATATGTTTGTGAGTTTAGGATAGAAGGGAATGGAATGATTATTAATGTATGGAATATAATAGAATGGAACAAAATGAAATTGGGTGGAATGAAGTGTTCCATTGTTTGAGAGTTTTATGGGGGAAATGAATGATTTCATTTGCCATTGTTTGAAAGTTATTATAAAATATATGGAACAGAATAGATTTTAACTATTTTTTCTAATATTACCCTTATAAGCAAATTTAGATAAAAAAGTGTGAATAAATTCTAATAATAAGAAATGGCACCTTCTTCTTCTTCTAATACAGCAGCTAATAATAATAATATAATATCTACTACAAAACAATTTAGTTCTTCGAATAATAATACTAATGAGGGAGTAAAATTTTAAGCAAACAATAAAAATAACAATAATTGAAAATTAATGGTCTAAACAAGGTAATCCAAAAATCAATGAAAAAAAAACAAAAGAAAAACTTAACTCCTGTCCATATATGGATAAACTAAGGTGCATTGTCATTATTTTTTGAAGACATTAGAAACATTACAATCTCCTTCAGCACCTATGGGAAACATCCAGTAAGTGTTCTTTGAGCATCAACATTCTACACTATATGCACATAAGCTTTCGTTAATGTTCTTCTATTTAGTTGTAATGCTTTTAAGAGACCCCAACATTCACTCTTCGACATAGGACGAGCCTGTTGACTATTGATTATATCTTCAGTACACTTCCTAAAAGCTTCAACCACACCATTCAAAGACTTAACAAACATCTCAATGCCCAACTCTTCATTTGCAATTTTGCTCTTTTTTTTTCTTGTTCTTTGATGTAGTTGCAACTTGAGATCTTGCTTCTAGAGAAATTTCTATCTCTTCATCGTTATTTACATCAAAGTTCTATAAAGTGACTTCATTATTAGATATTAAGATGTCAATATCTTCTATTGAATCAAATTCAGTTCCATTTGATGTAGATCTTCTTTATCTGATATTTGATATAGTTTCTGCATGCTCATCACTTGCCCTATCTGGTCCATACAGTAGTAGCATTTTCTCATATGTATGAAATTGGCTTGTTCCTCCATATGACAGCTTCAAGTTTTGCCTAAGTAAAAAGAATGTAAAATTAATGTTTATTCAATTGAAGTGATGGATATTTCTATTATTGATGATAGGGCATAAAAATATTAAATAATATTACCTCAATTAACTTATCACAAACTTCTGATTCAGCAGTCCACAAATTTATGTTTGAGTTCCATTTAAACCCACTCAAGCCATTGTTGAACAAGTCATAGTAGGGGTAAATTTGCTTTTCAACATTTTCATATGATCTTTGACTTTAGTTTTGTCAAATTGTTTGTCAGAAAACTTCCCTCTTATTTCCAACAAAATTTCATCTAATGCTTTGATGTGAAGGTTCCTCCCAGTCTATTTCCCATATTGTGTTGATATGCATAGGCATCAACAAAAACATCCTCTATAGCATTGGTCCAAATGTGTTATCCATCATTGGATGCATTAAGCACATCTCCTTGACTCTTTTGCTTTGACATATTTAGATTAACAAATAAATTATTGGACAATAACTAATACAATGAGTTCATAATGACAATACATGAAGAAAATATATTAATTTCATAATGACAGTACATAAGAGAAATACAATTCAAAGTGACAATATAGGAAATAGAAAGAGTTAATAAGTCTATATATTTATCAAGATATGTAATCATGCACGTAAAAAGTGCAATTGAGTCCCTAATTAAACTTTCTCTTATTGCCTCTTCACTATCTTCCCTTTCACTATTACGCTATCTATTTTCATCATTTTGGTTAAAAAGTTCACAATCCACCTTAGCTATAAATTCTTCATTTGGATTGACACCCATCAAATAATTATGTAATATACAAGAAGCTAAAATAATTTTCTTTTGGGTATGAATACTAAAAGTTGGTGCACTTGTGAAAATTGTAAACAGTTTCTTCAAAACACCAAATGCTCTTTCAATGACATTTTGCAAAGAAACATGTCGATGATTGAATAGTTTACAAGGATTTCGTGGTGGATTTCTTGAATACTCTTTAAAGTGATATTGTTCTCCTTGATAAGGTGTAGTAAGTCCACCCCTTAACATAAAACCAACATGAACAAAATAAAATTTACCTATATATAAAATAAATACACTTTAGTATTATTAGTTATGGCTAACTTTAGAGTTTAAGAATATAAAACTTTATTAAATGGTACTTTCTGGAATTTTTAAGGGATATTGGCATCTTAATACACTTTTTTAGAATTCTAGAATCAATTGTTATTCCTTCCCACCCAACCAAAACATAAGTGAATCTCATATTAAAAGAACAAGCTACCAAAATGTTTTTGGTGGGAAAATCTTTTCTACTATGAAGTTTAGGAGCATCATTTACAGGGGCTTTTGCATACACATGAGTTCCATCAATTGCTCCAATATAATCCTATGATAAAATAATCATCTTACATTTGCATTTAAGCTTCTAAATTTTGGGTCAAGATAAAAGTAAAAGTCATCTTAAAATATGGGAAGAACCTATTACTATTAAGTACTTTTAGAGCAACTTCTTAACCGGTGGGTGGTCTCAAATAATCACATTCTAACTCAATTAAAGCTTCTAAGACGTAATGAAAATAGTGACTTATAGTTTCACGAAATCTTCAAAAAAAGAAGTTAATGGCACAATATCTCACCCCATGCTTAATCAAATATAAAAACTTAGTAACTTGTTTTTCAATTGTTGCCTGTTGTGTTGTTTGAAGACCACATTTCCTTTGTAATATAACCAAGGTTCGAAAAACCAGACTAGACTGGCTGGTTCAACTAGTCAGACAGGGAACTAGTGTTAAGTCTGGTCCAGTCATAGGATTCGACCACTAGCTTCAAAACCGATGGAAAACCGGTCATGAACCGATACAAAATCGGTTTGATTTTTTTAATTTTTTTAGTTTTTAAGCTAAAATAGCATTATTTTTAGTACTAAATAACATTATTTTTTATATAAATTTTTTCTTTCATATTGTAACATTATATAAGTATTATTATGACGCATAATTATTAATAATGATAAATTTACTTAACAAATAATATGAAAATAAAATATTAATTGACTATTTTGTATTCAAAATATAGTTATAGATGAATATTAATTTATTTAGATTTTAATATTAAGTTATGAAATTTATTAATAATATTTTTAATTTTCCATACAACAAATAAAATTAAAAAATATTAAATTTATTGCCATCAGTTTAATTCTAGTTGAACCCTCGGTTGAACCATTGAATCTTGAACCAGTGCCTTAACCAGTTCAATATCCGATCTGATTTTTGGAACCTTGAATATAACACATAAGTTTAAAAATGCTTCAGAATCCATTTGTATTATATCACGACATTTTGATAAACTACTCACAAAATATTATATCAACTCATCTCATGCATGTTCTCTCTCTTCCCTTATGATTCTAGGAATTTGATTTCTTCTATGTTGCTTTTGGGTTGCATACCATATAGCCGTGATGATGTGAACCTGGATGGCTCAATTAACACATTATATGATCCAACTCATATGTTAGACTTTGATTTAGGAAGCCTATTATTAAGATCACCATTCAGTATATTAGAAGTTCTTTTTGGAGCATATTTCATTACACTAAAGACCCAATGTGCTAATATACACCTAGAGGAGGCAAACAATCGAGTCCAAATACATGCTGGAATTGATCATGCAAGATTAATGACATCCTCATATATTTGAAAGAAACTCATAATTTTTTTTAAACCCAAATGGAGAGAAAAGCTCAAGTCACAAGTCTTACTTATATTAATTTAAGATTATCTTTTTTGTTTTAATTTGATTTGATTTTATTTAAATTATATTAGGATATTTTCTGGCTTCCAATTTGTATTTCATTTAGACAAATTTTAGATTTAAATTAGTTTATTTAAAACTTTGTTAGATAAACTTTATCTTTAAGAAATATCTAATAGTATTAGGATTAAAATATTATTTTTATTATTTTTAATATTTTTATTTTTATTTTTAGACCACTAGATAATTAGTTATCTTTTTAAGATTTATTAGATGCCACAAGAGTATATCACTCTCTTAATAAGTCAAGTGTATTCTAAGAAGAACACAAAGAACTAGTGAAAAATCACAAATAGAAAATATTCTGAATTAATTGATCTGTCTGAATTGTGTGCACAAAAGAAATCTATAAATAAACAAATAAATATCCTAAAGTAACTAAAAATATTTGAGGTTCAAATAATCCTAATAAATTTAATAAATTCTAAAGAGATAACTAATTATCTAATAGTCTAAAAATAAAAAAATACTAAAAATAATAAAAATAATATTATAATCATAATACTATTAGGTATTCCTTAAAGATAAGGTTTATTTAACAGAGTTTAAAATAAAATAATTTAAATCTAAAATTTGGTCCCATGGAATATAAGTTAGAAGTCATAAAATATCCTAATATAATTAAATCAAATCAAATCAAATTAAATCAAAATAAATTAAAACAAAAAGATAATCCTAAATTAATATAAGTAAGACTTTGGGACTTAGACTTCTCTCTCCATTTGGACTTCAAAAAAATTATGATTTTCTTTGGGATATATGAGGATGTTATTAATCTTACATGGTCCATTCCAGCATGTATTTGAACTTAATTATTTGACTCCTTCAAGTATGTATTAGCATATTGGGTCTTTATTGTGATGAAATATACTCAAAAAAGAACTTATAATAAGCTAAATGATCTTCTTAACAATGAGCTTTCCAAATCAAAGTCTAACATATGAGTTGAATCATATAATGTGCTAATTAAGCCCTCTAGGTTCACATAAAAAAGTGAATCAAGCGAGCAAAACAGTTAAAACTCTAAGATAACACATTATTATGTTTTTATGTTATTGCACAATGTTTCCATGTTATTGTTATGACTGTCTTTCTTGATTAGATGGTTGCTTTATGATATGGGCTAAGCCCAAGATGCCATGTTTCAAAGCCGTTATACTGCCAAATTTTTGTTAGATAACATGGTGTTTACGTATGTTTTCATAAAATTATGCAATGTTTTCAATGTTTTAAATGTAATGTAATGATGTAATTGCATAAACAATGTTGCTACAGGGATGTCACAATCTTACCCCCCCCCCCAAAAGTTTTCTCAATGATAGGACCAACGAATAGCAAAGAGCAAGAGCATAGAAGTATGATGAAGTTAGTCCTTTAGCTAGGAACTATATATGATTATAAACACTATCTATTTTGAATGGCCATGTAAAATATCACAGAGCTTCAAAAATTCAGTCGTTCATATATATATATATAAATAGATCTATGTCTTAAAATGAATTGCCACTAGTTTGAATGAATTTAAAGTTATATAAGGGAATATAGACATGTTTTACCAAAATTGTTATGATTTAAGTTATTTTTAACCCCTAAAGGTTTATGTTAGTACTCAGACCAATAGAAGTGTAGAAAATATATGAAATAAATGTGGCTAGAAAGTAGATAAATAAGCCTTTCTAATGATGCTACGAATGTGCAAATTGGCTTTATATTTTATAAGATATTAATTTTCAAATTTATGGCTTCGGATTCGAACAAAAACTGGAACCAGAAAATAAATAGTAAAGATTAAAGAATAAACTATACAAATATGAGTGATGATTTTTCTAATTTCATATTTTTCCCAAGAAATTCAAATGCGCATGATATTTAGAAACTTGAAACACTGTGAAATAATTTTTGTGCATTTAATTATGATTTTTGAAAATTCACTACACAGTACACATTATGCTGTCAAAACTATGAAAATGGTCTTTCACAATTTTAAGATTTTAGTTGGTTCAAGTATTCAAAAATCTTTTTAATATCTTAAAACCAAGCAGTTTACATAGAAAAAGTATTAAATTATAAGATGTAATAAAGAACTAATGAGAAGAGTTGATCAAATAGCTTGGAGTCTATCAAAAAACATAAATGAAGACCAAAAATGATATTAAGGAAAATTATAAGGCGGATTGATATTGTTATGTTAATGTCATTGAGAGTACAGTGGTTAATGTAATTGGATTAATATTGTTGTGTTAATGTTATGGCAATTTTTCTGCATACTATACTCTTATCTCTAGCTTGATTTAGTTATCTTGAATGCTTGATTAGTGGATTAGGATGGCTAAATTGATTATTTAGATGAGTTATATGGTTGGTTGTTAATGAAATTAGGTTGAATTGATCAAAGCATGACAAGGGAATTAATAGGAATTCAATTGATCAATCTAAGGCTTGGTAATGAATAATGTCTTCTAAGTGTTTGACTAAATGCTTTGGTGAAATTGATACATGAAATTGACTAAGTTAAACACTTGAGATGAAGGATTTTAATTGGATTGCATGTTCTCTTTCATTATTAAACCATTGTTTTATGTAATCCCCTTATAGTACTCTTAAGAGCATTGTGATTAATATCTTTCCAAGTGAAGTTGAGGATCATCACATTCATTTGCATTGTCAAGAACACTTCTTTCATTCCATTTTTGAATTTTTATCTTATTCTAGCGTTGTCATCCTCTTAGTTTTAGTTCATTGTTCTGTTGTACTTTAATTGAATCAAAATCCTCCTCTCATAACCTTAGTTTAAAGACATTGTATTACATTTAGTTAGATTGCATTTTCATTTCAATAACTCAACCTTAGTTAATCATTGTTCCTAGTTATCCTCATGTGAAAAACGACTTAACATCGTCCCTATCCTATATTCCTTTACATCCTAATTTAATTAATTTAATTAAAATTAACCTAGCAACAAGTTTCAATTTCAAACATATTCATTGTTCATTTTTTTATTATATAAGAAAATTTTCATTTAGTTTTTCAGCTAGAAATGTGTTGAGCGAACCAGCTGAATTTAATTGCTTCCAATTTACTTTGAGCTCGTGCGTTTTATTGTCTTCAAACTTCTTTTAACGTTGTTAAGATGGGAAAAAGGGGGATGAAGAAGAAGTGGTGGAAACGGCACAAATTCTTTGGTTTGAGAGTTCATAAACTTGAGGACATATGGGGGGAATGAAGTGCTGCCATTTGGACAATGCTCTCAAAAGTCAATTAAGGACCTATTTCATATGTTAACAGCGGAGCATAGGTCAGGCCTTCCATTAAGATTCTTTTTATTATTATTTCCTTGTTTTAAGAATATATGTTTTTGGCTTCATTTAGGATTTGTTTTGTTGGAAAATATTTCCAATTTTCCATGGAAAAGTTTTCTCAAAGTAAAATATGGAAATCATTTCCTATCATTCTACGCTACCATTGTTACTCCCTCCACCCAAGCCTACATATGCTTTACCTGGGCCCAAATTGAATCAGACTAAGGCTCGAGCTTGAGCCTGCAGTTGGAGCTAAATATAGGCCTTAGCCCATGTTTTGGGTGCAAAAACGATCTTTGGAAGCATGATGAACTTGGGCTTAACATTGACTTTTATTTTCAAGCCCAAATAGAAAGTTTGAAAATGAGATGTATGTAGTCCCAAGCCTAGCCAAAAAAAGTTATATTTTGGTCAAGTGACTTTAACTCTAATAGATAGAATAAGGAATCCTCCCTAAAAATTAGTTATTGAGATAAGAAAATCAATACATTTAAATATCTCATAGAGCATCTTGTACTATTCTATGTGAGACTTAGGTATCCTATATTACCTAAGTCTCCACCAATTGACCCCTCTTGGAGAGTTGACACCTTAGCATCTACACTCATTGACATTTGGTTAAACTTTACTTGACTTCTTCATCAATCAAAACCCTTTACCAAGGTGGGCAAATGCCTCTCTGAAACTTATCACTAGTTTTGATACCAATTTATGGGCACTCATGTGAGATGGTGAACCTTGTCCCAAAAACTAGTGATTGATGTGGGAGAATCAGCTCATTTAAATGCCCCATACAATATTTTATAATACTTAATATGAGACTTAGGCTTCCCATGCTACCTAGGTCTCTAACAGGCTCCAAATTTTGAAGCTTGGAAATGTCCAAACCTGGGCCTAGGTTTAGATTTAGACATTTCTTTCAAGGCCAAATTTGGACAAAATGAGTAGTTTGACACAAGTCCTTTTGTCTGAGCTTAATTTTAGTCTAGCTTTGGGTCCACAATAGAACTTTGGAAATTCGCGTGCTTAGACTAGAACTCAATTTCTTTTTTCCTTTGTCTGAAAAGCCCAACTTGTGTCCCATGTTCAAGTCTACCATCCATTACCATCTTCACTAGCTTGTAATTTGTTAGCACTACTTGCATGGATCACCAACAGCCACTGCCTTACCTCTCTATCCATTGTCCCTTATTTTATCATGAAACCCCAAAAAAAATAATTCATGGAAAAATTTTTCTAACGGAACAAACAACAAAAAAATTGGTTTGGAATTATCTTTGTAAGAAAATTTTAAAAAAGAAGTTATTTAATTACAAAACAAATGGAGTCTTGAAAAGTCATTAGCTGAGTTTTCATTCATTTTTTTAGAATGAATTAATATTATTAAATATTTTCTGTTATTATTGTGATCTACAAAGGCAATATCAACATATAAATATATATATTAAAAGTTTTGTGGCTAATCACACTTTTCATTAACACAGTGAATGGCTTTATACATCTTAGATACCGTGATCCCGAAACTAGCATATCTTATCTTAACAGGATTCAGTTCTAGTCAAGATAACACATGGATAATACACTGAGAATATCTAAAAATATATTATAATATCACAACATAATTAACAAGAATCACACGTCAGATTAGTTAGGATGCTGAATATCTCTTCATCCCATTACTCCGCCTCAAGTTGATGCATGGAGATTAGTAATGCCCAACTTGGACAGCAAAGACACTAAGCGATCTTTTCCTAGTGGTTTAGTGAACATGTCAGCAAGCTAGTCTCGTGTCCAAACTTTGCATGGTGAAATCTCTTGAGACTGAACTCTTTCCCAAACAAAGTAACAATCCATCCCCACATGTTTAGTACATTCATGGAAGACTAGATTTGCAACAATATGAAGCACATCTTGATTATCACAATATAGTCGGGTAGCATCCATCTATGTGAAAGTAAGTTCTGAGAGAAGCCACAATATTTCACTCACGGTAGCAGCCATAGCGTGGTATTCAACTTCTGCTGATGATTTGGACACTACCGTTTGTTTCTTAGTTTTCCAAGAGATTGGTGAGCCACCAAGTGATATAAAATAATTAGTACAAGATCATCACGTCATAGGGCACCCACTCCAGTCAGCATCAAAGTAGGCCATAACTATTAAAGGCACTTAAGTAGTAAGCAAGATCCCTTGTCTAGGCGTAGATTTCAAGTAATGCAAAACTCTCTCTGCAGCTATCACATGTGTAACACCTCATACTTAGACCCATTTTCTCATGTATTAGACCTCATTAGAGTTCAATTAAACTTGATTAGAAGCTTAAATCACATAAAATTTAAAAACAGAATTTTCATTTTTTCCATTGTACTATTCACAAACATTTTCCAGTTTTCCCCAACAAATTTTGAAAATTCATAACTAATTCAAAACAAATCATATTGAAGTGATTCAAGTCTCTAAAAATAACTAAAAACATTATATACATATGAAAAATAAGACATAGATCATTTACTAGGCCAATTTGTACAGTTTATTCTTCCAAAAATCACTGTAAATTTGGTTAATTTCTTTTTCTCAGGATTTTGGCCTTAATTTTAAAAATTCATATCTAACTCTATCCTGAGCCAATTCATGCATTCTTTATCTCATTAGAAAACCATATATGTCTTATTTCTAGATATATTTTTCTTGTACATTTATTCATCTTGTACAGGGCATGGAATTGACTTAAATCATTAAGGGTCAGAATACAATTCTACTAGAACAGTTTTAGGAGAAATTACATAACTCTTTGTTTATAGCTCCGAATACTTTAAAACCAGTGGCATTCGTTTCCTAAGACTTAGATCTTTCCATAAATTTAAATCACAAAATTTTTGGAGCTATACACTATTTTATGGTGCTTTTTGAAGAATGCAGTATTTTCAGTGAATGTTCTAGTTTTCCAACTTTTCCCTGTTTTTGAACCCTAAATTTGAAAATTCACATTAATTCATACACATATCAAATTGAAGTGATCTTTGGACCATTTTCAAGCTATATCTATAAACTTTAAGAGCATATATAAAATTTGTACATCATTTCTCATTTCATTCAAAAAATAGTAGAATTACTATGCATGGGTCAGAATGATCATTTCTATTCCTTAATTTTGTAAAATCATATCCTTACATATATACATGGTCATTTCTTGTTCTAAATCCATACATAATATTATGACAAGACTTAGAGGTATATGTTAACCAACAATGGCAGCCACATACTGTAACACCTCTCTTAGGGGCCAATTTCACATGTATTTAATCATTCCAAAGTCTATTTTTATCGTAGTAGGATTTTGAATCACAATAAATGCCATTATAAAATTTTTCCAACTTTGGATACTATTCATTTAATCGAATTTATTTACTCCAATTAAATTTCAAAAAATCATAATTAAATCAATAAAAATCGTATAGATGTGGTTCAAAGTCTCTAGGGATAGCTTATAACTTTGTCTACATGGGAAAAATATAAGTCAGAGCAATGATAGTACTGATCTGTACAGCAAACTCTATAAATTTTCACATTTTATACGAAAACTGCAAAATAATCATTTTAATTAGGATTAAATATAAAAATCCGCCAAATATTGCTCACACATCCAATTTGAGTGATCTTTGGACCATTGGAGAGCTCTTCCTGTCTACTTTTAAACCATATACATCATTTGTACTTTATACTACAAAAAGTCTAAATAGTGGCATATTTACTCTACATAGGTCAAGATGACATTTTATATCTTACTACTTTGCCAAACAAAGCCATAAAATATGTCCATGGCCATACATCATTTTCATACTATACCATACTTTAGCTAAGACCTAAGGCATCATAAAAACTTGAAGAAATATACTTAACATCACATTTACAAATTTACACAAAAGGTCAAAGCCCATGGCCAATGCTAGAATTATCAAGTTAATGGCCAAATTCTTTCTCCTTTCCTTTCTCTTCCTTGGTGGTCTTTTCATTATTGCTCCCTATTCATGGTTAATATTTGGGAGGGTGAGATTCAAAGAATCTCAGTAGTTAACACCCAATATTCCATCACATCATCACATTAAGCATAAAAACATCAAGATAACACATTTTGAATACATTAACACATTTACGTCATATGAATTCATAAAATTTTCGGCAGAGTTTCATTTTGAAAAATGGACATCTCGGGGTCTCAATGCCTCTCAATCAACTCAGCCAATACACATAAATCATCTCAAAATATTATTGCAATCATATGACAAGACATAAAACACATTGAAAACAACTATGATAACATAATGCTAGTATGGGAAATTAACTACCTTACGATGTTCCCTTACTTTCCAAATTTGGTCCACCACTTTTTAAGCTTTCACAACCTTCTTGAACCTATCCACATCATCATTGAACCAATTTAGCCATTGGTTTTTCAGAATTATACAATACCATACACACTAAAACCCAAATTTTTCACTTAGTTCTCCTTTGATCTTTCTTTGTACAACACACTTGTTCTTAAGGTTTTGGACCATGGGGAATTCATTTTTGAGGTCAAAACCATGAAATTCAAACTCTAAATACTCTCCCTGTTCTGACCGAAATCTGACCTAAGTGATTAGAAAAGATTTCCTTCAAATCACTTCAAACCATCTATGGATTCATGCTTCTAGTGATTAATCTAAGTTTTTCCCTAAGTTTAATGGTCCAAAACTCATTCTTATTGCTAAATCACATTTTGGCTGAAACCCTAAGATGGAAAGGAAGCAAACTAAACTATAAAACATGCTTTGAAAGCCATATATAGTAAGTTTAAGGCGGTAACATAGAAGCTTACCAATTTGTGCTTCAATTTTCCTTTGGTTTCTCTTCCTTTTTCTCTTCCTTCTTCCTCCCTTTTCTTGCGTTTTTCTTGGTCTGTTTTAGGCTGTTGGTTCACACGTGAAATGGTGAGGAGAAAGAAGGGTTTAAGTGGTTAATTATATACTTAAGTAACTAATCATGGTTACTTTTTGCTAATCCTTAATTACTTTATTACATACTTCTTTGAGAAGTTTTCCTCCCAAAATCATTAAATATTTGGGACTTTTGGGCTGCAGCAACTCACACATGAGAGATAGGGAAGTGTGTCCAAAAAATTGCTTAGTTTTCCTGATCCAAATATATCTCAATCCAGGTACTTTTTAATCATACCGATAAAATCACCTTTATAGTAATTTAGCATTTTTAAGCTACAAAACTATTCTAATTTTATTTTTATATTTTCATAATTATCTTGTCCCAAATGGTATCTTTGTATGGTCCATATCCTGACCCGATTTTTTTTAACCATCGATAGAGCCCACAGTTTATTTTATCAGTTTACTATTACCTTTGAACACTCGGCACTGATTATTTCTTTATTCTTGAACATCAACCCTCAGTGCCATATACCATTAGACTTCTCTCGTTGAGGGCTTTGTTTTGATAGTAATTTTGCATATTTACAAAATTACCCTTGACCCGAGATTAAAGTATAATTTCTGAAACTTTCGAGTCATTAGGTGTAATTTTTTCCAAGGCTTTTCTATTTCTTTCTCCACGTAATTTTTAATACTTTTGGAACATGGATGTCATTTTTATATTTTTTTAGAGGTAAAATATAATTTTCTCATTTTTCTATCCAATTAGGAAAAATGATCTTTTTGCCCTATTTCACACAAAAAGATGCATGTCTGTTTTCGTGAATTTCTTGTACATTTTACATTATCATCAATTATGTCCTCTTTTATCACTTAGTATCTAGTGAAATTTTGAGATATTACACATACATTCATATACATTTTTATACAAAATTACATCATAAATTGTCATAACATTCTTAAATGAATCATGCTTCATCATCAACTACCTTCCTTCTTCCTCTTGTCTTTCTTGTACTTCTTACATTATTAGGCCTACACATGGTTGCATTTGGAAGGAATGAGATTCATGGAATCTCAATAGTAATCACCCAATCATGCTATCATATGATCATGTAAACCATATAATATCTTGAAATCATTAAACAAACACTTTGAACATTTAATGCCATAACATTTATAAAATTTTCGGTAAAGTTTCATTTTGAAAAATGGATATCCAAAGGTCAAAAACCTCATTAAACAACTCAGCCAATAACACAAATCATCACAAACCAACATAATAAACATATGGCATATAAAACAATTCATGAAATTCAAGTTTAATAATAAAGAGCACAAGTAGGCATATTACTACTTTGTGGCCTTCCTTTGATTTCCAAACTTTGTGCACACTTTCCTTGGTCTTTGACAACTTTCTTGAGCCTAATCACAACATTAAGCAAGGTCATAAGCTACTGATTTAAGGAGCTCGACTACAAAGTGCTCACTAAAACCCTAATTTTCCATCTTACTATCCATTTAGTCTTCCTTTGATCTAACACTTATTCCTAAGGTTTTGTACCATAAGAAATTCATTTTTGAGGTCAAAATTATGAAATTCCTTCTCTAAATATTCCCCCTGTTCTAACCGAAAACCATGGAGGAAGAGGAGAAATTGATTTCTTTCAAAATACATCAAACCACTTCCAAAATCATGCTTCAAGTGGTTATTCTAAGCTTTTCTCTAAGTTTATTTGGCAAAAACTCATCTCTTCCTTAGTCTAAGTTAAGGCTGAAATCTTTGGAGATAGAGAAGAAAAGGAATACTCCATGAAACTACTTCATATTTCTTAGAACAACTAACTTGAAGGCATGGAAGTTTACCTTGCTTTTGAACTTCAATCTCTGAGCTTTTCTTTCTCCCTTTGCTCCTCACTTCTCTCAGGCCTTTCCTCTTCTTTTTCTAGTTCAGAACCTCTCTTTCTCTTACTCCTTTGTCCAGCTCGTGTAATGCCAAGGAAAGAGAGGAAATGAAGGCATTAATCTTGCCATATCACCTTAACCATAGTTATTTTTTTTCTCTCAATAATTCTTGAACAAGTCTTCAAGAAATAACATAAAACTATTTTTCACATGTGGGCTGCAGCTGCTGGACATCCCAACATGAGGAGAATTGGATAATTAACTTGGCTAATTACCTTGCTAATCATAATTACCTTTTTACCTTTTTTTTTTCTCAAAAAGCTTTACCTTCTTTAAGAAGTATTGGACAAAAATCAATTAAATAAATTATCTCCATATCCCATGTAGCCTTGGTCACGTCATATTAAGGGAAAAACAGTCCAAAAATGCTTCATAAATTTTAAGGGACCAAAATACCCTTTACTGATAAATTTCACTTGTACCAATTAAATACTTTTGCCATAATTGTCACTAAATTGGTACAGGATTGTCCAAAAATTACTTTTGAATTACAATCATCATCTATCCTAAAGTATATTTGGGTAAGGTTCATTTACTATCCTTGACCCGGTACTGATTTTCTGTAGTTTAAAATAACCTTTATTGAGTAAAATATCAACTTTTATTCCAATTACTCATAATAAATTTATACTGACTTTATTAAATACCAATAAGTATTCTATTGGGTTTAGCTCATTAAAAGCTTCATTTTGACTATAATTTTTCATATTTACAAAAATACCCTTGACTCGAGGCTAATTTATAATTTTTGAAACTTTCGGGTTTTTTCATAATTTTTTCTAAGGACTAATTTGCAATAAAATTCCTTCTTTTTGGGATTAACTTGCAAAGTATTTTCATTTCTATGGGCAAAATTATGATTTTCTCTTTTTCTGGTCTAACCTGAAAAATGACCAGTTTGCCCTTTTCCATTTCTTTCTGTGTCTTTTCATTTTTGTTATTTCCCTATACATTTTATGATATCAGTATTTTTTATTGGGGCTTAAATGAAATTTTCACATTTTATTCCCAACCTGGGAAATGACTTTTTTGCTCCTAAGTCAGGTCAAAAAATTAATTATCAATTCTTTCAGGTACTTTCTTGTAATTTTTTCCAAAAATCAATTTTTTATCATTTCTTTTTTTTACTATTCACATTAACTTTCAAATTGGTCTATCTCTCAACCTAGACCTCACAGTTACACAATACTTATATTGTTGTGTTCAACTGGAATGAGCTTCCATTCAAGTGGTATATTATATACCTTTCAAGGTAAGTTTTGGAATTAATTTTTACTCGGGACCTTATGGAAAATTAATTCCAATTACTCACTTTCTTTCCCATTTCTTCATGTATTTTATAGCATTCCATAAAAATATGGATATTACAAGGTAACTACATCAAGGTGATGCAACAAATTGCCTAAGAACATTCACGGAATACACAATGTCTGGCCATGTGACTTTGAGGTAAAGAAGATGGCCAATTAAATGCCTATATTGACCTGCATCAACCACTTCATTGTCCTCTCCCAACATCAACTTACAATTCAATTCCCTGGGAAATCCACTGGGATGACATTCCTCCATATTGGTTTCCTTGAGGATGTCCAAAACATATGTTCGTTGACTAAGCATGAAACCTTTTAGAGAGCGTTCAACCTTAATACCTAAGAAATACTTTAGAGGCCTCTAATCTTTTATGCTGAACGTATGATGGAGATAGTCTTTGACCTCACATAACTTGCCTTGATTGTTCCTAGCAAGAATCATATCATCAACATATATTAAACCAACCATGAAAACATCATTGTTTTTGTAAACGAACAACGAATGATCAGCTTAGGACTGTGTAAAACCAATATTTCTCAATGCATTAGTGAATTTATGATACCAATTACATGATGATTGTTGTAGTCCATATAGAGATTTTCGCAAACGACAAACTCACGTCTCCCCCTTTCATGCAAATCCTTGAGGTATCTTCATATAAATTTCCTCGTCCAATTCTCCATGAAGAAAAGCATTGTCTACGTCCAACTGATGCATATCCTAGTTGCACTTGGCTACCATGACAAGTAGACAATGAACCGTGACTAGCTTGGCAACCAATGCAAATGTTTCATGAAAATCCTCTCCCTCAATTTGCATAAAACCCCTAGCCATAAGCCTTGCCTTGTAGCATTCCACTTCACCATTTGGTCTGTACTTCATTGTGTAAACCCATTTAGAATGTAAAGCATGCTTTCCAAGTGCCATTTTGCTCAAGAGCTTGAATTTCCTTGTGCATCGCATCTCACTAGTGCTCATGTCTCTTGGCCTGCAAGTATGTCTTAAGCTCATCTTTGGAACTGATGGCTACTAAAAATGCTTAATGTGAAGAAGAAAACCAATCATAAGAAATATATTGGGATATTGGATGTGTTACCAAGTTGCCCATGGGTAGAGTAGGGTTTGAACATGAAACAGAGGATGGTAGGTCTACCTCATAGTCTATGAGATGTCTTGGTGTCCATCTAATACATTGATTTGGCCATGGTGCTTCTTGTTCATCATTCATGAGACATGCATTGTAAATATCTTCAACATTGTTTCCAACTCCATAATTTATCCATCCTTCCTCACTCCTATTCTGCATAACATCATTGGTTCCACCCTTTTTAAGCATGATTTCTTCGTCTTCAACAAATTCTTGAACGTCAGCTACTCGTCAAAGCTTATCAAATGACCTTAGCACATTTTCATTCTTGTGTTTGTAGGGATATTCTTCTTCCAAAAACATGACATTTCTGGAAGTGAATAGCTCTCCCTTTTCAACATCATACAACCTATAACCCTTTTGTCCATATGGATATCCCACAAAAATGCAAGCTTTTCCTTTCTTACTAAACTTATCTTCCCTCTTGGGATTATATGCATATGCTTTGCAGCCAAATAGTCTCAAGTTTTCATAGCTGCATTTCTTTCGAAACATTACCTCTTATGGCATCTTATTCTTCATAGCTTTGGTTGGAATTCAATTCATCAAATATGCTACAGTTAGTACACACTCACCCCAGAACTCCAATGGCAATTCGGCATGAAATCTGAGAGCTCTTGCCATCTCCAAAATGTGATGATATTTTCTCTCCACTACACCATTTTGCTGTGGTGTACATGGGCATGATGTTTGGAGAAGCATTCCTCACTCTTGATAAAATTCCATTATGGCCTTTGATTGAAATTTTGTTCCATTGTCTGTTCTCACCTGGTTCACTTTCTTGCTAAATTGAATCTCTTATCATTTTAACAAACACAAGTAAGTAATGCATCATATCTAATTTACATTTCATCAAATAAACCCAAACTCCTCTATTAAAGTAATCAACAATAGTGAGAAAATAATGTGCCTCGATGAGTGATGGGATCTTATATTCTCCCCAAATGTCACAATGTATTAAATCAAAACAATCTATTGTCTTTATTGAACTTTCAGGAAAACGAAGCCTAGTTTGTTTGGCTCTTATACAAGAATCACAACACTTGACTTCTTTATTATAAATTTTACTAAAATTTAAATCAATTTGCCTAATCTTATCTAACAATGCATGTCCTAGCCTCCAATGCCAAAGCTCCATGCCTTCAGCTTCTTTCAACATCATGACCATACCCTCACTTTGCACAGGCTTAAGCAAATATAAGCTACCATAGCATCTACTCACTTCAATTAGGTTCCTCGTACGCAAGTCCTAAATGACAAAGAGTTAAGCAACAAAAATTAGTGCACAATTCATATCTCTCATCAATTTACTAGGAAAGATTAGATTGCATTTAAAACTTGGTATGTATAGCACATTGTGAATTTTCATGCCGTTAGGTAATGTCACTGTTGTTAGCAAGGCTGACTTCCCAAGAGGGGAGGTGAATTGGGAAGATTTAATTTTTTTCTGCACAAACTGAAATGAGTAAAGATAGCACAGTGTAATGAAGGAAACTTATAAAACAGAGCAAGCTAAAAAGTAAGGATAAGGAGAAGAAAACTCAGTGATTTATTCTGGTTCGGTCTATCCACTTGACCTACTTCCAGTCCCCAAGACAACTCTTGAGATTTATCCACTATACAGCAAGAATTCAACGGGCTTCTTGCTAATGCCACAGTACATGAGTATGCTCTGTTTCTGGAGCTCTCTCAAACACTCTAAGCACTCTCACAATGTGCTTCCCAATCCCCTTGTGATTTCCCCTCACAAGCAAATCTATATTCCAGATGAATAACAGATTGTTTATAAAGAAATAACTCTCCTGAATAGAGTAGATTTAAAGGTTTAAGTACAAATATTGAAGTTGAGAGGGTAAAAGCTCTTGAGAAGAAGTTTTGACAGAAATTCATTATATACAAGTTAGATTTATATCTCACAACTTCAAATGTTGTTGTATTTATAGATTTAGGTCTCAAATGTCCGTTAGAGACTTTAATCTATCCGTTGGAGAAGTTATCCAACGGTTACTCTGAAAAACTATCCGTTAACCAACCGCATTTAATGCTTCTGACATACTGAAATTCGAATTTTGGTTGGTCAACAGGCGAATTTCGAAGGAACCGAAGGTTAGAGCTTTCAACGTTACAGCACGAAGTTCGTCTGTTCATGAAGTGAAATTCGAATTTTGAAACTTGTAGAACATTTTCATAATGTGACATACGAATTTTCAAGAAGAAAGTTTTTCAGTTAAGTGTGAACAGTGTTTTCAATTTGCTACAGTACACTCAAAATTCGAATTTTGGAAGCCTAAAATTCGTCTGTTCCCAGTACGTGAAAAAGAGGCACAGTAATTCATTTTCTTCGAAATTCGAATGTTGAAGAGTGAAGTTCGTCTGTCAAAGAGACTCTTTTCAGACTAACTTTATCATTCGAATATTACAAGTTCACATCATTCGTATGTCAACATTTCACTTTAACAGACTCAAGAACTTAGCTTCTAAAATTCAAATTTTGATGTTCAAAGTTCGTCTGTCAGAGAGCAGTTTTGAAACTTAAATCATTCTTGATCTCAGATTAACTTTAACACAGTTTCAGATGAATTTCTTCTATTTTCTCAAATTTTTTTTTGTCTGAAATTCAAATTTTGAAGAACCAAAGTTCGTCTGTTTCAAGGAAACTTCTCTCAGACTTAGATGAAAATTCGAATGTTGAACAATCAAAATTCGTCTGACAGAGAGCCATCTCTTCAGACTGATTCAGTTTTAGCTCGAAATTCGAATTTCCTAAGGCAAAGTTCGAATTTCCAACTTGACAGTTAAGTTTAAACTTTCAAACTTCGTCTGTTTGTGGGTGTTTTTCAACTAAATTAAGATTTAACACAAAATCAAGGTTTGAAAACATCTTTTTCTCAAATCAAAATCTTTTACCCAATCACAACTAAAACTAAAGATCCTACAAAAGATCTAGTAGCAAAAACTCAGAAAATCTTCACTCGAAACAACTTTGATCTCCTTTGATATCTTCAATCCGAGCTCTTGAGTGTTGGTTTGGAATCATCAAAACTCTTGATTCAACATTCTCCCCCTTTTTGATGATGACAAAACAACTCACACACTGGGTTAGTTCTTGGGTTTACTTTCACAAGCTCCCCCTCAACACATGCATTACAGTTCATAAGATATCATTGTCAACAGATTAAGTGAAGAGATTCAAAGCCCAAATTATTGCAAGCAAAAACATAATTCATTTAACCAAATTGTTGCCATATATATTCCAATTAAAGAGCAGTTCTCAAAAAATATCAAACAACCAAATACAATTAAACAACTAATACAAGATACAGCAACTAAAACAAGATACAGCAAGAGGATTCAGCCCAAGATCTAAAAACATCACATCACTTTTTCTTTGGCTTAGTCTTCTTGCTGTACGTCTTTCCTTTTCCAGATGGCTCAGCAAATTTTCCAGCTTCCTTAGTCCCAGTTTGCTTTATCTTCTCCCCCTTTTTGGCATCATCAGGAAGGCCAACAAAGTCCATTGGAGGAGGAATCTGAGAGAGAGGAACAGCATGAAGAGGGACAGGAGCAAAAGGAATCTGTGGTTGAACTGGTACAGGGGGCTCAGCAGGCTCTTCATCATCATCATCATCAGAGACCTCCAGCAGCACTTGCATTTCCTGCCTAGAAAGAGCTAGTTGAGCTCTCTGTTCCTCTGAGAGCCCAATAGAATGAGAAGCTGTTTCAGCAGGAGGAAACAATTCTTCCAGCCTTCTCCTTTGAGCTTGCAGCAGAGCATTGTGAGCAATACCAAGATAATCAACAATAGGTACAATGCTCCTTTCCTCATTGCTTGCTCCTTCTGGCACAGAAGAGGTTGAAATGGCTGCAACCAGTCTTTCAACTTGCTCTGATTCTTGAATGGACAGAATTGAATCCAAAGCATCTTGTTGCATAGGCTCAAGAGGGCTTGTTTCTTGAAGTCCTTCTTCTTCCAGGCCATAGTCCAGGGGTGGACCAGGACTTGGTGTTCTCATTGCACCAGCACCATCTGTATCACCATCATGGTCAGAGGAGGCAATCTTGAAGGGGCTTGGAGGCTCAGGAGTTGGAGACAGAGCAGGTTCAGGGATACCAGGCTGAGGTGGAGCTGAAGTGGTAGGAATTGCATTTCTAATATCTTCATAAGCATCAGCCACCACCTTCATATTCACAGCCAACTGATGGATCTGATCTTGTAGATGAGCAAATTTGGCATTTTGCTCATCCTTAATGCTGAGAATGAGTGCTGACAGACTGTCAAATAACTCAGTGATCTTTGTAGGTTTGGCCCGTGAGGAGGGAGTGGAAGGAGGGTGAGTAGGCCTGGAGGGAGATGGAATTGGCTGAGAAGGTTGAGGTACAGATCTGTCAGGGGCCTCAGAAGTGCCTTCTTGTTGGAGGGATGCATCAGTAGCAAAGAACGGGTCTTCAGATTTCCCTGCTCCCTTTCCAACCCATCTGCCTTCATCTCTTTCAATACCCATCCTTTGCAATTCCTCTTCTTTGAATGCCTCGGTGAGTTTCCCTTTCCCCTTTTCAATGTGTTGAATCCTAGCATGCTGCAGGATTCTTGAAATAATTGCTGCATAAGGGAATGTGGAATCCTTCCTCTGATCCCTTGCCTTTATCATTCACTGGAGGATGATATGACCCATATTAATCAGCTTCCCACGAATGATAGCAGTCATCACATGAGCCTCTGCCCTTGTTATCAAATTGAAGCTGCCACCCTTGTTGAATATGATCCTAGACACTATGTAGTGCATAATCCTTACTTGAACACTTAGGTCTGTGGGCTTCAACAGATTTATCGTTGGCCTGTTCTCCCTTCTCCTGAATAGGGTGTCCAAAATAGTGCTCTCCTTGTAGTTCAGGAAGGGTCCACCTTCTTCATCAGCTGTACTTGCCTCATCCATATATCCAAAGGCTGTAATGTCAACTTTTAGCCCATCTTGTCCTGGGATTTCCAGCACCTCATTAAAGGTTTCATCAGCAAGCCAAATGATCCTTGATCTCAAGGTGACCTCCCATTTGGCTTTCTTGCTATTATATTGAAGAGAGGCATACCAAGTCTTTACTACCTCATCATCATATTTTTCAGCAATTTCCAACAGATTTTTATATCTTAACAACCATAATGCAGCATCAAAGTTGTTGGATATCAGAAATTGTTCCACATTTACACAGTGAGGCTTGATTACCTTTTTGTTGGAAAACTTGGTAGTGTACTCTTCTTGAATCTCAGGAGTGCTCCACAGTGGCAGTGTAGTCATTTTGAACTCTCCAGATTCAGTACTGGAAGAAGCAGAAGAAGCAACAGTAGGCACAGAAGGTTCTGCGCTTTTTGAAGATGAGGGCCCAGTTTTCTGAGATTCTGCTTTGGATGAAGATTTTTGGCGTTTAGAAGGAGTTGCCTTACTAGATTCAGCCTTTCTCTTGGGTTTCTCTCCTTCCTTGGTAGCATATTGAGATTTAACATTCCTCTTTGGACGGGCCACAGCTTTTCCTGCTCCAGGAATTTTGACTCTTGCCATTTCTTGGTTGAGTGATGCAGAATGTGGCTAAGAAAAGGTTTATAGGATGCGAATGGAAGTTTAGATGGTGGAGAATGACGGTTTTTGGTTAGGAGTTAAGAGGATTGAAGAGAGAATCAGAACAAACTTAGAGAGGTTACAAATAGGGTTGCGTCTGTTCTTTGGAAAACCATTGCATTTAACGTATGTAACCGTCTGACAGACGAATTTTGAGGGGTCAAAATTCAAACTTCGGGCAGTTACAAGTTAAACCGTTCAGCACAGTTTACTGACAGACAAATTTTCATCCTGAAAGTTCATCTGACAGTGGCTTGAATCAAGCAAAACAAACACAATAGACGAATTTTGTTCCACCAAAGTTCAAATGTTGAAAAGAAAAAGGCAGGCATCAATCAAACCATCAATCAACAAATGAATTAAGCATGCAGAACTTCATCTTTTAAGCATTCAACATGAAGAACATGATTCAACAGACGAATTTTGAACTGAACCTTCGAATTTTTCAACTTTTGTAACGGTTATCCAACATTCGAATGTTAAGAAGTGAAAATTAGAATAACGGTGATGGACAATCATAACCATGAAATTTTTATTTTTGAAAATTCGAACTTTCAAGATCTAACAGACGAATTTCGAGGCAACACCGAGAACTGTTCCAAAGCATAACAGGCCGAAGTTCGTCTGTTAGTCAACCGAAATTCGAATGTTAACCATATTGACCATGTCAAAAGAACAGTTTATGAAGCAAAATACGTCGAACACACATTAAAATGTGAATTTCATCTTTAGAAACTTACAGGATGGATCCAGAACTTAAGAATTTTCATCATTTACTTCATTTTCTGGTTGTCCCATTCTGGTGTGCTCTAATCTTCAAGTTTCTTGCCATTAAATCTTGTGGGGAGCACCTGCAACTTAAATTAAACATACTCCGATGCTAAAGTTAGAATTGTTTTAAAGATAAACTTTTTGAAAACAGGATTGCAATATAATAACTTACAGTTCACTGGGATTTACCATACTCAGTTCTCTTCTTATTTTGCAATGTCTATCTTCTGATAGAGGCTTTGTGAGTATGTCAGCAACTTGATTCTCTGTTGGGATGTATTCCAATCTGACTTCTCTTTTCAGTACGTGATCCCTTATGAAGTGGTGCCTAACTTCAATGTGTTTTGTCCTTGAATGCATGACAGGGTTCTTGGTGATATTTATAGCACTTTGGTTGTCACACATGATTGGAATCTCTTCCAATTTAACCTCAAGATCTTCCAGCTGTTGCTTCATCCAGATGACTTGGGCACAACAGCTTCCAGCTGCAACATACTCAGTTTCTGTAGTGGATAAGGCCACACTGTTTTGCTTTTTGCTGAACCAAGAAACCAGGGATCCTCCAAGAAACTGGCACTTTCCACTTGTACTTTTTCTGTCAGTTTTAGATCCTGCAAAATCAGCTTCAGTGTATCCTTTGAGATCTTCTCCATTGCCCTTTGGATACCAGAGACCCATTTGTGATGTTCCAATAAGATATCTGAATATTCTTTTCACAGCTGTTGCATGGGTTTCTTTGGGGCATGATTGGAACCTGGCACAGATACAGACACTGAACACAATGTCAGGTCTACTGGCAGTTAGGTACAGCAAGGATCCAATCATTCTCCTGTACTGAGTAATGTCAAACATCTTCCCATTTTCATCAATGTCCAGTTTGGTTGCAGTTGCCATAGGTGTTCCCATTGGTTTGGCACTCTCCATTCCAAACTTCTTTAGCAGCTCTTTTAGATACTTGGATTGACTGAGAAAGATACCATCATGAAGTTGTCTGATTTGCAGTCCAAGGAACAAGTTAAGTTCTCCCATCATAGACATCTCGAATTCTCTCTGCATTAACTCAGAAAATTTCTTGCAAAGAGCTTCATTAGTAGCACCAAAAATGATATCATCAACATAGATTTGAACAATTAGTAAATCTCTATTTTCTTTCTTAGTAAATAAAGTTGTGTCAACTTTGCCTCTATTGAACCCCTTTTCAGTTAAGAAATTGCTCAGTCTCTCATACCATGCTCTAGGGGCTTGTTTTAAACCATAAAGAGCCTTCTTCAGTTTATAAACATGGTTTGGTTTAGTAGAATCCTCAAAACCTGGAGGTTGATCTACATAAACCTCTTCCATGATATATCCATTTAGAAAGGCACTTTTTACATCCATTTGATATAGTAAAATGTTTTTCATGCATGCATATGCCAGCAGGATTCTTATAGCCTCTAGTCTAGCTACTGGTGCAAAGGTTTCTTCAAAATCAATACCTTCTTCCTGATTACACCCTTTAGCAACCAATCTAGCTTTATTTCTGATTATTGTTCCAGATTCGTCCAGTTTATTTCTGAAAACCCATTTGGTACCAATAACAGGATGATTTTTGGATCTAGACACTAAATCCCAAACTTGATTTCTTTCAAACTGATTTAGTTCATCTTGCATAGCTAGAATCCAGTATTCATCAGTTAAGGCTTCTTCAGCACATTTGGGTTCAATTGGAGAAATGAAAGCGCAATTGAGCATTTGATCCCTTGACTGTTTTCTGGTTTTGACTCTCTCTTGAACATTCCCTATTACTTGATCAACAGGATGATTCATTTGATATCTCCAAGCTCTAGGGAGTTCTTGAGAAGTTTCTTCATTGTTTTCTTCATCAAACTCTTGCTCCTGAATATCTTCCTCTGTGTTAACAGATTCAGGTATTTTTGGAGGTTCAGTTTTACTTTTATCAGAAATGCCCAATTTTTCAAAGTTGAAAGCAAGATCATCCTCATTGGTAACATGTTTTGAACCAGTTTCATTTTCAATGAAAATCACATGCACAGATTCTTCTACCATATTTGATCTTTTATTGTAAACTCTATATGCCTTACTCCTACTAGAATAGCCCAGAAATATACCTTCATCGGATTTGGCATCAAACTTACCCAGATTTTCTTTCCCATTGTTGTGAATGAAGCATTTGCATCCGAACACATGGAGAAGGGACAGATTTGGTTTTCTTCCCTTGTACAGCTCGTATGGAGTCTTCCCAAGGATTGATCTGATGTAGGCTCTGTTTATGATGTAGCTTGCTGTATTTACTGCATCAGCCCAAAACACTTGAGAGAGTTCCTTTTCATTCAGCATAGCTCTGGCCATCTCTCCAATAGTTCTGTTCTTCCTTTCTACTACCCCATTCTGTTGAGGGGTCCTTGGAGCTGAGAAGTTGTGGTTAATCCCATGATCATTGCAGTACTCCAGGAAGTATGCATTCTCGAATTCTCCTCCATGATCTGACCTGATTAACACAATGGAAATACCTTTCTCATTTTGCACTTTCTTAGCTAAGGTTACAAATGCTTCAAAGGTATCACTTTTAGAGGAAAGAAATAATGTCCAAGTGAATCTAGAATAATCATCTACAATTACAAGCACATACAGGTTACCTCCTAGACTCTTTACCCTAGAAGGTCCAATGAAGTCCATATGTAGCAACTAAAGTGGTCTAGTTGTGGTGACTATATTTTTAGATTTAAAAGATGATTTAGTTTGTTTTCCTCTTATACATGCGTCACATTCTTTGTCTTTCTCAAAAGATATCTTTGGTAGTCCAGTTACCAGCTCATTTTTAACCAGTTTAGATAATTGATTCATATTAACATGAGCTAATCTCCTATGCCATAACCAATTATCCTGACTAATTAAACATATAGAATCCAAGGGAGGAAGTTCATCAAGATCAATAGTATAACAGTTACCATCCCTTTGAGCTTTGAGGATTACTTTGTGATCACTTTTTCTGATGACCAGGCAAAACTTTGAGTCAAACAGCACCCAATTTCCTCTGTCACAGGTCTGACTCACGCTCAGCAAATTGTGGTTGAGGCCAATTACAAACAACACCTCTTCAATGGATGTTTTTGGATTTTTGCCCACAATGCCAATGCCAATAACTTTACCGTATTGATCACCTCCAAAGGTCACCTTTCCTCCTTTCTTGTCTCTCAGGGTGATGAACTTCTCCTTATCACCAGTCATGTGACTTGAGTAGGCACTGTCCATATACCATTTGTTGCTTTTCTTAGCTTTGAGACAAACCTGCAAAACAAAGTTTATGTTTTCCTTTTAGGTACCCAAATTTGCTTGGGTCCTTTTTGGTCAGTAGATTTTTCCCTAGATGCAGATGCAACTTTGGGAACCCATTCAACTTTCCTGCCAAGTCCATTTTTCTTTAATGCACAAGAACTGGAAATATGTCCCTTTTTGTTACAGAAATGACAGGTCATGAAGGGACTACTAGATTGAGTGACAGGAAAAAAACAATGCAGATAATACTTTTGTCTTGTATACTTTGGTTGATTATATGTTTCAATGCAAGATGACATATGATCTTTCTTTCTGTTACTCTCAGCATGAACAAAATGTCTCATGTATGCATTCTGGTTTTTCTTCCTAATCTTTTCCTTGACAGCACATGGATCATAGCCAAGACCAGCTTTTCCTTGTGATATTCTTTGGCTCCCCATCAAGGCAAACAACATATCTTTACCTCTAGTGGGCCTAGACATGCTTTTAACTAAATAATCATTAGTTTGCTTAAGTTCAGTACATGAAGTGCAACAAACAGGTTCAGTAATAGGTAAAGAGGCAATTTCAGAAACTATGCTTTGAGATTCCAGTTTATTTATCCTTTTCTTTGCCAATTTTAGTTCTTTAGAAACTTTAATGAATTCATCATGAAGCTCATAAAATGCATCTTGTAATTCAGAATAGGAAGGTTCAGATTCATATACCTCTTGTTCCTGATCACTACTGCAGGAGGATGTGGCTTCTTCAGAGGCAAGTGCCATCATACAAATGTTGGCAATCTTATCTTCATCTTCTTCTTCCTCATCTGAGCTGTTGCCCCATATGGATGAGATATAGGCTTTCTTCTTCTTCCCTTTGTCAGCAGCTTTCTTTTCTTTTTCCTGCTTCTTGATGAATTGGGGGCAGTCCCACTTAATGTGTCCCTGTTTCTTGCACTCATAGCAAGTCACAGGTTCTTTTTCCTTTTTCTTGCTTTCTCCAGCAGCTCCCTTTTTGAAGAACCTCTTGTTCTTCTTCTTGCTGTAGAATCTTCCAAATTTTCTGACCATCATAGCCAGAGTTTCCTCATCCAGCTCATCTCCTTCATCGGATTCTTCTTCCTTTTCATCAGCAGCTTTGAGGGCAAGGCCTTTCTTCTTTCTGTCCAACCCAGCTTCCTTGAGTGCTTTGATTTTTCTTTCATACTCCTCAAGGCTGCCAAAGAGAGCTGTGACAGAGGCCATTGATTCTCCTCTGGCTTCTTCTATTGCTGTCACCTTGGGCTGCCATTCCAGAGGGAGAGCTCTGAGTATCTTTCTTACTTTCTCAGACTGAGTGTAATCCTTTCCCAGGCTTTTCAGTTGATTTACAATGAGAGTAAATCTCTTTTGAAGCTCCTTTACAGTTTCTCCTTCAGCCATTCTGAAGCTTTCGTACTCCCCAATGCAATTGTTCAGTCTGTTCTCACTGACTCCAGATGTTCCTTCATGTGCAATCTGCAGAGTGTCCCACATCCTTTTTGTAATGGAGCATTGTGAGACTCTATAGAATTCGTCCTGGTTCAGGGCACTGACTAAGCAATGCTTTGCTTTGAAATTCAGTAGGACCCTCCTTCTGTCCTCATCATTCCATTCTGCTTCCAGCTTCTCTTTGTGTCTTCCATCTTCAGTCAGAGCCATTGGGACGAAATCTCCTTTTTCAATGACTGACCAGATGTCAAGATCAATTGATTGGAGGTAGATCTGCATTCTCATCTTCCAGTACCCATAATGCTCTCCACTGAAGCCTGGTGGTCTGTTAGTGTTGTTCCCTTCAGGAAGAATACTCTCTCCAAAGCCAGCCATCTTAATTCCCGGACTATGAGTTCCTTTGAATGGGAATCCGGGCTCTGATACCACTTATTAGCAAGGCTGACTTCCCAAGAGGGGGGGTGAATTGGGAAGATTTAAATTTTTCTGCACAAACTGAAATGAGTAAAGATAGCACAGTGTAATGAAGGAAACTTATAAAACAGAGCAAGCTGAAAAGTAAGGATAAGAAGAAGAAAACTCAGTGATTTATTCTGGTTCGGTCTATCCACTTGACCTACTTCCAGTCCCCAAGACAACTCTTGAGATTTATCCACTATACAGCAAGAATTCAACGGGCTTCTTGCTAATGCCACAGTACATGAGTATGCTCTGTTTCTGGAGATCTCTCAAACACTCTAAGCACTCTCACAATGTGCTTCCCAATCCCCTTGTGATTTCCCCTCACAAGCAAATCTATATTCCAGATGAATAACAGGTTGTTTATAAAGAAATAACTCTTCTGAATAGAGTAGATTTGAAGGTTTAAGTACAAATATTGAAGTTGAGAGGGTAAAAGCTCTTGAGAAGAAGTTTTGACAGAAATTCGTTATATACAAGTTAGATTTATATCTCACAACTTCAAATGTTGTTGTATTTATAGATTTAGGTCTCAAATGTCCGTTAGAGACTTTAATCTATCCGTTGGAGAAGTTATCCAATGGTTACTCTGAAAAACTATCCGTTAACCAACCGCATTTAATGCTTCTGACATACTGAAATTCGAATCTTGGTTGGTCAACAGGCGAATTTCGAAGGAATCGAAGGTTAGAGCTTTCAACGTTACAGCACGAAGTTCGTCTGTTCATGAAGTGAAATTCGAATTTTGAAACTTGTAGAACATTTTTACAATGTGACATACAAATTTTCAAGAAGAAAGTTTTTCGGTTAAGTGTGAATAGTGTTTTCAATTTGCTACAGTACACTCGAAATTCAAATTTTGGAAGAGTGAAGTTCGTCTGTCAGAGAGACTCTTTTCAGACTAACTTTATCATTCGAATATTGCAAGTTCACATCATTCATATGTCAACATTTCACTTTAACAGACTCAAGAACTTAGCTTCTAAAATTCGAATTTTGATGTTCAAAGTTCGTCTGTCAGAGAGCAGTTTTGAAACTTAAATCATTCTTGATCTCAGATTAACTTTAACACAGTTTCAGACGAATTTCTTCTATTTTCTCAAATTTTTTTTTGTCTGAAATTCGAATTTTGAAGAACCAAAGTTCGTCTGTTTCAAGGAAACTTCTCTCAAACTTAGATGAAAATTCGAATGTTGAACAATCAAAATTCGTCTGACAGAGAGCCATCTCTTCAGACTGATTCAGTTTTAGCTCGAAATTCGAATTTCCTAAGGCAAAGTTCGAATTTCCAACTTGACAGTTAAGTTTAAACTTTCAAACTTCGTCTGTTTGTGGGTGTTTTTCAACTAAATTAAGATTTAACACAAAATCAAGGTTTGAAAACATCTTTTTCTCAAATCAAAATCTTTTACCCAATCACAACTAAAACTAAAGATCCTACAAAAGATCTAATAGCAAAAACTCAGAAAATCTTCACTCGAAACAACTTTGATCTCCTTTGATATCTTCAATCCGAGCTCTTGAGTGTTGGTTTGGAATCATTAAAACTCTTGATTCAACAACTGTGCTATCAGCTTTGACCTTAATACTTTATCCATTTGGAATTTTCACAGGTGGCATCTCAACTTCTTTGACATCCTCAAACAAATCTAGTAACACCTTAAACTTACATCTATTTTCCATGTATTAGACTCCAATTATGTCTATTATTACATTATTAGAGACTTGATTGCATAAAAATATTAAAATTGAATTTTCTTTATTTTGGGTACTGTTTATTGTGCATTTTTCATTTTACCTAATGAATTTCGAAAATACATAACTAATTATAGAAAAATCATCTCAAAGTGATTCAAATCTCTAAAAATATATAAAAAGATTTTACTAATGGTAAAAATATGAAAAAGATCATTCTCTTGATCAATTCATACAGTTTATTTCTCAAACATTTAATATACATTTGGTCATTTTCTTTTTCCCAGGATTTTGGCCTTATATTTAAAAATTCATATCTCATTATATCCTGAGCCAAATCATATATTCTTTATGTCATATGAAATCCTGAATGTACACTTTTTATACATATTTTTCTTGTATATTTATTTTACTTGCACATGACATAGTGTTAACTTAAATGATAAAGGGTCAGAATTCCACTTTTGCTGGAACAGTTTTGGGAAAACCTCTATATCTCCTATCATATAGCTCCAATTACCTCCAAATTAGTGGCATATGAAACTTAGAACATAGACCTTTCCATAAATACAAACCACTGAATTTTTGGAGCTCTGTATGATTTATATTATCTTTTTAATTTTCTAGTACCTAACTTTTAGTTTCCAGTTTTCCCAATCTTTCCCTGTTCTGAACCCTAACTTTGAAAAATCACTATAATTTATACATATCTCCAAATGGAGTGCCCTTTATACCATTTTAATTGAGATCAGGGATTGGACTCATGTCTATGCTTACTTGGGTACTGTTGGCCCATTCTTCCTATCCATCTTATCCCTTCTTTCTCACAGCCTTTTCTTCCAAATGGGTGGATACCCGATTATTTCATAGCATCTTTCTTTTGTGTGTCCAAGCTTGTAACAGTGTGTGCACTTCGGATTCTCTTTTAGTGCCTCCTTTCGTTCACTGTGCACTTGGAAAGCACTCATCTCCATCGATGGTTTTATGGATGCTGAGATTTGCCTTTGCTACTCATCTTCGGCCACTAAGAGATAGGCATGACCAATCCTTGGCAATGGCTTGCTGCTAAAAATCTACATCTTCACCATTCCAAAAACACATCTAATCCCATAAGGAACTCGTATATCTATTCACATTCCTGCATCTCCACTAGTTGATTTTGCATGTCACAACTACAACCTCCACACATAAACTTTGACCAAGGAGAGATTGATTGTATCTCATCCCATGGACCCTTCAATATGGTATAGTAGACCGGCACTAATTGCTTCTCTTGCCATAATAGGGTTATGACTTGCCTGAGTTCATACGTCCTTGGTGCACTTCTTTTCCCAAGTCTCTCCTCAAGGTCCATACATATTTCCCTTGCTGTCTTGGCATCTTGCACGCTACTTCTTGTCTCCTTACTCATGGTACTCTTCAACCAGTCTTTGACCATGGCGTTACACCTCATCCAATGTCCAAGGTCTAGCAAGTTCATCTCAGGTATTTGAATGGTTCCATCAACAAAACCAAATTTGTTTTTGGTGAATAAAGCATTGCTCATGTCATTTACCAATTCCCCATAATTTGCCTCACTCAGTAACTCACTCACATAGATTTGTCCGGGGTTGTCAAAAGTATGGGTATAATATGGTGACATCACATCCATACCTATGACTTGAGTTTTAGACCTTTTAGCTTCACTTGTTTTCTATTCTGAGTTCAACATGGTGGATCTAAAGTATCAGGTTATGCTCTGATACCATAAAAGTTTTGTGGCTAATCACACTTTTCATTAACACAGTAAATGACTTTATACAACTTAGATACATGATCCCAAAACTAGCATATCTTATCTTAATAGGATTCGGTTCTAGTCAAGATAACACATAGATGACACAATGAGAATATATAAAAATACATTATAATATCACAACATAATTAACAAGAATCCCATGTCAGATTAGTTAGGATGCTGAATATCTCTTCATCCCATTGTATATATATATAAACTAGAAGAAACTTGAGCTTATCACTGTCCATTTTTATTGTAACTAGTTTTATGTTTATTTGATTGGATTTTGCATTGGGTTGTTAAACCATTTGAGCCTAGTTTCCGTACATCCATTAAAATTTAGCTTACTTAAACTCTAATTTGAAGGGATTTGAGAGGGAAAATTTTTCCTCCTACCTATTCCCTCCACTTGTTCTTGTTAGCAAGGCTGACTTCCCAAGAGGGGGGGTGAATTGGGAAGATTGAAAATTTTCTGCACAAGGTGAAGTAAGTGAAGATATCACAGTATAAAGAAAATAACGTGTAAAAACAGAGCAAGCTGAAAAGTAAAGATAGGGAGAAGAAAACTCAGCAATTTATCCTGGTTCGGTCTTTCCACTTGACCTACATCCAGTCCCCAAGACACCTCTTGAGATTTATCCACTATACAGCAAGAATTTCAATGGGCTTCTTGCTAAGGCCACAGTACACGAGTATGCTCTGTTTCAGAGCTCTCTCAAACTCTCCAAGCACTTTCACTATGTGCTTCCCAATCCCCTTGTGAATACCCCTCACAAGTAAGTCTATCTTCCAGATGAAGAGTAGATTGAATACAATGAAATAACTCTCTTTAAAAGAGTAGATATGAAAGTTTAAGAGTATGTATAGAAGTTGAGAGGGTAAAAGCTTTTGAGAAGAAGATTTTGCAGAAATTCAGTATATACAAGTTTGATTCATTACCCACAACTTCAAATGATGTTGTATTTATAGATTTAGGTCCCAAATATCCGTTAGAGACTAAATCTATCCGTTGGGGAAGTTATCCAACGGTTACTCTGAAAAACTATCCGTTTACCAACCGCATTTAATGTTTCTGACATACTGAAATTCGAATTTTGGTTGGTCAACAGATGAATTTCGAAGGAACCGAAGGTTAAAGCTTTCAACGTTACAACACGAAGTTCGTCTGTTCATGAAGTGAAATTCGAATTTTGAAACTTATAAAACATTTTCACAATGTGACATACGAATTTTCAAGAAGAAAGTTTTTCAGTTAAGTGTGAACAGTGTTTTCAATTTGCTACAGTGTCTTCGAAATTCGAATTTTGGTATCCCAAAATTCGTCTGTTCACTGAACGTTAAAAGAGACACAGTAGTTTACTTTCTTCGAAATTCGAATTTTAAAGGTGTGAAATTCGTCTGTCAGAGAGACTCTTTCCAGACTTATTTCATCATTCGAATGTTGCAAATTCTTGTTATTCGTATGTCTATGTTTCACTTAAACAGACTCAAGAACTTAGCTTCTGAAATTCGAATTTCAATGTTTAAAGTTCGTCTGTCAGAGAGCAGTTTTGAGACATAAATCATTCTTGATCTCAGATGAACTTTAACACATTTTCAGACGAATTTCTTCTATTTTCTCAAGTTTTGTTTTGTCTGAAATTCGAATTTTGAAGACTTAAAGTTCGTCTGTTGGAAAAAGCTTCTTTCAGACTTGTATGAAAATTCGAATGTTGGAAGCTCAAAATTCTTCTGTCAGAGCGCATTTATCAAACTCATTTTCATTTTGATTTCAGATGCATTTTATCATGGTCTCAGACGAATTTCTTTGGTTTTCACAAATTTCATTTTACTTGAAATTCGAATTTTGAAACTATGAAGTTCGTCTTTTACCAGAAAGGCTTCTTTCAGACTAGATGAAAATTCGAATTTTGAAAACTCAAAATTCGTCTGACAGAGAGCCATCTCTTCAGACTTAATCAGTTTTAGCTCGAAATTCGAATTTCCAAAGGCAAAGTTCGAATTTCCAACTTGACAGTTTAGTTTAAACTTTTAACCTTCGTCTGTTTGTGGGTGTTTTTCAAATATTTAAAGATTTAACATATAATCAAGGTTTGAAAACATCTTTTCTTCAAATCAAAACCTTTTACCCAATCATAACAAAAACTAAAGATCCTACAAGAGATCTAACAGCAAATACTCAGAAAAACTTCACTTGGAACAGCTTTGTTCTCCTTTGATATCTTCAATCCAAGCTCTTGAATGTTGGTTTAAAATCATCAAAACTCTTGCTTCAACAGTTCTTATTACACATGGATTAAATTTATATATTTTTTGGACTCTTAGTGTCTCTTGCCAAAAGTATGATGCCATCCTTCTGCCACTATTTCTCATCCATTCACTCTATCAATGAAGGAGAGGAGGCATTTACAAAAATAGTGCGTTTGGCTAATCTAATTCATCCTTATGCTAGAGAGTAGCAATGAGGTAAGAACAGAGGGAAAAGAGTAGCAACACAGGAAAAATATTTTGACTATCCTTAAGGAGGGATTGGTTTTTTCTCACTAGATGATGTAGGTAAAGGAACATACAAGAGTCATTATTGTCTATATCTGCAGCAAGAAACTCAGAGATAGTCATTACTGTGATTTAAATGTTCTGTATATATCTTAGGTTATTAAATGGAAGTATGAACTTTGTAATTGTGCTATTTTCTTTTTATCTTGTGATCAAAGATCTTGTGAACTTTTGCTAGCAAATGATCATAAATAGACCAAATGAACAAGGAAAATACAAACAAAATAAAATGGACCTAATAAATAATAAAATATGAGCTTTCTTTCATTCATTTTGAACATATATTGATGGCTATGTGTATTTGTACATATCCTGATATTTTACAATAATAGCAACAGTGATTACAAAAAGAATTGGATGTAATAGCTGAATATAGATTGGAAGTAAGTTGAGTTGTATGTATTGATGTAGGATCTCTTTGGGAACAAAAAGCTAAATTAGAGAACACAAGTCAATTTGGAGAACAAAAGCCAATCTAGATAACAAAAGCTCAACAAACATAGCCATTGTGGATAACAAAAAGTCATTGTAAATGACCAAAAGCCTTCACTGATCTGGTCTTGTGTTGTTTGGAGGACCTAATTTACATCAAGCAACAATGTCAAGATATATCAAAAGGCTTCTACAATTCAAGAAATGTATTTGCATTGTATCAAATAATATATATATCTATATGATGTATTTGCATTGTATCAAATAGCTCATTGATTTTAATAAAATTGACTTGTTTATTTCCCACTCTTTTAAAGATCTCAAGTTATGATTTATTTACCATTTGAGAATGCCTCAATGAAGGCTAATGCTTCAAGAGATGTGATGTTGCTATCATATAGTGCCTAAAATAGGGAGAACAATGATTAATGAAATAACTATACTTATCAATATTGTGCAAATGAAGTAAGAACAATTTGAGTGGTTGTGTTTAATTACCATCAAAAGTGAAGTAAAGCTCATGGGAGGTCCAATTGAAGCAGGATATGCATGTGGATAAAGGTATGTAACTAGTATTTCTTGGGCATTTGACATTGGATGGTTTGAGCTAGGTGTTTCCTATTCAATTTGAGCGTCCTGTAAAAATGAGACTATGATAAGTACCATGACTACATATATAAAATATGATAATAAAGCATTTTTAGCATAATTTCACAAGGTAGAGAAGACTCAACATTTCTTCTTCTTCTTCCTAAATCATTAGCCCAACTCTTCATTTGCTTTTTTGTTCTTTTTCCTTTTTTCTTTTTAAATTGTATACCTTTAGGAGGACACTGAGTTGTAGAAGAAGTACATTGTACAAGGAGAGAAGCAACTTGTGTAGGGAATGAGCACATTGTGTAGATGGCTTACCGTTGCTGGGCATAAGCTTCACTTAAACTTCCTCAACTTCTTAATAAGTACAAGCAAACCTTCATATGCAATAGAGAATGTATCTTGAAGATCACATGCTTCACAGCCTAACTTTGTAAACAAAGATGATAGTTGCCAAAAGTGGTTGGAACTTTCCATTTTAGGGTCAGTGACAATCTCTTTTCCACGAACATCATAAACTATGCTGCTTCTAGCTTCTTTTGTCTACTGCTTGATTATATATTTCTCTAGAAGTTCATGCACTTGTACACGACAATATATCCTCAATGCATGGCAACATAATATCCCCCATTGTTCAAACTTCTAACAACTACAAGTAATAGACTTGTCATTGGTGTCATAACTTACTCTCCACTCTCACTTTCCATCAACCATTGTTAGGACATATTTATATATTGCTCTAGACTCATCCATTTCCTTTATATGAGTAGCACTTTGTCAAACCCACTCATATTGAAACAATTCAAGTATAGCCAAAGTGTAAATCGTTGCAAGTTGTCACATCATAGGTGAACTTTGGAGAATCATTGTTGGCAATTTATGGCAAGCATTAGACTCCCATTCTAGCTCATAATACCTTTTATCTTCCACCACTTGTTGAAATCTATTCAAGAATTGGTTAATGTGAAGGTTGGGTCTCATACAACTTTTAAAAATTGAGTTAACACTTTCACTTCTCTGTGTACTCCACATACCAAGTGTGAAAGCCATCTTCATGTAGCAAACTACCCACTTCTCCTTAATCAAATAAATGGATTTCAACCAAATATTTTCCTCTACATTATATTTTGAAAGCATTTTTCTCCAAGTACCCTTAAATTCATCTTCATTCTCATAACCATACACACACTTCTCAAAATCACTCAAGAAATATGATCCATCTTTCAAATAATTCCCCATATGTTTAATGACATTCTTCATTTTATGCAATGGCATAGCCCATGCTTGACATCAGGCATTACTTCACATAGTGCTCTGGCCATAGCATGGTCTTGATTAGTAAATATAGTTTGTGGCCTTAACTCTTTTTGTGCTTCTAAGAATGTCTCAAAAAGCCATATAAAGGAGTCAATGGTCTCATCATATAATAGACTAGCACCAAATATTACCCCGCCCTTGTGATGGTTGTAACATGAAAAGATAGCAAGGGGTCTATTCTCCTTGTTTGTATAATAAGTAGTATCTAGAGAAACAACCTCTCCAAATCAAGCATAGTCAATTAACATCTTTGCACCAACCCAAAAAACATTTGTCATTTTCTCCTCTGTGTCCATTTGATATGAATGAAAGAATGATGAATTATCAGCCAATTGCTTTTGAAAATATTGTAATAGGTACCCAGTTTCTCCATATGGCATTTCACATTGCCTCTTGGACGTTAAATAACTCTTTACATCTTCTCTAGTATAACCCAGATTTTCTGGACCTCCTATATGCATGCGTACTCATTAGACTAAATGATAATTTTTGCTTAAGACCAACTTCCTCTGCTACTTCTAATTCATAGGCTTGTACTTTAGTTATCCTTCGCTAGGATGCTAGCATATGCACAGTTTCCAAAAGATGAAGTTCATGATTGTGCTCATCAACAAGGTCAATAATTCTATATTTACCATCATTTGTAAGTGTGACTGTCATACTTGCTTTACATCCAGTTCTTGTCTCCAATCGAGGATGAATTGTTTCGTAATCTCATTTGTCTTGTTTTCTTACACCTTCCTTACAAGAAACATATCTATAGGATTTAATGAAGCCATCCTCATTTTTGTGAAAATATTGCTTTCTAACTTCAAATCCATTTTGGCCCCCATAGTTCATCCAAAATTGCCATGCATATTCAAGCTTGTCTAACTCAAGACCCAATTTCAAAGTGAGATTTGCATCATCCCATTAAACCTAAAAAAATTGAGAATAGAATTACTATATAATAACCCCTAAAATATGAATAAGTGCTTAAACAAGTAACATGAATATATAATATGCCCTAAAATATAAATCAGCACTTAAACAAGCAAAAAAAAATTCATTGAACAATACATCAATCTCATAAACATTCTCCAAGAATCTAACTACTCTAAATATCACCAAAACATTATTTCATTGTATAATATAGTATAAACTCAAACCAACACTACTGGTCTCTTATTCCTCCTACTCATTCCCTCTTCCTTTGGAAAATTTTTCAATCTTATAATGTCGTCCTCACAATATAACAAAAGGAGACAGAATAAAAACATTATCTAATAAAAACATTATCTAAGGATCAAGAAAACTTACATTATCAACCCAATAACAATTACACATATGGAAATTTGTCACTTCGTTAAATCTACCTATTTATGAGTAACCCTTCGCTGATTTTTTTTTAAGAAGCATAAAAAATTGGCTTTAAGAATGTTGAAAACCAAGAAAAGGGAAAATGATATACCTGATAGTATTATGGAGCCAATGTTGGGAAGGTGGACCACTATGAAGTTGAACCCAATTGAAGAAACTGATGAATACCCCTTAGCTTGCCAAACCATGCACATCCATTCATCCTTCCTTGAAACATGATGATGACTCTCGTAAGTTCCTTTACCTCCACCATCTAGCGAGAAAAAACCAATCCCTCCTTAAGTACAGCCAAAATATTTTTCCCGCCTTGCTACTCTTCTCCCTCTGTTTTTACCGCGTTGCTACTCTTTGGCATAAGGATGAATTAGATTAGCCAAACGCACCATTTTTCTAAATGCCTCCTCTCCTGTGTTGATAGAGTGAACGGCTGAGATTTAGTGGCAGAAGGATGGCAGCATACTTTTAGCAGGAGACACCCTCAGTCCGGGCGGGCCAAGGATTCAAACAGTCGCACGAGTCTTTTTCCCATGAATGAACCGAGGTGTGCGGTATGTATTAACTTTTTTAGTTACATTTGGTGCAATGGTGTTAGAAGGCTTGGAATTCCTGACTTTGAATAGGATTTCAGCAATCAGGTACAGGGACCTCATGGGAGAGAAAGCACACCACCACAAGAAACAACATGACCACAGGAAAAATTCAAAATCAGAGAATGCAGACGAGGTTTCCAGCGAATCTTGTGAGAATTCTTGTGCCGATTCTGTGGATTTATCGGACTTTACGAAATCATCAACTTCGTTTTCGTCTTCAACCTTAACTGCTTTGGCAGATTGGAATGGAGTTAGAGAATTGGTGGGAAGCAAGGATCTGAAGTCAACGGGATTATTGTGTGGCTTCTTCACTTAAAGAAAGTTCCATCTGAGTTTGACGAACCCATGCATGAGCTCTGGAGATATGTAAATGTGAAGAAATGGTCCGGACCGTGTTCAAAATTTGACCAATAATGAATCGAAAGTAGTGCTGATGGACGGAGGAGATTGTCGCCTGTACTTGGAAAGTCCAGCTGATGAACGGTAGAGATTATCGTTGGTGAAGCCTTCTATTTCTCTGTCTTTCTTTCCCATTTTTGTGCACTGTTTCTGGGTTTGAGCTCCTTCCTGTCGTCGAGTAGTGTCTAGACAATGTTGTGAAGTTCTTGATTGCTGGCTTTTCATTAAAAAATTCCACAGTTTGGAGTCTGAACAAACATAAAATATAGGTAAAACGCGAAATTTTTTTTGGATGACAAATAATATGGCAAGAATTTTTGCTTAAAAAAATCGATGATGTAATTTGAATATATGAAAGAAAAAATTAAAATTGTTCTGTGCTGAACATTCTGATATAATCTTTGTTTCTAATACCTTGGTATTACTTACTTTTGGATTTTTGGAATTCATCATTTATAAATGATTTTCAACTCGGTCTTTAAAATAGTTTCATCCATTGTTCTACTGTCACAATCATATGTCTTTATGTATATTATTTACTCCTTTTACTGTCATTTTAGTTATTCATTGCCATTCTTTATATATATTACTTAGCCAATACTAATATGCTTGCTCTATGAATCCAACATTCCTGGTTATACTTTGGTTCTTATTGTTGCCTATTTGTTTGAATGATAAATGAAGTTTATGTTTCCCTGTAGCAGGCAGGGCATGCAAAACTTCACCAATCAGATTGATATTATATTTGTTGTCTTGTGCTCTGTTTGGATTCATGACTATCACAAGGTACTTAATAAATGGGTTTCTTTGTTTTCTTTTTTCAGGCAGGAAACCTTGCTGCAGTCAGAACTGCCAAAAACAAGCACAAAGAAAGGTCTCCTACTTTAGCAAAGTGGGAAAGAGAGGAAGTTAAGGATAAGGAGAAATTGAATTATAAGCATAAGGATTTCCTACCACTGGTAAGCTAACTCTGTTGACAATATTCATATTTTGTATCTTATAATCATGCTGTGACTGTTATGAGAAGTGGTACCATTTCCTTTGTACTGGTTTCAGATATGTCTGCCAAAGCATGTGAGTACCATCGACTAAAAGTATCATGCTAATCAGCAGATTCTGAATCTGATAAGATTAGTTGTTGTCAGATGCTAATGCTCAAGGTGCTGAGATATCTGCTCACCATATTTCCTTGCTGTATTGAAGTTTATATTTTGTGGCCTTCCATCTTGATGCACCAACGAGGAAAATTTGGTTATACGGGGAAGAAATGTACAGGTTTGTGTGTTTGTTAATTCCCATTAATTACATGAACATTGAGCATTTAGTTTTTGTTTATTAGTTTCACTTTTTCATCTTTACTTTGTGGTATCTTCCTTAATTGCAAATATTTTTGGTCTCTTGCATTTAAATTTCTGTGTCTGATTAAACTTTTAAATTCTGGTATTTCCTCATTAGATCAACATTTAATTTTTAGTTTTAACCTATACTCTCTCTTAATAAGCTGAAAGTGCTCTATTTTTTTAATTACCCAACCTATGTAGACCAAATGAGTACCCTATTTTTAATGAACGTTTTGTTTTAGTTTGATTTTGGGTTTTTCTTTCATTCCTGATTTGTTAATACAGTGTTTTTTTTTTCCAAATTGAATGAGGATCTCCGTTTCTCTGATTATGCTACCTGGTATTGTATTCTTTTTTGGTTCTTCCTCTTATTATTACTCTTCATTCATGAACATCTACTTTGTATATTATCACTTTCTATTATACCAGTTAGTCTTGTATTTTGTTTGCAGTCTATCACATCAACAAAACTTGACATTTTCAATTTTATATCCGAAAAGCACAAAAAAGAAAGAAAATATGGCAGAGCAAAATTATTAAGGTAGTTTTACCAATTCTCGTTTTGCAATATTTGGTGTTATTATTTGTAAAAGATATAAGCAGGAAATTGAGGTTAAAGTTGTGGCTTAATTAATTTGGACAGTAGCTATGTTCCATACAAAATTTTAAGTGCATATCTTTGTTGAGGGATGGAATGTAGAAAAACCTTATTCTCTCTTATTTGAAGATGAAAAATTTATGTATAGACTATTGGACAGAGGCATGAACAGCCTAGCTTATATTGAGCTTGAGTTATTGTGCTCTGATTGTTGTCTGACTCTACAGGTTTTAGACAATTAGGTTCTACAGCAGCTGGTATATTATATTCCTTTGTTGATTGGGAAGAATCCTGTATATTATATATTTGCCTTGGAGGAATTCAATATATATCACTCATGTAGCCCTTCGCTCAAATATGGCCGTGGCTTGCTTTTGGCAAGCAAAGCAATGGACTTAGGCCTCTTAAAACTTAACTTTATACCCCCCCTCTTCTTCTCTACTCCAATACCAATTCCAATCCCAATTCCGTTAGTAAATTGTTATATTTTATTCATTCATTGTTGATTAATCAAAATAAAAACCTAGCTAGGAAATTTTTCTAATAGCCGCACAAAAGGTAATTATAAGCAAAATTGTACTCTAATTCCAAATTACGTGATTTAATAAATATCAACTATATTATAAGATAAATTGAATAAATTAAGTACGCTTGAAATGTTAGAATTACTTAATTATAAAACTTTAATAAATAATTTTGCGGCTTAGAAAGTTAGAAGAATAATATGAAAATAATAAGAGTTATATTAGGCCCCTCTAATAATTTTTGCCTAAGTTTCCAAAATTGCTAAATACGGCCCTGCGCTAGCTCAAATCCCATTGGTTGCTTCTCTGGGCATAAAAATAGGTAATTATGCAGTTTTTGTGGGTGAATTAGCTACTTTTGCTGTTACTTTTGTTAGCAGTCATTTTTCAAATGAAATTACTGGTCACTTGATTCAATAGCCTAGGATTTTAACATTAGTATATTGTTGTAGCTTATCGGAAAACTGAGAACCATACTTAATACTAATATACATGTCAGTTCATAGCTTCCCTAACAAAAGAGTCAGTGGGAAAAAAAATATATAGTTGTTAGGTGACACTGTCCAGATAAGGTGTTATGATGGAGCAGTTTCTTCATAATGTTACTCGTGGCAAAGCATGCTTGTATTCAAAGTGCCATTTTACGTATTAGATAAGCTGTGAAATAAGAAAATATAGAATGAGCATACTTGGTTGACTTTGGAATTTTTTTTTTTGTCAACGACTTTGGAATTTTTTATTCACTTTTCTTCTGTTTTATTTTTTTTTTCTAGAAATGACAGTTTTGGACAGGTTAGTAAACCCATGAGCAGTTGTTCCTGGAGACTATGGTTCTTCCTTTTTGGAAGAGTTTTCTACAGCTTATTTTAAATATATATATATATATATATATATCTATATGTAAACAAGAACATGTGTATGGCCTTGGAAGCTGCACATGCTGTTTGTGGAGGTTTTGTTTTTTCCCTCTGTTTATATATGATAGAAAGAGCTCCAATAAAGGGGGAATACGTGGCTAAGGACCGAAAGTTTGTGACTTGCAATTCGTACATGGCTATTTTTTTTTTTCCAAAAAGAAAAATTAACAAAATGGGTCACAGATTCTGAATTCAATATTATAACTTTATTTGTATGTGGGAGGGAGTCCTAATCACAGCTGTCCGCTCAAAAGAATGAAAGGGATTGTTGATTGATAAGCATCTTATCTCCATTTTGGTTGAGGCAAGAGAAGAAAGCAATCGCATTTCAGCTTTCATTTTTCCTACTCTTGAATCTTGACGTTCAAAGACGCACAGGTTGTAGGGGATGGATACAAAAGAGGAATTTATATGCAATATTTTTTGAATCTTAAGGATGTCCTACAACTAATAACATAGTAATGTCATCTCATGGTCAGATTAGAAGAAGCTACACTCAATCTTAAGGATGTCCTACCACTAATAATTTACTATTATGTGATCTTTGATTCATCCTAAATTGACCAACTTTATTGCACCAGCCAAGGGGAAGCGAGTCCTAGGGTTTGAACAATTTAAAGAGTCAATTGATGCACGAACGAAAGGATTACCCCAACCTAATGATGTTTCATGCAAAAAGACAAGTTAGGAAGAAAATTAGTTTCATACTAAAACCACAACTTACGAATAAAATTAGTAAATAGAGGGCAATGGGATATCTTAAAAGTTAAGTATGACCTGGGGTTTAGGAAAGTATCAAAAATCAGGTACTCAAGCCATATTAAATTTAATATGATATTAGTAGCATAATACCAATCCAATTACATCAAAATAAACTTTCTCAAATGAAATTGATCAAATTAAATCCAATGTCTAGTAAATAAATCAATTTTAAATTATAATCCTAGCATAAAAATTCAATCCAAAATCTAAAATAAATCAAAGTAGCCAAGAAGATAGTAAAAGAGTAAGATAATCTCCTTTGTAGACAATGAATCCAATGTTCCGCATGCCGTCTTCCCTATCTCCATTATAAAGCACCACTCCAACTCAAGCTACCATGATCGTGAACTCATACAAATTAGTGAAAGAGGAGGTAGAAATCAGTTCCAAATTATCATGTGTGGACTTGTAGGCTTTATTCCCTCTTGTAATTTAAGTCCTCTCTTAGCCCATTAGTTTGTCAACATATCCATGCCCAAAGACCTACCAAAAGATATAGCATAAAATAATCAAGACGTGATATATAAAACCATATAACATAAATGATATAAAATTTATGTCTAAAATTATAAAATCAATTCAAGCTTAATTTGGGCATGAATAATCACGAAATTTGGTTATCAAAATTAAGAAAAAAAACTCTCAAAATGATGCTAAAGAAAGCAAGAAAAAATACTATGAAAATAGTTAGAAAATAGGTTTTTAAGGAAAGTCGACTAAAATGTCCTTCTTTGACTAAACTTTGATTTGTTTTAGAATGGAAACCCTAATCACTATGATCAAGTTTGGTAACTCATATTAACCCTAATTAAGTACTATAAATGATAATTAGGTCATTAATCCAAGAATCATTAACGATAACTAAATATAATTTCAAAAGGGACCATAACTAGGGATATTTTGGAAAAGTGTAAAATGAGTTAATAGCATATAGAAATGGATCCAGCATAGATGAAAATCTAATCACATGGGATGGTTAATGACATTAAATGGATAATAGAATGGAAACTCTCCAAAAAAATCTCACCCAAACACATATAGAAAACCAAAATTTAATCACTAGAAAAGCCAAAACAAGCATTTAACTAGCTAATCAATGTGGACAATGTACTAATAAAAAAATTAATAATCAAATATATGGAGTATAATAAAATATTACAAAATATGCTTAAAATCAAGGATTTAATACATTTTTTCACAAAGTATACAAAATTGGTTAAAGCAAAAATGTACTAAAACACAAAAAATAGCCGAATTAATATAATAAAAATACTAGATTTCGTGGATAAAAACATAGTAAAATATGGTCATATCAATTCCTCCACATCTAGTTTTTGTACTTCAAGCAAAATAAAAAAAAAATCCTTGGAAAAACTTATGAAAATGAAAGAAAAACTAAGGAAAACATGAATTAGTAGAATAAACACACAAGTGCCAATCAATGTCATAACATCCACCCATGCAAAATAAGTTAACATGAATCACACAATTCAAATACCATGGCAAGAGAATTAATTAAGCTCTCCCAAGCTAATGGTCCTCACAAGAGAGTAAATCCATTTGTTTTTCCATTTTAGGTACTTGTGGGAAAGATTTTTGGTGCCTACCAATCTCATTAATAAATTTATGTTCATCCACCCCGAGATATATCGGTTGTTACTGAGGGTTTGATATCCTAAAGGAAGATCACCAAACAATCTCAAAATGTTGCAGTTGCGTTTAAGGCAAGGGCTAGTGAGTAGTTGTTATTTTTGCACCATATTGGTAGGGGTGAGTCACTTATTGTTAAATTTTCAAATGATAACTAGTTTTGTGTGAACTGCTTAATCATAATTTGATGAACTCATTAAAGAGTAGTGTGAGTGTAGGGTTGGGAGAGGAGTAATGTTTAGATTAGCTCCTGAAGAATTTTGGTGTAGTGCTAAGAAAGCCTTTTAATTTGTATTTTTTAATGCTTGTAATTGCTTTCTAAACTTCATGTTAAATTGTTCTTAGAACATTTTTAGTGAAGATCAACGGCATAAGAAAGAGAAGGGGAGAAGGATAACAGAGGTCTAAATTAATAAATTAGTAAGTTTTAAACTTATAAATATGAACTACTTCCATTATATTTATAGAAACAATGATCTTGTTCAAAAGTTACAAGTGGAATTCTAAGTTTGTTTTGGTTACAAGTGGTGTTCTAAATTTATCACTAGTAAAGTAGTAACAAGTGTTATCATATTTTTTATCATTTATTTTTATCTTTAAGTTTCAATTTTTTTTATTTTATTGAATATAAACTTGAATTCAGCATGAATTTATATAAAATATAAAATTCGTAATAAATTTAGGGTTCCTCAAGACAAAATTTGATTTAGCCTAAAATGTGGACTTAATAAGTCGTTAAACTTAATTTTCATTACTAAACAGCTGACTTAGGATTTATTTACAATTAAAATAAAATATTAGGCAATTAATTGTTAGTATCAAAGTAATATTACTCAAATTGTCTCAGTCAATGTCATGTTAATATCTAATATAAAATTTATCATGTTAAAAATATTTATTAAAAATTTAAACGGACCTTTCTACAATGATATGAAATAAAAGATATACAATATAAGAAAATATATTATTAGAAGACAAACTGGCACTTATCTTTGAACATCAAATATATATATATATGTGATAAGAAAATAATAACATTTTAACTAACATCAGGCTATTATGGTTTATACATATAGTAAATAAAGTTTTTATGCGATTGTCAAAAAATACAAGTTCTTTTTTTTACCCCCCTAGCCTTGAGTCTAAACTTAATACTCATTCCATTTCAATTTATAGTGCACTTTTAACTATCACACACAAATCAAGATAATAATTAGTAACTAAAAAAAATTTCCACCTTTTCCTAAATTACCCTCATTAGAAATGAAATATTTTAATAATAAACGAATATTTGGGCCTATTAATTAGGAATAATTTTGGAAAGAGAAAAAAATGCACACAAAGCAATCCATAAAATATACTATATTATGAAACATAAATTTATCAAAAAAGTGCATGGTATAGCGGAATCGGAAGGAATATTATTTACTGAATGAGTTAGAAAAATGTACTTTCTATTGACACATATGTATACAGTGCAGTATAAAGCCAGGATCATAACTATATAATTTTGTTTCCTTCATTTACTTGAATCTATTATGTATTGCAATATGATATTTACAAAATTTGTGAAGCAAAAATTTGCAGATAGCTAAGATTACTAAGAAGGTGCTACTGTTTTCCCACCATTCTTATTGGAAACATGTCGGGACTTCTACGCTTTGAGGAACCAAAAGCAGTTCTATTTTGGGATTAAGAAAGAAGGGTAAATTGGGCTTTGGGACCCAAAAATGAAAATATTTGGTTTTAGTACCAAATTAACTTTTTCTTAAAAAAAATCGATTCTAAGTTCCAAAAATTTGATGCTCATCCCAAAAAAAATTTTAGTTTCAAAAATCAAATATCTTTATTTTTTTGTCCTAAAACTCAATTATCCCAAAGAATCATTGATTAACAGGCACACCAATTTTGGGATTAGAGAATCTTCCTTTTAGTTTAAAAAAAAAATATTTCACCTTAGAGTCCGTTTGGTATAAAATTAACAAAGGGGATGGGATAGGGAGAAAAAAAACAGTGTTTGTTGCAATTGGATCCAAAATTTGTTTTGTAAGAAAGAAATGTGAAAGGAAATATATATTATTCGTGTTTGATATGAATGAAACTAGATAGCATAAAAATTATTTCCATAAAAATTCAAACTAGATAGGGAGTGAGAAAAATGTTTAAAAAACCAAAATGCCCCTAGATAAAAAATTGAAACGAAAAATCATAGAAACGATAAATATAACAATAATTTTAAGTAAATTTAAAAAAAAATAGTTGGTTAGAAAAAGTAAATTGGAAAAATAAATGTTATTATGTATGAATAATTTTTTTTTTTTGCATTATTAATTTTGTTAACTTACAAGTCTGAAATGTTAAAATATTATTTATATATAATTTAAATTTTAAATAGTTAATATTCAAGTAAAGATAATTTTGGAATAATAATTATTTTCTTAAAAATATACTATCTTTCCTCACATTTTCGAGGGGGAAAAAGACAATTTGATACCCCATATAAAAATATTTCCTAATAAAATTTTATTTTATAAATTCTCAACTAAGATAAACTGAATTTTTAACACGAATAAATTGAATTATCAACTAATGCTATTCATTTATAAATATTTTTATATAAGAATCTCAAATTGTCTTTCTCCTTTTTTGAGAGGCTTTCCTTCTCCCTCAAATAAGGTAAGCTTCCCACGCCTCATTTGGTTTGAGGCAATCATTATTGTTTACTAAAGAATAGAATATAAGTCCATCAACTAGCAATGTTTGGTTGCTGCTCCACTTGGAGCACTCCATTCCAGCGGCAATAGGGATTTCTTGTGCAATGGTAATGATGATTCCATTAGATAGAGGATGATTCCATTAGATAGAGGGTGGATGGAATAGCCAAGCATTTATGGAATAATGGATAAAAAGACTAAGGATCTGTTTGCTTCATAGAAAGAGTGGGAATGAGAGGGGATGAAATGGAATATTGAGCACTGTAAGTATGTTTGGTGTAAATATGTTTGGTATAATAGCAGGGAAATAATTAAGAAACAAATTTATTATTTATATTTTATTAAATAAAAATAAAACTTTTTGTTTTTCTCATCTTTCTTCAATCTTCCCTTCTCCGATCCAGAGGAGGAAAAAAAGCCAGCTAACGCAGTAACCAGAAAATCCATCTCCTCCTTCTTCAATCTTCCTCGTCCTCCATCCAGTTCAAAGGCCAAAAAAACAAAAAGGCAACAAACACAGTAACTTATTAGAAAATTGATCTTTCTCCTGTTCTTCATCTCCTCGTCATCGCTATAAAACCAAGAGCAATAACCCAGAAAATAAAGGAGTATTTCCACTTAAACTTTTAAGAACATTTCCACTTTCAAACCTGCTTCATTTGATTCGCGTGGGATAGCATAGCATCTACCGATTGAATCGCATAGACATTCAATATAATGCCATCTATTACATGTAAATTACCAAATTGTCCTGTTACCTAAATAGAAATTCAAGATTTCCCTGCCACCTAAGGGAGCCATGAAACATGAATTCGAACTCTGACCTCTTTAAGGTGAAGATATCCACTATAACCCACTTTTTGTTAACGTTGATCTCCTTTTTTTAATGTACAAAATATTATGTGTGTGTGTGTGTGTGTGTGTATATCACTTTATTTAAAATATTTTGATAAATTAAGGATGTTAAAATTGAATATTTTCTGTTCTTGAAAAATAGATGTAAAAGATAGTTTTAATAATTAAAAATTAATAACAATATTTGGAACATTATTATTTAATCAGACATAAAAGTTCATTCTTTTTCAAGACATATCAAGCATAATTATCTCATTATTTATATTTTCATTAACTTTCTCATTCCTCCGGTCAAAAATTAAAAAAAAAAATTTGTCAATTTTATTCCCACTTCCATTTTTATGGAAAGTATTCCATAAACGGGTCTTGAATAAGATCACAGAGTTGAAGACTTTGGGCCAACAAGAAGTCGATTCTAACAGATAGAGTTGTTGTAGGTTTAGAATTTTCACTGAGATTCACCCAAAAAAAAAAAAACACTTTTCTCTTAGATAGTGTCTCTCTAAGACCTATACTTTCCTTCTTTGTGAGTTTAGAAATTTTTTCTGTCACTGTCGATACTATTATGACTTAATTTTGTAGATTGTATACTTACATTTATTATTTATAATATATTGCATCATTTTTAAGTTTTACCCAGGTTTTATGCAGTAGTGGTTGCATGAATCAAAACATGCGAAAAATAAATGGAAAGAACAAAGATTGCACAAAATCTTAGAAGTGCACATGTTTTCTAAATTGTGCAGCTAGATATAGATAAGAATGAAGGAATATTGATACCTATTGTTGATTGTGTATATTTTAGATATATATATATTAGTCCTTTGGTATGCACATCCAAATCATATTGGTGAACTGTGTATTGGATGCAAGCCATACTACAAATCAAGATTTTAACAATTTTCGTAGAATCCAACTTATTGTTGAATCGATATATGTATGGATTCATGATTTGGTACATGTTTGATTTAACTTTTCCATAATTGATTATGAGAATAATTAATTATGTCAAAAATGAATTATGTTTGCATGTTTTTAGTTGAGAAGTAATTTTGAAAAAATAAATGTGCTTGCATCTTGGGGTCTAAGTGATTATTGGGTAAATAATAAGAAGAAAAAATGAAATAAGTGATTATGAGAGATGAAGTGATTATGATACAACAACAACATTAGTTTTATCCCACTAAGTGGGTTCGACTACATGGATCATACGATGTCAATGGGTTAGGTGAAATGATTATAACAAATAAAAAAAATTAGTTTCTTATTTAAGGTATAATTACTTATTAAAATCTCTAATATGTTTGGCAACTTTTTAAAATAAGTAATTATTTCTTTCCATAATCACTTATGAGGAGAATCCAAACTTGCTATAACCAATATACACAATCACTCAATTTATTTTAAGTAGTACTTACGATAGTAAATTTGTTGTTGGAAAACACTACTAAATACTATACTTTGTTCAGCAGTGATAATGTGTATTTTCATTTGTTTGTTTGTCCATTGTTAAGGATGTGTTTTGGAAAGATAATGTCAATTTGAGGACTCAACGTAAGTTGGGAAAAAATATCATATATTTTTTATAAGATATGTTTATAGGTGAGTTTAGTTTGGAAGGAAAAAAAAATGGAAAGGTTTTGTTGTTAGCTCCTTGAAATTTAAAAGTATCTTACTCAATGTTGTCAGAACCGGACATGGACATTGAACCAGATAAGGCACTGGTTAAAGATTCAATGGTTCAACCGAGATCGAATCGGGGTCAGACCGGTAGTGATTAAAATAATATATTTAAAACAAATAATATAAGTTTAAACAAATTTTATAACTTAATTAAAATCTAAAACTAAATAATATTGAATTATTAATCTATCATTCACCACAAATAAATTATTAATAAGTTTCATAACTCAATATTTTAATTTAAATAAGTTAATATTCATCTATAATCATATTTTGAGTTCAAAATAATAAATTAATAATCTATTATTTATTATTTATTAAGTAAATATATAATTTTTAATAATTATATATCATAATAATGCTTATATAATATTATAATATATAAAGAAAACATATTTTGTACTAAAAATGATGTTATTTTATCTTAAAAACTAAAAAAAATATTTTTAAAAAATTTGAAAAAAAAAATACAAAACTGGTTCAAACCAGTTCAGGATCGGTGTAGAACCGGTTCTATGGTTCAAGGCTAGTTTCACCGGTTCTTGATTGGTTCTCACCGATTCTGTAATATGCTCAAACCGAACTAGGCATCAGTTCCTGGTCTGAACGTTCGAACCGGCCAGTCCAGTCCGGTTTTAATACTATGATCTTACTAGTTTATATTATGATATGAATAGTAGTATGTATAGGAAAGACATTAGTTTTTAGATTGTAAATTCCGATAAAATGCTGTCTACGATTTTAGGGGGAAAAAAAAAGGTTGTGAGCCCAGCCCTATATTGTCAGCCCAATTCCCTACGAGAAGTATTTTTCTAGTTCTATTGGTTGATCCATTTATGATGTGGTAATTTGCTGCTTCTAATGGACTAACATAGTTGCTACTTGTCATCTGGTTTCAGTACATTAATTGCTGGCGCAAATGCATTAGGCCACTGTAATGAGCACCTAAAGCTGATCATTGATCTAAATCGTTCACATTAAAATTGGATAAGCTCATCATTAATCTAAATTATTCACATTAAAATTGAATGATTCAGATTTAATTTAATTTAATTTTATTATTATTTTTAATATATTTTTATTTTTTGCTAGCAATATATTTTTATTTTATTAGATGCAAAATGTAAAATAAAAATAATTTTGTAACTATCACTTTTTAAAAAAAATGTCATCATTTAAAAAATTAAAATAAAAAAAATTTATATCTTAACCATCCAAATTAAAACTAAATTATTCAAAATTTGTAAGAATGATGAATATTGGATGCTCATCACTCTAAGGTGCAATTGCTAATTGTTTATGGTTGGTTAAAGATATTGATAAGTGTTGTACAAAAGAAAAAGGATATTGATAAGTATCATCAATATTTAAATTACACTCCCTCTTATTACTAATACATATAAAAGCCCTTTCTATAGGATAAATATATATATATATATATATAATTTAATAAAGTATTAATATGTGATTTTCGTAAATATTCTCAATAATTTTAATTTTTTTAAATATTAATGTGGAATAGAGATTAATAATTTTTATTAAATATATTTTAAAAATTTCATAACAATTTTTTAACAAAATCAAATTTTTTAATTATTTTTAACCACATTTTATAATTTATATAATTTAATTAAAAGAACTTATAAAAATGAATAGTGTAAACTATTCATATAAACTATTTAAATGAATAGTTTTTCGGAAAGTTAAAAAAAAAAAGCATAGTTATTTGGATTTGGGATAGGATTTATCTGTTGTCAAAATATTTGCGTAATGTTTTGACGGCTGTGCAGGCACTAGTTATTATTATCGTGGAACTAAAAATCGAATCTAATCAATCAGTTCAATTGATTTAATCAAAAATTGATTTCTAGCTTAGTTCAGTCTCAGATATAGATAGGAGGGTTTTTGAATGGGTCAAGAACCAATTGAAAACTGATTTGAACTGGTTTGAGTTTTTTTTATTTTTAAAAATTTTTAAAGTATTTTTTAAAATAAAATAATATTATTTTTAGTACTGAATAATATTATTTTTAGTATAAATTTTTTCTTTCTATATTATAATATGTTATAAATATTATTATGATACATAATTATTAATAATGATAAATTTATTTAACAAATAATATGAAAATAGAATATCAATTCACTGTTTTGAATTCAAAATATAATTATAAATTAATATTAATTTGTTTAAATTTTAATATTATATTGTAAAAGTTATTAATAATATTTTTAATTTTTTATATATTATTAAATTTATTTTTTAACCTAGAATAAATGCTAATTTTATGATCATGGATAAATATTTTTTATATTTTTTATCTATTTTATTAAAAATATATTAATTTATTCACAACCGGTCCAACTCCAATCCAACCACTGAATCTCAAACCGTTATCTCATCTGGTTCAATGGCCAATTCAATTTTTAATACTTTGATTATTATTGTGCCACAAAATTAATGATATAAACGAGTGTGTCCATTTTTTTGGCTGATCTACATAAATAATCACAATATTTCAATTTATAAAATACTTTTAATTATTAAGAGTGATAATTAAATATTAAATTTTTTTCTTATTTCATAAATTATCCTTATTTAATATGATTAACCTATAAATTAAACTTCCAATATTAATTCAATTTCATTTTTTTAAGAATATTTTAGTTAAAAAAATTTAAAACACTATTTAATTTATAAAATATTTTATATTAAAAAATTTTAATTTTTATAAAAATACCTTGTATAACATCAGGAAGTATAAATTTTCAAAATGTCTTTGTACACTCCCTGGGGGGAAATTTGAGCTTTATCCTATAGAGAAAAAAAAAAAAGGTATTTTCCAGAGCACTATAGCATCAAGAAAATTTACCGCAACGATATACAATGGCAGAGTGGTTTATTTTTCCAACGCTCTGACCGAGAAATCGGAGTTGTGCTTATCGCCTTGTGGAGTTTTTTTTTCCTTTTTTTAAAAAAAATTGGATTTTGAAATCAAAATAAAAAATATTTTTTTAAAAAAAATTATTATAGATAAAAAAAATTCAATTCTTACAAAAAAAAATAACTTTAATTCTAAAAACCAAATATTTTTTTATCCCAAAAACTAATTATTTCTTTTTTCTTTTAATTTTTTAAACATAGGTTTGCCGCCATCCCCCAACGGCCTATAGCCTTTCCTGACTCCTTTTTCCGTACTTCCCCTCCCCCCATATATATATATTTATTTATATATGAATGAATCTATAAAATTATAATTAAATACATAAATATTTAAAATTACTTAAATAAAATTATTTAGTATCAAATGTAACACGTTACATTTGCATTTTTAATATTAAAAAAAATTTAAATTACATAATTTTTCTTTTAAATATTTGTATTTTGTTTTAGAATATAACACAAGTCAAATATATATTTTATTAACTTTAAAGTTCTGTATTTTTCTAACATATATAAATGTATAAAATTTCTCTAAAGAATATAATATACAATAAATATTTTTAGGACACAATAAATATATATAAATATAAATACTTTTTTATACTCAATAGAGTATGGGCCAAACAATATTAAGAAAATGTTAAACAGAACAATAAGATAAACAAAATATTTAAATGAAACTACTGACTTTTTTTTTGTATTATTAGCAAGTCTCAAAAAAATTATATTGTTATATAACTCTTTTATTTTAGCATCAAGATCAAGAGTATCTCTAATTGATAATTGATAGTCAAAGACTAATTTCTTATATAAAAATCATCGAATTGAATTTTACCTCTTTTAATAATATTTTTTATACACACAAATAAGAATTGAATTCAGAATAATATGTTTAAAGGGTCAAGTTATCTAGCAACAATATTAAAATCTTATTAGTTAACTCTTTTTAATGGTGGAAATAAATTAAATTAGATTATGTTTTAATTAAACAGGTCAGGTCTACATTGCAAGCCTAGAGCCTAAACTTGGACTATTAACCTATATAATGCTTATTTTTTAACTCAAGTTTAAACCTTCTAAAAATTTAACCTAAAAGCTATTTAAAGTCATGATAAATATGATACCTTAAAAAAATAACAGCTCTAATTAAAAAACCCAAAGAAAGAAAAGTTATAAGTTTTCAAACTTGAAACTTTTAACCACCAAAACGAATGGCCTAACTCTAATTAAATGTTAACTCTCACTCTCTCCTAATGCAGCCATATCAGTCGTTTTCCCCTATTTCCTTGCTGTATTCATCACTGTAATGATTCTTCGAAGATAATATAAATGCCCTATTTGAGATAATGAATGTGGGATAATGATCCATTGATCTGTGCACTCCAAAATATTCATTGACTAACCGATGACACCTTACACCATTAGTTTATATAGGACTATAATTTCCTCGTTCATATTGAAACATTAATTAAAGAAACCTGCTCGGACTTTTTTATTCAAATACAATAAATAGAAAATATATATATATCAATATGCAACATTTTAAAAAATATTTACCTAAATACTACAAATCTGGATGTTCTTTTTTTTTAAAGCAAATTGGAACCTCTTAGACCGATTTATGGAAATGGGTCTGGCAAGTCTCTCTTTTTTTTTTAAATCATATGCTTGTGATTGACACACTCAGTCTGTCCCTTTTTTTTTTTTTTTAATTCAGTGAAGTCGGACTGTGCCAGACTTGTTACGTCAATTTGATTGAGGTAGTAGTGTTATATAATTTTTTGTTTGAAAAAAAGTTGCATGGGACAATGTTGATTAACACAATGCTACCCCATGCAGCATTAACTGACAAGTCAGGCACGCCTAGAAGTATCCATTGAATGCCAAAAAAAAATCACACTACTCTCCCATTATTGTATTTAAAGCCCTTCAGCCTTTTCCTTCATTCCCTACATTCATTTTGTAAGCTTAGCTTTTAGTCTTCTTTTCTTTCCTCTCCTTTGTTATTATTTTTTTGAAGAAAATATTACTGTATCATGCAATTCATGAGCTTCTTCTCAAGTGGAGAGATCTCTAAAAAGTCTTTATCCTCATCCTCACTTATTTTTTTTCTAATTTTCATAAAGCAAGTATATTAATTGGTGGAGCATTTTTTTATAATATTTAAATTTATATTTAATATTTCCTGATTTATATTTTTTTCAATATCTAGGTTGTTTAAATCTTGCTCCATTATATTATTTTGCTATATTATATTACATGTTAAGATTTTTTTCCCAACAGTCAGCTTTAAATGTTAATTAAACTATCCTTATTCTTATTCTTGATTTTCTTGTTGGGATGTTGAGTTCTCATTAAAACAGGCCAGCATTAAACATTAAAATTATTTATTATTATATAGTATCTAGTAAGATTGTCTCTTATATATGATATAATGATCTTTGGATTTATAGTCTATAAAACATATATATAAATGTGTCTGAAATATATTTATTGAACTATATTTTCTTAGGAAAATTAAGCCAAATACTACTTATAAAAATTATATGCCAAAATACTGCAAAAGAATTTAACAAAATACTATACTTACACAATATTCAATTTTTTTGAGCTTTGTTCATTATTCATTTTGGTTCCACCTGAGTTAAAATCCATGTTTTCATAGCAGGTTGGTCGCGCGCGGCCTGACCCTCCCAACCCCATTTTTCATTCTCTCTCCCACAAAGCCCCCTCCCCTTTTCTACGCAAAAAAAAAAAAAACAGCATATATATATATATATAATATTATATATCAAATATATATATTAAAAATATATAAATTATAAATTATATTAATAAAATTTAATAAAAAATAAATATATTTATTTTTAAAAAATAAAAATGATAAGGAACATTTAAAAAACAAATAGCAGATCAATTTAACAAAAATAAATTTTAACTAATTAAATTAACACTAAAATTTATATAAAAATAAATTAAAAAATAAAAATGATGATTAAATTAAATAGTAGATGGGTGAAAAAACTTTTACCCATGTCTAGTTTCAACATGTATATATATCAAACATTTGTCAGAACTTTTCAACTTTATGATGAGTGAAAATGTATAATACAAAAAAAAAATTATATTAAATAGTGTTTTATTTTATACAATTTTTTTAATAAAAATAATTATAAGGCATAGAAATCTGCTATCAAAATAACTATATTTATTAATAAAATTTAAATTTATTATTTTTTTGGCTGTGTGTTAATTTAACTTGAATTTTTTAATGTAATATACATAAGAGATAATAATTTGAACATTTCTTAAAAATAATGTGATATGAACATATTTTTTATTCAAATATTTTTGTATGAGAACAATATTTAATTTAAATTAAAATATTTTATCAAAATATTGAACAACCATTTTTTGCCAATTTTTTAAATTAATAAATTCACCATTAGCTTCTAAAAAATCTTTTATAGGCTAATGGTGAATTATAGTCATAAATTGTGATATATCAAAAAAAGTTGGATTATGAAAAACTAAATTATAGAAAATGTTAAAAAGTAATTTTATTTAGGTATTAATATTGTCCTTTGTTATATACTTATTATTGGCATACATTTAATAAATGTAATAGATATAATATGAAACAAATAAATTATACATTCAATTAAATAAGTAATTTCATAAGGAAAAAATGATTTTAATTTGAGGATTTAATAAATAAAATGTAGGTAGGGAAAAATATTTTGTATTGATGGTAATATTATTTTTGTGTGCATTAATAATTTTCATGTTCATAAGTAAATAATAAACAATTTTATATCATAGGAATAATAATGGACAATAAAAAAGAATAAGTTTATATATATATATATATAAATGGACAAATTTTTAATGGTCCTAGCGAGGTAATATTTGAGTCTAATAGTATAAAAATGATAAGTATTGATTCAAATATTAACTTGATGCAATTAAAGCAAGTTATCGGACAAAAGTTTCAACTTCCTTCGAATCAAATTATGTCAGATTTGGTATATAGATGTCCAATATACATAAATCCACTACTGATAATGTATTCTAGCAAAAGATTTTGACATACAAAGGATGTAGCAAATAAATTCATGATATTCAATTCAATTAACATGAGCAGAGTTGTATGCACATACTTCAAATGTGGAAGTTGATGACTATCTTGAATCACAACCACTAAAGGATTATATGACATATACACTCTCATCGAATAGCAATCAAGTGGATTTAGTAGAACGGGGATTAAGGAATAGTATGCACTTGGAAAATTTTCATCCGTTTAATCCTTGCCCAGATGTCGGCAATACTATACCATTATATTCACTTCACCCAACCGAGAATATTATAGATAACTTTAAGAATGAGTATGAGTGATTCTTTAATAAATGCCAGTGGTGAGAACAATAATGATGACAACGAAAATGAGGCTAGTGTGGAGAATTATGAGGGTGGTAACAATGTCTCAAACCCAACATTGCATATAAATGAATACGAAGAGCATGCAACTAATTTCTTTTCACATGTAAATTTACGATTAGCTTTGGATCTTGAGTTTTGTAGAATTGGAGATATTTTACTTCTCAATAATAGTCAAGAGTTTTCAATTAGCCAAATTTTTAATAATATTCATGTTCTAAAACTTGTAACCAAACTTTGCCCTATCCAAGTTCATCATACATTCAACGTGTATCATTCAAGTAACAAATATAAAGAATATCAATGTATAAACTATGGAGCTAGTTGCAATTGGAGAATAAGGCATGTAGAAAACGAAATGGAACAAATTGAAAAGTCACAAGATATGTGAGGTCTCATACATATTTAGCTATATCATTAACTCAAAATCATTTTAAGTTGGAAGCTAATGTCATCTCATCTTCTATAGTGGCGATGGTGATTGATCAATCAGATGTTAAAGTTTCTCAAATAATTGAGCAAATGCAATCGATGTTTTGATACACCGTGTCATACAGAAAAGTATAGAAGGCAAAGCAATTAGCACTTGTTATTACCTTTAGTAATTGGAAGAACTCATACTCATTACTACCTAGGTAGTTAGTTGCTGTCCAACATTTCATGCTTGGGTCATACATTAAAATTTCAAGCAATTCATGTTCACAAACCAATTTTAAAGGGCAATTAGTTGACATGTTTAAGCTTGTTTTTTGGGCATTCAAACCATATATCGATACATTCAATCATCTAAAACCCATCATTCAACTTGATAGAAAAACTTTCCTGTATGGAAAATATAAAGGCATACTACTTATAACGATGAACAAAAAACTGGATTAGACCAGCTGGTTCGACCGGGAATCGGCCCCTGGTCAGATCTGGTAGCAGATGGAAACTAGGAGGTTTTAGAATCGGTGGGAACTGGTCAAGAACTGATCAAACTGGACAAAAATTGGTATAAAACTAGTACAAAACCGGTTTGAACCGGTCTAACCCCTTTTTTTTTAATTTTTTTAAAAAAATTTTAAATATTTTTTTAAAATAAAATAACATTATTTTTAGTATTAAGAAGCATTATTTTTAGTATAAATTTTTTTCTTTCTATATTATAATATGTTATAAGTATTATTATAATACATAATTATTAATAATGATAAATTTACTTAACAAATAAGATAAAAATAGAATACCAATTAACTATTTTGAATTCAAAATATAATACTAAATGAATATTAACTCATTTAGATTTTAATATTTGGTTGTAAAACTTATTAATAATATTTTTATTTTTCTATATATTATTAAATTTACTTTTTATCCTAGAATAAATGTTAATTTTGTGATCATGGATAAATATTTTTTATATATTATTAAAAATATATTAATTTATTCACAACTGGTCCGACCCCGGTCTGATCACTGAACCTTGAACCGTTGCCTCATCCAGTTCAATGGTTGGTTTGGTTTTTAATACCTTGACTTATAACCATAACACATGATGGTGACATCAATGTTGTACCACTTGTATTTGTTGTTGTTGAGAAAACAAAAGGTGCTTGGGCATAGTTCTTATATCACGTGTGCACATGTGTAAATAAGAGTAGAACCAGGATATATTTAATTTCTTATAGATATCCTTCAATCATGTCTGCTGTTGCAAATGAATGTGTTGGATTGCAAGCAGCACAAGGATATCATATTTTTTGCCTACAACATATGGCCACTAATCTCTATAAAGAACATGAAATGAATTGGTTGAAGGATAAGATCATAAATATTGGTGAGTGTCAATTGTCTTGTTCATATAAATTAACATGTGATTATGAAATTAGTAGCTATAAATTTCTAATTATTTGTAGGCTATGCAGATAAGTGACATTATGTTAACCAACAATTGTGGAGGACTACCAATAAGTGGTAATACAAATTTAGATTAAGCTGATGTTTGTCATATGAGACTTAATATTATGTCACCTGTAGAGTATATATATGGATAAAGGATACCAATTACTTGGCTGACAAAACAATTTCCCAACCTCGATGATGATGCAGATGAATTACAAATACAAATATTCGCTTATGCATACATATTCTGGTTGATTGGTGGATTTCTAATGCTGGATAAGTCAAGTCATAAAGTTTATTTAATGTACCTCCCATTGCTTTGGGATCTGTCAAGTGCTTTCTAATATTCTTGAGGATTTGCAGTATTGGTGCACTTATTTAAAGAATTATGCAATGCTACAAACCATATGGAGTATGGGATAGGTGAATGTATGACATTACTTCACCTCTGGGCATGTGATCATTTTCCAATGTTAGCACCATAATGATCTCCGCCAACAAATCCACATACAAATATCTATCCTCTCATACCACCATTGAAATTTAGGTATGTTTATTTTACACTCAAAGTATTTGATTTTAGCTTATTAATTTAATCATACAAATTTTAATAAGTGCATTCATGTTATTATAGATGAAAAAATGTAGAATAACAACCTTGTCCAACTCAGTGAGTGCTACATACTAATAGGAAGTTGCTTGATGCAACAAGGGAGAAAAACATAGTTTGACAGCCTTATAATCTCCAATAGTGCGGCAATTAATTCCAATATATTACCTAGTGTCACCATAAATTTGGTGAGCTTTGGTCCCCCTAATATACTTCCATATAATTGAATGGCATCATCATGATTATGTGCTTAGGTAATTTAGTTATCAACAACCAATACTTATCACCTTAGTTTGTTTGGAGAATTGCCACACAAACCAACTAAGAGGAAGAATATAAAAAAATTGGATTCAAAAGCATGTGGACAATAATGAGTTATGGTTTGGTGGCATAATGCTATTGTTTAATCACTTGTAACACATGAGACATTAGATCGCACATCTGAGTACATGCGATGGTATTGTAGACACACTCGACAGTGGATCTACTCAACTAGTGCTGCAATTAGTTTTGCGGTAAGTATCTAAAATCATAGTATTTATTTTGTTTTATATGGATAGTGTCATTACCTAGTAATGTTTTATTGTTGATTTCATGTCGATGGAGCCGATGAATTGATTCAATTAAGTATTCAAGACCCTTTTACTAATGCCAACTAGGAAATATCAATAAAGGGTTATACGGGATCAACAAAATATTAGAATAACGTTAAAAGAACAACACTACATCATGATTCCTCAGCCTGCTCCACCTGCAATTGAGCTACCATGTTTAGTGATTGCCCAAGATATACCAAGTAAGCGACGTGGTGGCTATTTGTCAACTTAAGCACAACATATTCAGATAAAATCAAGATGTGGCACGGGAAGTCACTATGTATAAGGTAAACAATTTTTTCCCGTTAAAGAAAAAATTTATCTTTAATTATGGTAAAAATTTGGCTTTATTAATTAATGTTGAATAATTACTAATTAATTTGTTAAAATAATTTATGTTTAAAAATTATTTTTTATTATGTATAAGCTTTTAATTATTGTATCTATTATACTCAATTATTAATTATTACCTAACAATTATTGTTATTAACAATTACTATAATCATTACCTAATAATTATTAATCGTTAACCAATTTACATTATAATTAAAAAAATGCGTCAGTTGGGGAAAAACGTGATTGAAGGTATTATATTAAAAAAATCGTGACTAAAGATCACGATTTGCATTATAATAAAAAATGTTAATACAAATCATAACCTCAGTTACAATTTGCATTATAATAAAAGAAAGGTTAATACAAACCGTGACCTCAATTCACGATTTGCTTTATATTAAAAAAAAAACTTATGGACAAAGTGTGTCTGAGTATTCCAATTTGTCTGTGTATTATATTTTAAAAAAAAAAACTAGAGATTGCAAATCGTGATGTAATCTTACAATTTGTATTATTTTATCTAAAAAAAAATTAAACAATATAAAATGTTATCTAACAGTACCATTTCAAATATAATATTTTAATAAAATCTTTCAAAGTTATAGTATTAGAATATTTTCTTTTTTTTAATTTGTTGCATGTCGCTCAATTTCCCAACCTGCTCTTTTCTACCATCTATAAAAGAAAAAGCTCTAACTGACGATTCTGACAAAATTGCTTAAACGGGGATTTGAAATCTTGCAAGCCGACCATAACCTTCAAGCTTGATTGACATACTACAAGGTCATAAGCTTGATTGACAATATGGATTGGATTTACTGTTGACATTGAATTATTGATGGTTGAATAATCAAGGTAACGTTAATTTAGACAATAACTTAAGGAGGGAAAAATGTACTCAGGTTGTCCAATGGCAATGTAAAGTGGCTTCATCCTCACATGAGGGAACTGTACGATTATGGTCCGTTTGGTTGTCTGTTGGTTAAAAATGAATTTTAGTAGAATTTATTTTGTAATGTAGTTATAATAAAAACTAGTTTTGAACTAATGTGTTTATATTTGAATTATTTATTTAAAAATTAATTTTAACAAAACTTATAATTTTTATTCAAATTGAGTTTAAACTCTATCTCATGATTAATTTAATTTACTTGAACTAAAATTTAATCTTCATTTATTTAATTGAGAATTAATATATCCGATATAATATTTTCTTATAAGTTATAGTCCATGAAAAAAAAAATTTTGAATGGACATTTTAGTCATTAGATAAAACAAATTTTATGAAAATTTTATTTTCTTATTTTTTTTTATTTTTTCTCATTTTTATTAGTTTATTTTTATGTGACTTTAAAATAAATATAAATAGGAATGAAGAAGTAGAATAGAGAAGCATGGAGAGAATCACTTCTTCTAAAACTTGGTTTGAGAAAAAAAAATAATTTTGAGACAGAGAAGTAAAATTTGCCAAATATACAAACAAATATATTAAACTTGATTTTTTACCCAAAACTTAGTTTAAGAAGTGTTTCCAAAACATGCCTATGTATGTTAATTAAAAGTGTTAGATATCAGAATTCAAAAAATGAAAGTCCCAAATTGATTATTGTACAACAAAAAAAGAGGTTGGAGAGTCTATAAGATGTAAGGAGTGGATATCTTATAAAGTGAATTTTATGGGCTTTCACACCATGAAAGTTGGATTAAAGCATTTAATTTAATATACTTAAGAGTTTGTATAAATAACGTTATAAGTAATTTAATAAAATTAATTTGAATAATATTACATTATATATATAAATAAACAATAACAATAATTTGAGTAAGCTGGCCTATCAGGCCTACAGGTTAGGTTAGGTCCTCTGTTAATAACGGGGTTTATTTGTTCGATGCAGGGATAAACTTTTCTACCTGGCCACATGAATCGACACCTAAGGGTAATAATGTAATTGCAGACTATAATCGCTTGCACTCACTGTGAAAAGAATTTTGACTGATGACAAATTTTGCAAAACATTGCTAAATGATAAAGCTTGCAAAAGAGGAAATCTATAGAGCGGAAAATGTTATCAAGTCTAAAATTTTAGCAGTCCATATGAGTTTTCTGATACTACGTCAGCAAGAAGTTTTGTAAAATAAGTTTTGCAAAAGGAAGAATTGTAAAAAAACATAAAAAAATTAAAATATAAGGGAAATGAAATCAAAGTTCACGTCTGTTTTTAAAGTAAATTAATTTTTTTTTAAATAAACTTAAAAATTTCTAAATCAAAATAGAAAGTTTTTTTTACTCTTAGTATCAAAAAATTATATCATGGCTTGAAAATTTTCTCAATTCACTTGAAAAAATTCTAACCTATTTTAGAAATGACTGAATTTTGGTCTCATTTTTTAATTTTTTTTTATATTTTTCACAATTCTCCTTTTTCAAAAAATTCTTTCTCTATAAATTAGTAGTTGGTTTCATGTGTTATATGACATTTGAGACGAGTCAGGATGAGTCTCCTCATAAATTAGTGGGGATATATATGTAGGTATGTATTAATTGCTTCAAATATTTAACAATATCATTTATACCACACAATACTTTCTATCTCATATTTTTATAAATCAATTATACACGTCACATATTTTAACCAAAAAAAGCAAAGCATGCCTCATATCTTTATTTTGTCTTTTAATCAATTATGACCCTATTCTACTAACATCATAAATTTTATTCTGTGTCTTGGGAAGTTGGTCCTTTGCACATCATAAATTTATTTTCTATCTTGGAGAAGTTGGTCTTTTGTATCCCCAAAAAGAAAAAAAAAAAGAAAGAAAGAAAGAAAAGTTGGATCTCTTTTCCTTCCCATTCATCCATTACTATTTTCTCTGTCTTTTTGTTCCAAATTACTATTCTCTCTCACAAGTACTAACGTTTCATCCTTTCTCTTTTGGTGCGGGAACCAAAAAAAAGTCCTCTCTCAGTCTCTCTTAGCCTCTAGCAGCAAACATCCCACTCCACCGCTAAGGATACGTTTCGATTTCAATTAGTTAAAATTTAGTTTTAGTAAAATTGGTTTTATAATATATTTATAATAAAAATTAGTTTTAAACTAATATATTTATATTTAGATAATTTATTTAAAAATTAATTTTGATAAAATTCATAATTTTTTAAATTAAATTTAAACTTTATCCTATAATTAATTTAATTTACTTAAACTAAAATTTAATCTATATTTATTTAATTAAAAATATAATATATCTGGTGTAATATTTTCTTACAAGTTATAGTCCATAGAGATTAAAATTTTGAATGAACATTTTAATTATTAAATAGAAGAAATTTTATGAAAATTTTATTCTTTTATTTTTTTCATTTTTTCTTATTTTTATTGATATATTTTTATTTGACTTTATTTTATTTGATTCATCTTACCTTCTTTTTCATCTAATTTCACTCTATTAAATAAACCTTTAATGCTTCAACTCGATCTCTAGGAACCGAATTGCTTCTAGCATAACTCCGTTTTTGGGCAGTTTCACTTCTCAACCGCAACTAGTATCCGACATCCAAACAGGTGAAGAAAACTGGCAACCTTAGTTTTGAGTTTTAACTCCGTTCATAACGCCCTACCAAACATGTACTAAGGGCCGTTTGATTTTCAGTTAGTGAAGAATGAGTTTTGGTAAAATTGGTTTTGTAACGTAGTTATAATAAAAATTGGTTTTGTACTAACGTGTTTATATTTGGATGATTTATTTGAAAATTAGTTTTGACAAAACTCATAATTTTTCTCTAAATTGAGTTTAAACTCTATCTTATGGTTAATTTAATTTATTTGGACTAAAATTTAACCTACATTTATTTAATTGAGAACATAATATATCTGATATAATATTTTCTTGCAGGAGAAATGAGTTTTAAAAGCAAACGTGAAAATTTGCCAAATGGACCCAAATATTATATTAAACTTGATTTTGCCCTTAAATCACAGTTTCAATAGCAATACCAAATGGGCCCTAAGTGCATGTTTCACTTACTTTTATTTTTTTTCTGTATTAATTATAGTCTCTTTTTTTAAAAAATATAATTTTTAGAAGAAATGTGGAATTATATGAACATTGAATTAATTGTGGGTATAGTGATTTTGGTTTTAGGAATAAATTTTACTCAAAAGAATAAAAATCAGAATAATCATCTTCTCTTCTCTTCGCCCTTTAGAAATATGGACCAAAAAAATATAATGTAGAAATAATATGTTGGGTCCAATTGTTAAAACAATAATAAAATTCACTTTGAAAAAGCATCCTGATGATCACAATTAAGGAAAAAATTTTCAGATTATGTCATATTTTTAATGTTTTGTTTGTGTGTTGTCTTTACAACCTACAATTTTTGAACTCATGATAAGGTACATTATTTATTATTAATGAATAGCGAGGCTTCTTATTAAAAATATGAATTACTATTTTTTTATGAGAAAAGTCAATATCAATATATATAATAAAATCTGTAAAAAGTTAACCACTTAAATGGTAAAAGTGGGATGAGGTGTAAATAAAACTCTAATGCTCAAATGCTCTTAATATTATGAAAAGGGTTTACAATAAGTTATATTATTTATGATTCCTTTTTTAATATAATTAGTTATTATTTAGTACTATCGGGTTATATTTGAGTGTTATCAACACTAAATTTGGTAATTCTCCTAATATAATATTTTCATTCACAAAACTTAATTTTGAGACTTTATCTAAAAGATGTTGAATTCCTTATTAGTTAGCTCAACTATCATTAGAAATAGCATGACTTCATTAGTTTTCATGCAATATATTAGAAAAATATATTGTAAAGCATAAAAAGTGTATTTAGTTTCCAAATAAATTGCACAAATTTTTATTTAATTTTTATTAAAAATTACATAGACCTCCTCACCCAAACAAAATATTTTAGGGTAAAACATTGCTTATTTTCCTATAAAGGTCAGAAGAAAATTTTTTTTCTTATTGTCAACGAAAAAAAACATTGCTTATTTTTGAGGTGTGAAACATTGCTTATTATTTATTGTCATTGGTGCTTTATGAGTGAATCTCATTTTTAAATGATGGTTTCAAGTTCAAGATATATAACACTGTTATGGCAATATAATTAATATGGTTGAGAAGAATTACTGTAACAACTTTTATTGTACATGTTCTTAAATATTTTGCAGTCAAGCAGAGTCAAGATTTCCAGATTACATTAATTATTAAGTGAGTTTGGAAAATATGTGCTATACTGCTATCTATACCAAATAATTTATCATCATCTTATTAGTTTATTAATACATTTTAAATTAAACTTGTTGATAACTTTGAATAAAAGTACTCTAATAGAATATTTATGAGACTCGAAACTTTTATCAAAGTTTTAAGAGATGAAATTGTAATTTTAAAAAAATTGGAGAAATAATGTTAAAAAATATTAATAATAAATTGATAATTTTCTTTCACAATTTGTTAAAAAATTAAATTTTAAAAATTTTTATTACAATTAAATAAATTATGAGTTTTTCTTACAAGTTAAGATCACTAATAACAAAATAAGGATGTTCTCAACTCCCCTAAACTTTTAAAAAAATAAAATAATAACATATTTATATTTTTATGTTTTTTTCTTTTTTGTCTTCTTTTTCTTCATTCATGTTAGTATTTGTAAACTCATTGTTTAATATAAATATATTATTAAAATGATAGTGGGCAGAAAGACAAGTTACTTGTTCGTGATCTTTTCTTTCCCGGCAGATCAAACGACGTGTGAGGGTAATACGGTAAATTCACCCTATAAACGTACATTCACTGTGAACCGAGTTCGAAGTTGGAAAATTTGCAGAAATGGCATAGCACGTCTCAGTAGCTGCAGGACCTGAATAAGACAATCTTCTTCCCTCACCGTCATCACTGTTCATCACTTCCTTCCAAATTCTTCTCATTTTCTGGCCTTCACCACTTCACATTTTCCTTCTTCTTCATCTCCCTTTCCATACGTCGACGTCGATTTGCAGAAACAAATTGCTTTATTTCTGCTTTGTTCTTCAATCCAATACGCTAAATTTGAGTATGGATTAACAAGTTTTCTTTTCTTTCCCTTTCATTTTCTCTTGGAAAATCATTTTTGTTTCCATGATTTTATAGTGGTAGATATAAAGCCTTTCCTTGTTCGGTACAGGCAGCGACTATCTCTGGAAGAAATTGAAAGCAAGAAAGCAGGACTAAAATAGACCTTGTATCTATTCTATCATACAGACATTCTTCGATCGAGGCCTCTTTCTTACAGTAACTCCGAATCCGCTGATCCAACGCTTGTTTTGACCCCACGTTAGTGAGTATCTTCTTTTCTTTTGCTGTAAAGGACTGTATTTTGTTTTTTTTTTTTTCTCACAGCTCTTCAAATACTAGTTACGTTAGGGTGTGTTCTTGCTCTGTTTTTTAATCATTTGATGTTTTGTCCGATATGCTTAATTTCAGTACGGATTAACAAGTTTTCCGTTCCTTCCCTTTGTTTTGTGAAGTTATTTTGTTGCCATGATTTTATCATGTGATAGTGGTAGATATAATTAGTAGTAGTAACAGTCTCTGTTGTTTTCCCTTTCTACGACGTCGTTTTGACCTCTGGCTCTCTTCTTCTGCTGTAAAGCTGGATTTTTTTTATCACGGTTCTTTAAATACTTGTTACGTTGCGTTGGGTTCTTGCTCTGTTCTTTAATCATTTGATGTTCAGTCCAATTTGCTTAGTTTCAGCACGGAATAACAAGTTTTCTTTTCTTTACCGTTTGTTTTGTTATTTTTTTGGTGAGTGTTTTGCTTCATTTATAATTTTGTTTGAATACTTAATCATGTTCTTTTCTTACTATAGACAATGGGTGGAGGAAGAAAGACCAAAACGTACACGCTGCCAGAAAAATCAACACCCTCATGGTCAGTAAATGGTAGCACAAGTGCTAGAAATCTTGGGAAGGCGGGGTTAGCTGGAGTTATCTTTGGTTGCAAACACAGTACAATCAGAGAATGCAATCACAAACTATTGTTTGGTTAGTTGATTAATTCCAAATTCCCAATTTCTTGATAAGCAAACTTTATTTTTCTTGTTATTTGAGGCAAACTAAAATACATGTGAATTCACTTTAAATTGTGGAACAGGCCTACCAGCTTTGCATATCTCTTATGTAAAGCATATTCGTCCTGGTTTGCCTCTTTTCTTGTTTAACTACAGTGATAGAAAGCTTCATGGTATATTTGAAGCTGCGAGTGAAGGAAGGATGAACATTGATCCTCATGGGTGGACTGAAAATAGTTCAGAATCCACCTCATTTCCAGCACAGGTATTGCTTGATGTTATATAATTATTCAAATTTCAGTTTGGTAACATAAATTATTTCTATTCAAGCATCAGAATTCACGCATTTTCTTTAACATAATTTTAAGGTAAGGGTCCAAAATCGGATGAAATGCCAGCCCTTGCTTGAAGATCAATTTGGTCCTATAATTGCTGATAACTATTTTCAAGAAGGACACTTTTGGTTTGAATTGGACGAATGTCAGACAAGGAAGTTGATCTCTCTGTTTTCATCTTCTCCAATCTGTACAAGCAATGCCCTCCAAAGTGTTGAGAGAGCCACTTTTGTTAATCCCAAGGGGAGCAAAATAGGTGGGAGTTCATCTGGTGATGGTATTGGCATGTTTGGAAGAAGCAAGAGCTTAAAAAACGAAATTGATTGTGTGACTGAACAAGAGCATAAGAGTACGCACATGACTCTGAATACCAAAGATCAGAGTTCTTTCCTTCCTCATCAATCTTACGGTTCTGTTGCCAAAGACCAGAGTTCTTCCGTTCCTCAACAAAAATGGAGTGATCTCTTTGCTAGATCAATCACTACTGAAAAAGAAGAAGCGAAGGAAAATTTAGAAATACATCTTCCTACTTCAGATCAGTTTGACAGTTCTTGTAGTAGTCCTAATTTGGATGGGAAAAGTAATTCTATGCAAGGCATTGTAAGTGAGTATGGACAACTTGATGAACAATATGATTGCATGAAGCAGCATATGGAATTCTTTCTTGCAACAGACAATGATCCTTACTTACTTCAAAAGGCTTCAATGGAAACTGAGACTAAAGCATTAGAGGGGGATATTTCTGTGCTGGATAGATCAGTAATAGGAAACTGTTCCTTGTCTGTATCTGAAGAAGAGTTTCTTTCAGATATCTATTCACCTGCTCTTAAGCTTACTATGGACAAGGTAACTTAGTGTCTTACATTCTTAAACTCAGTTATATAATATCAGCACCAGTGTTTATGTGGCATTAATTTTTTCTTCATTTGTTGATTTTTAAGATGCTACTTGATGAAATATACCAGTTGAAGTTAAATCAAGTCAGACAGGATCAGAAAATTAGTTCCTTGGCAAAGGAGCTGGTACGAATCTTACCATTATTCAAATTTAATTTCTCTGTTTTTCTAAATAGATGAGTTTTCCATTACTAGCGTGAAAATCTGAATAGATAGTATTATTGTCTTTCATCGCCATTAGTATCTTCTGCAAATGTAGATGATGATGCTCTTTAACTTTCCCATGTTGTCACTAGTTCTTTCTGGGTTTTGTTTTTTTCCCACATGGGGAAAGTGTTTTATAAATTTATCAAATGTAATGTTGCCGGTTGCTGTTGATGCTTTGCTATATTTCAAATGAAACTATTGTTTTTAATGGATTTTCTGTGTTTGGAAATTCAGGATGCGTCAAGAAGGGAGATAAAGAACTTGAAGCAGCAATTAGAAATCTCAGAGTGTAGCTCACGTCAAGAAGCTGATCTTGTTATGGAATCTGAATTTAGTATTGATAAATCAATACTAATTATAGGAGGCTTTGATGGGTCATCCCATTTGTCATGTTTAGATTCTTATTATCCTTCACGTGATTCATTGGAGTCCCTTTGTCCAATGAGTTTTATGCGATCATATACTTCTGCAGTAAAGTTAAATGGAGAAATCTATGTTATTGGTGGTGGATGCAATAATTTGTGTTATGATACGGGTATTGGATGCAACATTCAGCCATTCTTTCTCCTTTTTCTTTTCCTGCAACTTGATTTTCACTTTGCTAAATTTTTGAAAATTTTATTCTCTTGTTGTGAAGTTGAATCCTACAACTTGGAAAACAATCAGTGGGTTACATGTCCTCCAATGAATCAAAAGAGAGGAAGTCTTGCTGGGATTTATTTGAATGAGAAGATTTTTGCAATTGGTGGCAGTGATGGAGAACAATATCTTTCTGAGGTTGAAGTGTTTGATATGTATGCTGGAAGGTGGATCCCTTTGCGATCAATGCGATATAGGGTATTTTGTTTCTCCCATAGTTTGATACATGAGACATCTTTGTTGTCTGATCTACATTATTGACAAAAACATACTAGCATGATCAATGCTCAATCAACACACTGTTAGTGAGAGAAAATATACTTGGAAATATCAGCTGATGCTAAAAGAAACAAATTCCGTCATCCCTTTTTTTTGTGGTATTCAAATTCCGACATCCTCATTTTGCAAGAAACAAATGATGATTCAAGGCAAAGAATCATCATTGCCTTGCAATCTTTAATCTACATATGCAATTTTAAATCTCTTTTAAAATTATAATGACTGTAATTAACATCTTGATAGTGCATAAAAGCATTATTGAACTGATCACCTTCTTGAATTAGTGTATGAATCAATATATTATATAAAAATAGAATGAGAAACACTGTCAGTGTTCTATTCATTGATGTGATTATTGATTTGTTTCATTTTACAAATTGAATCTCTGTGCAATTTTTGTGGATGTGCAAATGGGTGATGCTAGTTACGATAGAATAACAATTCAGTTATCTTTTCTGTTTAATATTTAAACTGTGATAATTTGTTCTTGAATATGGTTCTTACTGACCAGTGACTGATTACCTTGGTGACTTTCTTCTGCCAGAGATTTGGCCTTGCTGCAGCAGAAATTAATGGTGCAATATATGCTGTAGGTGGCTATGATGGAAAAGATCACTTGAAGTAAGAATTTCTTTCGGCTTGTTTTTCCCCTACAAGTTATTGCCATCTGACTGCTAGTTCCAGCAATAGGCTGTATTCACTGTTATATTCTTTAATTTTACTTTTCTGCTCCATCTAAATCAGTTAGGCCATACAGCAGTAGTGATGAAAATTAGATATCAAATAATAGCCATTAATATATATCTTCAATGCTGATATGCATATATGGGATGATCTTTGGGAGAAATGATTGTTGAATTGCATTAATAGGGGCATAAGATTATTTTTCTCTAAAAATCCACCTTTAATGAATCAATGAAATTCTAAAATAACTTTTATTTTAACTTCTTTATAGCTAACGACATTTATTCTGGATTGATTGCTTATTTGGAAAATTATTGCCTACTTTCTTTACCCTTCCATTTGATAGGTTGAGATAATTTGTCTACTATTAGTGAAAGCTTAGTTTTATCACCATTCATTCAAGTCTGGTCATAACCTAAATATCTATTAAAGTAGAGACACATTGAACTGTAGTTCTTAAGTAGTACTTTCCAATCATTGCGGTAAAGTTGTTCTTTGGTTTTGATTGATCTGGAATTCTTCAATAGATTTATTGTAGCATGTTTACTAGATGAAAATATGATTTCTTCATTCATTGTGACAAACTATATGGAAGTTCATAGTTAATAAAGCCAATAGCCAGAGCACAGTGATTAATTAAAGTATTATGTCCCTATCAAAACGGATACAGAGATCACAAGTGTTTAAAGATAATCAGTAGTATAGTAGAAAAGAAACAAAGGGCCGGAAATTACACAATATTCAGCATTCCTTCCCCTAGCCTTGCTCTTTCCTTCTTATTCCTTCCTAACAGACTCTTATCAGCTAACATTCTTGAAACCATCTCATTTATTCATGTGTCCCTTTTTTACCTCGCAGCCCAAAATGTATCTTTTCTGTTTTTCTTCTTTAATAATGCTCCCAGTATACAAACCAATAAGGGGTCCTCAGTTTGGTTATTGAACTCTTGCTTTCATGCGTGTTTTCTTAATTGTATCATTCATGCTCGCAGACCATGCCTAGATATTACTGTTTGTAGGAGTTTGTAGAAGACTAATTGTTTCCTTTCTTTGGGAAAATTCTATTTTATGGCCATCTGTTATATACCCCAGTGGAAGTACTTCGATTCTTTCATGTCACAATTATACTGTTAGTGTGGGAGTTTTCTTTATTCAAATGTAAGCATCACTTTTTCTAAAGCAAAGAATGGTGGGAAGATCGGAAACTGAAAATATGTAATTTGTTTAAAACCTGTCATTTTCTGACTCCTTTCTTTGTCTGTGATAACTTTGAGTACCAATTCCTTTATTTTTCCTATAATAACAGATCAGTGGAGAGATATGATCATCGGGAACATTCATGGAAAAGACTTGGGAATCTGTCCTCAAAGAGAAGCTTCCATTCTTTAGCAGTCCTGAATGAAAAACTGTAAGTTGACGGTCTATTTTACCTCTTATTGACTCACCCATGTTTGAAGTTAAGTCACTAAAAATTGTGCAATTTCATGCTATAGTTTTTACCTCATAGACCACATGAAATGATGAAATCATAAAACTGAGAAGTCATCGCCTAGGATTGGTGGTTTAAATTTCATACAAATTGTAAACAAGCATCTAGGATGGGAGAGAAACACATGGCGGTTGTTTAGTGGAAGATATAGCAGAGTTATCTTAGTAATCTGGAAAGAACAAGGGGCTAAGGGATAAGCTGGAGATATGTAGGAATTGGGGCATGTATGCGTATAAGGATGGCAATATGGGTCCCATCTGGTATGCTACATGCCTCGTTATATTTGAGTTGATTAGATCAACATTTTTATTGAAGTTTAGTGTAATTTTGGAAAAATTCAATCCATATTGTGTAAGTTTTGGAGTGAAGGTATGATAGCGCACATACTTCAATTGTCTAAATTGCACTTCACATAAAGTGTAGAGAGATGGAAATAGAAAGGTGTTGTATGGGATCCACGTTATCAGAAGGGGAGCCCACTCTTCTGTCTATCTCTCTTCATTTTAGGTGAAGTGCATTTTCAGGAGATCTTGGTTCATGATAGCCCTGCTCCAAACTTATCATATATTCTCATTCAATATGATTCAATAGAAATAGGAAAAAAATTTTTAATGATAAAATTCAAACTTAAAATGTTTATTTTTAAATTGAAGTATTGTCATTCTTACACGTCACCGTTAAAGGAAATGTTGTAAAACTTGGACCACACATCAAATTGGAAATGTCATCAGATCACGATTTTCCTAGTTTAATCAGTTAGATCGGTGGTTAAACCAATGACATAATAATTAAATAAAAAATATTATATATAATATATATATATATATAAGAAATAAAATATCAATTTATTAAATAACTTAAAAATAATCTTAAATAGTCCAATTTCATAATGAGTTAACAAACTCACATGGTAATAATATATGTCAAATTATTAAAATTAATATAATAACAAGTTAACATAATAGTATCACATTACCACAATATTATAGAATGTCTACATAATACAATGGCGTAGCTAATGCCGATTTGGAGAGAAAGAAGGTGAAGGTGAAGAAGGAAGGATGGTAGAGAAGAGAAGGATAGTGGAGGAGAAGGAGTTTGGTTTTCGGTTTTAATGGCAAAATTGATATTTCCCAACACAAATTAATTATAATTTGATACTTTGGTATCTATTAGTAATCACACAAGTTATAGGTATGTTTTTTAAACAAGTTATTTCCATGGTATTTATGTGTCATTTTCCTTTTTTTTTATAATATAATAATATCTAATGGGACCAATGCAGACTTGGCCAGTTCTCTAAAACCCACCTTGGTTCTTGGCTCCATTCCGGTTTTTAGCTCAAAAGTCAATTTTGGATGTCCAACTTGGTTCAATCCCTAAATGGTTTGAAGTTGTAAAAGAGCTGTTTAATGTCTCTAGGTGACGGTTGGATTGGTTCAATTGTCCAACCCTTTCTGGTATGATGTGGACCCACAAGGAACTTATTTTTGAGAACCCAGAAAATACAAGTTAGAACAAAGTAGAAGCAAAGCACAAACAAAATAATGATTAAAATAACTAAAACCCAAGGAGAACTTGTCTTCAAGTACCCTAACTATGAAGACCCTACTAAGGATGATCAGTCCTTAGATAAGTTAGGCTATATTCTTAGGAAGAACGCAAGGGAACTTGTGGATCTCACTAGAAAATAAACCAAAATATTGTTCAAACTTGTTTTCAATTGTATGCACAAAAGTGGCCTTTAAATAGGCAAAAATAATCCTAATTAATCTAAAAAATCAGAGATAACTAATTATTTGAGGCCTAAAAATAAAAATGAAAATTCACTAAAAATGAATAAATCATAATCCTAACACTATTTGATAATTTCGGGGAAATCTCCCTAATCTAAGCATCAATGTTATCTAATAGATTTTATTTATTTTAATTTATTTTGATCTCAAAGAAATATAAATTGGAAGCCACCAAATCAAATCAAATATAAACAAAGACTAAATCTAATTGTAAACTAACTCTTAGTCATGTGACTCTTACTCACTGCTTGGATGAGAAGAAAAAATGAGGAGAAAGAAAATGAAGAGAAGAGAGAAGTGGGGGTAGAGATTTTCTCTCCTTATGGTTGGATGAATAGGACACAATAGGGAGGAGAAAAAATTGACTAATTTCTCAATAACAATAATAACCTTACTATTTTTAGGAAAATATTTGTATATAATAAAATTTATTATTCTGTTATATTATTTATATAATTTCCATAATATATTATTCTATGAAATTAAAATATAATTTTAATTTATGATTATTTTGTCCAATTTTAATTTTTTATCTAAAAAATTATAAAATGTATTTTTCCTCCTGAATGGAATTAACTTATAATATATTACTAAATGGAATTAAAATGTACTTCAAAAATTATAAAATGATGTGCAATTTTGAAAAGAAGTGTTTTCTCCCAAATCTCTTCATTTCCATTTTTGGAGCGAAAAGCTTGGAGGAGGGGGTGCCAGATGTTATTTTCCTTCCAATTTTCTCGCCCTCCAACTTTTCTCTCTGTATCTGAGTGAGGGAAATTGCAATTTTCCCTCTTGTTTTTCCCCTACTTTTTAGTTAGCTCAAATTTCATGTAAGGACATGAGTATTTTAATGAGTCATATGAATAATCCCATGTAACACGCCTAATATAAGATTATGTTGCCTAATCATGTGACTTTTTAGTGAAGCACATGACTAAGGTCTTCAATCCTTAGGCACATGACTCATTAATAAAGCACATACTATTTTAAGTGATTTCTTCTCCATGTGAGATTTTAGACTTGGGTTTTTCTCTCCATTTGTGCTTTAAAAACATGATTACCCTCCTTAGGATAGTTGAGGATGTCACCCAACTTACATGACTATTTTTCCTTGCATTTGGACCCGAACAAGCATAAATAAGGGGAAAAAAAGATGCTAGATACTGAACTTTAAGATATTTTCTCTGCAGATATGCCATCGGTGGCTATGATGGAGAACAGACGCTCTCTACAGTTGAGGTATTTGACCCTCGTGTTGGTCGCTGGACAATGGGTGAATCAATGAATCATTCAAGGGCCTATTCTGCGACCATTGTTATGGGAAACTCAATTTTGGCCATTGGAGGTTTGGTTGAAAATAATGTTTCTGACAAGGTATGTAATATTTCCCTAATGCACTTGATTAGGAGTGGGTTGAGATGATTTGAAATTTTTAACGACTTTATAAATGCTAATGTTATGGGGGCGTTAAAAAAATAAAATTCTAGCCTATTCAAACGTCAATTTTCAAAGTCCTTTTTTTTTTGGCCCAACAATTTTCAAATGACTTTAAATAGCTTGATTTGGTTATTTCTAGTTTGAATTCTTGTTTTGCGATCTTAATAAGAAAAGAAGTAGGGTGATTTGGGATGGTTTGAATTGCTTTACATTTTCTTTTTTTAACCCTTTTCATTGGCTTTTTTTTTTTTAAAAGAGTTAATGAAAAAAAAAAAAATAAAACCCACTTCATTTCATTAATGATATTGTATCATTCATTTAGGCATTGTTTGGTTCAAGAGAGGGGAAGAAAGTGAGAGGGATTTTAATAGAGGGAGGAATTTTAATGTTCCCTTGTTTGGTTTAGAAGGGATGGAGAGAGAAAATGATAATACATAAACAATTATAATTTTATCCATTTTGAATTATTTTTTCATTTTTTTAAATCATAATTCATCTTTATTTTTTTTTAAAGAAAAATAAGCATTTTTCACTTAAGTGAGAATTCATAACTCCCAATGAAGAAGACCTCAACTTTTCTAGAAGTCACCATCCATAATTCGGATCACCTCCAAATTTGTATGTATGAAATACAACATATATAACAAATCTCAAAGAATTAAATGTTCATCCTCTAGAAAAATCAAACTGTACCCTCATAGAGTGCTGCATTATTCCTTTCTTTTTCAAAAACCTCAGGTGGAATGTTACACGGAGGCTCAAGGCTGGCGGTCAACTAATCATAAAGCTATTGGCAAAAGATGCTGCTTCTCCGCCGTAGTCTTGTGAGGGTATGGTTTGAATTACTGTACATGTTTTGTTTCATGTAAACCAAGGGCTTTCTTCATTCTAGAAGAAGCACCAAGTACTGGACGATACTCACTGAAATGAAATGTGCCAATGAGCATGTTTATATTCTCCAACAGTAGTTAGAAATGAATTTGGGTTTGAGGTTTATTTTGGAAGACTGTAAAAATTATGCTGTGTTGGAAGGGGGAAAAACACACCATTGACAACAATGGAGAGATCCTTTGAAGTATTTCATGGTGAAGTTAGAGAGAGATATAGAAAGATGTGTGTGAACCACACTAGTGTGGAACCCACATACACCAATATGGGACCCACCACTTTTTCCTGTTTCTCTCCTATTTTACCTCTCTAGAGTAATTAAAAGGATCAAGTTTTGGATATTACCTAGTCAGCACATAAACTGCTTTGTTTTGCCTCTATTAGATCTTGGTGCAACTTCTCCAACTGAAGAGGATGAATATTAATGGTCAGTAATTATCTTGATGTGTATATGTTAGAAGTACTAGCTTCTTTTTGGCCAGATGTTATATTTCATTTCAAAACTTATGACTAATTTTATTTAGCTTAATTTTTAGCATAATTTTTATTTCTTTCGAAATGGCATAACTTAAAGCAGGGCATTGGATTGCATGCCAAGAATGATTTTTTTTTTTTATAGTATCACCTAGTATCATGAGATATCATGGGTATTACTCGTCTCAAACTAATCCGAATCCCATTCTATAGGACTTTATGGTGACAGGCGGGTGTCAATGAAAATGCCAATAATGATTTCACTAGTAAGAATTTAGAGTTTTTTATTGACTCCTTAAGTGGATATTATGTCATATCCACATATTGACAACGATATCATTTGAATATTAAATATGTGAATCTTATTTTAATTACAATGATATACAAACTATAAATTCATTTTGGCAATTGAATATTCTTGATGGACAATTTTTATTTCTAGAAGTAAACATACCTTAATATTTAATTTATCAATAATAACAATAAATTTTTCTTCACATGAAGTAACATTTAGTTCTTTGTTTTTCTTTTGGGAATCATGTTTTGGGAGAAGCAACTCTCCAGTTGCTTGTGGTTTCGGACAGAAAAATAAACTAATTCTTAGTATGAAAGAAATTACTTTAAATAGAATGAAACCAATTAAAAATTAAACCAAATTGATTGCTATGTTAAACCTAATAGGTTAGCAGTTCCCAATAGTAAATTGTTCAGTTTTATGTAAAACATGGACCTTTCCCATTTTCGAAGGCCAACCGAGTACTGGATTAAATTGAAATGTGCACTCTGTTCCCCCTATTCTGCGCTGCATAGACACGGTGCTGCAAGGAGAGAAAGTGATAGATAATATAGAGAAAGTCATGTAGAGAGATCTATTCTTTGAGAAAATCATGTAGAGAGATCTATTCTTTGGGTGACAACTTTCAGTAAGAATCAACCACTTGATTTTTATTGTTTCATCATCAAAGTAAACCAATACCTATCCATGGTCACAACGAGATATTGTAGTCTCTCACATTGCTTCAAGAGGGTGCGTCCACTTCAACAAATATGTGGTGACAGTGATGTGATCAAAGGGAATACGTTAATTCAAGTACTCCAAATGATTCATTGCGTATTTCCAATGGGTCTACGACAAGAGCATGTGTTAGAAAATTAGGAGGAGTTACTTGGTATAAGGTAAGTAGAAGAGGAAAGTAAAACTTTTTGAGAAGTAGATTAATAGGTACTGCTTGATTTCAAAAAATATGGAATTTCCTGCGAAATTGAGTTTAGCTCGAAAATTTCTACTTTTCCAACAATTTATGATATTTTATAAAAAATATCTTTAATTATTTAATTAATTTCTTTAATAAAAAATGTATTAATGTTTTTCACATTAAAACATTACATATTTATTTTAAAAAATAATTTGAACTTATTGAGAATTAAAAAAATTAAATAAGTATGTAAAATATGAACTTTCTGGGAAGTCTACTCCCTAAAAAATAGACTTCCCAAAAAGTTACTTTTTGGGGAGTATATCACACGATCTTGGAGACTTTAAATGGGCTTGTTTAACATCTTTTGGTTGCAAATGACAATAGGACCTAGGGGAAAGATCTAGGCTATATTGATCAAGGAATCATCAATGTGATTTAGGCAGAATATGTAGTTATTGAAGACTTCTGAGCCCAAAACACTATAAATTAAAAAGCTTGGGCTAAGAAACCATACATGGACCAACACATTTTGAGCTTAAATTGTGCTTTATGGGTTAAATATGATTTTTTTATGGAAAAATATGATGTTTTTGAATTATCAGTAAGATTTGGAATAAATGACAGATAGTTGTGTCCTTTAAACATAGTCTTAAGTTTGATCCCTATCTATCGGTTGAGAGATACCCTTAGTTCTCACAAAAATGATGTTTTAGAATTTATTGTATTTTTTAATGAATTTTAATTTTAAGTTTTGGTTTAGATGTCAAATTTGACCTTTTCATTTCCTATGTTCATTAATGTTTTGAGTTTCCAAGCTCATTGCCTTTTCTAGGCTAATTAAGTAGGAGTTTGAATGTTTTGTGTTGTTTTCGTAGATAATAAAGTTTGAATATTTCCTAGACTAATTAAGTCTTTATTGTTTTCCTAGGATTGTTATGACTATTTTGATTCTCTAGGTGCATGATTCCAGGGTACTGTAGTCAGATTTTGCTTATAAATAGGGTACTTTCCATCAATTATAATAACGTTTTAAAATTATCAAAGTGATTTCTTTGTTTTGAGAGGCAAGTTCTTTCTCTTTGGTTCTTCATCAAATTTTTCCGACATATAAAGGCTTCAACTTTTTAACGTTTTCAATACTTTGGAGCACATGTTTTGTTGTGCTCAAGGGTTTAAGTGGACCAAACCCAATATGGTTTTAGCTTTTCTAGGTTTCTAGGATGCGCATATCCTGTGCTAATTGTGGGTTTGTAGGATCAAATCCTCGAGGTTTTGCATTAGATAGTGTTGTCAAATGGTTCTACCAAATGAATTTTATCTTAGGCAAATACAGCAAATTAAACTTTTGTATAAAAATCCTCTTTTATATGCATTTATAGGGGCAGGTAAGTTTTTCTAACATTTTTTTTTGTTACAGATTTACTTGGTATAATTCTAGGAAAGTAGCTTATCAGGAAGTGTTAGGTAGCTTATCAGGAAGTATACTTACTAAAAAGTTAACTTCTCAAGAAATTTATATACAATCTGCTTGCTTTAATTTTTTATTTTTTGGGAAGTTTAAATAATTTTTTAAATAAATATATGATATTTTATTCTTAAAGACATAAATATTTTTTTTGAGAAAATATCATAAAATGTTCAGGAAGTATAATTCCTCTGAATTTTACCTAGAAAATTCTACTTTCCAAAAAATTTTACTTTTCTCCTCCACTTCCCCCTACCAAACAATCCCGCATCGCCCCTAAAAAAAAAAAAAAGACACCAAACTAATAAAGAAAACTAATAGAGTACTTTATTTATTTTTTAATAATAAATATGTTCGGAACTAAGAAGATAAGGCACTCTAAACAACAAATAGTTTAATCCAAAATGTAAGGACTGAATTAGCACTTGTCAGGAAATCTTCTTTTAAGAGAAATACTCATCAAGTGAGACTTTGAATCGTTTTAAATTCTATTTGCGCCAACCAATTTCAGCATTCTATTATCTTCATTTATAATGGAAATCATTTCAGCTATACCTAACATAGGTTCAATCTCTCCATGCGCGCCATGTTCCTTTCCTTTGTTCATAGGTCCAGTCTCACCGTCTGCCATTTTCCTTTCCTTTGTTTACATAATTTAACTCAACCGAAGACGCCCTAATTTTTATTTATGTGAAAATCGAACTAGATTGATTGTTTTTATTATTAGATGGATAAACCATCCTTGGTTGGTTGGACCAATGAATTATTAATCAATATCTTCATTTGTTCAATTTCAATTTAGTTTTAGAAATGTTAACTATATACTTTATTCATAATCATTCTTAATATTTATTCCTTTTGTTGATATAAACATGCGTAATACCTTTCGTAAAAAAAAAAAGCGTGATACCTACAAATTTATGTTCAGCTGACTCCTTCTTTAAACCTGAATTCTTTTTAAGAAAAACTTATCTTACGTCATAAATTTTTAAAATTACAATGATCTAATAAAAACATTTTAAATTATAAGATTTAGTTTAAAATGGAATCACAAAGTAAGAAGTAAGAACTAACAACTACTTAAAATATTTAAATCTTTTCATTTTGTAGTGGGTTATACAACAAATTAAGCGAGATGCTACAGCAAAAATAACTATTTATTGAAATGCTACATTTTCTCTTCCGGCTGCGATTACGGAATGGCCTGAAGGTAACGGCATTTTCTTCTAATCAATTTATTTTTTGTGCGATTTTCTGTTAATTAGTATTTGGCGTTACAGTAATACAATGCAAACTTCTGGATATTTTTTTTTAGTTTAGGAATGTGTGCTGTGAAATTTTGCTTCTTTTGTTAATTTTTGTTATTGGTTCCAACAGTATGCGTCGTCTGTCACAATGGTTCATGTTACCCCCTCCACTTTCCCTTTGTCTCCATGTGTCCCTCATTTTTACTCTTTCACATATAATACAAATTTATAAATAAATATATATTAATTATATTTATTTTAAAAACAATTATATATTTTATAATTTTATAATTATAATAATCATAAATTATAAATATATATTTTTATATCTTCATAATTAATACTCTGTCCAATCTAAAATATAAGTTCAATTTAACTAAGTATACAACAATTAAGGAAAATAGTTTTACTCATTAAATTTATAAAATGTTGGGCTACACCCTTGATGGGTATAGAGCCCAAACAAAAGGGCACAGGCCCAAAATAATATAATTATTTTGATTGTTTATTATTTTAAGAAGAGAGGGAGGGAACGGTTAATAAGAACCGCTCCCTCACACCGCACGTACGAGAAATTTAAGCTATCATGTGTGTGTGTGAAAAAATGTGAAGCGCATCATTTTGAAGGCTCTCTCTTCTAGAAAGGTAACGGCGAATTGGTTCTGGAAAAATCAATCTCTCTTCCCTCTCTGACTAAAAACGCTTTCACTCTCTTCCTCTTAATTTTTCTGAGTGTATCTACGGTGAATCGGTAAACTAAGTCCGAGTGATTTTGTTTCTACCGCCTGGAACTCTTCATTCTCTCCAAGTGGAAGTATACTCCGTGATCGGTATGTATGTCTTCCCTTGCTTTTATTTTCTATCATTGGTATCAGAGCTTGAGTTTAGATTTAAGGAAAATCTATTTCCGCTGCAAAATTTTTCTGAGTTTCATAATTTGCATACCGTGTATATTTTTCTTATGAGTTTTTTTGTATAATTTGTATACTGTTTATACTCATAAGATAAACAAATAGGATTTAGTATAGGGAATCTCAAAACTTTTAAAAAAATTTTATACACGGTACAGTTTTTGAATACTGTAAGATAATACCTTCCTAGAAAATAAATATACCATAGTGTAGAGAATAAAGAGATGAAAATAAAACTACTAAAATGGTGTTAAAATCTACACTGGATCGAGAGAAACTGCCGGAAGAAATTTACTGTTTGCGAAGGAGATTAAAAAATTGGGTTTATTAAAATCACAATTTTTTTTTGGACAAAAGGAGGCCACCACCGTGTAGAGGGCGTTGAGACGAGAAAAATGACACAAAAAACGCCTTAAACGGATGCCGGACGAAGGAGAAAACGGCGAAAAACTGTGGCGGGTTTGCAGGTCCGCCACCGAGTCCGTACCGGGTCGAGTTGATCCGGCAGTAGGTCAGGGATGACCTCAGCGACGCGTCATTTTGACGTTTCGCCAAAACAACACGTCATTTAGGTTTAAAAAAAAAACAAAAAAAAACCACGGGCTATGTTAAAAAAAAAAAAATTTGGGCCGGCTGCTGTAAAAAAAAACATTTTAATTAAAAAATTTTTTTTTTGGGCCGAGACTTTGAGCCTTTAAAAAAAAAATTTAAAAAATTTTTTGGGCCAAACGTTGGGCCTTTTCCAAAAAAAAAAAGAGAGGGGGATTACTGACGTGGCACATGGGGTTCATCGGCACGTGATTGGGCCACATAGAGGACACTGTCAGAACGCCGGCGACGCATGGAAGACAACTGGCCGGCGCGTGTCGCCTAGATTGTCGTGCACGGTGGCGCGTGTACTTCACGAGCCTCCATCGCGCATGGGATAACAATTTTTTTCATTTTTTTTGTATTCTGGACCTCTCTTGGCGCATGGGGGAGCGTGTAGGGATATTTTTGGCCATGGTTTGCTTCTAAAAATTCCTAAATTTGAGATCTTCAATTTGATATACTAGTTGGCTAGTTTTGAGATAAGTTTGGATCTGTCTAGAGCTATTTCATTATATTTTTTTAATAAAAATTTTGTTTATCATTTTAGTAATTCCTACTATTTTATTGAAGGTAAAAAAAAAATATAATGAAGCAAGAGAATTCTGAAAGCACTGAAATAGTTGGATATGGTTCTCCAAGTTATGAGTATTTGGAAGAACTTATTCCAGAAGATGAATTTTTGGATGAAGATCCAAATGGGCCAAAGGAAGATGAAATTGTTTTTGAAGAGCCTAAAATTGAAGATCAAGAAGTAGATCAACCCCTTACCCTCTCTGTAGCATAAGACATAGCAAATAGAGATGCAATAAAAATAAAACATTTAAAAGATTGTATCCAATTCTTGCAAAGTATTCATACTTTGTGATGAATATGGAAGATGCTGAGTTCTTCGCGAACATCATTATTAAGTTAAGAGAAAATCTGAATACACAAAACAAGAAATATTCAAATTACACCTGGGTCGATGCTATTAAGAGAGCGATGAAAATATTGAATAGCATTCTTAAGAGAAAAATTGTTAATTTCTGTTTTTCTATTTGATTTATGTATTTTTTATTTTTTTTTGGTACAACGACTATGTTCTTGTATGGATTTAATATTTTTTTATATATATGCTTTATTTGAGTGGGAGCTCTTAAAATATTTTTTTTTAGTTAAATATTCTAGTATTTGTATTAAAATCTTAATAGAAAATAATAGTAACATTAGCATCCATGTGATGGGAGATACACTTGTAGTCTCCTGATCATGGAACTAATGATATTATTATTGTTCTACTGAGAAATAATACAAGTATATGACATTGTATATTGTACTGTGCTACATGTATATTTTATTAATATATTCTTTAGTTCAGCTCAATAATAGAAGTCCTTTATGTGGGATAGTTTCATAATTGATTTGAGGATGGCAACCAAGAGTATAATGACTGAGCTAAACAAGGAAGATAAACTAAATGGGGATAATTGAGACATCTGGCACCGAAAGGTTTCATATATATTGGAAGAACAAGATGCTGTAGAGCCACTGACTATAGTCATGGCACAACCAGAAGCCGGCAATACAGCTCAACATAAGAGAGACCAAGAGGTCTACATGGCCTGGAAAAGGAAGAACAGCATAGCACGTATAACTATGCTGGGCACTATGGCCAATGACCTGATGTGTGAGTATGAAAAATATTCAACTACACAAGCCATGTGGATGGCATTAAAGGATAAATTGGAGGTACCTCTACCACCAAACTTAGAAGGCTGACAATTAAGTTTGATACTTATAAGTTAAGGCCGAATACTCCTATAAAACAACATCTACAAGAGATGACCAGTATGATCAGAGAACTGAAGGAAGCTGGGCATGAATTGTCTGACGAACAGCAGATCCAGGCTGTTATAAGGTCACTCCCTTCAAGTTGGGAACACATGAAAGTCAACTTAACCCATAATGAGAATATAAACATTTTTAGTGATGTGGCGAAACACCTGGAGCTTGAAGATGAACGTCTAGAGGCTTACAGAGTATCTGGACAAGCCTATCTGACTGAAGAAGCAAAAACTTCAAACCCTAAGCCCAATTTCAAAAAGGGCAAGAAATATCAAAGAAAGGGTAAGAAGAATGGCCCGAAATTTAAAAAGGGGAATAAACCTTTCAAGAAAAGAGGAAAAAAGGGCGGAAAGAAGAAAAAGACTGACCTGAGTAAGGTTAAGTGCTATTTCTGCCTGAAAATGGGTCATTTTGCAAGGGATTGCCCTGAGCAAAATGAACGTGAAAAGGTATTAGTGAATTATGTTAATTCACATATGTCTTATGTTTCAAGTGCTGTTTTTTTAACAGAAACTATTTCTTCTTCTTGGATAATTGACTCAGGCTCCACAGACCACGTGAGCAAGGATCGAGGATCCTTTACAGAGTACCGTCGGTTGGCAAATCAAAGCAAGTGGCTTTATGTTGGTAACAATGCGAGAATTGAGGTAAAAGGCATAAGAACCTGCAAATTAACTTTGCGAGGTGGAAAAACCTTAATCCTCTATGATGTACTTCATGCACCTGACATCCGACGGAACTTAGTTTCTATTTCCTGCTTATTAATTTATGGGTTTAATGTAAATTTTCATGATAAAGTAGCAGACATTTCATTAAGGACAACCTTTTATGGTTCAGCTTTTCTTTCAAAGAAGTTCTTTGTTATGGACATTGTTGATGTATTTTATATGCATGATTGCTTTGCAACTTCTTCCAATTTAAATGTTGATATGAATACTTGACATGCTAGACTAGGACATATTAATCAAAATAGAATGATTAAACTAGCTAAAGAAGGACTGCTAGGTGAAATTGATAAAATGGAAATGTCCTTGTGTGAGCATTGCCTGGCTGGTAAAGCAACTAGACAACCATTTGGAACTGGAACTAGGGCAGAAACTCCATTGCAATAGAATCTAGAGATGCAACATTTCTAGAAAATGAATTTCCTAGCAGGGGTGAGGTAGATCGTACTGTATTTCTTTATGAGATACTTAAAGAAATTGAGGAACAAATTTATATACCTCAACCTCTTAATTCGAGTGGGAGCTCACAAGGACAAGTACAAGATTCTGTTCAAGAACAAAATAACCTACAAGAGATCCCACTGCGAAGAAGTAACAGAGAAAGTGTACCAAAGAGATGTTTCCCAATAGAAAGGACTGCACTTATAGTTACTCCACAAGATTATGATGAGCTTAATTCAATACATGAGACTTTATCATGCCTTGCTAGTAATGAATGGAAGAAAGCAATGGAAGAAGAAATGAATTCAATGAGGATAAACCAAGTCTGGGATTTGGTCAATCTTCCATCTGGACTTAAGGCAATTGGGAATAAATGGATTCTCAAAATTAAGAGAAATGCAGATGGATCGATTGAACGATACAAGGCTCGATTAGTGGCAAAAGGGTATACTCAACAGGAGGGTATTGATTATGAAGATACTTTTTCACCTGTTATGCGTTTTAACTCTATAAGACTAATTTTGGTAATAGTAGCAAGTTTAAATCTAGAATTACATCAGATGGATGTAAAAATCGCATTTTTAAATGGTGAACTGGATGAAGAAATCTATATGCAACAACCATTAGGTTTCATTGAGAAAGGGAAAGAGAATAAAGTCTACAAGTTAAAAAGGCTCATTTATGGACTTAAACAATCATCCAGACAATGGTATTTGAAGTTTCACCAAGCTATAACCTCGTATGATTTCCAGATGATCGACGAGGACCACTGTGTATACATTAAGAATTTTGAAAAGAATCTTGTGATATTGTCCCTTTATGTGGATGATATACTATTAGCCGAAAATAGTCTAAAATCGATTATAGCTATCAAAGGATGGCTATCTTCGAATTTTGAAATGAAAGACATGGGTGAAGCTGACTATATACTAGGAGTTAAGATCCATAGAGATCGCTCAAGAAAGTTAATATCCCTTTCTTAGAAAAATTACATTGAGAAAATTCTTGAGCGATTCAACATGAAAAACTGTAAACCTATGGATACCCCTATTTCAAGAGGAGAAAATCTGAGTCGAGATATGTGTCCTCAGACTGAGTTTGATAAGAAGATGATGGAAAGAGTCCCTTATTCCAGTGCAGTTGGTAGTTTAATGTATGTCATGATGTGTACGAGACCAGACATGTGTTATGCAATTGGTTTGGTCAGTAGGTACCAGTCAAACATTGGACTGAAACATTGGAAAGCTGTGAAGAGAATCCTGAGATATTTGCAAGGCACAGCAGATTATGCCCTATGTTATCAAGGAAGCGATTTACGCTTGGTAGGATACTCCGATGCAGATTGGGGAGGAGATCTGGATGAGTGCAAATCGACTTCTGGATATGTTTTTCTACTAAACAATGGAGCTATATCTTGGTGCAGCAAGAAACAGACTTGTATTGCTTTGTCTACCATGGAAGCAGAGTTTGTTGCATGTTCTGCAGCAGTACAAGAAGCAGTATGGTTGAAAAGATTCATAAAACACTTAGGGATCATTGGTGATAAATTGGATCCAATTTTGATAAACTGTGATAGCGAGACTGCCATTGCTTACACTAAAGATCCCAAGTATCATAGTAAGACAAAGCACAGACACCAAGTATAATTTTGTAAAAGATGCCATAGCACAGAAAAGTGTTACAATTCGCCATATTCCTACACGTCAAATGATTGCTGATCCCTTCACCAAGCCAATACCGAGAGATATATATGTTGATCATGTAAAATCACTTGGTATTCGTAGGATATGATGTAACACAAATCTATGTAATGATCAATTATATGAATGAGATTAAGTGCATTTTCTCTATAATTGAGTCATTCGAGTACATATACTTATGAAAAATATATAATGTCTAGTATGTCGTACATGTTGATAAGGTTGGTTTCCTCACACGAGCAACTGCCTTTGACACTCATGAAGAGTGGGCAAAGATGAGACATCTTTTGTATTTACTAGCAAATCTGTAAGAGAGCAGATATGACAGTTAAACAATACAAAATAAGTCTCCCTGACAAAAGAAGAGAATAGGTCGGGATGAGATCCAATAAATATAAATTTTGGATTGAATTATGGATACTCACAATCTATAATACATGTAACCAGATGAGAATTCTCCAACAAAGATGTTATGATAAGTGGAAGGATTGGTGAAATTCAGGTTAGACACTGTGTGTGTCTGAACTTAAATCTGTATGGTGTTAACAACAAAAACAAAATCGACATACGCTCTTATATAATAAGAGTAACATCGTAGCATGCAATTCATACTGCATGTGTTTTTTTAATAAAACTGCAATTGGGAAGTAAGTGAATAGATCCCTGTTTTATTACTGTGTGAGTCCCAGAGAGAAATAAAATCTCTCATTAATGTTCTTATGACTTTGACATTTTTCATGGAGAATGATTCAATGTTAGCTACTTTAGCATATATCCAATGGTCATGATAAATTTGATCTAAAGGTCTTATGCTAGGAAAGCAATTGTTTCATATTGAAATGAAATATGGGCGAAAGGAAGATTATCTGAATATATACACACTTATATTGGTGTCTAAGACATGTCCGTTAAGAAGTTATGGTGTTAACATCTTAAGCGTAGACACTAAGTATACAAGAGTAAGACAATCTAAGTTTATATATAAAAACTTATGAGGGATTAGATTTGCCATGGATGAAGTGTATATGGGTAAGTCTAGGACATTCAAGGCATAATACATGAACAAAATAAATGTGAAATACATAAGGTAATTCTATGCTGGTCCTTGAAAAGGATTTCTAGTATAAGAATACCTAATTATATATGTCATGCCCATGAGGTCACGGTAAAACACCTAGTATGAAATGGAAAGGAAGAATTGTAAGAGGTTAACCCATCAAGTGTGAGTGGGAGATGTTGGGCTACACCCTTGATGGGTATAGAGCCCAAACAAAAGGGCATAGGCCCAAAATAATATAATTATTTTGATTGTTTATTATTTTAAGAAGAGAGGGAGGGAACGGTTAATAAAAACCGCTTCCTCACATCGCATGTACGAGAAATTTAAGCTATCATGTGTGTGTGTGAAAAAACGTGAAGCGCATCATTTTGAAGGCTCTCTCTTCCATAAAGGTAACGGCGAATTGGTTCTGGAAAAATCAATCTCTCTTCCCTCTCTGACTAAAAACGCTTTCACTCTCTTCCTCTTAATTTTTCTGAGTGTATCTATGGTGAATCGGTAAACTAAGTCCGAGTGATTTTGTTTCTACCGCCTGGAACTCTTCATTCTCTCCAAGTGGAAATATATTTCGTGATCGGTATGTATGTCTTCCCTTTCTTTTATTTTCTATCATAAAAAATATAATATTCCCTTTAGTCTTAAATATAAAATGCTTTCAATTACTTCAAGAATATTAAAAAAATAAGTTGAATCATTAAATTTATCAAAAAAATTTCAATATTTTCATATTCCGATTTATAAGTTTGTATCATTTTGGTATATATTTTTTTAAAGTGGAGCATTTCGTTAAATATATATATATTTTTCTGTAGCACTTTGCTCAATTTGCCGGTTATGCCTTGTACGATTATACCCATCCAAGTTGGCGTGGATCATAAAAATCAGTTTATAAACGGGCCAACCGATCGCCCCATGTTCGGATCCGATCAATGAAAACTGCAATAACCATGGCAACGGAAAAAATGCTATTCGATTAATCAACACGCACCAGGACCGATCTCTTCCCCCACCAAATTGAAATCGATCGCAGAGTAAGTAACTTGCATGCAAGTGCCAAAGCTAAAAGCTTCCTAATAAGCAGAGATTGGCCCAAAGACGAAATATTCATGGAAGAGATCCCACGAAAATGATTGTTTAATTTCACACGAATGCTGTGCGGATGAGAGGTCGGTGACTAGTGATCGGTTTTGAGGCTTGAGCAATCAAGGCTCAAAGCACCAACGCTGAGGGAATTGATTATTGGATTTGGTGGAGATGCTTTGGCACAGCTGCTTTCAGTGGAATAGAATCACTCATTCCTCTCCCCACGAGCCTGCAGCATTTTCTCTTCCGGCTGCGATTACGGAATGGCCTGAAGGTAACGGCATTTTCTTCTAATCAATTTATTTTTTGTGCGATTTTCTGTTAATTAGTATTTGGCATTACAGTAATACAATGCAAACTTCTGGATATTTTTTTTTAGTTTAGGAATGTGTGCTGTGAAATTTTGCTTCTTTTGTTAATTTTTGTTATTGGTTCCAACAGTATGCGTCGTCTGTCACAATGGTTCATGTTAGGCTTTGAAGATCTCTGGCTCTACTTGTTTTTGTGGGAAGAGGACATAAATGTCAGCAATTAATGTCATCCATTTTGCCACTGTTGCTATTGCTAATTCTTGTTAACTGACTTCCCATCTCCCATCCCCTGATAGACATTGTAAATTACTCTTTCATCCTTGAAATAAGCAAAATGTGTTACATTAGTCTTTCTGGGATAAAAGATAAATTACAACCACCCATTTTGACTGAAATGCCCTTATATTTATTACTTATACAATATATTAAGTATTAAATATAGAATTGATCAATCTAAAATTGTCACTTATAAATTTGAATAAATTAAATTTTTTGATTTTAACACAAAATAAATAACATAGAAATTAAAGTTTAAGCCAAACATTTTCTAATATAATATATTTTAAATTAAGAAGCCAATATTATTGCTGAGGGTATTTTGATAATAATTTTTTGGCTTTAAAAGAGGATTTTTATATTCAAAATAGAGGGAAGCATGTTTTAATTTGGGCATCTTTTAGGGACGAGGAGAATAGTTCACCTTAATTCTTTTAATATTGGATTCAACTCTGTTATCTGATTTTTGAGGTCAACGTCTTGTACGTGACCTTTGAGATTGTCTAGTTCCTTTTTTTGTATGTTTTAGACTTTTAAACCAAGGGGGCAGTTATGTTCTCGAGTGTAAAATTAATTTTCTATATGTTAAATTTATGAGGGAATTCATATATGTTTAAGCAAAATCGGGGAGTTCCTATTTAAAAATCAGAGCATTTCTGGCTTGCCAAACGGCATAAATTGTAGCACAAAATACAGCTGTCCTTAGCTTATAGACTAGCCTTTGCTTCCTTCTAGATTGCAGAAAAATATGTTGCCACACAAAGAGTCTAGAAGAACTAATGTCAAAATCAACATATGCTATCAGCATTTTCAAAATTCCAGCACATGTAGAGCATTTAAAAAATACAGCATATGTTGCCACACTTTTTTGATATTTTGGTTCCTTTCGTTGGACAACTCCCTAGTGCAAAGCTTTGGTTTAGGGGAATAATCAATTTTTGAATTTCCGCTTCTATACGGGATCTTATTTATAGGGATGTTCACGATTTGGAATTTATTCTGCTTCTTCAGGCCTTGATTGCCCTTCAATAACTAGGAATAGAGCAGTTGGGAATATTGATAGATTTGTGCGTTCATATATTTGTAAATCATACTTTCAATATCTTATTCTCTGATTGGAAAAAGACAGATGATACTTTGGGAAACTGTGATAAAGTGAAGATTGTGTCACATATAATTCAGTGAAGGTTGTTTAGATGTCAACATTTAACAGTGTAATTAAACAAAGAAAAGTGTTAAAGTAATACTATTCCAACACTCCTCAAGCTGGAAAACATAAACTGTATGCACCAAGCTTTTTATAGAAGTAGGTGATATGGCTTTTGAGATTAGCAGGAAAAGTGGTCAACACATGGGTATAATGCACAGTAAGAATGGCTAAAATGACTGCTACAGAAAAGTGCTGTTGCTTTGCTACACAGCGGGAAGAGTGGTTGCTATGATGCACAGCTGTATAAAGTAGACAGAAAGACAAATGGAAGATGGAAGATGTAGCAGTGAACCACTATTTGAGCTTTGTTGCAAAAGTAGCTGGAGAACTGTTGGGAAAGAGGCCAGATGACTGTTGGAGAAGTCAATGGAATTCTTTCAACAAATTAGCTGGACATTCACCACATAAGAGGAAAGAGAGAGAAGGGGGGCGGGGTTAGAAGGCTTACTGCCCTTTTCCCCCCAAACTCTAATGCAATGTGAGGTAGAGAATAAAAAGATATACTTTTGAAAGCCTTGATAATAAATTACTTATTGGGTATGGTATGGATAGACCTACACAAATGCAGAGTAAGTAGATAGATGTGAGTCTTCAGTGGAAAAGTAACTGTTCAGGGCCATTTTGCAACCAGCCGAATTGATAATAATTGTGCATAGTGGTGGAATAGTAATGGATCTTCAATTGATAATATTTGTATCTTCATTGTTTTGTTTTGTTTTGTTTCATTTTTTCCCTATATTTGAATTATAATGTTGCCCACTTAATATGATAAGATTAATGTTATTGTTATTGTATTTAAATTATAATGTTAGTTGATTATGCACGATAACATTTTTTATTCATAATGAAATATGTTGTAACTGTAACCCGTATTTTATAAAAATTATGGTACCCTATACCCATGCATGCACCCACACCTGTACCAATGCAACATAGATAAGTGTCTTTGAGTGGTCATACCATTAGAATAAGCACAGGTTGATGGGTCAGCTCTGTCCATCCATCATCAAGACTTTCATAATATATTTAGTTGGGTTTATTCATTTCTTTCTCAATTTTGTTCTCCCCAGTTTTCTCAACACCTATATATGTTGGCATATTTCATACTCAAATGCTAAGTTTCCATACTACCCATTCATTTTTCTCCTTCAAAGAAAAATACAATCAATGTCATCCCATATTCCAAGTATCTTGCCCATTTATTTTTCAAAAATAAATAAATAAATGTACAAGATGTTAAACTATGTTATTGAAATTATTCATCTACATCCAAGAACAAAGGAAGTAAAGTCTATGTATGGACCCTCTAGTTTTTCTTCTTAATATTTTTTTGTTTTTTTTTTCTTCCCTATTTTTGGGGTCAGTTGTATCCAATCTGTGTTAGGCATATGTCCAATTGGGAAATATTTTTTTCCTGACATGTTGGGACATGTGTCATTAGTGTACTGGAGGAATGCCAATGTCTAATATTGTTTCCCATGTTGACAGGCTCATATAGGTGTATCCATGATTTGTATATTATTATATAAGAATTTTGAGGGCAGTTGTGCACCTTACTTGTTACTATTCTTTCTATAAATAGCCTCAAATTATTTAATGCCAACTTGTCAACTAGTGTGAATTGTGGAATTTCATTGATGGATTTTCTGATTTCTCCAACTTATCATTTGTCCACCCTCGGCTTTTGAAGGGTTTGAGCTTAACAGCCTGTTACATGATTGATAAAACTGCTTTCTCTGGCTATCATATAATTATACTTATAATTGTTCGCACATTTGAAAATTGTTGTAATATTATGATTTGCAATGAAGATTCATCAAATCTTGATTCTCTTAGGAATTTGTCTGTAATGTACCATGTTATGGGTGGAACTGCACTATTACCTTGATATTTTGATAGATATCTTTTCCAAGAAGTATCCTAAATGAAAAGTTGTAACTTGCATGATAACGCAATGCATAAGTACCAATGTTATGGAGGAGTTTTTTTAAGCTAAAATTTGAAGCTAGCTTGTTTATTTTATTTTGATTTAAGCAAATTATATTACTCTACTGATTAATCCATTATGTGTCTGCCTTTATAGGGCATGGTTTTGGTTCTGGTATCGTAAGTCTTGGAGAATTAGAAGTTTTCAAGATCACTAGGTTTGAGTTTGTATGGAGCAGCAAGGTGACACTGGACAAGAGAAAAGGTGTTGCATTCTATAAGCCTGTAGGAATACCTGATGGGTTCCATGTCCTTGGTCACTATTGTCAATTTCTCGACAAGCCCTTACATGGTTCTGTACTTGTGGCTAGAGAGGTGAAAACATGCTTACCCGAAGCAGCTGATATTTCGAATCATGATAAGTTACTTGCTTTTAAGAATCCCCTTGATTATACATTAGTGTGGAGTCCGGATGCAGGGAGTGAGGAAATGCTGAGTGGATGTGGTTACTTTTGGCTACCCCAGCCTCCCGAAGGTTACAAGGCCCTTGGCTTCTTAGTTTCTAACAGACCTGACAAACCTGAGTTGGATGAAATGAGGTGTGTTCGATCTGACCTTACCGATAAATGTGAACCTTATCGCATAATGCTTGATGCTGGTTATAAATTTCCTGACTTTCCTTTTCGAGTTTGGAGTATAAGACCATGCCACCGTGGAATGCTGGGGAAAGGAGTCTCTGTAGGGACTTTTTTCTGCAGTTGTAGCATGGAAGACGAACTCCCTCTTGCATGCTTGAAGAACTTAAATCCTATGCAAACATCAATGCCCAATCTCCACCAAATTCATGCACTTATTAAGCATTATGGACCTACTGTTTTCTTTCATCCCAAGGAAGCTTATTTGCCATCTTCTGTTGATTGGTTTTTCAATAATGGAGCGCTATTATACAGAAAGGGTGATTCTTCTGGAGAGAGCATTAATGCAACTGGCTCAGATTTGCCAGGTGGGGGAACAGATGATGGACAGTTTTGGATAGATTTACCAAATGATGAACGAAGGGATTTTGTAAAACAGGGGAACTTACAAAGTGCAAAGCTTTATGTTCATGTGAAGCCTGCTCTTGGTGGAACTTTCACAGACATTGCAATGTGGGTTTTTTGTCCCTTCAATGGACCAGCCACTCTGAAAGTTGGAATCATGAATATTGCTTTCAGTAAGATTGGGCAGCATGTTGGCGACTGGGAACATTTTACACTTCGTATATGCAATTTCATTGGAGAGCTCTGGAGTATATACTTCTCACAGCACAGTGGTGGTGAATGGGTGGATGCCCATGGCTTGGAGTATATTAATGGCAATAAAGCTGTTGTTTACTCATCAAAAAGTGGACACGCTTCCTTCCCCCATCCTGGGACCTATATCCAGGGGTCTTCAAAGCTTGGGATTGGTATCAGGAATGATGCTGTGCGCAGTAATTTGTTTGTGGATTCAAGTAATAATTATGAGCTCGTTGCAGCTGAGTATCTCGGAGATGGTGTTGTTATTGAACCACAATGGTTGCAGTTTATGAGAAAGTGGGGCCCTAAAATTGTCTATGATTCAAAAACTGAGCTTGATAAGATAATCAGGGCTCTTCCCCTCATGCTTCGGAATTCATTAGAGAACTTATTTAACAAGTTACCTCTGGAGCTCTATGGTGAGGATGGTCCTACAGGTCCAAAAGAGAAAAATAATTGGATAGGAGATGAAAGATGGTAAATTCATAATTAGTGCCGTATAGTATGGGTTATTGCATTTTATGTCAGTCATGTTGTAATTGTATTTTTGCGCACACACATGCATACATAGTGAGAGAGAGAGAGAGAATCATGCAATAGTTTTCAGTGGTGCTTCAGTGCCTCTCTTATTTTGGGGTTTGGGGTTCAGGAAGGGAGGAAATTCAAAATTCGAATTTCATTATATGTGTGACAATTTGTTCATTATGTATAAGATATAAATATAAATATAAATATAAATTCTGCTTACTCTCGGATAATTTTAAGTACTTTTCAAAACTCATCTACTTTGTCTGTTTTGGTACATATGCTCTCCCACTCAGCTTCCCTTGTTATCTTAATTTCTTTTTCCTTCTTTCTACTTCCACTCTCTCTCTCACTATATATATTTCCCTCTCATTCTTCTGTAGTCTCCTTCTTCAGACTATTTCCTCATTGCCACTATTCAATTTGTGCTTCTTGGCCACTCATACTTTATTGCATCGCACTGACAGGGCTTGAGCTCAACATCCTTTTGGCTGTCTTTAACATGGTATTTTCTTTACCTTTCTTGCTGTGCAAATTTCATATCTCTTCATGACTCTTGACTGCATGCATTCTTTTTCGGTAAATTGACTGTATGCATTCTTTATTATGCAGTTTTTCAGTTAAGAGTTTATCAAGATGCTTCAGTGGTAAGGTGAAGGATCAATGCATTTCTAATTTTTCTTTTGTTATATTGTTACATGGCCATGGGTTAGTAGTTGTTATTTTTGGGGTTGTTAATTGTTTGTTACAAGTAGTTCTTAAGGGATCAGAAGTACGAGTTTGTTAGTTAGTTGGTTTATGAGGGAAGCTGGAAGTTAGGCTTGTAACTAACTTCTCTTCACCCTCGGGTATTATAAAAGATTACCGTTGGAGTAGGAATGAGAATCATGAAATAGTTGAATGAAATCTTGTTGAATCACTTTGCCTAGAGTCTTTGTACCATATATCCTGCCCGGCTCTCTCAGTGCAACAGAATCTGTCCATTTGAATCTGCTACCCCAGGTATTGTTCATTCTTTCCTTTGTTTTTCCCTTCTTATATTGAGCCGGAAAAGAAATTTTTGTTTTCTGGCCAAGTGTTTCTATTTTAGAGCTAAATGATATCAATTTCAATGATGAGTTCAATTTAACATTTTGTTAGAAAATGGCATTTATATATATTTAAAGTTATTTATATGCACTCAAAATATCTATAACTGTAGAAAACTGATCATTAAAGACTTTAGTTGTATTCTCCTTGAATGTATATTTTGATGCTTAACAAGTATTGTGGAGGCCTCTATTTATGGGCACGAGGCAAAGACCAATTTACAAAGATGCCTTTAGAATTAATGGAAATATATAGCAATACTCTCAAGTGTTCCCATATTTGCCAATATTTTTAAAATCAGACTGGTTATTAAATTGATCAAGATGCAAGACATTATTTAAATATTCATTGGTTTAATCATGGTTAAATTGGCAGTAATTAAATTTATATGTTTTTAATTTTATATATTTGAAATTATATAGGAAATAAAAGAACCTTTACTTATAAATTTTACGGTATAATTATATATTCAAATCTAAACAAACTAATATCCATTTATAAACATAAATTGAACTCAAAATAAGCAGCTAATAATCAAACATCATAGTATTTAGTAAGTATATGCATGGTTATTATTATTATATAAGAATAATAATTATATAACATTAGAACATAGAAAGAGAAAATCTCACCCAAAAATAATGCCATTGTACCAGCAACGAAAAAGTTAAAACCAAAGTTTGGACCCGTTGAACCAATAATCTAGTTGATTTTTGTTTTTTATATTTTCTTGTTTTGATTGGTTTTGCTAGTTTTTAGCCTGCTTTTAAAATGACCAGATTTATAGAGGTTTTGAACTGATTTGGGTGCTAGGTCATCAGTTTTATGGTTGAACCAGGTGATTTGGTTTGTTTTTGATAACTGATATATATATATATATATATTTGTTTTGGCCTGAATAATATTGATAACATTGGTATTCACAATAGCACCGAAAACTAAAAAAGAACTTAATACTTATACACTTCCCCTTAAGCTGGGGATTATATGTCAATCATTCTCAACTTAGATAAGTGAGCATCAAACTTGGTTATTGGAATAGCTTTGGTCGAAACATCATTTGATTGTCTATGTGTTGGTGTATAAATGACCTCAATGATTTCCTATTTTTATTTTTCCACTAACAAAATGTCAGTCAATTTCAACATGCTTAGTTTTGTCATGATGAATTGGATTCTTTGTGATGCTTATTGTAGCTTGGTTGTTGCCTAATAATTTCATGGAACATGAAGTAGGAAATTGTAGTTCTTGAAGGTACCTTTTCAACTGTATACCTTCATAGATTCCATGAAGCATGACAAGAAATTCAACCTCAGTGCTGCTTTAAGCTACAATTGGCTGCTGCTTTCTTTTACAAGTAGCAAAGTTATCCCATATGTAGGTACAATATCCGATGGTTGACCAATCAGTAGGGTAACCAACCCAATTTGTGTATGACAACAACTCCATATTTCTGTTGCTTGTGATGGTCATTGCAAAGCTAATATTAGGTGGAGTATGGGAAAGGTATATCAATTTTCCCACTAATCTTTGATACATTCCATTTTCAAGAAGAGCAAAATTTTCCTTGACCTAATTTTGTTTGTTAGATCCATAAGAGTAATAGTAGGTTTACACCAAAGCATCTTGGTTCCCTTGAGTAAATAATGCTTCTTAATAGCCTTAGTGATTCTTTCAAATATGCCCTTGGGAATTGCTTGAGTACTTTTGTAGTATATGTTATGTTTAATATAATATAAGTTTTGATTATGATAAATGTAGAGTAATAAGGAATAAATGTATATTTGTTTAACATATATTTTGTTCCTAAAAGTAGTAAAATTTGCATTAGCATGTGTTTAATGGTGTTTATAATGCATGTATCATGCTATGTACTAATATATCCATTGTACTTTCATATTTTATAATACAAGTTGGATATATAAATTGAACTAATTTCTTAATTTGTAAATGTAATACATTAAATGTAGGATTGTCCAAGAAGAAAGAGTGAGCATTGGAATAAAGAAAGGAAAATCAATATCATGTCTCACTCAAAGATGAAGAAGAGAAATGATGCTTAAGAATTGAAGATCAAAAGGGAGCATACCAAGAATAGAATGACCAAATGAAAATGGAGTTCAATTTTTGAAGACCTAACTATTAGATATATTTTATTTTCACTTCGGTCTTGAAATAGTTTAATTTTTGAAATTTATTTAATATTGTTACCATATGTTTTAAATGAGTTAGATTAAATAAATATGATATTAGCATGTATTAAAGTTGAAGTATATTTGTTAACAGACGAATTTTGTTTATGATTCATGTTTATTTTGTGCAAAATTCGTACATTCCTTATTAAAGTTCAAAATTACAGAGGTTTTATCTCTAATAGATGAATTTTGATTATGAAATTTGAATTTTGAACTAAGTATAGTTAGTGAAAATGTTCAAAATTTATATAAAGTTTAGTTAAAATTTGACTTTTGGTGGAGTTCAAAGTCAGTTTAAAATCATAGTCTTTGATAGATGAACTTTGAGTTTTAAAGTGCGAATTTCAAGGTGAGAACTATTGTATCATGTTGAATATACATCTACTAGATGAATTTCAGTCTTTGAAATTTGAATTTTGAAGTGTATTGTGAAAACTTGAAACAACTGTTCAAACTAAATAGACACATTTCCCATATGAAAATTCACACAAACTAACATGGGGTATTTTTTACAAACTCGAAATTTGAATGTCACTTAGTAACAGATGAATTTTAAGTTATACATAATTATGCCGACTCTATGAAATTCATCTATTGAGTCCAAAAATTTGAATATTGATATGTCAGATGCATTTAATGCGATTGTTGAACAGCTCTTTTTACAGAGTAATGGCTAGAACTTGTGTCTAAGGGTAAATTTTGTATCTAATGATTAGTTAAGCCATTAATCTATAAATAGAATTTCATTTGAACTTATGGGTAACAATGTTAAACACTTATATGTCAAAATGCTACTACAATGGATAAAATCTTTATATGTTAGCATTCAAAATTAAACCCACCTCATTAGAGTGAGTTTCAATGTATTATCTACTTTTAAACAGAGTTTCTATTATGTAATCTTTTTTTCTACAATTTCTAAGTAAAATCTTAGTGTGGGGAAATAGTAAGAGAATTATATATCTTGTAAGGGTGTGGGGGAGAGTGGCTTTATAAGTGCTTAGTGAAATTTATGGGATGTATTGAGGTTTCACAAGTGCCCGGATCAAACTTGTGGAATATAATAAAAATCTTAAGTGGTAGATTGAGAACTGGACATAAGCCAAGTGTTTTGGGCTGAACCAGTATAAATGTTTGTGCTTTACTCTTCATCTTCACATTTCATCTATATCCTTCATTATACTCTGTTCATTCCTATTCTATTACAACATTTGGTGAAATTAAATTGCACATCAAAAGGGGTGAAAATCTTTATAACTCAATTCATTTTTTCTCTTGGGTGACTAGTCAACCTAACAGTCTACACACCAAATTATTATTACTAGAATTCTTCATGCTTGAAGGTATCTCCATGTAAACTTCCTCAATGTCGAATTTATAGACGCAGAAGCATACATTTACAATAATGACTAATGACTCTGTAATCAAATAAAAAAAGTTTTATCAATTAAAAATCAATTGAAAGAGTATCTCAGCCATAAATATCTAAATGATATTACTCTATAGGCAATTCATAGTGACACAATGGGCACGTATGACTTGTTTTCAACTATTCTTTTTTTTTTTTCCTTCCTTCGGTAAACTAAGGTGGGGATAAGACCCCATGTTTTCAACCATTCTACAATACAATTATTGTAATTAACCTGATCACATGGCATTGCTGAACTTCACCATCATCATGTTCAAAATTTTCTAAGCAAATGTTGCATTGGGTTGCCTTTATTTCATCATTGGGAATCTTAATTTTCTGGAGTGATGCAATTGCTTTTTTCTACTACTGGAACCACATGTAGTTGCTGCATTGATATCTTAAGCAATTATTAGTAGTTTCATGAGTAGAATGGTGGATTAACTCTTGATAGTAAATGTTGACAATAAATTCATGAAAATTATGTTTTAAGCGTGCCAGAGTTGTAAACCTCAAAATGTACGTGAATCCTGACTTCTAATCAAAATGATTATGAATTTCCTGGGATTCGTCTCCATAATTTCCTTAGATGCAAAAAATAAAAATAAAGATGAAAGGGAACTTTCAAAGTTTTTAAGGAATGTAAATATAAAGCACTTCAATTAGTGAAAAAAATAACAACGATCATATCTAGAATTGAGAAACAATGATGCTAGGAAATTAAAGAAGGTTCTGAAGAGTAATGATGAAAGCTAAAAGAATGCATAAGAAAAATAAGACAGTTTGATGCAGAATAAAATTGATATTGGTATGTATTGAGCGATAGTTGTTGGTCCCCTCTTGGTTATCTGAGCCTTTATTTATAAGCCACTCATTAGTAATTCTCCAGCATCACTCTCTGTATCTTGATTGTACTCTATATTCTGTGATCTCTTTGCTATCATGCAGTAGTTCGCTTATTACCCCATCTTTAATTTCCCGCTTACTTGTTTTGACCTTACTTTTTAGGGTTTTAAGAAATATTTGAGCTTGGCTTGCTATAATTTAGGCCAAACAATTGTCCCCCACATACAATTTAACATATCCCAACATGCCAAAATTATATGGATATATATATCTCAAATATTATTAATAATCCAGATTCCAAAATCATTTTTTCCTTGAGAGCTCACTTTTCCTTTTCACTTTAGAACACAACTTACTCATTTATAAAGGCTCCTTAGATTACTGTTTGGTGCTTCTCTCTCTTTGTCATTGGAAATCACCTCAATCAAAGCCAAGTTGTCCGGGTTGATCATTCAAAATTCAAATGTTGACTCCCCAGCTACTTACTTCATTGTTCCTTCAGTATTTCAAGGATTAATCTCTTAATACCTTCCTCCAAACTTTTTAGTCATCTTCTTTACTTGCTCCCTTTCGCTTCATATCCCAATTTACATTTACAGCCTTTAAACTTTCAAAATAAAAAATATAATCTCACTTTTCCCCTGTATACAAAATAATGGCTGTTCTATTGTGAAATTAGAAGAGGTTAGAATTTCATACTCAATTTGTTCCTTCTTGAATTTTTGTCAAAATCATTGGTGACTTTGTATGGAAAACCTTAACTCAGGAATTGGATGCCAATGTAAAAATGCTGATATTTATGTTAAAATCATGGTGGCTGTAAATTCTGTTTTATTATTATAGTAAATTGGCCATAAAAATTTGTTACCAAAATCATGCCTACCATGTATTCCATAAAATACCTAAGATAACATTTCTTTTTTACTAGACTTATACGATTGAGTATGACTTTCATAATAACTTGCTCTAAGTCCCTAGATCATAAGCATGCTCAAAACTGATGTTTGAATAAATCAAAGCATCGAGTATAGCCATTTGTACATCATACAACTTTAATATTTGAACTTGTAAATATAAAAGGCTTCTTTTTTTTTTTAATATATATTCCATAGACTAGATGTAACATTTATTTTTTCAACTACGAGGCCATTTCTCAAAGAACAAACCTTCCTAGATTCATAAATCTATTATCCTGTAAAGCCTCTTGCTTCTTTTTATCTATAGCAAATGGTCATCTTTCTACTCACTTGCTAATTTGCTTTCACTCTTTATTATTAGGAACCTCATATCATGAGCAAATTATTCACTTTCCCCTAAAACGTAGTCATACTTAGTAGATTTTAAAGAAGCCTATTTTAATTAAATAACTAACTTTAGCCATTTTCAGACAAAGCACTTTGAAAGATAGTACATTAATTATTAAAAAGGCATCTTGCATCTTTAACAAACATTGGCATCATATAACTTGCAAGTAGAAAATTTGAATTCATACCTCAATGGTGCTGGTTTGTAGGCTTAAGGAGAATTGTACTAAGCTCTGTTTCCTTAACTCCTTCATATATAAGCAATGTTCTAGAACTGACCATGGTAAGATTGTTGGAGAACTCCACTTTATGTTGCTTTGTAGGCCCAGTGTAAATGACGGCATATTGTACTCCTTTTACATCTTCATGACAAAGTGAAACTTCATGCATAGCTTGAGTAAAATTTCTTGAGAACTACCTATCCTTCTTTCGTTTTTAGATGGTACTTTTTTTTTCTTATAATAGGAAATGGCTAGAGGCCTATTTCTACTTGGAATACTTAACGAAATAACAGTTGACCAATTACATATTGCAAATGAGATATATAGCTTCCTACCACCAAATTTGATTGCTTTAAGTTGGTTCCCTAGTTAGAAAGATCTATGCAACTATACCTTAAAGTATGCTATGCTTCTTTTACCCTTATGACACACATGAATTACTCATAGGACCATAGAAAGCCTAGTGAGCCAAGTGATATAGCTATTTTACTCAAAGATTTCTATTCACCATAATCATTCTCCAATCAACACATATGACATCAACACACAAGAAACAAGAGATGATCCTCAAACCTATCTTTACTCTATTGCATTAAAGTGACTACTAAAAACTACTTATAAACATGAATATAGTAACTGAAATGAAAACAAAGCCATAGGATTGGATCTACAGTACAATATGGCCTTAAACTTTTACTACATAAAAGAATACTCTAAGGACCTATATTATTTGGTCGTGTGCACGACCCTCTCTCTATTCTTACTTGTTTTTAGTCATTTCCCACATAGTGGGAACGTACCTCTTTTTGTCATTAATGAACTTGTGGGGCAGCTCTCCAAGTCTTATTTGATGGTTTACTATCTCCCACACTTCCAATTTCTCTTTTTGCATTATTCTAGAATGGTTTTCCTGTAAAACTATAAGAAAGGTTAAGGAATTATTAGCATACAATGACATAAGAACATTACTTGCTAGGGAATAGATGTTTCTCTAATATAGATCTCTTGTTGTTATAATTCCAACCCTCTCCTTGTAGCAGCTCTTTTTCTATGTAAATGCCTCTTTTGGGTCCTAGTGAGTGGCTGGGGAAATTTCTTATGTGTTACCACTTGCCATCATTTTGTTGGTACATTTTGAGGAGGAACCACAAACTTAGGTTACTTCTTGTTGAATTGGATTTTCTTCTATGCCCTATTGGGTGGTCTCTAACTTGACAGCCTACCCTCTGGTTGGTTCCTAATTGTTGAAGGTGTATACTTGACCATGAAATCATACTTTTCTAAAAGTTGCCCCAAGATATCCCATACCAGCTACTACTTCCCTTGAGGAGCTTCCTTCCTTTCTAGTGCACCCCAGCAACCTCAACCCTCTGTGACATGTTTTTGGGGTATGGGAGATAGTATTTAGGCTTCTATTCTTTTCTGTACATACTTCTAGGATGAGTTAAGATTGATGGTTAATTCATTTTGCCCTCTTTTTTGCATCAATAAGAGTCCACAAATAAAACCCCACAATATTAATGGTAGTTGGTGGAAAAGGATCCTCATCCACCATCATACTCTCCTTCTTCTCAAGAAACTTGAGTATGCCTTTGTTTATTCTTTCTTGCAAGGCATTCTTAAAAGACCAACAAGCATTTGTGTTATGATTCCAAGAGTGATGATACTAACAATATTGTTTCCTTTTCAACTCCTCCTTAGTTGGAATCTTGTGATCAACCGGAAGTGTGAGAAACTTCTCTTTTAGTAGGTAATCAAAAATTTGTTTAGTCTTAGAAACATCAAATGTGTAATTAGGCTAAGCACTAGTTGTTAACACCTTCTGCCAAGTTTTTGGAGCCTTCCTAACCAATAAAGAACACACAACTGAACTAGAGTTACTTAAATCTACTACAACCACTTTATGATTTACCTTAGCATTGTTGGTTTCCATAGCAGTCTTCATCCTTTGATTTTATTCATGCAATAGCTCTTTATACTTAGACACATTTGTTGACAGTTCATAGAAGTCACTGATCTGAACACCCTGAAACTTCTTTCTCAACTCTATGAGAAAGCCTTTTTACATTATCTTCACATACTCATGTTCAAGCAATTGAATCCTATACTTGCTTTTCATCTTTAAAAGCCTAGAAATAAACTGATTACCAATCGCACCATTTCTTCGAGTGGCCCTTGATAACTCAACAATGCTTACCTGGGGCTCAGCTCTGAAGAATTGGGTATGAAATAATCTCTTCACATCATTCTAGATAAATATAGAGTTTCTAGGTAGAGTGGCATACCATGTAAAAGCTGTACTTGTTAGTGAATTGGGAAACAACCTCAATTTGAAGTTTGCAAAATTATCATAGTTAACTAATTCACCATATTGTATTGTAAATCTAGCCACATGTTTTAGTGTAGATTGCCCCACCTCCCTAGAGAATAAAGCAAACTCAGGAACTCTATATCCCCTTGGGTAAGGATTTTCTCTATCAATCACCTCAAGATACGGAGTATGAAACTCTGGCCTTGCGACCTACCTTAAACTTGGACCATATAGCTCTAGCACTACCTCCTAACATTTGCTTGTAATGGCTGCTCCCTAAAAAGCCTTTGCTAAGGAGTAGCTTGAAGAACTGGTTGAACCCTTCTATAACCACTTTGAGGATTACCCCCTGAGTCCTCTACATACATGTTAGGATATTGTTCATACACATGTGGGTTAAGATTGGGATTAGTCATAGCAAAAATATGATGGGGAGCAAAAGATCTTACTTCCTAGTTGCCATTTAGGCCAACCCCATTTGATGAAGTTCCTTAATTTCTTTTATGTGGAGATTGGTATCTCTCCTCAACATGAGGATTGGCCTGAGGAACTTCATCATGAGATCCTCCAGAGGATTGCCCCTCGAGTTCACTAGTAACTACTTGTTTCACATGCTTAGTACTAAAGGCTGGTTCTTCTATCCTTAGGCTTTGCACCTATCGTAGTTGCTCACCTAAGGACTATATTATGCTTCTCCATTCTCCATGCATTGTGTGAATCACCTCATTCTATTCCTTAATGTAACAACCCTTATTGTATTATCTTAAACTTAGTCTCATGCTGACGGGAAGTAAGCTTGATGATGTGTGCAAGATTAGAGGAACCAAGATGAAGGAAGAGTAAAGAGCAAACTATAAGGTTTAGTATAATATAAGTTTTGATAATAACAAATATAGAATAATAAGGAACAAATGCATCATATGTATATAATGTTCCTTAAAGAAGTAAAATGTGCATTAGCATGTATTTAATTATGGTTATAATGTATATATCATGCTATGTGCACATATATCCACTATACTTTTACAATGAAAAACATAAGTTGGATATATAAACTAGACTAACTACTTGGTTTGTAAGTATAATATATTAAATGTAGGTTGGTCCAAGTAAGAAGAGTGAGCATTTGAATATAGAAATGGAAATCAATATCATGCCTCACTCAAGAAAGAAGAAAAGAAATGATGCTCCAAAAATGAAAGATCAAAAGGGAGCATACTAAGAAGGAAATGACCAAGTGGAAGTGGAACTCAACATTTGAAGACCTAGTCACTAGGTATATTTTGTTTTCACTTAGGTCTTGAGGTATGATTAATCTTTGAAAATCACTTAATCTTGTTACCATATGTTTTAAATGAGTTAGATTAAATAAATATGATGTTAGCATATGTTAGATTTGAAAAACTCTGATTGATAGACAAATTTTGAGAAGTTAAACTTCCTATACTTTGTGAAAATATGAACTTTGCTGACTGAAATTTGAAGTTCTAGAGATATCACCTCTGACAAATGAATTTCAATTGATGAAATTTGAAATTTCGAGTCAAGCATAGGTAGTAAAATCTGAAAAATTCATCTAAAGTCATGACAAAGTTTGTCTAATAATTAAGCACTAAAATTGTTCAAAAACATTCCCTCTGACAGACGAATTTTAGATTTTAAAATTCACACTTTAGGATAAAACTCAATGATTTATAGTTGCATTTAATTAACTCAAGAAGTTTTGGATATCAAAGTAGCATATCCTTACTTTTACACATAGTGAAATCTGGTTTTCAAGAATCTAGAGTTTGACCTTTGATTAGTTTTTTTAATACATCTTTCAAAATACACATGGTTTTGATGTAAAACTTATTTCATATAAAACTAGACTTAATAAGATTTTCAAAGAAGGTTATTTCACTTAAAATAAAAGTCATATGAAAAAGCTATAGTCATTTAAAATTGAGTAGCGAGATATGGATTTTCAGTTTTGACCTCCTATCATTATTTTGATCATATCTCATAGAATACATTTGTTTTGAAGTGAAACTTCTTGCATTTGAAAGTAGACATTGAGATCTTTCCAACCATAGGTCATTTGTTTAATTTGGAGTTAAAATGAGAGAGTTATAGCTTCTACAAAATTGTCTACAGTACAAAGTTTGAAGTTATAGAGGTTCCACCTCTAATAGACGAATTTCGGGCCTCCAAAATTCAAATTTCGAAGAGAACTTTTGTGTCATGTTGAGCTTACCATTGATAGACAAATTTTAGCTTCTGAAATTCGAACTTCAAGTCTAACAGATGAATTTTGGCTTTCAAAATTTGAATTTTGAAACTCCAGAATGTGAAAATGCTTCTGGAATAGCCAACAGATGTATTTTCACATCTAAAATTCGAACTTCAAGTATAACAGACGAATTTTGACTTTGAAAATTTGAATTTTGAATCTCCAGAACATGGAAATACTTTTGGAACAGCCAACAGACGAATTTCCACATCCAAAATTCGAATTTCGAAAGGAAGAACTTGTGCCATATTGAGTTACTCACTGACAGACGAATTTCGGGCACCAAAATTCGAACTTCGAAGGCACTGTAGTAATATAGAATAACTATTCACACTTACCAGAAGAACTTTAAACTTAAAAATTCGTATGTTCCAACATAGAAACATTTGCCAAAGATGAAAGTTTGAACTTTACTTTAGAACAGAAGAATTTTGTGTTACAACGTTAAAGTCTTTAGCTTATTGACTCTGTTAAATTCATCTGTTGACACCTAAAATTCAAATTTCAAAGTGTCAACGCATTAAATTTGGTTGGTGAACGGCTAGTTTTACAAAGTAATCGTTGGGTAACGTCTCTAATGGCTAGATCTTGTGTCTAACGTCTAGTTACACCACAAATCTATAAATAGAATATTATTTAGACTTATGGGTAACAATCTTAAGAGAGTTTATGCGAAAATGCTGTAACAATTTGTAAAATCTTTCTATCTCAGCATTGTTTAAAAAACCCACCTCAATAGAGTGAGTCTTCAATATATTATCTACTCTTCAAGAGAGTTTTTATTCTGTAAACATTTCTTTCTACATATTCTGAGTAGAATCTTAGTGTGGGAAAACACTAAGGGATTTACACATCTTGTAAGTGTGTAAGGAGTGTGGCTTCATAAGTGCCTACTGAAACTTATGGGATGTACTAAGGCTTCACAAGTGATCGGATCAAACCTGTGGGATATAGTGAAAAATCCCAAGTGGTGGCTTGGGGATTGGATGTAGGCCAAGTGGTTGGGCTGAACCAATATAAATTGTTGTGTATTGTTCTTTATCTTCTCTATTTATTTGCTGCATACAACTCTCTCTGTTTATCCCTGTTTTGCTACATTCTTAGTGAAATTGAGTTGTGATTCAAAAAGAGCAAAAATCTTGCATCACCCAATTCACCCCCCTCTTGGGTGACTAATCAACCTAACAGAAATAACTTCATGCCGTGGCCTAAACAGAGGATATCATGGCAAACAAGCCGGAACTTCATTAAATTTTTTTGGACAGAAGGGTCTCACACTGTAGCGAACTTACCTCCCACCGTGGCACCAAACATTGGATGTGTTTAAATTAGCCAAGTTTCAGATGGCCGAGACGAAAGAAAAATTGAGAGAGAAAGAAGAAGCCTCTACTAGGGTTTGAGATTCTGACTTGGGGTGGAGATTCCTGGCCTTTGAAAGCTTCAATCCTTGTTGGTAAGTAAATCTTGGCTATTCTCCTCTATTTTCTCTTCGGTTTTTGTTTGGAATTGGTGGGAATAAGTTTCAGATTTATGGATGAATCCACTGATTAAAAGGCTTGTTATAGTATAATATAAGTGTCATGTAGTGTTAAGAATTTTGAGTATGTGTTTTGGTTGAATTGTAATGAGTTTGAGTGGAACCCTAAGTTGAAATTTGGGAAGAGAAGTGGAAATCCAAATTTGTATATGTTGGTGTATGTTTGAATGGTCGTTTAAGGTTCATTGGTATATGTTTATATTGTTGGAACCTTGGATAAAGTTTAAATTGTTGAATTATGGAATTTGGATATTTATGCTATATGCTGATTGTAGATATTATGACATTATGGAGGTTGTTTAGCTTATCAGAGTAGATCAAGTCGTGGGTTGCAATTTGAAAGCTTGTGAGAATAGTGTGTGTGGTATCGACAATTTAAGGTAACCGGGTGTTTGTGATATATATGATATATGTTAATATATATGTATGTATATATGCATGTTCCTGTTCATACCATGGTATTTGTTGTGTATGTGTATGGTTTTTCTACATATTGTGGTATGTACACAACTAGTTGAGATATGATGATTGTATATGAGGTGGATATATGATTTTGTAGCATCTCTATACCATTGCATGCTAGCATGTCCATGATGATGATATATATATTTAGAGGTATGTTAGCATGACATTGACATTATCACCATTTGATGCATATTATAAGGAGGATGTTGAGGTGTGATATGATGGTGATATGAAATATGATAATTATATGATAAAAGTGTTGAAACAAGAGTTTTGATGATTCCAAACCAACATTCAAGAGCTTGGATTGAAGATATCAAAGGAGATCAAAACTGTTCCAAGTGAAGATTTCATGAGTATTTGCTATTAGATCCTTTGTAGAGTCTTAGTTTTTGTTATGATTGGGTAAAAGATTTTGATTTGAAGAAAAGATGTTTTCAAACTTTGATTTTATGTTAAATCTTTAAATATTTGAAAAACACCCACAAACAGACGAAGGTTGAAAGTTTAAACTAAACTGTCAAGTTGGAAATTCGAACTTTGCCTTTGGAAATTCAAATTTCGAGCTAAAACTGAATAAGTCTAAAGAGATGGCTCTCTGTCAGATGAATTTTGGTTGTTCAAAATTCGAATTTTCATCTAGTCTGAAAAGAGGCCTTTTGGTAACAGACAAACTTCACACTTTCAAAATTCAAATTTCAAGTAAAATGAAGTTTGTAAAAACCAAAGAAATTCATCTGAAACTATGATAAAGTGCATCTGAAATCAAAATGAAATTAAGTTTGATAAATGCTCTCTGACAGACGAATTTTAAACTTCCAACATTCGAATTTTCATATAAGTCTGAAAGATGCTTCTTTGCAACAGACGAACTTTGAGTCTTCAAAATTTGAATTTCAAACAAAACAAAAATTGAGAAAATAGAAGAAATTCGTCTGAAACCATGTTAAAGTTCATCTGAGATCAAGAATGATTTAAGTTTCAAAACTGCTCTCTGACAGACGAACTTTGAACATTAAAATTCAAATTTCAGAAGCTAAGTTCTTGAGTCTGTTAAAATGAAACATTGACATACGAATGATAAGAACTTGCAACATTCGAATGATGAAATTAGTCTGAAAAGAGTCTCTCTGACAGACCAATTTCACCCTTTCAAAATTTGAATTTCGAAGAAAGTAATCTACTGTACCCCTTTAAACATTCAATGGACAGACGAATTTTGGGATTCCAAAATTCGAATTTCGAGGGCACTGTAGAAAATTGAAAACACTGTTCACACTTAACCGAAAAACTTTCTTCTTGAAAATTCGTATGTCACATTGTGAAAATGTTTTGTAAGTTTCAAAATTCGAATTTCACTTCATGAACAGACGAACTTCGTGCTGTAACGTTGGAAGCTTTAATCTTCAGTTCCTTCGAAATTCGTCTGTTGACCAACCAAAATTCAAATTTCAGTATGTCAGAAACATTAAATGCGGTTGGTAAATGGATAGTTTTTCAGAGTAACCATTAGATAACTTCCCCAACGGATAGATTTAGTCTCTAACGGATATTTGAGACCTAAATCTATAAATACAACATCATTTGAAGTTGTGGGTAAAAAAAAAAACTTGTATATACTGAATTTCTGCTGAATCTTCTTCTCAAAAGCTTTTACCCTCTCAACTTCTATACTTGTACTTAAACTTTCATATCTACTCTTTTCAAGAGAGTTATTTCATTGTAATCAATCTACTCTTCATCTGGGAGATAGATTTACTTGTGAGGGGTATTCACAAGGGGATTGGGAAGCACATAGTGAAAGTGCTTGGAGAGTTTGAGAGAGCTCAGAAACAGAGCATACTCATGTACTGTGGCTTTAGCAAGAAGCCCACTGAAATTCTTGCTGTATAGTGGATAAATCTCAAGAGGTGTCTTGGGGACTGGATGTAGGTCAAGAGAATAGACCGAACCAGGATAAATCACTGAGTTCTCTTCTCCTTATCTCCACTTTTCACCTTGCTCTGTTTTACGCATTGTTTTCATTATACTGTGATATCTTCACTTACTTCACTTTGTGCAGAAAAATTTCAAACTTCCCAATTCACCCCCCTCTTGGGAAGTCAGCCTTGCTAACAAAAAGTTCCTGTCACTAAATCGTGTCATATAGTTAGGAGAACCAGGTGGCAGTGGATAAGATAATATGATGGTATATCCCTATTACTAAAACTTCTCTTATGGCCAGGAGAGCCAAGTGACTGTGAATTTGGGGATGCACCTTCTCTAAATCACCACCAATTTAAGTAGTCCAGGGGAAGGAGAGTCACGGTCCAAGAACTAGTGTAACCTTTGGTTGGGTTGCATTAGTGTGAGATGAGCTTAGTAATGTATCAGAATTAGTCTTCACAACTACTAGAAGAGAATCATCTATTTGAAATATCTTGTAATGACAACAGCTCGTGGTTGTAGTCATGTACAAGGAAGAACATACATACTATTTCATTTTGCATTTCATTGCTCCATATGCATGATTGTATGGATTACCGATATAGATTGCATGTGGTTGTGTTCCCGGTTACTGAGACTTTGTCTTACACCCCCTCCCATAACTAACATTTCAAGTAAAGGTTTTAGTACTAATCCAGAGAAAATAAGAGAGTTGTAGTCTCTCTGACCTTGGGAATCTTTAAGTCAACGATAGTGTGTGATTGTCTATTATGTATTGTGTAAGTAAAATAGTATATTTGTAATCAATATGAGAACAATGATACTGTGACATTGGTGGTTGTAGAATGTTGATGATGATTAATGATATGTGATAAGGTTGATGATGATGTGATATAGATGTGTGTAGGTATTGGTGTGTATGTGTGATAATGGTTTGGGCCCCAGTATGAGTCACTATTGTTGGAGTAGTTGTCTGTGTCAAAATAGTGGTATGTGAGAATCTAAAGGGGATTTTGGGCCTAGTATATGTGTTTTGGGTATGCAGTGCATTATATGGATTTGGGGTTCAGGGGGGCCAAATCCCAGAGGAGTGGTTCCTTTTGGGTGAAATCTATTTAGACAAGTTACTTGAGTCAAGTAGGGCCTGTGTAAATGTTTCCAAGGTGCCAAATTGCTTTGGATGGCAATTGGAAGAGGTTTGTTGTGAGTTTTGGTCAAAACAATGTTGGGTATCCAAAATCTCCATACAAAGATAGATTCAAGTGAAATTAGTGTTTATAGCTAGATTGGGATGAAAGTGATCGGTAGGAGTTAGAACCAGGTCAATTGAAGGTCGAAACATAAAGTTATACGCGTTGGAAATTCACCAAAAAAATTAGCAAATGGCTTATATGGTATCAGAAGGGGCGCCGCAGCATGAAGTACTACTGTCTGGCTGAGGCCGCGGTAGTATTATAGCTCGCTGCGACCCAAAATTGTTTTGATGTTGTTTGGAGTTTTATGTGATTTTGATATTTTGGGAGTTGTGTTTGGGGCTTATTGGCATAGGTTATTACATTTAAAATGCTCATTAAACATATTAGCAGTTACAAATAAAGAAGCATCAGTAGGAATAACAGTATTAGGAAGAGAGCCTTCCGCACAAGTTTGCCCTCTAATGATCACAGCTCGCTCCTCTTCTTGAGGATTCAAAACTCCTCTATGCTCGATAGTCTCCATTATCTATGAAATGTGACCTCCATGCCCTATTGTTGCAACCACATCCTTTGGATCGTGAGACCTAGTATCTTTTTTTCCAGAAACACTCAATGTCTTTGGCAACATGGTACTTGCATGTGTCCCACAGGGCGGGCCAAAAATTATATGTTGTAAATAAATTTGGATTAATAGGTTCGAAAAATTATATGCCAAAAATTATATGCGGACAATAAATTTATGAAAATTATGCTCTAGGTGTGCCAAATGTGTGAATCTTAACATATATGTGAATCCTGACTTATAATCAAAACGATTGTGAGTTCATGGGTCTTTCTCCACAATTTCTCCAGATGCAAATAGCATAAATAAAGATGAATGGAAATTTTTAAAGCTTTAAAGGAATATAAATGTAAAAGGATTCAATTAGTGAAAAGAATAACAATGATCATGTCTGGAATTGAGAAACAGTGATGCTAGGAAATTCAAGAAGGTTCTAAAGAATAGTAACGAAAGCTAAAAGAATGTATAAGAAAAATAAGAAAGTTTGATGCAACATAAAATTGATATTGGTATATGTTGAGCAATAATTGTTGGTACCCTCTTGGTTGTCTAAATCTCTATTTATAAGTCACTCAACAGTAATCCTCTAGCCTTACTCATCACATCTTGATCATGCTCCATATTCTGCGATCTCTTTGCTATCATGCATAACATTCACTTATTACTTCATCTTTAATTTCCTGTTTACTTGATTTGATCTTACTTTTTAGGGTTTAAAGAAATATTTGACTTGACTTGCTACAAATTTAGGCCAAACAGTAAGATATTATTTTAGATGCCAATGACTGAGCTATTTTTAGAAAGATACTAAGGTATGGCATCATGAAGAAATCCTGAAACATCCTCAAGTAATTCTTCGCAGGGCATAATGATGGGAGATTCAGACACTTTAGAAAATGACATCCAAGTATCTTTGTTTCCGATGAAATCCCATGTTGAACTAGAGTAAATCTGATATCAAAATTTTGTTTTAACCTTTGTTCACTAGTTTGATTGTATCTCACAAAATATCTAGAAATTGGAAGAGAAATTTGATTCATTGGAAACTAGATACATAGAGCATTCAAATTGTGGGTCATTTGCTATATTCCAAGTTAAAATGGTAAAAATATGTTTATTGGAAGGAAGCATTTTTTACTGGTGTGATGCACAATCAAAATGTTATTTGGTTGCTCTCTGTGATGTAATAGTCAACTATTGGACTTCAAACTATTAACCATTACCTGTAGATTCATTGAAATGGTTATATCTTGTGTGTCAGTCAACCACAACATTCCTGACAATTAACTGTTACGCATCTAATCACTTTTAGAAAAGTAAATAATGGCTAGTTTTAATAGCAAATGGCTATATTTCTTAGTAGGCTATAAATATGACATTCTAGATTTGTTGTTGACATATAACCAAGTTCTACAATGTTATCTTGAACTTGTTTTTCATCTAGATAGAGAAACATCATCCTTGAGGCAAATCTTTCAAAATTTCTATCATTTGAGTTATTAGAACTCAATTTTGTATATTTATGCTTTGAGAGTTTTTTTTTTTGCTCGTTCTTATTAAATCATTGTAAGGTAATTGTGGTATGTCCCTTGAAGGTAAAACAAGAGTAAGGTAAATCTTGGGGAGATTATTTTCTTGCAAGTAAGGAGTGCTTTGTTTTAGAGTGAAAACATTTAGATGTTGTAAAGGCTCATAAATGCTAAATCAAAATTGTTAATTCAGATGGTTTTGATTATCGTAAACAACATTGAGATTGGAAATCTAATATCAAAGGAACACAAGTCTTATGTTGAATAAAGTTTGAGATTCCTGAAGGTTGAAGAATTATTTCATGAATTTTAGGAATCCATTTGTAAAAGAAGGTAGTTAAGCTTTGAATTTTACTTTACCCAATATTAAATGAGATATCTGTTTGAATAATTAATGATTAGCTCATGATTTCAAAATGGTTTTCATGAAAAGAGCTACCTTATGAGGCTAAAGTCTCAATTTCAAAGATATTTCTAAGTGTTCACCTTGTTTTCATGAAAATGTTTTACCTTATGCGCATAACTAATGAAGGTTATGAGGATAAAATCTCAATCTCAAAGCTTTTCTAAGTATCACTTCTTTGATTTCATTAAAAGGGGTTGAGGTTATCCGCATAACATAGCTGTGCACCATGTTCTCAGGTATATCCAGGTGGTTATCCTGATAAGGTGGGTACTTTATTCGCATGAGGCAATAAACAGTCAAGGCCAATTATACTATGCAGCTTGTTATTGGCATAACCTAGGGAGGTTACCTACATAACGTGTGCTATAAAGCACTTGGACTCTCCTCTGTTAATAGTTTATCTACATAACTTACGGAGATTATCCGTATAACCTATGTTTTAGTACCCTTGGACTTTCCTCAATTAAAAAGGTTGTCCGCATAACCTAGAGAGGTTATCCGCATAACCTTTGTTACAGAACTCATGGTCCTTCTTCAGCTAAATGGGTTATCCGCATAACCTTAGGAGGTTATCCTGATAACCTATGTTTTGCAAAAACTTAATTTGAGAAAAATTTAATGTTATCCGGACAACTAAGTAGGTTTTCATGAAAATGTTCTTGAACTAAAACTTAGTCATTTTCAAATAAATGTTATCCACATAACCTGACTAGGTTATCCGCATAATGAAAGTTCTATGTTGAAACCAAAAGCCAACAGTCACCCGTTATTCACATAACCTGAAGAGATTATCCGTATAACCTCTGTCAGATGCATTTAATGTGGTAGTTGAACGGTTAGTTTTCTGAGAGTAACGGCTAATCCTTGTTTCCAACTGATGGTTTTGCTCTAAAACTATAAATAGAATCCTATTTAATTGTTGGGTAATGAGAAAAAACATAAAAATGCCAAAATTCTACAGAATTGATTACTAATTCATTCAAAGCTTCCTACCCTTTGTTTAGCTCATTTATTGTTCTTAAACTTCATATCTACTATTTTGAGAGAGAGTTTCATATCTTGATTTGTATATTTCTACACGCTTGTTCTTAGCACTTAGTGTGAGAAGACACTAAGAGATTTGCTTTTACTCTTGAGTGAGAAGAGTGAGAGTGTTTTATTCAGCTCAAAGTTCGAGCTTAGGATGTACTGCAGTTTTTGCAAGAACCTATTCAAATCTTACAAAAGATAGTGGAGAAATCTTGAGTGGTGGCTTGAGGACTGGACGTAGATCAAGTGGAGTAGACTAAACTAGGATAAATCACTGTGTCCTTTTTTCATTTACTTTGCAATTGCTCTTAATTTCTTATACTCTGTTTTTTCAACAACTTCTATTATTGCTACTGTATTTTCACTTTTTGCAGAAAAATCCAAATTTCCCAATTCACCCCCCTTTGGGAAGCCAACTGAACTAACAAGTGGTATTAGAGCCCGGACTCCTAGTTGAAGGATCTAACAATTCGAAAGAATACATGACTGGCTTTGGTGAAGATATTCTTCTAGAAGGAAACAACACCAACAGACCTCCTGGCTTTAGTGGAGAGCATTATGAATACTGGAAGATGAGGATGCAAATCTATTTTTAGTCCATTGACTTAGATATTTGGTCAGTGATCCAGAAGAGAGATTTCATCCCCATGAAACTCCAAGATGACGGGAAGTACAGAGAGAAACTAGAAGAGGTGTGGAATGATAAGGATAAAGGAAGGGTCCTACTCAACTATAAAGCTAAGCATTGCTTGGTTAGTGCCCTCAACCAAGATAAATTCTACAGGGTGTCCCAATGTATAACAGCCAAAGGCATGTGGGACACTCTGGAGATCACTCATGAAGGAAAAACCAGGTTGAGAGAAAATAAATTGAATTGTGCATAGGTGAATATGAAAGCTTCAAGATGAAGGAGGTGAAAACATCAAGGATCTGCAGAAGAGATTCACTCTCATTGTGAATTAGTTGAAGAGCCTTGGGAAGGAATACACCCAATCTGAGAAAGTCAGAAAAATTCTTAGGGCTTTGCTTATTAAGTGGCAACCAAAGGTGACGAGAATAGAAGAAGTTAGAAGGGAATCAATTACATCTGTCACAACCCTCTTTGGAAGCCTTGAAGAATATGAAGAGAAGTTGAAAGCCCTCAAAGAATCTTCATCTTATGACAAGAAAAAGAAAAGCTTGGCTCTCAAGGTAAAATCAGAAGATGATGATGATTTAGAAAAAGATGCTAAGCTAGATGAAGAGACAATGGCCATGCTAGTAAGAAGATTTGGTAAAATATATGAAAAGAAGAAATTTAGAAATTTGCAAAGAAAGATGGAGCCACCAGCAGCAAGAAAGAGAACAAAGATTCCATCATATTCTACGAATGCAAGAAACCTGGACATATCAAATGGGAATGTCTTCTGCTAAGCAAGAAACAAGGGAAGGACAAGAAGGCTGACAAAGGGAAAAAGAAGAAAGTCTTCTTATCTTCCATCTGGGAAGATAGTTCAGATGAAGAGAAAGCAGCAGAAGATGATGAAATTGCCAATCTATGCCTAATGGCTCAAGAGATGGCAGAAAAAGAGAAGAATCACAACCAAGACAGTGACAGCAATTCTGAGGTAAATGATTCTAAACCTTCCTACAATGAGCTGCATGATGCATTCAATGATTTGATGGATGAATTTGTCATAGTATCTAAATAGTTAAGTCAAGCTAAAAAGAAAATACACAAGCTTGAAAGTGAATCTCATACATCTTGCACTATCTTACAGCTCTCTTCTTCTTCCACCACTTCTGTCTGTGTCTCATGCATTAACTTGAGAGATAAGAACAGTTATCTCCACAAAACTCTAACTAAACTCACTAGAGGTGAGGACATGCTGAAAGTGTTATTAGGAAATCAAGTTGTAAGTCAAAACAAAACTGATCTAGGATATGACTAATGTGCAATTAAAGAGAAACTGAAAAATAAGAAACAAAATCTATACCTAAGAAATTTTGTGCATGCTAATAACATTAAACCAGCTCAGAGTATAGAGTCATTTCCATCCCCTAGAAATTAAAGGATAGATACTATCGTCATTATTTCAGACATGTATCTTTTTCCTCTAGCCCTTTCTCCACTTGTCACTTCTATAACAAGAATGGTCATATGTCCTCCACCTATACAAGAAGGAAGGAAATGACAATAGAATGAAATGGGTTCCCAAGGATTCCTCTACTAACAAGAAAGGACCTAAGCAAATATGGGTATCTAAAAGAAAGAACTGAAATTCGTTTTGCAGGTGTCTCTCAAGGAAAAGAAAAGCAACAAGTGGTACATGAATGGCACCTGTTTGAGACACATGACTGAAGATAGAAAAATTCATTATGCTAAGAGATAAGAAAGGCGGAAATGTTACTTTTGGTGGTGACCAGTCTGACAAGATAATTGGCATTGGAATTGTTGGAAGAAACCCAGAAACATCAATTGAAGAAGTTCTGTTCATGATAGAGCTCAACCACAACTTGTTAAGTGTGAGCCAAACTTGTGATAGAGGCAATTGGGTTCTGCTTAATTCCAACTATTATCTAGTCATCAGAAAAAGTGATCGCAAAGTTATTCTCAAGGCATAAAGAGATGGTAATTGTTACACTATTGATTTAGATGAATTATCTGCTGTAAACTCAATATGTTTAATAAGTGAAAATGATGATAGTTGGCTATGGCATAGGAGAATAGCACATGTTAGCATGCATCAATTAAACAAACTCATTAAAAATAAACTTGTTCTTGGATTACCCATCATCAAGTTTGAAAAAGACAGGGAATGTAATGCTTGCCTTAAAGGGAAACAAACAAAGTCATCATTTAAAACCAAAAATATTGTCTCTATAGCTAGACCACTACAATTACTTCACATGGATTTAATAGGTCCTAATCGTACTAAGAGTATTGGTGGTAACTTGCATGTACTTGTAGTAGATGATTATTCTAGATTTATTTGAACAATATTTCTTCTCTCTAAAGATGAAACATGCGATGCTCTTCAGATCTTAGCTAAAAAAATCCAAAATGAGAAAGGTTGTTATATTGTATATATTAGAACATATCATGGTGGAGAATTTGAAAATGCCAAATTTGCTTATTACTGCAATGAGAATGGAGTAGAGCACAACTTCTCAGCTCCTAGAACACCTCAATAAAATAGAGTTGTGGAAAGAAAGAATAGAGTACTAGAAGAAATGGCTCGTGCCATACTGAATGAAAAGGGGCTGCTTAAGCAATTCTAGGCTGATGCAGTGAGCACAACATGCTACTTGATGAATAGAGCATACAATAGACCCATACTAGGCAAGACTCCATACGAGCTATATAAGGCAAAGAAGCTCAACCCTTCTCATCTTCATGTCTTTGGATGCATTTGCTATGTCCACACCAACAACGAGGAGAATCTGGGTAAGTTTGATGCCAAATCTGATGAAGATATATTTCTTGGCTACTCAAATATGAGTAAAACATATAGGATTTTCAATAAAAAAACTGGAACTATAAAAGAATATGGGCATGTGGTTTTTCTTGAAAATGAAACTGTGTCTAAGCATGCTAAAGATGAGGATGATCTAATTTCCATATTTAAGAACTTGAATGTTTCTGAAGAAAATAAAACTGAACTTCTTAAAATATTTGAATCCGCTAATGGAGAGGAAGATATTCAAGAGAAAGATAATGAATGTGAAATCAATAAAGAAATTTCTCAAGAACTTCCTAGAGCTTGGAGATATCAAAGGAATCATCCAGTTGATCAAGTTATTGGGGATGTTCAAGAGAAAGTAAAAACCAAAAAATGACTTAGGGATCAAGTGAATAATTGTGCATTTATTTCTCAAATTGAACCTAAGTGTACTGAAGAGCCTTTAACATATGAATATTGGATTCTAGCTGTGCAAAAAGAACTTAATCAGTTTGAAAAAAACCAGGTTTGGGACTTAGTGCCTAGGCCCAAGGACCATCCTATTATTGGAACTAAATGTGTTTTTAAGAATAAACTTGATGAATCTAGAACAATAATAAGGAATAAAGCTAGACTAGTAGCTAAAGGGTATAATTAGGAGGAAGGCATTGATTATGAGGAAATTTTTGCTGCAGTTACAAAATTGGAAGCAATAAGGATTCTCTTAGCCTACGCCTATATAAAAGATATTGTGTTATACCAAATGGATGTGAAAAATACTTTTCTGAATGAGTATATCATGGAAGATGTTTATGTTAATCAACCTCTAGATTTTGAGGACTCAACTAAACCAAATCATATACGTAAACTGAAGAAAGCTCTATATGGCTTAAAACAAGCACCCAGAGCTTGGTATGAGAGAATGAGTAATTTTCTAATTGAAAAGGGTTTTAACAGGGGAAAAGTAGATAGTAATTTGTTTACTAAAAGAGAAAATAAAAATTTGATTATTGTACAAATTTATGTTGATGATGTTGTTAGGTTGGCTGGTCACCCAAAAAGGGGGGTGAATTGGGTGATATAAGATTTTTACCCTTTTTGGATCACAACCCAAATTCACCAAATGTGCAGCAAAACATAGATGAACAGAGAGAGTTAATTACAGTAAATGAATAGAGAAGATGAAGAGCAATACACCGTAATTTATACTGGTTCAGCCCAACCATTTGGCCTACATCTAGTCCTTAAGCCACTACTTGGGATTTTTCACTATATCATATAAGTTTGATCTAGGCATCTGTGAAGCCTCAATACATCCCACAAGTTTCAGTAGGCACTTGTGTAATCTCCCCACACCCTTACAAGATATGTAATCTCCCTTGGTGATACCCCACACTAAGTATCTACCCCAAAAAATAGTAGAAAAGAATGAATACAGAATGAAAACTCTCCCTTAGAATAAATGATACATTGAAAGTTCACTCTATTGAGGTGGATTTTTCATATGATGCTGATACGAAAAGATTTTATGTATATGAATAGCATTTTCGCATAAACTCACTTTTTATTCTTACCCATAAGTTCAAATGATGTTACATTTATAGATTTGTGGCAAAACTATCTGTTGAAAGCAAGTTCTAACTGTTACTCTGCAAAAAGAGCCGTTCAACTACCGTATTAAATACGTTTGACAAAGGTTATGTGGATAACCTCCTCAGGTTATGTGAATAACGAGTGACCGTTGACTCTTAGTTTAAATATTAGACTTTTGTTATGCGGATAACCTAGCTAGGTTATGCGGATAACGTTCATTACAAAATGACTAAGTTTTAGCTCAAGAATATTTTCATGAAAACCTTCTTAGTTGTTCGAATAATGTCTCACAAACTTGGATATCTTTGAGGATTATTAGAATAACCTCTTAGGATGTTATTCCTTGTTTGAATAATGTTTAATCAGTATAAACTAAGTTTCTAAAAAACAATTAGTACAAACTAAGTTTATGAAAAACATAGGTTATCAGGATAACCTCCCAAGATTATGCTGATAACAAATTGTTAGTACAAACTAAGTTTTTTAAAAAATATAGGTTATCAGGATAACCTCCCTAGGTTATACAGATAACCTACGCATTATGAGGATAACCTGCCTAGGTTATGCTGAAATCGAATTTAACATTGGAAGGTCCAAAAGTACTGTAACATAGGTTATCAGGATAACGTCCTTAGGTTATCAAGATAACCTACACGTTATAGGGATAACCTCCCTAGGTTATCCTAATAACGGGCAGCATAGAACAAGTGACCTTTACTGTTAGACCCCTTATACGAATAAGGTAAGCACCTTATCAGGAAATCGAGCTAGATTGAAGCAGGGACATGGTGCAAACCTTAGTTATGCTGATAACCTCATATCTTTTCATGAAAACAAATAGAGAACACTTAGAAACAACATTGAGATTAAGACTTTATCCCCATAACTTCTTAATGTTATGTGCATAAGATAAAACTTTTCATGAAAACTATTTTAAAAACATGAGCCAAACACAAAACTAGTTTGTTAGCCATTATTTTTCAATTCTAACTTGTGTTAACATCATATTTACTTAATCAAACTCATTTAAAACATATGGTAATAAGATTAAGTAAATTTTCAAAGATTAATCCCACCTCAAGACCTAAGTAAAAATAAAATATATCTAATGACTAGGTCTTCAAATGATGAGTTCCACTTTCACTTGTTTATTTCCTTCTTGGCATGCTCCCTTCTGATCTTTAGTTCTTTGACACTTGAATTCTTTACATCTTGGAGCATCATTTTCCTTCTTTGTCTTTGGGTAAGTCATAATGTTGATTTTTTTTTCTTTATTCTAATGCTCACTCTTCTTTCTTGGATAATCCTACACTTAATGTATTACACTTACAAGCCAAGTAGTTAGTTCAATTTATATATTCATTTTGTATTATACAATATAAGAGCACAATGGATATATTAGTATATAGCATGATACATGCATTATAACCATAATTGAATACTTGCTAATACACATTTTACTTATATAAGGAACATTATATATTTTAGACACATATGATATTTTTATTTTTTATTTCTCTATATTTGTCATTTATATTATCTATTGTAAAAATACAGTGGATATACTTGTACATAGCAGGATATATATGCATTATAATCATAATTAAATACATGCTAATGCATATTTTACTTCTATAAGGAATATTATATATGTTAGACACATATGATACTTTTGTTCCTTATTTCTCTATATTTGTCATAATCGAAACTTATATTACATTAAACTTAACAGATATTATATTTGGTGCCACTAATGAGTTTTTGTGTAAGAACTTTTCTAAGTTAATGCAGAGTGAATTTGAAATGTCAATGATGGGGAAGCTAAACTTCTTCCTTGGATTGCAAATCAAATAATGTGATGATGGCATCTTCCTCAATCGATCAAAATATCTCAAGGAACTGCTAAAGAAGTTTGGAATGGAACATGCTAAACCTATGAGAACTCCTATGGCCTCTGCAACTAAGCTTGACATGGATGAAAAGGAAAAACTCTTTGATATAACCCAATATAGGAGAATGATTGTTTCCTTGCTATATTTAACTGCAAGCAGGCCTAACATCATGTTTAATGTCTGCATGTGTGCTAAGTTCTAATCATGTCCTAAAGAGTCTCATGCAATAGCTGTGAAAAGGATTTTCAAATATTTGCTGGGAACATCACAGATGGGGCTTTGGTATCCAAAAGGTAATGGAGAAGAGCTCATAAGTTACACAGATGCTGACTTTGCTGGATCCAAAAGTAATAAAACAAAGCACAAGTGGAACTTGTCAGTTTCTGGGAGGCTCCTTAGTGTCATGGTTTAGCAAAAAGTAGAATAGTATAGCTCTCTCCACAGCAAAAGCTGAGTATGTTGCTACAGGTAGTTGTTGTGCACAAGTCCTTTGAATGAAGCAACAACTTGAAGACCTTGAGATTGAAATGAAGGAAATCCTAATAAGATGTGATAGTCAAAGTGTCATCAACATCACAAAGAACCCTGTCATGTATTCAAGGATAAAACACATTGAAGTAAGACATCACTTCATAAGAGATCACATTTTGAAAGGGGATGTCAAGTTGGAGTTTGTCCCTACTGAAGATCAGCTTGCAGACATCTTGACAAAGCCACTTTCAGAAGATAGACATGGTAAAATCAGAAGAGAGTAGGGAATGGTAAATCCCAATGAGTTATGAGTAGTTTCTGAAATCTCTCTTAAACTTATGATTCAGTTGATAATAATACTAATTTAAGCATTAGAGTATCTAGAAATTTGTTTTGCAGGTACTTCTTGATTTGAAATAATGAAAATCTGATGAAATAAAGTACACTGCACATTCAATTGGAGTTATGATGAAAAGAAAAAGTTTATGGGAATGACACAGTTGTCTGTAAGTGTTTATAAGATTTTCAAATATGCTTATGCGCATAACCCCATAGTCTTTTGCTGAAAATGAATTGATTTTCTGGTATGTAAAGGTTCTGTGTTTGAGATTATTCGAATAAGGTGTGAGGCTTTTCATGAAAATGAGAGCTTATATGAAAATTATAGTCTCTGTGAAGCTCGATTTTCAGACAAGGTCATTACCTTATGCACATAACCTGCCTTGTTTGCTTCATTATATGTGTAATGTGAAAATCAATTTCAGTATAACTTGCCTACCTTATCTGTATAACGTTACATCCAGAGAAGTGGTTCCCAAAGCAAGAACGTTATTCACATAAGATGGCAAGGTTATCCAGATAACATGTTGTTTGCCAATTTTCCGTGTGTTTTTTGTGAAACTCCTTTTCATAATAACATGAGGTGCTTGTCCGGATAACTCTTCTCTTCTCCCCTTTGTCTCAACTTGTATTAACTCGATTATACGGACGACCTAAGGACCTTATCCACATAACCCAGCAAATCGTGCCCTTGCATATACTCTTTGAAGCTCGTTATTCGCATAACCCCTACACGTTATACGTATAATCTCAAGACTATATATAGGAACATCTGATTTTTAGTAGTCCTTTGTCTGGAAAACCTAGCCCTATCTTGAAAACCTCCATTCGTACTCCTCAAGCTTTCTAAAATCTTCCAAGTTTCATTCAATTCGTTGAATTCAAACTTCATTTTGGCCCACTCTAAACCTTTTCCACCATCCCAAATCATCTAGAATCACTACTATGACTATGACTAAGGGAGGAAACTAGGGGGAACGACCTCAAAGAAATGTGAAGTCCAAATATGCAACAAAATCACTAAGTCAAGGGAAAAGGAAAGCTGAATCTGGACCGAGTATTTCAACAAAGAAGCTAAGAACACAAAAATCAAAGGAAATCCCAGAATTTGAGCCTCAAGTTGACACTTACGTAAGTTCATTCGCAACTGAATCTGAGCAAGCTCCTATTACAGATGAATTGATTAGCATAAGAATACGAAAGGAATCACATGAGGCTGATTTTAAGAAGCGTATTGTAGTCAAACCTCATTTTGTTAAAATAGAAGAGTTTCTCATTAGGAACAAGTTTGAATTTGCTGGGCAACTTGAGAACTATAAAGGAGTGATAGAATTGAAAGAAGAATATGATGAGGAGGTTGTGCGTGCATGGTACAATTCCTTAAGAATAAACAATGAAACAAAAGTACTTGAGGTAAGGTTGAGGAAAAGGTGGATAGCACTGCATCCTGACCTACTCTCTGAGATTCTGAACTTACCCATTGGAGGAATCAAAGTAAATATTAATACTACAAAATATCCCTCTGAAGATGAATATGTTGATGAAGACACTGGAGAGGAAGCAAACTAAATGGAGCACAATTGTATCTAAGTAGCTCAAGCAAAGACAAAATGTGCCTTCTAAAGGGAAGATTGCTCCAACTCATTTGAGTGTTGAGAATAAGGTCATCTATTACATTGTTTCACGTATGTTCTTCAACAAGAGTGAAGGCTACAACTATCTATCTAGAGGATAATTCTAAGTCATGGTGTTGCTGGTGAAAGGAAAACTAGTGAATTTGGTTGACATCATCCTACAAATAATGAGGAAGGAAAAAACTTACAAGCAAGATTCACAATTGCCATATAGGCATCTCATCACCAGAATCCCGAAGTATCACAACATTCTACATATTGAGAGAGGCCCTGCATTACTTCCAGAAGAGTTTAATGAGAAAGCACTGCAGAAGATGGGGATGAGTCTGACAAATGGCAAATGGGCTGATAGGCAAAGGGATACTGAAGAAGGTAAAGCAAGTTTTGAATCAACAGATCTACAAAGAGTCATAAAGGTAGTGATTCCAATTCCTCTCCCTCGCCACCTACTGAACCACATCAACCTTTGCATCTTGAACCCCATACCCTTACCTCTACACCAAACAAACCTTATGAATTCCCAACTATTGATCTGCCTACACCCTCTGACATTCATACCCTATACCAGAATCTATTTCAGATAGCAATGGCCACCAAGAAAGAACACAGAGAAAATATCATCAATCTTGGGTACCTTATTGCTAAGATGCAAGAGAAATTTGAAGCCAAAATTGAACATCTTACCCAAGAAGTTAAATTCCTGTGTGAATAGATAGCCTCTGGTGTATCTCAGCCTTTCTCATCACCTATCCAACCACCTCCTCCTACATATACTGGCATTACTGCTTTTCCTGAGACTTCTGCAAAGTCTCCACTTGCTAATATTGCTATTCATTCCACCTCTAAGTCTCCTGCTTTATCAGAGGATCTAGGTCCTAATTTGGATTATGGACTTGAGGATAAGGAGTCAGGTCACATAGTGGAAATTGACCAGGATCAGTATAGAGCTTTAGTTCTTTTACCTGAAGGAGACTTCATTCACCAAATCTATCTCCAACACCGTAGACAAGAAATCAATGCTCTTTTTCCTCCTTCACCTGACCCAATTTCCTTTGAGGGCATTAGCTACCTATGTCTCTCCTCCTCCTATGATGCCTGATATCCCTTTTATCCCAATATTTCCTTCTGCTCCTCCTGTTCATACTAATGTGCCACTCTGACCTATCCCAATGTCCTCAATTCCAGCTTAATCTTCCACCTTCCCTCTCTCTTTAGATGAGAGACTTCAAAGGGTCAAGGAATGGACAGCCAAAATTGACCAAAACATTGCTCAGATAGATGCTGAAGCAGCTCAATTCCCTCCAATTGCTGATGACAAAAAGGGGGAGAAAGAAGATAAAGAAGAGAAAGAAAAAGAAAAGAAGCCTAAGAAAAAGAAAAAGAAGAAATCAGCTAAAAGAAAGTCCACCCCAAAGAAGAAAAAGGATTAACTGAATTGAACTGGACTGTTGTTGCTGTTCTTGTTGTGGTTTTCTTGTGTTCTTGTATGTTTCCTTCAGTTACTGTGTCTATTTTTATATTGTTGATATTTACACTCTTTGTATTGTAATGATTGCTCATAATATAATGAAGTCCTTTCTGTGAATTTTGTCTATTCTTGGTTTACTTTGCTCTAAAAACATATGCACTACCCTATCTAACTTTATTTACTCCATGCATATATTGAGGGGGAGCTTTATACAAACCCAAGCACTAATGAATCCTTTAAGTTGTTTTGTCATCATAAAAAAAGGGGAGAATGTTAATTCAAATGGTTTTGATGACTCTAAGCAATATTGAGCCTGGAAATTCAATATCAAAAGAATACAAGTCTTATGTTGAATAAAGTTGGAGATTCCTGAAGGTTGAAGAATTATTTCATGAATTTTAGAAATCCATTTGTAAAAGAAGGTAGTTAAGCTTTGAATTTTACTTCACCCAATATTAAATGAGATATCTATTTGAATTATTAATGATTAGCTCATGATTTCAAAATGGTTTTCATGAAAAAAGCTACCTTATGAGGATAAAGTCTCAATTTCAAACATGTTTCTAAGTATTCACCTTGTTTTCATGAAAATGTTTTACCTTTGGCGCATAACCAGTGAAGGTTATGAGCATAAAATCTCAATCTTAAAGCTTTTCTAAGTGTCCCTTCTTTGATTTCATTAAAAGGGGTTGAGGTTATCCGCATAACATAACTGTGTATCATGTTCTCAGGTATGTCCAGGTAGTTATCCTGATAAGATGGGTATCTTATTCGCATAAGGGAGTGAACAGTGAAAGCCAATTGTATTGTACAGCCAATTATTCACATAACCTTGGGAGGTTATCCGCATAACGTGTGTTACAAAACACTTGGACTCTCCTCTGTTAATAGGTTATCCGCATAACTTATGTTTCTGTACCATTGGACTTTCCTCGATTAAAAAGGTTGTCCGTATAACCTAGGGAAGTTATCCGCATAACATTTGTTACAAAACTCATGGTCCTTCTTTAGTTAAATAGGTTATCCACATAACCTTAGGAGGTTATCCTGATAACTTATGTTTTGCAAAAACTCAGTTTGAGGAAAATTTAATGTTATCCGAACAACTGAGTAGGTTTTCATGAAAATGTTTTTGAGCTAAAACTTAATCATTCTAGAATAAACGTTTTCCGCATAACCTAGCTAGGTTATTCGCATAACGAAAGTTTTACTTTGAAACCAAGAGCCAAGTGTCACCCATTATCCGCATAATCTGAAGAGGTTATCCTCATAACCTTTGTCAAATACATTTAATGCGGCAGGTGAATGGCTATTTTTCTGAGAGTAATGGCTAATCCTTATTTCTAACGAATAGTTTTGCTCTAAAACTATAAATAGGACTTCATTTAATTTATTGGGTAATGAGAAAAAACATAAAAATGCCAAAACTCTGCAGAATTGATTACTGATTCATTCAAAATTTACCTACCCTCTGTTTAGCTCATTTATTGTTCTTAAACTTTCATATCCACTCTTTTGAGAAAGACTTTCATATCTTGATTTGTATATTTCTACACGCCTATAGTTAGCATTTAGTGTGAGAAGATACTTAGAGATTTGCTTTTACTCCTGAGTGAGAAGAGTGAGAGTGTTTTATTCAGCTCAAAATTTGAGTTGGGGATGTACTGCGGTTTTTGTAAGAAGCCATTCAAATCTTGTAAAATCTTGTAAAAGATAGTAGAGAAATCTCAAGTGGTGGCTTGAGGATTGTCTGTAGGTCAAATGGAGTAGACCGAACTAGGGTAAATTACTGTGTCCTTTTCTCATTTACTTTGCAATTGCTCTTTATTTCTTTTACTCTATTTTTCAGTAACATCTATTATTACTACTGTATTTTCACTTTTTGCAAAAAAATCCAAACTTTCTAATTCACCCCCCTCTTGGAAAGCCAGTTGAACTAACAAAAACTTGTGGAATTTGTGGAGAAATCTCATGTGGAAATTTAAGAACTAGACATAGGCATATGTTAAGATAAATCTTGAGTTTGCAATCTTTCTATCCCAACACTTTTTACATTTCAAGTTGATTGGTTGATGCTTTATTTTGTGTTGATATTTTGCATGAATAATTGCTTATATATTGCTAAATACAATTTCTTTTCTTTTCTTTTCTTTTTTTGTTACATTTTCTTATATGTATTTCAAGTATTCAAGATTGTCAAATTATTTTGGTCTACTTGGAAACAAGCTTTTGCATTATGTCTAACTATATATTGTGTGCTCTATTTTTTAGAATTTAACTTCTGTGTAACATATTCCAAATATTAGCATAAAGCTTCCAATAGCTGGTATATTTGTTGCATTGCTTATTAATCTTCAAAATAATATTAGTTACTTGTATTTTAAAGAAGAATTTCTTAAATAATCAAAATTTTTTTGAACATCTATTTCATCGAATTATTGGATGTGGTTGCCTTGTTCATAAAAAACTTTTTAAGTAACTTTTTGTCCCTATTCTTCAAGAATAATTAATAATATACTATTTACTTTATCATTTTTTTCACAAAATAATTTCTTTTGTTATTTAATTATATTTTTAGTCACTATTAAAACAGAGTTCTATAATAAAATGACAGATGATTTTTTTTATCAATAATTTGAATATTTATGTTGAGAAATAAATTACACATAATTAATTACAAAAAAATCATATATTAATTTTATTTAGTTAAAAATGAAAGAATATGATTTAATTAGAATTATAATTTAGTTATTATTAATATACATATATTTCCCAATAGTTATTTTAGTTGGTTCCATCCCTCCATGATCCGTGAACACTAATCCATATGTTATTCTTTTGTTTTTCTTGGCCGCCCATAGGTTATTCAGTTTATAATATTTCTCTTTCTATGATGGCAAAAAAAACAAAAAGAAAAGATCTTTCCATAATCTAAAATTATGAGCTTGCCGTATTGAACCTTAGAAAAATTCAATGAAAGAAACGCAAACGCAAGGAAAAAATAAATATATTATTCATTAAGTAACGAGCTTTTTTTTAAAAAAGAATTAAAAACTGACTTCGTAAGTAACGTTGGCAACAACAAAAAAATGGTAAATAAATAAAACCAACTTCCTAAGTAACGAACTAGCTCTACTTTAAAATGATGCCTCATCTTGCAATAGCTTCTAGCTGACATTCTTTTCTATAGGAACTGTCCTTCAATATATTGAATAACATATTTTAGGCCTCAATATTGTTTTTTTGGTGAACTTTTTTTCTTAATGAACTTTGGCCTCAATATTTTTTAAGGATTAAATTTATATTTTTTATATATTTTTTATATTATTTTTTAATTAAAATTTAATATGTAAATTTTTTAATTTTTTTAAATTTAAGAAATTAATACTTTTAATATATAATTAATGACTAAATTTATAATATATTAAAAAATAATTCACATATTAAATTTTCATTAAAAAATAATATGAAAAATATATATAAATATTTTCCTATTTTGAAAAGCAATAGTTATTCATATATGCCCACGAATTGCTTCATAAATAACCGATATCACTGAACATTTTAATGACGTGGTTGGGAATGTTTCACACAAAGGTATGCTAATTGCTGATTCGCCACATAGCTTGTCTGTGAACGATGTTCATGGAGATCAAGGATGTGAAAATTATCTACTACTGTTAGTGGTGGCGGCTCCAGAAATTTTAAGTTGTGAGGTCACACAATTTAATTTAAATTTTTTGTGGTGACAATTATTCCCTTACCTTAAAAGAATATAAATTTGTCACCTTTAATTGTTAGATTGCTCATATTAAATTTGGATGATTGATATTATATATATCTAGATAATTCTTTAATACTTTTTTTATTTTATGAGTATCAAGCTATTTCTAATCCATAGTTAAAAAATAATTTTTTTGACGCATTGAGATTACCGAAGTTAGGGGCATATGTAGCTTAAACATTTTTTTGGGTGGGAAATTTTTTAATATTTATCATAATTAATATTTTAAACTAATGATGTCACTTAAAAAATGAAATGATAAATTATGTATAATCATATAATATTTTAAAGATTATACATAAAGTGAAACCATATATATAATATATTAATTTTAAGAGAAAATTATATAAAATATATTTGAAGTTTGTATTTTCAATACATTTATATTTGGCATTGTACATTGATGGTTTGAGCAAAAAAACTAGGATAAATTCTTAAATTTTATAAAAATAGATCAATATATATGGATACTTTAAAATTATATGCTTAACATACTAAAAAAACTCTTAATTAATATTATATGTAAATTAAATAACAAAAATTATACCTGTATTTATGCAAATGCATTTCTATGATAACTAAATCTAGACATTTTCATAAAAAAATGAAAAATACTGAGTATCATTTTTTATGAAATAAAGTATATATTTTTTTAGTTTATTAAAATATTTTTATTATTTAATAATTATTACTCATTAAACAAATACATAGGTCCACCCTGGGTGAAGTTAATTTTATTTCTTCCAATAAAATATTTTTCATATATACCGCTAGAAATCGAACCTAGGATAATATATTAATGGGATCCAACTATTATTTTTTAAGAATTTATTCTTAAAAGATTACTTTTATTTTATATATTTGTATTTAAAAAATTATTAAAATTTACAAAAATTATATTTATAAAATCTAAAATTTTCTGATTTGTCAAGAAATCCAACTCCATATTTTTCATTTCTTCGCTAGAAGCACAAATTAGAGGTGTCATAAATATAACCAATTTTGATATCTTCTTTTCCTTTTTATATAGGGGAAAATCTATGTCCAATTTAGTGCAATTTATAATCTACCAAATCTCTCTTTTTGCACTAAGAATGATCCAAGACAAAACTCATCACCACTTAGGATGAGAAAATTTAAAATTTACATTAAGCCACTGGTCAACTATTTGTTTTAAGCGAAAATTTTAAGAAACTTGCAAATAACATCAGGATTATAAATTTCTCACACCTACTTAGTCTTAATAGAAAACTCCCTCTTTTTAATGATTTAAACTAATTTAGCTTGGGTCCGGCTATAACCATAAAAGCCACAAAATTCTCATAACATAACAACTCAATATTAATGATTAAGTTAATATAACCCATTTTAATTTAACTTTTGCTTGGAAATTGATAGCTTGACATGAGTTTCAAACTTTTCTTTTTTAAGCTAAAGATTTATTTAAGGGAATCATATTTTGAGACTAAAATAATTAATTTATTACAAAATAAATTCTATACTATTTATTACTTCAATTGTACTATTCAACTTTCTAATTTTTAACATTTATTATTATATAAAAATCTGTCTTTATAATTAATTTTCTTTACTAGTCTATAATTACAATTCTCTTATTATAGGGGAATGACATTTTAATACTAAAATACATGGTTATCATAACCAGACCGGACCGGCCGGTTTGACTGGTCGGACCGGGAACCGGTGCTTGGTCCGGTCCGGGCATACTGTAAAACCGGTATTGTTCAAAACCAGTCAGAACCAGTGGAACCGGTAGAATTGATCCTGAATCGGTTCGGTATTATTTTTTTTTTCAAATTTTTTTAAAATATTTTATTTGTTTTTAAGATAAAATAAAATTATTTTTAGTGCAAAATGTGTTTTTTTATATATTATAATATTATATAAACATTATTATAATATATAATTATTAAAATTTATATATTTACTTAATAAATAATAGATTATTAATTTATTATTTTGAACTCAAAATATAATTATAGATTAATATTAACTTATTTAAATTAAAATATTGAGTTATAAAACTTATTAATAATTTATTTATGGTGAATGATAAATTGATAATTCAATATTATTTAGTTTGAGACTTTAATTAAGTTATAAAATTTATTTAAACTTATATTATTTGTTTTAAATATATTATTTTAATCACTACTGGTCTGATCCCGGTTCGATCTCGGTTGAACCATTGACCCTTGAACCAGTGCCTTATCCAATTCAGTGTCCGGTTTGGTTCTGACAACATTGTTAAAATAACAAACTTATTATAAAATATAATGTGTTACTATTTATTTTTTTAATACTTTTAATTTTTAACACTTTTTATTTTTATTAGATGAAAATCTCTCTTTATAATTATTCTTCCCGGTGGTAATTCCCCCTTTTATTTTAGATGAACAAGATTTATTCTATCTCATTTTATTTATTTTACAGAATGTGAACAGTTTCTTGTCTTCTACATCTCCAGCATTAGCAACTCAACAGTCACACAAACCCACTGAATCAAATACAGAACCGAGGCACCGTTGTACCGGAGAATCTAAGCCACCGGAGCACTTCAGCACGGCGGTTCGCTCCGAGATATAGTTCTTCTCGCTATGAGCAACATTCGTCGGCCGTCTCATCAGGTAACTTTTTGAACCGCTTGCATTTTGTTCTCGTGTATGTAGGGGATAGCCTTGTTCTGTTAGGCTCCTATTACAAGGGGTGAGAGTTGAATATGAACTTTGTGTTCCGGGGTTGATGAAAAGTTGGCAGGGTCAACTTAGTTTTGAGGACTCGGGTGTTGATGAGAATATCTGGATGCATCTCTTTGTGGTTGAATTTGAGTTTTGCTCTTACTCTACTGTCGTCCGTTTGGATTTTTTTTTCCGGTCTGTTTTGTTGATTTCGATTATAAGTGTTGGCTAGTTTTTTTTTTTTTTTTTTTTAAATAATGTGTCTTATTTGGTTCTTGAAGGTGATGAATGATCTGCTTATTCATGTGTGTGTTTGTTTCTTTCTTGGCATGTTGTTAGATAGAATTTCCGCTTCAACTCTGCTTCATATAGAATGGAATATAGTAAAGCTAAGATCAAGCCTGGGTATGCTTGTCTTACAGAAAATTGGGAAGTTCCAGATTTTCAATATGATATAAGATTGAGTAGGCGATTGAAAAGGCGGCGCATTGCCAACAAGATGACGCAACCCAACGATAGTGCCAACGCTAAAAGGAAAATTGTGGGGAATTTTGGCAAGTCAATTGTCAAAACCACCGAGAACAGTGGCCATTTGGTGGAGGAGGAAGTGGATGAGGATTACAAATTCTTTTTAGAAAATGTTGTTTTCCATATTGATGTTGATGGTGATAATACTATAAGCGGTTATGGTATTGATGTTAACACATACCATGACAGTAATAGTGATGATGATACAGATGCCCAGTATATAATGTTCTTGGAAAATTTGAGGGAGGATGGGAACTCATATATATTTGAAGTGTTTGCCGATAACCAGTTCTTTAGTGTAAAGTATGAGGGCCAAGAAGAAGAGAGATTGCGTGATTTGGTCAATGGTGAAGTTCAATTTGATTGTGTCGAAGAAGATTACCAATTATTCCTGAATTCCTCTAGGATAGAAGGTGACAATTTGGTTTATATGCCAGAAAGGTCTGTCACACTAAAATATGGGGCAAGTGAATCAGAAGAAAAGAGTTCAAAGGTTATGCAGAACTTTCAAGTTCCCCATGAGGCAACAGAACTCCATAATACTAGACAATCTTCAGATGATTATTGTGTGGGCCATGAAGAAGGAGGGTTGCATAATTTGGTCAATAGTGAAGTTCAGTGTGATAATGTTGATGTAGATTACCAATTGTTCCTGAATTCATCAAGGATAGAAGGTGACAAATTGGTTTATATGCCAGAAAGGGATATCACACTAAAATATGGGGGAATTGAACCAGAACAAAAGAGTTCAAAGGCTAGGCTGAACTTGCAAGTTCCCCATGAGGCAAGAGAACTTCATAATAACAGACAATCTTCAAATGATTATTGTGTGGGCCAAGAAGAAGAGAGGTTGCATAATTTGGTCAATAGTGAAGTTCAGTCTGATAAGGTTGATGTAGATTACCAATTGTTCGAGAATTCATCAGGGATAGAAGGTGATAATTTGGTTTATATGCCAGAAAGGGATATCACTCTAAAATATGGGGGAAGTGAATCGGAACAAAAGAGTTCAAAGGTTAGGCAGAACTTACAAGTTTCCCATGAGGCAACAGAACTCCCTAATACTAGACAATCTTTGAATGATTATCGTGTTGCCAAGAACAAGTGCATCAGTGAAGTGTTGAGAGATATTGAGGATGATGACTACCTAGTATTTCTGAATTCTGTGTTTAGGCAGAATTCAGAAGAAAAAAGTTCAGCGGTTAGGCAGAATTTACAAATTGCTAATGAGGCAACTGTACCTCCTAATTCAAGACAAGGTTCAGATGCTTATCTTGTGGCCAAGCACAAGTGCAACGGTGAAGAATTGAGCAATATTGTGGATGAAGAATACGAACTATTTCTGAATTCTGTTAGTATAGTTGATGGCGATCTGATGTATATTCCTGAAAATGGTGTCACAGCAGTATATGGGGAGGAATGTGATCAAAGTTCCACTGATTCTGAACCAATTGTTTTGGATACTAATCAACATTATCAAAATAGCCCGTTCATTTCTTCAAAAAGTTACAATTCCTCTGTAAGTGTCTTTTTCTTGGACAGTGATCATTTTACCATTCATGATATGTAGTTTGGATCACAATTACACACACATATCCCTAATTAAAATGTTAGAAACAATTTTTTTAATAAATTTTTCTTTAATACGTCTTGGTGTTTTTAGTGCCTTGTAGATGAAATGAGGCACAAAAACAGCTTGCTGTCTTATGCTTTTGATCCCTATAGAAGAGGACTCATGGAAGAACTTAAAAGACCTTATGACCAAAAGGAGTATGACAAACTTCATGAAGAAGCAACCCGTGAAAGGGCAAAGGAGCGACACAGGGAAATGCGCTATGGGATAGTAAAATCATGTCCAGTGGCTGGTGAAAATGAATCATATCTTGACATGTACAGTGGTAAGGTTCAGTTGTTCTTTTTCCATTTTAAACAATATTTGCGTTGAGAATGAGTTATCTAATGTGGACACATACTTACATGTAATCATTGGAACTGATGACTTTGTTTATTATTGGATATAAAAGATAAATTAGTAGGGAGTAGTTTTTTCCTTCTTCATTGGTGTCAATGACTAACCAGGGTCCCTGCCTCCCTCAGTGATAGAGGACTTGACCGTTACTTTTTTGCAAATTTTTCTGTTGTGTGTCTCTTGTTTTCATGCACTTCTATTATGTTTCCAAATTGTCATATTTGTTTAATGATGTGAATAACTTAATTGTCCCCTTATTGGAAAAAAAAACTGATTCATAATTTTGCAGATCTAGCTAATGCAATTAATCAAGTCAAGGAGGAACCACACAAGGTTCTGCTTCTCTTGCGTGGATTTTTTTACTGGTTGGAGGTAAATTAATAATTGCATGTGCACTGAATTTTTATTTCAGACTGATAGGAATAGGCCCATGCAGAGATATACTGGCTAGAGGAAGAATAGAGGAGAGTTGGGCCAATCTGGCCCATTAGGGCAGAACAAATAAAAGATGGATGGCTTTCCATTTTGATTTTGGTTTCCAAGGCAGACCTTTTAGAAGTATAACATATGCATTGTTCATTTAGTATATAAGTAAATTTTCATTTGTTTTTTCAGCTAGAATTGTGGGGAGTTAACCAGATAAATTTAATTGCTTATAGTTTACTTTGAGGTGGTGGGTTTTATTGTCTTCAAACTCCTTTTAACGTTTTTACGATGGGAAAAGGGTGGAAAGGGTACAAATTCTTTGGTTTGGGAGTTCATAAATTTGAGGACATTTGGGGTAATGAAGTGCTGCCATCTGGAAAATGCTCTCAAAAGGCAATGAAGGACCTATTTCATATGTTAACAAGGAGCACAGGTCATGCCTTCCATTGAGACTTAACATTAGAGATTCTTTTTATTGCTATTTCCTTGTTTTAAGAATATATTTTTTACTTCATTTAGGATTTGTTTTCTTGGAAAATAGTTCCAATTTTTCCTTGGAAAAGTTTTCTCAAAGTAAAATATGGAAATAATTTCCTATCAGTCTACCACTGTTACTCCCTCCACCCCAAGCCTACCACTTGCTTTACTTGGGCCCAAATTGAATCATACTAAGGCTTGGGCTTGCCGCTTGAGTGTGCAGTTGGAGCTTAATATAGGCCTTAGCCGAGTGCAAATAAGAATTTTGGAAGGTAGATGAACTTGGGCTTCACATTGACTTTTCCGTTCAGGCCTAAATAGAAATTTTGAAAATGAGATGGATCTGATCTAGGTCCAGACCCAAAAAATTTAAATTTTGGTCAGGTGACTTTGACTTTGATGGGTTCTCAAGTGGATGGGAAACCCTCCCTCAAAAGTTGGTTATTGAGATGAGAGAAACCACACATTTAAATATCACATAAAGCATCTCATATTACTCAATATGGAACTTATGCGTTCTATACTACCTAAGTCTCCACCAATTGGTTCCTCTTAGAGAGTTGACATCTTGATGACTATACTCAATGACACTTAAATTGACTACCTCACCGATTAGGACCCTTTACCTATGGTTAGAATTCTCTGTAGGTAGTTCTCTCTAGAATTGTTGATCACTAACGCTAATACCAATTGATGAGCACTCAAGTGGGATGGGAACCCTCTCCCAAAGATTAGCTGTTGATGTAGAAGAACCAACCTATTTAAATACCCCTTAAAGCATCTTGTGCTATTTAATGTGATACTTGGCATCCCATACTACCCAAGTCTCCATCAGACTCCAAATTTAATTTGGAAATGTCCAAACTTAGGCCTAGGTTTAGATCTAGACATTTCTTTTAAGACCAAACTTGGACAAAATAAGTAGTTTAACACAAGTCCTTTTTTCTGAGCTTAATTTTGACCAGCTTTGGGCCCACAACAGAATTTTGAAAGTTAGTGTGCTTAGACTTGAACTCAATTTCTTTTGTCTTTTATCTGAAAAGCCGAACTTGTGTCCGATGTTCATGTCTACCATCCATTACCATCATCACTAGCTTGCAATTTGTTAGCAGTACATGCATGGATCACCAACCACCGCCTTGCCTGTCTATCCTTTGTCCCCATTTTTGTAATGAAACCCGAAAAAAAAAAAACGAAGAAGAAGAAGACTTTGGGAAGTTTTTCTAATGAAACAAACAACAAAAAGGCTGGTTTCAAATTATTTTTGTCAGAAAAATTGAAAAAAATTATTTAACTACAAAACAAAGGGAGTCTTAAAGAGCCATTGCTTGAGTTTTCATTCATTTTTAAGAATCAATTAATATTGTTGAATATTTTCTGTTACTATCGTGATCTACTGAGGCAATATTATAAAATTTTTTCTCTTATTATTTTCTGAAGATTCTCATGGAAAAGTATGATCTATTGACTGTAATTCATGTGTACAATAACACAGAAAGCTCCTCAATTTATTGGAGCGAAAAGAATAATGCTACATAAATGATCCTAAGTACAGATGACTAAGCAGACACCAAAAAGGAAGAAAATGGAGATATGACTGTTGCTCCAAATCAGTGAAATAAATGATTGATTTGGTCAATAATTTACAAGGATTTAGACTGGACATAAATCAGATAATAATAAAACTTAAGATAGGCAGAATATTTGCCAACATTTTCCTATTATTTGCTTGTATTATTCTTTGCTTTTATTCTCCTTTATTTTCATATAAAATTATGCTAATCTTGGCTAGATAAGTTTGTTTGTTTGTTCCTATTTCTTCTCTACTTATTTTGACGGGATTTTATCAGATTCAGGTTAGAATCTGCCGATAATTGTATTTTGTAGTCTGACGAATAAAATAACACAAAGGAAAAGCTCCAGTAACATTTGTTTTCCACATGGTATGAGAGGAAAAAAGCCTGATGGTCACAAGATCCAAAACCCATAAAAATCAATGTTAGACTTGAGGCCTTTGAGTTTTAAGAATACAAACCTAGGCTATGAAAAAAAATTGAAGGTTGTGACCAGAGGTCTTTGATACTAAAAAAACACAAGCTCGGACAAACATAATTGGGTTAGACTTTTTCTAGTGAATGTTGATTCAATTGGTAAGAATTCAACTCATACTTCACATGGATGTGGGTTTGAATTCTGTCACTGATGTGAAAACCATTTTAGTAGATAATCTATAAGTACTTTCATCTGACACTTGTTAAGCTGTGAGGCCTGCCTACCTAAACTTTAGTTCACCAAAAAACAAAAATTGGGCTGGACTTTTGAAGGCTCTACCACTAAAGAAATGATAGGCTTGTCAATGAAAGTTTTAAATCCCAGAAAGGATTGGACAATGAAGAACCATACCAGAGTGTTAAGGCAAATGATAATTAGACTTGCATTCATTCTCTCTTTTTCTTAATCCTTCAGATTACATTTGTTGACTGATTTACAGATTTAGTGCATGAATTCATAAATTTACATTAATACATATGTGTATTAATGACAGTAATATGTTCCTCATTTCTATGTGGAAATTGCAGCGTGTTCCACAGGTAGGAGCATTTCGGCCTTGGCTTGATGCATCCTGTTTGCAGATGTTACAAAAATTGTGACCATGTGATGTTGCTGTATGAATCTAACCGTTTTGTGTTTTGTTCAGATGATGTATCTAGAGCTAACCGAGTTTAGCCCCTTGGGACTAGTTGAGCTAGTAAGGATAAGGTGATATGTGGATAGAAATTAAGGTTTAGTTTAAACCCTCCTAATGTAACAAGAAAAAGAGCTAACTGAATTTACATGTAATAACCAATGAAAGGAGTATCTGTTATAATATTTGAACTTAACCGAATTGTTTTAAGTGTTAAGGTTGCTAGCCATCTAGGACTACATGTAATATTGTATGCTTTGTTAAGCCCAAATAGCTTTTTTAATGTAGAAAAAAAATTGCACTTACATGCACTTACATGAAAACCAAGTCGATTTGTCAGCATCATCCCACTTGAACCTGAGCGTCACGATTGGCCTTTTAACATTTTGCAACGTTGAGCTTTTTCATTGTTTGTGTGGTTTTGTTTTGTCCTAGTTTTCTTATCCTGTTGCACATGCAGATAACACTATTTTGTTTTTCTGGAAAGGTGGTTGAAGCTTGCAACATGGTTAGTCTTAGTCCTAATATTCTCCTCAGGATCAAAATATGTTTCTCAAGGATCTTCAAAATCATATGTTCTAAATTGGAAAATAAATTTGGACATATGGCTTGATGTAGCGAAACAGAAGCATAAGGTTTATAATGAAATGGTAAAGAAAATTTAACACAAGCCTAAGGTTTATAATGAAATATGGTAAAGAAAATTTATGTCAAACTTGAAGCAAGGAATGGAAGCCCTTTGTCCCTAGATGATGCTAATAAATCTACGTCTCAATCTACCATCTCTATTATTTGATTTTAGAAATCTGATCAACCTTGGATAGCCATGTTCCCCATTTATTTTGCGGATGCATATATTAAATTGTAAAATGTTATGCCTTCCAACAAAGGCAGGGCTTGGCCTGACCAAACAAAGCAATTCTACAATGCATATATTTTGATTATTTTCTTAATAAGATTATGATTATTTTTAAAAGCTTGAATAAACATTATAAAATTTCTTAAAAATGATTTTTTTTTCATTGAAAAAGACTTAAACATATGGCCCTTGAGATTCTATGCCCAAAATTTTGTCTTAAATCGCCGAAGGGCTTTTTCTATAATCACTTTGATGTTAATTGCTAGTGGAAGAGAATTGCTAAGATGAGCTCCCTGATCATGTCATGACCAATGCTCATATGTTGAAAGTAAGCTTTTTAACTCGTACAGTTGATTCCTTTCAAGAACAATATATCATCATGTGGCTTTTCACTTGGTTCTCTTAGAGGCGCAAATAGAATATTATTCCTTTTACCACCAGCTTACTCTTTTTTTAAAAAAAACAAAATTTTGCATGACAAATTAATATTTTTAATTTCTTCTGCCAAGCGCCAAGGTAAGTTGATTAGATGTTGGAACATTAAAAATAACATTTACGAACCCGTTAAATGTATTAATGACTCTTAAGGACTTAAAAAAATTAAAATTATTGTGAAAGATTAAAATTGCCTCTTGCGATTCTCAAAACTACTAGTCATGTTTCTTAAAATTATTATTCCAAAATTTTCTTGTGATATTTGAAAGACTAAGTTATAATTTTGACAACTAATTATTATTTCCAAAATTTTCTTGTAAAAACTGAAAGAATTAATTAATAACCTTGGAGAGTTTCAACACTAACTTTAAAAGATGTTATTTCTTGAACTATAAATTGCTTGCCAAACAGTCATTCGTCCTTTCGGCCATGAAGCCTTGTCCTCATCTTTAAGGTTTCCTCATCTTTAATGTTATATATTTTAAAAAATGAAGGTACTTTATTTTTTAACTATTCAAGTCACTTCTCTCCAGACTAGTTCTTGGCTAAGTTAGACCAATTTCTAAGGTTTCCCTTTGGGTAAGAATAAGATCTTTCCATTTTTGTAGTCTGTTGTTAGCAAATCTATCTCATTGTTCCCATTTTTCAACGTACATCATGGAGAATTCTAATTTATTATGCCCGGATATGGGTACAAGTATTAGATATAATGATACGTAGGATATGATAAATTTTAAAATTTTAGAATATGAATATATAAAATATACATATAAAATTTATGTATATCTTCAAAAAATTAATGTATTAAAGATTAAAAAATATGAAAAAAAATTGAGTTTTAAATAAGTATTTTAAAAATAATATAAGGATATTTAAAAGTTATATAAAGATATTTAAAATAAGAAATTAAAATATTGAGTTTTTTTTGTGAAATTTTAAGTTCTTTTAGAATTTTTTAAGAAGAAAAACTAAAGATATGTATATAATATGTATCGTGAAGTATGTTATACATACTGTATCTACGGATACGAGCATTTATTCTTTTTTGAAGTATTGGTGTAATATAAATTTTAATATTTTAGTTACTTTGATTCTTTAGGTTTGCAAACCAAACTGTACTTTCTAACTATTATTTTCTTCTTTTTCATCCAAACAACTTTTCAGTAAACTTCTCTACTTTTATCCAAACTCTATTTTTGTAAACTGTGGTTATTCTGTAAGTACTTTTATAAAAAGGCAAACCAAACAGGCACTTAGTCTGAAGGAGTTATGTCACTGGGGTGAAACTTTATATTTTAAATCAAGAATTAACTCAACAAAAACAAAACAAATCCGATGAATTACAAATTTCTTCAACCAAAGAAGATCTATCTCGTGTCTGGTACTGCATGGTTCCACTCTGCAAGAACTCCGAATCATTCTCTTAAAGCTCATCCTCTTCATCATAAATGATCTGCTTGCCCCGAAATGACCTGGCCCAATAGGGAAATCCCAATTCATTGGGCCTTTTGATACAATCAAATAGAAGGCCCCAAGGGCACCATATTCTAGGAGCCCAAACTATGTGATTGAATAAATCCTCCTCCATCTGTTGCGGGTCGAGGATTCCTTCCCCTTCTTCAAACTCCAATTCATATTTTTCGTAGAGAAATCCCTGATCAACGATAGAACAAGATCCATTTTGAATCATATTTAAGGGGTTCCTTGGTTCGGGCCGAAGAAGCAATGTCACTCGATCATCTGAGTTATATCCCTTTCCTTGCCCCACCCCCATCGAGAAATAGAACTGATTAATCCTAAGGCAAAGGGTCGAGAAACTCAACACCACTATTCTTGAACAACTTGGAGTTGGGCCTTCTTTTCTTTTCGCACTCTTACGGATATGAAAATAAGGGGAAAAATTGGATTCAATTGTCAACTGCTCCTATCCGATTAGTTGTCCAATAAAAAGTAACAATAATAGCAGTAATAGATAGTATTTAATGGCAGAAAAATAATAAATAATTCCATTTTTAAGAAGATTTTTATCATTATTCGCGGCACGCGCATTGTTGTTCTTGTATTAGACCCAAAAATTCTGCCAACATTAAATAAGACTCATGCTATCGGACAAAACTTGAAACTTCCACAGAACATGAAACAGCAAAAAGGAAAGAAGTAACAAACAGCGGGGAGCGCTTCAAATGCCAGATTATGCAAAACAAAAAAAAAATTTGTGGCTGCATTTTTTCAACTTTCAGAGTCCGGAACTTAGGCATCGGATCTCCAAATTGAACACTTTCAAGTTCCTACATGAAACTTGAGATTTTATCTAACCACGGCATTGGTTTCACGCCAAATTATAATGACCGTGAACTGCACCTTAAAGGCCCAAAAAATGTGCAAAAAAACCGCTTCCAAACAAAACTAAGTGCTTGATTGGTTTTACCTTTGTAAAAAGCAGTTTGGTAAAAGCAATTTGGGTACAAGCAAGGGACAGATTTGATTTTGAACTTGTAACCTAGGTTTATATTTTAGTGGTTCTAATTGATAATAATAGAGAAAATTGGGTTTTGAATTCAAGTATGGTTTCAAACGTGAAACCAAACACGTCCTGAGTCTCACACTAGTCAAATCCATTAACATAATACAAACATATGTGTTCGGTCAAATTCATTAACATAATGCAAACATATGTATATTCCCAAAATTGATGAAGAGGGAGAATGGCTCTATACCATGTGAAAATGGTATAAGTTTAGAGAGAGAAAGGTCAAGAAGTAAAACACTAAGTAAAGGTAATGTGATTTTTTTTACCATAAAAGGTAATGTTGAAGTTAAACTTCGCCGATTCCATTCATTTAATATGTATGGATTAAATACAAAGGAAATACAAAACCTAATAACCCAAATGAATGTAAAATAATCTATACAATCAATTACAATATGCTTCCCTAATTTCAATTTCTCAATCATTTACATTATAAAAATAATATATGTGTGAATTCGAATGATGCTGCTTCACATTGATGCTGTCTTAATCAATGTGGGGTAGATAGACACAAGTGAATTTTGAGCCATAAGAACAAAGTCATGTTAGTAAAGTTTTATTGCCATTTGTGGTCCTACCCGATTAAATTCGAATTAGTCTGCAGTCTTATAAATTTTTTAATTAAAGTAGGGTAAATCAAGAATATCAAATATTTCAAAAAAAAAAAGTTTAAATAGGCACCTATGTCATTCTAATGATGATGTATTATTGCCTTGCTAATCATATGGATACCTACAATTTCAATTTTCATCATTCATCTTTTTTTATTTTACATTGATTAAGGTATTTAAGTAATTTTAATTTTATTTTATGTTAAGTAGCTTAGATTTGATATTTTGCAAAATGTATGTTGGTATGGCATTATGATCAATTCAAGATTTTAATCCATTACTATCATTCCCCATTTTATTTAATTTTTTTGGCTAGGAAAAATTGCTCCTGAATGATTTAAAACAAAACAAAACAGGAGAAAATGCCGAAACTAAACATCGGTTTTTATCTTAATGTTTGAAAGTTTTTTTTTTGAGTTTTACTTCTGCAACTTCTCAACTGAACCTATGGCGTCGGAGAGTAAGCAGACCTGTAACCCTGATGCTGCCACCAAGGGCAACAAGAGAAAACGTTATCTTCCTCATAATGTCTCTGTTCTCTTCCTTTTATGTTCGTCTTCCAATGATTTCCCTAACCTTTTATGTTTGCTAACTCACTTTCTCTTTCTTGTTTGTAATTTTCAACCTGTTTTCACTCTTTCAGAAACCGGTGAAGAAGAAGGGTTCACATCCGTTGCGCCCTGGTGTACAGGGATTTTTCATCACTTGCGATGGGGGCAGAGAACATCAAGCTTCACGGGAAGCTCTCAATATTATTGATTCGGTACGATTTTCCTTTCATCTTACACAACGTTATTTGGTGGTGCTTATGAGCACCTCAATTCCTCTTCACATGCTAATACACTTAGTGGAAATTTGTTTAGTATGTTTGATTACTAAACCCAACTTGCTCCCCTGTATTTGGTTTCATTCAATGATTGTATCCTGCGGTTAATCATTTTTCATTTGAAAGGGATATGGTATCACTAAGTTGGGCAAAGGGCGATTTATTAACATTGCAAGTGAACGTGTGATGTTTGAGCAAATCACAAGTGGATGACTAATTTTCCTCTTCATAGAATTACTTAATCATCTAAGTCTATGGTTTGCTTTCTTTCTTCCAATGTTTCACATTTCAACATATCTTTACAAGAGTTAAGAATTAACGATGAATCTCATGGTACTTTGGCTATTATTTTATCATAAGTAAAGTATTATTGCAATATATATATTTTGGTTCTTTTTCTCAGCTATTTAATCTCTTTCAAGATAATCAGTAGTTAATGTAGTCTTTTGTTAAGCTGGGTTTGATTTGGTATCAATTTTGGATTTAAAAAGGTATTATAATTGGATAAGACAATGTCTTTAGAGCAATAATGCTTGTCCATAGCTCTTCAGGTTCCATAAAACTTGTTCAAATTCCTTCAGTCAAGGTTACTCTGTGATAGAAACAATGCTACACTTGACGAGTAGGGGAATAGAGAGATCAATGTAGTCAATGTCTCCAGCTAATCTGCAGGTTTTTTAATCATTACGTTCACTGGTTATGGCTCATAAAGAGAGTATAAAGTTCATCTGCAGCGTGCTTGTGGTTTCTCTGGTTAAAAAGAACATGAGAGGATTTAACTTATTAAGAAGTTTCTTGCTATTTGTCTTACTTGGGAGAGAACTATTTTGGTTTCAGCTAATGACCTTTTTAAAGTGGCATCCTTGTGAATTTACAAAGTGATTTAAAGCTATTTTGAGTCATTGAATCTGCAATGTTTTATTTGTTTTGATTGGTTGGACTTCTTGTCCTTGTTTTTCAGCATTTCTCTTCACTTCTCTTCAATAAACTTTTTATTTCTACTGAGGAAAAAGAGCTATTCTCTGCTTTCTGTTCTGAAATGCAGAAAATAATTTAAAAAAACTGGGAACAAAAAATTGTGGCTCCAAAACAACAATAATATTAACCTTATCCTACTAAGTAAGGTCGATTACTTGGATCATATGGCGCCATTGAGCCCTATAAAAAACTATCTCTTCAGATAAATTATTTATCAAGAAATCCTGTCTTATAACCTCTCTCAGTGTCTTTTTTTGTCTCCCTCTATGCCTTTTTATCGGGTTAAAAGCCATATGATCAATTCTTTTTACTAGCTCCTTTGGTCCTCTTCTCTATACATGTCCAAACTATCTAAAACAATTTTTTATCATTTTGTCCTTGACAGGTGCTATTTCAATTTTTTCTTGTATACAATCATTTTTTATCTTTTCCATTCTTGTATGGTCACACATCCACCTTGACATTCTCATTTATATTACTCTCATCTTATGTTATTGTTGATTCTTCAAAACCTAACATTTACTACTATATAGTATCGTTGGCCTTATAGCAGTTCGATAAAATTTCCCTTACGTTTTATAGGCACCTTGTGATCATAAAAAACTTCTGAAACTTTTCTCCACTTTAACCACCCAGCTTATATTCTATACATAACATCTCCATCAATTTCACCGTCACTTTGTAAAATCAAGTCCAAATATATGAATTTTGACACTTGTGGTATAGTTCTTACCAAAACATTTTTTTTTAATAGAAGACTGTTTCTGAAAACAGGAACCGACAGGCCCTTTGTTTTTCAACTTTTGTAACTAAACACATTTTTTTTGTGCATTACATGGAGTTTGAGGTAAATTGTACTGTTCATGGCTTATGAATAGTACAGTTTGGTATTGATGTTACATTTTATAATGATTATTCACTCTCTAATAAAATTATCACCAATCTGCAATAAATGTCAATGGTTTGCTGAGATTTGTTATGCATACACTGATCTCTTAGATCTAGGGTGGGGTATTAAAGTCTGAACATTTTCTCATTTTGTAATTATTTTTATATTCATCTTCTATTCAGTGAGATGGTACCATGTCATATGTCTTGCAGTTTTATGAAGAGCTAGTTCATGGAGAAGATTCAAATGTTAAAGAGTTACCCAATAAACCTTTGAATACCAAAATTACATTCTCAGATTCTGACTCTTCTGGTAGTGATGGTGATGATGATGATGATGAGGAGGAGGAGGAGGAGGCACAAAAGGAAGAAGAGGAAAAGGGGGAAAAGAAGCATAAACCCAATATATCTAATGATGATAATGCAAATGGTGAGAATGGAACAGTTAAAGAATCAGATTCTCATAAAAATGGTGATGGGCATGCCCAGGAAGTAGAAAAAGCTGATGAGCCATCGGCAAAGAAACAATGCTGCAAAATAGATGTGCCCACATGTGATTCTAATGACAAAGGGCAAGAAAAGTCTATTGACAGGTTGATTGAAGCTGAGCTCAAAGTACTGGGAGACAAGAATAAGGTTGGTAGATAAGATTTATTGGCACTAACTTTCTTTGACGCTACTGCAAAATGGTTTTTCTCACAGTTTCTGTTGCCTATACTTTTATCTGATTATAATAGCTCTTCATATAGTTCCCTACCCGTATAATACATTCTACCACTCATACATGTTCATTTAGCTCGTGTTTAGGTAATTACTTCCTACGTCATATATTATAAGAGCTTTCACAAAAATCACACATATTAAGAAAGATAATTAAAGTTAGTTGAGAGTCTTGAATTCTACAAAACAAATTATTGTGATTCAAAATATGACCTTCATTTACATCAATCAAAACATTAAGAAAGAGACAGAGGATGTTTGTAGATTGAATTTATGAAGGTTATTTTTGAAAAAAGCTCATAAATGTTCCATTAAATCCTATAAAGGGTCTTATATTATGGGACAAAAGAAATTTTGTAAAAGCTCTTATAATATAGGACGGAGGGAGTATGGTCACAAGTGTCACAAGAAGTTATTACTTTCTCAAAGTCTTTTATTCTCTAAGTTTTAGAAATAATGATATACACATTTTTTTGGCTCCCGTTTGAGCATTTTGTTAGGTACTGCATTCTGAGAGGGCAAAATATTATCTGATATTGGTGATGTTAATCTGTCTAATAGAATTGCATGTATTTAACACTCTAGATGTCCTTTAAAATATTGATTTTTGTTCATCACATTCGGTTGAGTTTTGGCTTTTTGTTGTAGTTTAGCACGTCAGTGTCATAGTTTAGTCTTGACTGGAGTAAAAATAGCAAGTTCTCATGCTTGCAAATCTTTTCATTGGAGATATGAATCTGTCCAATAGAATTGCAGGTGTCTAAGACTTGAGATGTTCTTTTAAAATGTGATGTCTGTTCATCTTTTTCCTGTCATGTTTTTGGTATCTTGCTGTAGTTTTGTATGCTAATGTCGTAAATCAGTCTTGAGTGGAGGAAAAGAAGCATGTTTTCATGTTTGCGTCTTTTCAGGAGTTTTCATTTGTGTAAAACCAAGGCATTCAGGTATGCCTCCATTTGAAATTGTTCAAGATAGCTTGCAGTTTTCATAATTGGGTGATTCTTGTTTTACTTTCTTCACTGGTATGCCTTAATATTCTTCTGGCATTCATCATGGGGAATAGTTTTTTGGGGAATTTTTATCAGTTAAACTCAGCTTCATGTATTCTAAATGTTTTTCTCTGCAAAATCCAAAGGTATGAGTAATTACCATAATATCCATCTGAAATAGACCATTTAAGTTGACACATAAAAATATAACAAATAAATCAAAATTTCTTTTTTTTTTCTCTTTATTAATGAAACAAACTAGTTGCTTCAACCTGAGGCATCATTGGTTTAGCTGAGATCATCTTGCATGATAGGGTGTACCATGTGTAGTGCTAGATGTCAGTCTAGTTGACTATATTGGTGACTTTTGATACTTTCTGTTGGTAGCTTTGAGTTTAATCTTTTTTCTTCCTTTGAAGTAATCTTTTGTTATATAATTTTATCCAAATAAAGTTTGTTGCTGGAAGACAATATCATTTCTTCACCAGTCAATTGGCTCTGGGTTATTTTTTATTTTTTCTTTACTCCTGCTCTTTCATTTGTGTATTTGTGTGTCCATTTTGCTGAGACTGAGAGTCTGTTTTTGCAGAGGTGCTTTGTCAAGCTTGATTCAGGTTGTAATGGTGTTGTGTTTGTGCAAATGCGAAAGAAAGATGGAAACCCAGGCCCCAAAGACATAGTACAGCGCATGGTGACATCTGCAGCTTCAACGAGAAAACACATGTCAAGGTGTTTTTCTCCTCCTCCTCCTCCTCCTCCTCTCCCTCTCTCTTTTTTTTTAAAGAAACGGGGACTCTCTGTGTGTCTTTGTTATATTTTATAAAGCATATGCACAGAAGCACTAACATTTTGTTTTATGACATATATATTTCTAGGTTCATCTTGAGAATTTTACCAATTGAACTAGCATGCTATGCTTCTGAAGAAGAAATCTCAAAAGCAATCAAGCCTCTTGTGGAACGCTATTTTCCTGTGGAGACTCAAAATCCACAAAAGGTAATAATGTGCGTCAGTATTTCTAGTTTTGTATTACATTTTCTTATCTATACGCATTCAGAAATATTATACTTCTGCCATGGATAATACTTCCAGATTAACAGTCCAGGATATATATGCTCAATTTAATTTGTACTATTTTCTTTTCCTCACCAACACCAGATGAGACTTGGTTTGGAAGTTTTCAAACTACAGAGTGTCCTTGAGAACTAGCTTCACCTAAAAAGTTCTCAAAACCATCTCTCTGTTTCTTTTTGGAGTTGTCTTTCATGACATGTACCACTTGTATCAAATGGTCTCAGGCCAAATCAAATGGTCATAATATATCAAAATTTGATAGTATTATTGCAATTATCTTACCAAATTGTCAATGTGAATATTTATAAGAATAAAGAAATCTGACTATACCAAAAAAGAAAAATGAAATATGATAATTTTAGGATCCACATAATTTGTGGAAATCATGAATTCTGGGTGAACCTCCTCTATTTTCTGCTGTTCTGTTTAAATTTAAGAAAGTAACAATAAAAGAAAATCCAGATTTGGTCAACTGGAAAGGGGGGCAACTTGAGTAAAGCGAAAGAAATCCTTAACATGGAAGTGCCGTCTACCCCAAACCCTGCATTTCAACAGCCGAACACCAACCCAAACATAGCCGAATTAGTCATTTTCTGGTGGTTATGTTCACTATAGTGGCCATGTTTCACTTGTAGAATTATGGCAATAACTAAGCACTGACACTAATTTATGCATGGTACCATATTTTTGAGGAATGAACGCTAGTGGTGAATTTTCTGTTTATAATGCCTTAGGAGTTTTTTTTTTGGCCAAAATGCCTTAGGAGTTTTGACAAATGCTTATACTCATTTGCAATGGGTTCGTAGTTGGAAAGTCTAAATCTTATAGGATTAGAAGTTTATTACTTATTCTTGTAAGCTAAGTTTTAGGGGGTATATTCGATGATTGTAGCAGGGGTTATCCTTTGGTTACTTATCTATCTCTCATAACCTTCAACCCTATCTGTGTCAATTTATCAACTTTTGAGATCTGTTCCTTTGACAAACAGAAACTAAATCCCTAATTCCTTGCTTGAATATCCCCTAGAGCAATCAAAACTCATACAGGTACATTTCACAGCACAACACCTAAGCTGAGCCCAAAACACCATTCTCCTGTCTGATGATTGCTGTCTGCCTTAACATGCCCCAATGTGCATTCAATCTAACTATTTTCTGCACTAAAGCCACCTAAGGAAGCCCTGATTTTAGCTTTGTTAGGTTTGGCTGATCGCTCACGAGGGGGTAAATTGGGAAGATTTTCGCTCTTTTTGGATTACAACCCAATTTCACCATATGTTTAGCAAAACAGGAATGAACAAAGAGAGTTGAGTACAGCAATGGAAGAGAGAAGATGAAGAGCAAGACACAAGTATTTATCTTGGTTCAACCCAATTACTTGGCCTACATCCAGTTCCTAAGTCACCATTTGAGATTTTCCACTATATCCCACAAATTTAATTCAGGCACCTATGAAACCTCAGTGCATCCCACAAGTTTTAGTAGGCACTTGTGAAGCCACTATCCCTACACTCTTACAACATGTGTAAATCCCTTAGTATTTCCCCACACTAAAATTCTATCCAGAATATGTAGAAAAAAGTGTTTACAGAATAAAAACTCTTTTGAAGAGTAGATAATACATTGAAAGTTTACTCTATTGAGGTGGGTTTTTCAAACAATGCTGATACAGAAGAATTTTACAAATTGTTGCAACATTTTGGCTTAAACTCTCTTAAGATTGTTTTTCATAAGTTCAAAAGATTTTATTTATAGACTTGTGGCTCAACTAGACATTAGACACAAGATCTATCCGTTAGAGACTGTTAGAAGATGCTAGAATATTTTTGGATATTATTTAGATTATATTTATTGATTCTTTTCCATTCTTATCTTCCATAGAATCAGGGATTATATCCCTACATTTATTGTAAATATTCTGTATTTATGTTTTAGTGCCTAGGGTAACTTGTATATATACGGGTGTACTTCTCAGTTGTAAATCAACAACAACAACATTAGCCTTATCCTACTAAGTGGGGTCGGCTACATGAATCAAACGACGCCAATGAGCTCTATCAAACGCCATCTCCTCAGATAAATCATTTCTCAAAAGATCATTCCTTATAACTTCCCTTAATGTCCTTTTTAATCTTCCTTTACGCCTTTTGATCGGGTTCCAAGCCATTTGATCAACTCTCTTCATTGGCTCCTCTTGCCCTCTTCTTTGTACATGCTCAAACCACCTTAAACGATTTTCCACCATTTTCTCCTCGATAGGTGCTATCCCAACTTTCCTTCGTATACAGTCATTCCGTATCTTATTCAATTTTGTATGACCACACATCCATCTCAACATTCTCATCTTTGCTACTCCCATCTTATGCTCTTGTTGTCCTTTCAAAGCTCAACATTTACTACCATATAGCATTGCTGGCCTTATAGCTATTCGGTAAAATTTTCCTTTAAGCTTAGTAGGTACTTTGGGTCACAAATAACTCTTGTTGCTTTCATCCACTTTAACCACTCAGCTTGTATCCTATGCATAACATCCCAATCAATTTCACCATTATTCTGTAAAATCGACCCCAAATATTTAAACTTTGACACCTCAGGGATGATTTGCTCTCTAATTTTTACCTCTGAATCATTTCTAATTGGCCTCTTATTAAATTTGTAATGCATATATTCCGTCATGCTTCTACTCAGACGGAAACCTTTTGATTCCAAAGTATGTCTCCATAATTCAAGTTTAGAGTTGACCTCTTCTCTTGAGTCCTCAATTAAAACTATATCATTCGCGAAGAGCATACACTTTGGAATTTCTTCTTGAATATGTTCTGTAAGAACATAAAAAACCAGATCAAACAGGTATGGACTCAAAGAAGATCCTTGATGTAAGCCTATTGTTACAGGGAAGTCCTTTGTCACACCTCCAGGGGTTTTCACATTTGTTGTTGCCCCCTCATACATATTCTTTATGACTCGAATATAAGCCACACGGACATCTTTCTTCTCCATTGCTTTCCACAATACATCTCTTGGTATTCTATCATAGGCTTTTTCCAAATCAATGAAAACCATATGCAAGTCTCTCTCTTTACTTCAGTATCTTTCAATCAAACCCCTTAATAAATAAATAGCCTCTGTTGTAGACCGTTCTGGCATAAATCCAAATTGATTTTCTGAAATACGAGACTCCTCTCTGAGTCTATACTCAATCACTCTTTCCCAAAATTTCATGGTGTGACTCATGAGTTTTATCCCCCAATAATTAGCACAATTTTGAATATCCCCCTTGTTCTTATATATGGGCACTAGAGTGCTCTTTCTCCATTCCTCTAGCATTTTCTTGGACCTTAAAATCTCGTTAAATAACTTAGTGAGCCACCAAACCCCCTTCTCTCCTAAGCACTTCCAAATTTCAATAGGAATACTATCGGGACCAATGGCTTTACTATTATCTATTCTTGTAAGAGTTTTTTTTACCTCTCCAATCCGAATCCTACAATAGAAATTCAAATTGAGATCATCTTCATGGGTTGTTAATCCTTCAGTATCAATAGTCATATCCAATCCATTATTGAAAGGCTTATAAAAGTAGCTCTCTCATCTTTCTTTGATATCATTATCTGCAACTAAAATTTTTCCTTCTTCATCATTAATGCATCTTACTTGGTTCAAATCTCTTGACTTTCTTTCCCTTTTCTTGGCAATTTTGTAAATCTTATGTTCATCATTCTTTGTTTCTAAATCCTGGTAGAATTCCTCAAAAGCTTTAGATCTAGCCTCACTCACTACTTTCTTAGTCTCCTTTTTAGCCAACCGATAACATTTCCAATTTTCACCGTTATTGCATAGATGCAAGGCTTTGAAACACTCTTTCTTATATTTAACCTTCTCCTGCACACTCTTATTCCACCACCAAGATTCTTTATCCTTAAGTCCAAAACCTTTGGATTCAACCAATACTGCTTTAGCGGTATCCCTGATCTTTTTAGCCATCTCATCCCACAAGATGTTACCACTTCCTTGCAAGTCCTAATTACCTTCCTCCATAACTTTCCTCGTAAAGATCACTTGTTTCTCACCTTTTAGTTGCCACCACTTAATCCTATGATTTAAAGCTTTTCGACTTTTCAGTTTACGATTTTTAACTATCACATCAAGGACCAAGACCCTATGTTGTGAAGTTAAACTCTCACCAGGGATTACTTTGCAGTCTTTACAAGTTGATCTATCTGAGTTCTTTACCAAGAAGTCAATTTGCAACCTTGGGACTCCACTCTTATATGTAATTAAATGCTCCTCCCACTTCTTGAAACAGGTGTTTACAATCGTAAAGTTGTAAGCCATTGAAAAATCAAGAATGAAATGTCCCTCCTCATTTACTTCTCCAAAGCCATAACCGCCGTGAACTCCCATATATTGTCTTGTCTCTTTTCCAACATGACATTTAAGGTCCCCCCCAATGAGGTTCTTTTCCTCTTGTGAGATATCTTAAACCAAGCCCTCCAGATCTTCCCAGAACTTTTCCTTAATATGTGCGTCCGACCCTACTTGAGGTGCATAAGCACTAATAACATTGAGTGTATCATGTCCAATAGTCAATTTTAAGGATAGGATCCTATTTCCAATCCTTCTGACTTCTACCACATTCTTTTTCCAGTCTTTGTCCACAATAATACCAACTCCATTCCTTGCTTTAACCTTCCCTACATACCAAAGTTTATAACCACTAGTGTAAAGTTTATAACCACTAGTGTCTAACTCCTTAGCCTTTTCTCCCACCCATTTAGTTTCTTGAAGACATAAGATATTAATTCTCCTTCAAATCATAGCATCCACCACCTCCATAGATTTACCTGTTAACGTACCAATATTTCAAGAACCGAATCTAATCTTGCTTTTCTGGGCTAGCTTCTTTACCCACATCCGTCTAGCATGATGTGGGAACCCTTGCTCATTTAACACTACACCCAGGCGCCGATGTAGCGGCTCTAGCTTATTTGACACTGCATTCGAGCCATACAGCACGTTATTTCTAGGCAACGACCTAGCCTTAGCGCATATATGTCTTTGATCCATATCATGAGATTCAACAGATTTTTACGTTGGCTGTCAAGGGCCTAACACAACCCTCCTCCTTTACCCGGGCTTGGGACTGGCTATGACACTACATAGGTGGAGTTACTCTTCAGTTGTAAATCATTAGAGAATATTTTTTCGACCTCTATTTGTGTTAGAGATGTTAACCTTTTTGTAGAAACAATCGCTTGGTGTTTCCCTACACTAAGATTCTACCGAGAATATGTAGAAAGAAGTGTTTACAGAATAAAAACTCTTTTGAAAAGTAGATAATACATTAAAAGCTCACTCTATTGAGATGAGTTTTTCAAACAATGCTAATATAGAAGGATTTTACAAATTGTTGCAACATTTTGGTTAAGATTGTTTTTCATAAATTCAAATGAGATTCTATTCATAGATTTGTGGCTCAACTAGCCGTTAGACACAAGATCTATCCATTAAAAACGTTAACCAATGGTTACTTTGCAAAATTAGCTATTCACCAACCGCATTTAATGCGTCTGACACTTTGAAATTCGAATTTTTGGGTATCAATAGACGAATTTAGCAGAGACCATAGCTAAAGACTTCAACGTTAATCTTTCAAATGTTTTTCATAAGTTCAAATGTTGAGTTCCACTTTCACTTGGTCATTTCCTTCTTGGCATACTCCCTTCTAATCTTCTTCTTAGAGCATCCTTTCTCTTCTCCTTTCATGAGTGAGACATAATATTGATTTCCATTTCTTTATTCCAATGCTCACTCTTCCTACTTGGACCATACTACATGTAATATATTTCACTTACAAACCAAGTAGTTAGTCTGGTTTATATATCCAACTATTATTCATTGTAAAAGTACAATGGATATATTTGCACATAGCATGATATATGCATTATAACCATAATTAAATATATGTTAACGCACATTTTACTTTTTTAAGGAACATTATATATGTTAGATACATATGATGTATTTATTCCTTATTACTCTATATTTGTCATCATCAAAACTTATATTATATTAAACCTAACAAGCTTCACTAATTCTTAAGCCTTCCACAATTTTACATAAAACACATTCTTAGAGATCATGTTCTATTATTTGTAAGGGAGAACAATCAGTTATTTTTGTGTCATATTGACCAGCTGACCAAGATGAAATTTGGCATGTGCAATTGTGCATATTGGTTATTGGGATTTTATGACGAGGAATCTCATCTCTGAACTTTGTGAGAATCTAATTTCTTAAGCTTATTTCAAGGGTTGTGAAGTTGACTGTTTACAAATTAGTGTAGATTTGCTCACTTTTTATTTTTTATTTTTTTTGGTCTGTCTGTACTCTTAAACTAAGTTAAAAAGGAATTAGTGATTTCTGATGTCATGCCTTTTTAACATAAAACCATTTATTTTTAATATATTTGCTGTTCTAAGACTATTGAATGTCTACATTTTACTAAATTTTAACAAAATTTTATGTGCAGTTTGCTGTGATGTATGAAGCCCGCGCAAATAGTGGTATTGACCGCATGGAAATTATCGACACAGTTGCAAAATCAGTTCCTGGACCTCATAAAGTTGATCTTAAAAATCCTGATAAAACCATAGTAGTTGAGATTGTCAAGGTAAGGAAATCACTCCCTTTCTGAAATATAATTTGAATGGTATGCTCGTACTGTGGTAAGAGTGCCATGATTATGTCAAAATAGATTTTAATTTGTATGCTGTCACTGCTTTACTGATACACTTATACCCTTACAGTAGTGTGTTGTCTTCATACATTTGAGTCTTGTTATGATGGATCCTAAATGGTGACTAAACCAGCAGGTTGGACCAGAAAGCTGGTGAACCAACCGTAGGTTCAGTCTGTTTTAATTTCCAAATTGCTTGACAAAACACTGATCATAAACCAGATGATTTGGGCAACAACCAATAAAACCGGTTTTGATATTTTTGTCTAAATCAAACTTTTGGTATCCTGTATTAGAGGCCTATGATATTTAATGAATTTTAACCAAATAATTTTACATAAATTCGCTACCTTATACATAATACTAATTTCTATATCTTTAAATATTTATATTTATTTTAAATATTAGCTTACAATATATGCTTTGATTTAATTGAAAATATTCATTTACTTATATTTCTTATATATATATTCTAAAAAATGCTTTAACCCAGCTAAATCGAGATTAGACTGTGGAATCATAACATGCTTCTTTATCTCAATTGGATGGTTGGTTGGTTTTAGAACATATAGTGTCATTGTTTTTCCCTCAAGGTTAGATTCAACTATAGTGTTGCTGTTTTTGAATATTTTCTTAGACATTGCCATATATATACATATACATATATATATGTATATCTATAGCTAACACAACCTATTTCTTTTTGTCAGACTGTATGCTTGATCGGTGTCATTGAAAAATATAAGGAATTAGCCAAGTACAATCTCAGGCAGTTAACATCCAGAAAGGTCTGAATGCTTTCCCCTTGATATGCATGCAGAGTTGCTTCAAACTTTTTATAAGCTTCCTAGTTAAACGTTAGTATGCCAACTTTATTTTAATATTCTGGTGATCGTGAAAGTTGTCGTCGGATTTGCATGGTTTAGATTTTGCTAATTGACACACAATTTAGTTAAACAAAAAAGAAATTCAAAATATTTGGGGTGTGCGCGCCACTCAGCGATATAGATCTAGACTTGTCTATGGGTTAACATTTCAAATTAATTACTCTCTATATGATAAATATTGGGTTGTCAAGAGAGAACAAATTGTGTGAAAAAAAAGAAAAAAGAAAAAACAGAGAGGACAAATTTTGAGGGAAGGAGGAGAGGGAGAGAGGACAATTATACCTTCCTCACCTTATTTAAGGTCCTAGCATCACATTATCTTAATTATTTATTTATTTTTAATCTATCTTTTCAAATAGAATGAACCTTACACTTTAACCTTATTTTTTTTATCATTTATATAATTTTCAAATCAATTCAATTTAATTTTTATCTCAAATCACTTTAGCTATATGATTTATATTGTAAAAAAAATTATATTTTTGCATTTAAAAAAAAATTTGATAATTGACTATTTCCTTTTTTTTATCCACAAGGAGTAATTCTCTCCCATGCTAATAAAGACCTAAATATTTTGACCGGGAAGGTTTATTTTATAATGTGCCTAAGTTCGCACGCTAGGGGGAAATCGATAGATATCAACTACGTAGGTCTATTTTGTGTGTGCGAGTCCATTTCTTTTTTTAACCCATTCATTTGTCTAATTTTACATCTTAGTATATATAGACTAAGATTTTCACCAATTTGAGCAACGTGAGACTTTTTTTTTTTTTTTTACACACATATTTCAACAAGAGAAAAGCGTGGGATATGAGTGATCTGTCTTTACGTTCTTCATTAGCTATATGGTCTCTTTGGCCAGAATCTGTAAGCGCGGAAGGTTGGCCTCTAAGCAAGTCTGAGACCAAGAGTGGGAGCCTTCAGCCTTTAATGGTTGAAAAATAAGAGAAAAACAAAAACAAGTGACTGTTACAGAATGTAGGAAAGAGGAACCAAAGGTTCTAATAAAAGCATTGAGGATGTATTAATGCTTTATAGAAAGGCAAAAAAAAAAAATAATTGAAGTGGCATCTACTAATCAATGCTATGTATAAAACTTTTGCGGGATCTGCATTGTTGGAAATAGGTTGGCGTACCTCTACATGTTCCTTTTCTGTGTTTTCTCCTGACTTCTGGCCATGGAAACTGGTGGCTAATAAAGAAATAGAAAGAACAGACTATTCCATATGAAACGAATTACGATACAACGTAATGTCAAAAGGCAAAAGGAATCAAGAATCAAATGTTAAGTTGAGAAAGAATCAGAACAGATTTCTGGTGTCGTCTGCTACTGATACAAAAGAGAAAATCAGAGAAAAGAAAGAAAGATACAGTTAAAAGGAAGAACACTAGGCACTTGCAATGGTTTTACAATAAGAAATGGAACAGAAAGGACAGACTATACTATATTAAAGGATTGATTAGGATATAACAATGTCAAAAAGGCAAAAGCGTGGAAATGGAATCAAGAATCAAATGTTAAGTTGAGAAAGAAATGGAGGAGTGTCAGCTTATTGTATTCCGTCGTTCCAGCGGCGACAGAAACCCAATCGCCCGCAGTCTGGTAGCCACGCCGGCGTAAACTGCTAAAAACACTAGTAGTTTCCTCCCTTCGCGTATGGCTGTATTCTGCGCTTCTTACTACACCAGTAAGGATCTCAACAATTTTGATTCTGGTATCGCTTAATGAAAATAAATAAATAAAATGGAATAAAAAGAAGATTAAAAGTGAAAATATATATATATATATTTTGGTCTTTATTTAAAGAAATCGATTTCTTTAATAATAACTTCAAAATATTTGAGGCTTAAGATAATGCATATATTTTAAGAAAATTATTAAATTAAATAATCTAGCTTGTAAAATATAATTATAAAAATATATTTGTATATTTTAAAAGTTTTAATTAAAAAATACCTTTTTGTCATCCTAATAAAGTTTTGTCAAGTAAATACCAATACATTAATAAGTGAACTTTTTTTTAAGCACACGAAGTTAGTCTTAATATTGTTAATGTAGTTTTGATGCTGGTGATTCTAATTGATTTAATTATTACCTCAAATTGGTTTCTACGATTTGATTGTAACATAAAAGAATTTATCTCAAGTGTTTTTACTTTTTTGACCAACTCAACTAAGCTGGGTTGAATGACTTTCAATGGTAAGATGAATTAATATTTGTCTCATGTAAATTGTTAAATTGTTATTTTTATCAATGAAGTCTTATATCAAATTATTTGAATTCTAGTTATATCTTATATATATATAGGAGATTTTAGTATTTAAGTGGATTTTAGTAATACATTTTTCATATATTTTTAGTAATTTACTTTTAATATCTAAATGTTTTCTTGGTCCTCAAAAAAAAAATAACCTATAAGAATATTTGGAAAATAAAGAGAGAAGTGCTCGAGTGTGAAAAGGGTCAAAAGCGTGGGTCCCACACAGGAAGCTTCTTATTTAAAGGATATATGCAAAGATTGTGCACAAAAAACTCAACAATAAACTGGGTCTGGGTCAATAGTACCGAGTAATTTTGGATTCTAAGAATATATGATGTAAGATAAGATTGTGTTCACATTTTAGTAATTCTTCGTCTCAAATACACCTAATGTCACGTACTTTCTTTCAATGCTGGCCTTTTTTTTTTTGGAGTTATTATGAAACTAACCTAATTTTTATAAAAAATTAACTCAAAATTTTGTCAAGTAAATATTTTAATAAATAAATATTATAGTTTAATAAAAATATATATTAGAATTTGATAACAAAAAGTTTCTAAATAAATTTATAATATTAAATTTTTTTTGAACATGGTTGGAAGAAAAATATATTCAACAAAAAATGTGATGAAAAATATATAAAAAAGGGGAAATTGAAATTTCATGAGATTCAAGAGAAATATTTATATTTTCATAATTTGAAAAATTATAACTTAGAGTTGGAAAATTCCAATTGAGATGTGAAAATGTCCAATAAAAATTTAAAAATTTTCATTAAAAATAAAATTTTATGTCTGAAATTTTGAGTTTAAAAATTTTAAATTTATATGAAATTTTTTGAGTCTTTATTAGATATTTTTATGTATCAATTAAAATTTTGTATGTCCAAATTAAAATTTTTTCAAGTCACGAAGACAAATAGTTCACTGTGGTGATTCATTGTTGCACATGATAATACAAATAAAAAAACAAAAAAAAAAGTAGCTAGAATTGCACCACATCCAGACACGCACAGAGTGCCACGCATCGAAACGGCCCCCAGGTGGGGCACGGGAAGCAGCTTATTTATAGGAAAAATAAAAATACACACACACATATATATCTACATATAAAGATTTTGCACAATGAATTCAACAATAAACTGAGTCTGGGTGAAAAGTACCCAGCAATTTTGAATTCTAAGAATACAAGATTGTGTTCACAAATTAGTAATTCTTCGTCTCAAATACACTTCATGTCACGTGCTTTCTTTCAATACTGGTCTTTTTTATTTTTTCTGAGTTATTATGAAACTAATAATATATCATATATATATATATATATAAATAAAACATCAATTAATTATATGGAAACTATTTATCAAATTAATAGTTTCACTAACGAACCAAGTGGGAAAATGAATCATTTTATTTAAACAAATTTAAAAAAAATTCAATTATTGATAAATTTATAATATAGCAAAAGTAATATTTAAATTCTTTTAATTATCTTATATATATGATATTATCAAGTAATATATAAGTATTATCAAGTACAAATAAAATAACTTTCTTAGCATGATTTTTTTTACTCTCAAAACTCGAAATTAGGACTAGCTTAAAGAGTATTTAGTATATTGTCATTTAATTCAATTACCACTAGTAAAGTAATATTTACTTTGATAAATTACTATAAAAATGTATATAAATACATATTTATATGTGTATATTAAAATTTTTGTATAATTTAGTCCAAAAAGTTTTAAATATATGAAAATGTTAATTTCTTTTCTTAATTTGGGCTCCCCTAGCTTCATCCTAGATCCGTCCGTGATAGCCACTGTGATTTTTGTTTTAATATTATCTGTTATGAAATTAAGTAAAAGATAAATAGCATATTCATAAAAGTAAGAGAGTAATATAGAAAAAACAATGGGGAGAGAATTTCTTATTCATTTTCAAGGATATCAAATGTATTATACATCACCTCTATTTATATGCATCAAAACCTTAAATTCTAACCCAAGAGTTATATTAAAATAATTCTACATAATGGTACAATTTATAACCTTTTTAGGTTATACATATTAATCATGGAAAAACTTATAACAAATTATTCATTTTGATCATAATAGTTATGAAGTTTTAAAGGGGGAATTTCAAGGGATAATTATTGGGAGTTATGGACATTCACATATAAAATTATAATACTTAATCCGGTTCAAAATATAAGTTTTCTTTTAGAGTTTTTTTTATCTAGAATATAAGTCACATTTAGTAATTTCTAGAGCATTAAATATTTTTTCCTATTTTGTCCTTATCTACAATTAAATGTAAGAGAGATAACAAACTTTAAATATAATGCATTAAATGGGGGTATTATGGAAAAATAATGTATTTATTTGATAGATTTAATGAGTGAAAGTAACTTTCTTGATTTCTGTGTAATAATTCAAATATGACTTATATTTTGGACTGGATAGAGTATTTTATAACACTCCTCCTTTTATGTCCATAACAAATATTGTCTCTTTAAAACTTTACTAGGAAAAATCCAATTAAAGAAAAATCTAGTAAAGGAAAAAGAGTAAACAATATTTACAAAATTATTAGAAGCTACCTTATTAAAAATCTAATTAGGAAAACCCAATAGGACAAAATGTTGGTTAAGGGAAAAGGAGCACAAGATGATTTTTACTCTCTTAATGACAATGTCACTTCTTATTCTTGAGTAATTGAATTAAGACTATACATCAACTTCTCCAATATGATTACAATTGTTGATGCCTTTGTGAATGAATCTTCCTTTTAGTTAAGTTATGTATAATGCATTGCTTTGGTATAATATTTTGAAATATTTTTCTTTGTACATATTTTTAGGAAATGCCAAGTCATTAATATATTTTCTATTTTCTTTATACATTCTAAAAATAGCAAATAGTCATAGATCACTACAATATAGCTATATTTTCAAACATAAATAACCTCTTTGAAATTAGGAAAGTATTTTACACCTACATATTCAATCAATAGTAATTCTAGTTAAGTTAAATATAATGATTTCTAACAGTTGTCCCTCAAAACTATCACAAATACATGTATAACTTCATTGTAATATTTATTTTTTCAATAAGAATTTAATCTTGTTAGCAAAAATATATAATAAATGTGACATTAGCAAGATATATGAGTACTTTCTTAAATATATGATACCTATGGACTAATGAGTTCATTATTTTCTTGAGGATAAAATTATTGAGGTTCTAAGTAGATGTGTTTTAAACCTATTCAAGATCTTATTAAAATTCTTGATCTTCAGATCGAGTAAAAATTTTAATTTTTCATTATCATTCATCTCAAATTCTTCCTTCAAATAATCAATTGTTTTTCCAAACTCTTTGAGGGTTTTAATCAGCAAATATAACAAACTTTAATTTAAATATATTTATAAAATATATGGATAAATCGGACAACTTTTAATCGACAAATAAATTTTTACAAAGGTCTATTTTTCCTGGCAAAATTTACAAGCGTCTAGCATTTTTAAATCTTTCAAGGATTCTCGTATACATTTTACCATCTAGTAAGCTATATAAATAGTTTATAATCATGCAAGCTCTTCAATGGTTTTAATCAATACATATAACAAACTTTAATTTAAATATATTTATAAAATATATGGATAAATTGGACAACTTTTAATCCATAAATGGACTTTTACAAAGGTTTGTTTTTCCAAAGAAAATTTAAATGCTACTAGTATTTTTAATCATTCTGGGATTCATATACATTTTACTATCTAGTAAGCCATATAAATAGATTATAATCTTATTATATACATATAAAATTTTGTCTGCTATCTGAGTAATGAAATATTAAAAAACATTTACATCCACGACAAGATAATATTTCTACATATAATCAATCTAGACATTTGCAAAAACCTTTATACTTTAAGTCATGCTTTATATTTCTCAATTGGTTTTCACTTCAGTGTCTATTTATATGATACTAATTTCTCAATTAGAGTGCTTGGAATACAAGTCCAAAAACTTTATATTTTGAAAGTAAATTCAATCCAACTCATGTTTTGTCTTTTTCTTTTCTTTTGGCTAATCACCTTTCTACCTACAATTCAAAATAAATTTACATTCAAAATCAGCATTTGATTGTACTATTTTAATATCATAAAAAATATTATCAACTTTATTTGTTTTGGTTCCATCTTTCTTACAATGATATAACTTATTGAGATCTCTTCATTATTTTTAGGTACCTAAACTCTTCTAGAGTTTTACAACGAGTTATGTCTTAGATCTTTTATAGAGTGTTCGTCTCCTCAATATGATTATCTTGATTATTTACTCCTTTTTTTTCTAAAATTTTTATCTTTAGAACTAATTAATTCTTCACGCTTCAAAAGTGATTCATTTATATTTGTCCTGCTAGGACATTGATGGAGCATTCTTCACTTGAATATGAGATTTAGTAATTTTTATTTAGGTCAGTAATAACATCTGTTAGTTATTTTTCAATATTTTATGAGTACATTAATTTATCAATTTCTGGTTCATACTTCTTTATATGTGAGGATCTAGATAAACTTATGATAATGCTTTTCACCTATTTTGCTATTCCAGCAACTTATTATCTCCCCCTCATACTTGGAAAACAAATTATACAATATAAGTCTCCTATATCCATTTATTTTCTTTAAAAAATCCTTTTGCTTCATATAGAAACAAACAAAAGGAAGGATAATTTTAACCAATATTTACTACCGACTTTTCTTTGAGTATCCATCTACATATATTGTGGTGGAGCAATAAGAATATATATTTCATATTTAATATTTTAAAATGGAAAATTTCTACCTCTAACCAAAGTCAATTGTAATGGGGGAAAATTTTATAAATTTATTGGTTTGATGTTTGTAAGTGTTGCAACATTTAAAAATCTTGTTCTCACAAGTATTAGTCTAATTATTTATTGGAAGCATTTGATAAATAATTTGTTAGACTATTTTGTTAAATAGGTTTTTCAATTGTTCTTCTAATAAGTATGTCACTATCATTGAAAGCATAACATATAAATTCACAATCATTGGAGCCTAGGGCTTACGTACCCTGCGATGGGGATCAAAGTCTACATAATTCGGAACTAGAAATATGTGTCAGTTGGTTCATATTTTTTTAATTAAAAGATTTTTATGATAAGAGAAAGTTAATTAAAAATAATTTAACTTTTTGCAAACAAAACAATTTTCTGAGATTGAGTTTGTGCGTTTTAATTTGTAAAAAGATAGTTTAATTCCATTTACTTACTCTTATTTTGTTTTGATTGAAAACATTTTTTTGCTTTTCTTTGATTTTTGAAATTGCTTTTATTTGATTTTTGACTTTTGAAAAACCATCATATATTTTTTTTATTCTTTTGAATTTTTTTTCTTTTTTAAAAGAGAAAACCGATCCATCTATTGCAAACTCGCAGTTGTGCCCGATAAATCGATCTCTTAAATACCTATGAAAGTCCTAAACTTTGCGGTATAAAGGTTTTATTATATTTCAAAATGCTATATAATAACTTTATTAGATAAAGTTTGAAAAACTTGTTATATTATTATTATAATTATCTTCTTAAAAGAAAGTTCAACCGGTACGTCTACGTGGATTCGCAATCTTACGTGATAACACGGTTAACCAGAATACCTGCGTGGGTTCTGAAAACCTCAGTGGTATGGTTACTAAGTCAATTATTTCTATTATTATTTTTTTTATAAAAATCAATAAATATTATTTATTTAAAACATTTCAAGATATATATATATTTTATTGCAAAATTATATAACAAATAGTTATTTATTTCTATTAACGGATACAACTCACTAGCCTAAATCATATGTCTACGTGAACTCGCAGACTCATGTGACAACATGATTAACTGAGATGCCTGTGTGGGTTCAAAAGCCTCACGTGGCGTAATTATATAAGTAAATTACTATTTATTTTTTCTTTCCCCCTTATTTATTTATTTATTATTATTTTATTATTTATTATTTTTATTTATTACTCTTATGAGAAAATAAAATTTTGAATAGAAATGTCATTAGGACTTATTATAAACGTGCTTTTATAATGCACTCGTATAACCTTGTAGGTTCACATGGTGTGATTATTTTAAGAGTTTACGAAAGCTCAAAACCTTTGTGACTAATTTTCAGAAGCAAATAAAGGAGATATACCTAGCTAGCAAGAAAATGGAATGCTTGAAAATGGCAGAGAATAATCATTCAAGAAAAGAATCCATGTGGTGGCAAAGACGCTCTTAGGATTTAATTTGCTTGACCCCCTTTTTTCTTTTTAATTTATTATTATTTTATTTTATTTTTAAACACAATGTTCTAAGGATGGGCTGAGAATCCAAATCCCTTCCACGGTGTCCTAAGAAAGAATAGTATATTCAAGTGCGAACATATCCACCTTTTGGCTTGAACAGAGGGGACCCATCATAATTCAAAGTACCTAACCAAAGACCTTTTTTATTTTCGTCAATGATGACCTACGGCTTTTCATCCTAATTATTTGAAAGCTTCACCGTTGAAGCTTATAATAAAAAGAATAGGAGTAAACTCGCAGGCTTTGTGACTCAATATGCAAGCATCACCAATTTGCACCATGAGAATTAAGCCATGCACACAATTCATTATAACTTAATGTTGACCACAACAATGAAGTTGGCCCAAAATAAAACTCAACACACACAGACCTTGAAAGCCCATTTTCTTAACGTGTTGACACAAACCTTCTTGCTTCATAGATTATTAGTTCCAAAAAGATAAAATACGTCAGAAATTTATCACAGTTTGTTCTTTAGTAATTTTATAAACACCAGTGCAAAAATAATGAATAAAATTGAAACTAAGATAAAATAACACCTGCCTAGTATTTGATCTAATCAAAGATTATTAGCGAGGCTGCAAACACAATCTCCCTTGGCTATATGAGCACCATTCAAAGTATTATATCAATTCATTTTCAGCACATAGACTCATTCCCAAAACCAAACTTGTTATTAAGGCTAACACAGTTTCAGATTTCCCACAACCACGGTGCATAAATGAAAAATTCTCTACTCAGTATAAGCCCAAAGGATCTTTTCAGCAACAAACAATACAATCTTCGTCACAAGTTCAGCAAAATACCTGGCCAAGAGGCCTTCTTTTATACCTCCAAACATGACATGCTAAATACGCTAAATGCGTAATTTAGAAGCTCAAAGGCATATACCAACAAATATAGTGGTGCCAAAAGATCAAAAGGGTTCCAAGATACAGACAACCATACCCCATTTATGGCCATACATTCATCTTGGGAAGAAACAAAGATACAACAACTCAGAAACGATATTAAATTAGCAAATCAAGACGAAAGCATAATTGATAAAGGAACAAAGCGTGATAAAAGAAAAAATTACCAAACTGATAACACCAATGCTTGTTCGATTTCCTTATGTTAAAGTGATGGCAATAATGAGCCCACAATTCGAACTCGGTACTGCATTCCTTTTATTTTATTTTTTCGCCAGCTTGTTTCACTTTTTGTGCCCAGATCCTCATTTTCTTCAAAGCAATTCCACTCACCTCTTACTTCAGCATTCAGGTTCTCTTCCCCTTTTCTTCAATTTCGGCCGAATCCCATTTACGGTTACTCCTTCTCCTCAAATCCCTTGGATTTTCAACACCTTTTTTTCTCTGCCCTTATAGGGTTTCCTCGGCCTTGAAATTTCTCCCCCCCCCAAGCTTCCTCAGTTCTTCAGGGTCTTTATTCCTTCTCAGCCACCTTCACTCCCTCTCCTCTTCTCACGCACATGGCTCCCTCTGTTTTTTCTTTCGTTTACGTCTCCCCTTGCCTTTCCGTGCTTGCGTGCTACTCTCTCCCTGACTCCCTCTGTTTTCAAGGCTCCATCTGTTCCTTTTGTGCTCGCGTAAGTCTCTCTCCTGCTTTGCCTCTCTACCATTGCCTTTTCCTCTGTTCCTCACTCCCCTTTTCAGTTTTCACCTACGGCTCCTCTGTCTCTTGCTTTGCTTCCACGCTGTCTAAGCCCTGAATTAGAGCTCAAGTCTTTTGGGGTTGAAACGTTGAACTTTAGCGTTTCACCGCCTTCTTTTTTTCTTTATTTTTTATTTTAATCAATTTTTTAATTAATAATTTTTTATATTACTTTATTTTAATGCAATTTTTTTTAATTTTTTTAATTAGTTTTTTATTTTATTTTTATTTTATTTTATTTCCTTTATGTTCTTTGCCCCTTTGCTAGTCTGGCGTGCCTTACTGCTCTGCCCTCCTAGATCTTTTTCTGCCTCACGTTGCCTCTCGTTCCTTTTTCAGAACCTTCCTCTGCTTCTCGTGCTTGAGGAATCATTCAGTTAGGGCAAAAATTGGGGGAGTGAAACATAGAGTCATACTTGCATTTCACTCCATTTTCCTCTGTTTTTTTTAATTTTATTTGCTATATTATAAAGAGAATTTTTTTTGTTTTTTAAATCTTAAGTGAGAGAGATTGGATAAAAAAGATAAAAAAAAATAAATAAAGGGATGGGATTTTTCTCTCTCTTTTTTTTTAAATATAAAGATAGGATTTCATTTTTGTTTTCTCCTAAAAAAGAAAATGATTTGATTGATTTTTTTTAAATAAACAAGAAAGAGATAGGATTTTTGAAACTCCTCAAAGAAAATAGATTGGATTTGTAGAGTGATCTTTTAGATTTTGGAAGATTTGCATTTATCTTGAAATTAAATTATAATTACTAATTTCCTTACATAAAGTGAATTTTTATTCCTTTTGTTTTTCAATTTATATATATATTTTATGTCCAGATAAAATGGGGTATTTACAAACTTCATTGCAATATTTATTTTTTCAATAAGAATTTAATCTTGTTAGCAAAAATATATAATAAATGTGACATTAGCAAGATATATGAGTACTTTCTTAAATATATGATACTTATGGACTAATGAGTTCATTATTCTCTTGAGGATAAAATTATTGAGGCAGTAAGTAGATGTGTTTCAGACCTATTCAATATCTTATTAAAATTCTTGATCTTTAGATTGAGTAAATACTTTAATTTTTCATGATCATTCATCTCAAATTCTTACTTCAAATAATCAATTGTTTTTTTCAGACTCTTTAAGGGTTTTAATCAGCAAATATAACAAACTTTAATTTAAATATATTTATAAAATATATGGATAAATCAGATAACTTTTAATCCACAAATAAATTTTTATAAAAGTATGTTTTTCCTGGCAAAATTTACAAGCTTCTAGCATTTTTTAACCTTTCAAGGATTCTCATATACATTTTACCATCTAGTAAGCTATATAAATAGTTTATAATCATGCAAACTCTTCAAGGATTTTAATCAACACATAACAAATTTAATTTAAATATATATATATAAAATATATGGATAAATTGGACAACTTTTAATCCATAAATGGACTTTTACAAAGGTTTGTTTTTCCAAAGAAAATTTAAATGCTACTAGTATTTTTAATCATTCTGGGATTCATATACATTTTACTATCTAGTAAGCCATATAAATAGATTATAATCTTATTATATACATATAAAATTTTGTCTGCTATCTGAGTAATGAAATATTAAAAAACATTTACATCCACGGCAAGATAATATTTCTACATATAATCAATCTAGACATTTGCGAAAGCCTTTATACTTTAAGTCATACTTTATATTTCTCAATTGGTTTTCACTTCAGTGTCTATTTATATGATACTAACTTCTCAATTAGAGTGCTCGGACTATAAGTCCAAAAACTTTATATTTTGAAAGTAAATTCAATCCAACTCATGTTGTGTCTTTTTCTTTTCTTTTGGCTAATCATCTTTTTACTTACAATTCAAGACAAATTTACATTCAAAATCAGCATTTGATTGTACTATTTTAATATCATAAAAAATATTATCAACTTTATTTTTTCGGTTCCATTTTTCTTACAATGATATAATTTATCGAGATCTCTTCATTATTTTCAGGTACGTGAACTCTTCTAGAGTTTTACAACTAGTTATGTCTTAGATCTTTTATAGAGTATTCGTCTCCTTAATATGATTATCTTGATTATTTACTCCTTTTTTTTCTAAAATTTTTATCTTTAGAACTGATTAATTCTTCACACATCAAAAGTGATTCATTTATATTTGTCCACTGGGACATTGATGGAGCATTCTTTACTTGAATATAAGATCTAATAATTTTCATTTAGGTTAGTAATAACATCTGATAGTTATTTTTCAATATTTTATGAATGCGTTAATTTATCAATTTCTGGTTCATAGTTCTTTATATATGAGGATCTAGGTAAACTCATGATAATGCTTTTCACATATTTTTCTATTCCAGCAACTTATTATCTCCCCCTCATACTTGGAAAACAAATTATACAATATAAATCTCCTATATCCATTTGTTTTCTTTAAAAAATCCTTTTGCTTCATATAGAAACAAACAAAAGGAAGGATAATTTTAACCAATATTTACTACCGACTTTTCTTTAAGTATCCATCTACATATATTGTGGTGGAGCAATAAGCATATATATTTCATATTTAATATTTTAAAATGGAAAATTTCTAGCTCTGACTAAAGTCAATTGTAATGGGGAAAAATTTATAAATTTGTTGGTTTGATGTTTGTAAGTGTTGCAACATCTAAAAATCTTGTTCTCACAAGTATTAGTCTAATTATTTATTGGAAGCATTTGATAAATAATTTATTAGACCATTTTGTTAAATAGGCTTTTCAATTGTTCTTCTAATAAGTATGCTGCAATCATTGAAAGCGTAACATATAAATTCACTAGAATTTTTATGAAAAATCATCTTAATCACATATTCTAAAAAATATAATTATTTATGTAAATAATTTTGCAAACATCAGGTTGCGAATTTATAATCATTACACATGTGACTATTTTATAAATGCAACTATCAAAATCATTATATTTATAATCCACACAGTGACAATTTGAATGGGCCATTTATATGAACTTGCTTAGTTCCAAAATTATTGGGATCTAATCTCAATCATAGCTAGAGATGATTTAAAAATTAATATGACTTTAGAACAAGTAGCATAATAGAATTCTTGAACTATATAATATTTTGCCTATTCATGAATAATCCTCTGGTGAATTTTCAATAGTCTTTCACATCATAATGATCCGGGATAATCTGACCAGTCATACCAAATAATAAATATTTGTATCAGTTTACTTCAGGTTTACTATTAAATATTTTTCATATATAGTCTTAATAGATATCCAAAATAATAATATCTTTGAAACAAAACAAATTTATTTGAAGTATAATGATATGTTATCAACAATAAATTATACTTCATAAGTAATAATATGATACAGTAAAACTCATTTAAAGATTTTAGCAATTCTATACTATTCAATATGTTACATCTTACATTTAAAAATATTTTCACATGAAGACTGCTTATCTGATGTAAGAAAATAATTTTAGAAAAACTCAAACTAATTAAAATTTTAAAATTGAACAAAACTGTTTTCACTAGTTCTCAGTTCATTGTGCAACGATATTTCAAAAATCATAACTAAATATAGAAAAATCATTTTCCAGTGGTTTAAGTCTCTAAAAATTGTGCACATCTTGAGTTTTCAAGAAAAATAAGGAACTGGGAAATAAATGCATAGATTTGTGCAATTTATTGCATAAATATTACTATTCTTTTTCGTGTCCTTGTTTCTGTCCGAAAATTAAACCTTAAATTTGAAAATTTATTTCTCTTAGTTTACAAAGTCATTGGAAAACTAACTTATCTACTTTCTAACCATATTTTTTTTGTACATTTATTTTACTCCTACTGGTCAAACTATCAATATATATCATCAGATATCAAATAAAACTATCACTAGAGCAATTTTAGTAAATCATACATAACTATCATTGTATAAATCCAAATACAACCAAACTAGTGCCTTTATATTTCCAAGACATAGATATATTCATGCATATGAACTACAAAATTTTTGGATACATATTCAAATTTTTATAATGTATCAAAATAGACAGTAAAAAAAAAAACAGAGCAATTCAATTTCTTATTTTAATCTTCCTCCTCAATCATCATTGTTAAATTCTTTCATTTAGTAATACTTGACCCAATCATTGAGAAACATGGGATGAGATTGGGGATATCTCAGTAGCAATATAAGTCAAACTTATCACATTAGCATAAACTTTACATAAACATTGCATAATCATAACACTTTCATAATATGTTTTAGGAAAACAATTAAAATTATAAGTTGCAGTAGAAATTTCAGCAGTATAACGACTTAGCAAATGAGCATCTCAAGGCTTAGCATTTAACTTAAAACAGCCAAACCAATCATAAAGCACATCCAAACATCACAATAATACTTTTAAAACATAAACACAATATATAAATGTAAAAGCTTAGAGTAAGAGTTATTACCTCAGAGTTTTAATTACTTGATCTTAGATTATCTTTTTCTTAAATCACTCATTTGGTTTGATTAGAGCTTATTAGTATCATTAAACCTTACTTAATAATTTATTATCATCATATAAACTCAACCCAATCTTATTCAAAATCATGTCTTGATTCAAAAAGAGGAGCTAAAGGAAAAAAGAAAATGGTTTAAACTCTAACTAATTTTAAACTAAATAAATAAAGAAAAAATTTAAAAGAAATTTGAAGTAGAAGTTTAAGACCTCTACTTACCTTCCATTTTTTCCCCCTTCCTTCTTTTTTCTTTTTCTTCTCTCACTCACTCTCGGCTCCCTCTTCTCTCTCTCTCTCACTACGCCTTCCCTCCCTATTTCTAGTGCGTGTGTGGCAAAGGTAAAAAAAAAAGGGGGTATTTATATGAAAGGTTGAGGATTGTAAACCATTAAATCAAGTTTTAATCCAAAGGTTCACAATTATTCTCACATTTTATATATCAATTACCTATTATACCCCTACATATTTTTTAGCTTGTGAGAGTGTAGGGAAGGGTATGAGTGTCCAACTTTTTCCTCCTAAATTTTAGTCACATCAAGAAAATGAGATAGTATACTTTTTACTTTTACAGATAAATTTGACTCTAATTTGAGTACTTTTTTATCTGAGTTTTCTATTATACTCAGTGTCCTTTTTATTTACTTTATTTGTGGGACTCATTATCTTTTTCTTTTACTTTTTTATGTAGGGTTCACATATCTTGCTTATTTCTTACTATTCATCTCATCCAACATTTACTATTTACATGAAAGTCGCCTTTTACCAGATTTATATTTTTTCTTTTAAAGGCTCACATAACCAGTATCACTTATTCTTTTAGCTTGCACTGGAGTATTAAAATATTATTTTCTCTCTTTTATTGTAAATGATAATTTTACCCTTTTTAAACCCCGTTTTATATTTTTAGGATATTTTGGACCTTAAACTAATTTAATTAAATATTCAGACTTCCCCACTTACCATGAGTTAATCCAAAACACTTTAATATCATTTATAATATGATCTTGTCATAAAATACATACATAAAAATTAGGATATTACACAGTATATCATCAATATTTTCATCTATGGGATTTTTTTCACTATTAATTTTTTGTCCAACCATAAATTAACATATACACATAGTTTTTCAAGAATTAACTATGTCAGTCTTACTAAACTTTCATTTTTATTAAATATAATTCATATATAAAAATATTTCCAAATCACTAATAAATGATTTCCAACATAATAACTGATAACGTGTTATGGAATTAAGTAAATAAAAGATAAACAAGAACATTATAAAAGTAAGAGAGTATCGTAGAAAGAACAATGAGGAGAGTATTTTTTATTTATTTTTAAGGGTGAAAATACAAATGGATTATCTTATAAAGAATTTTTATATTTTTTTAGATTTAATTAACTGAGATTAAATAAAGTTGGGGGATAGTGAAAGAAATTTAGTACTTCAAAAATTAATTAAGCCCTAAATTACCTGAAGCATTTAGAAATTAGAAGAAGCAAATATGGCATATACAATTTTTCTTTCAATTTTTGTTTTTCAAGAACTGAATATTCATTTGTATAATGTTTTATGTCTAGTCCTTCTTAAAATTGACTGGAATTATGACTATATATTTCACAATTATCACAAAAATGCTTAATATCCTTCATATTATTTAAAAATCAAATAAACTAAATTAACATTAAATATTAATAACAATTTTCTCATGAAATTAAGGACACTAAATTTAATTCAATTGTCATAATAATGTATTTTTCTTCAAATGCCACATGCAAGACAATTTAATTATAACTAGAGAACCATCATCAAAATATATAATTACTAAATATTATTTTACAATCCATCACATGAAAGAATCAAAGAAATATGAAGAAAGAAATTGATACTTTCTAGTATATTTTACTTTGCATATGCATAGCCATAATCAAATGCATACTTTGTACATAGTCATAATCAAACATATTGCTACATATCATTGTACAACCATGCAACATTATATAGCCTTATAGGCATTATGATCATTTTTTTGCTTCATAGTAACGTTTTTATATTTTTCTTAACGTGGTTCTTTTGGTTTCGTAATCATTTATACTTTTACTCACAATAAATTAATAACATTTCGTCTATATGGCTTCCAACCATATTCCATTCCTCAATCATAATTTTATTTCAATACTCATGACAAAATTATTATCTTTTCCATAACCATGGTAAAGATAATTTTTCTAATAGTCATGACAAATCATTATTAACTTTCAATTACCAATTTGTACAATACTTATATTTGATCATTTCCTTACTTATAAGCATATTAAATTTAGAGATTTTTTCTTGTTTTTTCTATGGTATGAATTTCTAGCTAGTAGTCTTTAGAATTATAGTGAAATTATCTTTTAAAACTATCAATTTTTCATGTTATGAGATATGTCAATTATTTGGCTTTCAAAGCCATGATAAAATACCATATATAGCTATGAAAACATTGAAGTAAAACAATTTTTTTTTGCAATCATATCTCACTGATTAAGACTACAAAGTTATATTTTGCAATTTAACTAACAACGAAATAGATGTGGCTTCTAGCCACCACAAGATCAAATATATATTATAATTGCTGGCTATTTAAGTAGATGAATTTGAGATATTAATCAATATCAAACTTATAAACATAATCATATTATGGATAACAATAATTAAACTTTTGAATAATAAATTATGAAAACATAAGAATACTAGAAAGTAAGGCACAAAATTTCATACCTCCTTGTGATCAACATGAATCTTCATGTGATCTGTAAGGAACCTTTAGAATTTATTCAATTGAACTTGGATCAAATAATCTCCTTCATAGGATGGAGAAGAATCACAATGAACTCCAAAATTTCCCTCGTAATTTCATAGAGACTCATCCTGACAACGTGTTATAAAATTAAGTAGAAGATAAATATCAACATCATAAAAAAAAGAGAGTATTGTAAAAAGAACAATGGGGAGAGTATTATTTATTTATTTTCAAGAGTATCAAATGTCTTATATATCACCTCTATTTATAAGCATCAAAGCCTTAAATTCTAACCAAGAGTTACATTGAAATAATTCCACATAATGGTACAATTTATAACCTTTGAAAATTATACATATTAATCAGGGGAAAACTTACAAGAAATTATTCATTTTGATCATGAAGGTTATGGAGTTTTAAAGGTGAAATTCCAAAGGGAAATTCTTTGATTGATATAAATTATAATTATAATTGATTTGATAAAGCTCAATATTATTATAACTGAGCTTGAATCTAAACTTAGGCATCGTATAATCTTCCTCATCAGCTATTATTTTAGGAGCTGAACAATCATTTTTTTTACTTTTATTAATTAATATTAATTTTACTCTTAAGACCGATCAATATTAATATTTAATATTAAATGTAAAAACTGGGGGAAATGACACTTAAATACCTCTTGGCCAAAAAAATAAAAAAGACACTTAAAGACTTGGGTAGTAATTTATTTCCAAAAACATATTTAGAACTTACTTAATTATCATAAGATACCTAGGTACTTAATTGGAAATATTTTTTACAGTGAAATTCCCTCTTTTACCTTGAAATCATGGATGGAAATATAGGAGTTTCAGTTAGTATACAATCATCACTTGCAAATTTGTGAAAAATAGTTGCAAATTAGTTTATAATAGATGAAATATAGTCAGATAGTCCATTTGTAACTCATCCTCAGATAATGTAATTAATTCTTATATATTTACAAGTAATACCATTGGTAAGTTTAATCAGACGCAAAGCAGGAATTTCATGCTAGAAAATTGATGTAGATTCCATGAGAAATCTATCTCAAGAACCTAGAAAATATAGAAAACAATAATGCGAAAGTTTGACTCAAACGGGTTGATGGAACTAAAACTCAATAAAATTTTGCCTTAGAGAACTCTAACTATAGGAGAAGCTACAAGAGTACATCACTCTCTTGATAAGTCGGGTGTATTTTAAAAAGAACATGAAGAACTAGTAAAAAACTCACAAGTAGAAAATATTTTGGATTGACTGATCTGAAGAAAAAACATTATAATGAATGACCTTAAATAGAGAAGTAAAATATTAATTTATGCTATGATTCCTAACTCAATTTGATAAAGATAATTTTTATTTAATAGAATTTAAATTAAATTAAATTTAAACCTATAATTGCTCCCTTCGAATACAAATAGAAAAACCATAAATTATTTATCATAATCTAAATCAAATAAATTTAAAAAGAATAAGATAAATAAAATAATTCAAATTAAATCTAAAAATTAAAATAAAAGATAATATTATCCTAATTCCTAACTAATCCTAAGTAGTATGAGTCATTTTTCCAATTGAGTCATAAGAGCATATTGGGCCTAAATCAATATAACAATTCTCTTCTGATTCAAAGGCAAGAATGCCTCTTCTTCAAACATCTTGGGTTCATCATCTTATAAGCTTTATAAAGATTCTTTCATAGGTTTGGTTTTGTCTCTAGTTAGTGGGCCTCCTATTACCTGAAGTAAATCTTTTGAGATAATACTCTTCCACTCTTGAATCTATCCATTGACTCCATAAAAAATCTAATTATGTATTTAGGTACCTTATAATAATTAGATAAATTTCAAGCATGTCTTTAAAGAATATTTTCTTTCTAGAGTATTTATCTCGGATTTCCACTAAAAACTATAAGCCAGCCGCCCTTCACAAATTGTGAAGATTAATAACTTCAAACTTCTTACTATATGTAATGGTGTGATACACAAGGGGTCTACCTAGTCATTTAAAAATGTGCATTTTAAATAATGCGAGCAAATAATACAATAATACATTTTATAAGTAGAGGAATATATAAATGGTATATTTCTTATTCCTTATTCTTTCATTCATGATATAAAAAAGGTTGAGGATTGTCACTGCTAGAAACAAAAAAGATGTCACATAGATTTCTATTATTAATTATGCAAGTCTATGCAATTTTTTTTTACCATAATAGGCCTATGCATTTGACAAAAATCAAGAAATGAATTGCTCTATCATGGTAAAAAAAAAATTGCACTATCTACAGCTTATATATTTAATTGATATTTAATTAATTATTTATTGCTATCTCGACTGCACTGGACCTAGCACACAATTGTACAGATTTGAAAAGGATGACAAAAAGAGAAAGATATCAAGAAAACACCAAAAAAAATAAAATAAAATAATACTAATAAATAAAATAAAATAAAAAGAAAATAAAAGAAACACCATGGACCGGGGCCGTCAAAGGCAAAATTGTGTTGGCTGGCTGGTTCGGGCAGATTTTACCGGTCTCCTCCTCGGGTACTCTTCCTTCATTTGAATGATTCTCTTAGTTTCTCGTGTTGTTTGCTTTTTCTTCATCGCAATTTGCAATCATTTTTCTGGATCATATCTTTTATGTTAGTTTTATGTCTCTTTGAAGAATGTTTGAATTGGGTAGAATTCTTCGCGCCTCGATTTGTTCGTGAATCAAGTATTTATAGGTAGGATGTAATTCCACTGTAGCCGTTGCATTTGCACAAAAATAATAAACCTCCATTATTGGGGATTCATTTGTATTACACGGGTGCCTGATTTTTGGGTCAAATATGATGACCTTCTTCAAATTCTGTATATGCTATGACAGGGAGCTCTGAATTGGGTTGTATAACAAGGTGAAGATGGGTGTGAGACAAGTCATTAAGAAACTGGACGCGTTTCCTCGCGCAGAAGAGCACTTGTTGCATAAAACTAAATCTGGGGCTCTTGGTAATGACATAGCTGAGGAACTATATACGTTTGTGCTCTTTGTTCTTAGTTTATTGAAAACGAAAAAGATTTACAGCTACTTCTGTCGCTTCATCTTTTTTGCTTTTTTTTTTTCTTGCAGTCTCGATAATTGGTCTGACCATAATGGCGACATTGTTTCTGCATGAACTGGGTTATTATCTTACAACTTACACAGTCCATCAGGTTTGCAACCTTGCATTCTCTCCTATTTTTTCCAGTTCTTTCATGCAGGTTCATTTTAACTGGGAAAGGAGATAAATCAACACATCACGATTTATGTTCATATGCTTGTTAGCAATGCACTTTTCTCGTATCTTTCAGCTGTTTCAATTCTCCAGTAATTAGACACCCTTTAAAGCTACTTGGAGAAGCAGAAATTGTGTAACTAGCCATTACCTTACTCCCAATGACAGATATGGTCCTGTCTAGGAAGTAAAGTGACAAAAGGTGCATAGGTCAGTTTAGACAACGGCAAATATTTAAGGAGTGATTTTGAAGCAAATTCCAGTGGATGAAAATATGTTGTTTGATTTCTTCGAGCTGGTAGAATTGAAATTTTCTGACCCTTAAAATTTTTTATGTAGATTTTCTGTATTTTGTAGTTCAGTGTAAGTTCGGGAACACTAACTATAGACTAGTGAGAACTGCTAATTGACTGTCGTGTGTGAAGCTCAAGCAGACTTCACTTACTATAGGACTGAAAGCCTTGATACCCAGCTGCGAGGTTAATAATAATGCTCTCCTGTGCTTTTGGAAATTCCTGGCTATTTCCGTTTTGGTATTTCTCTAGATAGGAGGATTTGAAGTTTTGGATTGTTCAGGATTATATTCTTGTACTTCCCTTTTTAATTTTTGATTCAAAATCCAATTGCCCAGAATTCTTATTTTGCTAAATCATTTTGAACGAATAAGGATTCCTCTAAGGTGAAGGCTTTTGTTTGGACCATGGTACTTAACAGAATTAATATTACTAATCTAATTTAGACTTGTAGGGTTAATAAGGCTATTTCACTTGAGGTTTGGTTTGTGAGGTGTATTATCTTAGTTTAGAGACAAGTAGTGATTTTTTGTATTGTGATGTGGTGTATCTGAAATAGACTATTTGGCATCTCTAGTAGCTGTGGGTTTGGATGGTAGATTTCAAATTTTTTTTAGCCATTAAGTTCAAGCAAGGGTTTTGGGAGCATTAACAAGCATTAAGTCCTTTGGTAGATTGCTGTTTTTGCAGGCATTATGGTTAGAACAGAGGGCAAGAGTTTTTAAAAAGTTTTGACATCATTTTCTCTGGGAAATAACTATTCTTTTGACCTCCCTGTGGGTTTCAGTTAATTATTTTATAGCTTTGGGAGGACTACATGTCACCTGTTGATGTATTACTTCGTCTTCTCATCAGTACAATCTTTCTATAGAAAGAATGATGGTTGTCAATATTACCTGGTTGTTAAACCTTTTGGTTTTCTTGGGGTAGTTCTTGATTGGTGGATCGCATAAGTTATCTGAAAATAAAATTTTCATTTATGCTCATCTTATGCAGATGTCAGTAGACTTGAAGCGTGGAGAAACACTTCCAATTCACATAAATATGACATTTCCTTCTTTACCTTGTGATGGTTAGCATGGTCCTTTCTTCTTCTTGAAGTTCCTGCAATTTTCTTATTGTTATCTATGTTTATTCATAATTCCTTATTCTTTTATCATAACAAAGATTCTGAATATATTTTTTATTACTGTTTGCAGTCTTAAGTGTAGATGCCATTGATCTGTCAGGCAAGCATGAAGTGGATCTGGATACAAACATATGGAAAGTAAGGCAGTCTGTTGGTTGTAACATTTCTTTTAACATATGTACAATTTCTTGAATGTTCTCTGCTTATTCTGGTCAAGCTCTTTTCATGTTGAGGAAACAAGGACTCCTTGCATTTCATCATGACACTGCTATTGAAGATTTCTCATAAGCTGAAATACCAAAGAGAGTTGACTATCTCTGGTGTTCTCTTATTTCATTCATAGTTCTAGACTTACATGAAATAAATAGAGGTACAAGACGTATGGGATTGGAATAACTTAGAGATAAGAATAAGATAATAACAAAGATAACAAATCAATTTCGAGCCCTAGGCATGCAGGATACTCGTTGGGAGAGCTTTGTTGCCATTGTGGTCATACATAGTTTGCTCTAGATTAGTCGGGGTCCAATATAACTACCGGATAATGGGTGGTTCAATCCAATAGAAAATAATAATAGTCTTAGTAACAGGACATATCTTAACAAAATGAATCTTTTCATGTGATGCCTAACAACAGCCCCCCTTCAAGTTGGAGAGTGATTGATGTAGGACAAGGCAGGGGAATGGTAGAAAATAGACGAGAAAAGTAGAAAATTAAAAAGGAGGAAATTTACTCAACAAGTCTCAATAATATTTAATCAATAGCAAAAGAGATAATATGAGTACACTAAAGGTCCTAGGGCTTATTTATAGAGTCTCAAATCCTACTCTAACTAGGATCTTTAAATAGTTTAAATCTGAAATAAAAATATTAAATTAGACTATATCCTAAAATATAAGATAAAAATAAATCTAAACAAAATAATTAAATCCTAAAAGATAAAATAAATTCAAAATAAATTAAATCTAAATAACCTAATAATTATTTAATTATCTCTTATGCATCATTCTCTCCCCACTTGAAAGAACTCTCCTCCGGAGAGTTAATACTCGCATCTAGATCTAGGAAAGCTTTCCAGTAAGCAAGATAGCAAAAGATGAGATCTAAGTGAATGACCATTTTTTCAACCACCCAAGTATCTTAGGAAATCCTTTCCATCAAATAAGATAATGATGAATGAGATCTAAACAAAGAGACTTCATATCAAAACTCCATATGGATGCTAAATTTGGAAAACCCTTCCAATGGATAAGGTATTGGTGGAGGGAATTTTTAGGCAATAAAACATTATGCTCTTCTTTAAAAGCAACAATCTTTACCCCAAGTGGTATAATGGATGAATGAGGTGGAACAAGAGCATGTTGTAGCTGAGTGTCAACAACCTTAGAAGGCACAACTTCCATTGGTATAGACTGTTTCTGTGCTTGTCCCTTCTTCAAGCTTCTTTTTTCTTTGACAATTATAACATCAAGGTCCTCTTTGGATTCTGAGGAATTGTCTACGGGTGGTGTTGTTTCAATATGCTCTATAGCTTTAACCTCCTAGTATACTTGGTCTTCTTCCATTTAACACTTGCATTCTTCCTCTAAAGCCTGAGGAGTTATCTCTATATCCTGATTTAGCAACCTGAAGGCATATAAGATGTCTTTGTATAACCTTTTTAATTCATCAAGCTTATGGTTCGTTTTATCTATGTGGCAATCAAGGCGATCAAACGAACGCTCTAAGTTCTCTAAGGAAGTCATAATAATGATATTAATTCAAATATACCTTCAAATAAGTTTCTAGATGATGACTCTTGCAGCTAGGATAGGCTGGGAGGGAAAGAACTTTGCAAAACAAGGTGAAAATTACAGAAAAAGTAAATCTGGAGCAACTGTACGGACAACGAGTGGGCCGGTGTTTGGGGCGTGTGAAGCCCTCCTGTAGAAGCTTTTGACGGATGGCGGTGAGGTTTCAGGGACTGGCTGGTTTTTGGGTGGTGAGTCAAACGGTGGAGACCGTTCATTGATCGGACGTCGGCAACTAGGGGTTCTGGCTCTGACAGTGAACTGGTTAGGTTTCCTACGAGTTTTCTGGTAAGTTTCTGGTGTAGATAGTGTGTGAAAGAGCGTGGAAAACCTGCTTTGATACCAAATTGATGTAGGACAAGGTAGGGAAAGGGTAAAAGATAGATGAGAAAAGTAGAAAATTAAAAAGGAGAGGAAATTTACTCAACAGTGTCAATAATATTCAATCAATAGGAAAAGAGATAATATGAGTGCAATAAGGGGTCCTAGAATTTATTTATAGAGTCTCAAATCCTATTTTAACTAGGATTTTAAAATAGTTTAAATTTAAAAAATAAATGTTAAACTAAACTATATCCTAAAATATAAAATAAAGATAAATTTAAACAAAATAATTAAATCCTAACAGATAAAATAAATCCAAAATAAATTAAATCTAAATAACCTAATAATTATTTAAAATGCTAATTATTTAATTATCCCTTCTGCATCAGTGATGTTTTAGCATTCCCAGATTATCACTCAAATCTTCAAACTTCACTTTAGGTAAAGCTTTAGTAGGATATGTCAGTATAGAGTTTTAGACTATTAGTTAACAATATGAAGCACATTATAAAAATGACTGTTAACAACTTTTACTGCCGATGAAATACCTTAATCACTCTGACCTTTTTATTTACTTATAATGCATGACAGTTTTATTCCGATAGTGGATCAAATTAGAAATATCTTTTTCATTTTGGATATCCTCATTAAATGTTAGTATGATATTTCCAATTTTATTGTGAATGCCAAATGCTCTATATATGAAAAGTGCATTATCACGCTGTCAATTAAATTTTCAGTGTAAAGGTATGCTAAGCTGGATTGAAGAAACCGATAAATGCTTTTTTGTGTGTATTTAGATGAGTGAGATAATTTCTCATCTGATAAGCACGTTTGAAATTGGAATCAGTGCAAATCTGAAATAGCTTTGCAATATTTTATTCCAAATAGCTTATTGTTGTATTTACTTAATGATATAGATTTGAGTTAATCAGAATAGGTTGAAATAGCTTATTTCAGAAGAATAAGCTATTTTCATTAGATTGTCAGCTCTTGTTCTGCTGAACTACTTCTGATAGGTAAAAAAAAAAAAAACAGACTATCTGTTGAGAATCGCATGCTTCATATATAGATCTGAGTATTCCACTGGAAAAGGGTGAATCAAGTTCAAAGTTGTCAGAAAATGAGAGAGAACTAGGTTGAACGGGATTGAAATCTTAAATATAAGATATGTTGCCACTTGCCAGAACTCTAGATGAAGTTGCAGCACTTAACAACACATAATAAGCAAACATAATAATTTGAATTCCTAAAATAAATTTATTGCTCACCTAATTTCTTGTAATATAGAAATGAAAATACTAAAACAAGGATCTTGTTGATTAAAATAATTAACATAATGTAATTAATTCATCTATAGTGTTATCACCAGCATGAGACAATCAGTGACTTCAAAAATTATATGATTTAATTTAGTATGTTGAGGTTTGCAACAAAATACCCTCATCCTATTATACCTGCTCTCCAACACACCACATAAGGGTCCTCACCTACTCTAGAGCGAAACAGTGAGTCTGTGACCACTATAAAGAGAGGACATTGTGAGAAAGTGAGATATTTAGAGAGAAGGCACTGTGAACCTTCAATGGTTAATGTGGATGTGAACTTTTTCCTTGCTGGAGAAGTGAAGAATGAAGTGATGGTCATGCAAGAAAAGTAAAGACAGAACTTTAGGAGAGAGAAAATGCAAAAGAGAGGACCAATGGGGGTGAGGATTGATGGTGACTTGGAAGGGAAAAAACTGATGATCTTGGATGGAGAAGAAACTGATACATGTGGGTTATGCATTTCACCGTGCTTAAATTACACCCATATTGCATATATACCTTAATTTGCTACACCTTTGCTTTATAGGCTAATTATTCACCAAATATTAACAATTGAGAAATTATCTAGCCACATGTTGGTTACGAACTTATTACTGTAACCAGTTTTCAAAAGAATAATGACCATGATGGCTGTTTTGATTTGGTCAAATACTGTTATTGGTTGAGGATAATTATTCAATCACTATTTATGCTTTGGGTTTCAGTTTCTCTAGATGAATGATGTTGGGACTGGAGCCTTGTTAAGCTTTGTTTTTCCTTGTCTTTGCTTTCTTTGATTTGTGGTTGCCCTGCTAGATTGCTTATCCTCCTTTTTTATTCTTCATTATCTTTTTTTTTTCCCCAAACATCTATTCATTTATCATTGCACTAACTAGTTTGGAGTTTCTGCAGCTTCGCCTGAACAGCTATGGCCATATAATTGGCACTGAATATTTGTCTGACCTTGTGGAGAGGGAGCATACAGCTCACAACCATGGTAATTGTTGCTTTATTGGTTTAAATAATTTTGAACTCTAATTAAAAATTGCTATGGATTTTGTATTCTTTGTTGCATTCAATTTTGGGATATCAGTTTACTAATTGTTAACTGAACAGTGTACAGACAGTAAATGCATTCACTTCTCTGACAATCATTTTCTATTCGTGTTTAAAGAGCTAACTGTAAATGTCTGAAGAAAAGGGCTGATGTGATGGTTCATTTACTTCCAGAGTCACCTATTTGATATATTTACTAAACTGTGGGAGGAAACTTTTTCTTGTTAACCTTGCTGGTTCTTGTTGCTTCATTAATCTCTTTTGATGTAATAAACTGCACATAGTTAAATGTTAATTGATGTAAAATTCAGGATAAAAACTGAGATATGATGAATGAGAAGGATTGCGCACACACTGGTTTTGTGGCAGAGCTATTCTTCTCTTATAGTGTACTTTGAAAATAGAAATTAAGTTCAAAATAAACTCCTAATGATAATGATAAAAGATAGTTCCAAGACTTCTAAACATTAATAAACTCCTTAACATACTCCTCAAGAGTCAAGATGAACATTATTAAAACTTGTTACAAATACAACCCAATGGAAGAGAAAAACACTTTACGGAACTCATAAAAGAACTGAGACTCAGAAACTAGTCAGCATTCTGCTTTTAAAAGTTGGTGTGCTTGGGGGTCTAGACCCTTCAGGAACTAGGTAGCTGTTTCCTAGGTTACTCTTCCTTCTCTTTGACTCCACTTTGGTTGATTTTCACTTTGGAGTCTTGTGGTCCTGGATCCTTTGGGTGATCTGCTAATGAGCTTTAATAACTTTCAATTGTATGATAATCACAAAGTTTAATTTGCAGTTGAACAATGGCCACAATTTCAACTTTTGACAACTTGCTGCATACTTAAACCGGCACTTTGCATATTTGAAGTGAAACGATAACCACAAGGTTCAATCAAATGATGATGACCTTACTTGTGCAACTAGAACTTCTCTCGCGCAACAAGCTCTAGGAGATGCCACCTGCAAAATAGTAGAAAATCCAGTAAAAAGAAAAGGCTTTGTAGCAGACATAAACAGAACTAAAGCACCATAAAATATTATGATATACACTTAACTGAGGCGGGAAAGAGTCAGTGATGGCTGTTCAAGGTGTTTTGGATGCACTGGTGTAATTGCTGGTGGTTTGTGCATCCATGGACAGCAGAGTGATGGTGCATGGGTAAGAATTCTGGATTTTTGTCATCTGACTTGGACTCTTCATAGGGTTTTGAAGGTGATTTGTGTCTTTGGTCCAAAAGGAACTCATTGAAATTTTTTATGTTCACTGAAAAATATTTGAAAGTTATCAGAAAAGTTGTCTGAGAATGAAATCAGAGCCATGCCAGGCAAAAGGAGGTGGAAGCTCCCTCAGAAAAAGTGGTCAGAGCTCTAACTTTGAAAACTAAGTTATGCTGATTGGGAAGGTTTTCAAGCATTTTCACACTGTGGCAACCCATCTCTTGTCCAGCTCATAATGGGAATGTTGAAAGTGATATACTGATTTGAGTGTTACGTTCCTGTTTTAGTGAATTTCCACTCAAATCTGTCCTCTGTCCTCAAAATCTGGTCTGATTATATGATAGCTTGTAATTTATTCAGAAGAGAGGTGAAAGAGTTATCAATAAAGTCCACAACCATGATAAATATCTTCAGTGAATCTTTTGCAAATGAATAATTTTAATAGTTGGCGAGAGAAAACATCCAAGAATCATTCCACACATGAAGTCTTTGCTATTGTGCTTAGAATGGAGTGTTATGTTAACAGATTTATTTTTGTTTGCATATAAGGTTAATCATTCACTGAACTATTATCATTGTTTTATTATGCATAATAACAAGTGTAAATCTCACATTTGTAACAGATCATGGAAAAGATCATCATGAGGATTCGGAAAATAAGATTCATCTACAAGGCTTTGATGAAGCAACTGAAAATACAGTCAAGAAGGTGAAGGAAGCAATAGCAAATGGGGAAGGATGCCGGGTAAAAACTCCACTTATTATGTCATGGATCATTAATTGTAGTCTACTTGTTGAACTGAGGAAACTGACTTTTAATTTGATTCTCCTGCAGGTTTATGGTGTTTTAGATGTCCAAAGGGTTGCTGGAAATTTCCATATTTCAGTTCATGGACTGAATATATATGTTGCACAAATGGTTAGATACTGTCCCTTCCTTATTGGTCTTATTAGCTATTTCATTTAGTGATTTGAAATATTCATACAGGAATTCTTGATAAAATTCACTTTTCTGAAGAGTACATGTAACTAGAGGGACTACACAACTTTTTTCAATGGTTACAATATTTGGTCACAAGTTTCTGTAATGGAGAAAGTGGTGGAGATGATATTAAGGATCCAAAGGAAAGAATGGTGTTTTCCATGTACTAATATATCAGAAGAGTATATATCCTGTCCCATCAAAAGGAAAAAAATTTCTTTTCCAAGCATTACTTTTCTGGGAAAGTATTTGAGGGATTTATTCCATGCTTATGGGTGGACAGGATAGTAGTATTTACTTTTCTAGAAAGAATGAAAGGAAAAAGAGGAAATGGAAATACTGAAACTAAATAATACTTCCCTCAGAATGTATAATTGTGGTCAAGGAATCAGAGGTGGACAGTTTAGGACTTGTATGATATAACTATATGTGAGGAGATGACATAGTTTTATTTTATTTTAGCTGAGGCACTTGTTTGAGAGATTGGATTGGTCTTATATTGCAGTTGATAGGTTTACTTGGACTTATACGTCTCTGAGGAAAGATTTAATGTGCACTTAAGATTTGAGATGGAATAGGTCAAAACTCCTGGACCTGATAGCGTCACCATTATTTTATGATATCTTTTGGTGTGCCGTTAAAGATGATTGACGAGAGCCTTTCAGGATTTCTATGACGTTGGGGAGTAATCTCAGGGTTCCTTCCCCACCCCCGCAGCCCCACAAAAAAAAAAAAAAGAAAAGAATCCCCCCCTGGGCCCTGCCCTCCCAGGTTTGACATCCTAAGGTATTATAAAAACGTTTTATTGGTAGAAATTGTTTTACTCAGGAGACAGTTTCCTTCTTGGTGGAAAGCTTCCTCCAATTTGAGAAGCGGAAGTTATTTTTCACTACCATTGTTGGTGTGTTTTCTTTTTTCCTTTGTTTATTTCAATATTAATTATTGATTATATATCAGAAAACATGCCAAATTTTTTGGCATGCTTTCTGGGCTTATCTTTTTTACTTTCAAAGATGTGGCTTAAAACTTATGATTTCGCGAAAGGGGATCCAGTCTTAGATAGGTGAACTCTTAGATTTAACATTTACCTTTCTCTATTATTTGACTTCCTCAGCTAGCATGGCAGAATCTAAATTGAGCTTGAACGCCCTGGATTTATTCAGAAATGGATTTTATTATCTTAGTCTTAAAATATATTATTCACATAATTTACTTCAATGTGACTTATATATCGATTCGTTGGAAGCTTCTCAACTTAAATTTGATTAGAAAAAGTTCTCACCTGTATTCTTGGTTAATGAGATGTTACAAATCTTATTCTTTCTTGTGGGTTTTCTGCAGATTTTTGGAGGATCAAAGAATGTGAATGTAAGTCACATGATCCATGATTTGTCATTTGGCCCCAAATATCCAGGACTTCACAATCCACTGGATGGGACGACAAGAATGCTGCATGATGCAAGTGGAACATTCAAATATTACATTAAGGTTGGAATATTGGTTTCTTTCTTGAATAATCAATGAACCTGCTCTAGATAATATTCTGTCTATTGCATGCTATTCTCTATAATTTTGGCGCTCGTTGCACAATAATCGTTTCTGATAGTTTGTTTATTGTAGAATGGCAACTTGCATTTTTTCCATTTGTTCTGTAGTATAACATAAATAATCTTGTGACTTCAATATTCTTTTTAATTTTTACCCTTAAAGCTGTATAATGAGTTAATGTCCCTAATTTATTGAAATAATTAGCATTCTTTTTTCTTGCCATCTTGGAGAAGAAACGGAGATACGAGTTTGACTGATTTCAGTAATCAACTTCCTCAAATATTGTTGTGAATTGAAGCTGCTTGAAGATATGGTTTATTTTATTTTATTTGCTGTGGCAGGTTGTTCCCACTGAATATAGTTATATCTCAAAAGAAGTTTTACCAACTAATCAGTTCTCAGTTACAGAATACTTTTCCCCCATGAATGATCAAGATCGGACTTGGCCAGGTTGGGTTTTTGGTTAAGGTTGATATTGGTTAATTGTCGCTCTTTGGTCCTGATCATCTCTTCCATTTGTTGCGTGCAGCTGTCTACTTTTTGTATGATCTGTCACCTATCACTGTGACGATCAAAGAGGAGCGCCGTAGTTTTCTTCATTTCATTACTCGGCTTTGTGCAGTGCTGGGTGGAACCTTTGCCTTGACAGGTTTTTGTCCCAATCACTCACTGATTATGCTCCATTTGCATAGGTGTTCATAAGTTCAGTTCGATTTTGGTGAACCAACTGTGCTCCATCTTAATCATTGACTTATTTTATGCTCCTTTGTTCACATGCCATGACATTATAACAGTTCGATTTTGGAATAAAATAAAAAAATGACTTTGCCCTTTCACATACTGCTAAAAAATTTTGGGAAAATTTATGGGATATGACTATTATTTTTTGTGAAGTCAGACCAAGTTACTTTCTCCTTTGATGAGATATAACTCAGTTATATGTTTATCTCTTCTATTATGAAAATGTAGACATTCTTTCCTTGAAATTAAATATATTCATAGTACTTAGGATATGATTGATTTCTTTTTTCAAAAATGTTTTATTAGAAAATATATTTCTTAAACTTTTGTTTAGTATTATTTATTCTGTTAAAATTATAATATTTAATTTAATCTAAAATTTTATTAGATTTATGAAAATGCTTTACGTTTATTAATATATATTTCGTATATATGTTATTGTTGAAATTAAATATTATTGATTATTATCTTTTGATTGGTTAAATTTCTCATAGAAAAAAAAAATAAATTTTTATCATGCTTCTTTTACATTTTTTTAAAAAAACTAAAATAGGAAAGAGATCATAAAATTTAGACTATTTCAATTTAATAAATATTTTTGCTTGTGCATTACTTGGAATTTGATAAATGGGGCTTACTGTTCATGACTTTGATTTAAGTTTGTTAGCTTTCCATTTGTATCTTTTTGATTATGAGATTGCATGTGTAAAACTCTAGCATTTCATCCACAGGGATGCTGGACCGTTGGATGTACAGACTTGTGGAAGCTTTAACTAAGCCAAAGTCCCGAAGTGTATTACGGTAGATTCGGATCCCTTACATCCATCATCTTCAAGGGATTTCAGGCATGAGATTGGAATTCAAGCCCACCTTTTGATTTAAAAGATGATGGTGGGGGTGTAGTGAATGAGGAGTTTTTCTTTTTCTTTTCTTTTCTGAATGGATTTGTGACTCTGTGGTTCATATAATATATAATCCTTTTCATATTAACTGACATAGTGGCTAGCCTCTTAATTATCTGTGTTGTGGGAATCCTATCTACTATACATAACATACGTGCATGCATCTGTGTGCGCGCATGTTTTTCTTTCTTTCTTTTTTTTCTTTTTGACCTTTTTCGTAGAACACAAATTTTGAGTAATATTAGATAGGATGTAATTTCGTCAATTGTACAACTCGTCAAAAAGTAATATTTTAGTCAAATCCTACAAACTATCTCCATTATTTGAATTTTTAGAGCTTTTTCTTCTATTTATATCTATTATTTGATGGAGTTTCTTTGAGCAGTCTTATACATCCAAGACTAGTGTAAGATAAGAGTGTTGTATCCCTTAAAGGGAAAATAATAGTGAGAGAGATCTTGGAGAGAGATTGCTTTGTTGGAAGAGAAGAGTGCTTTATACTAGACTGAGAAATAACTAAGTTGGGTGTTTAAATATATATATATATAGAGAGAGAGAGAAGGGGGGGGGGGGGGAAGAGATGCACCTGCTATAACTCTGCTACTTCCTCTTTTTCTAGGGTTTTTAGGCTTTCTTTGGATTTTGGAATAACAGGAAAATAGGGAGAGAGAAATATTATGAGAACAAATAAGGAAAAATCTAGATGGGGAGATGTCTAGTTTTTCTTCTGCTTTTTCCCCAAATTTTGTTTTCCCACTGTTTTTTTCCCATCCAACTGAGGATTGGTTAGGATTCCTTTAATTGAAGTTGCAGAAAATCCTTCCAACACAACTTCAAAAGTGTCCTCTCAGGATGTTTCTTGCTCAAATTGCGGCTGAGCAAAATTTATTTTGAATGGCTACACTGAACTACTGTGATTGTGTTTAGAGCTGTCAACATAGGGTGAACTCAGTGGGTTTGTCCTTGATGGATAGATAGAGACTTCACATCTAAAGTTTTCTTTTCTTTTCTTTATATTTTTTTGGGTACACTACATGTAAAGTTTTCTGGCTACAATAAAATGAACCATGTTAAATGAACCAATTCACAAATTATGTGCGTTAACCCATTTGACCCACTATGATATATATATATATATATATGTGTGTGTGTGTGTGTGTGTGTGTGTGTGTGCCAAAAATTTTATCCCATTTCCACAATTACTTTCCGTTACTATTTTTCAAGTTATTAAATATAGGACCAGATATATATATATATATATGCACATAATTCAAAATTTAATATTCTAATAAAATTCATATGTTGAAATCTGAATTATATATTGTCATATTTATGTTGTGTAGTTAAATTTGTAGTGATATATAAGAATTTTTTTGTCAACATGATATATTGTGTGTATATATATATATATGTATATAAAAGATATTAGAATATGAACAGTTGAATTATGTATTTTTTACAATCTTTTCTTTTTTGTTGTTTTTTTGGTAAGTAAAACAAGGCAATCCACTTAATTCAGATAGTTTAAATGAGCTAACCTGTTTGATTAAGATCGTTTAACCCACTAAATACGTTTTTCGTTTTTCTTTTTTTATATTCAACCCACTAAATACGTTTTGATTCTAATTGTGTTTGACAAAATCCAAAAAGCCTAGATGGCTTCTACTCAAAAAAGAAAAAAAAAAAAAACTAGCTGGCTTAATAATAAGCCACAATTTCGTTCCATTAGCCAAAAGGCAACATTCAAAACATGAGCCCCGCGTCTTCATTCCATGGATGAATGAGTACTACGGAATCCTGACGCTGGATTCTTACTTTTTCTGTGTGCTTTTTTCCTTCCGATGACCTCCATTGATAACTACGCCCTCACATAGAATTATTTATTTAATAATAAATTAATATTTTTAAAAGTATAAAAATGAGGAAAAACTCAAGAAAACACAAATATTTACTAAAAACTAATGGTGAACTCCCCTAACTAGATATGAAAATATATAGTCTGGCCCCAAAATAAATAAAAGAAAGTATATAGTATTAATTCACTTATCAGTTATCACTGTCATGCAAGTTTGAGGGATATTTATAAGGTTTCCATTTGAGTTAAAATCATTCAAATGAACATTCTTTCTTTTTTTTTTTTGGAGTTTTAACTCATAACTAATACTAATAAGATTTCATTTTGAATTTTAGGCACTAAATATAAAATCTATTTGCAATTTATTATTACTTATTATTATTTAATATATTAAACTTATAATAAATAAATTTAAAATCACATATTTAATATTAATTAATCAAATCAATAAATTATGAATTAGGGGTGTATACAAACTTGATTGAGTTGTGTTTCATTTCACCTACAATTCGTGGCTTGATGCAACTTAGTCTTAGGTTGATCGAAGCTAGATGGTTGAGCCAGTCAAACCAAACTAAGGCAATACATTTATTTACCTTTTGTTTGAATAAGAGGAAAACAGGGGTAGAGAAAAATTTGAAAAGAAAACAAAAAAGAACCTAGACATCCCTTTATCTAGGTTTCTTCTTATTTTTCTTCCTAGTAATCCTTTCCCCCTATTTTCTCACTATTTCAAACAAAATCCAAAGGGATGTTTAGATTCTTTCTTATTTTCTCCCCAAATTTTCTTTTCCCCTTATCCAAATGAAGGGTTAAAAAAAAAAGAATTGGTGAAGTTTTATATCTTTCTACATGGACATCAATTGGATTAAGTGGCTAGAGATTTATTACTTCTTACCTCCCTTTTTTTTTATGGCTTACTTCTTACTCCTATTTGATTCAAAAGATTTAGAGGGAAAGATTTGGAGGGGATAAGGGAGGGAAAATTTTTTCTCTTATTTTTTTTTTAAAAACCTAAACAAGGAGAGGGGTGGAAAGATGCTCCTCTCCCCTTGTTTCGTTTGGGGGGAAAAAAACATACAAGGAAAAACATTTTCTCCTTTTTCCTCCTCTCCAAATCTTTTAAATAAAAAAAGATCCTTAAGCACTATTTAAGTTTGAGGCTTACGAATTTTATTTTAGAAAAAAGAAACTAATTTGGTAGTATGAAGTCAATTTGGCCCCCTTATTTTTTAGTAAAATAATAGGTTACTATTGTTTTTTAATATTCACCAGCGAAATATGTGCTTTTCATCTAAAAATATGATGCATGGCAAGATTCTTAACTCCTAGATTATTTTGACCAAAGATAGAACTCCTACATTACTTGTCATTGTGAAACATATCTCCAAAATGACTCCATAATAGACTATAAGAAGTTAAAGAAATGAGTCTTATTGTTTACTATTCATCATTAACACGATTCATTCCAAAATTTGTATTTTATATCAAGGATTGGTATTTTTTTTTGGTGAGTAGTAATGATATCCTCCAACTAACACTTAAATATTAGTTCTTTTTAAGTATAGAGATTATCGATATGAAATTTATCTCTTCTAACAAAATATTTTCCATACACAACTAAAATTAAAATTTTGAACAACATGTTTAAAATATGAAGGATTGATATATTATTCCATCCATTCTATATTTATTGTTATTTTACAAGTCCAATGCATGATAAATTAATTTTTTTTCAACAATATCTCATTTATTAATCCTATTTTTTCTTCTCCCTTATCTACTACTTATTCTTTTTTTATTAACTCATTGAAAATCGAAATTCAAGGCTCTTTAAAATGAGGATATTTAGCCATTATACATCATTATTTAATGCTGGTTAAAGTTTTCTTAATCTATCTATCTATCTATCACAACTTTAAACAATAAGATATGGGGGAGGGAGTACCACTATTCAATTTTCACTATATTTTTATTGGATGGAAAATCACTATATTATATTGCGTCCCAATCCCAAGGTTGTACGGGCTATTAGAAAGTCACAAGGCCAATCATAATATTTAGGAATATGTACGATGAGGAACCAAGTCAACATACGTAAAAGAGCTCGTGAATTATACTTATCAACTCATACTCTGTATTTCTTTCAATTATTTCTCTTTTTCACATTCTAACACGTTTGAATGCTACCTCTTTCGTCCAAACAAATCTTCAGAATAATATTACTTAATTATTACTTTCATCATTTAATTTTATTTAATTGTAATCTCTGTTTTTTTATCATAAGTTTTACTTGTCCTTCAATTTTATTTTTGTTCGATTTGCTCTAATCTAAATCATGATTTCATTTCATTTTATCAAAGAGTCACATAAAATTTTTTGGTAAGAATTTCAAATTAATAGTATTGAAGGAAAAATATTTTGAAAAAATTAATGATGAAATTAGAATAAGATATAATTAAAAAATAAACATAAAGTAAAACTAGGGATCAAGCTGAAACGAAATGTAATTAAGAGACAAAAGTAAAATTTATAATAGAATTAAGGAATCAAATATATAGAACCAAATAAAGTTATTAATGGATGAAAATGAAACCGAGTTAAAATTAAAGGATCAAGTGGAAACTAAATTAAGTTGAAGGATGAAAGTGGAACCTGATGTAAAGTAAGGGATCAAATTTAAACTAAATAAATTCAAAATAGCATTAAGGGGTCAAATAAAACCAAATAAAATTAGGGAAGGAAAGTGAAATTGAATTAAAATTAAAAGATCAAATTGAAACTAAATAAAGTTGAAGGATGAAAGTTTGATGTAAAGTTAAAAGACCGGAATCATATTTTAGCCTTTAATAATATTATCAGCATTTTAAACAATTAATTTACACTCAAAATAATCTTTTTTGGCCTCGACAATAATTGATTTTAGAGCTAATCCTTGGTTTTTATTTGATTGATAATGTATACATTTAGAGCGCCCAACAATAAAGAAAAACACCTTTACATCGAAGGTATCTAGAAACACAGCCCAATTGCACCCAGAAAACCAATAAAATAAAAAAAAATCAAAAAGGAAAAAGAAGTGTGCGCTATAAATATATTTTACAAAGGTTGGTCAACAATTCTCCCTACGTTAGCACCTAATTGTCTGCTTTATGTCACTCTCAAAGGAAAATGCTACCCCTTGTTCCCATTGAACAAGACGACTTCACCAGTTTTCTGAACAGCAAATCTCATCTTCTCATTCATCAGAATCGTCCTTTTCAGAATTAATTGAGAATCTAAGAATTGCTTGGGAAGAATCGACCTAAGCTTCCATGATCTATAACAAATCCTCCAATACCATGATCACTAGCATTACTTGAAGCTCTTGGATTATTACTATTATTACTATTACCGTTTAGTCTCTGGAGAAACCTATTCTGATCTCCACCTTCTGTGTTACTACCATGAAATGCCAAGTTTTGCTGCTGCTGATACATCTGCTGTTGCTGCTGCTGCTGCTGAAGATTATGAAACCCTGGTGGGCCTACCATGAGCCCCGTTGGGCCTATATGGGCTTGACGAGGGCCGAACCCGAAGCCCAGACTCGCCAAGCCTGATGCAGCAGATGATGAAGACAGTGATGCAGTTGGTGCAAAGGGTGCACTTGGACCGCCGGTGAATTGTTGCACCATGGCACGAAAGTTGGTGGTGTCTGTGTTGAGCAGAGTGGTGGGAGTTCGCCGGGAAGCCCGGGAACGTCTTCTGATGGGCTTCGCGACTCGGCCCTCTGGGCTGAGGTGGGTGGACGTGGATGCTGATGAGGTGGAATTGAGCATGGGAAGTGGTGGGCTGGAGGCCGTCACGGCGGGAGTGGAAACGACGGTGGTGACAGCGGTGGCGTCGGAGATGGAAGACGGTGGCGCGCCGTGGAAATCTTGTTGTTGTTGGTAGAATTGGAACCAGTCGTTGGAAGCAGACATGTTGTCACTCATGGTCATGGCCATGAAAGTTGAGGGAAGGGGAGAAAGAAGAAGAAGAAGAAGGAGAGAGAGAGAGAGAGAGAGTTTATTTAATAATGTATTTGGTAAGAGGAAAAGAAAGGTGCTTGTTGGGGTATTTATGGTTGTTGGTCAAAGGAAGGAAAGCTACGCAAGATCCTGACCGTTGATTTAGAGTGACCGGTAGATTCCAAGGCGGCAGCATGTGATGTGGCACGTGGGGCTGTGGTCCAGTAGGGAGAAAATCAATCAGGAAATTTACACCATATTAAGCTCACTACAAATGGATAATTTAATTTCGGTATGTTATAATTGGAATTATTTGCTTAGGTTATTCTTAAGCGTATCCCTACGCAATAAATAGTAAAAGATATCTCTTCAAAGTATGTAAGGGAAATTATAATTAGGAATTAAAAATTATGTATATTTATATTGAATGACTTTGAATTTTTAAAAACAGTTCAAATAAAAATGATGAAAATATAAAATTTCAATGTAAATATTCTTACGAAATTTGTAAATTTTGCTATATATTATCAACAAAATTCTAGCATAATTAACAGATAATTGGATTTATTGAGTATGATGTTCAGGTGGTGCTCACCAAAAAAATTTGCCATTATATTATTCATTTTAAAATTAAATTAACCTGGTATTCCATAAAATATATAAAAATTTTTATTTAATATTTTAAAGCAAGGTCTTTGAATTTTATCTTTCAATACTTTTTTTGAACTTAATTTCTCAATTTCTTATACTGACTTAAATTAAATTTAATTAAACTATTCAATTTTTGGTTGAAGGACTATACATAATATCCGAAAAACAATTACAGAATTACAGAAGTCTACTAATTTAGAGATACAATAGCTTTTACTATCAACTGAATTAAATAAATGTCAATCTTAAGAAAATTATATTAAGTGTCAATGATAATCAAACTATAGTCTTTTGTAATTTTCTAAAAACCAAATACTTTAGCCAAAATTTGCTTCAGAAAATTCCAAAACGTGTGTATTTCAATTAATCACAGAAAAAATATAATGCAGTCAACTTTTCTTGATAAAAATATATACAATAGTAATATAATATAATACTCTCTATTATCTAATCGTTAATTTAGTCATTTGTCTTGTCATACTATTCAAAGGGAAATTAACAAAAAGGGTTTGGCATCACATAGAGGCTTCTAGAATCCTTTAAAGCGTGATTTGACTAATGCGGTGTCGTTTGAAATGGCACAAATGTGGGGAATTGAGGGATGTATCTGTCTACTGTGCGCACTGCATGGTTCCAGGAAGCAACGCCAAAGACGCCAGATTAGCCACGCTGACGTAATCGATGAGAGTGGGCCACGTCATTATGTGTGGCTTGTGGGGGTAGGTGACCAAGTCTTCCTTCCACAAACCATTTATGGATTTAGACTTGGAAGATGGAAGCTGCTAGGTACCTTCCCAAGTAATAAAGAAAAGGAAACCTAATAGTGAGGAGCATCCAAGAAGCCAAAGCTAGCCTTTGTGTGTGATTCAATGCTATTAAAAGTAAGTAGTGTGTGGATTAAAAAATTATTATATGAGTGAAAGTGGAACAAATTGGTATTTGGTAGGTGTTTATGTATTTGAATGCATAGTTCTTTTCCACTTAGGATTGTAAAGTTTATTCTAATATTTAAAATTTAACTATCTATCTTCTAAATTTCAATATGTATATTTTATAGCCTTTATATTAGTGAATTATTTACACACTATTTTTTTTTACACCAAAATACCTAGTATCTAAAAGTTAAATTGGATTTTGATTGATTTGAATCAAATCGAGTACATAACACTATCTATTTTTCGAATAACAAGTTTTGCATCCTGTCATTTTTGGTATAAAAAGTTAAAAATAAGAACCAGAGTGGGAGTGGGTCTCAAATACTTGGATCCTCTCATCAGGTTTTTAAGTTCCACATCGGTAAAGAGTGTGCTTGTGTGTGTAAGAATAAAGGATTATGTTTCACATCTATTTGTGATATATTCCTCCTTCCTCGTTGAGAGTTTTGGTTATAAATTTGTCTTTATTGATAATAAAAGATAGATGGGAAAACGGACCAATTCAACCCAAATGGGTTGGCTTGTGACGGGTTGTATGAAAAATGTGTTGGGTTGCGCCAGCCTGATTTCCTCACAGGTTGAGAAAACCCCAACTCAATGCATTAATGATGGATTGACAGGTTATATAGATCAACCTACCAATATATATTGTTTCAAATTTTTATAATAAGTCAATATAAATTTTTAAAAATTTGATAAAAAATTATTTTCTATAAGGCTATGTTAACAAATGTGTGATGAATCATATGTAATAATATAAGTTTTTATAAGTTAACAATTTAGTAAAAATATGTCATTGTTATCTTTTAGGGGGTTTTTTTTAAATTTTTTATTTATTCTTTGATTACAATTTTGTGGGTTTTTTTTAGTGTCGTTATTTATCCAACTTTTTTTTGTGTTCTGACAAATTATGAAGTGTTGTTTTTTTTTTTTATTTTGAACTTGCTTCAAATTTTCCTTTCTCCTGTTAGTGCATACTAAAAATTGTAAAGAAAAAAAGGAGGAGGAGGGGGAGGGGGAGGGGGAGGGGGAGGGGGAGGGGGGGGACCAACCTGTATAACTCGCAAATTAGTTTGTTTAACCCGGGAGTTATATCATCTGGGTTGACTTTGGCCCATTCTAAACATGTTGGATATTTTGCAACCCAATTTGTACTTTTTCAAGAGTTAAATGCGTCAACTTTCGAGTTGTAACCCATATTCCTAACTCTTATTGAAGGATGAAGGAGATGAATGTTCTTTCTTTTTTGTTTTTTTAAGCTTTTTGGGTTTTTACGTGTTGTTTCTACAATCCATTCCTCCTCCCTTCTTGAAGGTTCTAATTTGTGCCGATAATGAAGGATGAAATGAATATGAGCTTTTTTCTTTCCAAGATTTTCTAGTTTTTTTGCTTGTGTATGCAAATTGGGTTGATTTTCTGCAATGGTCGACTATAAAAAAATGGACCTAATGATAGTTGACTGATGAAAAAAAATATTAGTCTTCAGTTGTTAGTTGAGAATATTTTTGGTACTCATATTAAAAAGGGAGAATGACATTTGAAGACCAAAAGTTACATTTAATGCCAATTATGGATCCAAACATTCCAAAATTGCAGAAACAGACCAAGGTCCGAAACTGACCCAAAAGATTGAAACGAAATGACTACACTACCCTTAATGAAGTGTCCTTTAACACTGATGCTGAGAGACTGCCCTAACTCCCACATTTTCATCGCTGACGGCCTGACTCGGTGAGACGCTGTCGAAGCTCTGAGATGGAGGGAGGTATTTTGCAAACGAAACGAGCACCACGGCCATCGGAAAACGTCATCTTGTCACGTTGGTGGCCTCTCATCATTGATTCGCATTGCCGTGGTCAGTTTGATTCGCATTGTCGCTGTTTTCTGCTTTTCTATTTTCTGCTTTAAAATGAAAGGAGCATAAACTATTTTTCTATTTTTTGCTTTTATTCCCTGTTTTGTACCCAGGCAATTTTGCCATTCTGATGGTTTGTCTGTTTTGCTATCTTAATTTCATAAAGGTCTGTTAGTTCTCATATATATTCTATAGTTTTTGTTTGGGTTCTGTCACTTTCTAAAACATGGAAATCAAGCAAATCTTTGTTTTCTATTTACTTAAGCTTTGGACGTATTTGGTAATCTATCATGGTGTAGGCATCAAGTTGCGTCGCTGAAAGAAAAACTTAGTTGTTTGTCTGTTTGAGTTTGAGCCTTTGTTTGTATGTACGATCATCCAATTCCAACAAGCTTGAGTATTTATCGCCTTGCATAATCCAGTAGATTTTGTGCACAGTTCAAAACACAATAATTCAGGAGCATAGTAAGCTTCTGAGAAATCTTAGTTCCTCATCTTGGATTTGCATGCCTGCAAGTGGCTAGATTTTTTTTTTGGGGGGGGGGTGTGGTTGAATAATGATGATGTTTGATTTTTAATCTATCAGGTTGATCTTGCGCAGATTCTTACAATTCGTTTTATTTTGTCTTCCATATTTCTATTAAGTTCAGAGATAAGTGACCCGAATGTTGCTGCAAAGGTTTTCTTCTCTCTGAATATTTGAGTCCATGTCTTGGAAATTATATGCTGTGCCAGTTCTGCATTCTGTACAAATAGATGAAACTGCAGTGATTTTTTATAGTTCTTTCCCGACAAAGAAGAATTAATTGTATTATCTATGATGCAGTGATCTCTTTTTCAATGGAGTGTATAGTAGACTGAAATTTTGAGTGAAACCTGAAATTATTTTTAATATTTTGTGACTCTGTTTTTGTATTTTAAAAATGTTGTTCCGATTTTCTTTTTTTTGGACGCTTATCAATGTTGATGTTTATCGTAATGCATATTTTTATGAGATCAAGGCGATCATAACCTCTGTCTAATAATTTGCATCATGGGCTGCCTTCTTGCCTTTTGTTGAAAAGACCGTATGGTTTAATAGATGCTATTTGTGGTGTTTTGAAGCTCAACTTCTGTGTCAGTGAATAAGCCTCTATTTTTTATGGTCCCATTCATCCTTAGAATGGCGTGCAGTGGAAGTTATACTCCTATTTTTACCTTCCTTGCTCCTTATGTGAAGTCTTATACCTATACACTAGCCTTTTGTGTATTCACAATAGAGTCTTTGAACATTTATAAGCATCTTTTGGAGTAACTTAAAGGACTTTTTGACGGTGCTTTACAGATGCCTGATTGATACTTCCCAGGGAATGTTGGCTTTCTTTTACTTTTCTTATTAGAAAGTTGGAGAAGAAATGTCATATTGTTCATCCTCTTTTTTGCTTTGACTTTTAATAATTTTCTCAAGGTGTTCTTTTTAGCCTAAAAGCATTAAAGTACCAATAAGTTGCAATTTGGAACAAAAAAGAGAAAACTTTTTTTTTTCATTACACAACATTATGATTGCTTTGTTCTTATCTAAGTTTTTTTTCTTGAAAGGCTCTCCTTCCCCTTAAAGGGTAATGCATGTTTTGGAGTCACCTCCAAATCCAAATCACTTTGATAATGGTGTGCGAGGAATTGCATGAATATGGTCATAATCACTTGCCCTCCTGATTCCCTTATTATAGGCCTGTGAGATCTTCTTTACTGCGTTTTGCTTTCTCAGAGACTCAGACGCTTGACGAGTTCATTTTTTTTCTTCTGGGTTTTGCAGGGGAGCTCCAAGCCAGTCTGTTTCTGGAACTTTATCAGGAGCCATAGGAAATTTGACAAATCTTTGACAAGTGTGAGGTAACCTTGCCATTTTTTCTAGCTGCTGCTCAATTTTTCTGATTCCTTGTGCCTTACTTTAGTTCTGATATTTTGGGGGAATAGAGATTCATTAAGGTTTGGAAATATAGTTATCATCGCGACATTGTGAAACATATTTTACCTCTGATAGTGTAGTCTATTTTCCATGCCTGTGAATAACTTTTGTAACCAATATTTGTCACTATCAAACTCTGAGAAAGTTTACTATAATTCTAATTGCAAATTGATTGTTTAGAGTTTTAACCCATTTTGTTAATGTGTTTCCCTTGTCTTTGACATTTCTAATCTCAATTTGTTGATTGATTAATGTAGGTAACTGCAGAACAACAATATATGTGGCAAAATCTCATCGGAACTTGGAACCCTTTCTAAGCTATAGACTTGAGATCTTTCCAATAATCAATTCTTTGGTGTGATTTCTAGGTCTGTAGGCCACTTGGATAGTCTCCAGTACTTGTGAGTAAACTTTTTATCTTCTTTTTTCTTTTTGTCCTACTTTGCCAAGAAGAAGCGGGAAAATGTTTTTTAAATGGTTTTTGTAAAATTCAGAAGACAAAAAGGTAAGCAACCATTAGCACTGTTTGTGGTCTAATTGTTGACTTAAGATATCATTACAAGTATTGTTTATCATTCTACCTTATTTATAATTCTCGTGTAGAGTTTAATGTCATGTTCTTTGTCCATAATGAGAATAGGAGGCTAAACAACAATAGCTTGTCTGGGCCCCTTCCTGCTTTAGTAGCCAAAATCCCATAGCTTGTTTTCTTGTGAGTCTAGGTTTTCTCAGCCCCAAGACATTTGTTGGTTGGCTATCTCAAGTCTATGAAGTGTCTTAAGAAACGAAACAAACCACCACTGGTTGAGTCCTTCTTATTTATGCTGATATGGTAACACTAAACATTCAGGGACTTGTCTTATAACAATCTTAGTGGACCATTGCCGAAGTTTCTAGCCAGGTCTCTCAAGTATGGCCTTTCTTTCATGCTCTCTCTTTCTCTTTACACATACACAGAACCAAATAGTTTGGTCCTTTACAGACATGAGAACTTGTTTTAATTTGGTCCGCTGCAGATCATTTTCAGTTTAGTCCCTTAATGATTAATGCCAAACTTAACCATCAATAGAATTTGACATTGTTGGTTGGTAAATTGAACCCAAAGTTTTAGGCAACAAATAACATGAAAGTGAGCAAATTCTTTTATGTGTTGTTAAAGTTTGGATGAGAAATGAAATGAAATGGTTAATATTTTGACAATTGAATGATTAGATTAACAAAAATGATTTCTGGAGGATTAAATTGAATGTACAATAGATATGATCGAAATAAGTGCATGGAAGTCGAGGTAGTATGTGTTGTATATTATTCTACATATTTAATGTATTGAAGAAAAGTTTATGTTATTGGCATGATAAACAATAAAATTTTTAAAATGCATTTTATTGGAGATTTCCTATTTTTCTACCACTTGAGGTTGCCTAATGGTTGCATTACTCATGGTGCCAAAACAAGTTCTGCTTCTATCTTGTGGGAAGAGGTTTAATCACATAATTGTTCTATGTGATTAGTGACAAAATTTTTCTTTGACAGGTAAATAAACCAATAATGGCGAAAGGTGAAGGTCGAAGAATTACTGGTTTCATACAATTTATGTAAGATTGAAATTCCAGTTTTGATATAATGTTATGTTGTTAGTTGTTTGTATGTAATGTGTGTTTCATTGGTTTTTTTTGTGCAGGAAAGAATTTCATTCCAAAAATAAAGGAGTACACAAGAATGCCATTGATGCAAACGAGGCTATACGTGCAGCATGGAATAGGCTATCAAAGCCTGAAAAGCCTATATATGAGAAGGGAGCCCTTGAGGAGAGAGGAAAACGACAAGAAGAAGGGAGAAAAAGAAGTGGACCACCCTTCTTGACCTGATGCTCTCCGAGTCAATTTAAGGAAGTGGTTGACTATGCTAACCAGCATGAAAGACTAAAGAAGAAGGTTGAAGAAATGAGATTTGGATCCTTATTACAATTTGGATGTAAAAAATTACTGCGGGAATTGTGTGAGCACCTGTTGCTTGCCTTTGATCCTCCTACTAGAACACTTGTGATTAAAGGCAGGAAATATTTTATTCAACCTGAAGATGTGAAATCAATACTTGGGCTACCTTGCGGTGGGAAGGAAATTAATTTAAGTGTTGATCGCACTGAGTTTCAGGCAATGAAGAGGCAATTTGTTGGACAACGGCTAGTTGATTTGAAGGATATGATTCTCAGTGGAAAGGATATGAAGAAGTTTGAAACCCTCTTCATGGTCTTCACACTTGGGACATTTCTTTGCCCCACCTCTAGCACAAAATGCTCCGATAGAATTGTGAAGGCAATCTGCAGAAAGGGAGTAGGGAAAGATTGGGACTGGTGCGATTATATATTATCTGAGCTGAGCAGAGAAATTGCATCATACAAGGGGTCCTTGCGTGGAGGGCAAAAGAAGAAGACTGTTGGTGGCTGCCTCTTTTTCCTGCTGGTATGATCCATATGAAATTTGTATTTTTTTTTTTGTATAAATGTTTGAAGTATATAATGAATATCCTTTGAACAGATATTTTTTTTCCAACATGACCATTTGAGGCCACCACCTAGACTTGATGGAGAAAGTGTAATAGGATACTGGGACCAAGATAGGATAAAGAACCGGGTTCATATAGAAAGAACCAGTATCCATGGACTTTTACATGAATCCTCATCCACAAATACTTCAAGTGAGCTTCCAGTAGGCACATTCACACATTCGGTAAGGAAATCATAACAACTTTGAAGCATGATTAGTATTTCTATAATAATTTGAACTGATATTGCTGTTTTTCTATAGGAAATTAAACAAATATGGGAAAAGGTAGTAAGATATGTAAATGAAGTTCATCAAGACCTCCTCCGACTGCAAACAAATCTCCTTGTTGGAAGAGATGGACGTCAAAGTTCGGGGGAGGGTGATCGTGAAGGAGAGGAAAACATGGAAGACCATATATCTCTGTCAAGTGAGGAGGGGCAAAAGGCACAGGATGGTGATGAATCTGAGAAAGATGGAGAAAATGAAGATGAAGATGATGGTAATGGAAAAGATGTAGAGAATGAAGATGAAGATGAAGATGACAGTGATGAAGAGAAAGATATCGGTCATAGAGATGACGATGACCGAGAAAAGGGCAATGATGGCCAGGATTCGCCAGATTCATCCACCAATGATGAATCATCAAAGAGGAAGGCCAACGATGAGCCGCCCGTTAGGAGATCTCAGCGCGGCAGGAAAGCTCCGAAGATGTTACCTTATGTGCAACAACCTTTAAAGGGGAAGGGAAAGGGCAAGTCATCTGTCAATAAGAAAGAATTATATGATGGCCTGAGCCTGCAGAACGCGATCAATAATTCTTTCATATGCTATTTAATTTGGCTGGAAACATTATTATTGTTTTTTATAATTTTAACTTACTCATCTATATGATACACAAGTGGTTGTTGAGATGTATGATTTTCACCTCACTAGAGATGATTGCACAAGCATTGGTCGTAGAAAGTGTTTAAGAAATACGGTACAAGAGCTTTCACACTTAGATAGCATTTATGCCAATTCATTATAATTTCGAAAATCATGTGGTCTTCAGGTTGCATTATTGATTTACAGATTATTCATATGGTCGGAAAAACACTAGTTGGTGACCAAAAGAGTAGCAAAGATGGTGTTCGTCGACATATTCTAAATCCTTGGATTACGGTAGGTGTGGTTTTAGTGAAAACATTGTAGATTTACTACTCTATATATGGTTTTGTTTAAGACATACTGGTTTATTATGCTATTGTGTAGGCAACTATGTTGGAGTTGCAGCAAAAGTGGAAAATGGATCTTGTGGTGAATGACATAATGCCTAAGTCAGTTGGCTACAATATTGCTGATTGTGACTTTATCTTTGCCCCCACATGTTTCCTAAATCATTGGTGGACTTATGTTATTGAGCCAAAGTCCAATACGTTCTTCATCCTTGATTCCTTGGCCCAAGTGTTCAAGATTGACAAAGAGAAAAAAAGGATGGCAAATTTTGTGGTAAGCTTTCTTTATTGTGTGTATGGGCTTTTTGATCATTTTATGGTGGACTGATGTGTTCATGTATGAAATTCTGATTGCAGAAGGATTGCTTCCAAGTGATACTGAAGATAGTGAAACCTCAACACTATACCAAGCTGCCAGGCCTAAAAGTCCACTTTTCCCCTATCCCATTACAACATAACACATAAATATGCAATTAAACTTGTGTTATTTCTTAATGTTTTCAGTTAAACTTAAGTAATTTTTTTATATGTAGCCATGATTGTGGTCTTCATGTGATTAAATGCTTACAAGAATGGGATAACACAGTGAAGGGACAATATACCATGGATGAATACACAGAGGTAAAAAAATTAAATTTAAAGAAAACAGAACAAGATATTTTGTGTTGTCTCACTATGAAGTTCCCAATGTTGTTCAGGCACAATTTCAGCTGTTTCGGGAGGACTTGATTTGGTGGTTAGTCAATCATCATAAGAACAAGGTTCGTGATGAGGTTTATGCTTGTATATCAGGAAATGGGCAACGGAAGCGGTCTAGGAGAAGCTGAGCCTGTGGTTGGGTTTATTGCTTTGCATTTTATAGTTGCTAGTTGCACTAAGTACTATATGTAGTGAAGGTTATTTCATAACCTGTCTGCTCAAGGTTTGAAAGGAAAAGCAATTACCAATGTTGGTGGACTTGGTTAAAGATTAGTATGTTACAATCACTAGTTTCAGATGACTTTTAAATGATGCTAACATATATGTTGTTTTTCTTCTCCGGATGCCTTGTGTTCAGGAATTCTCACCACTTATCTATTTCCTAATGTAATCAGAAAAAGTGTGATCACAGTAAAAAAAATTGCTGCTGACCGTGGGTTACCCATATTCAAATGTGTTTTCTGTCCAGACAGACAAAAATTTAGGGATTCTTTGAATGCACATGGTCCACAGAATTCTTTCTTTTGTTTCTTCAACTATGCAGGTTGGACAATGTCTTTGAAGTGGAGCATTCAGAAATCCACATCTATGTGACTTGCCTTTGCCCCGACTTCAGCCTTGATGCGGAAGACAAGATGTTTTCATGTCAATATCCAGATCCGGGGTTCAGCACCAACTAGTTTCTAATTTTGTCATCATATGTCAGTTTCGGAATCCAGTACTGGAAAATGAGCTAAAGAACCTATCAGATGTAAACAAAATTTTCACGGCACCGATGATTTTGTCATCTCTTTGGTTTAATGTACTCTGATGTTGTTGTAGTAATAACATTGTATAACTTGATATTTCATATAATAGCACCTCGTGTTTTGTGCAAGTGTAAGGATGAAATTATCTCAAACATGGGCATGAATGAATACGTTACTTGATGATAATTGAAGAGCACATGATTATGCACATTTTCAAAGATTAGATTAATAGCAATGCATTATTAAATTTTAAATGTAAAACAACCTTCTAAAGATAAGAGTAGCCAATTTATATGATCCAATATTTAACACTCAGAACCCTGGACTTACAACTGAAGGTACAAGATTTGACACTGAACATCCCAAAATTAACACTGATGGAATTATGTTTACCCAATTTTGAAGTGATCAGATCCAGTTTTTGACACTCTGAACCCTATATTTACTACTCATGTACGAATATTTGACACTGAACATCCCTAATTTCACACTGATGGAATTATGTTCACCTAATTTTGAAGTGATCAGATCCAGTTTTTGACACTCTGAACCCTATATTTACTACTCGTGTACGAAGATTTGACACTGAACATCCCTAATTTCACCGTGATAGAATTATGTTCAGCCAATTTTGATGTGATCAGATCCAGTTTTTGACACTCAGAACCCTATATTAACTACTCTTATACGAAGATTTGACACTGAACATCCCTAATTTCACCGTGATGGAATTATGTTCAGCTAATTTTGATATAATCAGATCCAGTTTTTTACACTTAGAACCCTATATTAACTACTCGTGTACGAATATTTGACACTGAACATCCCTAATTTCACACTGATGGAATTACGTTCACCCAATTGTGAAGTGATCAGATCCAGTTTTGACACTCAGAACCCTATATTAACTACTCTTATACGAATATTTGACACTGAACATCCCTAATTTCACACTGATGGAATTATGTTCACCCAATTTTGAAGTGATCAGATCCAGTTTTTGACACTCAGAACCCTATATTAACTACTCGTGTACGAATATTTGACACTGAACATCCCTAATTTCACCGTGATGAAATTATGTTCAGCCAATTTTGATGTGATCAGATCCAGTTTTTGACACTCAGAACCCTATATTTACTACTCGTGTACGAATATTTGACACTGAACATCCCTAATTTCACACTGATGGAATTATGTTCACCCAATTTTGAAGTGATCAGATCCAGTTTTTGACACTCTGAACCCTATATTAACTATTTGTGTACGAATATTTGACACTGAACATCCTTAATTTCACCGTGATGGAATTATGTTCAGCCAATTTTGATGTGATCAGATCCAGTTTTTGACACTCAGAACCCTATATTTACTACTCGTGTACGAAGATTTGACACTGAACATCTCTAATTTCACCATGATGGAATTATGTTCAGCCAATTTTGATGTGATCAGATCCAGTTTTTGACACTCAGAACCCTATATTAACTACTCATGTACGAATATTTGACACTGAACATCCCTAATTTCACACTGATGGAATTATGTTCACCCAATTTTGAAGTGATCAGATCCAGTTTTTGACACTCTGAACCCTATATTTACTACTCATGTACGAATATTTGACACTGAACATCCCTAATTTCACCGTGATGGAATTATGTTCAGGCAATTTTGATGTGATCAGATCCAGTTTTTGACATTATGTTCACCCTGTGTTTACTACTCGTATACCAAGATATAACACTAAACATCCCAAATATCAGTGTTCATTAAATTTTCATGGATCAGGTCCAGTATCATACTCCCAACCCTTAATTTACTACCTATTATCAAGTATTTTACACTGAAATTCTGTAAATTTACACTGATGTAATTGTGGCCATTAAATTTTCATGGATTAGTTCCAGTTTTTGATACTCCAAACCATGAATTTACTGCTTCTAATCAAATATTTGACACTGAATAGCTGTAATTTCACACTGATGAAATTGTGTTCATTAAATTTTTCATATGGTTAGATGTGTTATCTGACAATCAGAACCCCATATTTACTCCTTCTATCCACAGATTTAACACTGAACTCCCCCAGTTTGATGTGATCGGATTGGCTTAAATTTTTTTCATGTGGTCAATTCCAGTAGTTGACATGGAGAACCCTGTATTTACTAATCATTTCTTAAGATTTTACATTGAACTTCTACAATTTCACACTACTAAATTTGTGTTCATCAGATACAGTATTTGAAACATTACATATATGATGTGATATATATAGAAAAGGACCCTTCTTCCTATATAGAGTTATGCCATGTACCGTACAATGCCCTTAAATAATCCATCTACATTAGAAGTATTCATATATACAAAAGAACACTATATCAGCTGCATGTACAAAAAGATGCTCATGCCCTTCTACCCTACAATGGTATGTCCTTGGCCCATCTTGATAAGGAGTGTTCATATACACAAAAAGAACACTATGTGCAATTACGAGGTGCATATACAAAAAATTGGCCCCCACACCCAAGTCATAAAGTCAAGTATACTAACAAAAGATATCCACATAATCCATGTTGATGTAGAACTCATGTGGAACTACATTAGATTGGATTTGGATTTGTGCATGTCTTCTTGGTATGACCAGCTTGTTGACATCGAGAACAATGATAGGGCTTCTTCTGCTGAAATTGGGACTCAACTCGCTTTTTCCGTGGTCTACCAGGTGGCCTATTTGTCATAGGTGGTCTTAAAAAGGTTTGGTTCATCAAATCAGTTGCTCTCAAGGCATTCAGTTTCGGTATGTCATGTGTCTCGACAGGATTTAAAGTGCCGCTATAAATTTTCTCCTGTGAGCTGAGTAGGAAGAATTCATGTACAAAATTATAAACATTGCCATGCACTTTTTTTATGGCTGCACAAGCGTGAGGACAGGGAATTCCACTCATCTCCCAACCTTTACACGTGCACTCCCGTAAGGCTAAATTCACACGAAGATCTACAGAACCAGTTCGCACTAATATCATATTTTCTCCATAGTATTCAGCAACCATAATTTCCCCTCTCAAAACATTCTCCTTTATCTTCTCATCAACTTTGGGACCAACTCCATTTTTCCACTTCTGCATACCTTCCCTATTTTTAACAAACTTCCTAGCTAACTTGTCTCTATGTTCATTGATCAGTACACAAACAAAATGCCTCCTCTCCTTAACCAACCATGAATTAAATGATTCGGCCAAATTAGTTGTTATATGATCCCACCGATTGTATGGGAACTTGAACATTGACCACCTATAAACATTACCATCAGTTTCTACCCATCTTGCTAATTCTGGACAGAATTTCCAAAAATTTCCCATTGCCATGTCAAAATCACGTTGAAGTCGTGCATAGGCAATTGCATCAAGTAACTTAAACGCCTCTTCCTTGCTCTTCTTTCCCCTTCCTTTGCAAACTTTTGTAAACTCAGTGCTAAAATTCTCTTTCACATGACGATAACAGAATGCGTGTCTGTCACCTCCAAATATTGCTTGCACAGCACCAATGATTGCATGATGTCGGTCAGACACAATAGTTATTTGTAAAGAACCTGTAATTTCTTTGAGGTTTTGAAGAAACCATGCCCAATCATCAAAGGTTTCACGTCCAACAATAGCATATGCCAATGGAAAAAGGTTATTGTCTGCATCATACGCTGACGCTGACAACATAGTTCCTTGGTAAGGACTGCTAAGATGGCATCCATCCACAAAGATAATAGGTCGGGCCCCTTGTAAGAATCCTTTGATAGAAAAACCATATGCAATGAATAATCTTTCAAATATGTTATCATCAGCCACCCACTTGGTTATAGTATCTGGATCAGTTTCCTTCACTCTATTACATAACCAAGGTATTAGGAAATATGATTGTTCAGGCATGCCATGTATTTGCTCTAAAGCTTTCTCTTTGGCCCTCAATACTTGACGGTAAGTTAGTTCTAGTCCATAATCTCTTAATAACTCCTTCCTAATGTCATTGGCAGTTTTGTCAGGACTGTCCCTGACTATATCAATAACAATTGATGATGTCAATGTGCATCTAGCATTATGAGTAAGTACGAGGCTGTCTTGTGCAGAATGAACGTGCTCCTTATGGAAAGTCTTCACTTGAAGGTAGGACGACTCCTCATCAAATGCATATGCTGTCAGCTTCCAATTGCATCCTTCAACTTTGCAGTTCACTATCATTTTATCAGGGCTATTCCTTGTGAATTCATAATCAAACTTGTAGGCAAGGCTATACTTGTATAATGCCTTTCTAAACGCATTAACATTAGGAAATATCTGTCCACTTCCCACAATCACATCCTGCCATTTTGAACTATTTAGCTAAGGCAATGCTGATGGAATAGTTGATATTGCACAAGGTAGACGGTCAATCTCAAGCATAGAGGGAAAGCCAATGTGTGAATCACCATTGAAAAGGCCTATCCTGCATGTTCAATTAACATAAATTCATTACTTCCTTCAAACAACAACACAATGATTATATTTATGCACATGTAAAAACTAACCATTCATGTGAGTCTATTGCTGCCTCTATATTTTGATGGCCATTCCCGATTATGTATACGCGACCAAAATCGTCATTGAACTTGATTAGATTTTCTACCCCTCCATCATCTGTGAGGTCTAAAAATGTTGTATTATCAAACTTTAATGTATACTTCAGCTTCGAACCATGAACATCATAGTTGATCGATGATGATATTAATATTATCAGTTGTTCAAGTGAAGTTCCTTCTTTGATCAAACTTCCACTTGATTGGCCCCTATTATATTGCATAGTGCCATTCAAATCCTTCACCATTTCTCCACCAAAATGAAAATAACAAAAAATTTCCTTCACCATTCCACCACTGATTAATCAACCTGGACAAATAAAACAATATGAAATGTTATAGTATGTTACTCTGTCATTTCATTTTACTTATTAATAACAACAATTACTTCACAACTCTTGTTCCATATTAACTACTACATCTGCTATAATTTACTATTGATATTCAGTTATTTACTACTCCGTCTTGCCTAAAGTTTACTGCTAATATTCAGTCATAAGCACAAGAGAAAATTAACTCAACGTCTATTACCCATTATACAAAACAAATAGTTAAGCAAATATAAGGCTTTAACATGATGACCATGATATGTAATCTATGTTATTCGTTACTTTGTACTCAAAAGATTCATATTAAGTTACAAAAGGGTCATAGGGTTCCTAACTTCAATGCCCATTGGATTTCTTCAACTTTTCTTTGTTTTGGAGAATCTCTGACATAAAACACGTAAACTAAATGTTGCTCGTAACTTCATCATAATTTCAACACACATAGCTTAAGTTACCATTTGTTTTGTGCAATGCTGGATTCATTATATAAGGATCATTAGCATATCCATTACTAAAATCGACATATTATTGTTTGCATTTACCAAGCTTCACCCTAAGTAGAGGAGATGCAACAGAAAGACCAATGCTCACCTGTACAGTATTCACGAGATTCGATGCATCAGCCACCAAGAGGGGAAGAAGGAATATGATGGAGGGAAAGACTCATTATGGAGGGCAGACAGCATTCACACAACACACACACGATCAAATATTGCTGATGGAGAGAAGAAGTCTCATGAAGAAAATGGCGGGAAGAAGAAATGCTTTGCAGGAGGGCTGTCAGTGGGAAGTCACGAGCTCAGAGATTACTGAAATAGCTTCACATAAAAAGAAGGGTAGTGTAGTCATTTCGTTTCAATCTTTTGGGTCAGTTTCGGACCTTGGTATGTTTCTGCAATTTTGGAATGTTTGGATCCATAATTGGCATTAAATGCAACTTTTGGTCTTCAAATGTCATTCTCCCTATTAAAAAAAGGAGTTGGTAAAGAAGACCAAACCCACTTTCTTCCTTTGATTTTTTTTAATGAGTACTTGATCTTGGAAATTTGCACAAATTTCAAACTATTTTGATATCATTTTTTAAAGAATCATGAAAAGTACTATTTTTTTTATAAACAAAAATACTATTTATTAGTTTAACTATTGATCTGTTTCATTTTTAGATTTCCTATTTTATTACATATTATATAAGGCAAAAATTTTTGATTTTTTGTATAATTTTCGCACAATTTATGTAAACTTAAGTGCAATTTTTGTGTAATTTATATGTAATTTCTATACATTTATATGCAATTTTTGTATAATGTATGTGCAATCTTCCTACAATCTTTGTGTCATTGTCATGCAAATTTTGTGCTTGTGTATTACTTCATATTTCATAGTTCATACATACATTTGTTTTACCAGTATTTCATACATACATTTAAATTTAAACGATATAGTGAATGATATTTTAAATTTAAATCTAAATCTAAATCTAAATATGAGATTTATAGTTTGACTTGTAGGTAATATATAAGCCAGATCCCTCCTGTCTCCTTAAAGCCTTCCATGACTGAATGTCTAACTTCGTAAGTTTAAACAATTGAATCTATCACAAAACGCGTCTGGGTTTGCACATTTCATATTTGATAGACACAATAATTTTTCAAATAAAATATTGAAAGTAAATATATATAAAATAATTAAGAAAATGATTTTTCTTTTATTTTAGATATAATTAAGTTATCACAATGGTTCATTTGATATGTAATTTCCAAATCCTCACAAATAAAATTTGGATCCTTCTTAATATGAATTTGTACATTCTCTTTGCTTATATATCGACCACTACCTAGATATCATGTGTATACATTATCGCAAAAATGAGAGGGAAAAAATTCCGTAGTAGAAGAAAGATGGATTAAACTTAAACATGTGTTCCTCACAAAAAAAAAAAAACTTATGTTAATTTCTTATATTTTTATTATTAAGATTTGTGATAAAAAGTATACTACTCTGTACCTTTTTTTTCTTTTTTGATAGCATTGACTGGCCACTAATAGTACCACACATACACACACACACACATAATAATGTACTTATAATTTAATATATTATATCTTATTTAATTGCATGTAAAATATTGGAAAAAATTATATTTAAAATATTATTTATTTATTTATTATATAAAAATTTAGATTTATCGTATTTTATTTAAATAATTAAAATAAAATATAAGCAGTTGTATGGTAAGAAAACTGCAAATAGATTATGATGTGTTGCATATTCCTATTTTTTCTTTTTTCTTCTCTGCCTGAGATGCGTGGCATACTTTTCGGAATTCAAAAACAGATTCCATCATGCCATGTAATTAAAATTTCAATTAAATATAACCCTCTTTCCAATTAATTTTTTTAATGCGAGACTTTTTACTTTCCTTATTTCACCGGATTTACATAAAACTTTGATAAGTAAGTAACTCAAAGTTGCCTGTGGAGGAATTGAGGTTGAATATTGACAAGGAATTTGATTGGTTGGGTGATGGATTATATACAAATTACAATATATAAATCAGTTTACATAAAGCTTTGATAATTTTTTTTTTCTTCAAATCCATGAGAGAAAGAGAAGAGAAAGATTGATCAAGGTTGTAGATGAAATCCCTTCCAATCTATCATTTTAACATTGTTTGTTAAAATATCTTCCAGAAAAAAGTTTATCTTACATTTTATTTTGCTTTTAATTATTTTGACCAAATCCTCCATTTAAATTATCACAATTTATTGTATTTGGGTAAGTTATGCTGTATTTGGTTCTAGCTTTGTGTTAAGACGCATATTATCCTAGACTTAGAGGGAATGATGCGTCCATCCCACTACCCAACAATTTTTCAGAATCATTTCCTATTTGTTCCACAAATTAATTACCTACAGAGTATTTTTAATTAAAGAAAATTAACTCTTAGACAAGATTAATAAATGTTTTCATATAATAAAATATATTGCACTCTAATGTATATAATAAATTGCTTTAGCAATATTTAGGCCAATGTTTGAAGATCGAATGTGTGTAAGTCGAAATTATAAAATTAATACACATTGAAAAAGATTATATATAAATTAGGGTATTCAAATTAAATTTAAACAGTATATGAACTTATATATGTGAGAGAGATAAGCAACATATGGATGAGTAAGCAAAGGAAAAGAAAACTTTAGTGGATATATACCTAACTTTTTCATTCAATCCCCAAAATCTTTAGTGGATACCACATAAAGTTTTTTTTTTTTGCCACACACGTTTATAGGTGTAATTACCCTTATATAACTGACAATATATTATATCATATCTACATTAAAGGTGCTAAATTACACCAAATCAAATACAAATTAAAATATAATATATTGCTGACAAAAACACCTAGAAACTTTCGTGGCAAAAAAAAAAAACTTGATAAACGTGAATTCATCCACCTCCTACATTCTCTTCATTTATTTTTGCCGTGGGGGAATCTAGAAATTATAATAATCTATTTTTGTTTTGTCCTTTTTTCAAGGCAATTACACAATGAGTGACTATGTTTCGGAAGATAATTTAGATGAATAAGCTTAATTCACTTATTAAGAAAAAACGCATACACACCACCATGATATATTCAAATCCCTGAGATATTGCATTCTTCAAATTAGCCGCTACACAGTGTCACAATTCAAAAATACCATGATTAAACGATCAAATACAACACAATAAGCAAAATAAATATAAATCATCTAACATTTTTTAAGAGAACAAATTATACTTGTAGAACTGCATCCTTCAACTTGAAAGATATACACTGCAACAACATAGAAATATAGTAATCAAACACAAATCATAAACAATAATTAAAACCACATAAAATTAAATAAGATTGGTTGAAGTAATATTTGATGTATCATAGATTGTCAATAGTAATAGCAAAAAGTCAGAATAGATGCATATACAAAGCCTACAGTGTAGACGGATAGATGGCATCCCAAATGCAACATGCAATGCAAGTTGAAAAAAGTGACCTCCGATCTCAAAATCTAATAAGCTGCATGGGGTATTTATAAGGATATAAATAAGATATATTTAGATTAAAATATTAAAGTGGCTGTGATATTTTAATTTTTTTAATTTTGAGAATATTAGAATCAGATATATATATAAATATGGAGTAACAACTAGAATCACGGCTAAATAAAAAAGAAAATAATTATCTGATTTTTTAAATTTATTTTGCATAGAAATTATGCCTTCAATAGGCCAGGTGTAAGGATTTTGTGCTTTTGGTAGGCCATGTGGATGTATACATTTCCAAAACTTGTACAGGTGACCACTGATTTAGTATATATAATTGATGATTACTTTTAATTAAATTCATATCATTTTTAAAATCATTTAATATAATTTTACTATTAACATTAATCACAGAAATTTTTTAATATAATTTTTGAATTAAATTAAAATTAAATCTCAAAATTTTTATTATCTCTATAATCTTTTAATATACTAAGAAATTTTAATTCGTAACTCAATTGGATCTTTATTCTTTTCTTTTCTTGTATAAATTGAGGAGCTTTATGTGAAAGAGAGTACGAATGAAATTATAGGTGAAATTAAGGTTGGTTATTAAGTTCATCTCAAAATTTACTTGTGACAAAAATTACTATTTCATATTTATGGAAAGATAAAATTAAACAAAATATATTATTCAGTTAAACACCTAAAAGGCAAGACATATATTAATTATATATGTTGATGATAAAATTATAGCTGCATCACATATTCATATTATTATTATTATTATTATTATTATTATTATACAAGGACCAAATTCAACCTGATAATATATTCATGTCATTGAATAACAGTTTAGAATAGATAATACTTATAAAATTAAATAAGTTTCTAAATATATAGACAATTTCAGTATTAAATATTTTGTTTTGTTCTTTTCTCTCTCTTTGTTTTTTTTCGGTGAGTTGTACTGTTTTCTTTTATAATTTAATAAAAAAAATTTCACGACTATGTAATATCCAATTCTTTTTTTTAATAATTTTACTGATTCAAATTTGATTATTATATGTGAGGTCTTGCTCACCTTTAGTAGCTAAGGAATGGGAAGTTCTAATAGTTATGGAAATTGCTTAGTTGCTTAATTGCAAAAGTGGTTATAGATCGTATTAGAAGGAAGGAGAGCATGTGCAACCAGGTGACTAATGTGATGCTGAGAATATTTCAAACATTATTGAAATGGTCTTGGGAAATTAACACAAAGAGTATTTTAGATTTTCAGTTCTAAGACCCATTAACAAAATTAACAAAAGGACTCAATGCAGGTAGAAAAAAGTTTAGACGTGGATTATTAAAAAAAAACAAAAGAAAAAGAAATGCTAGTTGTTTAACACCCCAAAATTCAACATTGTTCACGTGGGTTTTCATCTCTTTCTGTCAATAACTTGCTAGTTGCTAATGATTTTCTTGACTAAGTAATTTCCTAATAATGAAGTGAACATAAAAGCCAAAAATGACCATGTATTACTATTTGTTTTCTTTTAGATCTTATGTAAGCTTTTCTTTTCAATGATAAAAATATATCCTTAAAAGTAATATTAATTTTCAATTTTTATTTTATGTTGAAAATTAAATTTCATTTTTATTCAAAAAAGAATATTAAATTTAATTTACTTCATGTACTTTTAATTTTATTTTAAAAAAATAGTTGCTTATATACTATTAATATATTTTTAATTTTATGGTTTATTATATATATAATTTAAAATTGATATAAGGATTTTTTCTTAAAGTTTAAATATATTTTTATATTTATTTACAAAATTTTGAGTAATACCTATGTTGAGGAGATTGTTGAACAGTTTACCATAAATAAAATAATTGAAGATTTTTATGCAAAGTTTTAATTGCATATTTTAAAAATTAACTATGGATATTTTGAAATTTTATATTAGTTATATATATCATAATTTATTTTAAATTTTAGTTGTTAAACCTTTTTTCAATTACTATATATATATGTATGCTATTTAGTCTCATTCCCAATAACCAGGTCCTGGCTGCCCTAACATGAACTATATATCGCTTCTTGAAAAAAGAACCTATACACAATAGATTGAGCCCCTTAATCATTACACACACACAATGAACAATTGCATATACGCAAAAAATTGCCACACGTAAAATCGTACACCAATCCCATACCATACGTCCATGGAAGCAAATTAAATTATGGTGTTTCCCTTGTCAATAAAAGAAATTATGGCATTGACTATGATAGTTTAATTACCAAAATTCCAATTGTTAGGAATTGGAAAATAGATGAAATTTGTACTTTTTTTTTTTTATATATGCATTCGGTATCTGGATTTATCCCACTTCAACTGGAGGATTTATCAAGATCTAGATTAACTCAAACCAAAATAAATTAAATTTTAACTATTTAATAAGACTGTATTTTCAAGATACAAATTTGAGACTTATGGTTAAATTGGTGCAATTCTTTTATTAGTTGAATTAAATGCTTGATGATAAAAAACAATTGAAATTTTAGACAATGAAATGAGGTTAAATTTGGAAAATAATTGAAACTTTAGACAAAATTAATTAATGAGATTAACAATTTTAACAAATATTTTAATATAATAAAAATTATTATTATTATTATTATTGTTGTTGTTGTTGTTGTTATATAATGTGCTACATGTAACAAACTCAAACTATGTAATGCATAACATTTTCACGTCTTTGAATAGCAATTTATAATAAATAAAACTTATAAAAGTAAATAAGTTTCTAAATAGACAATTTCTCTATTAAATATTTTATTTTGTATTTTTTTTCCTTTTTTTTGTTGAGTTGTACTTTTTTCATTTATAATTCAATAGAATCACTTTGTTTTTTTCACATCTATCTAATTAATTTTTCTTTTCAATAATTCTACTGATTCAAATTTGATTCCCATCTTTGGGATATTGCTCAGCTTTAGAAGCTGAGGAATGGAGAGTTCTAATAGTTATGGAAATTGCTTAATTGCAAATATGGTTACAGATTGCATTAATAAGAAGGAAGTAGCTAGAGTATGTACAACCGAGTGACTAATGTGATATTGAGAATATTCCTTTTAGATATTGTTGAATTGGTCTTTGGGAACTTAGTGTTAATTTTTTTTATGAAGCAGCAAATTTTATCTCTTGTGGTTATGGTTCCAGATGATCAACGCTGTAGCTCTTGGGATTCTAATCCCCTTCAAGCATAATGTAGTTGTTTATATTTGGGGTTGGCCCTCATTTGTACTAAAAATAAATAAATAAATATTATCAAATCTAATTGAAATATGATCTCGTCACCATAATTCTTTTCATTCAAACTATGCTAAGTCTCTCCTACTTAACCTGACTAACTTTATAATTATTACTTACCTTTATTATTCCAAAAAATATTCTAACACTAGAAATTAAAAAAAAAAAAACACACACACACACACACACACACACATACAATCTTAGATTTTCAGTTCAGAGTGCCCATTAACAAAAAGACTCAAATTAAGTAAGGAGAAAAAGTCTAGATGTGGATAATTAGGAAAAAAAATGCATACCATACGCATTATAAAAGGGATGGTGCATCACTAGCTAGTTGTGGCCCCAGCACGTCGGAGCTCGGTTTGAAAATAGAAGCAAGGTGTTGGCTCCAAGTTTGTCACTTCTTTCACTGTGATAATTCTTTTTCGGCTGGGGCTCCTCTAAATTCTTCTTCACTTTGAAACCAGTAGCTTCTCCAACCTTTATCAATATCTTCTTTCCTCCTATTTATTCTTGCTGTGAACAATCTTTTTTCTTTTTTTAAGTATTTTGCCATTTCAATTTCAAAACAACGGTGGTGAGTTGAGGGAAGTCCTGGTTGAACTTAGTCAGTATGACTTGAAGGGGTTGTTATTATGTATTCTCACCTTTATTTGGGATAGTAACTTCTTAATATGTGTATAATTGTAAGAGTTGAGTTCTCATTTTTCTTCCTCAGCATTTATCATGACCCTGGTTATAGTGAAGATGACATTGTGCATGACATCACTCCTTCGGTTGAGAGGGAAACCTCACCTCCTGTTGATATTGAAGAAGAAATCATGACTGATGTAAAATGAGAGTGGAGCCTCATCATTTGTCCGATTCATGGAAGCTGTGAAGGCATGGTTCATGTCACATCAGATCAAAACAATGTGGACTAAACAAATGAAAGGGACGTTGATTATGGTGGCCGGATTGATCGCAATGGTGACCTTTGAAGTTGCACTCAACCCACCTCGCCCCCCGCAAGGTTTCTCAATCCTATGGTGAATTAGTCATTTGATGATTTCTTTCTTTATAACATAATTTCTCTCTTCGCAGCTCTTATTGTGATCCTCTTTCTAATAAGTGGAATCCTTTAAATTATTGTCTCCCTACTTGGATATTCTTTGATCATGTGTATCATACTAACCTTCATTGTTCTTACCTACTTAACAACCCTAAAAGTGAATGTGAAACATGGTATATTTGTGATAGGAAGAAAGAAGACATATATCTTATGCTTTTATGTCTTATTTCTAGGCTGGCTTAACCGGATCAATTGGATTGTTTTATACAATTCACTTCATCATTTCTATCTACAGTGTATGTCATGATAAAGTCAAGCATTTTTTATAGAGTTAATGATAGAAAACCCGTGTAGAACTTGTCTCACGAACCTTCAATCGAATTGGGAAACGTAAGGATCGTGCTAGGATCAAAGAGAAGCAAATACAACACCAAGAACACGTTAAACAAATAGAAAAGATAAACAAAGAAAAATGCACAAATAGGAAGAAAAGAAGTTATTGGTCAAGAAGCAAGACCCTAAGAAAACTTGTTTCTTGAAATCTTAGCTATAGACACCACAAAGAGAAGACCACTTTCTTTGATATGCCAAAGAGTCTCTCAAGCTCACCAAGAGAACAAGAAAACTCACAAAGTATTAGTGAAAAATGCACTATTCATTCACCTCCCTTTTGCCAGTACAAAAGTGATGGTTTTAAAGGAAAAGAAAGCAAAAACCCTAGCCCTAATTTGCTAAAAATAGTTTGGATCCTCAATCTCTTAGAATGGCACCACCTTACACAAAAATAAGACTAGATACATGCTGAATAAGTGATGCCTAAAAATAGGAAACAAAATCAAATCTGAAGAGATCCTCACAAATAAATTCAAAATAGGAAACTAATTTTCAAAACCTTATTTCTAAATTAAGTAATAAAAAAAACAAAAATTGCTAATTTATTTAATTAAAGAATACTACTTAAAAGGTCACAAGCTTGGCACATACTCCTTTAAGTGAGTTCTTCTATTTGGGCCTTGTTTGTTGGGCTTGGATAAGTTTTTAGCATACTAGCCATGAAAAACATGCCTCTTGAAGCCTTTTGGGCTGAAAATTGAGCTAAATAGATGGGCTCTTGTTCAATTACTTCTTGAATCAATCCATTGAGAGCTTGCTTCATTGCCTTAGTCTTTGCTCTTGTCATTGGCCCACCCATTCCTTGCAAAGGAGTCACATGATCATGCCTTCCATCTCCACCAAGCTCTTGAAACTCCTCCCCTTTGATAAGCCTAGCTCATGCTCCATCATTCCCTACCTCCTTGAAAGAATTCGTCCTCGAATTTAAAACATCAAAAAGAGAGAGGTCAGCTACGTTAAAAGTGGCACTTACATTGCCATAAGAACTAGGCAAATCAATTTTATAAGCATTATCATTGATCCTTTCCAATGGACCATCCCCTCTTGGGTGAAGCTTGGATTTTCTTTGCCCAGGAAATCTCTCTTTCCTCAAATGCACTCACACCCAATCTCCAGGCTCGAACACAACCCTTCTTCGGCCTTTATTAGCTTGTTAAGCATATTGCTCATTCTTCCTCTCAATGTTTGCTCTAACCTTGGCATGAAGTTCCTGCACAAACTTAGCTTTCCTTTCACCATCAAGATTAGAAAACTCATTAGAAGACAAAGGAAGAATATCCAAAGGAGTCAATGGGTTAAAGCCATAAACAATCTCAAAAGGAGAAAAATCAGTAGTAGAATGCATAGCATGGTTATAAGCAAATTTAATGTGAGGCAAACACTTTTCCCAATTCTTAAGATTATTTTGAATTATAGCACGCAACAAAGTAGAAAGTTTTCGATTCACAATTTCAGTTTGTCCATCCGTTTGGGGATGAGCAACCGTAGAAAACAACAACTTAGTGCCTAGTTTGTTCCACAATGTCCTCCAAAAGTGACTTAGAAATTTAACATCCCTGTCACTAACTATAGTTCTAGGCAATCCATGCAATCTTACAATCTCCTTGAAAAACAAGTCAGCAATGTGGATAGCATCATGAGTTTTAGCACAAGCAAGAAAATGTGCCATTTTACTAAATCTATCAACAACAACAAAAATGCTATCTTTTCCACTAGGGGATCTAGGCAAACCCAAAACAAAATCCATAGATATGTCAATCCAAGGATGAGAGGGAACAGGTAATAGGGAATACAAGCCATGAGGATGCACATTAGATTTTGCATGTCTACATGTAATGCACTTATCACACATAGCAACAACATTTTTTCTCATGTGAGGCCAATAGAAATGTTCATGCAACATGGTTAATGTCTTTTCCACACCAGAATGACCCATTAAACTACCACCATAGGTCTCTTTCACAAGCAACTCACGCATGGAGCAATGAGGAACACACAATCTATGTCTCTTGAAAAGAAATCCATCAAAGATATAATAATCATCAAAACCATGTTTCTCACATAATTTCCAAATCTCAGCAAAATCAACATCATTCTCATGCAAGCTTTTCAACAAATCAAAACAAATTAACCTAACTTGCACAGAAGTAATCAAAGAGTACCTCCTAGACAAAGCATCAGCAACAACATTCTTTTTGCCATGTTTATGCTTAATGACATAAGGAAACGTTTCAATAAACTCAAGCCATCTAGCATGCCTCTTATTCAACTTATTTTGAGATTTCAACAACTTAAGACTCTCATGATCAAAATGAATGACAAATTCTTTCAGCCACAAATAATATTGCCAAGTCTCTAAAGTTCTTTTCAATGCATACAATTCCTTATCATAAGTTGAATAGTTCAAACATGCACCACTTAGTTTCTCACTAAAATATGCAATAGGTCTAGAATCTTACATTAACACAGCACCGATACCAATTCCAAATGCATCACATTCAATCTCAAACACCTTAGAGAAATCAGGAAGTATAAAAAGAGGGGCATTTGTTAATCTATCTTTCAAGGTATTGAAAGCCACCTCTTGGGATTCACCCCACTTAAAAGTTACATTCTTTCTTACCAAATCATTCAATGGAGCAGCAATGGTTGAGAAGTCTTTCACAAATCTCCTATAGAAGCTAGCAAGTCCATGGAAACTTCTCACCTTGTTGGCATTCTTTGGTGTAGGCCACTCACGTATCGCCTTAACTTTCTCCTCATCCTCACATAAGCCATCAGAACCTACAACAAAACCAAGAAACACAACAGTATCCAAGCAGAAAGTACACTTCTCTAAATTTCCAAAGAGTCTATTTTCCCTCAAAATCACAAACACATCATGCAAATGTATCACATGCTCATCTAGACTCTTAGAATACACAAGAATGTCATCAAAATAAACAACAACAAACTTGCCAATGAAATGATGAAAGACATGATTCATAAGACTCATAAAGGTACTAGGAGCATTAGTTAACCCAAAGGGCATAACCATCCATTCATACAAACCAAATTTAGTTTTAAATGCAGTTTTCCACTCAAAAAATTATTAGCACTCATGTTTCACACAAAAAGATAGGCTTTTTCAATGATATAAAACACTGTTGCCTTTTACCACTCAACTTACTCCCTATAGTGTTCTTAATCAAATTCCAACAAATCAAAAGAAGTATGTATGAAGTGGCAATCACAAAACTAAAGTTCCAAAATCCAAAGTCCTCAAAGAATCAAATTTTGGACCAACAATCAAGAAGGATAATGTGTAGGAATTTTGATTACTAAGAGCATGTAATATGGTATTCAAGAAGGGAAAAACGTGCACAAATATTGACCAATAGAAAGTTTATATGTGTAGCATGTTTTTATGGAAAGACAAGAAAGGAAATTGTTGGTGATGAATTTAGGAAAGTGGCATGACAATTATGGAAGGAAAGGAAAGCACAAAATCTGAACAAAATCAAGAATAAAGCAAGATAGACACAAACAACAATTTAGGAAACTAAGAAAGGAAGAAAGTAGGAAAATAGAATCAAGGAAGAAAATAGGAAACTAACGATTCAGCACAAAGAGAAATTAGGATAGAAAGGATATGATAAGATTAGGAAACTAGAATCTGAAAAGATTTGGAAAGTTGCAAAAAATTAGAATCTTATCATCCAAGTTTGAGTAATTAGGAAGCTTTTTGTGACTTGTAGGCCAAGAACCTCAAAATAGGCAACTTTCTTCAACTTGCATTCCAATAATTCACAGATTCGTGGTTCATTCCAAGTCATTGGAGGTTCAATCTGACAAGTTCCGCTTGGGTCTTTCATCAGTTGGGCAACATAAGTTTATTAGGTCTTCCAAATATTTCTTTTGTGCTTATGCTGGTTCTCCTATAATAGCATATACTAGTTAGAGCTATCAAATTGGGCCAAGTCTAAACGGACTGGACTCAAAAAGCCCGGATTATGTATTTGCTCCCAAAGTTAAGACCCGAGCTCGCTCATTTTTTTGGGCTTTTCAGGCCAGCCCGTTAGGCTTGGCCTGTTTTGACGGCTCTAATACTAGTTGAGCTGTATTGTCTAACCTGAAGGATCTATTTTTATTGAGTGCGTGCATATAATATTTTTGTTTTACATGCTTTGGTTGATCATAGGATTCAATATGTCGTGAAACATGATATTTCTTTTTACTGCCACTAGCATGCACAAAATGTCTCACATACACATTTTCATTTTTCTTCCTAATCTTTTCTTTTACTGCACAAGGGTCATAGCCAAGTCCAGCCTTTCCCTGTATTATTCTCTGACTTCCCATTAAAGCAAATAACATATTTTTTCCTTTAGTAAGTCTAGACATGCTTTCACCAGATAGTCATTAGTTTGCTTTAATTCAATGCATGATTTACAGCAAGCAGATTTAGCAATATGCAGATAAGCAGTTTCAGAGATGTTATGCTGAGATTCTAACTTGTTAATCTTTCTCTTAGCTTGTTTGAGTTCTTTGGCAGTCTTAATAAACTTATCATGCAATTCATGAAATGTATTCAGTAATTCATAATAGGAAGGTTCAGATTCATATACCTTATCTTCCTTATCACTATTGGATGGGATTTCAGCTTCTTCAGATGCAAGTGCCATCAGATAGATTTTGGTAATCTCATCTTCATCATCTGAGCTATTACCCCAGATTGATGAGATGTACGCTCTTTTCTTCTTGCCTTTGTCTGCAGCTTTCTTTTCTTTCTCTTGCTTCTTGAGGAATTGTAGACAATCCCATTTGATATGTCCCTGCTTCTTGCACTCGTGACAAGTTCTTTTCCTTCTCTCTTGCTATCTCCAGCTGCTCCTTTCTTGAAGATTTTCTTGTTTCTTTTCTTGTTGTAAAATTTTCCAAATTTTCTGACCATCATAGCCAGAGTTTCTTCATCTAGCTCATCTCCATCGTCAGATTCTTCTTCTTTCTCCTCACTAGCTTTCAAAGCAAGACCCTTCTTCTTTTTGTCTTGTCTTGCCTCTTTGAGAGCCTTCATCTTTCCTTCATATTCTTGGAGGCTATTGAAGAGGGCTGTGATAGATGCAATTGATTCTCCTTTAGCTTCCTCTATTGCTGTTACTTTGGGTTGTCATTCCAGAGGAAGAGCTCTGAAGATCTTTCTGACCTTTTCTGTCCGAGTGTACTCATTGCCAAGACTTTTCAATTGATTCACAATGAGGGTGAATCTCTTTTGTAGTTCTTTGACACTCTCTCCTTCAACCATTCTGAAGCTCTTGTATTCTCATATGCAGGAGTTCAATTTGTTTTCTCTAACTCCAGTGGTTCCTTCATGAGCGATTTCAAGGGTGTCCCACATATCCTTGGATGTGGAGCATTGTGAGACCCTATAGAATTCGTTTTGATTCAATGCACTGACCAGGCAGTGTTTTGCTTAGAAGTTCAGCAAGACTCTTTACCTATCTTCCTCATTCCATTCGGCCTCTAGCTTCTCTCTATACTTCCCATCATCTTATAATGTCATTAGGACAAAATCTCCCTTCTAGATGACAGACCATATGTCTAGATCAATGAACTTGAGATCGATTTGTATTCTTATCTTCCAGTATCTATAGTGCTATCCATTGAAGCCAGGTGGTCTATTTGTATTGTTTTCCCTCTGGTAGTGTACTCTTTCCAAAGCCAGCCATTGTTCTTCCTGGACTATTAAATCCTTTGTTTGGGAATCCGGGCTCTGATACCACTTGTTAGATATGATGGCTTTCCAACAGGGGGGTGAATTGGGAAGATTAAAATTTTTTGCAAAATGTCAATAAAGTGAAGAAAGCAAAGGTGACAGTAAAACAGAGTATAAGTGAATAACAAGTAAAAGTAGTAATAGAGAAGGGAAGACACAGATGTTTATCCTGGTTCAGTCTCTCAATTTTGACTTACGTCCAGTCCTCAAGCCACCACTTGAGATTTTCCACTATCTTGCAAGAATTTAGTGGGCTTCTTGCAAATAACACAGTACAACGTTGATGCTCTGTTTTTAGAGCTCACACTTTCTCTCTTTGTACTCTAGCTAAGTACTTCCCTAATCCCTTGTGATATCCCCTCACAAGAAAATCTTTCTTCTGGATGAAGATAAGATTATTTACAGTGAATAAACTTTCTTAATCAGAGTGTATATGAAAGTTGGAGTACAAAGAATGAAGTATGTGAGAGTAAGAGACTTTGAGTTGATGATTTGGCAGAGTTTCAGTATGTACAATGTTAAAATCATTTTCCACAACTTCAAATGATGTCATATTTATAAATTTAGGTCTTAACTATACGTTAGAGACAAAATCTATCCGTTGGAGAAGTTACCCAATGGTTACTCTGAAAAAACTATCCGTTCACCAATCGCATTTAATGCTTCTGACATTCAAAGTTCGAATTTTGGTTGGCCAACAGACGAATTTCGCGGAAACCGAAAGCTAAAAACTTTAACGTTGAACATTCGATGTTCGTCTGTCATGAAACAAAGTTCAAATTTTGATATTTGAAAAATGTTTCTATGTTGAAACATATGAATTTTCAAGTTTAAAGTTCTTCTGGAAAGTATGAAAGTTGTTCCATTTTGCTACAGTGCCTTCGAAATTCGAATTTTGATACCTAAAATTCGTCTGTCAGTGGGCAGTTCAATAAGGCACAATAGTTCATCTATTCGAAATTCAAATTTTCAAAATGCAAAGTTCATCTGTCAAAGAGGCCTCTTTTAAGACTTACTTCAAAGTTCAAATATCTGAATACTATCATTGGTATGTTAACGTATCATCATAACAAACTCACAAGCTTTGTTTCTAGAATTCGAATTTTCATGTTCAAAGTTCATCTGTCAGTGAGCCATTTTGATGCTCTTTCCAAACTCAGTTTTCAGATGAACTTTGACATATCCTTAGACAAATTTTTCTTTTTTCATAAGTTGTATTTTGTCTAAAATTCGAATTTTCAAAAGCCAAAGTTCGTCTGTCAGAGAAGGTTCTTTTCAAACAAGATTCAAAATTTGAATTTCTGCAGTCAAAGTTCATCTGTCAGAGAAGGCTCTGTTCAGATTTGTTCATTTTCAATACGAAATTCGAATTTCCAAAGTCAAAGTTCAAATTTTCAAAATAGCATATCAATATAAACGTTTCAAACTTCGTCTGTTAGTGGGTGTTTTTCAAATATTCCATGAATTAACATAGAATCATAGTTTTAAAACATCTTTTTGTCAATTCAAAGTCTTTTACTTAATTTAAACATGGCTGTAGATTCTACATCTATTCTTGTACTAGTTTTTCTTGAATTTCTCCACTTGAGATCATTTGTGTACCTTTGATATCTTCTCTCCAAGCTCTAGAAAGTTGATTTGTAATCATCAAAACACTTGATTCAATAAATATAACATGGCAAAGGAGATTTCATAACAAACTCATATGATCATTCCATGTTCTAAATTCATGACAAACATTTCATAATGCTAAAAAGAACATAATAGCACAAGGCTATAGACCCATATGCATGTACATAATTTTTATATATTATTTCAAAATATGGAATCATAGCTTGAAATCATCATCATGCATCATTTTCTCCTTCATTCTCTTTGGCTCCTTGAACTCTATAGCCATAGCTCGTGCCTATCATTTGGGGATACTTGAGGGGATGAGATTGGGGACAATCTCAATAGTAAGCCACATTCAATGCATTATGGCATTAATTTCACAAAATAGGTTACAATAAATCGCATTCAAACATCAAGATACCACATTGGTCATAAAAATTTCGGCAACATAACGACTTAGAAAATGGACATCCTGGGGATTAAAACCCCTCATATTACAATCAAACCAATCAAAGAAAACACAATATACAATGTGGCAACTCAAATTCATCATAATATATCATATAAACTTCATATGAACATAGTGAAAGAACATAAAGCAATAAATGGACTTAACAACCTTAGTGACTTCCCTTGGCTATACTATATGCTTTCAATGGTTGTACAAGCTTCCTACAACTTCCTCAAGTCCCTAGACAACATTGAACAATGGCTCAAACCATTGATTCCATAGTATAACACATATGGCTCAAATGAAACTCTTAAAACCCTTAATTGTCCAAGTTGTCTATCTTAGCCTATACCATGAAGCATATACTTGTTCTTAAGGTTTTTGACCATGGGAAATCCATTTTTGTGGTCAAATTAAGGAAATTCCCACTCTAAGAATCATTTTTGGTCTGGAAAAATTCAGCTTATTGGAGGGAAAATGAGATTTTTACAAAACTTGCTCAAATCATGGCTAGTTTACTTCCTCTTGCTAAATATCATGCTTAATCACAATTTTATGGTTTAAAAACACCTTCCCTCTCTTAAAAATACTTAAACCAAATCTAGACAAGAAAGGGAAGAGAAGAAATTTCAAGAAAACCAACCCAAACAACCAAGAATCCAAGCTAGAATTCATAAGGATTGAAAATTGAACACTTACCAATTTTTCTTGATTTTCCTTCCTATTTTCTTTCATTTTCTCTTCACCTCACATGCTTTCCTCTCTTGGCTACCTTCAGACCACTTTTCACTCCTTTCCCAAATGGACTACTCGTGCAAGACAAGAGGGAATATATATAAACCACTAATCTTGCTTACTTTTTGCTAATCATGATTAATTAAGAAAACTTAATCATTAAGTCTTCCCTTTTCTTAACCATTAAGCATTCCAACTTCAACCAATGGACTGCCATGTGGCATCCGAAATGAAGGGTACACTTGTCTAAGACAATGCATAATTTTCCCATTCCAGTATTACCCTATGTTAGTTACTTTATACTTGGACCGGTAAAGTTACTTTTTGTAGTATAATTTCACTTTATTGAATAAAGTAAATTTGTATCTAGTATTACTTTATTATACTATCCTTAAAAAGCTCCTTTTGTGATGTCTAATAGCTTTTCTTTTTGACTTTTTAACTTTTGCAGATCAAAAAGTAGCTTTATTAGTTGAAAGTTATTTTTTAAACTTCGGCACTGATTATTTCTTTATCATTGAACATTAACCCTTAGTGCCATATACCATTGGACTTCTCTCATTGAAAGCTTTATTTTGACAATAATGCTGCATATTTACAAAATTACCCTAGACCCGGGGCAAATTTATAGTCTTTAAAATTTTCATGTTATTAGGTGTAATTTTTCCCAAAGACTTTATTCAATCTTATATGCTTGGGGACATAATTGTCATTTCCATAATTTTCAGGGGTAAAAAATGTAATTTCTCATTTTAAGGTGGGTTTTTCAGAGAATGCTGATATAGAAAGATTTTATGCATATGAACATCATTTTCACATAAACTCTCTTAAGATTGTTATCTATAAGTTCAACTGATGTTCTATTTATAGATTTATGGTGTAACTAGACGTTAGAGACAAAATCTATCTGGTAGAGACGTTAACCAATAGTTACTCTACAAAACTAGTCATTTAATAACCGCACTTAATGTGTCTGACACTCTAAAATTTGAATTTTGGGGTGTTAACAGACGAATTTCCCAAAGAACATAAGGTAAAGACTTTAACGTTGAACTTCCAAAATTTGTCTGTTTAAAAGTGAAATTTGATTGATGGTTTTGACAAATATTTTCCATATTAAAACATATGAATTTTCATTTTCAAAGTTCATCTATTAAATGTGATTTATGGTTTTGACATCTCATGTTTCTGCAGTGCATTTGAAATTCGAATTTTGGAGGCCCAAAATTTGTCTATCAATGGTAAACTCAACATGGCATAAAAGTTCTCTTCGAAATTTGAATTTTAAAGGCCCAAAATTTGTCTATCAATGGCAAGCTCAACATAGCATAAAAGTTCTCTTCGAAATTCAAATTTTGGAGGCCCAAAATTCATCTATCAGTGGCAAGCTCAAGATGGTACAAAAGTTCTCTCTGAAATTTGAATTTTGGAAGCCCAAAATTCGTCTATCAGAGGCATAACATCTGTAACTTCAAACTTTGCACTATAGACAATTTTACAGAAGCTATAACTCTCTCATTTTAACTCCAAATTAAGCAAATGACCTATGGTTGGAAAGTTCTCGATGTCTAGTTTCAAATTCAATAAGCTTCACTTAAAAAAAATGTATTATGTGAGATATGATCAAAATAATAATAAGAGGTCAAAACTAGAAATTCACATCTCATTACTCAACTTTAAATGACCATAACTTTTTCATATGACTTTTATTTTAAGTGAAATAACCTTCTTTGAAAAGTTTATTAAGTCTAGTTTCATATGAAATATATTTTACATCAAAGTCATCTGTATTATGAGAGATGTCTTAAAAACACTAATCAAAGGTCAAACTCTAGATTCTTGAAAACCAGATTTCACTATGTTTAAAAGCAAGGATGTATTACTTTGATAACCAAAACTTCTTGAGCCTATCAAATGCAATTGTGAATTATTGAGTTTCACATGAAAACTCTTAGCCTATGAAGTATATACCTATCAAAGTCCAAAGGCTATCTTGATGCAACCAACCTTCCAAATCTTCAATTCTTTGACACTTGAATTCTTCACATCTTGGAGCATCCTTTTCCTTCTTCTTTGAGTAAGTCATAATGTTGATTTTTTTTTCTTTATTCCAATGCTCACTCTTCTTTCTTGGACAATCCTACATTTAATGTATTACACTTACAAGCCAAATAGTTAGTCCAATTTATATATCCATTTAATATTATACAATATAAGAGCACAATGGATATATTAGTACATAGCATGATATATATATATTATAAACACAATTAAACACATGCTAATGCACATTTTACTTCTTTAAGGAACATTATATATGTTAGATACATATGATGCATTTATTCCTTATTACTCTATATTTATCATTATCAAAACTTATATTATACTAAACCTAACACTGTGCAGTTCAAAATTCATAGAGAAGAACTTTTTTAACATATTGAACATGGCTCCAATAGATGAATTTTAGCTTCTGAAATTCAAATTTTGAAGTGCTATGCAAAAACTTGAGATAATTGTTCAATCTCTAAATGCACTTCTAATATGAAAATTCACATAAACTAACATGGGATATCTTTGGCAAACTTGAAATTCGAATGCCACATTATAATTGACAAATTTTGAAGTTCAATATTAAAGTCTTTAACTTTTCTATGAAATTTGTCTGGTGAGTCATAAAATTCAAATTTTAGTGTGTCAGACGCATTTAATGCAGTTGGTGAATAGCTCTTTTTACGAAGTAATCATTGGTTAATGTCTCTAACAGCTAAAGCTTGTGCCTAATGACTTGTTAAGCAACAAATTTATAAATAAAACATGATTTAAAGTTATGGGTAATGAATTTAAATATGATATTGCAAAAACTCTGTTAAATTTCTTAGTCAAAGCTTTTTCACCTACACACCACATTTATTATGCCACAACTTTCATATCTACATTATTTAAGAGAGTATTCACTTATGTACAAAATTTTTTCTTCATCTAGAAGAAAGATTCTTTGTAAGGGGATTTGCCAAGGGATTAGGGAAACACTTGTAAGAGTGTTGAGAGAGATTTTCAGTGTTCTTAGAACAAAGTACAAGCATTGTACTGTGGCATTGTAATGAGCCTATTAAATTCTAACTAATAATGGAAAATCTCTAGTGGTAACTTGAGAACTGGACGTAAGGATAAATCACTGAGTCTTCTCTTATCTTATATATATATATTCATTTTCATCATACTTTGTTTTTCCATAAACTTTTGTTTTCACTATTATATTGTGTTTTTGTAGAAAAATTTCAAATTTCTTAATTCACCTTCTCTTGGGAAGCCACCATTTCTAATATGTACCTTTTCATAGTTATACTTCTATGAAGCTTATTTGATGTTTAGTATGGGTTATGGATGAAACTTAATGATGTATTATGATTATGAAGGTGATTATATAAGTTATGGCATGATTCTACCAATGACAACTAGCAATACTTAGAATAGAGAAAATCTATTTGAAATTGAGCATTTATTATGAGTGTTATAAATTCTCTAAAAGTAGATTGGATAATGTTTCCATAAAGCTAAAGAACACCTAAATTGGGCAAGCACTCAATTTATGGTGAATTGTAGATATCATGGTTCAAAACTAGATAGTATTAGACAAACTGGAACTTTCATTGAAAACATTGTTAATTAAAAAGATTGTCCAAATCTCCAAGAATTAAGTGATTGCAAGTGTAGAAAGATCCATGATTGAGGTTTAAGATACCACCAGTTTGACTGCAATTAGAGCTATATAAAAGGAGTTATACATATTTTCCTAAAACTATTCTAGTTCAAGTTAGGTTCTGACCCTTAAGTGTTTTGGTTAAAGCTATGACCGATAAGAACTAAATAAATATAGGAGGAAAATATGTCTAGAAGGTAGACATATAGGGCTTTCATATGACATAAAGTTTTCATGATTTGGCTCTAGGTAGAAGGAGATATGATTTTTTAAATTAAGGCTAAAATCCTAGAAAATGAAAATGATCAAATCTACAGTAATTATATATGGATTAAACTCTACAAATCTATCCAGTGAACTTACTATTTCATATTTTTCTCATATAGAGAATACTATAAGCTATTTTAGAGATTTAAATCACTTTAAGATTATTTTTTTAGAATTGGTTACAAATTTTCAAAATTTGTCAAGTAAAATGGATTTAGCAAGATGAATAGTACCCACAAATTTTTAAAATTCTTATTTTAATTTCCTATGGATTCAAGTCTTTAATTATGCATAAATGGATATATTTGGAGTCTAATACATGAGAAATAGGCTTAAGTATGAGGTGTGACACAAATTAACTACCTTGTCCCATTAAGCACAAGATCGAGTATCTTACGATGATAGACAAAATCACTAGTTCAGAAAAATAAGTAAAATAAATCTAAATAAACTCAATTAAGTACATAAATTAACAAAAAAATTTCTAATTTCAGCACAATTATTCAGAATAAGTCAAATAAGAGCAATTAATAAACTCCTACCCCTATACTTGGATCCAATATTGTAAGGAATATAATAAAAGTAAAAAATAAAAGGAACTGAGACTTCCCTAGTTTTTAGGCAATACTTGAAGTGCTCTTTGAAGTCCCTTGTGTTTGGTTCAAGCTCATTTTCACCATAATCAATTTAATCCTACAACCAACCTTGATGAAGGGAGTTTGGAGTAACAAGAGCAAGAAAACAAAAACAAATTGAAAACAAAAACAAAAAATGAAAGAAAAATAATGTTGGTTGCCTCCCAATAAGTACTAAATTTAACGTCAATAGCCAGATAGAGAATGACATCTTCAAACTTCTTACAATGAGATAGAGTAAGCCTTCTCCATAAAATGTCCATCATAGTACAGCTTCATATGTTGTCCATTCACTATAAAAGTACTTCCATCATTCCCCTTGATCTCTATAGCCCCATAAGGCCACACATCAATGATTTTGAATGGCCCAGATCACCTAGACTTCAACCTTCTAGGGAAAAATTTAAGGCTAGAGTTAAACAATAGCACTTTCTACCTAACCTTAAATTCCCTATTTAGAATCCTCTTATCATGCCAGGCTTTGGTTGGTTCTTTATAAATGGCAACATTCTCAAAAGACTCACTTCTTATCTCATCCAGCTCATTTAATTAGAGTTTATGCTCTTCTTCTGCATCCTTTAAATCATAATTCAAAGCACACAGATCCCAATATGCATGATATTCAAGTTCAATAGGGAGATGACAAGATTTAACATAAACAAGTTTATATGAAGACATGCCTAATGGTGTTTTATATGCATTAACAGTCTTTTTCAGAATTTCTTTCAATTCCCTGTTAGAGACCTCAACTTGTCCACTAGTTTGTAGATGATATGTGGTGTTAGCATAAAGATGACATCCATATTTATGCAATAGAGCTTTAAATTGATTATTTCTAAAATGCACCCCATTATCACAAATAATTTCCCTTTGGACCCCCAACCTAACAAACAATTTTTCAAAAATTTAACTACACTAGCAGTAGTGTTATTAGGTAACGCAGAAGCCTTAACCCATTTAGTAACATAATCAATAGTAACAAGAACATACAAGTTATCATATAAGGAAGGGAAAGGGCCCATGAAGTCTTACCCCCAAACATCAAAGGGCTCAACTTCTAATATACCTTGTTGGGACATCCCATGTCTCTTAACAATAGAACCTATACATTGGCATCTATCATAGTTAATCACAAAGGTCCTCGCATCCTTGAATAATGTAGGCCAATAAAAGCAGCTTTGAAGAAATTTTGTAGCAGTCTTGTTAGGACTATGGTGTCTACAATAAGGAGAAGAATGACAATGGCAAAGAATATAAACCATCTCTTCTTGTGGTACACATCTTCAGACTATGTTGTTAGCATATCTCTTGAAGAGCAATGGGTCATCCCACATATAATGCTTCACCTTAGGTAGAAATCTTTTCTTGTAGTAGGAATTGAGATCCATGGGAATAATACCTACATCTAGAAAATTTGCATAGTTAGCAAAACAAGGAATAAATAAAGTAGATGCAAAAATCAACCTTTCATCTAGGAACTCTTCGTTAATAGGAAATTCATTATTTTTGGGGCAAAAGCTCAAGTCAAGACAAATGATTAGAAACTAAATTTTCAGTTCCTTTTTATCTTTAATTTCAACATCAAATTCCTGCAATAAGAGAACTCATCTGATCAACTTTGGCTTGGCAACCTTATTACTCATGAGGTACTTCATAGCTGTATGGTCAATGTACACAATGACTTTAGACATAGAAAGGTAAGATCTGAATTTTCCTAAAGCATGAATCATAGATAGAAACTTCTTTTCAATGGTTGTATAATGAATCTACATGTTATCCAAGACTCTACTAGTATAATGAATGACATGCAAACTTTTACCTTTTCTCTGTCCTAAAATAACACCAATTGCAAAATCACTTACATCACATATAAGCTCAAAAGGAAAACTCCAATCAGGGCGAACAACAATAGGGGCAGAAATCAAAGCCTTTTTCAAATGACTAAAGGCATCTATACAATCATTATCAAAATTAAAAGGGACATCCTAGGTAAGAAAATTAGTTAAAGGTTTAGCAATCTTAGCGAAATTCATAATAAGCCTTCTATAAAACCCCACATGACCCAAAAAAACTTCTTATATCCTTAATAGAATTGGGATTAAGTAAATTTTCAATTACTTCAATTTTTGTAAGATCAACCTCAATCCTTTTAGCTGAAACTTTATGTTCCAAAACAATCCCCTCAGTTACCATAAAGTGATACTTTTCCCATTTAAGCACCAAATTAGTCTCTTCATATCTTTGCAAAACTCAAGCAAGATTATATAGACAGATATCATAAGAATCACCAAAATAGAAAAAATCATCCATAAAGATTTCAATGATATTTTCTACCATATTAGAAAATATTGCCATCATGTATCTTTGAAAAATGGCAGGTACATTACATAACCCAAAAGGCATTCTACGATAAGCAAAGGTACCATATAGGTATGTGAAAGTTGTCTTTTCCTAATTTGTAGGTGCAATGGGGATTTGGAAATATCCCAAAAAACCATCAAGAAAATAATAATATTCATGTTCCACTATCCTTTCTATCATAGTATCCACACAAGGAACGGGGAAGTGATCCTTACGTGCTGCCTCATTCAACTTTCTATAATCAATGCACATGCGCCACCCCATGACCATCCTTGTTGGAATCAACTCATTGTTTTCATTGGACACCACAATCATACCACCTTTCTTTGGAACTACCTATACTTGCCTTATCCAAGAACTGTCAGAAATAGGATAAATAATGCCTACATCAATATCCAGTTGACTTTAGACCTTTGGAGTATGGTTTTCTTCCATTAATATCATGTTCATATAGAGAGAGGGACAAATATCCTTTATGTCAGAAATAGTCCACCCAATGGTTGGCTTATGCTTTCTCAAAACTCTCAGCAATTTTTCTTCCTATTCAAAATTCAATTCAACAATAACTATAATAGGAATAGTATTAGAATCACCCAAGAAATCATATTTCAAATGGGAAGAAAGCTGTTTAAGTTCCATTTTAGATGGTGACTTTTTAGAAGAAGAAGGTAATGGGATACCTTGTCTTAGATTTTCAAATTGTTTAATGTGTGGTATATAACTCATCCCTTCAAGTCTCATAACAGCATCAACCAAGTTTACCTTTACTTTCATTTCATTTAAATTGAGAGCAATGCATGCTTCTAAGGGTTCCTCATAAAAATGCTTATCAAAATATTCCTGAGCAAGTATATCAATGATATTAATGCTAAAACAAGACTCTTCAAACATAGGAAAATTAACAGTCTTAGCAAATTGGAATTCCTCTCTTTCATTGCCAACTCTAAAAATTAATTTTCCAATTGGAACATCAATTAAAGCACCAGCAATAAAAAGAATGGTCTACTAAGAAGGAGAGACACTAATATCATCCTCTAGATCAAGTACCACAAAATAAATGGAAATAATTAATTTACCTACTTTAATAAGCACATCCTCAACTACTCCTCTTGGGTACTTAACTGATATATCGGTAAAGGTGAGAGTCATATTTGAGAGCTTCATATCAATTATCCCAAGCATCCTATAAATGGAATAAGGCATCAAATGAATACCTACACCCAAACACATAAACAATTTTTAACATAAAAATTTTTTAATAGTTTCGAAACCAATATCACAAGGTATAAAGAAACTCTCTGGATCTTTGAGCTTGGGTGGGAGCTTGTTTTATAATATCGCACTGCATTCCTCATTCAACTACACAGTAGCATACTCCTTGAGCCTCTCTTGGTTAGACACAATCTCTTTAAGGAACTTGGCATAAGATGGCATTTTTGCTAAAACCTCAGTGAAAGGAATATTGAATCTTCTTAAATATATCTAGAAATCTCTAGAAATTAGCATCTTGTCCCTTCTTTTGAAGCCTCTAAGGAAAGGGAATAAGGGGCACACATGGCTTTGCATCAATGGAAGGAGATTGCTTTTGAATATTGCCATCTATTAGTTTAGCTGGCTTTCTAAGAGGGGGTGAATTGGAAAGTTTGGATTTTTCTGCGAAGATGAAATATAGTAGTAATGATAAAAAGTCACTAAAAATCAGAGTATAAGAAATAAAGAGCAATTGCAAAGTAAATGAGAAAAGGACACAATCATTTATTCTAGTTCAGTCTACTCCACTTGAGCTACATCTAGTCCTCAAGCCGCCACTTGAGATTTCTCTACTATATCTTGCAACATTTGAATGGGTTCTTGCAAAAACTGCAATACAACCTAGCTCGAACTTTGAGCTAAACAAGACTCTCTTACTCTTCTCACTCAAGAGTAAGAATAACTCTTTTAGTGTATTCTCACACTAAGTGCTATCTACAAGTGTGTAAAAATATATAGATTACAGTATGAAAGCTCTCTCTCTCAAAAGAATGGATATGAAAGTTTAAGTATAATGAATAAGCTAAACAGAGGGTAGGTAAGCTTTGAATGAATTAGTAATCAATTTTGTAGCGTTTTGGCATTTTTATTTTTTTCCTCATTACCCAACAAATTAAATGAGATCATATTTATAGCTTTAGAGCAAAACTATCCATTGGAAACAAGGATTAGCCATTACTCTCAGAAAAATAGTCTTTCACCTACTGCATTAAATGTATCTGACAGAGATTATGCAGATAACCTCCTTAGGTTATGCAAATAACAGGTGACTGTTGGCTCTTTGGTTCAACATTATGAATTCGTTATTCGGATAACCTACCTAGGTTATGAGGATAACATTCATCTCAAAATGACTAAGTTTTAGCTCAAGAACATTTTCATAAAAATCTACTCAGTTGTTCGGATAATTGTTAAGTTTTTCTCAACTTGAGTTTTTGTAAAACTTAGGTTATCAAGATAATTTTCCAAGGTTATGCTGATAACCCATTTAGCTAAAGAAGGACCATGAGTTCTGTAACATAGGTTATGCAAATAACCTGCCTAGGTTATGCGGATAACCTATGTAACCAGAAAAGTCCAAGGGTACTGGAACATAGATTATGCGGATAAACTCCATAGGTTATGCGGATAACCTTCCTAGGTTATGTGGATAACCTATTTAACAGAGAAGAGTTCAAGTGCTTTGTAACACATGTTATGCGAATAAGCTCCATAGATTATGCAAATAACGAGCTGAACAATACAAGTGGCCTTCACTGTTCACTCCCTTATGCGAATAAGGTAACCACCTTATTAAGATAAACACCTGGACAGACTTGAGGATATGGTGCACAGTTATGTGGATAATCTCAACTTTTTTCATGAAATTGAGGAAGGAACTCTTAGAAAAACTTTGAGATTAAGGCTTTATCCTTATAACCTTCACTGGTTATGCGTATAAGGTAGACCTTTGCATGAAAACAAAGTGAGAACACTTAGAAACAACTTTGTAATTGAGAGTTTATCCTCATTAACCTTTAAACATTAAGTGCATAAGGTAACTCTTTTCATGAAAACCATTTTGAAAACATGAGCTAATAATTAATCATGCAAGTATATGCCTAATTTAATATTGCGATAAGCAGAATTGAAAGCTTAGCTACCTTCTTTTACAAATGGATTCCTAAAATACATGAAACAACTCTTCAACCTTTAGGAATCTCCAACTTTATTCTACATATGACTTGTTTTCCTTTGATATTAGATTTCTAAGCTCAATGTTGTTTAGAATCATCAAAATCATCTAAATTAACACCATCAGCTTTTGGAGCCTTCTTACTCTCTTCAGCTTCACCATTCTCACTACTCTCAATTTTATTTTTATTTGTATTTTTCTTCGCCTCTTCATTTAACTCTTTGCCACTTTTCAGAGTAATGGCTATAATTGCTTCTTGTGAATTGACTTTAGTGTTCCTAGGAAATTGGCGTTGAAACTTTTTAGTCACCATGTTTGCTAGATGACCTATCTGTGTCTCCAAGTTACGAATGGCAGCTTGTGTAATTGTATTGGTAGTAGCCTGTCTAACCATAAATTGCTCCAGAGTTTTGTTGATTTGCTTAATATTTTTATTGCTAGCCAGTTAACTAGTTGCAAGTTTAGTAACTAAGTCTTCCAAGTTAGATTTTTTCTCTTCAACGAGCGCATATTGAACATTAGCTAGTAGTGTTTTATGCTAAAATCCTAGTGGAAGATAGGCCTCTGTTCACCTTGATTTTTCCAAGATAGGTTCGGATGATTTCTCAATCCTAGATTGTAAGTATTAGAAAAAGGATCCTTTTTCCTTTGGTGGAATCTATGGATACTCAACATTGGAACCCATATAATTGACTCTAGCATCCCTTTTAATCATATGTGTAACACCTTGCTTTCATAAACAATTTCTCAAGTAGTATAGCATTTTTAATGTCTAACTAAGTCATTTTAAAAGCTTGAATCATTAAAGGGATTAAATCTGAAAAATAAAATTTTTGAAAGTTACTGTTTATCTATTGTCCATTTTTCTTGCTAAATTTGAAAAATCATAACTAACTTTAGAAAAATGGTACTAATGTGATTCAAGCCTCTACATGAATCTAGAGGCATTATATACAAGGGAAAAATATGAAACTTGTATTTGACTGCACCAACTGATATTGTTTACTACTTAAACTTTCACTATTTGAATGGTCAAAATATTAAGTTCCAGATTTGCTGGCTTAAATTTGAAAATTCATTTCTCATTCTAACCTAAGTCAATTCATGTTTTTTTATGTCCTTAAAAAGCTCTACATGTCTACTTTATAGCCACATTTTTATTGTATATTTATTCAGTACATACAGGGCATGACATCAACTTGAAGAGAGAAAGGTCAGAACATCACTCTTACTAGAACAGTTATAGGAAAACATACATAACTCTCATTGTATAGCTCCAATTTCGTTCAACCTAGTGGCATATTTAACTTAAGATATTGATATTTTCATAAATATAAAGCATTAGATTTTTAGACCTATGTACAATTTTATATCACTTTTCAAAATAAGTAATACTTACAGTAAAATACTTGGCTTTCACTTAACTATCCAGTTTTGACCCTTAAATTTAAAATTACACTATAAATTGTTCATATATCCAAATCCAGTGTTCTTTCTCTCATTTGAAAGCTTGTTCTCTCTAATTTATGAGCATATATAATACTTATACTGTATGCTCTATTTCAAATAGATTATCCCAGCTTCTTTTATGGTTAGTCATCTTGGGCAATGATAAGCATCTCTTAGCAAAACTAATTGCACATGCTCACTATATCATCAAAACATGTTTCCATTCCATGCTAAACATCATGCAAGGCACAAGGAAACATAATCATGCTAAAATTACATAGTCATAACATTTTACACAATTTAATACATTATTTCAAAATATGAAATCATAGCTTGAAATCATCATCAATCATCATTCTCTTCTTCATTCTCTTTGGCTCCCTGATCTCCTTGCCATTGCTCGTGCCTAATCATTTGGAATACTTGAGGGGATGAGATTAGGAACAATCTCAGTAGCAAGTTACATTTTATGCAATTATGTCAACCATGCCAAATAACTCACATTTGATCACATTTAATCACATCAATCACATTTAAACAATAAATTACAATATTGGTCATAAAAATTTCAGCAACATAACGGCTTAAAAAATGGACATCTTAGGGAATAAAATCCCTCATTTTACAGCCAAAACCAATCAAAGAAATTACAAGTGCAATATGGCAACACAATTTAGTCATAGAAAGACAATGAAAGAACATAAACCAAGAATATGATACTTAGCTACCTTGAAGCATTCATTTGGTTCTTCCTCTTGAATCCAATGCTTCCACTAACTTCCTTAGGTTTCCTCAAGTCCCTAGGCATCAATAAACAATGACTCAAGCCACTAATTTCATAGCATGAGGCATAGAGTTCATGTAATATCCTACAAACCCTTGAAAATCCATTTTCTTTATCCTGAGCTCTATCTTTGAGCCAACACTTGTCTTTAAGGCTTTTGGCGATGGGGAATCCATTTATGGCATCAAATTAATGAAATTCCCATTCTAAGATGGCCTAATGCTCTTACTAAAATTCTGCTTCCAAAGAGAAAGATTGGGTTTTCTCAAAACTTGCTCAAATCTTGCCTATCTTGCTTTCTCTCGTGAATACTCATGCTTTCTCACAAGTTTATGGTTCAAAAACACCTTCACTCTCTTAAACATGCTAGAATACTTGAAAATCATAAGAGGACAACTTACCATTTTTTTCCTTGAATTTCTCTTCTCTTTTTTCTTCTTCTTTTTCTTCCTCACGTATGGCTGCCCTTCTGTTGCTCTTTTCTGCAGCTTCTCTCTCTTTTCTTGGCCTAATCTTTCATCCAAATGGTGTGGAGGGGGTATTTATAATGACCATTAATGATACTTACTTTTTGGCTAATCAAGGTTGCTTTTACTAATTACCTTGATTTACTCTAATCAAAACTTAGCCACCAAGTTTTCATTGTCAGCACATGGCAGTTGATGTGGCATGATTTAAGAGTGTCTCATCTCCAAAATACTGCATATTTTTCCCAGTCCAGAAATACTCTGTGTCGATTATTTTATATCTGGACTAGTAAAGTTAGCTTTTGCACTATAATTTCACTTTATTAACACAAGAATAAAAGCAAACTTGTGTCCACATTACTTAGTTATACTATCTCTAAAAAACTCTTTTTGCAATGTCCAATAGCTTTTCTTTTTTACCTTTTAGCTTTTGCATATCAAAAAGCAGTTTTATAGGTATAAAGTTATTTTTTAACCTTTGGCATTGATTATTTCTTTATCCTTAATCATTAACCCTCAGTATCATATACCCTTGGACTCATCTCATCAAGAGCTTCGTTTTGACAGTAATGTTGTATATTTACAAAATTACCCTTGACTCGTGGTAAAATTATAATTTTTTTAAATTTTCATGTCATTAGCAATAATTTTCCCTCAAGAACCTTGACATTTCTTCCCCACGTGATTTGGGAACATAATTGCAATTTCCATAATTCGTAGGGGTAAAAATACAATTTCTCATTTTTTCATCCGACTGGGAAAAATGACCTCTTTGCCTTATTTCACGCAAAATGGTGCATGTCTATTTTCATAGAATCCTTATGTATTTTGAGCTATTTAGCTTTTTAGGGATGTTACAATATGCACACATTTGTTAGTAGTGTGAACACCCCATTTTGTCCGGGCATTTTACAAAAAACAACAAAGAATAATAATAACAATAAAAAAGGGGAAATAAAATAAAAATAAAATAGAAGAAAAAAAACTAAAACCAAATGAAAAAAAAAACAAAAAAACAAAAAAAAATAAAATAAAGTTAATAATAAATAATATAAATAAATAAAAAAGCTGAAAAAGGGAAGAAAGGAAAAAAAAAATAAAAAAAAAGGAGGAAGACAGAATGCACTGAGTTCAGAATACTGGGCTTAAAACGCAGTGCAGCATTTCAAGCCCACATGACCAATTGCCAAAAACTAAAAAAAAATGGGGGAGAGGATAATTATGGGCCCAAGATACCACGAGCCCACTTGAGGGCTCGTGGACTTGGGCCACTAAAGAACCGCCCCCTAGGCAGCTAGGAGGGGCATCCGCAGACCAGAGAAGGAGAAGCAGTCTGAACGCACGAAAGGAAAGGGCACTGGGGAAGCCACAGCAGACCGAGCAAGAAAAGGACACGAGGGAGCAACCAGAAAAAGCTGTCACGAAGAAAAGAGGGCAGGGAGCCGAAAGCGGTCTAGGCAAAAGAAAAAAAAGGCACAGAAGACCAGAAGTCGAAACGGAGGCGTGCACGAAACCGTCTGAAAAGCAAAAGGAGTGAAGAATGGCCGATGGGGATAAAAGGAGAACAAGAGCCACGGAAAGAGGGGCAGACCGAAGGTGAAGCCGAGCACGAGAGGCCGAGGGATCTGAGGTATTGCGTGGAACAAAGGGGGGGGGAGAGCCGAAGATCCAAAAGGGAGAGCCGAGGATCCAGGAGGAAGATGAAGCAAAAAATCGGGGAAGTATCGCGAGAGTGAGAGGGCGAGAGGGGACTTCATTCTGAACAGAAAAATAGAGAGGGGCCACGGGTAGAGCTCCAGCACGATGGAGACCAGACCGAAGGAAGAAAGGAGGTAGAGGACGATGGTGAGCAACTGGAATCTGAACTGAACACAGAGAAAGGCAGAGCCGCGGAGGAGACTGAAAGAAAATGGGGGGAGCTCGGGCATGATGGAGAGTCTGAAGGGGAGCCACGAACCACACGAGGCGAAGAACAGAGAAACGAAGTGAGAGAGGAAGGGGGCCGAGCACGGGGACAGGAAGTGGGAGGCCGAAAAAACCCAGAAAGAGAAAGGTAGAAGAGGGACAGTGAGCAATTACAAAAATTCAAGAGAAACAGAGGAGAAATTGGGGATCACTGAGAACCCTAAGGGCTTGGATACTGGCGGGGGGAGCAACCGGAGAGAGAATCGGCTGAAATTGCAGAAGAGAGGAGGATACCGACTAAGCAACGAAGGCAGCATAGAACGTCGAGAACAAGACTTTTTCACCGGCATTGCTTGGGGTCAGTTTTATTTTCTCGGCTTCAATTTGGCTTTCTGGTCTTAGTTTCGTATGTTGCTCTGTGGTCCTATGCTTGGGTATCCTGTATTCCTGGATTCATCCTGAGTTTGATTCTGTATTCCAGATAACGTATGCTTTAGTCTGAGTCATGCATTCATCCCCATCTGTTAATGTTATTACCTAAAAATCCTATCCAAACTCTCATTGATCAAATGCTTCATCGTTGAGAATTTTTGTTTTGACAATCGGGTATTTTGCCTTGGAAATTTTGCCTTGATATTGCACTGTCTGATTGCCCTGTTTCGAAAAGAATGCAAGGCTTCTGATTGCATCCTCTAATTTGACTCGGCTGACTAGTCATGTAGTTTCTATCCCACCTAGTTGTTTGATATGATTATAGCATATTTGCATAAACAAAAAAAGGGTTCCAGTGATAAGTTTAGACTGTCTTTGATGAGCTGGAACGATGGTGTTTTGCAAAGTGGTATTTCTTGGCACTAACCTGGTTTCTTGAAAGGACTGTATCATTAAGACATTGGCAAGAATACTTGATTTTAAAATGCATACAAGGAATTGAGCGTTTGTGGTCTATTGTTAAGTTAGTGTCAAGTAAAGTATTGATGCTGCTACCCATGTTCCCTGAGACTTGCTGATGCTTAGAGGTTGATTCAAATGATAGGCAGCATTTGTTGCCTTAGGAAACCAGTCCCAGAGTTGTAATACTAGTTACCCCTACTTCTATTTCTTGCTACTATCCTATTGATCATATAGGGGGGCTCAATTGAACACCACTTAAGTAGTGTCCCTCTTCGATGAATACAATAAGCTAAACACATTGATGATGCCTAATGCCCTACAGATTTTAAGATTAATGAACAGCGGTGCATACATTCTTAAAAACATCCTCAGTCTTATAGATCTTTTTCTTTGGAAAATGATATGACATAGGTTGATTTTTAAGGAGTGTCAGGAAATTAAGTCCAACGGGCTAGTACGGTAGCTAGTCCTTTACAATTCCAAGGATATGGTTTCTAGATTCATCTCCATGAAGTGTTATAAGAAGGAGATAATTTGATTGGGATGCCTAACTCAGAAATTTATAATCCTTGCTTTGATTCATGCTATATTGTTTCTCCTTCGTGACATTTGAGCATGGGTGATATTTGCATCAAATGTTTTTGAGTGACCGAAATAACGCTCAAGTGCACCAAGTGGTAAGCACATGTCTACACCATTGGCTTAGTGCTTAAGTAAGACGCCTGAAACACCTCACAATTTAGTTGTTTGGCCCTTCAATGGAAGAATGTGTATATATATACATATATAATGATGATAATGACCGATAACATACGAGTTAGCCATTATGCCACGTGCGGTTCAAGAACCCACGCAGACAACCGAATTAGCCATAATGTCACACGAGACCGAGAGTTCGCGCAGATACACCAATTGGTTGGATAACCTTTTTTTTTAACAATAAATGAATAAAATAATAATAAGAAATAAGTAAATAATTTCCTATAATTGCGCCACGTGAGGTTTTTGAATCCACGCCGGCATCTTAATTAAACGTGTTGTCGCGTGAGTCTGCGAGTCCACGCAGGCATATGATCTAGAGTGTTATACAATTTTGAAATGTTTTAAATAAATAATATTTATTGATTTTTATTAAAAAAGAACAATAATAATAATAGAAAAGACTGATTTAGCAATCACACCACGTGAGATTTCCAGAACCCATGAAGGTATTTTGGTTAGCTGTGTCATCACGGAAGATTGCAAATCTACGCAGATGTACTAGGTGAACTCTCTTTTAAGAAAATAATTATATTTTATAAAGAATGAATAATAATAATATAACAAGTTCTCAAATTTTATTATAAATGATAATAGTATTTTTTAAATTATAGACTTAAAATTATAATAAAGCCTTTAGGCCGCGAGGTTTGGAACTTTTGCAGGTAATTAAGAAATCGATTTATTGGACATGACTGCGAGTCTGTAATAGGTGGATCGGTTTTCTCTTTTTAAAAGAAAAATTTTCAAAAGCACAAAATATGATGATTTTCAAAAATCAAATAAACGCGCTTTCAAAAAAATAATAATAATAATATATTTTTGAACAAAATGCAATGAGAGTAAGTAAGCGGAATTAAATTATCTTTTTGCAAATTAAAACAAACCAACTCAATCTCAGAAAATCGTTTTGATTACAAAAAGGTAAATTATTTTCAATCAACTTTCTCTTATTATAAAATTACACAAAAAATTTTAAAATTAAAAAATATATCAACCAACTGACAAGCATTTTTAGTCCCGAACTACGTGGACTTTGATCCCCATCGCAGAGCACGTAGGCCCCAGGCTCTGATCCTGGGTCAAGTCCGCCTTTGTAAATAAATAAATATTTCCTGATTTATTTGGTGTTTTTTCTCTTAATTTAATAAATGTTTTCCCAATTTATTTTCTCAATTCCTTTTCCTTATTTTGCCTAAATATCCTTAATTTTAATTTAATTTATTTTCTTTATTTTGTTTTCCAAACTTTCTTAATTTCTTTTTTCTCTACCCATTTTCTTGCATGTGATTTATAAAAGGAAAACCAAAATATATTTTTAAGCCATATTAATTTACACAATCAATGTAAGGTAACCGTTCCTAGGAATGGGTGTTGTGGGGTTCCTAACACCTTCCCCACGCACAATCGACTCCCGAATCCAACTCTGGATAAGCATACCATCCTTTCCTCTTTAATTTGGTTTCCCAAGATTTTTCCTCAAAATTTTGGTGGCGACTCCTCACAAGTCGGTTTTCACAAGAAAACTATATTTGTTCTCTTTTTCCTTTCGTCGCATTTTTCCGGGTGTGACAAGTAGTATGACCCGAACCGTGACATACAAAGTATAACTCTTTAGGAAGATTAGGAGCATTGCTCTATTATGTTGATTTATCTTCTCTAACTGTGCAGATACTATTGGGAATTTTAGCATACACGTAGCGAAAAATTATCAAGAAATTCCCTCCCATGGATCCATCAATGTTGTTTAAATTGAGATGTAGAAAAAGAATTTACCTTCGGTGTGTCCCTTGGTGTTCTTTTTCATTTCGTCAGACCCCAGGAACTAATGCGACTAGGCAGCTCCCTCTACCAGTATCCACACGAACGGTGAGCTCAACATGAATGGCGTGCTAACACCTCTGGATGTGAAGTCCGTACATCCATACGCTGTTTGTCCGTATAGCCATTGTTCATCGTCTGTCCATACATTCTCACTCTTTGAGTATACAGCCACTTTCTTTTTAGGGTGATTTGAAAAATTGTATTGATTATGTACCCTAGTCTATATCAATATATAGATAGAATTTGATACTTGTTTAATTTAAATCAATAATTTAAACTAAATTAAACATTAATTAAATAGATTTGTTTGAATTTAAATCTATCTAATAAATTAAATTTAAACTAACTATCTAATCTTTATTCAGAATCAAATCTAGATTTAATTTATCTTATAAATCAAATTTAGATTTTTTTTAGTTTAAATTCAAATTTATAATTCAATCTAAATCAAATTTAGATTATAACATTAGTTGAAATTTAAATCTATCATATAGAATTAAATTTAAAACTAATTTATTTGAATTAATTTGAACAATATATTTTTTTTAATATAAATATATCAAATATATGTATATACATATTCTATCACCCTAAATTGAACAATAAATTCATTGAATCTAGACATATTATAGATTCAATGAATCTGGGCATTCTAGATTGAGTTGGCCCATTCTTATTTGTGACCCTATAGGCACATATGATGTTAACAATGGGCTAATAACACTATTGGACCCATAAGTCACAAGTGGCCTCTAGCAAGATATTGTGATTACCCAAACCATATGAGATCAGTGATCCGATATAACCTATTATATAACCTGATCACATCCCTTTTGTCTCATGATATATAGGTCAGGTATGAGGTATGGAAACGTTATCCTCATTTTACTCGACCATCACTTTCTCGATCTCCGAGCAGACTGACAAAACAAATGGAAACTCTTCCATTCGAGCACCACCATGCATTTCTCAGTCTCACTCATCGAGGGGCCCAGATATATCTCTCTATTAATTAGAGGGACAAATTCCATCTTGACTATTCATCTTCCTCCACACGAGTTCCACTATGCCTGATCATAGCCTTTATGATCTCCCAATTAAAGGTGACTTTTGACTATGTCAAAGTAGAGTGTTTCCTATATAGGAAGCCATGGTGATCTCAAGTTTGAGGGCTTAGTGACATGGTTATATATGAGATATGCTTATGACTTAATCAATGCATCTATCTTATGATGGGTCGATCCAGCGCCTATTCTTTAACAGGAGCTTATGATTTTGATTTGTATCTTCATACATAATTATCAATCAAAATCATATTAGTCTTAGTTCATCATTGTTTCTACAAAGATGATTGACTAGGGACATTTAAGATAATATGATTTATCCAATGATATTATTATAAAGAAAAACATGCAAACAATATAATAATGTAAGAAAAAACACCTTCTTTTTTCATACTGAAGTACAATGTTCGTAATACAATAATTGACCTAAGGCACAATCTCCAACAAACACATAAGGCTGAAAATTCATTTAATTTATAGGTGCTCTCCTACCTCGCATTCCCTTTTGTCTGGTCTTAGTTGCCATTTGGTCATAAATATTCATTATTTCATTAGTTGTTAGATTACCATCCCTTGCAGCAATGTCCTCTTAAGACTGGGAAGTAAAGCACAGAGCATTATTAAGAAAGCTTGGCAACCATCATATCATTAAACCCATGGTGTGGGCACCCATGTAAGTAATCCATAAATCAATCCCATAATTCATTAAAAGGCTCGCCCTTCATTTGTGAAAAGAGATATATTTTATCCCTCAAATCTACAATCCTCTGAGGGGAATAAAACTTAGCAATGAATGCACCGTAGATCTCTCTCCATGATCTTAAGGAATTCCCTAGTAGATTTAGGATCCATCATCGAGCATTATCCGTCAAGCAAAAGTTGAAGCACCTCATTTTAAGTTCCTCTAAAGTCAGACCATTTGTAGGAAGTTGTTCAATCCTATTATAGAAGTCCTTGAGAAACCCCAATGTGTCTTTTCATGTTTGCCCATGAAATTATTGCAATAAGTTTAAGTGAGATGTCTTAAACTTGTAATTTGTTGCATTGTTAGATAACCTGATGTAGGATGGACTATCATAAATTGCACGCTTATCGGCATCCCTCCAAAGTAGATTAGTTTGAACTCAAGCAAACACTACTTTATTAGCTATCTCATGCCTCCTTCTAGCTTGGTTCTCCCTACAAGCATGTTCAATTTCAAGATTAATAGTAATCAACTCATAAGAAATATTAAGACTTTTGGATCTTAATAACATAAAGTAAAGAAGTGAAGAAAAATATTTTTTAAAGGATTAAAAATAAAGGACTAATAAATCCGTTGACCTTCCCAGCAACGACACGAAGAACTTGATCAGTCTCCTGCAAGTATACAAGGTTAATCGTATTAATAAAAAGTCTAGAGTATTCCAGAATCAAACCTAAGGGAGGTTGTGAAATCTATCAATCCAAATTTTTTTAATCCAAAAGCAATTAACAATTCAATTGGGAAATTGGAAATTAAAAGGAAAGCAAACAATTCAATTTATAAGTTTAATTCAGACAATAGAAGTGTCAAGGGATTGAGGTTCACCTACCGGGATAACTTAATTTACTTTCTTGATTAGACTCTATCTAATAATAGTGACAGTTATTTCTATTGTGTCCTAATCATCTCTCAACATATTAGTCCATTTTTAATTAAAGTTGAATTCACTCTCACGCAGCCCACTCATCTAACTAAATCATTATGCTACAACCAAGCCACCATGAATTCCTAGATCAATCTCTAGCCTAGTTATCTATGTCTATCTTCCTAAGCTAGGCTTACTCTTCTCCTTTTAGTTCTTGAAGTTCACCACATATTAGATTTTATAGTGGCCAATCACAAAATCAATAATAGAGTAAATAAGACAGATATAATTGAAGAAAATATATGAATCAAATATATAAGGCTCAAATCCTAGAGTCATAATAAAAAAATATAGAATTAAGTTATTCCCAATTAGGCTACGTCCCTACCCTTGACTGGGAATTTAGCAATCCATACAAGTAATCATCTCAGCATAGTAATAATCCCAAATCATAAAGCAAAAACTATAAAAGAGCAAGGTAGAAAAGAAGAAACTCAAAAATTGCTCCAAAACTCCCTTAATATCGTGCTCTCTCTGCCTTAAGATCACTGCTTGTTGCTCCAAAGCTTTAGAATTGTGTTCTCTAGCCGCTGGGTGCTTGACTGAATGTATCCTCATGTTTTCCTCATATCCCTTTATATAGAGAAAAACCAAAAGCCCATAAAAGCCTATAAAATCACAAAACCGCATAAAGAGTACATCGTTGTACAATAACGACCCAGCGCCGTCTCTAGCTTACTTGTTCACTCGGGACCAGTTGGAACATGCTATTTTACAAGGGAACGAGCCTACCCAACATCAGCTAGAACGTCTTCATGGTGGACTTGGTGCTAAGTCCCTTTGCAATATGCAATTCTTCTAGCCTTCTCACCTGTTTATGGGTGAAAAAATATAGGAGAGAGAGAATGGACTCGGTATTGCATATGTTGATCCAACTTTTTAGCCTTATATAGCTCAAAATCCTTACAAATATTCCTGCAATGCAAATATATTCCAAGTTGTGCAAAATTATACCAAAAGGTATCAAATCACAGTATTTTGAGATGAAAATAGATACTAAATGTGGGTATTTTATAGGCATAAAATAGACAAATAGTAACCATGCAAGGGCAAGGTCATGGAAAAGTCCAAGGAAAGAGCAAAAGGAATGAAGAAGATAATGATGCATAACTTGTTTAAGGAAGTTATGATTTCATATTATGTAATTTTGTATGAAATTATGTGAAAATTCATGAGGCTATATCTAACTATAATTAAGTTCCCTTAGGCCTCTTATGATGTTATGGATATATTTTTGTGCAAGTTTGAGTCATTTTTGTATTTTATGGAAATGGTATTGAAGTTTGGAATGTCCAAGAAGACCAATAATGGTTGGAACAGGGGTACTCTATTTGAAACAGAGCAATCCATATAGGTTTTATAAATACTTTGAAAGTAGACATAATGAGCTTTCTAAATAACCAAATAACACCTAAATTTGACAAGGACACGATTTATAGTGAATTTCTAAATTTGAGGGTTAAAATTGGACAATATGGGGAAAACTATGATTTTTACTACAAATACTATTTATTTTAAAAGACAATATAAAATAGTATAGAGTTTCAAAAATTCGATGGTTAACATGTATGGAAAAGTATATGTTCTAAGATGATTTGATGTAATTGGAGCTATATAATGAGAGTAATGCATGTTTACCTAAAACTGTTTTAGTAAAGATTATATTCTGACCTTTAATGATTCATAATAATGCTATGACCTCCACATGTTGAATAAATGTACAAAATAAATATGTTTAGAAAGGAGACATGTAGAGCTTTCCAAGGACAAAAATAATCATAAATTGGCTCTGTGTCTAATGAGATTTGAATTTTTAAGCTTATGGGTCATAATCTGGATAGAACTAGAAGCTAGAAAAGAATAGTAAATTTGGACAAATAAATTGTACTAATTGATGTGTCCAATTTCTAGTTTCATATTTTTCCCATGAAATTCAAGGTGTGAATAATTTTTAGAGATTTGAACCATAGTGATATGATTTTGTTGCATTTAGTTATGATTTTTTGAATTTCACTTCATAATGATGTGAATAGTGCACGAAATATAATTTTACAATTTTAAGATTTTTAGTTGATTCAAGTTCTCAGAAACCTCTTGAATGATTCCAAATATGGCAATATTTGTGGAAAAATGTGTCCAAAGATAAGGTGTTACATAAACCAATAGGTAACCTGAAGTTTCAAATAGAGAGATCAAGAGATTTTAGAAAAGACAATGCGACCTAATAGGAAGGATGGAAGCAAAAGATTGGATGATGCACTATAGGCCTACAGGATTACTTATAAGACTCTTATAGGCATGTCACCTTATAGATTAGTTTATGGGAAAGCTTGCCATTTAGCAATAAAGATTAAGCATAAGGCATATTGGGCTATGAAGACATGCAACATGGACTTGGATGATGTGGGATCTCAAAAAATAATTCAACTACAAGAGCTTGAAGTGATTTGCTTAGAGGCTTGCAAGTAAGTGATATAAGTTGATTTACAAGGAGAAGACTAAGGATGTGTATGATAAGTTGATAATAAGGCAAGAGTTTAAAGTTGGAGAGAAAATCCTGCATTACAATTCTCGTCTTAAGCTTATGCCTTGTTAGCTTTGTTATAGATGGACTGGTCCTTATGTAATCACTCATGTATTTCCTTTTAGTGCAATTGAGGTCATGGACAATTCTACAAGCAAGTGATTCATGATGAATGGATAGACACTGAAGAACTTTTATCATGGATTCTAGGAGCACACTATGAAGGAGCTCCATCTCAGCAATATCACTTGATTATATCAAGATGTTTCCTTTTCCCTTACTCTTATATTTTTCATGTCTTATACTTTTTGGCTGTTTGGTTCACATTAAGGACAATGTGAAATTTAAGTGTAGGGGAGGAGAAAATCAATTTTCTTGATTTTGATGTTTTCTTTTTACTTTTGTCTAGTTGTTTCTTTGCATTCTTCTTGTCGATTTTCTTTTCTGTGGTATGGAACTTGTGAGTTAGATGCAATTTAGGTTTGAAGGATTCTGGCATGATTGATAATCAGTCTTGTTTTCCTTAAATTCAAGTAAATTGGCAATGAGTTTGGTTGAGATAGATTGATTTAAGTAATCCATTAGCCTGGAGAGGATTATGACCTTATATTGTTATTCTTTGATGTGTGTATTCACTTATCTTGATTGTCACTCTAGAACTTATCTTAATTCATTTCTTTGTTACCCACTTGGCCAAATAACTAACCCATGCATTCTATCCATTGTTTAGCCCCTTTGAGCCTATACCATTCTTTTCAAATTTTAGCCATATAAAAAATTATAACAAAGAAAAGAATCCCTCCCCACCTTACGTTAGGAATTAAAGAGCATGATATTATGTTTATTAGGATGAAAGGATCTGTATAACATGGATAGTTTGGCTTATGGAAGAAGTATGAAAGAAAAAGAATAAAGGGGTTGAGATGAAGTATAAAACGCACTCGATCACACCAAAAAAAGGGGAAAAAATAAGAGGGATAAAAACCCAAACTAAGTTGTTTTATTCTTTCATTCCATATTATTACTTACTTGATGCTTTTAATATTCTTAAGGTTTTCACCCTTTCTTCCTATAATTTTCATACTGTACCTTTACCTTAGCCCCATCATAACCTTGAATAAAGTCCTTTTGATTTGTGCATCTCATGTGGCATAAGTAGTGGAGATTGAGAAAATAAAGAAGCTTATAGTAGTAAGGTCTCTTAATGGGCTGAAATTGAGTGAAACACTGATTCTATACACTTTCGTGAGCTAAGAGCATATACTTATCTTGTGAGGGGCTACTTGCTTTGATTCATCTTTGTCAAATGAAATTACTATGCTATTTCTGTTTCTAGAATTCAAGAATGGTTATTTTTTATTCTTGGTATCTATAGTGTCTAAGTTGTTTCTAACTTTGTAACTTTCATGTCCCTGTTTTGTCTTTATTTTCATTTTGAGTGTCGAGAGTTTTTACATCTTTACTTGTGCTCTTCTTTTGAGTTTTAATTTTTTTTCCCAAGAGTGCAAAAAAAGCTAAGTGTGGGGGATCCACCACTAGGTGGATGATAGGGGCATGCTATTGCTTCTCTCAACTTTTGATAGGTCACCAGCTCATATAGATGGTTTTGGCTCAATGTTTTTTTGTTGTATTTTCATTTCTGTAAGCTTATTTCCGTTTCTTGTCCAACCGTTTTGCTAAATGAATCTACCAATGAGATTCAAAATCAATTTTCCTTTTGTATTGTTGAAGGACTTTAGAAATGGGTGTTAGACTTCTTGACCAGTATGCATCCCCTTTTTCTTTCTATTTTCTTTTAACAAATCTTTAGATAAAATGCAGGGTACAAAAATTGAATTCATGTAATTTTTTTTAAAATGCCAATTTTAAGTATTTAAATTTAAAATGATTTACTTTTAATTGAATTTTTTGAAATCTTTTAATATACTTTGACTATTAACATTAATCACAGAAATTTTTTTAATATAATTTCTGAATTCAATTAAAATTAAATCACAAAATTTTTAATATCTCTATAATCTTTTAATATACTAAGGAGTTTTAATTCGTAAATCAATTGGATCTTTATTCTTTTCTTTTCATGTATAAATTGAGGAGCTTTCTGTGAAAGAGAGTACAAATGAAATTATAGGTGAAATTAAGGTTGGTTATTAAGTTCAACTCAAAGTTTACTTGTGACAAAAATTACTATTTCATATTTATGGAAAGATAAACAAAAACAAAATATATTATTCCGTTAAACATCCAAAAGGCAAAACATATATTAATTATGTTGATAATAAAAGTATCGTTACATAATAATAATAATAATAATAATAATAATAATAATAATAATAATTATTATTATTATTATTATTATTATTATTATTATTATTATATAAGGACCAAACTCAACCTCATAACACATTCATGTCATTGAATAGTAGTTTAGAATAGATAATACTTATAAAGTTAAATAAGTTTCTAAATATATAGACAATTTCACTATTAAATATTTTGTTTTGCACATCTCTCTCTCTTTATTTTTTTTGTGAGTTGTACTTTTTTTATTTTATAATTTAATAAAAAAAATTCACAACTATATAATATCTAATTTTTCTTTTCAATAATTCTACGGATTCAAATTTGATTATTATTTTGTTCTTTACATTTTATGAAATGTCAAACTAGTTGATCCACCCCTGGGGGAACCAATAAAATGTCCACTGGCGGTTCATATTCGAAATATCGTATGTTAAAATGATTGACACATTTCACTTAAAAAAGAAAAAAAGAATCTTTGACACCACTAAAATCTCTCCAAAATTTGGTTGAGTAGACCTTAAAATCTATTAGGTAAAAAAAAGACCTTAAGAACTATTTGGACTTCCTTGTTGTAGGAATTTGAGCTTTGGAATGGGAATTACATCTCCATTTCCTTTTATATATATATATATATCATTAGGTCCCATCCACAGGGCCGCGTCTTAAAATTTTGGGGCTCTAGGCAAAATTATTAATGAGACTATTGATTTGTTTCATTTCATGGATTTTCTATTTTGGACTTTTTGTTGTTTTTAAAAGTTTTCATTTTTCATATAACTTTAGTACAACTCATGTGTAATTTATGTGCAATTTACGTGCGATTTTTGTATAATCTATGTGCAGTTTTCATACCATTTATTTGCAATTTATGTGCAATTTTCATACAATCTATGCGCAATCTTCTTACAATCTTCATACCATTGTTGTGTAAATTTTATGCAATCTCCATGTGGTTTGTTGCTCTGTTTTTTGGTAGTTGTACTCTTCTATTGTTTTTATTTGATTTCAGGCAAATTTTTCGACACTTCCCTGTTCCCTCTAGGGTCACCATGTACTTCAACACATATAATATTGTTATGGATTCCTAGCTGTATGGAGACAAGGTACTTCATACTATAATAGTAATACAAGGTATTTAATTTAGTGGAATTAATTAAGGATTCCTCCTGTCTAGGTATTTTAAGAAACAAGGATTTAAATGTAATTAACTATTTATTAATTGATGAATAATGGTGTCTAACAATGAAGGAGATGTTGAAATGACGATTCTGAGGTCTTTTTTTAAATTAATACGAGAAAATAAAGGCACAAAAAGTTGAAGAAAAAATTGAATTAAATTATTTCGATCTATTAATGGTGCAAAACACCAAGATACACCATAAGAAGAGAAAAGTCTAAGATAACAAAGACTATGATCAATCAACAGTAGTAAAGCAAGATGGCGACTGAAAGAAACTACAAAAAGAACTTAAAAGAGGACACAAGTGTGTGCATATGGATCCTCTTCTTGGGCTGGAGTCACAAGAGCAGAGCTTGTTTAGAGAGTGAGGGACAAGTCCAAGCCTGAGGATGTATCAGGCCTCATTGCCACAAGATTTGCATTCTTGGAACTGTTCACCCTAAAGGGTGAACTGACGGGTTTGGGTAGTGCTTGATGATGACCAGCCCTTAGCGCTGTTAGGCACGTGGCTGTGAATGTGATGCTAAGTCTGAATTCCAATCCCATGATGATGAAAATGGTAAGTGAAGGGTAAAGTAGAAGCAGGAGCAACAGTAAGAAAGAGGAAGGGGAGGATTAAATTGTTAGTGATAATAATGGAGGAACAATAATAATACTGACACAAGCGAGGGTGTCCAAATGTCCCCATACTGATCAGCTCCTTCTCCCTCTTGTGTGCATTTTGGTGGCCTACCAATGCATTTGAGATTCCGAACTTTCTATGGCAGTAAGTGCATCCAAACGGCTTTCATTCAGCATTGCTGCTGCAGAGCCTCAGAGATAGAAAGTGTTCAGCCTCTTCATCATCCTTCTCCACCTCCTCAAGCTTTCGCTTCATCTTTCTCCCATTAGTCATTCCTAATATCATACCAAATAAACTCACTGTGAATATTATTTCATTATATTTCACTTTCTACCATTCTATTACATTCCACACTTTACAATTCCCTTTAGACTACTGATTGTTTAAAATGGTTACTCATGATTTTGTAAATATTATTTGTATAATTAATATTAATAAAACAAAACCATTGAATTTATTTAGTGGACAAGTGACGAAATAATAAGGTTGCTGACATAATCCAGAATACTTGCCATCTTTCTATTGGAAAATTAGCAACATATGGGAACACTGATTCTACTAACTATGTGCAACAATCTGATATTGCTCTATGGTGAGCCCCTAGGACCCAATTCACCTAATCTTTCATTTATTAAGAAAAATATTTCAAACCAAAGACAGTTTCTTATTCAGCTGCTTAGAGAAAGGCTAAAGGACATGCAAATAGGTGGATTGATTCTCAAAATAGAGAGGGTTGCTGACGAAATTGTCCATATCCCATCATTGCATATTAAACCTGAAGCAACTGCTTCAGCATAGTCGTCGGCATCCTTCCTGTCCAATTGCTCCCATACATATAATATCACAGTTCCAGCGAACACATCTATGGCAAAGTAAGCATCAATGTAAAAAGGAACTGCCATGGCCATTGGTATAGGAATATACTGTGATACCTTCTTGGGAGTCACATCCCTGAGAAGATTGATAAGAAAAACTGCCACAAAGAAACCACAACATAGGGCCAGGCAATGCTTTGGAAGCTCAGAGAATCCTTCGGTACCTAGTATAGCCATTTCCCTGAATATAACAGCAAGCGGTGCTTTATAAGGACAATTAGGCGATCTGACATCGAAAGCAGTCTAGAAAGACCAGAATGTAAGGGGAGCAATGAAACAACCCATGGCTGTTCCAACTAACTGGCTCACAAACATAGACTTTGCCAATGAAAGGGTGAGATAACCCGTCTTGAAATCTTGCATGAGATCAGCTGCAGTTGCCACAATGGACATCATCAGCACTAGACGCTATCCCTGCTACTAACCCACCATTTGGGCCAATCAATAAGGCCATGACGGCAAGACCAATCTTTGCATAAGTGGAAGCCATACTGAAGTCTGTAAGTCCAGTGCCATAAGAGTTGCAAAAGGCAAGAGCAGAGGCAAGAATGTAGGAGCACAAAACCAGGTGCCATTTGACAGGAGGAAAGATCATTGGCATTGTTACTATGGATATTGTAGCAAGGCCCACATAAACAGAGGCTGCAAACCAGAAGAGTATCCGGTCCTTTAAAAATCTCATCCCTCATCCTTTGTTCCAATTGCAGTTGACAACTCTTATCATTTGATAACATTGATAAGAGGCACAATTAGGTCCTATTGGTTGCATGCTTGCACTAAAAATTCCCACTCAGGTCAAGCAAGACACGAAAATAAGAGATATGGTTCTTTGCCATTTTCCTTTGATTCATGGTGAGGATTATACTAGTCATCAGATACGGATGAGTCTACATGACCAACATGATTTTTCTTTTAATTAATCACAGATAACAATTATTTATAGAGGTCATAAAATATTAGTATTACCATGTCCACATCAACATATACCCCTCAATACCACATATTGCAATACTGCTATAAGCATATAATCAGCCACCTTCTTGTAAGTGTCAGTGCAATTAAGTTAAATGGTTTACCAAAATGCAACTCAAAGCCAATTATCCACAATAACAAGCTTCCATGTGGATGAAGATTTAGATCATTATCATGGAGTTTAATTAATTAGCATTTGACAAAATACATAAAAAAAATACATGACAAAATTTTCCTATGACTTGAAGCTAAAGTACAAAGATTGGATATCAATTGGGGAGGGGGGGTGGAGGGAAGAAGACTCTTGCTAAAGAAAAAAAATTAGGCAGTATTTACTATACTAACCACGAACCTCCATCACAACAGGAAGGCTATTTTGTTTGAAGCTTGTTCTACACATCTCGCTCACAATGATCATTATAGTCTTGACCAAATTGTATATGCCATCTACTAGAATAAGGGAGAAAGATATGAATACCTGCACACAGCAGCTTTAAAAGTATGATCAACTCCAGCTTAGTATAACCCTAGCTCAAGTTTGGGTGGCTTAGCCAATTTTAGCTCTTATATGCCAATGGCAGAGACATTCCAATACTAAATCAAACTGGCTTCTAAAAATGACAAACAATGTAATTCATCACAATATTTCAGAAAAAATGTTATACTTTGTTTAGCTGAGCTTAGCAAATAACAAGCTGAAAGTAAATTTGGAACTCCACTTACTCATAATGAGTAAATTTCCCCATTCTGCACTGGTGATGAGACACAATTGATCAATTTAGGATTATAAGGAAGCTAAGTAGTCGGTTGCTCAAACTTAGTTCCTTGGTCACAATTGATCAAGACTTCACCCTTTTGTTGACTAAATCCACACTTGCACTTCTTTATATATCTTAAAACAATTTATTCCTTTAAAGATAGGCAATTACACTTTGAATGCATTTAACTGGTGAACTGCAACTAGAATTGCTTTCCCATACCTTATATCCATATTGCCCTTTAAAGTCATTGCTACCAAGATCAACTAGATACCAGTCCTTGACATGGCTGGATATAGAGGGCCACAGAAATCCCCATGATATGATGGCTCCAAGAAACTGAACAACTGACTAAATGAGAAGAGATGAGACCACATCCAACATAAGTTGGACTGAAGTCAAAGTAGAACCTGCATGAAATGGAAACCATGTTATTAATTGGATAGATTCTTGTATTTTTTAACCCTTCACATTAATTACTCAAAAGCAACAGCATTTACAAATTACAAGTAAATAGCCCAATGTTCAAATCATCACTACTCCAAAAGTTTGGCAAGGAACTGGTGAAATCATTGGGTATCATGTAAATGTTTCAGTTAATATATGTCCTTTCTGTAGCTTCAGCCTCCAACTTTCCATATGTTAATAGCACCAGGATGTGCAGCGCTCATTTGAGCAGCAGGGGACTGTCTATTTGTACCCAAAAAAGAATGATGTGGAGGGGCCCCATGTTTGGAGGTCCTCAATCCATGCAGCAGGGACACTTGACTCATTTTAATAATCCTAACTAAAATTTGTAAAACAACATCCAGCAACTCAACAGAGGAGGCCAACTGATAACAGAAAGATCCTCTCAATATTAGTATTTAAAAATTTAAATTTAAATTGCCTATAACTCCTGGCCAAAAAAAAAATTTTCCTGTAACTCAAATCTCAACTCTGGAATACAATTTCTATTATCTTACTTGTGTCACTTTCAGACCTTTCCCCTGACTTGATACTCACAAGATTTAGCATAAACCAGGGTGACTAATCAGTTTGAGAAGAGTTAAAGCGTTGCTCATGCTTTACTGTTACTCTTAAAAAAGGTCAACCTTGTGTCTTCTCTAGTCTGTCAGTCAACTCATTACATAATGCAATTTTTTCTCAGGCATTCATGTAATTTAATAAGCATGTACTTTTATATTCATGCATATAGTTTCAAAAGTAATAGTAATTTGCTAGTTGACTTGTTTCTGTATTTGCTTTAATACCAAATGATGTAAGAGGAGGAGGGAGAAAGAGAAGGTAGACAGAAAAGAGAGAGAAAAGGAAAAATTCAAGGGAGAGAGAACTCAAGGAGGGAGAAGATAAATATATGAAAAACTCAATTTCACTCAATATGATCTTCTTAGTTATGTCATTAAGAGGAATTTGCCTATAAGCTTCTATATGATTTCTACGGGGTAACACGCACTGCCTATTATAATGGTTTCTAGTATCTTGAGTATCCCACTGGTTTCCTATGTAGTCATCCTGGTGATTGTTGGTCTTAGGAAGAGGATCACTACTATTTTGATTTCCATTGCCTTGTTTGGCTTGAAGATTCCCATCAGATAGAACCTTAGATTGATTGCAAGAAGGTATATGCCCTCCTAAGTTCATCTCCTTGGGAATATTTGGATTCCCAAGTATGCCTTCTGTTATTGTACCCATGTATTGCTTACTTTTTCCCTTTACTTCCCGCAAGATCTTTTCATACATTTTCTCCAGCATTTCGAACTTGTGGTTAAAATCCCCTTGAAGATTAGCTTCCATTGTGTTAATCTTGTGGTTGATGACTTCCAACTCATGATTTACAAGCTCCTTGGTGGCCTTCTCAAATTCTTTAAGGTTTTGTTGGGATTTTTTTGTCATGGTGGACTTAAGAAGTCCAGCCCGTGGGGTGTATGGGAAAGCTAGCTCTAATGCCAAATGATATAAGAAGAGAGAAGGGAGGGAAAGGTTAGATAGAAAAGAGAGAGAAAATGAAGAACTCAAGGAGGGAGAAAATAGATATATGAAAAACTCAATTTCACTAAATATGATCTTCATAAATTTGAATTACAATGATAGCTATTTATAAAACTCAATAGAACCTTCTAGAAGATTGACAAAATCTAATAAAATAGGAAATTATTTAATCTAATAACTCAATCTAGGGAGATTACAAGAATCTCACTTATTTGGAAATTTTAAAAGATTAGAACATTCTAACCTAAACTTAAAAAAAAAGAAATTAAAACATAGGAAATAAATAAAAGATAAAATATAAATCCTAAATTAAATCTAAGAATAATCTAAATATCTAATAAAATATCTTTATTTAAAATCTTAATCATCCATTCTCCATCACCTTGTGTACCAATACAAGATGTGTTGTTATTGAGTTATGGGACTACTTCACTGAGTTTATTAAGTTACAAGCTATTAGGTGATAAGGCCTTGAGTTGCAAGGTATTGTTCTTATGTCATGTATCTTTATAAAAAGCTGAGAGCCAATTGTATATATGCTTCAACTTGGGGTTAATATGAATTTGGAAAGAAGCTGCTTGTAGTGCACACTATGTAAAGGGTGTAATTGCGTAAGTGCTAGTGTACAATCAACATACAAATGTAGACACAAGTGTGATTTACAGCTTTTGGGAAATACTTTTCTTTGCTTTTACTATTGCATCCTGACTTTTCACTTTCTTTCCTTCATAGCAGCATATTGCCACAGCCAACATCCAATGTTACTCTACGGGGTATTTGTCTGCTAAACATTTAGTCATCAGCAAATTGAACAATGCATATATCACATGCAGAAGTGGGGAATGACAAGTGAATCAAGACAGACAAGTCCAGAGAAACCAAAATTACCAGAGTCTTACGTGTTCTAAAGAAGTGTCAATCCAAAGCTAGGAAAATTGTCAAATCCACATGAATCTCCAATACCATTGAATAACCACTTGAAGCAATTCCAGCAGAAACTCATGCTTAAATGTTTCCCCAATCACCAGACTTGGTTCCTGATAGATTATATTCATTAGAGATAAAAAGTAAAAGAAAAGCTGCAACTTAACCAATTTATAAACACTTAAAAGTGCCACAAAAGTTTAGGGTGATTTCAATATGTAATGATTAAACCATGAAACATTGATCAGATAGGTTCAAATGTTCAAGGATATGACCAGCGCCAAAACATAGTTGTCAACTAGTATGAGACTTGTGGAAATTAAAGTAAGGTATGCTTCTGAGTGGTTAATTAACATTGTTGTAGCAGTTCCACTAGGATATGTAAGCTTATAATCCATGACCATAACCTGAAATCGAATGCATGCCCATCAGGATGAGGTAAGTACAGGTGCCAATAGACAATCATTGTTGTAAATGACATCTTAATCAAAAGTTAACAGTAAATGATGTAAGAACATAGATTGCAGTAACTAAGAAGTGACAAAACAATTTTAGGACACTAAATAAAAATAGTAATGAACCTAATCATCCAACCCAAGCCTGGGCTTTAACATCTTCAGCTCTATTACTAGGATAGTCAGGGCCAATGAATTGATATGTGTTCTCATCCAATGCAACAAGGGATGAACCAAACCGACCTGTCAACAGTCAATGAGCAAATTAGATATGTAATGGAAAATGTAATTAACACATCACTCTATAGGAAGAAACTCTTGGGAATAAGAGATTGTAAGGTAAACAGTTTATTTGAAATGAGACGTGGTATAGACACAAAATAGAACATCATGTGCTACAATATTTTCAACTCATACAAAAAACAGAATAGTGTTTTAACATCCATTATTATCTTAGTTTTTAAGCTTTAAACAATAGTGTCTTATAAGGGAATCAAAATAAAAATTCCAAAATCTCAATAACACACAGAATTTTACACTTAGATTATTCCCAAAAAAATAGGTGCTAAGAATTTCAGGTTTCATTCTAAAAATAGTGCTTGATGGACTTTGAAGACTAGCTAGAAGCTTACAGCAGCAATGGTGAATAGCATATGACCTTAACAGTTAATTCTAGTCAGAAAAGAGATAAATATCCCTGGAAAAAACAAGAGGGAGTGTAGGAAGATGTAGCTTTTATTTTCTACACAGTTACAGTTTTCAATTAAACTTAATAATGAGACCTTAATTTATATCTGAAAAGTTGGCTTTTGATAGAGCACAGTAATGTTATGTGATCCATATAGCTAGCCTCATTTAACAGGATAAGTCTGTTGTTGTTGCTGTTGTAATGAGACCTAAATTTCCTGCTGAGGAAACGTAAGGTATACTCCATTAGTGAGAGTACTGTGGGATAATTTGAATTTTGGACAACTTTCAGGAAGTTGGCAAGTGAACATTGAACTTTTCTACAAGATGAAGAGAAGTCATTATAAAGAATCTCAAATTCTCATTAGTCTTCTGAATTAAAGGGAGGCAAACTCTCACTGTCTTACTTCCTTGGTGAGTTGAGATATTTGTAAGAAAATATTAATGGCAGTATGGCACTTCAAGCATCCAAAATCCAACTCCTGTGACTCATATATCACATTAAATAGAAAGAAATACATGTTTAGCCTCAAAGATGGTGACTTTTCCAAGATTTTTGAACCCTCTAAGGTGAGATAAACAAGAATAGTCACATATAACATAATAGAGTAGGATCCTTAATTCAGTCAACATCAAGGGAAGTCTAAAATTATAATGAAACATACTTCAGACCCAACAGTACATGGAAAAAAAAAAGAAAAGAAAGGAAACAGTGAAGAGGGTTACCACTACAAGCGAGGCCACAAGAAGCAACAACACAAGTCTGAATGACGGTATTCTCCTGCCTGGTGAAGGGTTGGTGAATAATATCAACTTGGACAAGAACCCAGTCCAGGTCTTAACGAAGAAAAAGCCCAACAACCCAGTAGCGACGTTCAACGAGGAACAATCCCAGGCGTCAATTGGAGCTTGTGAGTGATGATGCAGAACAAAATACCCAGCACCACACTGAACACCAACCCTCCTATGGTGATTTGGTCCTTCCATTCTGGAATACGCTCGGATTCCGGCGACTGGGCGTTCTGAGAATCCGAAAGCAAAGGCTCCGAAATACCCACGAATGAGCTCTCAGTTCCCATGCATGAAGAAATGTTCCTCCTGTGGGTAGACGTGTCATATCGTTCCGCCCGCGGCAGGTTAAAAGCTCGATTTGACACACGAGTATGAAAATGTAAGTATGGGATTGGGTTTATGGCCGGCCAGTGAGCTTTTTTATTTTTTATTTTTTATATTTTTTATTTTTAAATTTTTTTATATAATTATTTAAATTAAAAGCAACACTTATATATTTTTGTTTATGTTTTTTTTGTTATTTTCAAATTAAAAGTTAATAAATGGATTATTTTTTAATACATTATAGATTTAGTTATTAATTATATATTAAAAGTGTTAACTTCTTAAATATAAAAAAAAATTAAAAAGTCTATATATTAAATTTTAATTAGAGAATAATATAAAAAATATATAAGTTTCGTTCTTAAATAAATACAACTAATTATCATCATAATTGATCAAAAGCTCACTAATATTTAAATTTCATAATTTATATATCACTAATTAATAAAATAATATGTATTTTTAATATTTAAAAAAAATGAGTTTTTCGGGCCAGCCCGCCACGGGCTGGGTCTAAATGATTGGGCTCAAAAAGCCCAAATTATATTTTGACACTAAAAGTTGAAGTCCAACCTGCTCTTTTTTTCAAGCTTTTTAAACTGGCCAATTAGACTTGACCCATTTTGACAACTGTAAGTGTGATTCAACCAATTTGAATTATGTGGTCAGAAGTAGTTATAGAAAAATCACGTTGTAAAATAAGCACTTCCCAAAAAAACTCCGATAAATTAGAAATGCAAATAATTTAGATCTTGAGAAAATGATGGTTATTACTTATTAGACTTCTCAAATCACAAATGAAAATTTTGCGATTTTCAATCGTAAAACTCGGTCCATACAAATTGCATATAATTTTTTTTTTTGGAAAATGGATCTTTGGTTATTTTTATTGCATAGTTATTTAATATTATTAAGTCAAATTTAAACATTGTACTAACGTGATTTTTTTTTATTTACAAAATTTGAATATGAGACTTTATTTAAATATTGTGTTTCTTATCACTTAATCAATGGCTATTGTGTAATTAGTACTATTATATGTATTTTTAGTATTATACAATTTTAGTTATTCCTTATAATAATTACTCCTTCCAATTTATATTAGATGTTTTGAGAGATTTTTCTTGATTCATAATATAAGGTATCATGTAATGATTTGTCATTTTATCCCTAATTTATTATATTATTAGCATTGTAATATGTTATATATTTAATGAAAAGAATGAAATTAATATAGTATAGGAAATTTTAGCTTTTTTTTCGAAAGTTCAATATATAATAAAAGTTTCTTAATATGCATAAAAGTAATTCTAATATCTTATAATATGAATAGAAAGGAGTACATAATTTTGATTTCAAATTAGACCTTAATTTATATGCAAAAATTACTTTTCCTATATAAAATATATATATATATAATAATGATATCAATAATCAAATTTTTTATAAGGTTAGCACCAAAATATTCCCAACTCAACTGATAAGATAAAAATAAATCCCTTTAAAACATAAATATTACCAAAGTGATACCCCTCTTACAATACTCAAATTTAATATAAGCACAATTAATATTTTTTGAAGAAACCCCTAAACTCAATTTTATCAGCGTGATGTGCTGTCTTCGGCGACTAAATCGTACCCACTATCGATTCTCCCCATACGAGAAATATGACAATCAAATTTAACAGAAATCTGATTAACTATGGTAGAGATCTTACGATGAAAGGCTGGAATACGGGTTTGATAAAAGGGTAGTGATAACGCATTACCCTTTTGTGCCTGCATTTTGGATAGATTTTCCAGTCTTTTATTCCAAAAAAAAAATATGATTTATTATTTACTGCACAAAACAGTGGAACACACTTTGGGGCAAAAATTCCCTTTAATTGGCGCTAAACGCGCCTCGCACCTTGGTTTTTTCAACCTTGGGGAGTCATAAGGATGAAAACGATCAAATCGAAGCAACACAGTCCAATACACTTACAACCTTGACTATGATAATAACAAAAAAAGATAGTTCTTTCACCAACTAATATTTTCAACACCCTATAACCTTGATCACAAACACAAGTTCAACACAAGTGCTGTGGCCAAACATATGCAAGAACAACATTTACCCTTAATTCAACATGCGGAAAATTTTGATCACACTCACATGAAAGTCCCCTCCTGAAACTCCCAAGCATGTAATCATCCAGCACTATATGCCTAGCTAGAATTTAAAATCTCAGCCTTCAAGGACAATTGCTACCAAATTTGTCCAAGGACCCAACATCTGAGTTAAAGTATTGTCCAAGGACCCATCATGTGAGTTCAAGCATAACTACATTACTTTCACATCTCTCTCATTATTCTGAGGATTGAGCTCTTCATCATCATAATATTCCTCAAAATATTCCTCTTCACTATCCTCCTCGTCATCATAATAATACTCCATGTCATCATCATTGTCATCATTGTCATTCTTCCCATATTGTAGAAGATATGGGGAGTCTCCGGACTGCTGACCTCTTAGCTTCTCTTGAATTCGATCCCTGATAGCTGTTCCCTGAAATAGACCCCACGGTAAAATACAAGACAAATGTTAAGAAGTTAACCAGTGATGCGTTTGCATATCGAGAGTTAAATACTTTTATCTGCACAAATTAACTCACCATCTTATGGCAACCTTCTTCAAACATCTCCAAAAATCCAGCAACCCAACGATCAGCATTTTCCACCCATTCATTTCGGTGCACACGGGCAGTCTTTGCAACAATTTGAAACTAGAATACCAACAAAGGAATATATATTTATTACATCCATGAAAACAACCATCCTAAACTTTAAATATGTATTAACACCGGAAAATTGTGATGTCCATATCAACGCGATTATTGCTTCATTATGATGTGTCAGGAAATATCTCCATGAAAGGTTGCAGTATCTATAGTATCTACAATGCTATGGAAAAGCAGAAACCTCAGCTGGGTCACAATCTCTCAGAGAACGAAGAATGGGCTACAATTTATCATTACTGCTACGTCTTATCCAAGTCTACATTATAAAAAATTCATTCTCCACCTTGAAGTAGGTTCCCCCACTTCTATAGCCACTGAAAATGATTAAAAAAAAAAATCAGATGACAAAACCATATGTACCAACTCATTTTAACTGATTTAACCAATGACCCTAACAGATGTTTACATAACATCTACAAAAAAATCTAACTGGAGTACATAAGACCTCATATGATCTAAGACTTCTCACTAGATTACATGCGTATCTGTCAAAGTCCAAGGCTTGGCCACAGCACAAGCATTCCCTATTTTGCGGTTCTGCCTCGTCTTTCTTTATCCCTTTTTCCACTGATCACATCACAAGAATTCCCTAGTTGGCCTAGTCCAACTGGTGGCTTTAATAACTTTCCTTAAATTTCAGCAAGAAACAATGGAGAAACCTCTAGACTCCTGAGAACCATTAGCGGTATTTTTCACCGATGCGATAGAATAAACATTATCCTGATCACTACTGGTACTAGATGATTGGAATCCCTTCTGGCAAAGAGAAACAAATTGTTGCTTCTCAGACCAACCAGGTGGCTGCGATGAGGAACACCCTGGCTTTTTTGGAAAGCCAAACATTCCATGGAAACCAAAACTCAGTGGGTCTTGCACGAGTTGCACTTTGCTTACTCCAAGTGGTAGTTTTCAGGAGTCCAGAGACTTCTACATGTTGGTTTCTTGCTGAATTTAAGGAAAGTTAATGATATCACTGCTTTGACTAAGCTAACTAGTTTGAAGCGATGATATCTCCGCCTTCACTGAAACTAGGGGACAAAGGTTGGGGAAGAGCTTCACCGCAGCCACAACCATCGACAAAATCCATTAAATTGTGTTCGATTCCCTCTAGATTCTAAACTTTTCTGATTTGGAAAGCTGCATGTTAGACTTAGAGCCAGTAGCAATCAGGATTTTGGCCCAAAAAAAGAATAGCAATCAGGATAATATTTCCATAGAGATAATTGCTCTTATCACTAAAAAAAGTACCCCTAATATCAGAAAAGTTTAGAAGTTAGAGGGAATCAACCCTAGTTTCAAAGATTTCAATGTCGATGTTTATGGCTGCTGTGCAACTCCTCCCCAACCTTCATCCCCTAGTTTCAGTTAAGGCGGAGATATCATTGCTTATAACTAGTTAGCTTAGTCAAAGCGGTGATATCATTAACTTTCCTTAAATTCAGCAAGAAACCAACATGGAGAAGCCTCTGGACTCTTGAAAACTACCACTTAGAATAAGCAAAGTGCAACTCGTGCATGACCCACTGAGTTTTGATTTCCATGGAATGTTTGGCTTCCCAAAATAGCCAGGGTGTTCCTCATCCCAACCACTTGGTTGGTCTGAGAAGCAACAATTTGTTTCTCTTTGCCTAAGGGATTCTAGCCATCCAAAACCAGCAGCGATCAGGACAATGTTTCATCTATTCTATGTTAGAATTAATAAGAATGAAGTAAGTGGGGTTTTGTTCTAGGAAAAGAAAAACGGCATGCATCTATCAATTGAAGAGGCATCAATTGACACCACTTTCAGATAGAGCTAGGAATGTAGGTTGGGCCTAATGAGTCAGCCCACTTAACCCACCAAAAAGGTGGATTGAATTGCAAAAATTACAACCCATCTTGAACAGGGACAATTTTGACCAGACTTACAGATTAAGTGGGCTGACACACTTAACCCACAGTTTAGCCCCTTTTTTCATAACAAAAATTTAAATTTATTTCATTTACATATAATTAATACTAATAATGACTTATGTCTTCGTTTTATTATTTGCTATAAATGGAGATGATGATGATAATTCAACTTCCAAAGTTGATACGTTATATAAGCAAGATCTAATATTGTTATTGATGAAGAAGATGAATGAAATACTTTAGTTTTGTGTTTGTGGATTTGTATTAATTTATTTAAGTTATGAATTTGATTATGTCTCTTCTCTGATTCAATTATGTCATGTTTTGAGGTTAGATATAGTTAACTGCACTTTTTAAATTTGTACCAGTTTATTTAAAAAAAATTATGGTGAGTTATATGGGTTGATTTACATGGGACTTGAGGCCCACATTAAACTTATGAGACTTTTATGTGGATGTGGGGTTTATTAAGACCTTGGGCCCACCAACTTAATCAGCTGACTTTCAAAGTGTGCATCTCCCAAAGCTTTTATTAATTGGTATAAAAGCCATCCACCTCATCCCAGTTACAATCATGTGGCATAAGTGGCAATGCTGGTATTGCAGTGTTAGCCCAAGGCAAGAAAGCTAGCCGAATATTGGCCTAGGTGGGTGTCAAGGCTGTGGAAGTGTGGTAAAATGTTTAGACCAAATTCCAAGGGAAGGGATTTTAGTCCCACCTTGTAAGTATGGGATTCTAATTTGGGGTTTCTAGGGACTCAGAGCTCTCCAACCTCAAGGGCTAGAATTTCCGCTGTGATTCTCTCAAATGTTCCTATCATGATCCTTCAACGAAATTTTTTATTGAAGGAATCTGTGCGCTTAAGAAATCAAATAGAATGGATTCTCAAAACTTCACACCCAACTCTATTTTCACCAAAATCTTGCAGAGGAAAGTGATCATAACCTAGATTATCCTCATAAGGTCTGTCTATAATGTGTGGAAGTATCTATAATCTATGATGGTTACCGTCCTAATCAGCCATTCATAAAAATAATTATTATCAACTTATTTTGCTGGTGATAGCCTTATTTCTAGAAAAATAAACCAAGTAATGAAGGCTGTTGAAATGGAGAAAAAGATGCAAAAGGAGAATATAAATCTACAATAGAAAGTATAAGAGAAAAATTACATAGAAATAGATCATTTAGTGGGAATATCTCTTAATTAATTGAGATTTCATAATGATTTTACATAAATTTTAATCGTCAGATATACACAAAACTAATGGCATACAATTGGGAAAGAACTTTTCCCTAACATTCTAAAGAATTCGTCCCTCATGTATATGTTAAAAATTATTTGGTATAAAAAATTTCCACATCTTTAGTTTCATATAAATTAATGCATGAAAGTTAAGACAATTGTATCATCATAAAAAATAAATACTGAATTATTTTACAAATATGACATACATATATACTAAAATTTTGGAAGCCTAACATATAATTAGTGAACAGAGGCATTGTGATGTCCTAGTCAACCTAGGCAACAAGGTTTGAATCTTGCATCCCTTTTGCCATATATGGTGAGGAAAACCAAAAGGTTATCCAAATAACAAAAACCAATGGGTTTTACAAATTATGATTGTAAGGAATAAGAAAAAATTGTCAAGAATAAAGGAACTACTGGTATGGCAAAAAACCATAACTAGGAGTTAAATAATACATGTTGTTATTGAAAGCATAGATAACTTTTTCTTATGGTAAATACCAAACACAAACTTTGCAGGATCGCTTCTCATCTACAGTTAAAAAGCACATATAATTAAAAGCATGTATTATGTTAACTGTTATCTTCTAGGATAACTATTCTGTGCAATTTTACCGTACTTCAAAATTGTTATGAAGAGGAATATATAGAAGATAAATGAATTAGAAAAAGGCAAATCACTGGGAGGAATACGTTGCAGAAGATACCCAATGATTGGAACAGACCTATTGTTGCAAAAGAGAATATTCTGGTAAAGCAGAAAGCAACTACCTAGCATCAGCATAGTGATAACAAGTCATCCTACCACTACACTTGCTAATATCAGACTGTAATGCACAATGACAAGGAGTGAAATTCTTAAAATACATGAGAAGTTATGAGCAAGTTCTCACCTGCAACTAAGCTTAGGATGTCAACAAAAATAATTACACTATTCTATGAAAATTCAGTATCTGATCTCTCAAAGCATGAAGCAACTTCAAAATTCTTCACAAATTTTCAACAGCAAACTCAAGGTTGATTATTACAGTTACAAGAGCAAGCAACAATGCCATTACATATACAGGTTTACAAACAAAAACAGGGACAGAAGAACTCCAGTATCCCATCATATTCATGCTAACTTTTGAGTCATTATTTATTCTTCCAATGAAACTCCTCAAACTACTATCCAAGGCATTATCAACTCCCACTTACCACTGATAAAAGATGTTCCTTTTTATCCTCAATCCCCCCATCCCTTGTAATTCAGATTACCTTGCCTGTGCACTAAGTGTTACTACAAATTAGTTAATTGGATTAGATGGTGTAACAGTAGTCATACCTTTTCACCAACTTTTTCTTGTTGTTCTTTCACTTTCTCCTGTAAAGTTTTCAACCTCCTATTCACCCTTAGTCGTTTTTCCTGTGTAAATTAACATGATCACAAGAAATGAGTCCCTTCAGAAAGGGAAGACAAGATTGATGTCAATAAGGAAAAAAAAATTCAGTTTACTAGATCTCATATTTAAATCTAAATTATAATAAAAAAAAATAATTATGCCAAAGTCATGCCTTCACATAGCTGACACCAAGTTCTTTCCTTGAGTATCCACGATCCAAGTTCCGCAAAACATATTGGTTGTAATCTTTAACAATCCTCATTATAAGGTCTGATGTAGATATTCCTTCAGTCCTCTTAGTTTCCTTGAATTTGCCAACGGCTTTAACCTACATAAAAATTTCATGGCATGATTCATTTGACAGGAGAACATGACAATAAAATAAAATGGCAAGCCGAAAGTAAATACTCTCTACATACAAATTCATAAACATCTTTCCCAGCCCCACTTGCGTCAGCATAACTGTTGAAATTCATTGACAAGGGCATAAGTTAATAACAATGAAGTTAAAATGCTTCAACATAAGTTAAAATCAGCATATGCATATTAGGTTTTTTTGAAAAAAATAATATAATAAATGCATTATAAAGTCAATGTCAATGAAGCCAAATAATTGGATGTACAAGCTGAGAGAAATGTTATGGAATTCTTACGGAAGAGAGTCATGAGCCACATAGTCAATGTTGTGCTTGTCAAGAAACTCTTGCGAAATAACCCAAGGTGCATCAGGAATGACTTCGTCCACCCACCTGCTCTCAATATCTATCATTAATTCCCTCAATTTACTATGAACTACACTTTCTTATTACACATCAAGAGCAACAAAACTGAAAGCAGAATACAATACCAGCAGCAAACACATTTTCAAAAGAGAACTTCATTCAAATATCCACTTATAATAATGCTAAAACCAACAGTATACAGAAAATACAACAGAAGCAGAAAATATCATACTTGCAGTGCCGCAGGGATTCATATCGTTCAGCCTCTGTCATAACAGTTTTCCCTTTGTATTTGTGAGTGACTTCATCACCGCAACATCCAACAAGCAAGTAGGTATTTGGAAATCTAAGATTTGCAAATTGATACATTAAGAAAAGTGCTTTTAGGATGGCCCTTGAAATTAACAATGCAACAAGATTACCAAAATAGGAATGCATAAGAAAAGGGAAACGTCAAAAACATAATGCCAAAAACAGAAACCTACTCCATCAGCTGCAAAACAAAGTCAGAAATGAATCACCAATTATCTTGACCCAAATGCAATAGAAAGTAACAAAAAACAGATTGAACAAATTAGAGCCTGACATTCAACATAGTATAACGTCAACGGTTCCAGTTTGACAGTGAGGACATAAAACGGGGATGAAATCAATGTTAAAATCATAAAACTGATGGCATAGTTCTAAAAAATAACTATAGCTTTTGATATATAAGTAATAACAAACCCAAAAAAATGGTAACGCCAGAGTGTGCATATAATAAAAGTGACCCACAACGGTACATAGATCAAAACCGAAGCAATGGAATTGCGAAAGAAAGCATATCAGAAGAGAAACATTAAAAATATAACGCCAAACAATCTTGACCACGATTGCAACAGAAAGTAAGTGGGACCGAAGATTAGACTAATTAGAGCTCAACATTCCGTATAAGACATATAGCATAGCAGCAATCAAATTGATGTTGAAATCAAAGCAAACAGATGGCATAATTCGAACAAGTAACAATAAGCTCTGATATACAGATATTAATACACCGAAAAAGAATTGCAAAAGTGCAGTAAAAAGATCAAAACAGAAGTGAGGAAGTGCAGAAGTGGGACCTAAGATTAGACGAATTAGAGCTCAACATACAGTACATTAGATATAAAAGGAATCAAATTGATGCTGAAATCAAAGCAAGAGATGGTATAATTGGAACAAGTGACAATAACCTGTGATATATGGACAATAATACACCCAAAAGGAATGGTAAACGTGCAGTAAGCAGATCACAACAGAAGTGATGAATTGCAGAAGAAGCAAAGGGTGGGCATACGCTTTCTTGGCTTGCTCAAGAGAGCGAGCGTGGCCGAAGTGGAAGAGATCGTAGATCCCATCAGCATAGACTCGAACAGGACGATCTTGAGGAGGAGGCTGAAGCTGAGGCTGATTGGAGTTGTTGGAATGGGCAGCGTTGTTGTTATGGTTGGGAGTTGCGTCTGCCATAGGAATTGGAATATCACTACTATTCTTCCCTTCCAACTTCTTCGCTTCTTCTTTGCTTGATATTTATGCTTATGAGTTATTATAATATAATATGATATGACTTCCCGTTGTTTCTAGGCCGCTCTCCACGCGAGCCGACTGGGCGTCATTTCCGCGTCTTCTTAACTTTTATTTCCCCATAAAATTTGATGGTCACCACATTGACATTAAGTGGACCCCTGCAGTTTATGATTTCTTTATTGTTTTTTATTTTTTGAGTTGCAATTTGTAAAAAGAAAAAAACTATCCTATAAATATTAGCAAAGCGGTTGAAATTAATTAAATATAATTAATTTATATGGTATTTTTAATTTTTTTAAAATTACTTATATATCAAAGTAAAAGTGATGGAGAAGGGAAGGCCGCTGCTGGAAATAGCAGAAGCCTGAAAATCAAAGTAAAATTAGAAGGAAATAAGAGTGAAGGAGAGAAGTTGAGAAGAGTGGTGACTGCACTTGAATGAGAATGAACGATGTATGTGTCGGCTGCCCAAGAGGAAGAAAATAAAGGAATAAAGGTGTTGACTGAAGATATAAGAAAATGCTAGGGTTAGTTTTATTATTTTTTATTTCTTTTCTATTTTTTTTTAGGCAAAGAAGTAATAAAAATGCTACATAATCCTAATAAAATGATCAAAATATCCTTAAATCTTCTACCTAAAAAGGTGAAATCAAAATAGATTAGGTAATAAAAATAATTAGCAATAAAGTTAGATTATATTAATCTTAAGTAACTAAATTAATTCAAGGAAACTCTAATTAAATCTCATTTTCCTTTTACTTTTAATGCTAAGTAATTTTTTACCAAACGCTTTTATATTTTAATATTTATTCTATATATTTTCATTTTGCATATCATATAACTATTTTACAAGTTACATATTTAATTATATAAATGTTATTGTTGAGATGTCATTTACAATTATGTCAATTTTAGTGTTACTTGTGTGACTTATGTTAGTAAAATATTTAATTAAAATTTTATTATTAAATTAGTTTAGTAATGACATATGGATATTAAATTATAGTAAAATAATGTACCAATTATTGCAAACAATATTTCATATAACAAGTGAATCAAACAATTTTTTTTTATTCTGAAAACATGTTTTCAAAACAATTTTCTCAAATGATTTTTTTTATTTTTCTGTTCTTAGAAGCAATTTTTAGAAAATTAATTCAAATAGATTCTTTTATTTTTTTGTTCTCAGAACTTGTTTTGGAAAACATTTCTACAAAACTATTTGGAAAATATAAAAATGGAAAGCACAATCAAACATGCCTTTATTATTTGGACTAAATTAATATACTGAACTCAGCCCAATAAGGCTACATACTTGTCCAAGAAAGCTAGATGCACTGTTTCACTAAACTTCCACTCATTCTGTTTGTTTGCAAGAATTCAAGGCACAATAGTAGTCATGGGAGCATTTTGTAGTGACATGGGATGATCTTTGATCACGATGGTCTACAATGAAGTGGCAAACCTCGCTGGCCCAACTACCTATTGTGAACACCCCATTTTGTCTGGGTATTTTACACCAAAAAAAAAACAAAAAGGAACAAAAATAAAATAAAATAAAATAAATAATAAATAATGATATATAAATGAAAACAAACAACAACAAATAATAATAATAATAATAATAAAAAGGAAGAATGAAAATAAAATAAAAATAAATAAATAAAACTAATTAAAAAACTTTAAAAAAAGGGGGGTAATTTTGGGCCCAAGATTCCACGAGCCCAATTAAGGGCTCGTGGACCTGGACCAACAAAGGGCCACGCCCTAAACAGCTAGGGCTAGCACCCAAAGAAAAGAAAAAGTAGAGAGGGAGTCAGGGAGAGCAGCCCGAGCACAAAAGACCAGAAGCAGTCACAGCTGAAGAAAAGCTGAGGCAAAGACTGAAAGAAAAATGGGACCAGAGGGGAGGAGATAGAGAAAAGGTGGAGAGCCAGAGGCACGGGGAGAGGAAGAAATAGAGGGAGCCGAGACTGAAAAGAAACAGAACAGGGGGAGCTGCAGAAATGGAGAAGGCTGCAGGAAAACTGAGAAGGGGACAAGACTGAGGAGCACAAAAAGACAAAAACAGAGGGAGACGTGCACGGTTGAAATTACAGAAAGAGCACGCATAAAGGGAGCAAAGGGAGCCAGAAGTAGCGGCGAAGACAGGAAAAGCAGCCGCTAAGATAGGAAAAAGCAAGGCAGAGAAACAAAGAGGAGACGACCATGTGATCGGGAACTCTATAAAAACTGAGAGGAGCAACCGCGAGAGGGGGAGAGAACTCGGGCAGCGTGGCAACAGAGAAGGAGAACTCGGGAGGAGCAAATCCAGAGGACTGGAACTGGTCCAAAGCCAGCCGTTAACTAGAGCATCGCCGGTCACTGTGTTGGTCACGGTCAGTCTTTCTTTTTCCTAGTGCCTTCAACGGTGTTTAATTCTTTTCCCTCCTTAGATTCAACATCAGGTATGTTTTTGCAATCTATGTGCACTATGGGATTTTATTGAATTTTAAGATGACTTCGGTGATTTTAGATCGCCATGGATTGGAACAAATTCTGTGTTGCTCTGGAGTTATTGTCGTAATTGTTGTTTTGGTGGTTTCTTGTTATGCCTTCGTTGAAATGATTGGTTGCGTAGAGTTGTCCACTTTTTCATTCAGTCTTTCTAATTAGTCATTCACAATTTCTTAAATATATTGCCCCAAGTTTACACCTTAATGGTTGTGCTTTGAACGCTGGGCTTAAGTCTTGTAGGAACAGATGGGGTGTGTATGGTGAGAAGGTATGAACTAACATTGCCAGATCTCAGGAAACTCTGTTGGAGCCCATGCAATGGTATTTTTGTATAAATTTCTGATGAATCGAGCACAGCTGAATTTTCTTTAGAACCCAATTGGGTGTTGCCACCATGTCGGTGTAGAAAATAGAAACTGTGATTAGTGTGTGAGGTCTAATATGGCTAAATTGAATTTGTACATAGTTCTTGCCTTGGTTGGCACTAGGCCAGTGTCCGGGAATTTTGCGTTCTTTCAAATTGCTAGTGCTTGGTTTTGCTGATAAAATTGTGTGCCAGATATCATTGTACTATTTGATGTGTCTATAACTCTTTGCCATGCTTGGGAATCGGGGGTTTAAGTTGATTAGTGTATAACTATGTCACGTAAGGTTTTTGAAGCTAGCAGGCACTAAAATTTATCATGTTGTTGCATGCAACTGCGAATTCACGCAGATATATCAATTGGTTGGGTAACTAATTATTAAATAATAACCTATATATATATATATGTAGTCCTACTTTTAAAACCAATGTGTTTTCCAATTTTTTTTTATCTCTAGTTAAAAGTGACAATAATACAGTTGCAACGAAAAGTGGCTGAATAATTATTTATAAAATGGTTTCAAGGCAACATCTAATGGTATGGTGTTTTTGAATACTAAGCAAAAATAATTTGTGATTGCTTGTCTTAAGAAGAATTGCGTAATAATAAATGACTGGCTCAATAATTACACCACGTGAGTTTTCGGGGCTCACACAGGTATTTGAGTTTACTGTTATATTTCAAAAATAAATTATAAGCTCTTCCAATTTTCTTTAAAAATGTGTAATAGGATTGTCATTTGGAAATCGAATAATAATAGCATTTTTAGAATTATCGCTTTAAAATAAAATATTTATACTGTGAGGTTTAGAACCTTTGCAGGCATTTAAGGGACCGATCTATTGGGCACAACCGCGAGTTTGTAACAGGTAGATCGGTTTTCATTTTCTATTAAAAGAAAAATTCCCAAAAGTACAAAAATACATCATTTAAAAAAATTTTTTTAAGAAAAATTAAAAATGAAAAAGATTTTCAAACAAAACAAAATGAGAGCTAGCAAATGGAATTAAATTATCTTTTTGCAAATTAAAAACACACCAACCCAATTCCAAAAAATTGTTTTATTTGCAAAATGTTAAATTATTTTCAATTAACTTTCTCTCATCACACAAATTTTATAATAAAAATACCCACCAACAGACACGCATTTTTAGTTCCGAACTACGTGGACTTTGATCCCCATCACAGGATACGTAGGCCCAGGCTCTGATCTTGGGTCAAGTCCGCCTTTGTAAATAAATAAATATTTTCTAATTTATTTTCCTAATTCATTTTCCTCATTTTTTCTTAAATCTCCTCAATTTCTAATGTAATTTATTTTCTTTATTTTGTTTTCCAAATTTATCAAATTTTCCTAATTTCTTCTCTACCATTGTTCTTGCATGTGAATGATAAAAGGAAGACCAAAATACTTTTAAAGCTATATTAATTTGCACAATCAACGTAAGGTAACCGTTCCAAGGAACGAGTGCTGTGGGATGCCTAACACTTTCCCTACGCACAATCGACTTCTGAATCCAATTCTGATTACATAGACCACCCTTTTCCTCTCCAATTTGGTTTTCCAAAATTTTCCTCAAAATTTTGGTTGTGACTCCTCACAAATCGATTTTTGCTCGAAGACCAGATTTGTTCTCTTTTTTCCTTCCGTCGCATTTTTCTGGGTGCGATACCTATAAATAGAAGCAAGGCTTAATTGTGACACACACATCAACATCTTACACAAACCAGACACAAATAGCAAAAGCACTAGTAGCATATCACCATATTTCTAGAACTACACCAAAAGTCACATTGCTTTGACAAACTCCAATCCCCCAACACCATTGTATCTTGCTTTGGCAACTTTATTTTTATTTGTTTTGTTATAATCCTCATTCAAATCCCTTATATCTGAATATACTTAGACTCACACGATATCGAGACCTAGGTTATCCTTATCATTCTCTTATTTATTTTGCATTGACATGTATCTTGCATACTCTTTCTACTTTAATTAATGTCATATTTCTTTATATTCGGAGAAATTGTGATAAATAACCCCAGGTTCTCACACGTTTGATTAAAATGTCAAATTTTACATTATTTCCACTATTTTCCTTATTTGATGATCAATTCTTCTAGCACACCTGTTAACAATTATTTTGCCATTTTGTGATCTAGATTTCTTAAAGAAAATTTATTGAAAGTGTAGTTTCCTATAAATTTAATAAAATATAATGATGATATTAATTGATTAAATTGATATCACATCAATAAATAATAAACAAATAGTAATAACTTATCTTAATTTTATAAAGTATAATTATGACTTCGTCAATTTAAAAGAAATAACATGATACCAAAAAGTTGACAAGTATGTATGTGTGCGTGTGTGCGTATGCCCAAGTGCATTCCTATGTTTTATAACTCTTTTATTACATTTGATACAACAGATCCTTCATACACAATGTGATTTGTAATATCCATAATATAAATAGTAATTTAAATACCAATTTTAGTGTTAATTTACAAATGACAATTTAAGTACCTAGTTTAGTTGCTCAAGACGGAAAGAATGAATTTGATATTCACTAATAATGCAAACATCAAATACTAATATATGTCATCACTATCAATGACATTGACTTCTGCATGATACACATTAATATTATACTAGTCAAATTTCCAAGGTGATGACCTTCAAGGGGCCTTCATAAAGTTTCTATTTGTATTTATTGCAAGTAAGCATCTAAAAAAATCTTAAATAGACTTTCCTAAAAAGAAAAAACCAAACCTTTGATAGAGATTATTGGTATTCACTATCAGATTCTCCACCAAAAATATAACAAGTGAATAAAATCATGGCAAAGCCATTGGGCAAATAAATACAGGAGAAAACAGACTTCAAATTTGATTGGTGCTAATAAAATCAAAATAGATACACATAAAATATAAAATGTATGTTTGGGCTTTGTGGTTTTCTATTTTAGTTCAATAAGGTTCTAATACCAATATTAAAAGTTTGATACCATATATTGATAACAAAAAACCTAATTGACAGTTGATCATTGTGATTTCTATTTTTCTCAATTCTATATTTTGAATATTTTGCAAAGACAATTAGCTTCATGTAATAGAAGGTATATCTACATCATTTAAAATAAGTTTTCTTAGATAAGTCATGTTTAGAATAATATTTTTTCCATTGTAAATGGTTTGAGTCTTATAGGACATGTTTGGATTAGGTTATCCATAAGTGATTATAAGAATAAGTGATTATTTATAAGTAATTATCAAAATAAGTGATTATGTAAAAAGTGATTTATGTTTGGATATGTTAAACTCAAAAGTGATTTTCCATAATTGATTATGTTTGGATAAATTTGATCAAAATCACTTTTGGATGGATAATGAATTGAAATGTCTGAAATGCCCCTAATTCTTAAAATACTAGTTTTTTTTATAATATTATGTAAGTGGATAAAATTTTAATATTTTTGTAAGTGAAATTCCAATTTATAAATAATATGAAAATATCACGTAACTAATTGTTGTGTACATGTTAAATTAAAAATTAAAAATACTAAAGTTTAATGTAAAAAAATAATTATACATAACTAATTGTCTTGTAAAGATTGAACAATTTTATCTCTAATTGAATCACGAATATAATCAATTTCTCTTGAGGATGCCATAGTTGAACTGTCGGATGAGGGTTGACGCTCATCATCATGATTATCATCTTCATGCTCAACTACATATTCAGTTTCAAATCGTAAGAATTCAGAATCTATTTGAGAATTCCTTATAATGAAGTTGTGTATAGCCATTGTTACACATACTATCTGAACTTGTGTTTGAAATTTGTAGCTAGGCATTTGATGTAAAATTGGAAATCTGTTCTTCCAAACTCCAAAAGACCTTTCTATTGTGCATCTCAAACTTGAATGGTAATAATTGAATCGTTCATTATTGTTTGCATATCCAGATGAACACCGAAAATCTGGAATGTGGTAGCGTTCACGTTTATATGGACCAAGATATCCCATTGGTATTAGATAACCAGCATCCACCAAATAATATTTATCTAATATTCAATAAAAGTATTGTCAAGCATTTGTAATGGCAACTCAAATAATAGATAAAGGTATAAACAAGAAACATACCGGCAGGTGGGTGTGGAGAATTCATGGAAGTCGTTGTGACGGCATTGTCAAAAACACGAGCATCGTGTGCGGTGCCTTCCCATCCAACTAATACAAAAGTAAAGCACATGTCCCAATCACATACAGCCATTACATTTTGTGTTGGATATCCTTTTCTTCCAATAAATGTCGGTTGTTCATTAGGACTAACAACACATGGGATATGAGTACCATCAATAGCTCTTATAGCATTCTTGAAAAATGGCCAATATTGCTTATCATGTCGTATTTTGTCTAGTACACCATGAAATCTATTATCTTTCGGCTTAATATATTTCATTGATATATTTCATTGAAATCTCTCTTGTAGCATCCTATTTCCCACCCCATGCCCAATCGTGGTAAAAAAAATTGCAAGCATTTCTTGTACCCCTATTCTCCTAGTTCCATTTAACCCATGTTCTTCGACTAACTCATTGCAAAGTTGAAAAAATATATCCTTTTCCATACGAAACATCTCATAATAATGAATAGGATGACCTTGTAAAATTTCTTTAACCCACAAATGACCGACATACTCACTAGTTCTTTGGGGCTCCTTACATAAATATTTTACCTCATACAACCCAACTAATACAGTGACATTTGCAACTTCATTAAAATCATCTTCAAATAAGTTTGAGTCCCCCATTTAATTCTTCAAACCTGTAAGATGAAAAATGAAAGTAAAAATTTTAAAAACATCATTCTCGTTATAATTCTTTGTAAAAAAAAGTGCTACACAAAATTATACTTCAATTTAAAGTAGGCAAATATCTAAGTCATATTTATAGCAAAGTTAATATAAGTCACAACAAGCAATCTAAGGTAACAAAGTCAAACATCCTAAATTAGCAAATCTACAAGTCACATTTAAAACTAAAGTTCAACATCCTAAATTTTAGAAGTAGCAAGCTTCAACCATGACAATAATCTTTCCTCATCATGTCTTAAATGTACAAAGATGTCCCTTTTGGTGGGGTCTGAAAGAACTTCACAGTATTTGGAATACCAGTCAATATTAATATGGATAGCTTCTATTGCCCTTAATTCAGCCATAACTTCACCCATAGATGTTGCAGCCTTTTGTTTTCCTCGCGACTCCTGTGCGTCAGCAATCCTACTAATCGCATCAACTATCTGCCCAGTATTTGTGGATTTTTTATTTTTTCTTGCCTTCTGAAGGTCCCACCTTCTTTCTTTTGCCAATGCTTCTTTCACTGGAGTACCCCTGGGTAGTGTTCAAGTTCATATCCCACAGCTCAACACTCACTCCAGCACTTTGTGCAGTAGTATTATTACCAAGATCTTCCTCACTATCTCCTGATCCTTCCTCAGGTCTACACATGGACGGTAGACATCATCATTCAGCTCAACATCATCAGGTAATGTCCTAGTTGAGGGTGTCCATGCATCCACCCCGGTTTCCACCATACTTTTAAATATAATTGTTAATTCATCTGCAAATTGAAGTCCTTTGTGTCTAAATTTCTTATACGCTGGATTTTCCTGCATATGTACTGTAATTAGTATGATATATTACACGAAGGTTTAATAAACTAAGCATATTATAACATCAAATAAATTAAACAACATACTAATATCTTTTTCTCCCACCATGAATCAGATGCATCAATAGTATGTTGCCCAGGAAGCCACCCTACACCAGACTCTTGCTCAAGCATCTTACACCATAAAGTCCAATCTTTTCTAAGGACATCTAATCTATTCTTAAGTTGTCCCTTATTATAGTTCCTACCAGTCTTTTTCTTAAACCCATCTATTACAGCTTTCCATCCAGTTTTATTAAGACTAGTGCCCTACCGCTGCCCTTTTCAAATTTGTTCCAGGCATAGATTGATCAAAATCTCAGTTATGTTCATGTCCCAATTTGCTTTCACCTTGTCTTGACTCATGACTCCCTAAACATAATATGATCAAATTGTAGCTTGTGCATGCATGTCAGCAAATTGTCATCCCAAGTTTGAGTGTATAAAATATAAGGAAATTTTGAACCAATTCAGAATAATAACAGTTGCTAATTTCCCAATTATAAAATATAAGGAACTTTTGAACCAGTTTATAACATGAACAATGACAGTTGTTAAGAATATCTATAAAATTTAAAAATACCAATTATGATACTAAAAGCCTAGGCACAATTTTCTCAATATACATGGATATGTTTTAGCTGTGTATCTCAACTCAAATATTACATAACTTTTTTCTTAACCAAAAATTCTTCCAAATTTTTGCCAAGATGAACAACAAATTAGTAGTATCTACCACCCTCCCCCCTTCCTTGTTTCTCTCTCTCTCTTTTACATCATTATTAGTGGCACTAATATTCTTGCAACAAGTTTATTATGGTAGAGATAATTCAATCTTCATGAAACCAAGCACTAATATTATTTGAAAGCACATTATTAAGCTTGTTTAACTATATCTTCCAATACAATTATTTAAAGAAAAAAAGCAAGATGTTACACATTTTCCTTCTGTTACAATATGTTGACGTTTGCCATATTGAAATCCAATTATGTTAAGCTCCCATCCATTGAAAGCTTCTAATGAAAAACATAACAGACATCATCCTATATTGCACCATGAACTATTTCTTTCTTTTTTAAAAATTTGCTAAGTGAAAGATTATAAATACAATTCTTTTGATCTCATTAAGATGGGGTTCTAGTCTTTCACCATATCTTTTTCATTGACTTCTTTTGCCCCTTTTTCTTGTCCTGTTAGTCGTGTCCCAATTGTAGTAAGGTATTCAAAATGCTAGAGAAACATTTTGCATAGAGAAAATTGAACAAATATAAAACCCAATTTGCATATAGAAACATTGCCAAGAGCAGAGTATGAGTATGAAGCAGAACTGGAACACGTCGTGGGAGAGAGAGGTACCGAAGGAATATGCACAGCCACAAATGTAGAAGACCAATGACCACGGAACCCACAACCACAGAGGAACATGCACAACCACTGAGGATGACGGATCTGCAAAGCCGGCTATGGTGGAGTGCGAGGTTAGATCATGGAATGAAGCAGCATATGGAGCACCCATGATGCACAAATCGAAGTCAAAATAAACAGATCAAGCACTAGAAGAATAGTAGACTTACCTTATGTGCTAGACACAAAAATCAAACAGACGTATGATGACACTGACGATAATGGCAACGGGAAGGAGGTAATGACTCTCTCAGACAAACAACAAAACCGCAAATCAATCTTCATCCACTAAAATATATCTTCAAGCCAAGTCGATGGAAGTCCATTATTCAGCAAGCAAGATCGAAGAGGAGACGGGATGATGAGAAACAGAGGAGAAGGCAGCGAAGGTTGCGAAGAATCTAAACCATGGGTCTACGTTGGGTTGAAAATGAGCAAGAGAGAACCAGAGGTTTTTTTAACTTTTTACAGGACGCGTGGGTGTGGTCTGGACGCTTGGGTGTTTTGGTCTGGACAATAATTGCTCATCAGTAAATGCTTCAACTGTCATATTTTCCCTCATAATCACGATTGAAAAGCAGGTCCCTGGAGCTTATAAGATAAGTGCTTAAATAATAAAAAAGTGATTATTGAACAATGCTTAAATGTTTGGATTCAGGAACTAATAAGTGATTATATATCAATCAGCACTTATTTTTTTATATCCAAACAAGCACATAACACCTTAAATTTCTAATTAAAGATTCACAAGTATTTAATTTAATGATCAAAAACTAGTATTTATCAGTTTGAATTTCATGAGAAATATTATTTTTATCAAACTCAAGTGTAAGCCTAAAATTTCAAATTCAATTGAGTTATGAGCCTTTCTACCAAAATTTTAATAACATAACCGTTATAACCCAATGGTATCCAAACAAAAAATTGTTTTAAACTTTTAAATCTTAGCATTTCTAGTAATAAACACCATATAAAATAATCAAATGAATATTCTCATGACAAAACCCAAGTTTGATAAAATACACTAGAGACTTAAATCTTTCTAAGCCCATAATTCTAATCCATTCAAAATCCTAAGGAAATAGACAATAAGAATGACAATTTAGGATTCAATACTCTCCTAGCTATAATTTCAATAAACATATAATCTATATTTAATCATCCCAGTAATTAATGGAAACATTCCTGAGACACCTATTATATACTTGGCAATTTCATAAACCTGATACATATGCCCAGGGTAAGAAAAAAATGTACCAAGTAACTACCACTTTTATTCCCATAGGAGATAGGTAGAAGTGTATCACTCTGGTTGCCTTCCCTTGCTAAAGTTAAGTTATTACCTAGAAAATATAAACCATATGGGTGAGATGATAATATTAGTAACTAAAGGCAAAAATTATAAATCAATCTATTAATAAGTTAAATATAAAATAATTAAAAATTTTAGTTTGAATCCTTACATCTATTTAGATTTTTGATCATCTAGTATTAGCAATGCAACCACAAAGTTAGCATGCCTAGGCCTTAACTGGAGCCCATCATCTAAATGCCATAGTCAACACACTGGTAAGATGTATACTTGCAAAATATCTACATGTGCACTTGATAGTCAATATGTAATCAAAATCATCAATAGCAAGATGAAATATGATCATATACTTTTCATGCTACAATCAACCCTCTTGAGGGTGCACAAACTCCAGAGAAATATCAATTATAGATTTAACAATCACACATTGACAAGATGGCTAACACATACCTGTGAGGTACACATACCATCAAGTCAAAGTCTTCATATAGTTAACATACACCTGTAAGGTACACAAGCTATATGAATCTCAATCGCATATGGCAGTTAGCACACACCCACAAAGTACATATACTACCATGCACACGACATGCCTTGGTAGCATATAATAAATATTAAATGCAAAAACAAGCCTACCCAAATAAAAATCCCTAGCACCTCATCCCTTCAAAATGGAGAAAAAGAAACTAGTGCTGCCATCTACAATCTCATTGTCCAAGAATTCTTCTTTCATTTCCCCTACCTACTTCCATCATTCTAATATGTGTGTCCATGTTTTTGAATGCCAAATTGATGAAGGTTAAGGAGAAAGGAGAGGACAGAGACTAAGATGGAGCAACCTATGCAGACCAATGAAGATGAAAATGAAGTGCCGAAGGCTGGAGCTAGTTATGGAATGATTGATAAGGGTTGAAGGATGATAAAGGTGCTTGGTGGATATGAAGATATTGACTAATGGATAGGGACAAAGACTAAAGAAAAGGAAATATAGTAGGGTTTGGTGGTAAGTGATTATTATATATTGATGCTAAAACAACACAACATCATTTTTTTCTTAGAAAAAATAAATTCCCAGGTCAACTTAGTCCTTTTGGTCTAACAAGGTAGACAACCTAATTGACCAACCTAGTCCGGTTTGGTACATTTGTGTTAGGTTGCAATTTTTGGGTTAAGACCAATTCAAGTTCCCTAAAGTAAGATTAGGTTCTGGATTATTATGCACAACCTTAGTGCAAGCAAACATTGAAAATCAAATAAGAAACATTGAAACAATTACTATTCATAGTTCATAGTCATAATTAAATTAGCATATACAATTAATCATTAAAAATCAATCAAGAAGTCTTGTAAGGACTTAAGGTGGTAAACCGTAGTTACTTGTCGTCACAACTACCCAAGTTAGAAGATGAACCATGGCACATCAAGAGGAAAATAGGAGGGCAAAATAAAACATATCAAGGGGAAGGGAAAAAAAGAAAATATTAGCTTACCCAATCACAAGCAGCATGTCATGGAATTTTTCAGAGGTTTTATTTGGAGGGAAATATCTAGAAGCTTCCAGAGAAGTCTTGAGTATTCTTGATATTTTTTATATTGTGTGGAGCACTCTAAGCTATTCTAAAGAGTTCTTTGTACATAGCCCTTGTATATTCTAGAGATTTCTTCGTAAATGAGAAGGACCTAAAAGAGGAATATAGATGGTAGATTGAATTGATCTCCACCATTCATTAAGAAGGTGAGAAGATTTTATAATTTAGGGGTAGTCTATATATACCGCCACCCTCCTTATTTGTAATCATCCATCCACAAGTAATACATTTAGCATGCTCTCAAACTCTCTTGTGTTCTCTTGTTTTCTTATCTTGCCTACTTTGAGAGTTTGATTGACTTAGCACATGATCAAAGAGAGGAAGCTTTATGACCCTAACAATGTGGTGTAAAAGCTTTAGTTTAAGGGAGCCTTGTTTCAGTTTTGATTTGTAGGCAAGGATGTCAGATGTTACTGAGGGAGGAGCACTCAATCTAGAGGTGTGGGGAAGGGAGAACTAATTTACCTACCAAGAGAACAAGAAAGGTTGAAGCACTAGTAAGATATGTGTTGAAGATTTTGCTTCCCTTTCGGTTCAAGTTGGTGTCTTATAGGAAGTCATATTTGTTAGGTTGGCTAGTCATCCAAGAGGGGGGGTAAATTGGATGATGTAAGATTTTCACCTTTTTTGGATCACAGCTACAGTTCACTAGATGTGCAACAAAATAGGGATGAACAGAGAGAGATAAGTGCAGCAATTGAATAGAGGAGATGAAGAGCAATACACAACAATTTATACTGGTTCAGCCCAACCACTTGGCCTACGTCCAGTCCACAAGCCACCACTTGGGATTTTCCACTATATACCACAGGTTTGATTAGGGCACCTGTGAAACCTCAGTACATCTCACAAGTTTTAGTAGGCACTTGTGAAGTCACTCTCCCCATACCCTTACAAAGATGTGTAATTGCTTTCGTATTATTCCCACACTAAGAATCTACCCAAAAATTGTAGAAAAGAATGAATAAGTAAATGATACATTGAAAGCTCACTCTAATGAGGTGTGTTTTTTAGAGAATGCTAACACACAAAGATTTTATGTATATGAACAACATTTTCACATAAACTCTCTTAAGATGTTACCCATATGTTTAAATGATGTTCTATTTATAGATTTGTGATGTAACTAGACGTTAGACACAAGATCTATCCATTATAGACAAGTTCTAGCCGTTATTCTTGCAAAAAGAGCCATTCAACTACCACATTAAATACATTTGACAGAGGTTATGCGAATAACCTTCTCAGGTTATGTGAATAATGGGTGACTGTTGGCTTTTAATTTCAATGTTAGACTTTCGTTATGCTGATAACCTAGCTAAGTTATGTGGATAATGTTTATTCCAAAATGACTAAGTTTTAGCTCAAAAACATTTTCATGAAAACCTACTTAGTTGTTCGAATAATGATCTTATAAACTTGGATACCTTTGAGGATTATTAGAATAACCTCATAGAATGTTATTCCTTGTTCGGATAACATTTAATTAGCATAAACTAAGCTTCTAAAAATCAATCAGCACAAACTAAGTTTTTGAAAAATATAGATTATCAGGATAACCTTTCAAGGTTATGCTGATAACATATTTAACATAGGTTGTCAGCACAAAATAAGTTTATGAAAAACATAGGTTATCAGGATAACCTCCCAAGGTTATACTGAAATCGAATTTAACATAGGCTGTCAGCACAAACTAAGTTTTTGAAAAACATAAGTTATCAGGATAACCTCCCAAGGTTATGTTGATAACGTATTTAGCACAAACTAAATTTTTGAAAAACATAGGTTATCTAGATAACCTCCCTAGGTTATGTTGAAATCGAATTTAACATAGGATGTCAGCACAAAATAAGTTTATGAAAAACATAGGTTATCAGGATAACCTCCCTAGGTTATACTGAAATCGAATTTAATATAGGCTGCCAGCACAAACTAAGTTTCTGAAAAACATAGGTTATTAGGATAACGTCCCAAGGTTATGCGAATAACGGGCTACACAGTACACTTGGCCTTTACTGTGTACTCCCTTATGCGATAAGGTAGCCACCTTATCAGGATAACCTTCTGGACAGAGCTGAGGATATGGTGGACACCTATGTTATATGGATAATCTCAACCTTTTTTATGAAATCGAAGAGGGAATACTTAGAAAAGTTTTGAGATTAAGACTTTTTCCTCACAACCTTTATAAGTTATGTGCATAAGGTAAAACTTTTCATGAAAATCATTTTGAAAACATGAGCCAAACACCAAATTCATTTGTTAGCCATTATTTCTCAATTCTAACATATGCTAATATCATATTTACTTAATCTAACTCATTTAAAACATATGGTAACAAGATTAAGTAAATTTTCAAAGATTAATCCCACCTCAAGACCTAAGTGAAAACAAAATATACCTAGTGACTAGGTTTTCAAATGATGAGTTTCACTTTCACTTAGTCATTTTCTTCTTGGCATGCTCCCTTCTGATTTTCAATTCTTTGACACTTGAATTCTTCACATCTTAGAGCATCATTTTCCTTCTTCTTCTTTGAGTAAGTCATGATGTTGATTTTCTTTTCTTTATTCCAATGCTCACTCTTCCTTCTTGGACAATCTTACATTTAATGTATTACACTTACAAGTCAGTCAGTTAGTCCAATTTATATATCTATATTGTATTATACAATATAAAAGCATAGTGGATATATAAGTACATAGCATGATATATGCATTATAACCATAATTAAATACATACTAATGCACATTTTACTTCTATAAAAAACATTATATATGTTAGACACATATAATACTTTTGTTCCTTATTTCTCTATATATGTCATCATCAAAACTTATATTACATTAAATCTAACAATATTAAATATGGGTAACATGATTGAAAAGATGAAGAGTGATCTCACCATCCTTGAGATTTACTCCATAAAGGAGCTTAAGAGTTTGAAGACTACTATGGAGACTCTTTAGAACTCAAAGGAGCAATGTCCTAAGTTTATGAAGATATTGGAGACAAAAGTGATGGATGTCATCACAACCATGCAAGCCTAATTGGATGCTCTCAAGAATTCTTTGTTAGATATGGGTAACACGATTGAGGATGTGAAAAATGATCTTACCACCCTTGACATTCACAACAAGAAGGAGCTTGAGAGTTTGAAGACTATGTGGAGACTCTTCGAAACTCATAGGAGCAACATGCTAAGTCTATGAAGATGCTGGAGATAAAAGTAATGGATGCCATAATGGCTATGTAAGCCCAACTGGATGCTCTCAAGACTTCCTTGGAGGACTAAGGGGGAAACCTACTAGTGGTTGGAACTAGTGGAATGAGGGAAGTGATACTAGATATTCCTAAGCTCAAGGAGTTCGAAGGCATGTGGGATGCTAAGAAAGTAGAGAACTTGTGGAAAATGGAGCATCTTGTTGAAAGTTTGGGATTAAATGATGACCAAGCTAAGGTATATACTGCTTCCTTATTCTTCACCAATAATGCAATGTTATAGTGGCGTAAGAAGCATATCGATATGGAAAGAGGCCTTTGCACCATCAACACATGTGAGGAGTTCATGAGAGAATAGAAAAGACAATTCTATCTAAAAAATATGGTCTACTAAGTACGCAAGAAGTTAAGGGAATCTAGACACAACACTATAATCTCCAATTATGTGTAAGAGTTTACAACATTGATATTGCAAATCCCTAGCTTAAGTAGTGAGGATCTACTCTTTTACTTTTTCGATGGAGTTCAAAATTGGGCTAAGCATGATTTGCAATGGTGGAAAGTGAAGGACATTGATGAAGCTATAGTAGTCATCGAGAGCCTTAAAAATTATTAGGAAAGGGAAAAAAAAAGAGTCCTCTAAACCTAATGGTGGGGAGACAAGGGTTCAAACAAGGAAGAGAAAGGATTTGATGGTAAGAAGTAGAATGACCGACATAAGAAAAATTCTAACATCAACTGCTTTGTCTACAAGGGTCCACATAGGATAAAGGATTGCCCCAAGCTAGGGTCACTGGTTGGCGTGGTGGAAAGCCAAGAGGCTCAAGAGAAGAAGACATCTATAAAGATATGATCACTTTGATTCTTCAATGCCATGAATGTTGAACCCTTTCCTAAGACTACCAAGCGTGAGGGATTGATATATATGGAGGTGAAGTTGAATGGGAAGATTGCTAGTAGAATCATGGATATTAGATCAACACATAATGTTATTGCTCTAGAAGAGGCCAAGAGGATTGGTCTTAAAGTGGTGATAGGGGAAGGATTGATGAAGGTCGTCAACTCTTCTCTTAAATAACTTATGGGTGTAGCATTAGGGGTTAAGCTATGCTTGGGAGGATAAAAGTGGAAGGCAGATTTCGCAGTGTCTCCCATGGATGACCACAGGGTAGTGCTAGGATAAGAATTCATGAGAAGATATAACATATTCCTTATACCTCATTTGAATTCAATTTGTATTCTTGAGGGAAGATACACTAGTTTAGTCAGAGTCTTGTAGAGATCATTATTCTTATCTCTCAACTCAATGCATGAGACATAAACAGAGATGGTGGAAGAAGGAAGCAACTGTTAAGCAGTACAAGATGTATGAGACTCACTTTCAAGCTTGTGCATTTTCCTTTTAGCATGTTTGGATACTTTGACAAATTTAATCATCAGTTCATTAAATGCATCATGTAGTTCATTGTAAGAAGGTTTAGAGTCATTTACCTTAGAATCACTGCCACTGTCTCGATTGCAATTCTTCTCCTTCTTAGCAATCGCTTGAGCCATCAAGCATAGGTTAGTAATTTCATCATCTCCTACTACTTCCTCTTCATCTAAACTATCTCCCCATGTGGCAGATATGAAAGCTTTCTTCTTTTTCACTTTGTCAGCCTTTTTGGCTTTCACTTGTTTCTTGCTCAGCAGAGGACATTCACATTTGATATGTCTAGGTTTCTTGCATTCGTAGCATATGATGGAGTCTTTGTTTTGTTTCTTGCTGCTGGTAGCTCCATCTTTCTTTGCAAACCTTCTGAATTTCTTCTTTCAATACATTTTACTAAATTTCCTTACGAGCATGGCCATCGTATCTTCATCTAGCTTAGCATCTTCCTCTGAATCATCATCATCATCTGATTCTACTTTGAGAGCCAAACTCTTCTTCTTCTTGTCAGATAAAGTAGATTCCTTGAGAGCCTTCAGCTTCCCTTCATATTCTTCAAGACTCCCAAAGAGGGCTGTGACAGATGTCATTAATTCCCTTCTAGCTTGCTCTATTGCAGTCACCTTCGGTTGCCACTCAATGGGTAGGGTTCTGAGAATTTTTCTGACTTTCTCAGACTGGGAGTATTCCTTTCCAAGTCTCTTCAATTGATTCACAATGAGGGTGAATTTCTTTTGCAAATTCTTGATATTCTTACCCTCTTTTATCTTGAAGCTTTCATATTCTCTAATGCACGTATTCAGTTTATTTTCTCCCACGCCAGTGGTCCCTTCATGAGCAACCTCCAAAGTGTTCCACATGCCTTTGGCTGTTGTACATTGAGACACTTTGTAAAACTCATCTTGATTGAGAGCACAGATCAAACAATGTTTAGCTTTAAAGTTGAATTAAGAGCATAGATCAAACAATGCTTAGCTTTAAAGTTGAGAAGGACCCTTCTCCTATCATCCTCGTTTCATTCCTCTTCAGGTTTATCTCTGTATTTCCCATCGTCTTGTATTTTCATCAGAACAAAATCTCCCTTCTAGATGACCGACCAAATATCCAAATCAATGGATTGAAGGTAAATCTGTATCCTTATCTTCCAATACCCATAATATTCTTCACTGAAACCAGGAGGTCTGCTGGTGTTATTTCCTTCTGGAAGGATGCCTTTACCAAAGCTAGCCATGTCTTCTCCCAGATTGTTAGATCCTTTAACCAGGAGTTTGGACTCTAATACCACTTGTTAGTTCAGTTGGCTTCCCAAGAGGTGGTGAATTGGGAAAATTAAAATTTTTCTGCAAAGATGAATACAATAGTGATACTAAAAGATTACAAAAAACAGAGTATAAGAAATAAAGAGTAAAGAAAAGAAGACTCAGTAGTTTATCCTAGTTCGGTCTATTCCACTTGACCTAGGTTCAGTCCCCAAACCACCACTTGGATTTCTCCACTATCTCTTGCAAGATTTGAATGGGTTCTTGTAATGACCGCAGTACAATTCCAACCCGAACTTTGGACTAAAACAAGTTCTCCCACTCTTCTTACTCAAGAGTAAGACTATCTCTCTTAGTGTAATCTCACACTAAGTACTCTCTACAAGTGTGTAGATATTTACATAATGAAAACTCTATCAAAAAAATAGATATGAAAGTTAAGATACAATGAATGAGTAAAATAGAGGGTAGGTAAGCTTTAAATGAATTAATAAATGAATCAGCAGAGTTTTGGCATATATATTGTTTTTCTCATTATCCAACAACTTAAATGAGGTCATATTTATAGTTGTGGGGCAGAATTATCCATTAGAAACAAAGATTAGCCGTTACTTTCAGTAAAATAGCCGTTCACCTATCGCATTAAATGCATCTGACAGGGGTTATACGGATAACCTCTTCAGGTTATGTAAATAACAAGTAACTGTTTGCCTTTATTTTCAACATAGAGCTTTTATTATATGGATAACCTAGCTAGGTTATGCAGATAACACGCTACCCATAATGACCAAGTTTTAGCTCAAAATCATTTTCCTAAAAACCCACTCAGTTATTAGGATAACGTTAAGTTTTTATCAAACTGAGTTTTTGTGAAATTTAAGTTATCAAGATAACCTCCCAAGGTTATGCGGATAACTTGTTTACCCGAGAAAAGTTAAAGTATTCTAAAATATAGGTTATGCGGATAACCTTCCTTAGTTACCCGAGCAAAGTTCAAGTATTCTGAAATATAGGTTATGCGGATAATCTCCCTTGATTATGCAGATAACCTGTTTACTCAATGAGTCCAAGTGCTCTATGATACACGTTATACGGATAATCTCCCTAGGTTATGTAAATAACGGGCTGCATAGTACCACTTTTCTTCACTATTCACTTCGTTATGCTAATAAGGTGCCTACCATATCAGGATAACCTCTTGAGAACTTAGTCTTCAAGTTATATTATACAAATAACCTCAATCCTTTTTCATGAAATTGAAGAATGGACTGTGGACAAGCTTTGAGATTGAGTCTTTATCCTCATAACCTTCATTGGCTATGCTAGTAAGGCAAAATATTTTCTTGAAAATAGGGTAAACACTTAGAAACTATCCCTATAAACTAAAACATGTTTATAAAAACTAATTGAATACTTAGAATCTTTTTGACATTGAAGCTTTATCCTCATGAGATACTTCTTTTCATGAAAACTATTTTGAAATCATGAGCTAATAATTAATCATTCAATTAGTTATCTCATTTAATATTGAGTTAGTTGAAATTAAAGGCTCAACTACCTTCTCTTACAGATAATTTCCTTAAGTATGTGAAATAGCTCTTCAATCAACAAGAAACTCCAACTTTGTTCTTCATTTCACTTATGTTCCTTTAATATTGGATCTTCCAAGCTCATTTGTTTTAGAATCATCAAAACATCTGAATTAATAGCTTCTCCATCAACACTCACTATCATTCACTTGGTGTTTCATCTTCCATCTTCATTTCTTCTCAAGGTCGTGGCACACATATGGGAACATTGGTGGAGAGATTTTCTTTGCTATGAGTGGCTAGAAGCTTGGTGGTGTCCTAGAGCAAGCCTAGAGAGACTAAATGGGTAATGGACTTCAAATTGGAGCTTGGGTTAATTATTCCCTTCTCTTTCACTTTTCTATTCAATTCTAAGTTGATTTAAGATAAGGTTCTTGAATTTGTTAACTTAGAATTGATGTTGGATTGGTTAATTGTTATGATAATTGATGAATTGTATTGAGACTAATTGGAATTGTGGATTGGAAACATGCATGGATTGATATTTTGTTAATGCAAGTATATGTTATTTATGGCAAAATTGTTACCTTATCTCATTTTGCCTTAATTTTGAATTTGATTGCTTAATTTAACATTGTAAGTGTTAATTAGATAACTTAATTCTTGATTGATGCATTGTGAATGTTAAAATTGATGTTGGTTAATAGAATTTGAAAGTTTAGGCCTCATTATGGATCTCATTATGCAAGCCATACATATTTGATCAATTTGCTTTCTTGTCTCGTATGTTAGATGTTTGATAAAATTTTTAGGTGTATTGGCATTCTAGGAATTTTGTTATGCATTCTATATTTGAAGAAATAATGGTCTTGATTGGATAGGGCATTTTGATCATTGTTAATTATCCAAGCCAATTAATCTTTAGAGCCCAATTTTTAACTCTCTCCAAGTTGTGCTAGGTCAACAATCTCATACCATTGCATTTTTCATATCCTTTCATCTCACTTTTGCATAATCATCTCTCTTTTAAGTGTTCGCTTTTAGTGTTAGTTAGAATTAGTTAGTGTTTGATTTACTTTCCAATTACATTTTCAAGTCACAACCCCCCCCCCAAAATTTGTAACAAATTAGTTGCATATAGGTTTTTATCATTGCATTGCATCCTCATTTGTCTAGTTGCTAGGCTTTGCATTCATCTAGCATTTAGATAGTTGTTAGTCTTAGTTCTGAGTTTTGTACACTAGTTTAGAGTTCATACTGCTTGCATATTTGTGAATATTTATACATTGCATTTTAATTTTTGCATTATAGTTAGCATTTTAGGTGAGCACATATTTAGACAAGATTGGGATTAGACTACTACATATCATAACATCAATACACTCACACTCTTATATATTTTCATACATACATCCACACCTCTTTCCATACTAGTTTTGGTCTCTTAGTTAGTTTAGTTTTTATAGGTTTATTTTTCATTTTAGTTGCATTAGTATAGCTTTAGTTAGCTTTTGCATATTCATTAAAAAAATTTCACATACATAATCCATGCATTCACATACATACTTGCACATTTTTTCTTGCATTTTAATTTTTAATTAGTTTACATTTTGCTTTCTTAATTGCTTAAATTTCTCTCCTATGTAAGATTTAATCTAGTTACTCTAGTGTGAAATGACCTATATTAATTCTTTGAACCTAATTTTTAATTGAAATTCCCTACAGCAAGGTCTTTCAATCCTCCCACGGCTTCCATTCCTTCTCTTCTTCTTCTTTCTCTCTTCCTTTCTTCTCAGTTTCTCCCTCTCTTTCTCTCCTTTCCCACGCATACTTCCTCTCTCTTTTCACTCTCCTTGCTTCGGTTTTGTGTGGCAAAATGGGATGGGAGAAAGCTTGTTTGTAGAGTCAATGAGAGGAATTAGGCCATTAGATGAAAACTTGATCCAAGGATTAGAATTGAAACTTGATGACCAAGTAGCACCTTGGCTTCTTGAGGAAGCTTTGTTATTGGTAAAACTTCCCATTTACCATGGTAAATTTTGTTACTTAGAGAGAGAGGAGCAAAAGTTTTTCTGTTTACTACAATGTATTAAAAACCAGACCGAACTAGATCATGCAATTTGATTAGTTCTACCCGAAACCAGTCTCTGGTTTGGTCTAGAATATCATGCAACCAACCCTTTTGAGAATTGGTTGAACAGGTAATAAACCGGCTTGAGCCAGTAAAATCAACAGTTCAACTAGTTGCCCGATTTTGCCCTTTTTTTTGGGTTCCCTTTCTTATGGCCAAAACTATGTCATTTTGTTGTGTCTTTTTTTCTTTTTGGGCCATCACTCTTTTGTTTGGGCCAATAGGCCATTAGTCTATCATTAACTTTAGTTTTTACTACACCTTGTACCAAAAAAAAAATTTGCTGCCCCACTATCCACTTTAACATAAACATAAAAAATTAAAAAGTTAAAAACCCAAAAATGAAAAAAGTTAAAGAAATGAAATTAAAACATACAAAATTATATTCCAATGTATCATGTAATATTAATATATTATAAAACATAAAAATTTAAAAAGAAAACTTAATCATTAACTTTTAATTTTTTAACATAGGAAGTTAAAACTTAAAAACTCAAATCAAAATCATTGTGTAGACTTCAAACTTCATAAACAAAAAGCTTCGTGAGTCTGTGAGTGCCTGAAACTAAACCCTAACATCCCCAAATTTCATCCTTTCTCCATCATCGTTTAGAATCATCGCTGGAAATCATCATCAGTGCTTGACTTAAAGCTCGCATTCCACCATTTTTCCCTTCCTCTTTATCTTGTATTGAAGCTCATAGATCCTCTGTTAGTGCTTGAGTCAGGTTCACTCTCCTCCGTGACTCCATCATTGGTAGCGGTGCTCCTTCGTTGTTCTCTCTATTTTTCAATGACCATTTCCCTTCCTTCTCCTCATACTGTATTTTGTTCAACTTTGAATTTGAAGCTTCCCATTTTATGATTATCCCCCCTCATTGTTATGTAACTTGGAAATATAAAGCATTAGAGATATGTTTTTTTGGCCTGAAGTCACTTTCCTTTATCTTGTTTGTTAATCACCTTATGATAATAGGATGCTCTGGAAGAAAATATTTTGGCAATCAATATGTGTGTGTCCTGTTAAATTAAGCAATAGGTGGGGAACAAGGATGGGTTAAGGAAATGACAGATTATGAAGAAAGTGCATTGTTGAGTAACTTAAAACAAGCACAAGCATGTATATATTATTTTACTATATTTCATAGAAAAACAATAATTGTTGAATATTTGTCTTGCATTGGATTATCTTTTGGTGTCACCACAATATTATGTCATCAACTATTAAGTAAAAAATAGGACTAAACTGGTGGATGGTTGAGTTCAATCAAAAAAACAAAAACATGTTTTTGGTAACTTATAAAATTAGCTTTGGATTGATAAAAAAAAGGTACTTAAATTAGTTACAAATATTTTCTTTTGGTCAAATTTATAGAAGAGCATAATTTATCTTTGATTTTTATATGGAAGTTGAATACAAAAATAATTAGATAACATTCCTTGATACAAGGTGTTTATTTCATCTTTTAGAGTTTATTTTTTATCTAATATGTTTCGGTAATATTTTTCATATATATGAAAGGTGTTTAGCTATAGTTATTTGTTGTTTTCTTTTTTTTTTTTTACTATTTGGTTTAAAATGTAACTATCACTTGAACTTGAACCATTCACTCATTTTATTTAATATTGTCTTTCTCTTTATCTTAGTTAAGACTTAAGAGCATGGGTATTTCAACTGATGGCAATACACAAGATAATATGTCTCCTCCTAATCCTACTAATCCTGGCCAAAATACTATTGGTGTTGATACTAGTAATGATCCTTCTTCAGATAAACAATCAATAGCTGGGAGCTCATCCATGTAAGAAGATTCATCCTGCATGGTAATATTTTTCCTTCACAAAAGAGGGCAAGATTAATGTGTATACATGCCTTTCTTATTCATCAGTTTATAGAGGAGGTGGAATAAATAGAATAAAGCAACATCTTACTGGTGTCATTGGTAATATATCTTCTTGCAAAAAAGTTCCTCATGATATACGACATAGAATGAAAGAGTCTTTAAAAGAAGTGCAGGTAAAAAAGAAGCTTGATGATATTTGTGAAGAGTATGGTGAGGAAGAAGGATGTGAAGGTCCAATTCCAAATTTGATGGTCCTTAATTCTCGTGACTAGACAAAAGCTACAAGGGTAGCTCCTGGCTCCCAACCAAGCATCAAAAGGGTATTGTCAAGTAAAGAAACCCAACACAATGCTAGGATGGCCATTGCTTAATGGGCTCTTATCAATTGCATTCCATTCAATATAATGAATTGTTCTTTCTTTCAAAAAGCTATGGATACAATTGCTACCACAGGGTCTAGATTTAAACCCCCTACCACTTATGATATAAGAGTCAATTTATTGGGAGATTGGAAGAAGAAATGCCAATTACTCATTGAGAGTCATCGAGCTAAATGGTAGAGTAATGGCTTTACGCTTATGGCTGATGGTTGGACTAACCTAAGGCAAAGAACATTGATTAACTTTTTAGTCTATTCTACTAAAGGTATAGCTTTTGTAAAAGTTGTTGATGCTTTTGATCAAGTGAAAGATGCAAAGACTTTGTTTTCATTGTTTTGTAATGTTATTGAATAGGTTGGTCCTACAAATATTGTCCATGTGGTGACTAATAATGCAGTTAATTATATGGCATGTGGTAGATTAATTAAAGAGAAATAAAAACACATTTATTAGTCTTCTTGTGCTGCACACTACTTGAATCTTATTTTGAAGGATATTGCAAGCATGCCTCATATATATAATCTTCAATCAAAGGCATCGTAGATAACTATATTTGTATACAATCACACAATCTTCTTGTCATAGCTTAGGAAAAGAGAGGGGTGGAAAGAAATCATATGTCCAAGAGCAACTAGGTTTGCCAATACCTTCACTACATTGCATAGTATAGATGAGCACAAGCATCACTTGCAAGCCTTGGTTGTTGATAAGCATTTTGTTGATTATAAATTGTCTAAGACTGCCATTGTATTAGAAAAAAAGTTTTGGTATGCTTGTTTTGAAATTGTTAAGATTGCAGGTCCGCTTATTCGACCATTGAGACTTGTAGATTCAGATGAAAAGCCTTCTATGGGTTATGTCTATGAAGGGATGTTAAGGGAAAAAAAGGCAATAAAGAATATGTTTCATAATAAGAAGGAAAAATATAAGCCTTACACAAATATTATTCAAGCTCAATGGGATAATCACTTGAAGAATGATCTACATGTAGCTGCATATTTGTTGAATCCTGTTTTCTTGTATGATAAAGAATTTTGTAACAAGAGAAGAATTATGGATGCAATACTTGATTTATTTGGAGCAAATAGATCTTCTACCTATATTGAGATAATAACTCAGTTGACAATATATCATGAGTGTGAGGGCTCTTTTAGTCGAGACCAAAGTTTTACAGCAGCCAATAGATTAGAACCTCGTAAGAATCAATTTGTTACTAATTAATTATTATTTGTCATATAAGTTTATGATATAATTGAATTTTTTGTCTTTTTGATGTAGATATGTGGTGGGAAATTTTTAGAGGTAGTGTTCCAGAGTTGCAAAAGCTTGTCATTTGTGTTCTTAGCCAAACTTCTTCTTTTGGATGTGAGCAAAATTGGAGTTTGTTTGAATGCATTCATATAAAAAGAAGAAATAAATTAGAGTATCAATGATTAAATGACTTGGTTTTGTTAATTACAACTTGAGATTGCAATATAGGTAATAAGTTTCAATTATGATCATATTGACAATAAATAATTTATATTTGATTATTTTTATTTTTTGGCTTCATAGAATCTATATTTCAATACTATAATTTGTTTTCATCAAAGATCACAATTTAAGAATAGGAGCTATGATCCTATTAATTATGAATCAATTGACAAAGTTGATTTTTGGGTTTCTAAAGAAGATGCAACTCTTGAGTTTGATGATGTAGAACTTCAAAATGAGACTTTCATTCCATCACTACCTCCAAGAGAGAATCAAGGTTCATATTTTCATTTCATTAAAATTTCTAATATTATATACTTGATTTTTATACGTAATCATTAATATTACTTTGTGTCAATTATATAATAGGTGATGAAAATGTGACCATTCTAGATCCTCTACCTCTAGCTTCATTAGATGTTGATAGATTTCAACATGATGCTACTGGTGGTTAAGCTGGTTCTCTTAATTTGGTTGTTGATGAGTCACCATCTGAAGAATTTAACTTGAATGACTTTTATGGTGATTATTGATTGAATGTTTTTGCTAGATGAATATTGATATGGTTATGTATAGTGTTTAGTTATTTATTGTGGATGAATTTGGTTGTTTGTGGACCTATGATATATGATGTTTATGGTTAACATTGGTTGATGAATATTGTAGCAAACTATTTTAACTTTTCATCATAGATTGAATACTAATTTTATGATCATAAATGAATATCTTTTATATTTTTTATCTACATTATTTAAAATATATCACTTTATTCACAACTAGTCTGACCCGGTCTAACTATTAAACCTTAACCTATGTCTTAGTCGATTCAACGGTCGGTCTAATTTTTAATACTTTCGTTTAGTATTTAGTTTTACTTTTACCTGATCCAGTAACTTTTTAAACAATTACCTTTTTACTAGACTTTTTATTGCACTTAGTAAATAATTTTTACTGCACTTACTTTTTTTTTGGCCAAATTTTTTACTACACTTACTAATCATTTTTATTGTGGTAAAAATATGCAGGTCTTTAACTTTTACTATAAGGTCCACTGTCTTACTTTTTTACGTTTACAATTCATTCTACCTAGTAAGAATTTACGATTCATGTGGGACTCATATACTATTGTACTTGCACTTTTTCTTTTTCGCATCCACATATTATGTATCTATTATACTTTTGTCCTAGATTGAAGTATTAAAATATAATTTTCTCTCTCTACTTTTCAAAAATTACATTTTACTCTTACCTTTAGCAAAATGACTATTTTTCCCTTTTTAACTTCTTTTTGATCTTTTTATGCTCTTTCAAACCTTTAACCTATTTAACTATACTTCTATGCATCCCTAAACATTACATATTTCAGAACAATTTAATATAATTTCTTAACATCATTTGAACATTTATTGCATGTAAAATATTAGGATGTTACAAGGGTTACCAAATTAAAACTAGGTTGTGAAAATGATTTAGTATTATAGGGCCAACCTAGGTCATTTCACAAAAGGAGTTAGCTTATTAATCACTTAGATTAGTTAATTAGGTGTTCAAAATAGGAATTAAACAACTAAAAATGGGGGAAAGAATGCATGTATTTAAATGAAAATTAAATAACTAAGACTATAACTACATAATGCAATTAACTACCAACTAGGATGCAAGACTAAGAACTAACAACTAATGATATTAGTGAGCGGCAACCATGGACCTTGTAATTGGACTTAGACTATCCTAGCTCAAATTAAGTTATCTTGGATTAGGCTAAACGTTGATTTTGGGCGATCAATTATGATTAAATAATTTAAGGTGATCTTAAGTACAAGTACTAAGTATCAAACCTAGCTTGATAACCTCCTCACTTGGCCAACACAATAGCACTTGTTAAGGTAATGAACACACTAATTCAATGTTAATTGGACCTTAATTATTTCTGGAATTTTAGGCAAATTACCCAATTGACCCAATCAAGAAATTAGAAGCCCTTAATCAACAACTAAGCACAAGAATCTCAAGTTAATTCATGCATGTCCCATAACATAAACTAAATTGAAATTCCAAGGGAATAGTCTAAAATTCCAGAATTTCATTCATAACAAAATCTTATATATCCAATCCCAAAATCAAATTTCTAGATAGAAAGCAACTAAACCTAGCTACAAACTAAACAAAAATTGAAGATTAAATTGAGAAGGGATAGAAAATCATAGCCCATCCAAGTAATGTAGGTCCATGACCGCTCAAGCCTTCATCCTCTTGCATCATCCATGGAGCCACCCAAGGAGCTCTAGCTCTCCATCACACTATCTTCTCCATAATCCATTAGGAAGTGCTCCTCCATCAAGAGATTTTGGTGAAGAAAGTGAAGTTTATTAGTGGAAATGATGAGTGTAGGTTATGGGTATATGCATGGGAGACGGGAAAATGAAATAAAAGTGGACGAAAAGAGAGGGGTGCAGGGGAGCTACGAATTTGGAGGGTGGCCAAGGTTAAAATGAGTGAGTGAATAGAAAGGAGGAGAGAGGAATGGCAGGGGTAAAGAGTTTTGGACCAATGAGATGCAAGATAGAAGGGAAAGACCAATAGGAAAATAGATAAATAGGAAAAAGAATGAATTTTCCTTTAGGTAGTTTGCCAATTATGGCCTCTAGTGCACCATTCCTATAAATAAATATAAGACCCATTAAAGTATGTATCTCACAAAATAAATTTTTGTGGAATATAAAATATTAGGGCCTGATATAATATAATGTCCAATGTCCATAAATTGAAGGATATGTGGAATTAAATATAGGGAGAAAAATAAAGGAAAAAGAAAAGAAAGTGGAGAGAGGTGAGGTAGTAGAGAGAGAATGAGTGAAAAGAAAATAGAATTAAAAATAAATAGAAAATCTTTTCTATTTAGGACACTTAGCATTTTCTTATTAAATCAAATATTTTCCACCAAATGAAATCAATTGTGACATAATTAATCGAGGAAAATAAAATATGATTGGAAGAATTATTTGGTTAGTGGGAAAAAAAGGGCATTAACCATTTAAGCTTAAATTCCAGTAATTAACCCAAAAATTAATTATTTTCAAATTTGGCCAAGAAATTCCAAATATTATCTATTAAATCCATTTTAGCCAAAATTCATTAACAAATATTTAGAATGAGAGATTAAAATGTGTAAAAATCAGGAGTTATCAATGCTGTCCATGCGCATTTTGGTACTTTTGAATCAAATTTAATTAGTCTAAGGACCTTGGTCTTCCAAAAAGTTTTAAAGTTTGGTGGCCTATGAGCCTAATAAAGTTTTTTGGGAGGTCTTGGCCACTAATTTTCCCAAATAAATACCGAATGATAAGAGATTCCTTCTGCAATTGTTAACAAAAATACAACTTTTTCTTAGTACGTTAGTTTATTCATTAGCTTGGCCAACTTGTTTTCTTGGTGAGATTAGCTAGGCCAACTATTGTTGCCAAATAGAAAGGATGGGCCATGAGCCATTTCTAATGAAGTGAGATGAAAGTTGAGCTCCTCGACCAAAAAAGAGTTCTTGGCCCAAAAAAAAGGAGTTCGGAAAAAAGAGTTAGCATTGTGTAGAAAAGAGTTGAATTGATATTTTATTCACCTTCTAGAAATAAAAAATTGGGTTAGAATTCATAGGAATAAATTAAAGACTGAAAAAAAAAACATGTTGACATTATTTAGTCAATTGAACTAGGAAATTGTTTTTTTTTTGACTGACGTTTAGTCAATTGAACTAGGAGCTTTGAGTAAGCCAAATGTGAAGAGAAACAAAACCAAGAAGGCACTTTTGAGGAAAAGAAGGTGTATCTTGTTGATTTGGACTTGGAGAACTAGAGAAGCAAGGACTTGAACTTGTTCAACATCAGCCAATTGACTTATGAATAAAGTTGGATTATAAATAAAGATCATAAAATAAAACTAACTCAAGTTAGCATGAGTGAAAGAGACCCTTATATTTTAAATAAATGGTTGGGAGTTTGATTTCTAATTTTTGTATATAGAGTAAACTTGGTTATTTCCTAGTCCAAAAAAAGAAAAAGAAAATCACACAACAAAGGCTGGTCAAATATTTTATATTTTGTTGAAGGATAAGTAAATAAAACTTCTTAGGGAAATGAGTAGGACCATCTCGGAAGAAAAGTGCCATTTGGCAAGCACCAAGTAACCTGGTCACTCGACAATTAATTGTTCTAATTTCATGAACACAGCATAAAGCCATCACACTCAGGAAAATGAAGTTCGTTGAGGAAGAAGTCAAGGATCCTTTGATGTGTCACTAGAAAATCAAGATCGCTTAGAACTAACCATGCCAAATCAAGTTTTCAAATAGAATTTCAATAATTTTTTTTATTTTTTCTTGAATTTGGATTTGAATTTTAGCATCTCACAGTATGATATTAAATTTGAATTGTTAAAATTTGATATTAAAAATTTAGATTTTTTTTTTGGTGAACGATATTAACAATTTAAATATTTAGCACGCTGTTTATGAGAAAGGGAGATGCTATTTTCGAGCCAAATGAGTATACGAGAGACTTTTTCATTTTTTACCTTTTTGGCTAGATAATGTTACTAGATTCGTGTTTAACAAAATGTTTGAGAAAACCGATCAGAAGGTTAAGGGCAAAAGCTTGCTTACACTTTGGAAGTCTAAATCCCCATATGTACCTTGTAAATGAATCAGCTCAAAATTGCTTTTTTTTTTTGACGACCGAGTTTCGAGAAAACATTTATTTATTTATTTTTAGTAAGTTAAGGGGTGTATAAAAATTTTTATGATGTTAAGAACTAACTAGATATTGAATTTGTCACCGAGCTTAGTATGGGCTTGCTGTTTCCTTAGGACAATAACTAGTGTGGTTGTTACATTGCGGGATGAGATAGTTGCAAGGTGTTTCATAAATCTGCTGTTCTCTAAAATGATTTAGAAGAAGAAGAAGAAAGAGGCTTTGCAAAAGATAATATAAAAAGAAAATTGGAAATTATACCCAAGACCCGAAAAAAAGCCTACTAAAAATGGAAACAGCAGAACTTGGCATTAAAAACATAGATTTGCACATCATCTACACTAGCATTAGGTGAAAAGGGGAAAAAATTGAGCCTATATTAGGCACCTTATTTCCAGGAGGTTTCATGAATTCTTCAAGGCTGATAAAGCATCCTTTGTTGTTGCTGAGATAACAGCATCCGAAGCATTCGGCAAATAATAATACTTCCCTGCGGTATTTAAAAATTTGAAGAATATCACTCTGTTTTCTTTGAATCAGGATAGCTTGATGATTAAAGACAAAAACCCTAGTTTAAGGGGGGGAAAATTAAGTACTTATATTTTTAGGATACTTTATTCCAATCAAATCTGAACAAAGTATTTTCCCATGCACTGTTTATTCAATAACTAACTTTTTTTTAGGCCAGAAATAACTAACTTTTGTTATAACTATTGTTAATTGATTTTTAAATTTAAAATCCACATATTTTGATTTGATTTGATAAAAGTATGTAAGCTTAAGAACACTAAAGTATTACGAAAAGTCTAATCTGTGGAATATCAAATTGATAGTGGCAGCATATTTCAACCAACTGAAATTTTGTTTTAAAGAACACACAAACCTTGGGCAACTCTTGCAATCTCCTTGGCAAAACCCGTTGAAACAAATTTATTTTCTGTGTCGATGACAAGGAGTGACATTCCTGCTTTATATATTTTACCAGCCACCTCAAGAATTTCATCCTTCACAAAAATGAAGCAAACGATCAGTTCACAATGAAGACCAATTAGACCTACAAAAGTAGACAGATTTCAACACAACTTACAGGTTGGGATAGTTAACGAGTTCATTTGAAGATTTTACCAATTGAAATAAGAACTGAAATATTGCAAAACTTTAGGTTTCAACAAATTAAGAAAACAGGAAAAGGTCCAACGATATACGTCAAACTAGTTAATAATCCTCTTCATATTGAGTATTATATGGGGCGATTGGGGATAGAGACGACTGATGTGATGCCAATAACTAATAGAAAGGGAAATACCAGTTTTAAACTTGCAAACTGGGCAGGATAGAACGTGATTTCTTAAAATTTTTGCCCTCCGGGAAAAATTATGAAACAGAATTGGGTATTTTAAACTTAGATTCTTTGGATACAACACAGTGATTTATGACAGATAAGAAGTCTAAAAAATTGGCTATGGGCAATATGCATCCTATAACACAGAGGTCAAGCATACCTTCAATTCCTGTGCTGAAGGTCTAGGAGCATCAGCTTCAGGGTCAATTGACCTTTTTAATGATATATTGGCTCTACCATCAGTGATTGCAACAATCATCACACGACCAACGTCACCACTTTTCTCTGCATTTAAACCGACCCTAACAGCCTGTTTAAGTTATTAAAGAATAGTTAGCATAAGAAGTTTAGTTAACCATTATGATGAACTCTAAATCCAGCAATCATTTAAAGGAAAGAGTACGTATCTGACCAAGGATGCAAATTTTAGCAAGCAGTAGATAAAAAATTTAGTAAATTTTACACACTAAACACACTGCATGACCAAAAATGAAACTACTAACAAACTGGAATAGATAACACCAAACCCAACACACACACAAACACTTAAACTTATCCTGGTACATGGTTATCAAAATTTGATAAGTGAAATTTCTAGTCGCTAAAATACATGTACAATGAATGAGAGAGAAGATCTGCATACCGTGGTAAGACCATGAGCCAGGGGTGACCCTCCTCCGCAAGGAAGTCTCTCAAGACGTTTCCTTGCCATTGCAATTGATCTAGAAGGAGGCAGAAGAACGTCAGCAGAGTCTCCACGGAATGGAATAATAGATACCTGTTTAACATTACCAATAATTATTTGGAGTGGACTTATTAAGTCATCATAAGGCATTATCTTTACTTTATTCAGAAGTATCGCCATTTTTATTTGCTGCGTAGCATATCACCAATTGAACTCTTATTATATAGATACATAATGAAGTAACTGAATTCTCTGACAACAATTCAGGTAAAAGAGTAAGCAATTATATATACATATTTATAATTGCATCACCGGTGGCTAAGTTGATTGGAAGGAACTCAATTCTCCTTAAACAAGGTCGAATGCTTGAATCTTGTGAATGAAAAAAATCATGTTGGGAAATCTATCTCCAATTTGGCCCGACAATGCTCAAATATAGCTCAGTAATATTGGATATTGGATAGTTGTATAAAATACACTCATGCATGTTATGCTTGTAAATAAAGATGGCTATGCAAAACCTGAATATTATCAAGTACCTGAGTTTATAAATCTAAGGAAGCAGTGAATCATAATATACTTCTTGAGACCTCATTATTACAGAAATAAAGAGGAATCAGTTCTCCATTATTTCGGTACATGTGCACCATGTGGGTCATGACTAATTTCGCCATCCAAATTATAGAACATACAAATCTAGTATATTGCATGAACTCATGACTACTTTCTCATTGTTGTCAAGGACTATTTCAATCCAAAAGTTTAAAGTACTAGATGAAAGCCCACATATCACATGAAAGCCTTTTGGGCTTAAAAATGGGCAAAGCCAGGCCCACTATACCTTGTGCTGAAACTTCTTGACCACTTGGTCATATAGGCTTTGATTTAGTGCAACTTCAATTGAAACTTAAGCTATTAGGTACAGGATCATAGAAAGTTTTATTATAATTTCTAACAGCTATCACCACATCTTTCATGTTATCTTCATTCTCTACTACTTTTATAATGTCATGCAGCTCTCCAACTATAGGGCAGCAGTTGCAAGAAGTGAAAAAAGCAAAGTAGAATAACACACAGCACTAGTGCTACCTCTTGTTCCTAGAAAGATTTCTTGCTGTAACATGGGAATAAATGAAAAGAACCAAAAAATGGCACTCAATCACAAATTAAATAAAGCAAGAATACTTTCTATAACCGCAAATCATAACAGTTCCAGATACTTGTCAAAGATCTGCTATAAGAAGCCAGAAGGGTGGACAGGCAAAAGACAAATGCTTCAACAATATAAGGTCTAATTTCATTAGGCATGTAATTATTGGGAAATTCCTCAGATACTGAATAAACATGAGTCACCTGATCCCTGCTTGTATAGCTTTCTGCCAGTAACTTAAGTGCAGCACCTTTGGCATTTTGCATCCTGTTCAATGCCATGCTCCCACTTGCGTCAACCACAAATATAACCTGAGATTATCTACTCTTTAATTCAAACAATTTGGCATATGAACACTCAAAATGTAAAATATTCCAAGTTTTCTTTAATAGGTGCCATAAAAAACAATCTGAACTCTGAAGATTAAAATGAACTTGGGGTTTAGTTTACATTCTGGATTAGTGCAGTCAAACACAAAGTTCTTTTATATTAGGTTGTTTGCGCTGGTTGGATACAATCATACTGATACAAATATTATTTTAAAACTGGTTCCATGAGAAAAATATATTTATTCATATATTAATGACAGATACTGCCAATAACTCTTAACAGTTTGTGTGGCATTGACATTAGTAATTTACTGTTTTCAGATTTATATACCCTTAAATAAACTAATGAGTGAGAGAACATATATACCAAAGCCCCAGCCTTTCGTGCCATTCTCTTTGCTCTCATATCAGTTTTCTCAATAAATACTTTCCTAGTGTTCTGAGAGTCCTTCGCCCTCCGCAACTTCTGATATGGTGCAGCTGCTCTAAGGGTTGCATCAACTGCTAATCTCTTCACAGGGCCCTGCAGACAATGATAGCACTTGTATAGAAAAGCAAATAAAGTTTATACTTGTACTTGAAACAAACCTTTTTTATGCAGAGACTTAATTTCTCTGTAACTCAGTCAGGTGAATATAGTCAAATTGAAATATAATGGCTAATGCATAAAGAAGGTATAAACTAGTCAACAAATTCAACTCTGCATGTTGAGAAAAATGGGAAAGCAAAAGCTAGGTAGATGAGGAAGGGACAATACAAAATATAATATAGAAAGACTTAATGACAATGTCTACAACGGAGAATGCCAACCTCTTAGTCTGATACTATAAACACAAAGACACTTACTTTGGATGCATTACAAATAATTATTTTCTTAACCCACAAGACTTTCCTGAACTCTTAATAACACTTACTCCCTCCGGTCCATATTATAAGGCATTTTGTATCAATTATACGCATATTAAGGAAATCATTTTTTCAACTGAAATCAATGCAAAAAATATCTACATTTTCTATTTTACCCTTATTAAATACCTCATTATATTATTATTGTAGAGTTATAAATGAGGAGAGAGGAAGCATTAAAGATAGGGGAAAAAAAAAATATCCAATGTCTTATATTTTGGATCAAAAACTTGTTATATAAAATGTCTTATAATATGGACCGGAGGGAGTAATAGGTAACTCTTTCTTAACCTCTGAGAATTTCTTGAAAACTTAATGCATATGAACATTCCTGTTTGCCATAATTATACAGGCTTTTATGGTTGAGCTTATGTTATATTCTCCGACCACTAGTCAGATGTACAACATGTATTTCACACCATCAATCTATAAATAAGATAGTCCAGGTGGCTGATTGAGTAAGTCAAGGATCCCATTTAGATCACTCTTTACTTCTTATTATTTGATTAGATAGTGTTTCTCTTTGAATGAAAAATTCTAGCCATATAGCAATTAGCCATAATAATAAAGACAAAGAACTGGCATAGGATGTAAGTCAGGTCAATCAAGTCACCCGTGGTAGTGGTTTGATGATTAAAAGCTTAAAAGGAGGATATACCGTATTTACAATTTTTGTGACTTTAGCATTGGTTGCATTTTTTGGGCCAAATCCTGTTCAGCTGTGAGGCTGTTATCTGACCCCAGGTATTTGAAACTTAGTTGAGACTGGGCTTTGCTATTTGTCATTAATTTATGGTGTTAAATAGGTACAATAGTGGCTCGTTTCTTTTCCTCATGGTTTGAGAAATGTTTCGGAACTTTGAAGTCATCTTTTAATGCTTTGGCACTAAGAATGGATATGGTTAGAGAAGATTGAAGTAAGACGAAAACATCAGGAGAGGTGTTGGCAACAACGTTAGAGGTTAAGACTGTCTCTAAGAAAAATAAGAAATTAGCTAGATGTAACTCAATTCCAAACCTCTCAAAGCTTACATTGTTCATTCACTGCCGCATTTGCTAAAAGGGTAATGACACTGTTTTTTTTTTCCCCTCCTCTCTTTGGCAGGTCAGAGATTTTGGTACCACTTACTGTGTTTGAAGAGAATCAGGTATTCTATTTGTTTTTGACTCATTTTTTACGTATTCTAATGTTACCTTGGCTAAGAGATCTGTTGCCAAGGTTGTAAGGAGTAGAAGTGTATTGCCCATTCACCTCTACCATAATCTTTTTGTTCCATATTTGCTCAATTTCCTTTCGATTTACTTTCTAGGGGTCAACTTACCTATATTTCTGTACAACCCTTCTTGATGATTCTTGTGTCTTTTAAGATATTTCAATACAAAGATTATTGATAAAGAAGTATATAAGGCAGGTTGCATATTCTGGATGAAATTGCAACCTCACTTGCAAGAATTGCAGACTTATGTGAATTATATGATAAAATGAAACAAATTCATGTTGCTGGGTTCTTTCCCTCGGTGGAAGCAAAGGCTAGGGTACAAGGTGGATTATACTTGTGCTCTAAGACAATAATGGGTGAAAAGGTAAGCAAAAGTCAGTAATAACACAAAGTCTGACTTTCAAACTCTGTATATTATTACTAACACAGACAATATTATTGTTTACTTTTGTTTGCACTACAGGGAAATATTTCATAACTTAAAAGATTTTTCTAAATTTTTAAATTTTCATGACTCTAAATGGGCTAGGCCTTTTTATCTGATACTCCCCTAATTTCTTAACATTTCTTGATGTGAGTATATAACAAAAAGGTACCCAGCAGGATTCAGAAGCCATGAGATATACTTGAGATTATATATTGAAATTTTATGTGAGAAGTACCACTACCAACCTTTGGGAGCATTGGCTTAATGTATCGGCCTCTATCCTCTGAAAATATGACATTTTTTGCCCTCCCAGCCCTTCCACGGCGTCTCTGTGCTTGTTGGGCAAAAAAGAGAAGTTTTTCATCCACCAAGCCCCCTTCAGCATCAAAAATAAACTCCTCAGGAATTTGTTCTTGCTGCTGTTCATTTTCTTCATCATTTTCATCCTGTTCAGAAAAAAGAGGCCAAAATCAAAATGGTACAGAGATTATAAGTGGATGTCAAAGCATCAGTCCTGGATCACATTTCTTGTGAAACAAAATATATTATAAACACATTCATGTGCAAACACTCCTTTTGAAAGAAAGGAAATCCACTGGACTTGGCATAGCCAACATTCCAGGATTAAAGGTCAAATATCTTACAGATTAGCAACAACAATGGTTCCATCCCAAAAAAAGGGATTACACTCAATATAGTTGTTGAATTGAAATAAGATATATTGAACCTCTTGTTCTTCCTCTTCATTCTGCTCCTCTCCAGATTCCTGGTTTTGTGGAGGGGGAGGAGGGGGAGGCTGCTGATTTTGTTGCTCTGGTGGATTGTCACTAATGATTGAACGGGGCAGAATTACCAGTTCTACCTGTATCAGAAAATATATGATGAACAATTTATCAGATAGGATGTTTATCAGCAACTGAGAAATGATGCAGTTTATACTTTATAATCAATAAAATTTTGCTAAGGAAGGTTGGTGCTAATAATTTGACTTATAATTATGAGGAAACAAATCTGATAATGGAACACAGGACATTTTAGTGAAATTCGATACAGATACAAGTTATCTCAATTCATTCTCCGAAGATATTTAATATTATCTAGAGTATGCAAAATTTATAAGAACTTTTTATTTGCCAAAATATGCGCACACCCTTGTCCATTTTGCTTTTGATTCAATTTATGATAAATAAAATTTGATGAGGAAGCCAATGCTAATAAGTCTTTTTCAAATTATGACAATAAGTCTAATCATAGAACACTACGGTGAATTCAGTAAGATACAAAGTTAGGACAAACCATGCTGCTATTATCTGTATTATCTGGAACACACATAACTAATTAATATTTTTATCTATACAAATATAAACAGGAGCACTTCTTTTTTGTAGTTTACTGAAAGTTGAATAAAAGAATACCTTAGAATTATCATTATTCTATAAGAATTAGATCATATAAATACATAATATCATGCATTAATTAAAGTATAAAAAGAATTACAGGCCTTGTCTGGGGAAGAAATCAGAAGACAAGACGGGAAAAAAATTGAAGGATAAAAGAAATTCTATAGTATGGAAGCTCTAGAGGTTTGATGGTCTCATATCATGTCAATAAATAGTACAAGTGGATGGATGCCAAAAACAGCTAAGCAAGTGCCAAAGAATAGTTTTTATAGCCTTAGCCTAAAACTTAAGAAGGTGCAATGGAGACAAATTGCCATTTTGATGTGGTAACAAGAACCTGTGATTTGTTTTCATAAAATTTGATCTTTTACTTTACATTCACAGAGAAAAAATGAGAGAGAGACCTCTGCTCCCATCTTGATGGGGACTCAGGAGCATTGTCCATCAGTAGTTAGGCTTGATTATAGCTGGTTAAAAAGTAGGAGGCTGATTAATTGACAACCCTACATAATAATTGTTTACAGTTCCTTCTACGATAACAACAGGCATGAACTAGAGTTCAGTCTGCTTTATACCATCTTCAGCATCACTTTGACCACTTTTATTTTGCATCATGTATTAAGTTGGAAATCACATTTAACATGTGATCATTCTCATGCTTCAATGCCTCTATTTGCTTCCTTATTTTGAGGCTTTCACAAGCGGAATTGAACAGTATATTGCGCACCAAACTCCTGTATCTAAAATTTGAACATACAGCTTTTTTCAGGTCATCCACATTAACTTTTTCACGTCCTTCTAAGGCAGCCAAGCACTTCGCAACCCGGGCAGCATATAGCTCAGCTCTGTGTCCCTGTAGTTCATCACACAAATTCAATAACATGTGAGAGCAATCCACAGGAGTTGGCAAGCTGACTTGGTCCATACAACTGCAGTGATAAATCACTTGTCACTTATGTTCAATAAAGAATACGTAGATTGACTAAATAGTCATGTCACAATGCTTTAAACAGTTCAACAAATTTCACATGGTATCATCCTTCTGAAATTACAAATTGCAGTAGCAGGTCACTAAACTTCCCATGTTTTAAACAGTCCTTGTTAAGTGGCCTAATTCTCCCATTTAGTGCTCCCTCCGCCTCACTCTTCTCTCCAGGGACAAGTTAAATTATGTGCTTATATTGAATGTTATGACTTTAAATATATATTAATAAAGAGATTTTGCATGAAAGAACCACCCCATTAAAAGTACACAACATAGAACATGTCTCAACTCATGCCTATATATATCATAAAGAGGGAAGGAGGAAATCCAGACACCTTTATTCAAAATGACATCCTTTCTTACATTAATTATTCTTAACAAAGGGAATTATGCAAAAGAAAATATATGTTGTGATCCCAAAATTACATCGAAAAGAAAGACAGGTGTCTCATCCTATCTTTAATCAAATGAAGGTTTTAAATTCCAGAATATATTGACAGTATGAACCATGCTGACTTCTTCAACATGGAGTTCAACTCATGGTTAAGACAGAACCCAGGATCCAGCAGTGAGAATTGGAAACTAGCCTTCAGCCTCATCTGCTAGATACTCTGGGATGCTAGAAATAGAAGAATTTTTTTGGGGGAAGACACCAGACCTAAAACTCTTTCATTTCGGTGCAGGCTCTGGTGAACCACACTCCTAACAATCATGAAGTAATGAATCTTACTTCTGATATTGATAATATTTTTTTGTACATAGTTGTGATTTGGCTTATGCTTCTTATTATTGTCTCTTGATCGTCTCCCATGGCTTTTTGAGGCTAGGAGCGTCGTATAGTTGTTTATTGCAATAATCTACATTTCTCCCCCCCCCCCCAACCCCCCTCTAAATTCTAGAAAATAAATTTTACTGAAATAACTACAACTTGGGAGGGTTTTTAAAATCTGCATAGGTACCTATACACAGGAATGAGGCATTGATGAGTTTAGTAACTTGATCAGACTGAGTAGAACTAGTTTCTCCCCACAGTTAAAAAGAATAATAAGAGGACAACAAAATGGCTGTGATATATATTAGACCATGATAGTGGTCATAACTTATGGTTATCAGAAGTGGAGGATCACGTGCATCAAATACAAGAAAATCAGGCTGTGTGTATGTGTGTATTGAAATGCATGCAAAGTTACAGCATAATGACCTGGCAACCACCTCGTAGAGCTTCCATAACCAGGTATTTTAATTGGTCTCTGCTAATAGTGACATCCTTCAGATACTCTCTAGCCAAAATGATCTGCACTATGAAATATTATCCAAATTAAGCAGTGATATGGACAATCATGTTTCTGTTTTGGGTAGAGGTGATCTGGTTATTCTATTGAACAAAGCTATAATTGAATATATAATACACCTCAGAAACATCTGAAACAGAGAGAACAAGAGAGAACAAGCATATACACAGGATTTAGGTTGAAGCACACTTTGCTTCTAATCCACTACTCTATTATATACAAGATGAGATGATCAAATTAACAGTCTCAGATTTGGATCCCAGCATGTAACATTTATCAATGTGATAACCTTTTTCCATAGGCCTGAGCACAACTTCTGCCATGCCATAGGCATGAAAGAATCTCTCACTTACATAGACAAGAACTCTAAAGAATGTCTACTCCTAATAACAAAAATACACAAGTCCGAAGTTTCATCTCCCCATTTTACCTCCCAAAGGAAGATGTACCTGAGTTTTTGCATTTTCTGTTTCTTCTTCAACCATTTTAAATATCTCGTTACTATTTTCCTGAAATTGTGTAGCAATTCCAACAGCTGCTACACGATCTTCAAAACTCATTGGAAGACTTGCACTGCAGAGAGGTTCATAATTTTGAATAAGAAATATAATCAAACTTCTGATAACTCATTGTATAGCTAAACACAAGGTCATTACTTCAAATTAATTGCAATGCGATCGAGTAGATGTTCCCGTACATCACCCTCTTCTGGGTTATATGTGGCAATCATAAGTGGCCTGCAGGGGTGTCGGAAACTTATTCCCTCTCTTTCAACAGTATTAACTCCTTCAGTCAATACATTAAGGAGCAAATTACTAATACCCTCATCCAAAAGATTAATTTCATCAAGATATAAAACACCTCTATGAGCTTCTGCCAGAAGACCTGGCTGGAAAACAGTTGTTCCTGTTTTCACAGACTCCTCAACATCAACTGATCCAATGAGTCTATCCTCTGTGACTCCAAGAGGAATCTGCAGCATAAACGAATCATGGAATTTTTTTTAATATGAAAAGAAGAATTTCTTTGCTAATAAGAATGAGAAGATGAATCTTTGATTATTTATCTATTATTTGCAATATACAAGGTTTCTTCCCAGAATAGCACCTGAACAAAGGGAGACTTGACAATCTGAGCTCTAATATTACCAGCAGAATCATATTCCACACGTTGAGCAAGTCCATCTTCCCACCTACAATTAGTAACCCCCTCATTTATAGCAAAAGAAAAAAGAAAATAAAGAAGGTTGCTGACTCCAAATTAAATTAAAATAGGTACAATATTTTCCACTCCACTTACTAAAACTTCAACTTAAGCAACATGTGCTTTCTAACAATTCTTTGGTAAATTGAAACTTAGAGCAATTTTTTTTTTTTTTTTGCGCAATTAAGACAAATATTAGAAAGGCTACATGAAGTTAAAATTTTTTTTTTTTTAAAAATTGTCAAATGCAAATTCCTTGTATATACCAAAGGCTATGTTTAATGGACAATAAAAGGCAGTCTGAACTCTTAGGCTTTTCACTGGCAAATAGTAGGAGACATAAGACTTGATTGAGAGGATGGGATTAGAGTAAGGTAGGGTCAATCAAGTGTCATCCAAACCATGTTTGGATTGAAAAAGTGATGGGGACTCGGGTAGTACGAAATGACCAAGTCTCACATTGAGTAGTATAAGATGCTCAATAGAGTCTTTAAGTGAGTTAGTTCTTCCACCTCAACAGCTAACTTTTAGGGAAGGGTTCCCAATCCCACTTGGATACACATAAAAAAGTAAGCAGGAAAGGTGAAATTTAGAATGAAGGATTGTGCAAGGTTCGTTTCTTTAAAACAAAGGGTTTAGAAACTGATCATCTATGATTCCCCAAGTACTATTTTCTACCTTCTTAATAGGATGGCAATGAGGCAGATCATGGCAGTATTTTTACTACTCATCCCCACCTCATTTATTGATAATCTGCTCCATCCCCTACCCCCATGCCCTGCAGTTTTCTTTTTTTTGGATAATTTTTGCCCTATATATCCAAACTTGAAAGGATTCAAGCCAAAATATTTTCATAGCAAGTCTTGCAGACAAACAGAAGATACTCAGAAGACATAACATTAGAGTGCAACATCAGAATAGTCAAGTGGACAACTCTACTTTTGGGTGAACAACTAAGCAATATTATGTTAAATTTTAAGTAGAATTAAATAATTAACCAAACAATGGATCGGGCCATGTCTGCTTCTATCTTGCCCCCAAACTGAAACATTTGTACTAAGATTTTCCCTAGTACTCAGTCAACTTTGAATATGTGTCTGCATTAAAACTTACAAGTCACTGAGGTTGAGTCTGGTCAACATATTAACCTAAGAGTGATGTGGAAGGGAATAAAGTTCAAGAAAGGACTGTGGGAGAATTAGCTGGGTTTCTAATATGACCCTTAATTTATTTGGGTGTTTCTATAGGTAGAAGGGACCAGTCACTTGCTTCATCTCTTTAGGGCCTTGTATTGCAGAAGATTATGAAAAGACTTGAGAATTGGAAAGGGGTTTGTTTCCTCTATGTGGGAAAGTCTCTTTGATTCAAGAGTCCTTGCATAATATCTCATTTTACCATTTTTTATCGTTTAAGATTATTGTTGTGTTAACTAATAAGATGGAGAATACAAGCAGGATTTGTTGTGGTCTAGGGATGGTGAGAGCAAAAAATATCACTTAGTCAGGAAGGTGTGTTATAAGTCTAAGGAGGATGGTAGTTCAAATCTTCATAATTTGGTGGCTAAAAACATTTGACTAGTGGCAAAGCAGATTTCGTAATTTACTTTGCACCTGGACTTTTTGTGGAAAAGGTGATTAGGAGCAAATATGGGGTTTGTCATAATGGTTGGGAAGTTAACTCTAGGACTGATGCTATTCATGCAAGGCCTTAGATGTTATTATCTCAAGTACCTCCTTTTTCCATCTTTGTTCTCTTACCAAGTTGGAAATGTTACTAGATTATGGTTTTTGGAGGACCAATAGATTGGTGGTTCTTCAAGAGGGTAAAAGGGCTGGAGCCTATTAGCAGCCTAAACCCAAAAACAAACAAACAAACAAACAAACAAAAGAACTAGAAAACAAAAATATCAAACCGCCAAAATTAAGAAGTAAATAATAAAAAGGCTCTGAACACAGAATGGCAAAGATGAAACTCAATACATCAACAAGCCATCAGCACAAGTAGCCAAACACTATCACCAATAATTATCATAAAAAAAAATCCCTTTGATATTCAAGCAAACGCTGCAGAAGTCATGGCATGGAGCTAAAACTTCAACATTCTTGATCTCAGCAAGCAAACTAAGTAATGCAAGATCCTATGTCAATTGAGTCAGGATTATATGACACTTTTTCAAATATCTAAAAAATCTTAGAGGAGAAACTATGTAGTGCAATAGCTTCCACAGATGCAATATTTCTGGTTCAAACTTTAAGCTATGGGGTTGCGTTATCTCAAAAGATAGCATACTCAAATTAAGAATATCGTAATTATTTCAAGATATTAGTAATAAGAAGTAAGAACAGTTAATAACATCAGGGTACAGTTAATTTGATACAACCAAATCATGTTCCATTAAGACTCTATGGACAATATTACTCAGAAATATCAAGTTCATGAAACCAGGATTTCAAAGTGTATCTTTGTTTGTATTTTGTCCACCTTTATGATAATAAAAAAATGTCAAATTTTGTTTTTTGGTTTTGTCTTAGAGTGTTATGTATAAATACACACACACACACACACACACACACGTGTGTGGGTGTGTAATTATAAGTGACCTTACTCTTCTGGGCAGGATGGATCTGCATTTGCCATTGATCCAACTACTACTTCAATAGGAGGCAGTATTGCATGTAATCCACATGCCATTACAGTTTTGGCAGTTCCTCGCCTTCCCGATATGGCAATACCTCCAATCCCAAGGTCAATGGCTCCAAGCAGAAGAGCAGTCTTTATAGCATCCTGCAGATTATTCGAATTAGTAAATTTCATTCTTCATGAAACTAATAATTGATCAAAAAAGATCATATTACTGGCACCAAAGAGAAGGTAGAAACAGCATAGTAGTTTTTTTTTTGGGTGTCAAGATGTAAAAGTACTTGTGTATTAATCAAACTCAAATGTTATACTTTTCTCATTTGTATGTTTAATAGGAAAATTTAAAGAAAATAAAGTTACAAGACTTTAGGTATGATTAAAATAACAAAATAGCTAGATAAGATAATGTATTTCCTGAATAATCATCTAACATTTTCTTCCAACTCTTCAATTATTTCTACTAAAATAAAAAAAAAATATGTATTTTTTCAGAAAAACATATTGCTAGGTGACATTTAATGCACAACATCCCAGTTTAGTACCTGATGTGGTAGCTGTCTTTTTCCCAAAATATCTCTTAAAATAATTACAACTTATAGGAAGATATGTGATACAAAATGTGAGGGAGGGAAATGGTGTTAGTTTGTAGCAGATTGGAAGTGAGTTGTTAGGGGAGTTAGGGCTAGTAGTCAGTAGGACTATACTGGATAGAGATGTATCATGATCAATGTTCGAACCCCATCTTAATTATCTCTCTTAATCTCTTTTTCCACCACAAATATTTTGATTATTCCCTCTCATAATTATAAAGCGCAAATTTGGAAACAAATCTTTTATACTTTATTGATTTTCTAAATTGACTTATATTAAACCAACAAATTACTTCTCAAATGTGACTTCTATGAGAGTTGTATTCTATAATAAGCACATAGGTGATGGTAGCCTAAACTTCCATGATATGCATTGCGATGGAGTCAAGCCTCGCCATCTCATGAAACACGAAATTTATTAAGCATTCTCAATTTCAGGGTTTTCAATAGGACATTGACGTTCCTTAAACAGCTAAAAACCAAAGAGAAAACAGAAGCTTATTAACCAAGAAATTCTTACAGAATACGCATTTCATTGCAACCTCAGAAAATCAATACCTAGAAATTATTTTCCCGAATTAAACATTTAAATTACGAACCAACCTCCTTTATCTACAGCATTTCAAATAACGAAGCAAAGAGAGAGAATTAAAACAAATACTTGGCCAACAACAGCAGCGAGGGGGAAGTACTGTCTTCCATAAGTGCTATCTGGCTTCTCAGAAGTGATTACAGCTCCATTACCAGATTCAGCAGCTAAATTCGATGAAGCATTGATAAATGAGGAATGTTTTCTACTGCGTTTCGGTCTGAGAGAAGAAGCAAAACACGAAGAGAGATGCGGATGCGATTTGAATGCGGCAAGCAGAGAATAAGACTGAAGGTGAGGAAAGTTCATACAAGTGGAAGATGTAAATGTTAAAGCCATTTCAGGCTCGGAGTATCATGGGAAAGGTCAGGTCCTTCTTCTCTTATCCGTAGCTGGATTTCGAAGATCAGTATTGCTGGCTTTCGAATTCTCACATATCCAAGTGTATCGGCGTCTTCACGCGAGAAATGAGCGCGTACGACGCAAGCGAATATAGAGAGGAAAAATGGGGAAAATTATATTTAAGTCCCAAGGATTCTAAGGAATTTAAAATATTTACCTTCAGTTTAAAATATAAGTCTTATTTTAAAAATTTATTTTAACTCAAAATATAAATCTCATTTGATAATTTATAGGGTATTAATTTTTTTCTATTTTACCTTTATTTGTAATTAAATATAAGAGAGATAATAGATTTTAAATGCAATGTTACCAATGCATGAAATGGGGATATTATTGAAAAATAATTTTTTTTACAGATTTAATAAGTAAAACTACATTTCTTAGTTTTTATACAATTAGTTAAATATAAATTATATTTTAAATTGGAGGGAGTAATTATTTAAAAGAAACAAATACCAAAATCTAAATTTAAAATATTAAATTGCCCTACAGATACGTTCTCATCACCAATGTGTATTAGTTATCCTGCCCTAAAGAAAGAAAACACAAATCCTTCAATCTCTATGACTTCCAAAATGCTCTCTAATTTATCAATTGTTATGTATTAACCTATTTGTGATTAGTTTTAAATTTATTTACAGAAAACTTCATTCTTTTAGATACCACATAACTGGGTATAGGATTTAGGTGTGGTTGGATGAAGACAACCCCAAGTGAATCCTTATGGAACCCATTCAAAGAACTTACTTTGATGCGTATGACACCTGGATTTTTGCGAAACAAGGAAACACACAAGAAACAACAAAGACAACAAGAAAATAAAGAAGATAAGATGGGAAGATGTTAGTTTAGGTGGAATACAACCCAAGAAAATCGGTCTCTTGAACCGTAGCTCTGATAACACTACAAGGAATGATCAATTCCTTAATAAGTCATACTTTTGCTCTAACACTCAAAGAATACAAAATAAACTCACAAAGTCTGAGATTTTATTCATTCAAATCTCCCCAAAAATTTACATAAAAAAAAGCCTTAAATAGGTAAGGTGAAATTTAACCTAATAAGCCTAGGAAACATAATTAATTTGGGTTTAAGTAATTCTAATGGGATAAGGAGATTTTGGACTCAAATAACACTCCTAATGGACTTAGGAAATTAGTAAAATAAAACCCCAAAATAAAATAATGAAATTCATAAGAAAATAATAAAAATACTACCTTAACCCTTATAAACATACTACTACTTCAATAAAATCACATGTTTAGCACATGACATGCTTATTTACAAGATAAACTATCAAAAAAACTACTAATTAACCAATTGGACTTTATTAATCAACATAGTTTAGCCCATAATTAATAAAAATGAAATTAAAATAAATTAAGTCCACTAATACTTAAGTTACATACTCTTTTAGTGAAGCACATGATCTTTTAATATTCTCCTCCAATGGATTCCTTTTGGGCTTGAATCTTTTCAAGTGATAAAGTATCCTACTATGCTCTTGAATTTGTCCAAGCCCTCCTTTTGAACCATGACTAAGGCATCCTCTATCATTCCCTCCCTCTTTGAAAAGATTCGTCCTCGAATCTTTATAATCTATGTGGAAAGAAAGGGAACGGTTAAATACATCAAATAAATTATATGGAGGAAACATACCTTTCAAGCTTGATTGATGCATCTTTACTTTATTCCTTGCATGAATGTAAAGGACAACATTCTTCCTTAGTTTTTGGAAGCAAAACATTGTTTTGGGATAAAAAACCTTCACATCTTTAATTTGAATTGCATAAGACCTATCTTCAAGCATTGGTGGATAAGAAATTGAACTTTTCTTCATAACAAATACACTAATGACTACAGCAAATAGTTAGACACAAACTCGATACAAGAATATTTAAATGAGAACAAGATGTTGAGGGACACATAGGGAAAGAAATGGGGACAAAATGGCACACAACAACACTCAAATAAAACCAAAGCATTAGAATAACTAAGGAAGAAAAAATCTAGACAGATTTGAACATAGTGTAATAAATGCAAATTGGATAAAATTAATGATGCACAATAATAGAACAAAAATGAAAATGTAATAACTAAAGGGACACATACTAACATAGAACAAGAAGAAGAGAATGAGTTAGATAGAAAATGGAATATAAAAGACTCATGAAGGTGAGATGGAACATACCAACAAAAAACCAAAAAGACACATGACTTATGAGACACACAAGAAATATAAAACATAAAACAAATAGGGACTACTTCATAAGTGAATAGGAAATACAAAACATTATGATAAAGATGAGATGAAATGACATAGAAGGATGAACTAGAGAAAGAAGGCACTAAAGTAACTAATGGACTCATAAAATTTGAACTCAAAAGAAATTGTGGACTCATGCAACAATGATGAGTAACATAATTTAAAGAAATTAGAAACATAATGAGAAGGACAAAGAAAATACAATGAAGACACATGAGAAAGATGAGGTGAAGAAGGAAGAAGTTTTGTACAAACTACTTTAAGTTTACTTTCACTTTCATTCTTCCTCAAACTCTCTTTCTTTTCTCTTTTCTCTCTTATTCTTTCTCTTTTTCAATCTTCTCTCACCCTTTGTCTCACTTACTCCTTTTGTACTCTTTGTATTTTTGTGAACTCTTTCTCTCTTATTTTTCCCATTGATATTTTTCCACTAAAGCTCACTCTTTATTTTCTCATAAGTTTCACCTGAATTACATGGCAATGATTCATGAGCATTTTCCAATACAAAAGAACAAAGACTAACATGCCCATTCATGTTAGCATCACAAGCAGAATCTACAATTACCATGTCAATATGCCCAATATCAATGCAATTATAAGAGCCAATTTCCAAAGGAATCACACCATTATCCACAGAATTTTCCACCAAATCATTAGCAACAAATAAATCATATTTCTTTTCTAAAAGTTGCACACAATTATGGTTAATCTCATTAGCATAGTCATAAAATTCATTTTCCAATTGATGCAAATTAGAAACACAACTAGAATCAAAAGTACTAGCAACTTCTAGATCAATATTCTCCTCTAATTGATGTAAAAAATCAATCTCTTCAACATAAGCAACATTATCAAAATTATTGATATTCTCAAGTTCAACACATTCATACTTACTTCCCAATTTAATTGATCAATCATAAGAGATATTATGAATGCAAGCAACAACATTCATCTCATTAAAATTATCGCATCCTAAATCACAAGAGATATCAATATCAAAGTTTTGAGGTTTCGGCATACTTGTAGTAGATTCTCTTATTCCATCATTGGTTGTTGAAGTGGTAGCAACTTTGTCATCCACTCGATCATCTTTCTCCATGTGGAAATCACACACATTAGGAGTTGGATTCTCTTCCACAAACACGTGCATCTCTTCGGGATGCTCATCTTCATTCTTAGGCATAGGTTGGTGGTGATAAAAAACCAAACTTTCTTCTCATAAGGTTTTTCATATCCCCCCATGAAGCGATAGGTTCAAATCCATGTTTTGTAGAACCTTTCCCACCAAACTTCCATGTTGGACTTAATGGATAATCCACCCTTGATGGGCTAATTAAGTGGATAAGTCTATTAAGTTGTAAAGAGAAAGGCTTTAATATTTTGCTATATTAAAAGTCTCATATCACTTAAGTTAATAAAAGTGTTTTATTAACTTATTTATATTAAGATGTCTCCCATCGCCTAGTTTAAGGTGTGGAATGGAAAGAAGAGTTTATAAATAGACCTTTTATGAACTCTAAAAGTAATTATGAAATTTTCATGCACTCTAAAGACTCAAGTGGAGTTTCTCTAGAGAAAATTTTAGATACAGTGTGTCTAGGTATATTCTCTCTTTTTCTCTCCTCTATGTGAGAATAAGAGTATGATGTTTCTATTATGGAGACCTGAGTTAGGTTCCATATGGTGATTTACCTCTCACCATTGGAGTTATGGTGTGTAGAGTCTATGAAGATCTAGCATAGAGCTCCAAGTAAGTATCTCTAGCTTCTTATAGTTAGCATTGGTATTAGAGCTACAAGGATCCTAGGGCTGTGTATTATGAGTATTAGAGAAGCATGCATAATAATTTATAAAATATAAAAAAATTAAAAAAAATAATTATGAGATTTTATGCTTCTTGCTTCTTATAGAAATGATATTCCTAGAATATGTAGATAGGCTCTCTGTTTATTTCCGCTTATATTATATATAATTGTGTTTGCATGGTTTCTGAATCTATAATATATCATAAGTGGTATTCTGGAACATGATTGAAATATTAGAATCTAAAATCATGAGTAAAATTACACTTAGAATTTAGAAACCTGGAGGCCAAATGGGTTGAAAATAGGCTGTGAACTACTTGCATCTGTGATTATAGTCTAACAAGCTATTTGGTTCACTCACAGAAGGGGATTATGTGAAGTAATAGGTTTTACATCACCTCATGAGTACCGTTTGGTTGCACCAAATATAAGACAATAGGATTACATAACGCGAACTAGATCCTCTTAAATACTGTGATGATCCTCCACGTAATTTTGGTAAGTGAAGGGCATCATGGTAGTGTAAATGAGATCAAATGACTTTTCTATCATTTACAAATAAGAAAAGGACACAGATTTCATCTCTTTCTCACCATCACTTTGCATCATCCTCCATCTCCAGACCATCCCTCGCCGTTGCTGCTTGAAAGAACGTCGTTTTTCCTGTTGAAGCTAGTCCACAGCCAACCCCTTCGGTCACCACCCTCCCCCACCCCACCCCTTCAGCCTCCACCATGACCTTCATCTTCGTGTTCAAATTTGTATATCTGGGTTTGAAGATCTTACTTCACCTTTCCACCTCAAATTCGATAATCTTGCTTCGAACTTCCAGATCCCTTGTGTTAGTGTTCACATCTGTGCTCGTACCCATTTTTAGGTGAATCATGCCCGTGCTTGAGTGCACATCCTTCATCTTCAACTTGGGTTTGTGCTTCTACTAAAAAATGGAACCCAGATCCACCCACCTTTGTATACCCATGTTCATTTTCACCCACATTCATTTTTTCCCTCTTTTACTAATCTGGGCTGAGAATGAAGATCGTGATGGTGTGATGTCAATGTGGATGGTGGCGGTGGTAGTGGCGGTGATGCCGCTGGGAAGAAGAATGATATGGGAGGGAGGGTTGTTTTTTTGGACTAATGGCAAATGAGTAATTTCACATTTTTTAAAATTTCTTATTCAATGAAAAAATTAACATCATCCCCTCACCTTTAATATCATACCAAACAAATTCATATGTAATCATTATCATATTACATCCCTTTATACTTTTCCCATTACATTACCTAACACTTTATGTAATTGAACCAAATGGTCTGTAAGTACATTTTATGATCAACAACCTATATGAGTATATGCAATTAGAAATATAGCAAAAAAGGGGGGGCCACCTAAAGAGCAAGAAAACCACATGGTGGGTTCGCGGATCCACCGCTAGGACTTAAACGGGTCAATGCAACTTGGCTAAAGAAAAGGGGTGATGCAAATAAAATGTCATTTGGGCCCCTCTTTCACATGACATGTCATTTAAACAAAATGACATGTAGCCCCCATTTAATGAAATGGTGTGTTTCACTATTGCATAAAAAGATTAATTAAAAATTATTATTAAAAAAATTGAGAGGACACCGGGCCAAAATTGAGACCCAATTGAGTATGAATCCCAAACTTCTGCATTATCCAAAATCCAAACAAACAAGCCAATAAAAAAAAAGGAAAGGGAAGGAGCAGATCTGGTCCTTGGGTAAATATTAATAATTTAATTTAATTTAATTTTTCCCTAATGATGGACATGTGGATTATACCATTAGGATAGAGATGGTGAGTGAAATTTGATGACATGGTGCGTGTTGGCTGGAGAGCTATCTATGTGACTATGAGTGTAAAAGACATTCTATGCATTCATTGGACCAAGTAATTGAGCTAATACTCTTAAGAACCCAGCAAAAAAAAAGGTACATATGTTGGGCCTAAAACAAAACAACTCAAATGCAAATGGTTTGAGATGCTGATGAAATAACAATTTCAAATAGTTAAATTGTATAATATACACTTGAGTATCTTGATCTTTGTTTAGCATTGATGAGTTTTATCCTAGGTTTAATCAACATGGATCTTTAAAAAGTTGAGACAAAGGATCAACTGAAGACTAGTGTTAAGTGACTTTATGAGAGAAGTTTGCACACATTTTTTCCATTGCTGACATGTGGTTCCATTATTTGAGGTATAATGGAAAGTTTTTTTTCTCTCTCAAGCTATATAGGTTGATATGATCCATAGAGCTCGACCTAGAAATGGGTCTTTGGAAAACCGTAAAGATATGGTTGAGAATTAATCATGAGATTGTCATATTAAGGTACATGGCTGAGATAGGATTTCAAGGAGAAAGATCATGCTATTATCATAATTCTCAAACATGAGAAATGCAAGGTATCTCAAACTTAATGCACTGAAAAGGGATACACTTAAATAGTTCCCTTAAGGCTCTCGAAGCTCTCAAAGATAACATATAACTCAAACCACAAAGTATGATAGATATTATTGAAAACCATTTTGCAAAATTTAGGAAAATGGAAAAGGTATATTTATAAACAATTTAGTCTTTATTTCCTTGTATTTCCAATTAGTATGGATGAATTTTTTTTTTCCTATGTCAGTTTTCTTTATTGAAAAGAAGCATGATTGCTGAGTGTTATATCTTGAGTACATTTCTCATTAATGAATTATTGTTTAATGTCTTTATTATATGTGATTGATTGAGAAATATTGTTTTAAGTGGCAGCTCCTAGAAAATAAACAAGAGGTCACGTAAGAGCTATGAGTTGTAATATTTGCAAAGAAAACTCAATATAGAAGTAATGATGTTTTTAGCATACATGTGATAGGGGAGTACAATGTATACTCTCGATTGTAGACCTATTAATATCATTGTGGATCTATTTGAAGTCTATTGCAAATAAGAGTGATATTGTATATATGATAATTCTGTGTCGTGTACACTGAGTTAGAAAATACAATTTAAACTATCAAGCGTTTGAGATTTCTCAAAGTAAGGAAGGGGAATATATTAAGCAATATGGCTTTTTGAAATCTCACATTCATAATAGTGACTTGCTATAAACTTTCATTTTTATTGACAATTTAAATCAATTTTGTATCTTGAAGTTGAGTACTATGATAATGCTCTAATCAAGTTGAGTACTATGATAGTTCTCAAATCAAGTTTGAATACTACGAATGTGTTTCAAATTCTCTAGTTGTGAGAATGAAACAATGAACTTCAAGGTTTCAGGGCAAGTACATGAGATGATGAAACCTCAAGAGTCAAAGAGAGAACTAAACAAGGTTTTTGAGAAACCTTAAAGAAGCAAAAGACTCATGAGTTATGAGTCAAATAAGTGAATTAAATAAGGTTTTGAGAAACCTAACCAAGCAGAAGGCTTATGAGTTATAGGTTGAATAACTAAGGATTTCACATTCTTTGTGAAATTATGTCAGTAGATTGCTTTTAAGAAGCAATAGATATGTTTTTAAGAAGTGGATGAACATGTAGGAAATAAAATATAAGGAATAAAAAGGGTTCTAATCATACATATTAGTTTTGTATAAAAACCCAAGTCCTACATAATATGCTTTATGTGTTGAAAACTAACATACTTAAGAATTAAAATTACTCTCCTTGAATTAATTTCCATAAGAGCTTAGAGAATGTCAGTAATGAGATATAAATATATGGACCTTATTCTTTCCCTTAATGGTTTCACGGCATGAGTTACAATGAGTAAAACTTAATTTGAATAAATATGTATGTCATACTAAGTTAAGGCTTTAATAGGCCATAGATTAAAACTAACTTAAAGAATATGTTAGAATTAGTTCCAAACTCAGACATGTTCTTGTGATGAACATTACTTAGCATATAAAACATTACAAAGTCCATTAGGGAATGGAGCTAAGGTTAGCCTTCCATTGCGAGTAAATCCATTAAAATGAATGTACATAAGGGTAAGATGTGAAGTGTGACATTTTACTATAGTGGTTGGCAATAATTTACAAATGTGAATATTTGTCAAGATTTCTTTTGTTCATAACAAACTTCGTGAATAAGAGGATTTGACATTCCAAAATATAATAAAGTTGTTGGAAAACAAAATTTAAATTTTTCCAGGTTCGGTTAAACCAATTAAGTTGGTGTTCGAGCTTGAGCAATGTTGTTTAAAATCTATCACATACATCCTCATGATCAATTACTTTTATATTTATTAATCATGGACAAATAGGTTAAATAAGATTGGAGAATCTTAAGGATCACAAGGATCTATCTATGTGTCCAAGAAGATTTTCCTATATAGATGGGAAATTTGATCCAGAGAGTTGTAAAAGAGTAACTGGGTTGATAAATCATTCTTTTTAGAAAATGATTTTCTTAGCAAGGAAATGATAAACAAGAGAGTATCTCTTAGGAGGTACAAAAAAAAAAAGAGGTAATTAGTTGTCTCAAACTATCAATTCAAGTGGGAGCCTCCAAAGTGAGAACTTTGTTATTGTACAAATAGAGAAAAGTTGCCAATTCCCATAAATGATGAAGAGTTTAACATTTCATTGAGCACTTCATCATACCTTGCTAAGACAAAATAGTGAAAGCAATCGTGCTAATAAATATTTCTTTTGATATAAATAAGAAGACATCTAAAGATATGAGATTCACTCAAATGTAAAGGGGTATGTATAATAAATGGGTACATTTAAAAAAGTAGTTTTCCCATTTATTGATTCACTTTGATTTGTCCCAATTAGATTTGTAAGTTTGAATCTACATCAAGTGGATGTGGTGCTTGAAATTTGGAGTTAGATTTTTTTTTTTTAAATGACTCCAAAGGCCTCTTTATAGAGACTGAGATACAAAATGTTATTTGAGATCTCATTGAGATGAAATTTCAAATTAATCTTGATTAGGTGATGCGTAACACTGTCTTCCACATTATGTAGTCTCAAGAAACTATCTCTTAAATAGATAGTACAACTTTAAGTAAAAGGAATATTACTTCATATTTTCTAATTGTTAAGGACTAGATATATCCTTATATTTGAGAATAAGGATACATATAAGGCAAAATATATTCTTAGGAAGAGAAATTCGAGGCATTATTAAAAGCCTTAAGTATCCCTAAAATAATAGATAAGAGAATCATGAAAATAAATCCTCATGTTAAATATAAAATGAAACTTTTGAAAAGAAGTCCCTTACTTCAATGTTGGTGATAGCAACATGTACGCTTAAAGCATACATGAATTGAGCATTCAAGCTTATAAGTTAGCTCTAGTTGAATCTCAAATGAAAGTGATTGAAGCTGTCAGAAAGCGTAAATAGATATTTTAAGGACATTGCAGAATACGTGTCATATTATCAAGGAACATCTTTAGCCCAATGTGACACTTTGGTAAGAGTAGATTGGAGAAATGATTTGTAAACCTTGATATCTCTTGTCAAAACAAATTGCCATACATTGCTTTAATAAGAAAAAGACATGGTATAATTTTAATCATGTTTAATTGTAGTGAAAAGGATTTGTGGCTAAGTGATTAGGGATTACTTCAAGACATTGAAAGTTTAGATAGAATGTGGTGAAACAATTAAGAGCCATAGCCTTTCCTAAGTGTCAATTAAAGGCAAAGTACATAGACACAAAATGAAGAATTTTGTTAGAGAAGTAAAGGCACAAAAAGTATTACTGATCAATTTATGTTTACAAATGGGAGATGAACAGATCCCTAATAGAGTTAAATACCTTGTGAAAGAGAAGAGTTCTCTTAATATTAAGTAGAATATAAAGTAACACACTCCTTGTGATAATTGGAGAAAACAAATGGCATATGTTCCCCAAATGCCATAATTATGCACATATACAATGTTGAGTATGTCATACAAGTTTATAAAGTTGGCTCTCTCACATGAGCACTTGCCTTTGACACTCAGAGGAGTGGAAAAGATGAGACATTATATGTTTGCCAGTAATACAATGAGAGCACTGCTTTGGCAAAGAAGAAATACAAAAGTATATACATGTCATCTCAACAAAAGAATGTTGGGTTGAGATCCAAGTATATGAATGGATCGAATCATGGATACCCACTATCCATGATACCTATTACCAGACAACGAATCCTTTTCAAATATGACGTCATGAGTAAAGATAGGAGAAGAAATCCAATTTAGGATGCGGTGAGTATCCAAAACTTAAGTCTGTATGGTGTTAGAATAGTAAAATTGACATACACTCTTATGAGAAAAGAGAAACACCATAGCATACAATTCATACTGCATATGGTTGAGACTGTTAATGGGAATCATGTGAATAGATCAATGCTTCACTGCTATGTGAGTCCCAGAAAGGAGCATATTCCTTCATGATACCCTTAAAACTTAGACAATGTCATGAAGGCTTGTCTTTAGTGGTTGCTACCTTGATGTGTGTCTTATGGTCATGATTGATGCGATCTAAAAGGTATGTGTGGGAAAGCAACTGGGTCAAATCAGATTGATAATTAGGTAGGAGGAAGATTTACCTTGAAATATACATTTATGCTAGTATCTGAGACCAGTTCATTATGAAGTCAATTGAGTGGCACCATAAGTGTGGATACTATGCATATAAGGAGGTAATCTTCATTATATTGATAACTCAAGAGAGATTAGATTTGCCATGAGGAAAGTGTATGGGTAGATCTAGGGCATCCGAGGCACATCATCAATAGACATAATAAAACAGATACATAAGGGTTGTTTTCTTGTGTTGATCTTGTAGTGGGATTTCTAGTACATGAACACTTGAGTGGAGATATTGTGCCCATGCAGTTACAGTAGGGCACCAAGTATGAAAAAGAAGAGAGAAGTCATAGTGACGAAATGAGGAGTTAGAGTGACAAGATATAGAGTCAAAGCAGCATGATAGTTATCCTATCAAGTGCGAGTGAGAGATATTGGACGTAATGGATAATCCACCCTTCATGGGCTAATGAAGTGGATAAGCCCATTAAGTTGTAAAGAGGAAGGCTTTAATATTTGATTATATTAGAAGTCTCACATCACTTAAGTTAATAAAAGCATTTAACTTGCTTATATAAGAAGTCCCACATCGCCTAATTCAAGATACGGAGTTGGAAGAGGAGTCTATAAATATACCTCCTATGAACTTTAAAAGTAATGATGAAGCTTTTATGCACTCCAGAGACTCAAGTGGAGTTTCTCTACAGAAAATCCTAGATACAGTATATCTAGGCATATTCCCTCTTCTTCTCTCCTTTATATGAGAATGAGAGTAAGGTGTTTCCACTGTGGTGACCTGAGTTAGGTTCCATATAGTGATCTAACTCTCACTGCATGAGTTATGGTGTCTAGAGTCTGTGGAGATTTAGCATAAAGCTCCAGGTAAGTATCCCTAGCTTCTTATAGTTAACATTCCGCATGTGTCAGAAAAACTAATGATGGCACAGTCAACTTTATCCTTACTGATGTTGTAATGATCAAACACTTGATTAATTCCTCTTTCCCATTCTTAATAGAGATTGAGATCATCTTTCCCTTGAAAAGAAGGAATCTTTAACTTCAGCTTTCTCAAGTTTTGGTCACAATTACAAACTTTTTTCAAAGACTTGTAGTGAGATGCAAAGTTTAGAAATCTTGACATGGTTAGTAGCCAACAAAAGCATAAAGAAGAATGGATGTCACCAGTCCCTCACGTGTTTCACTCAAATAATGTAACTGCACTCGTGTTTCATACTAAATCAAGGCTTTTTTAGATATGATGTAATTTCTCTTTTGCCTTTTTCCACTTAAAGCTTGCTTTGTTATAAGAGTGCTAAATTAAAACTATAACTTTAATTAAAAGGAAATCAGTTTTTAAAAGTAGCAATCATAGAACCAAAATTCAAAATTATAGTTCCCAAAGATCCTAATTTAATTAAGCAATGACCAGCACAAAAATACACATAGCAACTGAAATTTCCAGTAAGGAAGCAAATTAAAAGAAGCTGGAAAATACAAAAAAAGAACAACAAAAAATCAAAAGGAAAAGAAGAGATATGTGGCGTATTACTCAAAGGAAAAACAATGAATGGACTTTAATGAAATAAGGTCAGCAAAATTGATAAATTAAGGAAATTATAATGACTTGGTGAGCAAGAACCTTATAATTCTCTTAAAAAGGAAACAAACCAGTGCCTCTTCAATAATTAAGTAGCAAAATCCCCAACAAGTTAATGTAATATATCACAAACCAATCAAGTAAAATCTGAATCAAACCAGCACCTAAAATATGCTACTTGGAATTCAAGTCAAAACATTTTAGGAAAATATAATCCTCAATCAAATCAGAAACTCAATCAAATCACAAATATTTTGAATTAAACTCAATCAAATTACAAAGATTCTGGATTTAGCCCAATCAAATCTCTTTCTTTTTTTTCACATTTTTTACTATTTTTTTAGCTGCTATTTTTCCTTTCCTTGGCAGTAGCCAAATACTTCTTTCTTTCTTTTTTTGGATTTTTTTCTTTATTTTTTTGGGAATTTGGGCAATCAACTATTAGACAGAAACTAATTGAATGCAACAGCACAAAAAATTTGAATTTTTTTTTTTAAATTTGGATAGAGAATCTAGAAAATTCTAGGCAAGCAAATTGATTATGGACAGTAAAAGAACAAGTTCTGGGCAACCATTAAATTTCACAAAGTAATTCTCAATCAAGTCCCAAAACTACTAACAACTTGAATCAAAAGGAAAGGAAAGAGATTCACACAGGTCACACAAAAAGGAAGACACTTTAGGTGGTAAGAAGATATAGGACAGAAAAAAGGCACAAACTTGGAACACCAAATGGAACAAAGAAACACACCATAAATGAGAAGAAGAACAAGGACATGAAGCAAATTAAATTTGAGAAGAAACAAGGAAAGAAACAAACAAAAAGGACACACTTTGATTGCAAACCAATGCTCTGATGCCAAATGATAGGTGAACCCTTATGAACTTATCCAAAGAACCCACTTTGATGCATATGACACCTAAATCTTTGTGAAATAAGGAAACACACAAGAAACAACAAAGAAAACAAGAAAATAGAGAAGATAAGAAGGGAAGATATTGGTCTTGGTGGAACAGAACCCAAGAGAACTGGTCTCTTAAACCCTAGCTTTGGTGATGCCATAAGGAATGACCAATTCCTTAATAAGTCATAGTTTCACTATAGCACTCAATGAATGCAAGAGAAACTCACAAAGTTTGAAATTTTATTCATCCAAATCTCCCCAAAAATATACATAAAAGAAAGCCTTAAATAGGTAAGTGAAATCTAAAGCCTTAAATAGGTAAGTGAAATCTAACTTAATGAGCTAAGGAAACCTAATTAATTTGGACTCAAGTAATTATAATGGGATAAGGAGATTTTGGACTCAAATAACACCCCTAATGGACTTAGAAAACTAGTAAAATAAAACCACAAAATAAAATAATGAAAATTCATAAGAAAATAATAAAAATACTACCTAAGCCTTTATAAACATGCTACTATATTAATGAAATTACATGTTTGGTATATGACATGCTTATTTACAAGGTGGGCTATCAAAAAAAACTACTAATTGACCAATTGGGCTTTATTGATCAACATAGTTTAGCCCATAATTAATAAAAAAAGAAATTAAAATAAATTAAGCCCACTAATATTTAAGTCACCTGCTCTTTTAGTGAAACACATGATCTTTTAATAATCTTTTCAAATGGACTTCTCTTAGGCCAAAATCTTTCTAAGTGATAAAAACTCCCACCATGCTCTTGAATTTGTCTAAGCCCTCCTTTTGAACCATGACTAAGGCATCCTCTATATGTCAAGTTTTAATATGTCAAATTTACTTTTATAAACAAGACATTCAAAACATAGATCATGTTATAATAAACTTACTTTTATCCAAAATTTCGTTATGACAAACTTCATTTTTTCTATCTTAAGTTTGCAAACTAAAAACCAAACGGGCCCTAAATATAGATGAAGCTAATAATTTTTGCTAGGATAATTGTATATTGCTTTGTGTTGTTTTCTTCGCTACAACAACAAATCTAGAAAATTTATTTCTTGTAGGTTGGGGTGCATTGACTCTTGACTCTAGTTACAATGAGAATTTTGTGTTGTGTTATTTGTTACTTGTATAGGTGGGTGACCTTTAAAATCCAACAAAATAGTAGCTAGAAGCCAATAGATGAAAATATAAGTGCGTCTAATTCCAAGGAGGAAAGTAAATCTGGAAATTTTTTCTTTCATAGTCATGGTCTGGACTCTGGAGAACAAAGTTTGAAAAATGATATTGGGACTATAGTCTGTTTGGTTTATCATTTAGTTTTGCAAATCTTTAGTCGTGAACGTATTTTTTGCTAATCTTGTGTTTGGCTCATTTTAAAAGGTCATTTTGTAAATTTACTTTTATCTTTAAACGTACTTGTATCTAACGGAATGAAAAAGTTACTTTTTAGTTTACAAATCTACTTTTATCTTATAATCATTTTGTCAAACTTACTTTTGAAAAAAAAATCCAAACATAAATTATGTTATAGCAAAACTTACTTTTATCTAAATATTTTAGCAAAGTTTATTTTATTCTAACTAAAGTTTGCAAACTAAAAACCATACAGGTTCTAATCATGTGGTTATTACTTAGTTCCCAGCTGAGTACATCAATGATTCTAATATAAATTATGTTATAACAAATTTACTTTTATGCAAACTTTGTTTTATTCTAATTTAAGTTTGCAAATTGAAAACAAAATGAACTTTAATCATATGGGTATTACCTAATTTTGAGTACATCAATGATTCTATGTAGATACCTTGGGGAATTATTGCTTTCATATGGCGGAAGTTATATTAACAAAGGGTATTTATGTCAATTAATATTTGGATTATGAGAACTTCGTCCTTTAGCCTTATTGCATTTGTTAAGATCCTTCATAATAAATATTGCCATACTATGGAAAAAGAAAGATCCTGTGGTAGGTCTTTAGAAGTGGATAATAACTACTAAATATTGTAGCGATTAAACAAAAATCATTGCTAAGATGACATAATTGCCACTATATTGTGTCATTTTGATGCAACTGTTGCTAGGGAGGCACTAACCGCTACTATATAGTGTCAATTTGTCCCAACTACGGTTAAGTTCGACACAGGAAATTTAAAGTCACACTTAGCAGTGATTTTGTAACAACTCTCATTACATTATCTTGAACTTAGTCTCTAGCTAACCAAGTGTAATTGATAACGTGTGCAAGACTAGAGGAACTAGGACCGAAGAATGGATTCGAATATAACAAAACTGAAATTTGAAATATCAAAGGGCCACACTGCGGCAAGACACAAGGCTACTACGGTGAGCAAGTTTGAAATTTGTGGAGTTTTTGGACAAAAAGGGGCTCATGCTGTGATGCACTTATCCACCACCGTGGCGCCACACCTCAGATTCCTATAAACCAAAAACATTTCAGTTAGCTAAGACAGAGGGAGAATGAGGGAGCTACATTAGGGCTTCGAGAATCTGGCTTAAGGGAGTGATTTCTAGACTCTAGGAACTTGATAAATTGTTGGTGAGTGGTTCTTGATCCTCCCTCTCTATTTTTCTTCAGTTTTTGAGTTGGATTTTTGGAGATATTGGTTGGGTTTCAATTTTGCCCAAAATCCATTGAATAAAATGGATGAAATAGGATTAATGAAGTGTGATTTAGTGTTAATGATGCTTGGGTATGTGTTTTAGAGGGAGTATGTATGGTTTAAGGCTAACCCTAGGTTATTTTCGGTTAAGGAAATTGGGAATCTAAAATATGTGTGGTTGATTAGAGTTTGAATGATCTATAGGAGCTCAATGATGCATGAAAATGGTATTGGAACCTTAGGTTAAGCATAATTGGTTAAGTTATGGATTTTGGTCGAGTTGTATATTATGTTAATTGAGATATTATGATATTATAGTGGTTGTTTGGTTCATCAGAGGAGTTTGAGTCGTGGGTTGGCAATCCGAGAAGCTTGTGGAATCATGTATGTGGTACTAACAACCTAAAGTAACCGGTGTTTGTATTGTGTGTATTATATATTAGTATATATGTCTATATATACATGTTTCCATTCATACCGCGATATTGTTAAGTGTGTATATGGTTTTTCTATATATTGTGGTATACACATGGCTAGATAGTATAGTAGATGATGATGATTACATATATGATGATGATAATGTGACATTACATGAGTTCATAGCATGACATTGAGAAACATGATAATGATAATTATATAGTGATATGGCACGGACATCACCACTACATGATTATTGTGAAGAAAGGTAGATTGAGTGGTGATGATATATGATATGATATGATGAGATATAATATGAATGAAATAAGGATAGGATTCCTATCATTAAATCCTCTCCTATGGCCATGAAAGCAAGATGGCAATGGATTGCACCTTTCCTAAAATCACCATCAATTTATGGTGGTCAAGGGGAAGGAGAGTCACGGTTTAAGCATTAATGTTATCTTTGGCTGGGTGCACTAGTGTGAGGTGAGCTTGATGATATCACAAAATCAGTCTTCACTGATTGTTGGAAGGGAGTCACTTATATGAAATATCCTATTATGATGATAGCTCATGGTTCTAATTGTGTGTGAGGAAGAACATGCATTCCATTACATTTGCATTGTTGCACAATGTGCATTATTGTATGAGCTATTATATATGTTATTTGTGATTGTCCTCGGTCACTGAGACTTTGTTTCACACCCCTTTCCCATGAACTAACATTTCAGGTGAATGTTCTAACACTAGTCCAGAGAAGATTAGGGAGTCATAGTGTCTCGAATATGAGAATATTCAAGTCATGGTAGTATATTGTATTGTCTATATATATTGTGCCAAGTAGGATAATATGATTGTAATGGATAGGAGGATTATGTTAACTGTAATGATGATGGTGATTGATATGGGATGATGTGATATAATGAATGTATGTTTTGGCATGTTGAGGAGTCAGAATGGTTGTGTATGCCCCTAAAGGGAGTTTTTGGGCCTGGACGGTATGTTTTAGGCATATAGCCCATTATGTGAATTTGGGGTTCAAGGGGGTCAACTCTTAGAGGAGTAGTTCATTTGAGATGAAACCTCTTTGAACAAGTTGATTGAGTCAATTAGGATCTGTATGAATGGTTTTCAGGAGTCAATTTGCTTTGGATGGTAATTGGAAGAGGTTTGTGGTGAGTTTTAGTCAAAAAGTGGTCAAAATAGTGTCAGGCATCCAAAAACTCCAAACGGGGATGAATTTGAGTGAAATTGGTGTGTATGGATAGATTGGGACAATATTGACTTGTAGGAGTTAGAATCAGGTCAATTATAGATTGGAGTATAAAATTATGCATATTAGAAATTGGCCCAAAAGATTAGCAATTTGCTTATATGGGAACTGATGCTGGTGCCACGGCACCAGAAGCTTGGCTGCAGGACCAAGTACTACTGCCTGGCTAAGGCTACGACAGTACTATAACAAGTTGCAGTTCCAACTTGTTCTGGTGCATTTTGGTTCTTTTTCCACTGCTTTGATGTTTTGGGAGTTAAATTCGAGGTGTTTTGTTCTAGTTTGGTTAGTTTTGAAATAATTGGTTAAGATTGGAGGTGTGTTGGAGTAGGGTGTTACAATTGTTATAGCGATCATAGTTTTAACCGCCACTAATTATGAACTGAGAATTTTGATCATTATATTTAGTCGTATTTTTTGTGGCAGTTCCCATGTAATCGTTGCTATTTTTTATTTAGTAGTGGTTAGAGCTACGGTTAGTAACCACTACTATTGATGCAACATGAATAGTAGTGGTTATATTAATAACGGCTTCTAAATTTTGGCTATTTATCCCCACCTTCTCCTCACTTCCCCTTGTTATTCCCACTCCTCTCTTACCCTCTTCCTCTCTCTTTTTCTCATCGACACTATAGCGAAGACTCTGTAAGTTCGTTGAGGTAAAATTTTTACTATTACTTTTAGTTTAATATTTTAATAATTATTTAATTTATTTGTGTTTATTTATTTATTTATTTTATTTACATTGACTAATTTTTTTAATATTTGAAATGAGATTATTTTATTGCAACATTCATTTAATATTTGTCAGTAGATTTATTAGTATATTCGGAGTTAGTTTAGGTTAAAATTTTTTATTTTTTATTTTAATTTAATATTTTAAAGCTTATTTAAATTTTTTTGCATATATTTGTTTAGTTAATTCATTCACATTAAATAAATTTTTGGTAACTATTTAAATGGAATTATTTTATTTTAGATTTAATAATTATGTATATTGAATTAACCTATTAATCATTTATTTTGTATTTATTATATAATTTTTATTTTTTATTAAATTAATATGTAGTTTATTAATTTTTTTCTTATCTAATAAGAATTTAATATTATTAATATATATTGTAATTAACAATTATCTTTGTAACAATTTTTTTAAGGATTTGGAGGGTAAGTTGACGTGATATTATTGAGGTCTTCTTGAGGTTAGAATTCATTGTTTACATTGTTATACATTAAGTAGTTTATTAAAGCAATAATTTGTTTTATGTAAGTTATAATTTATATGAAATTAGCATGTGGAAATTAATAAATTAATTTAGAAATGATTAATTTTAATAATTGTTATAAGTAACAATAGAAAAGAAGTAGGCCAAACTGAAATATTGTCTTTATGTATTAAGTAAGATATTAATATTATTATTATGCATTAAGTAGGAAATATAGTTTATATTAAATTTAATAATTCTTTTATTTATATTGTTATGCATTAAGTATAATATTAATGTTGTTTTTATGCAAAGATAACTTTTATTTTAGATCTTTTTAATGTTTATGTGGCAAAAATCACATTTATGATATTAAGTAGGATAAATATAATGAAACTTGTATGGTATATTGTATGGGAGATAGATAGGTTGTGGATAAGCATGCCGTGAACAAGTAGAGAGTACTTAGATGGATTATAGTCATTTTCAAATTTTGCTATGGCTGGTCAAGAGGCAGGAGCAAAAATTCTCTATCCCTGCCAAAAATGTAATTTTAAGAAGTACCACAAGAGAGCAATTATGAGAGATCATTTAATTGTAAAACCATTTCCACTGGGTTATACCATTTGGGCAATGCATAGGGAAACTCATGAGATGTTCGAACGTGGTAGAAATTCTCCAGCACATTTAGAAGTAGGTGTGGAAATGGGTAGAGGGGATCCAATGAATGTATTAGTTCATGATACTTTTAGAATTCATGATGATAACATATTTTTGGAAGCAGTAGATGTTCCTGATCCATTATCTACAAGTGAGATGAATCAAGAAGCTAGATATTTCTACAAATTAATGTGTGATGGAGAGAAATTGTTGTACTCGAGATGCCAAAAATATACAAAGTTATGGTACTTGGTTAGGATTTATCACATCAAGTGTCTATGTGGGATGAGTAACAAGGAAATTTCAATTGTATTGGAATTATTGGGAGATGCATTTAGTCATGTAGAAACCCCAACTTCATTTTATGAGGCAAATAATAATAATAATAATAATAATAATAACCAAGTTAGGTTTGAACTATGTAAAAATTGATGCATGTCGAAATGATTGCATGTTGTATTGGGGAGACAATGTAGATAGAGAGTTTTGTAAAAAATGCAATGCATCCAAATGGCAGTAAGTGAAAAAAGGTAAGAAGAAGTAGAAGAAGAAAGCAGTCAAAATTCTATGGTATTTTCCTTTGAAGCCATGTTTGCAATGATTATATATGTCATCGAACACTACAAAGCTGATGAGGTGGCGTGATAGTGAAAAGAATACTGATGGTCTACTGAGGCATTCAAGAGGCTTTGAAGCATGGAAATCTTTTGATCTTCAATATCCAAATTTCGTTGCGGATCTACGAAATGTTCATCTAGCTCTAGCAACTGATGGTTTCAATCTATTTGGTAATTTGAGCACAAGTTACAGTATTTGGCTAGTCGTTTTGTTACCCTACAATCTTCCACCATGGTTGTGCATGAAATAGAGTTCCTTCATACTATCGATGATAATCCCAAGAAGAAAAACACCTGGCAATGATATAGATGTTTATTTACAACCATTAATGCATGAATTGCTAGAGTTATGGAATATTGGGGTCAAGACGTTTGATTATCATGAAAAGAAGGTATTCAATCTACTTGTAACACTTATGTGGACTATCAATGATTTTCCGAGTCTTGGAAGTGGAATGTTCACATTCGTTTATCTTGTTCATCATGCAACTTTGACTAAGAACCTTTTCATCTTCCCCATAGTTGTAAATGGTGTTTTATGGGGTATCGTCATTTTCTAGATGGAAAGCATAAATTCAGATTTTGGAGAGTTTGCTTTGATAGGAAACAAGAGAGAAGAGATCCTCTTGCTGTTTTATCTGGTTCAAAAATATTGTGCTAGGTATCCAATGTTAATGTTGTCTTTGGAAAAGATGATGAGGTTGAAGGGATGGGTAGGAGACATCAAACACAAACTGATGGTGACCCAATGCAATGACAGAAGAAGAGTATATTCTTTAATCTTCCTTATTGGACATATAATTGGTTACATCACAATCTTGATGTTATGCACATTGACAAGAATGTTTGTGGCTTTTGCTCTTCACATTGCTAAATGAAATTGGAAAATCCAAAGATAACTTGAGGGCTCGAAAGGATTTAGAAATTATGGGTATTCATCAAGAGCTATGGATGAATGAGAATAGAAAGTATTAACCAAAAGTGTTCACTCTGACGAAAGAGAACAGGGAAAAAGTTCTCATAACATTGAAAAAAATCACTGTTCATGATGCATATTCTAGTAATATTTCCACGTGCATTGACCTAAGAGCACGAAAGATTGGAGGACTTAAGGGTCAGGGCGTCACACCTACCCAGATTTTTGGTAGCTCTAGGTAGACACGCAGTCAGTTCTCCTCCGCTTCATAGTCCTCAACATTTGCACTTGCCGGCATGCCCTTGTATGCTAAGCTACATCATATGCTAGGCACTGTGCAAAGCCAGTATGAGCAGTTATAGTCACAGGTTCCTCAAATGGTGCAGCAGGCTGCTTCAATTATTGCATCGCAAGTTGCTGCTATGGCTATCCAGTAGTTAGTCAGCCAGCTCTTTCCTGGTAGCATCCTTCCATATATCCACATCCCATAGATAATTATACCTCCTTTCCAGTCGTCTACAAGTGGCCACACACCAAGTTTGTATGATCAATCTCATTTTGACACAGAGCATCATGATCTAGATCAGTAGAACAACCAGACAAGCCTAAGTAGCAGTGGGATTTTTTTCGAACTTGGATTATATTTGATTTTTATTTTCTAAAGATTATATTTTATGGATTTTTTATGGACATATTTTACTTTTACTGTTATTTTATTCAATTTTTATATATTAATTGTTAATAGTTAATTTATTTTTATTTATAATTTTTCAAATTTTTTTCTTAATCTATTGAATACAGAAAATTAATTTCTGGCTCAATATACTTTTAAGTTAAATTAACTAAAAAAATTCAATTAAAATTGTAGGCTTTGTATATTAATTAGGGCCTATTTGTTTTACCTTTTTAAAACCAAACCATGGTTGAAACCATAGTTTTTCAAGAAGATATGTCTGGTTAAACATAAACTATCTTTTTAAAAAATGAAAAGTGGATTAAACTATGGCTTCGAAAAATGGGGGAGATAGTTACATTTCTATTAGCAAACCATGTTTTTAGAAAAGGAGGGGGATACTGACTTTATATTATACATTTAAAAGTACTTTTAACTCTTATCATCCAAAAAATTTTTTGGTTAAAGTATGATTTTACAAAAAAAAATATCCAAATATAACAACTTATAAAAAACTTAGTTTTACCAAACTTTATTTTTACAAACTTTATTAATTCTAACTTTAATCTTTAAAATTAATAGCGATTATCGTAGCAATTTTATTTTAACTGCTACTATATTTATATTTAATAGCGGTTATTAGCGGCTACTATAACCACCGCCATACTCAACTTTGTAGCGGTTTTCTTTAATTGCCATTATCTTTTGAACCTTATATATACCATTCCCATGTCCAATTTCATCATGTGTGGTCAGTGTTTCCAATTGCTTCCACCTTCTCCTCTTTCTTCTAGTCAATTACATCTCCTGCATTTGGAAAACAGTCAAGATGAATTGAAGGTTGTTTTTGTATTTTTTTCATATAAATATTTTTATTCAGTTGTCATTTTAAATATATTAATGTAAATGTTAGTTTAATAAAATTAATGTGATATTAAATATTCTAATTAAGTATAAATTTATTATTATTTTCTAAAATTATAATTATATTGATTTTGTTTAATATATATTCTATAAATATTTATATATAAGTTTTTTTCTATTTTTTTAATCTTTTATATTATTTAAAGCGTCTAAATTAATTTTGTTATTGAAATTTTGGTATTTTTTTTAATTATTAGAAATTGAAGAATTATTTTTTTTTAATAATCTAACAATTTAGTAGCGGTTACCAACTGTTCCCGTAACCGCGTCTAAATTAGTAACGGTTATTGAACCGCAACAAAAATGTGGCCAAATTTTAAGCAGGAAAAATTTTTGAATTTGATTTTCAAATTGTGAAGCAGTTAATGTAACCGCTAGACAGTTGCCGCCAACTGTGAAGTGGTTATTTTAACCGCTGCAAAAGTAGCGTTAACTGTAACACCTCATACTTACATTCATTTCCCATGTATTAAACTATATTTAAGTCCACTATTACTTGATTAGAGACTTGATTACATAAAACAACTTAAACCAATTTATTTCATTTCGGGTACCATTCCCTTGGTTAACTTCTTTTTACCCGGTAAACTTTGAAAATTCATAACTAAATCAAGAAAAATCATATTGATGTGGTTCAAGTCTCTAAATATAGCTTAAAAGATACTATACATGGGAAAAATGTTGAACATGGAAGTTACTTGGCCAAATTATACAGTGAGTTCGTATTATATGTACTATAGAAATGGTCATTTTTAAAAATTCCTAATTCTGACCATAATTTTGAAAAATCACAATAAATCATACACAACTCCAAATTGAGGGATCTTTGTGTCTATGGAAAGCTACACATGTCTAGTTTTCATACATGTAAAACATTCATATATTGAACATATTGAGATATGTACAGTACTTCGAATTCCCAACTATGTTCAGAAAAGTCTCTTGCATTCTCCCAACTTTCCAAAATACACACTCATATATACATAAATAGCCATAACTTGCCTTTATCTTACATGATACTCCATAAGAACTTAGAGGAACATATTAACATGGAAGCATAGTATAATTATCTCCCATAAGGTTTTACATAACCTCTCATATAGTAGTATCAACCTAAGTATCATTATCTTGAACATTACTTTGCTTCTCCTTACCTTTCCTTTCTTGGGTAATCTTGCCATAACTTGAACCTAAAATTGGTTAGACATTTGGAGAGGGGTGAGATTCAAAGAATCTCAGTAGTAACTACCATCATGCACACATATCATCATATATATTGCAAGTATTAAGCTCAAAACACATTAAGCATGTAATCAAATCATTTTGGCATAACCATTTTATGAAAATTTGGTCAGCATTTCCCCTTGTATTTGGACATATCCAGGGTCACATTACCCTTCAAACAATCCAACCAACAATGCCAAATCATCACAAGACAACATTCCAAACATTAAACACATCATTCAAACCAAGCAATATCAATGATAATACATAAGCATAGATAGGTGAGTTAACTACCTTTGAGCTTTCCACTAATCTCCAAACTTTGCAAACCCTTTCCTTGATCTTCTAACACTCTTTTGTATCCTATAGCATCATAAAATAATGCCATTAACCACTAATTATCCAATTTCATTCACAAAGTGCTCACTTGAACTAAAATTTGCACTTTGTTATCCATCATGCATTCCTTGTACAACATACTTATTCTAACCTATTTCGGACCTAAGGAATCCATTTTTGAGGTCAAAAACTTGAAATTCCCTTCCTATAATAAACCCTAATTGGGCATAAAATTATCAAAAATTATAAAAAATAACTAACCAATTAATTTGTAATCTAATGATATATTCTTGCATCTTATGGCCTATACAACCCTTTTCATGGCTTAATTTTCCCATACCTTCATTTTCTCTCTCTACTCTCTCTCTAGGTAGAGACTTTCAGCAAGAAAATAGAGGGAAAATAACCATTAAAATACCTAAAAATTGCTAGGAGACACAAGGAAAGGGTTGTAAGATAATACCTTGAAGTTTTGGGATAAATCTTGCAATATTCTCTTTTCCCCTTTGCTCTCTCTCTCTCTCTCACGCGTTCCTGGCTCTCTTCTCCACTGAAGCAACGTTTTGTTTTCGTGAGGAAGATGAAATGATGGTTTAAGATGATAATTATATAATATAATAACTTAATTTACTTTTATTTCTATTTTCATTTACTTTTATTTTAAAAAGCTTTTCCAACAATTCCCTTCATGTCCCATTCACAAATCATACGTGTTTCATCCTCCTTCTGGCCAAAAATTGTTTAAATAATATTTATGGATCAAAATACCCTTTACCGATTAAATTTACCCGTACCGATTGAGTATTTTTTGCCAAAATTGTCATTAAATTGGTACAGGATTATCCAACCATTAATTTTGGTCCACCGACACCGACTTGACTTTTATTATTATTATTATTTTTTTTTTCTTTTTTTTTTCCTTTTTCCTTTTTCTGTTCTCTTTTTTTTTTCCAGGGGCAAAATCATCATTTTTTCACTTTTCCTTTCAACTGAGATAATTAACCTCTTTATCCTATTTCATGCCAAATGATGTACATCCATTTTTGTAAATTCTTTATAGATTTCACAATATTGAGCCATCGAATATCTACAAAAATTTTAGGATGTTACATTAACTGTCACAAAATGTTAGTAGCGGTGTTCGCAGCAATATTCCATGCCTTTCATAAGATACTTATAACAATGGGTTTATTGCAATGGATATGTTAGCCGCAACTAAGTTTGAGGCGGTTTGACTAAATTTCGAAGTGATTTTGCAATAACAACAACAATATGTGTTGTGTTACCTGCGATTGCAGCAGTTGTTCTAACCGTTACACTTGTCTGTTGTAGTGGTTATAACGACTACAATTATACAAAATAACTACTATAAATACCGGTTTTTCTGTAGTGCCATATGTTAGTCCTTCAGCTTAATTTTCCCCAAAAAATATGCCAACTGCATTTACCTAGTTTAGAATATATAAAAGTTTTTGGAAAGTTAGCAACCCAACTTTCTTGATATTTAGAAAAGTAATTTTCTAAATAAAATTTACATAATATTTTTTTTTATGTATGCATCAATATTTAGATCGAGGTAGAATCCTTTCATATGACAAATTTTGCCACCAAATATTTAATATAATTATATTTCTAAAACTTGAACTCAAAATATATGGTATAATCTTTTACCAATTGAATCAAGCATTTATAACAATGTTAGCTTCTTGTATAATGGTATTATTTTAACATTATATAATTAAAAATTATATCTCCAATATTAAAAATAATATTTTTATTTAAATAATATAAACTTCCGAATAAAAAGGTAAAGTAAAATAAACAAATTATTTTTTATGCCAATCAAAAGTTGATAAATTGAACTAACCAACACAATTTCCTCAAACGCTTCCCCACTCTAATGCCGCAAAAGTCGAGGGAACGCATCCTTGTCAATGCCCTCATATTTCTTCTACAATTCTACTTAATGCAAATGAGGATTAGGAAGAGGGATGAATTATCTTAAAAGATTTCATAATATTTGAAATTTTAAAAAAGTTAAAATTTTTATTGAAAAATATTTGCACAATCAAAAATAAATCTTAGATATTTTTATTTTGAATTTTTTAGTTTTTAATTTTAAAAAGATAATTTTTTAAGTACCAAGGTTTTAAAAGGTAAATTTTTATCTTGACAGCTGAAAATTATTCCCTCAATACGTAAAGATTAAAAGATACCTTTTATTTCCCTAAATTTTTTTATTTTTACTTAAAGAAAAGATAAATTTAACCTAAGAATTGAATTTGATTCAAATGACTAAATTATGATTAGATAAAAAACACAAATCACTTGAAAAATTTTAATTTTAATTTTTAATTGTTTATTTTTATTTTGATATATCCAAACAAAATACATTGATTACGATCACTCAGCACCCTATCAAAATATCCAATAGAGGTATTCCAAACCCATAAATATTGCTTTTCGTTCAATTAGTGATTAGATGAATTGAAAAAATTATATAATGATAATTGAATTAAATGAAAGTCATGAGATTTTTCAAAATTTTATGGGATTACATCAATATCTCCGAGGTAAGTATTGATAAAAAAAATCAGATTTTGCATAAAAAACATGAATAAAATAATTATAATATTGAAAATTATATAATTTTTAATTTAATCCAAATCATTTATTACTATACATAATTTTCTAATTTAGAAATTCCATGTCTAAATATTAAATTAATTTTATTCCACGGATAATAAACTTAATAAATCATATTATAATTTTTTCATATTTTTCACATTGACATGATATTTACTAATTGATTTTCTTTCAGAATATTATTTAATTAAATCGAATCTATATTACTGCAAGAAAAATACTACCTCCTGTCATTTATTGGACTACAGGCCAGTTCAACAGACTTGATATAATATCCTGATAGAATAAGATTTTATATCCTAAGCAATTATTGCCATTGTATTATAGTAATAAATATTGAATATAATTATGACATTGCATAACTTTGGCTATCACGATATATTATTTTTTAGAAAAATAAACTTCTTTCAAGGATAAGATAATCATGTGTTTTTGTAATAAAAATATTCAAATTGAAAGGCACAAAACATATGCGGAATGAAAAAGAGATAAACAAGTATAAAAAACATTATATCTCATGAAAAAGAGCTTATAACTTAAAATTGAATTTTTTTTAATTTGACTTAAGATGATTAGAATGAATTATTTTTATATAATTAATACTTTTTAAATATGAAAGAGATTTCAAATTTAAAAAAGGAGATCAGATAACCCATAATTTATATTTTAGAAATATCATTTTACCTGTTGATCAAGAAATATCATATCAGTTTGTTTGGCCATAAAAGCCTACAAATAAGAGGTTGTACGGAAGCAAGATCACGCTTGAAGGACAACTAAGGAGTGGGCTTTTCAGATTTTGTGCCACCGCTAAACAATCAAGTAAGTCTTCTACTATTCCAGTCATCTAAATGTTTATATTAAGAATTAAATAGTAGTATACTCTATTTCGAAAATCAATATAAAAATATTTTATGTGAAATAATTTAGAGTTTGAAGATCTGAACATAAATATTGGTCTTATGGCGAAATTATATGATTTCTCTTTTGTGATTTTGTTTGCCCATAAATACTCTTCAATTACATGTCTTCTTTTCTCTATGTTTCCCCTCAAGTAATTCGCAATAATTCTATCAATTTTTTCCAGCTCCATATGGAAATAGTATGCATTCTATCAAAAAAATCACGTATGCAAATAAATAAATATATAAATGAATTTCATCTTTTTTATCTGCAAACATGCCGGAGGCAAAGGCGGTTTGATTTCAAGTTTTATAAAATATAATTCCAATTCATTAATTTGATTGACATATGATATTTTAGGAAAATCATTCCTTATCTTTTCAATTAATTAGATAAACATTTTTATGGAAATTTACATCGTTATATATATATATATATATCTCTATTCTTTACCTATTTTATTTTATTATTATTATTATTGCTTCATTCATTCTCATAAATTCATCTTCTTTTTCAGAGCAAATTAATATTTTCCTTAGTTGAGATCGTACTCATGACTCCTCCTCGTATTTCAATTTCGGAAGACTTGACTGAAGATCATTTCGATATCAGATTCACCATTATTCAACATGGAAGCTCCCCAGATACAGGAATTCTTAAAATGTCAGTATCTCAAGTGTTTGAATCTCCCATCATTATGCCTTGTGAAGAATTACTCGAAGACGTTCCAGGATTTCTTCAGGAAGCCATACCTGAGTATCTCTCTGAGAAGGATTTAGAGCCATTGGCATCTGAAATAACATCCTACTATCAAGAAATAACAATCCAACATACTACCACTGGAACTACTTATCACCGCTTAATACCTTTGTTTGTGGATCTCCATGTTGATACTTCTCATCGCATATTGCCTTTATTCTTTGTTCTTCAAGTTACCTCTGTGTATGGAGACAATCAAGATATCTATCAGGCCACAGAGCAATCCTTGCACATGCAGCAACCGTCCATGGCTCCAGCAACGGAAAAAGCTATATCATCAGTCAACGACGAAATCAAGGCAGCTCGATGTAGCAGCGACAGCAATGATGATACGGATCATACAATGCCATTGGGTTCAACATAAAGATAAATCATTCACAAAAGGCAGATTGATGTAGCAGCTGCTCAGAAATTTTTACAGATGATAATAGGGATGTTTATAATTCAACAATGTCGTGTGACCATTTTTAATTTATCAGAATAACTGTATCGTAGAATTGTTGAAAACTAAGTCATGAACTTAGATATTGTGCTTCTACTTTTCTTATAATAGATAGCCTTTTTAATCATTTAGAGATCAGTTGTTTGGCGAATTATTCCATCAATTGTTTTCTAATTACTTGATTAAACCTCTTTAACTTAATAATAGTCTTTATTGGGATTGTATGCTTCTACGTCTGCTGAATTCAATATTGAAATCATTTTCGGGGCGATTTCTGAGAATAGTTAATACAGAAACGGTTCCTTCATTTAAAAAAAAAAAAAAAGCAAAAGAAACGGTTCCAAAGGTATAGAGGGGTTTGAATATTGAATGATGAAAGGGTGAGGTGTCGAGCAGGCCGCAATGGATGCATGCATGCCAAAACCACTTTGTCACTTCAACACCTTTCACTCTATCCAAACGAAACCTTAGAGAAAATGCAATTAGAAGGAAGAACCCGAAATTCAGAAGGTGATATTACTTATGAAATACTTAATAGGCCAATGTCCCTACCTGGTGCAAAAAGACCTAATAAAATAAAATCTAAACCATGCAAATCAGCTGAGATGTATTCTCAGATAAGAAGGAGCTTAGAAACACAAAAGGATGAACAAAGCACTTTTTCTATATTACTTCCACTGCATTGCAAAATGTTAACTTGGTTGGAGGGCAAAATCTTCTTCAATAACATCACAAAACATGTATTATACATAAAAGGGCTTTTCACTGAGGGGAAAACAATACCTAAAATGACAACTTTCACAATCACCAGAGTACTATCAAAATGAAGTTAGCATACTAACAGTTGGTTAACTAGGAAGTGTATAAAAAGTTTGAAGCAACTCTGCATATATATCAGGTGAAGCCATTCAGACTTTTCTGGATGTTAATTGCCTGAGATTGTACTTAGCTTATTCCTTATATTTTTCAATGACACCGATCAAGTATACGGTCTGAACAAAAGAAATAGGTTCTATTAGCTATATACATATATATATATATATATATGGTAATGTCTAAAAAAATATACAAAAACAGTAACATTAATTGAATCTAAACTCTTCCTTGAGGGGGAAACAATAACACTATGTTTTAAAACCAACCAGCCATTGAATTGAGATAAAGAAGCACGTTATGATTCCATACTCTAATGTCGATCTAGATGGGTTAAAGCATTTTTTTAAATATAAGTAAATGAAGTAATTTACAATTAAATCAAAACATATATTGTAACCTAATATTTGACATAAATATAAATATTTAAAAATATGGATATTAGTTAAAATATTTTGCATATGGTAGCAAATTTATGTAAAATTAGTTGGGTAAAATTCATTAAATATCATAACTCTCTAATACAAGATACCAAAAGTTTGATTTAGACAAAATTATCAAAACCGGTTTTATTGGTCGTTTGTCCAAATCATCTGGTTCTTGATCAGTATTTTGTCAAGCAATTTGAAAAGTAAGAGAGACTGAACCTATGGCCGATTCACTGGTTTTCAGGCTTAGTCACTATTTATGATCCATCATAACAAGACAAGAAACTAAACTTATGAAGACAAGAAACGACTGTAAGGGTATCAGCAAAGTAGTGACAGCATACAAATTAAAATCTATTTTGACACAATCATGGCATTCTTACCAGTGTGAGCATACAATTGAAATTATATTTTATGAAGGGCGTAGTTTTCTTACCTTGACAATTTCAACTACTATGGTTTTATCAGGATTTTTAAGATCAACTTTATGAGGTCCAGGAACTGATTTTGCAACTGTGTCGATAATTTTCATACGGTCAATACCACTATTTGCGCGGGCTTCATACATCACAGCAAACTGCACATATTTATTAAAAACTAGTAACATGTAGACATTCAATAGTCTTAGAACAGTGAATATATTAAAAAATAAATGGTTTTATGATAAAAAGGCATGACATCAGAAATCACTAGTTCCCTTTTAACTTAGTTTTGGGAGTACAGACAGACCAGAAAAGATTACGAAACTTGGCAAATCTACACTAATTTGTAAACAGTCATCTTCACAACCTTTAGAATAAGCTTACGAAATTAGATTTTCACAATGTTCAGACATTAGATTCCTCGTCATAAAATCCCAATGTTGTAACCAATATGCGCGTGCCAAATTTCATCTTGGTCAGTTGGTCATTATGACACAAAAATAACTGATTGTTCTCCCTTACAGAAAAAAGAACGTGATGCCTAAGAATGTGTTTTATGCAGGATTGTGGAAGGCTCAAGACTTAGTAAGCTAAAATCAGAGTTTTCTTAGGTGGCTTTAGAGCAGAAAATAGTGAGACTGAATGCACACTGAGGCATGTAAAGGAAGATGGCAATCTTGAGGCAGGAAAATGGCGTTTTGGGCTCCGTTTAGGTGTTTCACTGTGAAATGTACCTGCGTGAATTTTGATTGTACTTGGCATATTTAAGCAAGGAACAATTAGGGAATTATTGGGGTGAGTTTTAGTTTCTGTTTGTAAAAGGAAATAAGTCTCGAAGGTTGATAAACTGATACAGAAAGGGTTGAAGTTTATGAGAAATAAATAACTAAAGCATCACATCTGTTACAGTCATCTAAATATACCCTCTAAAACTTATCCTACATGGATAAGTAATTAAGTCCTAGTCCTAAATGATTTAGACTTTCCAACTGCGAACCCATTGCCAAGGAGTACAAGTATTTGCCAAAATTCCTAAGTCACTATATATAGAAAATACAGCACTAACATTCATTTCTTAAAATATGGAACCATGCATAAATTAGTATTAGTGCTTAGTTATTGTCATAATTCTACAAGTGAAACGTGACCAACGATAGTGAACATAACCACCAGAAAATGACTACTTCCATGTTAAGGATTTCTTTGTTGGTCAAAAAGAAAAACGTTAAGGATTTCTTTCTTTCTACTCAAGTAGCCCCCCTTTCCAGTTGACTAAATCTGGATTTTCTAGCAGTTACTTTCTGAAGTCTAAACAGAACAGCACAAAATAGAGGAGGTTCACCCAGAATTCATTTTCCACAAATTAAGTGGATCCTAGAAGTATCATATTTCATTTTTTTTTCTTGGTATAATTAGAATTTTTTATTCTTATAAATCTTGACATTCACAATACAGTAAGATAATTGCAATAATACTATTCAATTTTGATATATTATGGCCATTTGATATATTCAAAGAATGGGTAAGTGATACATTTCATGAAAGACAACACCAGAAGGGGGGAGAGAGAGAGGTGGTTTTGAGAACATTTTAGGTGGAGATTGGAGAAGCTAGTTCCCAAGGACATGTTTGAAAGCTTCCACACGAAATCAAATCTGGAGTTGGTGAGGAAAAAGAAAATAGGATAAATAAAATTGAGCGCATATATCCTGGACTGTTAATCTGGAAGTATTATCAACGGCAGAAGTATAATATTTCTCAATGCATGTAGATAAGTAAATGTAATACACAACTAGAAATACTGATGCACATTATTACCTTTTGTGGATTTTGAGTTTCCCCAGGAAAATATCGTTCCACAAGCGGCTTTATTGCTTTTGAGATTTCCTCCTCTGAAGCATAGCATGCTTGTTCAATTGGCAAAATCCTCAAGATGAACCTAGAAGTATTTATGTTAGAAAACAATATGTTGGTTTCTTCAGTGCATGTGCTTTATACAATATAACCAAAAGAGAGAAGAAAACAAAAAAAAAGCACCTTGACACGTGTTTTCTTGTTGAAACTGCAGATTTAACCAAGTGCTGTACTATGTCTTTGGGGCCTGGGCCTCCATCTTTGTTTCGCATTTGAACAAATACAACACCATTACATCCTGAATCAAGCTTGACAAAGGACCTTTGCAAAAATAGACTCAAGCAAAATGCACATACACTGATACACACAAATGAAAGAGCAGGAGTCAAGAAGAAATAAAAGATAAACCAGAGCCAAATGACTGATGAAGAAATGATATTGTGAAGAAAGGGAGACGAGAATGCTTCGTTGATTGTATTGCTCATGATCGTATCAGTATATACAAAGAGATGGCCGAGAATAATGGGCCGAGATTACAGGACATAAATGCTGAAGAATAAATCAAATCTAATCCTATACAATCTCCCTAATTTAATCACTAATAAATATAAAATATTTACATATTATATTTCCACACTCCGCCTCAAGTTGGATCATATATGTTGATCATGTCCAACTTGCCAATCAAGTATTCAAACTTGTCTCGTGCTAGTCCTTTTGTTAGAACATCTGCAGTTTGCTCCCTGGTTAATATACTTCAAGCGAATAACACCATTATCAATCTTCTCTCTAATTAAATATCTATCAATCTCAACATGCTTAGTTCTATCATACTTAACTGGATTGTGTGAGATATTGATGGCTGCCATGCTATCAAAGTTAAGTGTGATTGGTAGGTTTACACTCTTCTTCAACTCCTCTAAAACCCTCTTAAGCCATATGCCTTCACATATTCCAAGAACAACTGATCTAAATTCTGCCTCAGCACTACTTCTTGAAACTGCACTTTGCTTCTTGCTCCTCCAGGTGACTAAATTCCCCAAATGAATGTGCAATAACCAGACGTGGATTTTCTATCATCTTGATCACCCACCTTGTCTACATCTATAAAGATTTCAATATTCTACTTATCAGACTTTTTGAATAAGAGGCCTCAGCCAGGAGTGCCTTTTAGATACCTAAGGATTCTGTAGACTTCATTTAAGTGTTTTTGTTTGGGGTCATGTGGATGTTGACTAACCATGCTGACCGCAAAGGCAAGATCTGGTCTAATGTGTGACAAGTAAATCAACTTTCCAACGATGCATTGGTATCTTCCCATGACAACAGTCTTGCCCAGATCTTCTTCATCATTGATCTTGTCAACCCGTATAGGAGTGTCACTTGCCCTGCAACCCAGCATGCCTGTCTCCTTGAGAAGATCCATAACATACTTCCTCTGAGAGATGTATATCCCCTTCTTTGACCAAGCAACTTCCATGCCAAGGAAGTATTTCATTTCACCGAGATCTTTTATTTGAAACTCTCAGGCAAGTGCTCCTTTAATCTGTTGAATCTCATCTACATCATCACCAGTGAGTACAATGTCATCAATATAGACAAGTAACACAGTCAATTTGCCACCATGGTGCTTAAAGAATATCGTGTGATCACTTTGGCCTTATATGTATTTCTCTCTTTTTAGAACATGTGTAAACCTCTCGATCCAAGCCCTGGGGGACTGTTTCAGTCCATACAATGACTTTTTCAATTTGCACATCCAATTCGGCTTCTTCCCTAGAAATCCAAGAGGTAGCTTCGTATATACTTCTTTTAAGTCTCCATTCAAGAAAGCATTCTTCACATCACAATAACTCTAAAAGAACATTATAGCAGCAAAACACAGCTTCATGAAAATACATATGATTTCATATATAATTACAAGAAAACAAACAACCAAGATGGCTATAAATCTAATCATCATTAATCTTCTCCTTGCCTCTTGTCTTCTTGGAGGTCTTGCCATCACTTGAAATTATCATGTTAGTGCTTGGGGTGAGATTTGGGAAAATCACAGTAGCTAGTTTATCTCTTACAAATATATCATTCAAATTTCACCAATATTTCACATATAAACACATAAATCATTAAAATACCATATTGTCAAGTAAAAATTTTGACAAAATTTCCCCTTAGAAAATGGACATCCCAGGAAAAACCCCTCATTTTACAGGCAAAACCAGTCACAGAAAAACATAAATACAATATGACAATAAGTAATAATCATGGAAATAACAAAGAATAACATATTGCAATAAAATAAACCCAGCTACCTTTTATGTTTTCCTTTTCTTTTGCACTTGGAACCAAAACTTCCACTAGCTTTCTTGAACTCCCACAAGTCCTAAAACATCATTCAATATCAACTTAATCAACTAGAAACTAAAACCCTAAAAATCAAATTCTTTATCTCTTAGTTTTCCTTAAATTCGATACTTGTTTCTCTTGCACTATCTCATGGTTTCTCCTAAATTTATTGCATATAACCACTTCATTTCATGAATCCATATCAAAGTTGAAACTGAACAGTAAGAGGGAAGGAGGAAAACTCAAAGAAACACCCACAAACTACTTAAGAAGGAAAATCACTTAGAATTACAAGGAAAATTCATACCCCCCTTCTTTTTCCTTATTTTTCTTCTTCCTCTTCTTCCCTTTGCTCTTCATGTGCTCCTTCCTTTCTCCACTGTTTGCAGCTACTTCCTTCTTTTTCAAGTGCTTTGGTCGTTCAACATGAGGGAGTATTTATAAAGAAGCCAAGCAATCAAATATTGCCAACTTGTATTCTTGAATATTCTTGAAAATCCATGTAAAAATGACATAAATATGAAACAATTGAAATTCCCCATGTACAGCTTGGTGACCACGAAATAGGAAGTCTTTTGGTCCAAAAATTTCAAATATTTACTTATCCAAATATATCCTGAATCGGTCTGGACAAATAAAACTACTTTATCACTATATTTTACTATTATTAGGATACTAATTACAATTATATGGGGATATAAAATTACCATAATATACTTATCTCAATTGGTCCAAATATAAGACCCACACATTTTTCTTGAATGAATACTGCCTCTTCCTGCAGTCCAGACTGACATTTATCGAGTAACACATTAACATTAAATCCTAATTATCCAATAAATATTATTTTGATCTTAATAAATTCCATACTACATTCTATTAGTCTTAACTCAATGAGAGCTTCATTTTGATTATAATTTTTTATATTTAGACATATTTATAATTTTTAAAACTTTCAGATTATTAGGTGTAATTTTTCCAAAAATTCATAAGATTTGCTTCATTGTAGGCGGACAAGTCCATCGCCTCTTCTTCATTCTTCTCATCCTTTTTTTTTCTTTCATCTTCTTCTTTTCTTTTTTCTTTTCAAGGACAAAATAGTCATTTTCTCATTTTTCCTTCTGACCCAGATAATTGACCTCTTTGTCTTATATCATGCAAAATGGCGTATATCCGTTTTTAGAAATTTCTTATAGATTTTAAAATATTGAGCCTTAAACATTTAAGAGAAATTTCAGGATATTACAATTCCCTCCCCCTTAAAATAAATTTCATTCTCAAAATTTAAAATATACCTTATGTAAATAGTTTTGGATACTGCTGCTTCATATCAGATTCCATTTCCTAGGTAAGTTCATCTGAAGTTAAGCCTTTTTGAACTTTTTGGACCAAAAGACTCCCTATTTTGTGGCCACCAAACTGCACATGGGGAATTTCAATTGTTTCATATTTATGTCATTTTTACATGGATTTTCAAGAATATTCAAGAATACAAGTTGGCAATATTTGATTGCTTGGCTCCTTTATAAATACTCCCTCATGTTGAATGACCAAAGCACTTGAAAAAGAAGGAAGAAGTGGCTGCAAACAGTGGAGAAAGGAAGGACCACATGAAGAGCAAAGAGAAGAAGAGGAAGAAGAAAAATAAGGAAAAAAAAAGGGGTAAGAATTTTCCTTTTAATTCTATGTGATTATCCTTCTTAAGTAGTTTGTGGGTGTTTCTTTGAGTTTTCCTTCTTCCCTCTTGCTGTTTAGTTTCAAATTTGATATGGATTCATGAAATGAAGTGGTTACATGCAATAAATTTAGGAGAAACCATGAGATAGTGCAAGAGAAACAAGTATCGAATTCAAGGAAAACTAAGAGATAAAGAATTTGATTTTTAGGGTTTTAGTTTCTAGTTGATTAAGTTGATATTGAATGATGTTTTAGGACTTGTGGGAGTTCAAGAAAGCTAGTGGAAGTTTTGGTTCCAAGTGCAAAAGCAAAGGAAAATATAAAAGGTAGCTGGGTTTATTTTATTGCAATATGTTATTCTTTGTTGTTTCCATAATTATAATTTGTTGCCATATTGTATTTGTGTTGTTCTGTGACTGGTTTTGCCTGTAAAATGAGGGGTTTTTCCCGGAATGTCCATTTTCTAAGGGGAAACTTTGCCAAAATTTTTACTTGACAATATGGTATTTTAATGATTTATGTGTTTATATGTGAAATATTGGTGAAACTTGAATGATATATTTGCAAGAGATAAACTAGCTACTGAGATTTTCCCAAATCTCACCCCAAGCACTAACATGATACGTTCAAGTGATGGCAAGACCTCCAAGAAGACAAGAGGCAAGGAGAAGATTAATGATGATTAGATTTATAGCCATCTTGGTTACTTGTTTTCTTGTAATTATATATGAAATCATATGTATTTTCATGAAGCTGTGTTTTGTTGCTATAATAGTCCTTTAGAGTTATTGTGATGTTAAGAATATATTTTGCAGGAGTTTGAATCATGTAAGTAGGTTATGTATTTAGATTTCGGAAGTTGGTATGTAAATCTGTCCATTATGAGCACCGATCAGTTATATAGTTACTGTTCATTCAAAATTCAGTTTTCTATATGAGTGTTATATATTCTTGGAAAGTAGACATAGAGAAATTTCCAAAAAGCCAAAGATCACTTGATTTGGATAAGTATACGAATTGTTATGAACTTTTGAAGTTGGCTCAGAAAACTTGAAAAAGTAATTTTGACCAAATGAATGGTACAATTCAACAAATTTTATGAATGAATTAGCTCAACTAAGTTCCAGTTATATATTTTTCCCATGTAGAAAATATTTGTAGCTATTTTTAGAGACTTGAATCATTCTTTTACGATTTTCCTAGATTTAGTTATAATTTTGCAAAATTTAGTCAGGAAAATCAAATTACCAAATGAATAGTATTTTGAAAAATTGAATTTTTCTCATTCAATCTTCTAATGATTCAAGCTTCTAAATTAGCTCATTTAGCATCATATATGCCATCATACATGGGAAATAATGTAAGAAAGTAAAATATGACATTTTTGGTATCAGAACAGAGATTCAGGCAAAAGGAAAGTTTGAATCTATAGAAATTAATTATTATTCCTTTGGATTGGAATAACTAATTATATATGCTCCTGTGCTTTGATGAAAGGTAAAGATGCCATCACCTAGCCAAGGCAAGACCAGTGAACCTTATGATAGGATGGATTTAGATTGGGGTGAGAGTGTAGACTCCAATATTACCTTGAAGGAGGACCGGGATGTGAATTTTGGAGAAGGTACTTCAAAACTAAAGCAAGAGCCAATTATAGCTATGCCTCCTGATTATAAAGGAAAAATAGAAGATGTTGATTATGAGGCAGATTTTTTCTTGGATCCTGAAAACAGTACTGACAGGCCTTGTGATGAGGAGTACTTGATATATAGGATAGTAAGGAGATGTTTCAAGGAAAGTGCTAAGTATCGTCCAGGTTCTAATCAGATTCCTACATTTATCTGCAACGTAGTACAAGTTAAGCAGTTTTTCACCGATAAAGGGTTGCATTATTCAGAAAAACTGTGGATTGATACTATGATGAGACAAATCCCTAGAGACTTATTTTGGGCAACTATTTGCAATAAGTTGTTGGGTCAAGAGTTCTCCTGCCTTGAGCATTATGCAGAGGCTTGTACTGAAGACGACAAGACACGAGCTAAGAAGCTGAGGTGTAAGAAGCCTAGACCACCGCCTGATGATGCCGAATCAAGCTCAGAAAGGCCTTGATGGCTAGCTATAAAGATGTTTATGTGCATATGTAAAAATGTGAATAGTAGAACTGCAAATTTTGATGTATATAAGTAGTTGAATGTTAAAAGTTTAGAACTATGCTAATGTATTTGAGATATGAGAACTCGCATGTACAAAGTTACTCTATATAAATGAAATGTTTTGTTTAGTATATTCTTAGTGCAATTGCTTTATATTTATGAATTGAATTGTTTATATAGTTAAAGATGGTTCGAACAAGACAACAGACTCAAACAGTAGTCTCTGACCAACAATCCAGGGAAGAGCCTCAAGTTGATCCTCTAAAAGTTATAATGCAAAGATTGGATCAATAACAACGAACCATTTAGCAATTGCAACAGATTATAGAAGCACAAAGACAAGAACAACAAGCAAAAGTTAATCAGCCACCAGTGCAACAACCAATGCCACAAGTTGTACAAGTAGAACAAGCAGCTGGAGTAGTAATTGATGAGCAAAACATGATTGAAAATTTCAGGAAATATCAGCCTCCTTCATTTGATGGTAGGTTTGATGTGCAGGCTGCAGAAGATTGGGTTCTTAGCCTAGAGAAAATTTTTAGATTGATGAGATGCAATTCAGAAATGAAAGCAGTGTTAGCCACATACATACTCGAAAAAGAAGTCGATAGATGGTGGTGTAATACGGAATTGATCATGCAGGCCAGAAATGTTCCTCTAACATGGGAGAACTTCTTGGAACAGTTCTATGATAAATATTTTCCACGATCAATGAGGGATGAGAAAGAAACCGAGTTTATTACATTAAGACAAGCGGAAGATCAGTCCGTAGATGAGTATGTGGTGATGTTCATCCAGTTGGCCAGGTACTCTACTTATCTCCAACAACATGATGATGAAAGATGGAAAACTGAAAAGTTGGAGAGAGGACTTAGACCTGCTATTAGAGAACGAGTAGCTCCAATGCAGCTCAGAACTTTTAATGCATTAGTCGAGGTGAGCAGAATCACGGAGAATAGTCTGAATCATAAGTTTTTGACATCTGCTCCATCAGCTAATGCTAAAAAGGCTATAGATGTTACTAATTTAGGAGAACCCAGTCAGAAAAGAAGGAAACCCTGGAATAGTAATAACAGAAAGTCAAAGAGAGGTGGCAGACAAGGAGGACTTAATATGCAGAGAAATGTTAAAATACCAATATGTAACCAATGCAGAAAGGCTCACGATGGCAGAGTATGCTTTGCTGGGCAAAACGTATGCTTTAAGTGTGGCAAACCAGGACATTATGCTCTGGACTGCATAATGGAGGTAGCCAACACCAGAGCTCAAGCACATGGGAGAGTCTTTGCTCTTACTCAGCAAAAGGCTCGTAAGTTGCCTGATTTAATTGAAGGTACAATTAAGATTAATGATTATCTTGTAAAAGCTTTATTTGATTCAAGTGCTAGCCACTCGTTCATATCCTATAACTGTGCTAAGAGGCCGGGTCTAGTAATCACAATGTTGCCTTATGATTTGCATGTGTCTACCCCTACAGTCAATAAAGCTATGACCTCTTACGTGTGTTTTAATTGTGTAGTCCAGTATGAACATTGCTGTCTTACCATTGACTTGATTTGTATGCCTTTCCCTGATATTGATATTATCATTAGAATGAACTGGTTGTTTGCCAATAGTGTTCTCCTTGATTGTAGAAATAAAACCTTGATCCTGCCTGACCCTCAAAATGTCTTATGTGCTGAGACTAAGCTTAATTTTCTAACGATCACCCAGGCTAAGAGATGTTTGGAGAAAGGATGTCAAGGTTATTTGATTTTCTTTTCTGCAAATGTCGAGGTAGAAGAAGGTATTAATAATATCCCACTAGTAAGAGAATTTCCAGAAGTGTTTCCAAAGGAATTTAGTGGTTTACCCCCAGAACGAGATGTTGAGTTTGCAATAGATCTATTGCCAAGAATAGTTCCAGTTTCCAAGGCACCGTATAGAATGGCACTAAATGAGATGGCAGAGTTAAAGAAGCAAATTGAGGAGCTATTGGAAAAGGGATTTATCAGACCAAGTGTTTCTCCCTGGGGTGTTCTAGTGTTATTTGTGAAAAAGAAACACGGGAGCCTTAGACTTTGCATTAACTATTGAAAGTTGAATAAAGTTACAATTAAAAATAAGTACCCATTGCCCAGAATTGATGATTTATTAGACCAGTTGGTCGGGGCATTTGTGTTCTCTAAAATTGATTTAAGATCTAGGTACCATCAGCTCCGAGTCAAGGCAAAGGATGTTCCTAAGACTGCTTTTCGAACTAGAGATGGGCATTATGAGTTTTTAGTTATGCCATTTGGTCTCACTAATGCACCTGCGATCTTTATGGACTACATGAATCAGATATTTCGGCCATATTTAGATAGATTTGTTGTAGTCTTTATAGATGATATTTTAGCATACTCCAAATCTTTAGTAGAGCATGAAGCGCATTTGAGAATTGTCCTAACAGTGCTGAAAGAAAAGAGCATGTATGCTGAGCTCAGTAAGTATGAGTTTTGGCTCACAAAGGTACGATTTTTGGGGCATATTATCTCCAAGGACGGGGTCGCAATACATCCATGCAAAGTAGATACAGTTCTAAAGTGGGAGAGGCCCAAAACTATTACAGAAATTAGAAGTTTTCTAGGTTTAGCAGACTATTATAGAAGATTTATTAAGGATTTTTCCCGAATTGCGATGCCGCTTACGAGATTGACTAGGAAAGAAAAACCTTTTGTGTAGGATACTAATTGTGAAAAGAGTTTTCAAGAATTAAAACTTAGGCTAACCTCTTCGCCTGTGTTAACTCTACCTAATCCCCAGAAACCATATGTGGTTCATATAGATGCTAGCAAACATGGATTGGGTTGTGTGTTGATGCAAGATGAAAGGGTAGTAGCCTATGCTTCTCGTCAATTAAAAACTTATGAAGAAAACTATCCTACGCATGATTTAGATCTTGCCGCTATAGTGCATGTTCTAAAGATATGGGGACATTATCTCTATGGTGCTACCACTGAGATATTTTGTGACCACAAAAGCCTCAAATATTTATAAGATCAGAAAGAACTAAATGCGAGGCAGAGGCGATGGATGGAATTGCTAAAAGATTATGAGCATTCTATTAAGTATCATCCAGGAAAAGCAAATGTGGTAGCTGATGCTTTGAGCAGAAAAATCATTCACGTAGCCCATATGATGATTTGTGAAATGAAATTAATTGAAGAATTTAGAGATTTGAACTTATCTCTCGGGTTGCATGAGACTAAAATTGGCAATGAATTTTATAAAGATATAATACAGGCCCAACAAGAGGATCAGTTCATAGATACAGTCAAGGGAAAGCTAAAACAGGGAGAACTAAAAGAATTTAATGTGACTAATAATGGTCTGATAAGATTCCATAACCGAATTTATGTTCCTCCAGTGGCAAAGCTCAGAGAAAAGATTTTGACAGAAGCCCATCAGAGTAAATACACGATTCCTCCAGGTATTTCAAAAATGTATCATAATTTGAAAAAGTTGTTTTAGTGGCCTGGGATGAAAAGTGATATTACTCAGTATGTGGCTAGATGTTTAGTGTGCCAAAAAATAAAGAATGAGCACCAAAAGCCATCAGGTATGTTGCAGCCCCTCGAGATCCCTGAGTGGAAATGGAATAGTATTTCTATGGATTATATTATGGGGTTACCGTAAACATCCTCTGGAAATGATGCTATTTGGGTGATTGTTGATAGATTAACAAAGTCAGCCCATTTTCTGGCAATTAAGTCAACATTTACACTGGATAAATTAGCACAATTGTATATTAAGGAAATCGTGAGATTACAAGGTGTGCCAAACAATATTATTTCAGATAGAGATCCAAGATTTACGTCCAATTTTTGGAAATCTTTGTAGCAAGCTTTGGGAACTCAATTAAGATTTAGTACAGCTTACCATCCTCAAACAGATGGTCAAACAGAGAGAACTATACAAACTTTGGAGGATATGTTAAGAGCCTGTGTACTGGAAATGAAAGGGAACTGGGATATGTATTTACCATTAGCTAAGTTTGCTTCTAATAATAGTTACCATTCCAGTATCCAAATGGCTCCTTATGAGGCACTGTATGGTAGAAGTTGTAGGTCTCCATTGTGTTGGACAGAATTAAATGAAAGGAAAATGTTAGGTACTGAATTGGTTGATCAGACCTCCAAACAGATAGAAATGATCAAAAGGAAGTTGCTGACGGCTCAGAGTAGACAGAAAAGCTATTTTGATAAAAGAAGAAAGCTGCTAGAGTTTGAAATTGAAGATCATGTTTTTCTCAAAATATCTCCTACAACAGGGGTTAGTCGATCAATTAAAGTTAAAAAGTTTATTCCCAGATATATAGGACCATTTGAGATTATTTTTCAAGCTGTACCTGTAGCTTATAAACTAGCTCTTCCCCCTCATTTGAGTCAAATCCATAATGTATTTCGTGTTTCCCAATTGAAAAGGTACCAGCCAGACCCTTCATATGTTATAGAATATGAACATGTTAATTTACAAGATAATCTATCTTATAAGGTAAAACCTGAAAGAATCATTAACTATCGAGTCAAAAAGCTGAGAAATAGGGACATACCTTTAGTGAAGGTGGTCTGGAAAGGCTTAACTTCAGATAAAACTACCTGGGAAATGGAATCTGATATGAAGCAGCAGTATCCAGAACTATTTACATAAGGTATATTTTAAATTTCAAGAACGAAATTTATTTTAAGGGGGAGAGAATTGTAATATCCTGAACCAATCTGGATAAATAAAGCTACTTTAGCAGTTTATTTTACTATTATTGGAATACTAATTATAATTATAAGAGGATATAAAATTACCATAATATACTTATCTCAATTGGTCCAAATATAAGACCTACGCATTTTTCTTGAATGAATACTGCCTCTTCCTGTAGTCTAGACTGATATTTATCGGGTAAGACATTAACATTAAATCCTAATTACCCAATAAATATTATTTTGATCTTAATAAACTCCATATTACATTCCATTGGTCTTAACTCAATGAGAGCTTCATTTTGACTATAATTTTTTTATATTTACAAAAATACCCTTAACCCGGGACATATTTATAATTTTTAAAACTTTCGGGTCATTAGATATAATTTTCCTCAAAATTCATAAAATTTGCTTCATTACAGGCGTACGAGTCCACCACCTTTTCTTCGTTCTCCTCATCCTTTTTTTTTCATCTTCTTTTCTCTTTTTTTTTCAGGGATAAAATGGTCATTTTCTTATTTTTCCTTCTAACTGAGATAATTGACCTCTTTCTCTTATATCATGCAAAACAGCGTATATCCATTTTTAAAAATTCCTTATAGATTTTAAAATATTGAACCTTCAACATTTAAGAAAAATTTCTGGATATTACATAATAGGAGACAAACCTCTCTATAGGATGCTTAGTACAAGCTTTGGATTTCTTCCTCACAGCTATAGGGAGGTCAAGATCTTCTAGACCTTCTATTGCCTCTCCCCCTATCACGTCAACCTGTTCATCCATAGTACCACTATTATCCTCACTTGGACTTGCTGCCGAATCTAACTCTTGGTGAGTGCTAGGAGCCTGAGGTACATTAGTTGTCTTGTTTCTTCGTGTATAAGTCTTAGTGTCTCCCCCTGTCTTAGATTTTCCTTTAGGACTAGAACTTGGCACATCTTCCTTTTCAGGTTCAATGAGAGCAAGGTCAAGGTCAAGAGGTGTAGGTATGGATTCAATGAGTTCAAGGAATGTTGCAGGTGTCTCAGGTGACGTTTTAGTTTGAGCCGTAACATTGGTGATGGTCTGCAATTCAGTCCAATTCTCCTCCTGAATTGAAGACTGAGAATAGAAAGGGTCATCCTCATGGAAGGTCACATCACAAGAAATAAAGAGGCGTTTGGAAGTGGGATCAGAGCACTTATATCCTTTTTGGGAAGCAAAGTAGCCAAGAAATATGCAATGGATAGCTTTGGGATCAAGTTTATGGCTGTGATGAAGGTGAACATATGTGGTGCACCCAAATACTCTCAATGGAAGATTGTTTTCAAGGTACAGTAGGTCACATGTCTGGTGGAAAACCTACAGTGGTGTTTTGTAGGACAAGGTCTTGCTAGGTAAGCGATTTATAAGGTGGCAGCAAGGATAGCATTATGCAAATAGTATTTTGGCACATAACTACTAAACATAAGTGCTCGAGCTATCTCAAGGATGTGTCTGTTTTTGCGTTTAGCTATACCATTTTGCTAGAGGCCATATGGGCAAGTGCTTTTGTGAACATTACCGTGATCCTTGAGGGATGTAAAGAGAGATTTATTGAAATATTCAGTGCCACTATCAGAATGGAGGGTTTGGATGGTAGTGTGAAACTAATTCTGAATCATGTGCGAAAAATCAACAAAAACTTGCGGGACAAAAATTTTATCTTTTAACAAGAATACCCAGCTGACTCGGGTATGATCATCAATGAAATTGATGAACCATTTGGAATGAGTTCTGTTAGGAGTCATAGAAGGATCCCATAAATCACTGTGTATGATAGTAAAAGGCTTAGATGCACAATATTGTAAGCGGGGAAATGAAGTTCTTTGATGTTTGGCCATTTCACAAGAATCACAATAAAATTGAGAACAATCTTTATTTGAACAAATTGAAGGAAACATTTGAGACATATATTTGAGATTTGGATACCCTAAACGTTTGTGCCATAACTCCAACTCACTAGTCCTAGCGAGAGATACTTTATTACAAGACCTAACACTACTCACTTCACTTTCATCCAGGTAATAGAGACCATCAAACTCCTTAGCACTGCCAATCGTTGTCCCTATCAGTAAGTTCTGAAAAAGACAATAAGTAGCAAAGAAATCAGCATGACATCTTTCTTCCTAACTGATTTACCAAAAGCAAATTACACTTTAAATTGGGGACATGAAGGACATAATGAAGAGCAAGAGTAGATGATATCATTATGCTTCCAATACTAACAACAAAGAATTCCATGGCACCAGCAATTTTTACTGAGTTTCTTCTTACATGGAACATATGTGATGAACAACTCAATGTTATCAGTAATATCATCAGTAGCTCTTGAATCAACAATCTAGCAATTCCCAGAGCATAAACATTTGATGGTAGTCAAAGCTTTGTGAAAATTACCTCTCTAGACTACAGTAGTTGTAAGTTGTTTGCGAGGTTGCTGGCTGTTTTGCAAGACAGTAAGCATTTCTAGGATCTTATTAAGTTGATCACCTTGTGGCTGCATGTGAGGAAGAAATCTCATCTAGCTTAGACGTTTCAACAACATATCCATGACCTTTACCTCTCCTTGGCTTCCAATCCAGTGGCTTGCCATGGAGATCCCAATAGGTCTCCTTGGTGTGTCCAGTTTTCTTGCAATGCTCACATATAACTCTTCCCTTGTTTTTTCAAAGATCAGTTGACTGAGTAGCAAGTGGAGAAGCCTCGAAGTTACTTGATTTAGGCACAAAATCATCCTTTAGCATCACTTTATGCCTTGAATTTTCCCTCCTTACCATTGCAAAAGCCTCTTGAACAAATGGTAAGGGATCCAAGCTTAATATTCTGCCACGAACATCATCTAACTCAGGGTTAAGACCAGCAGTTCAAGTAAACGTTCCTTTTCAACCCTTTTCTGGAAGCGTGTAGTATCTTCATGACACTTCTACTCTTCATTAGTAATTAAATCAAGTTCCTACCATAGTGATGTTTTTTCGAGATAATACTCACTGAGGTCTCGTGACCCCTGCTTCAATTGCCATAGTTTGGCTTTGATTTCAAACACCTGGGATGCATTCTCCCCATCTGAATATGCCTCTCGAACAGCCTCCCATATCTCACGTGCAGTAGGGAGAAACACACAACTTTTCTTCATTGTGGGTAGCATCAAGTTCACTAACCATGATGAAACCATGGAATTTTCAGACTTCCATTGTTTGAAAACGTTGTCGTTCATTGCTTCTAGAACCTCTATATCACCAGAAATATAGCCCAACTTGCCTCGACCGTCAAGCACAAGTTTAACGGACTGGGCCTATTCACGGCAGTTATCTCCAAAGAGCTTCTTAGGGATGATAGACACTGTCGATCCTTCTAGGCCAGTTAAGATTGGGGTACTGCTAGACCAATGCTACGAATCGAAGCTGGAGGATCCCTCAAGGTCGGACGATGGGTTCTTGTTCTGCACATCATGCTGAGGGTTCGACTCCATTCGATGTCGGATGAAGCTGGTGAATCACGATCGGTCTCCCCCTCCTGCTCTGATACCATGAAGAAAGGGAGACAAGAATGCTTTGTTGATTGTATTGCTCATGATTGTATCAGTATATACAGAGAGATGGCCGAGAACAATGGGCCAAGATTACAAGATATAAATGCTGAAGAATAAATCAAATCTGATCCTATACAATCTCCCTAATTTAATCACTAATAAATATAAAATAATTACATATTGTATTTCCACATATTGTCTTCCAACAGACTTTATCTGGATAAAATTACATAACAAAAGATTACTTCAAAGCAAGGCACTCAAAGGAGAAAGGTGCACTAAAGGCACAAGACCCATAAAACGCCTGAGGTGAGAGGCGCTAGAAAGGCAGGATCCCGAGTGAAAGGAGGTATAACAACAACAATATTAGCCCTATTCCACTAGGTGAGATTAGCTACATGTAACAATAAAAAATATATAATATATATAGTATAGACAACAAAAAATAGATAGAAGTATATTGAAATACCCTTCAAATATGTATTTTGAAAAAGAACAAACAATAAAATGCACTACTCAAAGTTTCAAAATTATTTAAAAACATAAAAAACAATCTAAAAGCCTTTTAAATTTAAATTTTAAACTTACCTATTATTTTTATTACAAGACTTTCCTTTTTTATTAAAAAATCTTTTTATTTTATTAACTTATCTAATATTTTAAATTTAAATCTTAAACTTACCTATTATTTTTACTATAAGACTTTCCTATTTTATATTTATATTTTATATAAAAAATTAACTTATGGAATTTCTGTCTTATATTAAAATTTATAATGATTAAATTAACTATCTTAATTCTTAACCAAATATGGTAACAGTGTCATCAAGCCGATGAAAAAAGAAAGCTACACAAGTCAGTAGCTTAAAGCACAGCAGTGGCACTCATCTCTCATTGTCCATTATATGAGTGACCCACCATTTGAATTTGGGAAGCAGATCATCATCCTCTTAATTGAGTTCGAGTGTTCAACAACTACTCATAATTCAAGTTCAATAGCAGTTACCTCCATAGGTAGACTCAAAACCATCACAAAAGTCCTACTTGATAGCTCCAAACCAAGTTCTGCTTCTTCTCAACATCACCCACGACCTTCAACATCCAACCAACTCTGCTTCTTCATAAATTCTGCTTCTTCTTTTTTTTCCCTCCCTTCAAGGCATCAAAAGACACTCACCTTTCACATAGGAAAGGCGCTACAGGTGAGCACCTTTTGGTGCCTCATGAAACCCATCACCTCAACTGCTATGCGAGGCGATAGGACAGATTTGAGCCTCACTTTAGGCCATAAGGAACGTGCCTTTAACAACACTGCTTCAAAGGATGGAAAAAGATGAAACTCGAAGCTACCAATTCAAAGTATCAAATGTAAACAATAGGGTCAGCTAGAATGCCATATAGCACTACACATGGTATACCCTATGATGCAAGATGATCCCAGCTAATCCAATAATGCCTCAGGTTGAAGTGGCTAGTTTGTTTTATTAACAAAAAAAATGAAAGTTTCATCTACTTGTCATATTTTATGCATCAAATTAATTGTCTATTTTAGGTGGATATTATGGTAATCACTCATGCCATTGGATTTTAAAAAGAAAAGTATTTAGAATACATGAAGCTGAGTTTAACTGATAAAAAATCCCCAAAAAATGATTCTACATGATGAATGCTAGATGAATATTAAGACATGCTAATGAAGAAAGTAAAACAAGAATCATCCAATTATGAAAACTTCATGCAATCTTGAACAATTTCAAATGAAGGCATAGCTGAATGCCTTGGTTTTCGACAACTGAAAACTCCTGAAAAGACAGCAAACATGAAAACTTGCTTCTTTTACTCCGCTCAGGACTGATTTATGACATTAGCATACAAAATTACAGCAAGATACCAAAATAAAATTTTTAAAGGATATCTAGAGAGTTAGACACATGCAATTCTATCATCATATCACCAATATCGGACAACACTTTTGCCCTCTCAGAATGCAGTACTTGACAAAATGATCAAAAAGGCAGCCCAAAAAAAATGTTTATGTCATTATTTCCAAAAATTAAGAGAACAAAAGACTAAGAAATTAATACCTTTTTGTGACAATAATCACCTAAGCACTAGCTAAATGAACATGTATGTGTGCTAGAATGTGTTATATGTAAGGAGCTGTATGAAAAGCTATTGTAATCAGATAAAAGTATAAGCAACAGAAACTGTGAGAAAAAACATTTTGCAGTAGCATCAAAGAAAGTTTGTGCTAATAAGTTCTATCAACAAACCTTATTCTTGTCTCCCAATAATTCGAGCTCAGCTTCAATCAACTTGTCAATAGACTTCTCTTGCCCTTTGTCATTAGAATTGCGTGTGGGCACATCTATTTTGCAGCATTGTTTCTCTTCTAGTGGCTCATCAGCTTTTTCTACTTCATGGACATGACCAACATCAATTTTATGTGAATCTGATTCTCCAACTGTTCCATTCCCATGACTTGTATTATCATCATTAGAAATATTGGGTTTATGCTTCTTTTCCCCCTTTTCTTTTTCTTCCTCTTGTACCTCCTCCTCCTCATCATCATCATCACTACCAGAAGAGTCAGAATCGGAGAATGTAATTTTGGTATTTAAAGGTTTTCTAGATAACTCTTTAGCATTTGAATCTTCTCCATGAACTGGCTCTTCATAAAACTGCAAGACATACAGTACCATCTCACCAAATAGTTGACGAATGTAAAAAAATTAGAAAATGAGAAAATGTCCAGACTTTAATACCTCACCCATAGATCTAAGCAAACCAATGGCATTATTTGATGATAATTCATTGCAGATTGGTGATAATTCTATTACCAAATGAATAATCAATATAAAATGTAATATCAATAGCAAACTGCACTCTTCATAAGCTATGAATAGTAGAGCTCACTTCAAACTTCATGTAATGTGTGGAAAAACATGTCTAGTTAAAAAACGATTGAAAAACAAAGGGCCTGTTGGTTCCTGTTTTCAAAAACAGTCTTCTATTTTTTAAAACAAAAAGTTTTGGTCCACAGTTTTTAAAAATTATTTTCTGCATTTCAGAATAGAAAGCAGAGAATAGCTCAAAATTATTCTTTTTCCTTAGTAGAGATAAAAGTTAATTGAAGGGAAGAGAAGAGAAGAGAAATGCAGAAAAACAAGGACATGAAGTTGAACCAAAACAAAAAGAAAATAAAACAGAGCATTACAGATTCAATAGCTCAAAAGAGTTTTCAATCACTTTGTAAATCTACAAGGATGCCACTCTCCTAAGTAAGACAAATAGGAAGAAACTTATCAAATACTCTTATGTTCTTTTTAACCAAAGAAACCACAAACCAACCAAGACAGCACATTGTAGATGAACTTTATACTCCGTTTTTGAGCCATAACCAGTGAACCTAATCGCCAAATAAACCTGAAGATAAGCTAGACACATTAACTGCATTGCTTTCTCTACCCCCGAGCTCTCAAGTGTATCATTGTTGTTGCTATCACAAAGCAACACTGACTGAAGGAATTTGAACAAGTTTTATAGAACCTCAACAGCTATAGACAAGTATTATTGCTCTAAAGACCTTTTCTTATCCAATTATAATATCCTTTTAAATAAAAAAATGATACCAAATCAAACCCGACTTAACAAAAGACTACATTAACTACTGATTATCTGAAACGAGCTTACCTAGCTGAGAAAAAGAGGCCAAAAAAAAAATTGCAATAATACATGACTTGTGATAAAATAATAGCCAAAGTGCCATTAGATTCATCGTTGATTCTTAACTCTTGTCAAGATATGCTACAAAGTGAAAGAAAGCAAGTAGAATTAAATTGTTAAGTAACTTCAATGAGGAGACAAATTACTCATCCACATGTGATTTGCTCAAGCACCACACTTTCACTTGCAATGTTAATTTTTCACCCTTTGCCCAACTTGGTTATAGCATGACCCTTTTCAAATGAAAAATCATTCAGCACAGGGACAGACTAGGAAATAAGATAGAAGAATACAATCATTTAATGAAACCAAATACAGGAAGAAAGTTGGGTTTGGTAATCAAACTCACTAAACAAATTTCCACCAAGAGTATTAGCATGTGAAGAGGAATTACAGTGTTCATAAACACCAACAAATAACGGCGTGTAAGATGAAAGGAAAATTGCACCAAATCAATAATATTGAGAGCTTCCCGTGAGGCTTGATGTTCCCTGCCCCCATCACAAGTGATGAAAAATCCTTGTACGCCAGGGCGCAATGGATGTGAACCCTTCTTCTTCACCGGTTTCTGAAAGAGCGAAAACTGGCTGAAAATTGCAAACAAGAAAGAGAAAGTGAGTTAGCCAACATAAAAGGAAGAGAACAGAGACATTAGGAGGAAGATAACGTTTTCTCTTGTTGCTCTTGGTGGCAGCATCAGGGTTACAGGTCTGCTTATCCTCTGACGCCATAGTTTCAGTCGAGAAGTTTGCAGTAGTTAAACCGCGCTGTCAAAACCTATGTTTTAGTCATGGCATTTTTCTTCAGTTATTTTTTTTAAAATTTCACTTAAATATCTAAAAAATCCAAGTATCTAAATAGAAATATTTTTTTAAGGATAAAATTTCCTTTTCTTCCTCATGAAGTTAAAATAGAAATACATAAGAATCAATTACAAATATAAAAAATTATTTAAAAATTGTAACACTTTACTTTTAATTTTATTCTACTTTCATTAAATTCTATTTTAAGTCTATTAGTACTTGATTAGAAGTTTAAATCACTTAGATTTGTGAAACAAAACTGTTCATATGGTATTTTCTTTTTTATTGACTGAATTTTGAAAATTTATAATTAAATTTACAAAAATCATATGAAGATGATTCAACTCTCTAAAAGTAGACAAAAACATTCTCTACTTAAAAAAAAAATTTGATTAAGATCATTTACTAAGTCAATTCGTACAATTTAATTCTTAAAATTTACTATATATTTAGTTATTTTATGTTTTCCGAGAATTTTTACCTTAAATTTAAAAATTCATATCTTATTATATCTTAAGTCAATTCTTATATTCTTTATGTCATATGAAATACCTAAATGTATACTTTTTAGAAATATTTTTCTTATACATTTATTCAATATATACAGAAACACAGCATTAATCGAAACCTTTAAAGGTTAGAACCTAACTTGAATTGAAACAGTTTTAAGAAAATATGCATAACTCCTTCTATATAACTTCAATTACACTCAAACTAGTGGCATATTAAATCTACGTCACAGACATTTCCATACATGTAAATCATTGAATTTTTAGAGTTATGTACCATTTTATAATTCCTTTTGAAATTTCCAGGTTCTATTATTTAAGCTTCCAGTCTTTCAACTTGTTTTATTCTTAACTCTAACTTTGAAAATTTATTATAAATTGTGTACTAAGCCAAATTAAGTAATCTTTAGCTCTTTAAAAATATTATTCTATCTACTTTATGAACATATATAACACACATACATCATCCCCTGTTTGGTGTAAATAATAACTCATCTACTCATCAAGAGTCAGAATAAGCTTTCTCATTCATATACTTTGCAAAATAAACCCTTAGCATACATATGTCATCATTCATAATTCCAAATCCATACTCAACATCAAGAGGGACTTTAAGATACATGATCATGCATAAGTACAAAGTTCACACCTCATACATAAATCAGTACATAATGTCATAACATAATATTATAATTTGTAAAAATCAAGTTATCCATCTTTATCTTCTTCATTCCTCTTGCACTCTCCTTGGCTTCTTTCATATCTTGACCCTAGTACATTGGTGATTTGGAAGGAATGAGATTAATGAAATCTCAGTAATAATTACCCAATTATACAACTATATTATCATTCAAATAAGAGAAACATCTTGAAAGCATACATCAAATACTTTAAACATTCAATGTCATAACATTTCATAAAAATTCCAGTAAATTTTCATTGTAAAAATTGGACATCTAGAGAATATGAACCTCATCAAACAGCTTAGCCACAAATCATCATAAAACATCATTATACACATATGGCATAGTAATAACTGTATGAAAAATCAAATATGATAACATAAGTATAGATAGGTATATTACTATCTTATAGCCTTCCTTTACTTTCCAAACCTTTAACATCTTTTCTTTGATCTTCTAACACTTCCTTAAACCTAATGCATCATAAAATAAGACCATTAGCTACTACATTAATGACTTGCAACATAAAGTTCTAACTTGAAAATTTCACTTGGTTTCCCTTTAGGTTTTCTTTATACAACCCACTTGTATTTACCTATTTTGGACCAAAAGAATCCATTTTTGGGGGGTCAAAATTATGAAATTTCCTTCCTATTACAAACCCTAAATAGGTTTAAAATTAGAAAAAAATTGTAGAAAAAAATAACTCAACAAACTTGCAATCTAATGGTATATTCTTGCATCTTGAAGGATTTATATGGCTTTTCATGGTGTAATTTCTTTATAAATCCATTTTCTCTCTCTACTCTCTCTCTAGGTTGAAACTTTCAGAGGAAAAATAGAGAGAAATAATGCATAAAACATCACAATATTCAAGAATATACAAGATAGTAGCCATAGAAACCTACCTTGGAAGTCTAGGATCTTGAGATCGTTTTTTATTTTCTCCCCTTGAGCTTTAAGCTTCATGCCTTCTTTCCCTCTTTCTCCTCTGGTTCAGACATGAAAATGGGCTGAAGAAGATGAGTTATTGACTTAATTAAGTAATTAAGGGGATTAAGTAATAAAAAAATTAACTTTAGTTACTTTAATTGTCAATTTTAGTTGCTTTTTGTAAATAAAGCTTGTAACTAATTCCATTGAGGTCCTATAGATGCTGCAGCATGCCACATGTCTCATTCTTGGTCAAAAATTGCTTTAATAACTTTTATGGACTAAAATACCATTTATTGAATGAGTTTACCCGTACCAATTAACTATTTTTGCTGAAATTATCATTAAATTGATACAGGGTTATCTAATAATTACTTTTAGTCCAAAATCATTATCTTGACCCAAGATATATTTTATCAAGGTCCAATCGCTTCTCTTGAATTAACGTTGCCTCTTTCTGCAATCCAAATAACCTTTATCAAGTAAAATATTAATAATAAAACTTTAATACCCAATAAATATTATATTGATCTAATCAAATTCCAAACATTATTTCATTAGGCTTGGCTCCTCAAGAATTTCATTTTGACTATAATTTTTCATACTTATAAAAATACCCTTGATCCAGGATAAATTTTTAATTTTTGAAACTTTTAGGTCATTCGGTATAATTTTACCCAAAATTATTTTATTTTTCTTTCTCATGCATTTCCTTTTTTAAGGACTATTTTGCGACATAGATTAATCCCACCTCAAGACCTAAGTTAAAATAAAATATACCTAGTGACTAAGTCTTCAAATGTTGAGTTCCACTTCCACTTGATCATTTCCTTCTTAACATGCTCCCTTCTGATCTTCGATTTTTAGAGCATCCTCTCTCTTCTTCTTTCTTAGGCGAGGCATGATTTTGTTTTCCATTTCTGTATTCCAATACTCACTCTTCTTACTTAGACTAACCTACATTTAATATATTACATTTATAAACTTATATTATTCATTGTAAAAGTACAGTTGATGTATTTGCACATAACATGATATATACATTATGATCATAATTAAATACATGCCAATGCACATTTTATTTCTTTAAAGAATATTATATATATATCAGATACATATAAGACATTTGTTTCTTATTACTCTATATGTGTTATCATCAAAATTTATATTATACTAAACTTTACAAAGAGGGCTTTCACACTAAAAAATATTCCAATTAGATATTCAAGTATTGGTAATTAGGTAATTTTCATATTTTTTTGGAAATATTAAATTTTTTTTATGTATTTAAGTGTTATTGTCCAATTTTTTTTATTTTAATCATTCAGTTGCAATTTGCACTAGCAAAAAATTTCAATGAATTAAGACATCTTTTAACTAAAATATGATTTTGGGATGAGATATTTTTTATTTTTATTTTTAATTTTAATTAAAGGCTCGTAAATTTTTTCTTAATTTTGTGGCTCATATACAAGTTATTTTTTAATCTGATGTCTTATAAAATTATTTTTTTCAATTTCGTAAAAAAATTTATATTTTATATGAATGTGAATAACTACTCCACTTGGAAAAATAAAAAAAATTGACTCTACTATTTTAGCCAAGTTTGAAAAAGAACAAATTAAAAAAATTAAGCAAGAAAATACAAATATTTTTCATATAATTATGTTATATTTAGTATTTGGGATAACTTTTTTAACATGATTATTTTATCTATAAATTTTAAATTCTAAACTTTCCTTGAAAAATCAAGTTCATTCAACTCAATTCAACACTGTTAGTAAAAAATATAAATGTTTCTTGAAATAAGCTAGTTGTATATATATTAAGCATTGTGAAAATAATTAAAAGGTGATTTATCCTTAAAATGGATTGGCACATTTTTTATATTTTTTTATTAACTAATTTTTTTTTTCAAAACTAACCTGTTTTGTCAAGGTTATGAAAATTAGATCATCTATCATCTAACAGTTTAATTCCAGAAAAACCCTATTGATGTGATTCAAGTGTCTACATAAAGCTTGAAACATGCTCTACGGGGAAAAATATAAAACTTAGCTTTGACCACACCAATTTGCACTACTTATTGCTCAAAATACTATTATTCATTTGGTCACAATTCAAGTTCCAGATTTCTGATTTAACTTCAAAAATTCATAGCATTTCGTATAGACATCCAAATAAGGTGTTTTTTAGCTTGTTCGACAGCCATGTTTATCTAGTTTTCGAAAATATATAGCACTTATATGTTATTTTACATTTCTAAGGAACAAAAGCCACTTTACTAATAGGTGCACATATAAGTTAGTTTCTACCATACTTTGCAAAATACTTGTACACATGTCATACATTGTTCCAACTTGCTCATGCCATTGTCAAGACATCTTAAAAGACTTAAAGTAACATAATGGTAGCAATGCATAGCTTTACAAATTCACATAAGAATTTGTACAAAATTACAAATAAACTAATAGCAAAGACAATAGCTAAACTAATCATCAATAGCTTTTTCGTTGCCCTTTGTTTTCTTGGTAGTCTTACCATCTCTTCTGATGGAGATTGTGCCCTAGGCCAATTATTGTATTATGAACATTATATTTCATTATGAAAAAGGTGTTTTTCTTTTATTATATTATTATATTGTTTGCATATTTTTCTTTATAACAATATTCTTATATATCATTTTATCCTAAACGTCCATAGTCATTCATCATTGTGGGAACAATGATGAACTAAGCCTAGTATGATTTTGATTGATAATTATGGGTTAATTATGTATGAAGATACAAATCAAAATTATAAGCACATATTAGGAAACATGCGTTGGATCGACCCATCATGAGATAACTATATGGATTATGTCATAAGCATATTTCATATATATAATCATGTCACTAAGCCCTCAGACTTGAGATCACCATAACTTCTTACATGGGGAACACTGTACTTTGGCATAGTCAAAAGCCACATTTAATCGAGAGATCATAAAGGCTATGATCAGGCATGATGGAATTCATGTAAAGGAAGATAAATAATCAAGATGGAATTTGTCCCTCTAATTAATGAAGAGATATATTTTGGCCCCTCGATGAGTGAGATGGAGAAATGTATGGCTGTACTCAAATGGAAGGATTTCCATTTGTTCTGTCAGTCTGCTCGGAGATTGAGAAAGTGATGGTCAAGTAAATGAGAATGACGTTTCCATGCCTCGTACTTGACTTATATATCGTGAGACAAAAGGGATGTGATAGAGTTATATGATAGGTTGCATCGAATCACTGATTTTATATAATTTGGATAGTCACAATGTCTTACTAGAAACCACTTGTGACTTGTAGGTACGATAGTGTTATTGACTTACTACCAATGTCATATGGGCCTATAGGGTTGCACACAAGAACAGACTAACTTGAGCTACAATGTCTAGATTAATTTAATTTAAGATGTGTCTAGATTCTATAAATTTAACGTTTATTTTAGGGTAGAGGAATATTATAAATATATTTGATATATCTTATAAAATTTGAAATACATATATATATGTTTAATATATATTATATATATTTGATATATTAAATATATATTTCGAAATATATATATCATTTAATCAATTTAAATGAATTAGTTTTAAATTTAATTTTATGTAATAGGTTTAAATTTAAACTAATAATTTGAATTTGATTTAGATTTGATTCTGGATATAGCTTAAATAGTTAATTTAGATTTAATATATTTGATAGATTTAAATTTAAACTAAGCTATTTAATTAACATTTGATTTAATTTAAATAATTAATTTAAATTAATCAAATAATAATAAATCCTATCTACATAATATAGAGTGTAGGGTTATCTTATACAAAATTAAGAGAAGAGTCTTCACCCACCCTAGAGAGAGAAAGTGTACAAAAGCCCATACAGAGAGAAGAAAGTCTTCACTCCCAAACGTATAGACGTTCGTGAACAGTGGTGCTAGCACGTCGTTCAAGTTGGATTGATCGCTTGCGTGGATATCGATAAAGGATGTTGATTAGAAGCATTAGTTTCTAAGGTTTGACGATAGAGGAAGAACCAGAAAAGACACATGTCAAAGGTAAAATTTTTCTTTACATCTCTATTTAAGCAATGTTGATGGATCCATGGGAGGAGTTCAGTGATGTTATTCCACTGTGCGTGTATCGAAATTCCCAACATCTTCAACATATATCATGGGATGCTTAAGGGGATGAGATTGGGGACAATCTCAGTAGCAAGTCACATTCAATGCATTATGACATTTAATTCACAAAATAAATCACATTTAAACATCAAAGTACCACATTGGTCAAAAAAATTTTGGCAGCATAATGGTTTAAAAAATGGATATCTTGGGGATTGAAACCCCTCATATTGTAGCCAAACCAATCAAAGAAAACATAGTATACAGTGTGACAGCTCAAATTCTTCATAAAAATATCATATAAACATAGTGAAATCACATAAAGTAATGAATGGACTTTACTACCTCTTGAAGTACCATTTGATTTTTTACTTAAAACCAATGGTTCCACTTGCTTTCCTAAGCTTCCTTGTAACACCTTACTTTAACCTTATTTTCCATATATTAGACCTTATTACAATCAAATTATACTTAATTAGGAGCTTGAATCAAAATAAATTAAAAATAGAATTTTCAATTTTTTGCAGTACTGTTCACTTGGCATTTTTCATTTTTCCCAGCGAACTTTAAAAATTTATAACTAATTCTACACAAATCGTCTTGAGTTGATTCAAGTCTCTAAATATAACTAAAAATATTCCCCACATGGGAAAAATAATAATATGAACAAATACTAGGCCAATTCATACAGTTTATTCCTCAAAAAACTACTGTAGATTTGGTCAATTTCACTTTCCCAAGATTTTGTCCTTGAATTTAAAAAATTCATATCTCATGCTATTCAGAGCCAAATCATGTGTTCTTTATATCATTGGAAAACCCTATGTGTCTATTTTCTAGCAATAGTTTTCTTGTACATTTATTCACCTTTTACAGGGTATGAAATTAACTTAAATCATTAAGGGTCAAAACATTACTTCTACTGAAACAATTTTAGGAGAAATTACATAACTCTTTCTTTATAGCTCCAAATACTATCAAACTAGTGTCATTCATTTCCTAAGACTTAGAGGTTTCCAGAAATACAAACTACTAAAATTTTGGAACTTTGTATGATTTTATATTGCATTTTGGATTTTCCAGTGTTCATGGCAAAAGTTCCAGTTTTTCTTTACACTATCTTGTTCTGAACCCTCACTTCTAAAATTCATTATAAATTGCACACTTATCCAACTTAAGTGGTTAAAATCTTCTTTTAAACCTTGTTTTAAACCTTTGTTCTAAGTACTGCAAGTCATCATTGGTAGAATCATGCCATAACTTATATAATCAACTTCATAATCATACCACATTATTAAGTTTCATCCATAGCCTATACTAAACATCAAATAAGGTTCATAAAAGCATAACCATGCCAAGGTACAGATTCATAACATTATCCATGATCCTATACAATTTGCCAAAATGACACTTTAAAATTGTCACAATTTGCTCATTCTTCATGCTTCTCTTCAATCCTCTTAGCCTTCTTGGCATTTTTGCCATAGCATGGACCTAGCATGGTTAGTCATATGGAAGGATGAGATTCAAAGAATATCGGTAGCTAACACCCATACATGCATTCACATTATCACATTTTACATGAAATCATCAAAGTTCATCAAAAACACTTATTTGCACATTTAAGTCATATGATTTTACAAAAATTTTGGCAGAGTTTCTCTTTGTAAAATGGATATCCTAAGGTCTCATAACCCGTCAATCAAATAAGCCAATCACAAAAGAATATCACATAACAACATTACAATCATATCACAAAGCATTAAATACATAGAAAACAATTATGATAACATAATCCAAGTCAAGTGCTTAAACTACCTTCTTGAATTCCTTTGCCTCCCACACTTTGTGCACTCTTTCCTTGGCTTTTCACAACTTCCTTTAATCCTAATACAACATAAATAAGGGCCATAAACCACTGGTTCTTCAAGCTCAATCAGAAAGTAGCATACTTGAACTAAAAATTCCATTTTGTTTTCCCTTGATTTTTATTTGTACAACATTATTGTTCTTACATAATTTGGACCCAAAGAATCCATTTTTGGGGTCAAAATTATGAAATTCCATTCCTAGAACAAACCCTAGTCTGACCAAAAATTATAAAAATTGAAGAAAAATATTTACTCCATGAAACTTGCTTCAACTTGTGATTTAATACTTATTCCATCTATGCTAACCTTTTTCCTTGGTTTATTTTACATAAGCATCACTTTCTCCATGGCAGAAAACTTAAGGAAGGAAAGGAGAGGAAAAACTATATGAAAACCGTGCTAACTACTTGAATACACATGATAGGAAACCAAGAATCATATCTAGGTGCTTTGGTCTTTAACTTCTTCTTGCTTTCTCTTTTCTCTTCCCTTTTTTCCTCTCTTCTTGCACATTTTCTTCCTCTTCTTTTCTGGTTCAAAAGCTCTTTCTCTCTCTCCCTTATTTAGCTCGTAAAAAGCCCAAATAAAGAGTTGAAAATAAGTCCTCAACTTGCCACATCACCTTAGCTATTTTTTCTTCTTTCAAATACTTCTTAAAGAAGTTATTTTAAAAAAAATCCACAAGCCAATTTGTGTTGCCTCACATGCTGTAGCAACAATCACATCCAAGAGAGAGGGATTTTGGATGATTAACTCACTTAATTATCAAGGCTAATTACCAAATTAACCTTAAGTACTTTTTTTTTACCAAAAAGTTTGCCTTCTCAAAGAAGTTTTTACAAAGTCATTGAAATAAATTCCTTCCAAGTCCTGGTCATCATATTTCATGCCACTTGAGGAATTTTTGGCCAAAAATTTCTTTACAATTTTTAATGGTAAAAAAAACCCTTTACCGATAACTCTTACCCGTATTGATTAATTATTTTTGTCATTATTGTCATTTAATTGGTACATGGTTATTCTAAATTTAACCTTTCGACTAAAATCATTATCTTAGCCCAAAACATATTTGTCAAGGTCTATCCAGTTGTTAGGTCTGTTGGCTTCCTAAGAAGGGGATGAATTAAGAAGTTTGAAATTTTCTGCAAAATTGTAAAAAAGCAATGAAAGCAAAAGTTGTAGAAAAATAGAGTGCAGAATATAATAAAGTAATTTGCAAGGTAAAGGAAAGGAAGACACAAAGATTTATCCTAGTTCAGTCTCTTCCTCTTGACCTACGTCAAGTCCTCAAGCTACCACTTCAGATTTTACACTTTCTTGCAAGAATTCAGTGGGCTACTTATAATGCTATAGTACAACATTTTACTCTATTCTAAGAGCTTACAAATTCCCACTCTGCACTCTAGTAAAATGTTTCGCAAATCTCTTATGAAATCCCCTCACAAGAAAATCTTTCTTCTAGATGAAAAGAAGATTGTTTATAATAAGAGAAACTCACTAATATAGAGTATATATGACAATTGAGGTGTAATAAAAGAAGTGTGAGAGACTAGAAGGCTTTGTCTAATGATTTTACAAAATTTCAGTATTTACAACATAAGATTGTTACCCACAACTTCAAATAAAGTTTTATTTATAGATTTATGTCTTAACTATATGTTAGAGACAAGATCTGGCTGTTAGAGATGTTACCCAATGGTTACTCTACAAACTAGCCGTTCACCAACAGCAATTAATGCTTCTAACATCCAAAGTTTGAATTTTGGGGTATCAACAGATGAATTTCACAGAGACCATAAGTTAAAGACTTTAACATTGAACTTTAAAGTTCGTTTGTTCAAAGATGAAATTTAAATTTTGATCTTAACAAATATTTCTCATGTTAGAACATAAGAATTTTCAATTTTAAAGTGCTTCTGTTAAATGTAAACAGTTGTCCAATATTGCTACAGTGCACTCACAATTTGAATTTTGGGGATCCAAAATTTGTCTGTCAGTGAGCAATTTAATATGACACAAAAGTTTTTCTTTTCAAAATTTGAATTTTGAGCCTTCAAAATTCATCTGTCAGAGAAACCTCTTACAAGACTTATATGTTTTCATTCCAAAGTTCAAATTTTCAAAACCAAAGTTCGTCTATAAGAGGGACTGACTTTGAACTCTTTTTGCACTCTAATTTTAGATGAACTTTAACATAGCTTCAAACGAATTTTTCATTTTTCACAAATTATGCTTGACTTGAAATTTGAATTTCAACAGGCTGAAATTCATCTATCAGAGGTAACATTTCTGTAACTTCGAATTTCAATCATCAAAGTTTTAATTTTGAAAGAAACATATGAAGTTTAACAGTTCAAAATTCATCTGTCAGTTAGTATTTTTCAAATTTATCATAAGTTAGCATAGGATAGTTGAAAAACACTTATTTAAAACCATTGGGTGCAAGATTAAAGCCTTTTACTCTATGAATTTTTGCACTCATTTCTACATTCTCCCCCTTTTTGATGATGACAAAACAACTAGTAAACTGGATTAGTACTTAGGTTGATTCTAAGAGCTCCCCCTCAACATATGCATTAAAGTTCAAAGATAAGTGCAACATATATAACAGATTAGAAGGAATATAGGGAATCTTATTGTATTAATTCATAAAGGTTTAGTATAGTGATATGATATTGCAAACACAATATTTCAAAGCAAGATTGTCATTACATTTTCATGGGATACAGCAAACAGAAACAATCAAAATAAAGAAAAAGACAAGTAAGCCTAGGATCTAATCATTTCTTCTTGGGCTTAGATTTCTTGTTGTAAGTTTTGCCACAATGCCTTGCAACAGTCTTCCCAGTTTGCTCAAATTTCTTCTCCCCCTTTTTGGCATCATGAGGGACTTGAGCATGAAGAGGAACAGGAACAAATGGCAAACTAGAAGGAATCTGAGGAAGAGGTATAGATGGTGGTGACTCAGGAAGGGCATCCTCAACAACTTCAACTATCTCCTGAACTATCTTCTTAAGGTTGCCAAACCTTGCCCTCTGAACTGTGGTCATGCCATATTAAGGAGATGAAGATTAAGGAGCAGAAGAAGGAAACATTTCATCAAGTCTTTGTTTTTTAGCCTTTACAGTGGCATTATGTACAACAGCTGCAATATTCACGTAAGGAACAAGGCTTCTTTCTTCAGTTAGGGCAACTTGAATAATAGGAGCAGAGGTGATGGCTACAACAAGCTTCTCCATTTACTCAAATTCTTGAAGTGACATAATTGACTCCTAAGCATCTTCTACAATAGGCTCGTGGGAACTTGTTTCCTGAGGAACCTCTTCTTTCATACCATAGTCTAAGGGTGGACCAGGGCTTGTCTCATTACTGAGGCCTGTGGGATGGCCATAGTGCCAGTGGCATATTTATCAGCATCATGCTCAGAAGAGGCTAGCTCAAATGGGCTTGGAGGTTCAGGAGTAGGAGATTTGGTAGGCTCAGAACGTCCTTGTTGCGGTAGAGCTGATGTAAAGGGGATAACACTTCTAATGTCCTCATACACATCAGCAAGCACTTTCATGTTCTCGACCAACTAAAAGATTTGATCCTGTAGGTGAGCAAACTTGGTATTTTGCTCATATTTGATTCTCAACATGGGTGCAGACAGGTTGTCATACAACTCAGTGATCTTGGTTGGCTTTGCCTAAGTTAAGGGAGTTGACAGCTGAGGTGTTTGAGTAGGCTGTGGTGGAAGAGAACTAGGCTGAAAAGGCTGTGGTGAGGGCTGTGAGGGTAGAGCAGCCTCAGAAGTTCCTACTTTCTGTTGTGAGTGACCTTCCTCAAAGAACAGGTCTTCTGACTTCTAGGCTTCTTTTCTAATCCACCTACCATCTTTTCTCTCAATTCCCATCCTTTGCAATTCTTCCTCCTTGAAGACTTCAGTAGGCTTGCCTTTCCCTTTCTCTAAGTATTGTATCCTGGCATACTGAAGTATTTTGGAGATGATAGACGCAAAGGGCAAAGTGAAGTCTCTCCTTTGATCTCTCTCTTTGATCATGCATTGAAGGATGATATGGGCTATGTTTAACAGCTTGCCACGCATAAGTGTAGTCATCACATGAGCTTTAGCCCTTGTAATCAGGTTAAAACTTCCCCCTTTGTTGAATATGATCCTAGACACAATGTAATGTAAGATCTTGACTTGAGCACTCAGATCAGAGGGCTTCAGCAAACTCAGAGGATGCATATTCTCACTTCTCCTGAACAGGGTATTCAATACTTTACTTTCTTTGTAATTCAAGAAATGATCACCTTCTTCATCTGCAGTTTCATCCTTATCCATGTATCTTGAGGTGGTGACGTCAATCTTCAGGCCATCTTGTCCAGGGGTTTCCAATACTTCATTAAAGGTCTCATCAGATAGCCAAATAGTTTTGGACCTTATGTTTACCTCCCATTTCTCCTTTTTGCTATTATACATCAGAGCAGCATACCATGTTTTGACAACCTCATCATCATATCTCTCCTTAATTTCCAACAAGTTCTTATATTTTATCATCCATAGCCTAGCATTAAAATTATTGGAAATAAGAAATTCTTCCATATTTGTACAGTGAGGTTTGATTACCTTCTTGCTGATAAACTTAGTGGTATACTCTTTCATGATATGAACATTGCTCCATAATGACTTCGTGGTTAATTGGAATTCCTCTGACTCAGTACTGGAAGAAGAAGAAGTAGTAAAGGCAGCAGTGGTAGGGACAGGTTTCTTTGAATCAGCCTTAGGAGTGGTTCTCTACTTTTTAGATGGAGTTCCCTTACTGGATTTGCCTTTCCTTTTTTGAGTTTCACCTCCCTTTGAGGCATATTGATACTTAACTGCTCTCTTTGGTCTGGACTCTCCTTTACTAACATCTGGATTTTTAACCCTTACCATTCTCATGAAAGATTGTTATAGAAAGATGCAAGGAATGAGTTTATAAGGTGTGACAAGAAGTTTAAATAGTGGGAAATGAAGATTCACGAACGTAATTGATAAGAAATTAAGAGAGGAGGTGAATATACTTAGGAGAGAGATGAATAGAGTTGCATCTGTTTAGAGTAAGACCTTTCATTTTAACTTTTGTAACCATTCAACAGACAAATTTTGAAGGCTTAAAATTTGAATTTTGAGCAGTTACTTGTTAACAAACATAAAGAGGCTTTCTAATAGACAAATTTTCTTCATGAAGTTCGTCTGACAGAAGCTAAGCTCAAGGAACAAATATCAATAGATGAACTTTGAATCATCAAAGTTTGAATTTTGAAGAATCAAACATTAAGCAATCAGAGAATGAGAAAAGCAACAGATGAAGTTCATTTTTGAAAGTTCGTCTTATAGAGACTTGACATGAAAGCATGCTTTAACAGACGAATTTCGTGATTCAAAAATTTGAATTTCAAAGTTTTATAAAGAGTTTCTAAAATATGTATTTTGAGGTATTGAAATTCACACAGAGAGTATTTTAAGCAAAGTTAATTTTCACATTTTAATACAGAAATTTGAATTTCTAGCAGTTAACAGACGAATTTCGAGGGATATGAAAGTACTATAGCAACATGGAAGCTACTGAAATTTGTCTAATAAGTACCAAAGTTCGAATATTGAGTATGCTAATTCATTCACAAACACATTTTAACATGGAAATTCATCTAATAACATCTAACATGCGAATTTCGAATTTCTAAATTTACAGATAATGCCTGAAAGTTCAAATTTTCAGCTTTCCTCCAGCATCTTTTGATTATGCAGGTCTGATTAACTCTAGTAAACTGATTTGCTATCATCTAGACTCATGAGGAGTACTTGCAAAACATCTTAAACACGCTTCGATGCTAAAATTAATATTAAATTAATGCCAGATACTTGAATAAAGTTAGTTAGAGGCTTGCTTACAATTATTGAGATTTACCATTCTCAATTCTCTTCTGATTTTGCAATATCTATCTTCTGCAAGAGCCTTAGTTAGAATTTCTATAATTTGATCTTCAGTAGGGATGTATTCTAATTTGATGTCTCCTTTCAAAACATGATCCCTTATGAAGTGATGTCTTACTTCAATGTGCTTTGTCCTCGAATGCATGACTAGATTCTTTGTGATGTTGATAGTACTTTAATTATCACATTTTATTGGTATCTCCTCCATCTCAATCTCAAGATCTTTAAGTTGCTACTTCAACTAAAGGACTTGAGCACAACAGCTGCCTACTACAACATATTCAACTTCTACTGTAGAGTGAGCCATACTGTTCTGCTTCTTGCTAAACCATGAAACCAAGGATCCTACAAGAAATTGACACATTCTACTTGTGCTTTTTTCTATCAGTTTTGGGTCTAGCAAAGTCAGCATCAGTATATCTTGTGAGCTCTTCTCCATTGCCTTTTGGATACCAAAGTCCCATCTGTTATGTTCCAATTAGGTATCTGAAAATTCTTTTCACAACTATTGCATGAGACTCTTTAGGACATGATTGGAACCTTGCACATATACAGACACTGAACATAATGTCAAGTCTACTAGCTGTTAGGTATAACAGGGAGTCAATCATTCTCCTATACTAAGTTATGTCAAAAGGCTTTCTTCCCTCATCCATATCAAGTTTTGTTACAGGAGCCATAAGAGTACCCATTGAATTGGCGTTTTCCTTTCCAAACTTTTTTCAGCAGTTCCTTTAGATATTTTGATTGATTGAGGAAGATGTCATTATCACATTGTTTAATTTGTAGTCCAAGGAAGAAATTGAACTCACCCATCATTGACATTTCAAATTCACTCTACATTAGCTTAGAGAAATTCTTGCAAAGAGATTCATTAATAACATCAAATATAATATCATCAACATAAATTTGAACAATAAATAAGTCTTTATTTTATTTCTTAGTAAACAGTGTTGTATCTATCTTACCTCTATTAAATCCCTTTTTAGTCAAAAAAATTGCTTAGCCTTTCATATCATGCTCTAAGAGCTTGTTTTAAGTCATAAAGAGCTTTCTTCAGTTTATAAACATGGTTTGGCTTTGTTGAGTCCTCAAAACATGGGGGTTGATCAACATAAACTTCTTTCATGATATATCCATTCACAAAAAGCACTCTTTACATTCATTTGATACATCATTATATCTTTCATGTATGCATAGGCTAAGAGGATTCTTATTGCTCCCAATCTTATAACTAGAGCAAAAATTTCCTCATAATCTGTACCTTCTTCTTGATTATATCCTTTAGCTACTAATCTAGCTTTGTTCCTGATTCATCAAGTTTGTTTTTAAATACCCATTTAGTTTCAATAATTGGCTTATTCTTGGGTCTAGGCACTAAATCCCAAACTTGATTTCTTTAGAACTGATTGAGTTTATCTTGTATAGACAATGTCTAATATTCATCAGTTAAGACTTCTTTAGTATACTTAGGTTCAATTTAAGAGATAAATGCACATTTGTTTATTTAATCCCTAAGCTGTCTTCTAGTTTTAACATTCTCTTGAACACCACCAATCACTTGATCAACTAGATGACTCATTTGATATCTCCAAGCTCTATGGAGGTCTTGAGAACTTTCTTCATTATTTTCACATGCAACATCTTTCTCCTAAATATCGTTGTCTACATTAGCAGATTTAGATATTTTGGGAGGTTCAATTTTATCTTCTCCAGAAAAATTCAAGTTCTTAAAGCTAGAAATAAGATTATCCTCATCAATGGCTTGTTTGGAAACAATTTCATTTTCAATAAAAACAACATGCACAGATTCCTTTATAGCTCTAGTCTTTTTATTGAAAACCCTATATGCCTTACTTCTACTAGAATAGCCAAGGAATATACTTTCATCTGATTTAGCATCAAACTTACCCAAATTTTCTTTTCCATTGTTATAGATGAAGCACTTGCATCCAAACACATGCAAGTATGAGAGGTTTGACTTCCTTCCTTTGTATAGCTCATAAAGTGTCTTCCTTAGAATTGGTCTGATGTAGGCTCTATTAATGATGTAGCTTACTGTGTTTACTACATCAACTCAGAAAACTTGAGGAAGTTTATTTTTGTTCAGCATTGGTCGAGCCATTTCTCCAATTGTTCTATTTTTCCTCTCCACACACTCCATTTTGCTTAGGAGTCCTTGGTGCTGAGAAGTTATGATCAATTCTAAGCTCTTCATAGTACTCCAAAAAGATTGAATTTTTGAATTCTTCTCTATGATTAGACCTGATAGATATAATGAAAATGTCTTTCTCATTTTGCATTTTCTTAGCTAAGGTTACAAATGTATCAAATGTTTCATTCTTGGAAGAAAGGAACAAAGTCCAGGTATATCTAGAGTAATCATCTACAATCACAAGCACATACAAGTTTCCACCTATGCTTTTTACTCTAGATGGACCAATCAAATCCATGTGTAATAATTGCAGTAGTCTAGATGTGGTGATTACATTTTTAGGTTTGAATGATGATTTAGTTTGTTTCCCTTTAAGGCATACATTATATTCTTTATCCATTTCAAAAGAAATTTTTGGTTTTGGTAATCCAGTGACTAAATCATTCATAATCAATTTGGTTATTTAGTTCATGTTAATGTGTGCTAGTCTTCTATGCCATAACCAACTATCATTATGTTTACTAATTAAACATACAGAGTCCAAAGTGGAAAGTTCATCAAGATTAATAGTATAGTAGTTACCATTCCTTTGAGCTTTGAGAATTACTTTGCAATCACTTTTTCGGATGACCAGGCAGAATTTTGAGTTAAACAGTATCTAGTTCCCTTTGTCACATGTCTGACTCATACTCAGCAAGTTGTGGTTAAGGCTAACACAAACAACACCTCTTCTATAGATGCTTCTGAATTCTTTCCCATGATACCAATGCTGAATATTCTGCCAAATTTGTCACCTCCAAAGGTTACCTTTCCTCCTTTCTTGTCTCTAGGGGTGATGAATTTCTCCTTATCACCAGTCATATGTCTTGAGCAAGCACTGTCCATATACCATTTGTTATTTTTGCTAGCTCTAAGACAAACCTGCAAAACAAAGTTTGATTTTTCTTTTTAGGTACCCAAATCTACTTAGGTCCTTTTCTGATAATGGCATTTTCCCTAAATACAAATATATCTTTGGGAACCCATTCTACCTTTCTACTAAGTCCATTTTTCCTTAACAAACATGAACTAGAAACATGTCCCTTCTTGTTATAGAAGTGGCAGGTGATAAAGGGACTGATATATTATGATGTAGGGAGAAAGCAATGTAGATAATATTTTGGTTTTACATATTTTGGTTAGACATAAGATTCAATGGATTTTGAGTTGTAACTTTTCTTCTGATGTTCATCAGCATGCACAAAATGTCTCATATATAAATTTTGATTCTTTTTTTCATTCTTTTCTTTGATTACACAAGGATCATAGCCAAGTTCAGCTTTTCCTTGTGCAATTCTCTGACTTCCTAATAAAGCAAACAACATATCTTTACCCTTGATAAGTTTAGCCATGCTTTTCAAAAGATATTCATTATTTTTCTTCAGCTCAATACATGATGTACAACAAACAGATTCAGTTCTATGTAGAGATATAATGTCAGACATTTTGCAATCAAATTCCAACTTGCTAATTTTCTTCTTAACCAATTTTAGTTCCTTTGCAGTTTTAATAAATTCATCATGTAAATCATGAAATGCATCAAGCAATTCAGAATATGAGGATTTAGGATCATTTACCTCATCCTCATGATCACTACCAGATAAGTTTGGAGTCTCTCCAGCACCACATGCCATCAAATAGATGTTGGCAATTTCTTCCTCATCTTTGTCTTCCTCGTCTGAGCTGTTAGCCCGATTAATAAGATATAGACCCTTTTCTTTTTGCCTTTGTCAGCTGCTTTCTTTTCTTTTTCCTGCTTTTTCAGGAATTATGGGTAATCCCATTTGATGTGCCCCTACTTCTTGCATTCATAGCAGGTGACAGGCTCTTTGTCTTCTTTCTTGTTGTCTGCAGCTGCTCCTTTCTTGAAGAACTTCTTATTTCTCTTCTTATTATAGAATCTTCCAAATTTTCTGACTAATATAGCCAGAGTCTCTTCATCCAGTTCTTCTTCATCATTAGACTCTTCTTCTTTTTCTTCAGTAGCTTTTAATGCAAGACCTTTTTTCTTCTTATCTTGACCAGTTTCTTTGAGAGCCTTTATCTTACCCTCATACTCTTCAAGACTGCCAAAGAAAGCTGTGACATAAGCCATTAACTCTCCTCTGGCCTCTTCTATGGCTGTTACTTTTGGTTGTCGTTCCAGAGAAAGAGATCTAAGAATCTTTTTGACTTTCTCTGGTTGAGTATACTCTTTACCAAGGCTCTTCAATTGATTCACAATGAGGGTGAATCTCTTTTGCAGTTCTTTGATACTTTCTCTTTCCATCATTCTAAAGCCTTCATATTCATCAATACAGGAGTTTAGTTTGTTCTCCCTCACTCCAGTAGTTCCTTCATGAGCAATTTCTAAAGTGTCCTACATTCCTTTGGTTGTAGTACATTAAGACACCCTATAGAATTTGTCTTAATTAAGTGCACTAACCAAGCAGTGTTTTACTTTGTAGTTGAGCAGGACTCTTCTCTTATCTTCCTCATTCTATTCCTTTTCTGGTTTTTCTCTGTATTTGCCATCATCTTACTGCTTTATTGGGACAAAATCTGCTTTTTGGATGACTGACCAGATATCCAAATCAATAGACCGGAGATAGATTTGCCTTCTCATCTTCCAGTATCCATAATGCTCTCAACTGAAGCTAGGAGGTTTATTTGTGTTGTTTCCTTTAGGAAGAATGCTTTCTCCAAATCCATAATGCTCTCCATGTGCATGAAGAGAATATTGTTTATAATAAGAGAAACTCACTAATATAAAGTATATATGATAGTTGAGGTGTAATAAAAGAAGTGTGAGAGAGTAGAAGGCTTTGTCTAATGATTTTGACAGAGTTGCAGTATTTATAACATAAGATTGTTACCCACAACTTTAAATAAAGTTCTATTTATAGATTTATGTCTTAACTATATGTTAGAGACAAGATCTAGCCTTTAGAGACGTTACCCAATGGTTATTCTACAAAACTAGCCATTTACCAACCGCATTCAATGCGTCTGACATCCGAAGTTCAAATTTTGGGATGTCAACAGATGAATTTCACAGAGACCATAAGTTAAAGACTTTAACGTTGAACTTCAAAGTTCATCTATTCAAAAGTAAAATTCAAATTTTGATCTTGACAAATATTTCTCATGTTAGAACATACGAATTGTTAAGTATAAAGTGCTTTTGTTAAGTGTGAACAATTGTCCCATATTGTTACAATGCACTCGAAATTCGAATTTTAGGGATCCAAAATTTGTCCGTCAGTGAGCAACTTAATATGGCACAAAAGTTCTTCTTTTTGAAATTCAAATTTTGAGCTTTCAAAATTCTTCTGTTAAAGAGCCATCTTACCAGACTTATACGTTTTCATTCTAAAGTTTGAATTTTCAAAATCAAAGTTTGTCTATCGGAAAGACTGACTTTGAACTCTTTTTGCACTCTAATTTCAGATGAATTTTGACACAGTTTTAGATGAATTTTTCATTTTTCACAAATTATGCTTGACTTGAAATCCAAATTTCAACAGGCTGAAATTCGTTTGTCAGAGGTAACATCTCTGTAACTTCCAATTTCAATCATCAAAGTTTAAATTTTCAAAGAAACATATGAAGTTTAATAGTTCAAAATTCATCTGTTAGTTAGTATTTCTCAAATTTATCATAAGTTAATATAGGATAGTTGAAAAACACTTATTTAAAACCAATAGGTGCAGGATCAAAGCATTTTACTCTATGATTACTGTGAGAAATCCTACAAACTAATTTTATACTCATTTCTTCCTGGATTTCTTCACTTGAGTTCTCTTGTACTCCTTTGATATCATCATTCCAATCTCCGTTTGTTTAAAATCATCAAAACATTTTATTCAACACTAGTGTCCTTGAATTGGTACTGATTTTCTGCAGTCTAAACTGATTTTTATTAGGTAAAATATTGATATTAAACCCTAATTACCCAATAAATTTTATTTTAATCTTAATAAATTTCATACTATATTCCACTAGACTTAGCTCATCAAGATCTTCATTTTGACTATAATTTTTCATATTTACAAAAATACTTTTGAACCGAGGCTAAATTATATTTTTTTAAACTTTTAGGTCCCTTTTCATAAATTTCCCCGAGGACTAATTTGCAATAAAATTCCTTCTTTTTGGGGACTAACTTGCAAAGTATTTTCATTTCTGTGGGTAAAATTATGATTTTCTTATTTTCTGGTCTAACCTGAAAAATGACCAGTTTGCTATTTTCCACTTCTCTTTGTGTCCCTTGGTTTTTGCTACTTCTTTGTATATTTTACGCTATCAGCAATTTTTCCCTTGGGACTTAATTGAAATTTTGACATTTTATTCCCTAGCTTGAGAAATGATCGTTTTGCCCTTGAGCCGGGTCATATACAAAATTACCCATCCTTCCTGGCACTTTCTGGTAATTTTTCCCAAAGACCAATTTTGTTTTATTTCCTTTTGCACTATTTACATTAATCTTCAAATTGATCTATATCTTAACTTAGACCTTTCAGCTACATAATATTTATACCATTACGCTCAGCTCGGGTTGAGTTTCCATTTAAATGGTATATTATATACCTTCTGAGGTAAGTTCTTGAATTAATTTCTGCTCAGGAACTTATGGAAAATTAATTCCAATTACTCACTTCCTTTCCCATCTCTTCATGTATTTTATGGCATCCCATAAAAATAGGGATATTACATTCCTCAAGTTCATAGATGTTAGATAAGCTGGCTTCCCAAGAGGGGAGTGAATTGGGAAGATTAAAAATTTTTCTGCAAAACATCAAGAAAGTGAAGAAAGCAAAGTATGATGTTAAAACAGAGTATAAATAAATAAACAGTAAAAGTAGCAGTAGGGAAGAGAAGACTAAGATATTTATCCTGGTTTGGTCTCTCAACTTGACCTACGTCCAGTCCCTAAGTCACCACTTGAGATTTTCCACTATTCTGCAAGAATTCAGTGGGCTTCTTGCAAATGCCACAGTATAGCGTTGATGCTCTGTTTCTAGAGCTCACACTTTCTCTCTTTGCACTCTCACAAAGTACTTCCCCAATCCCTTGTGATATCCCCTCACAAGAAAATCTTTCTTCCAGATGAAGATAAGATTGTTTACAATAAATAAACTCTCTTAATCAAAGTGTATATGAAAGTTAAAGTACAAAGAATGAAGTATGTGAGAGTAAGAGACTTTGAGTAGATGATTTGACAAAGTTTCAGTATAGACAAAGTAATTTTTGTTACCCACAACTTCAAATGAAATTCTATTTATAGATTAATGTCTCAACTATTTGTTAGAGACAAGATCTAGCCGTTAGAGATGTTACCCAATGGTTACTTTGAGAAACTATTTGTTTACCAACTGCATTTAATGCTTCTGACACTCAAAGTTTGAATTTCAGTTGGTCAATAGACGAATTTCCTAGAAATCGAAAGCTACAGCCTTTAACGTTGAACTCCCAAAGTTCGTCTGTTATGAAGCAAAATTTGAATTTTCATCTTTAGAAAATGATTCTATGTTAGAACATACAAATTTTCATGTTGAAAGTCTTTCTGTTAAGTGTGAACAGTAATTTCATTTTGCTACAGTGCTTTCAAAATTCGAATTTTGGAACCCAAAATTCATTTGTCAGTAGCTAGTTTAATAAGGCACAGTAGTTCATCTTATTCGAAATTCAAATTTTCAAAGGGCAAAGTTCATCTGTCAGAGAGACCTCTTTTCAGATTTACTTCAAAGTTTGAATTTATGAATACTATCATTCGTATGTCAACATATTATTATAACAGACTTACAAGCTTTGTTTCTAAAATTCGAATTTTCATGTTCAAAGTTCGTCTGTCAGTGAGCAATTTTGAAGCCCTATCTAAACTTAATTTCAAATGAACTTTGACATATTCTCAGATGAATTTTTCAATTTTCATAAGTTGCATTTTATCTGAAATTCAAATTTTCAAAAGCCAAAGCTCGTCTGTCAGAGAAAGCTCTTTTCAGACATGTATCAAAATTCAAATTTCTCAAGTCAAAATTCATCTATCAGAGAAGTCTCTTTTCAAACTTGTTCATTTTCAATACGAAATTCGAATTTCCAAAGCCAAAGTTCAAATTTTCAAAACAGTAGATCAGTATAAACCTTTCAAACTTCGTCTGTTGGTGGGTGTTTTTCAAATATTCCATGAATTACCATAGAATCAAGGTTTTAAAACATCTTTTCACCAAATCAAAATCTTTTACTCAAATTAAAACATTGCTAAACATTTCTACATCTATTCTTGTACTGATTTTTCTAGAATTCCTTCACTTGAAACCTTTTGTGCTCCTTTGTTATCTTTGTTCCAAGCTCTTGAAGGTTAGTTTGGAATCATCAAAACACTTGATTCAACATTCTTCCCCTTTTTGATGATGACAAAAAAACTTACAAACTGGATTAGTACTTGGGTTTGCTTTAACAAGCTCCCCCTTAACATATGCATTATAATCTAAAAGATATCATGTATAGTAGATCAAGTAAAAAGATTTATTAACTCATTCAAAGTTCAACAAGAATAGTTCATTGCAACTAAGGAATTCTTTTATTTCATCAAATGTCACTTTACAAGAAACAACAATGCAAAACATTACAGAATACAGAAACACAATACACAAACAACAGAAACATAATATAGCACTACAAGAGGACCCAAGCATAAGTTCTAATCACTTTTTCTTTGACTTGGTCTTCTTGTTATAAGTTTTTCCAGAAGGCTTTGCAGCAGACTTTCCAGTTTGCTCACTCTTCTCCCCCTTTTTGGCATTATCAGGAAGGTGAACAAAATCAGCAGGAAGAGGGATCTAAGACACTGGAATAGCTTGAAGAGGCACAGGGACAAATGACATTTTTGGATTAAGCTTTGGCAAGGACCTAGAAACTTCAAAACTTGTGTCTTCATCTTCATCATCAGAAATCTCAAGAAGTTCAGAAATTTCTTGCCTTGTAACTGCCAATTATGCCTTTCTTTCCTCTGAGAAACCATAATATGTAATAGATGAGGGAGCAGGAGGAGGAAATATTTCTTCTAGCCTTCTTCTCTGAGCTTGCAAGAGAGCATTATGTGTAATGGCTTCCAAATCAACAAAAGGCACAATGCTTCTTTCTTCATTTAGGGCAGCCTGCATGAATGGTGAAGTGGAGATGGCTGCCACTAATCTTTTTACTTGCTCAGATTCTTGCTGGGACAGGATTGACTCTTGAGCATCTGCTAGAATGGGGTCATGAGAGCTTGAATCCTGAGGGCCTTCTTCTTCCATACCATAGTTGAAGGGAGGACCAGGACTTGCCTCATTGCTAGAGGCCTGTGGTGTGTTCAATGTACCAGCAACCTCAGTGTCATGTACACCATCATCAGGCTTAGGAGAGGCTAGGACAAAGGGGCTTGGAGGCACAGGAGTTAGAGACATAATAGGCTCAGAGAATCCTGGCTGAGGTGGAGCTGATGTGGCAGGAATGGCATTCCGAATGTCTTCATATGCATCAGCAACCACTTTCATGTTTTTGGTCAACTGGTGTATCTAATCTTGCATATGAGCAAACTTCGCATTTTGCTCTTCCCTGATGCTTAGTATGAGTGCGGACAAACTGTCATACAACTCAGTGATCTTAGTTGGCTTAGCACGAGAGGAGGGAGTAGACAGAATATGAGCAGGTAGAGATGGAGATGGGACAGGCTGAGAAAGCTGAGGTGTAGGTCTTGCAGGAGCCTCAGAGGTACCTTCTTGCTGTAGGGAGGCATCTTCATCAAAGAAGAGATCTTCAGATTTTCTAGCTCCCTTTCCAACCCATCTTCCATCTTTCTTCTCTATCCCTATCCTTTGTAGCTCTTTTTCCTTGAAGATCTTAGTAGGTTTTCCTTTCCCTTTCTCAAGATGCTGAATTCTAGCATATTGAAGGATCCTAGAGATGATTGCTGCATAAGGAAGTGTTGAGTCTTTCCTCTGATCCCTAGCCTTGATCATGCGTTGAAGAATGATATGTCCCATGTTGATAAGCTTCCCATACATGATTGTTGCCATTACATGTGCCTCTGCCCTTGTGATCATATTGAAGCTACCTCCTTTGTTGAAGATGTTGAATCAAGAGTTTTGATGATTTTAAACCAACACTCAAGAGCTTGGATTGAAGATATCAAAGAAGAACAAAGCTGTTTCAAGTGAAGATTTTCTGAGTATTTGCTGTTAGATCTCTGGTAGGATCTTTAGTTTTTGGTATGATTGGGTAAAAGATTTTGATTTGAAGAAAAGATATTTTCAAACTTTGATCTTATGTTAAATCTTTGAATATTTGAAAAACACCTACAAACAGACGAAGGTTGAAAGCTTAAACTGAACTGTCAAGTTTGAAATTCGAACTTTGCCTTTGGAAATTCGAATTTCGAGCTAAAACTGAATAAGTCTAAAGAGATTGCTTTCTGTCAGATGAATTTTGGTTGTCCAAAATTCGAATTTTCATCTAGTCTGAAAAGAGGCCTTTTGTAATAGACGAACTTCATACTTTCAAAATTCGAATTTCAAGTAAAATGAAGTTTGTAAAAACCAAAGAAATTCGTCTGAAACTATGATAAAGTACATCTGAAATCAAAATGAAATTAAGTTTTATAAATGCTCTCTGACAGACGAATTTTGAAGTTCCAACATTCGAATTTTCATATAAGTCTGAAAGATGCTTCTTTACAACAGACGAACTTTGAGTCTTCAAAATTCGAATTTCAAACAAAACAAAACTTGAAAAAATTGAAGAAATTCGTCTAAAACTATGTTAAAGTTCACCTGAGATCAAGAGTGATTTAAGTTTCAAAACTGCTCTCTGACAGACGAACTTTGAACATTGAAATTCGAATTTCAGAAGCTAAGTTCTTGAGTCTATTGAAATGAAACATTGACATACGAATGATAAGAACTTGCAACATTCGAATGATGAAATTAGTCTAAAAAGAGTTTCTCTGGCAGACGAATTTCGTCCTTTCAAAATTCGAATTTCGAAGAAGGTAATCTACTGTGTCCCTTTAAACGTTCAATGGACAGACGAATTTTGGGGATCCAAAATTCGAATTTCGAAGGCACTGTAGAAAATTGAAAACACTGTTCATACTTAACCGAAAAACTTTCTTCTTGAAAATTCGTATGTCATATTGTGCAAATGTTTTGTAAGTTTCAAAATTCGAATTTCACTTCATGAACAGACGAACTTCGTGCTGTAACGTTGGAAGCTTTAATCTTCAGTTCCTTCGAAATTCGTCTGTTGGCCAACCAAAATTCAAATTTCAGTATTTCAGAAACATTAAATGCGGTTGGTAAACGGATAGTTTTTCAGAGTAACCGTTGAATAACTTCCCCAACGGATAGATTTAGTCTCTAACGGATATTTGAGACCTAAATCTATAAATACAACATCATTTGAAGTTGTGGGAAAAACAAATCAAACTTGTATATACCGAATTTTTGCTGAATCTTTTTCTCAAAAGCTTTTACCCTCTTAACTTCAAAACTTGTACTTAAACTTTCACATCCACTCTTTACAAGAGAGTTACTTCATTGTAATCAATCTATTCTTCATCTGGAAGATAGGTTTACTTGTGAGGGGTATTCACAAGGGGATTGGGAAGCACATAGTGAAAGTGCTTGGAGAGTTTGAGAGAGCTCAGAAACAGAGCAAACCCATGTACTGTGGCTTTAGCAAGAAGCCCACTGAAATTCTTGCTGTATAGTGGATAAATCTCAAGAGGTGTCTTGGGGACTGGATGTAGGTCAAGTGAACAGACCGAACCAGGATAAATCACTGACTTCTTTTCTCCTTATCTTTATTTTTCACCTTGCTCTGTTTTACGCATTGTTTTCATTATACTGTGATATCTTCACTTACTTCACTTTGTGCAGAAAAATTTCAAACTTCCCAATTCACCCCCCTTTTGGGAAGTCAGCCTTGCTAACAGAAGATAATCATAGACACTATGTAGTGTAGGATTCACACTTGAGCATTGAGGTCAGTGGGCTTCAGCAAGCTTATTGGTGGCCTATTCTCTTTTCTTCTGAACAAAGTGTTTAGGATTGTGCTCTCTTTATAGTTTAGGAATAGTCCACCTTCTTTATCAGCAGTCTCTGCCTCATCCACATACCCAGAAGCAGTGATGTCAATCTTAAAGCCATCTTGCCCTGGAATTTCTAATACCTCGTTAAGGGTTTCATCTGTGAACCAGATGGTCCTTGATCTCATATTGACTTCCTACTTCATTTTCTTACTGTTGTATTTTAGAGAGGCATACCAAGTCTTCACCACTTTATCATCATACCTCTCCAGTGTCTCTAACAGATTCTTATATCTCAGCATCCATAGTCCAGCATCAAAATTGTTAGAGAATAAGAAATCTTCCATGTTCACACAATGAGGCTTGATTACCTTTTTACTCACAAACTTGGTCATGTATTCCACTTGAATCTGAGGAGTGCTCCATAATGGCATTGTTGTGAGCTGGTATTCTCTAGATTCAGTATTGGAGGTGGAAGTGGAAGCAACAGCAGTAGCAGCAGTAGGAACAAGAACCGAAGGCTCTATTTTCTTCGGTGAAGAAGGTCTAGCTTTCTTTGATTCAGCCTTTGGAGTTGTTTTTTGCTGTTTGGAGGGAGTTGCCTTGCTTGATTCGGCTTTTCCCTTCGGTTTTTCACCCTCCTTTGAGGCATATTGGGATTTAACCGTTCTCTTTGGTCGTGCCTCTCCCTTTCCAACTTTTGGATTCTTTACTCTTGCCATTTTCGTGGATGAATGTTTCAGAATGAAGCTAAGAATGGGTTTATAGGATGCGAAAAGGAGTTTAAATGGTGGGAAAAGAAGATTTATGGTCAGAATTGAAGAGCATTGAAGAGAGAATTTGAACAGACTCAGAGAAAAGATGAATAGGGTTACGTCTGTTCAGAGAAAAACTGTTAGTTTTAACATGTGTAACCGCAGGACAGACAAATTTTGAGGGGTCAAAATTCGAACTTCGAGTAGTTAAAAGTTAAATCATTCAGCAAAGCTTATGAACAGATGAATTTTCTTCTGAAAGTTCTTCTGACAGAGGCTTGGTCCAACCAGCACAAGATGAACAGCCGAACTTTGTTTCAACAAAGTTTGAATTTTGAAGAATAGGCATCAAGCAATAATCAATGCAACAAACAACAGATGAATTATGCTTATGAAAATTTATCTTTTAGAGATTCAACATTGTGAGCATGTTTCAACAGATGAATTTTGAATCAGAAATTCGAATTTCTACACTTTGTAAAGGTTTTCCAACATGCATATGTTAAGAAATAGACATTTGTATAATCATCATGTTGGATAAAGATAACATTGAAACTTTTATTTTTGAAAATTCGAACTTTCAAAGACCAACAAACGAATTTCGAGGGACCACCGAGAACTGTTACAATGTAAACCAAGCTAAAGTTCATCTGATGGGCATCTAAATTCGAATGTTAAGCATGCTGACTTGTTCACAAACACAATTTATCAAGGAAATTCATCTAACACACAACTAAAATGCGAATTTCAACTTTAAAAACTTACAAAATGGATCCAGAACTCAAATTTCTTGCTGTCTCTTTCACCTTTTGACTGTTCCATTCTGATTTGTTCCATTTTTCAGATCTATTATCATTTAAACTCATGAGGAGCACCTGCAACTTACATTAAACTTACTCCGATGCTAAAGTTAGAATTAAATCAATGTCAAAAATTCTAAAACAGATTGATACAGAAATTTACTTACAGTTCATTGAGATTTATCATACCCAATTCTCTCCTGATTTTACAATGCCTATCTTCTGACAAAGGCTTTGTCAAGATGTCAGCAACTTGATCTTCTGTTGGGATGTATTCTAATCTGATTTCTCCTTTCAGAACATGATCTCTTATGAAGTGATGCCTGCTTCATCCTTGAATACATGACTGGATTCTTTGTGATGTTAATGGCACTTTGGTTGTCACACATTATAGGTATTTCTTTCATCTCAATCTCAAGATCTTCAAGTTGCTGTTTTATCCAGATGACTTAGGCACAACAGCTTCCAGCTACAACTTATTCAGCTTCTGCCGTAGATAAGGCTATACTGTTTTACTTCCTGCTAAACCATGAAACCAAGGATCCTCCAAGAAACTGACATGTTCCACTTGTGCTTTTTCTGTCAGTTTTGGATCCTGCAAAGTCAGTATCAGTGTATCCTTTCAAATCTTCTCCATTGCCCTTAGGATGCTAAAGACCCATCTGTGATGTTCCAATTAGATATATGAAAATATGTTTCACAGCAGTTGCATGGGTTTCTTTGGGGCATGATTGGAATCTTGCACACATACAGACACTGAACATAATGTCAGGTCTGCTGGCAGTTAGGTATAGCAGAGATCCAATCATTCTTCTATATTGGGTTATGTCAAACATTTTACCCTCTTCATCCATATCCAGTTTGGTTGTAGTAGCCATAGGTGTTCTCATTGGCTTAGCATTCTCCATACCAAACTTTTTCAACAATTCTTTCAGATACTTGGATTGATTGAGAAAGATACCATCATCACACTGCTTGATTTGCAATCCAAGGAAGAAGTTGAGCTCACTCATCATGGACATTTCGAATTCTCCCTGCATTAGCTAAGAAAAATTCTTGCAAAGAGATTCATTAGTAGCACCAAATATAATATCATCAACATAGATTTGAACAATAAGTAAATTTTTATTTTCTTTCCTAGTGAATAAAGTTATATCTACTTTTCCTCTATTGAATCCCTTTTCAATTAGAAAATTACTTAACCTTTCATACCATGCTCTAGGGGCTTGCTTTAAACCGTAAAGGGCTTTCTTTAGTTTATAAACATGGTTTGGTTTTGTAGAGTCCTCAAAGCCTGAAGGTTGGTCTACATAGACTTCTTCCAGGATATATCCATTAAGAAAAGCACTCTTCACATCCATTTGATATAACATAATATTTTTAATGCATGCATATGCTAACAGAATTCTAATTGCTTCTAATCTAGCCATTGGAGCAAAGGTTTCTTCAAAATCAATTCCTTCTTCTTGATTATATTCTTTGGCAACCAGTCTAGCTTTATTTCTAATTATTAATCCAGATTCGTCAAGCTTATTTCTAAAAACCCATTTAGTGCCAATGACAGGATAATTTTTGGGTCTGGGCACTAAATCCCAAACTTGATTTCTTTCAAACTGATTCAACTCATCTTGCATAGCTAAAATCCAGTATTCATCAGTTAAGGCTTCTTTAATACATTTAGGTTCAGTTTGAGAAATAAAAGCACAGTTTATCATTTGATCCTTTAACTGTTTTCGGGTTTTAACTTTCTCTTGAACATCCCCTATCACTTGATCAACAGGATGATTCCTTTGATGTCTCCAAGCTCTAGGAAGTTCTTGAGACATTTCTTCATTATTTTCATTCTCAAAATCTTTCTCCTGAATATCTTCCTCTATGCAACAGATTCAGATACTTTTAGAGGTTCAATTTTATCTTCATTAGAAAGATCTATGTTTTTAAAGTTTGAAATAAGATCATCCTTATTAGTGACATGTTTGGAAACAGTTTCATTTTCAATAAATACTACATGCACAGGTTCTTCTACTAATTTAGACTTCTTATTAAAAACTCTATATGCCTTACTTCTACTAGAATAGCCCAGAAATATACCTTCATCAGATTTGGCATCAAACTTACCCAGATTCTCCTTTTCATTGTTGTGGATGAAGCACTTGCAGCCGAACACATGTAGATGTGAGAGATTTGGCTTTCTTCCTTTGTACAACTTATAAGGAGTCTTCCCAAGGATTGGTCTGATCTAGGCTCTATTTATGATGTAGCTCACTGTGTTTACTGCATCAGCCCAGAATACTTGAAAGAGTTCCTTTTCATTCAGCATTGCTCTAGCCATCTCTCTGATTATACTATTCTTCCTTTCCACTACTCCATTTTGTTGAGGAGTTCTTGGGGCTGAGAAATTGTGATCAATTTCATGCTCATCATAATACTCTAGGAAGTATGAATTCTCAAACTCTCGTCCATGATCTGACCTGATAGACACAATAGAAATACCTTTTTCATTTTGCACTTTCTTAGCTAAGGTTACAAATGCATCAAACGTATCACTCTTAGAAGGAAGAAACAGTGTCCAGGTAAATCTAAAGTAATCATCCACAATTACAAGCATATACAGATTTCCACCAATGCTTTTTACCCTAGATGGACCAATCAGATCCATATGTAAAAGTTCTAGTGGTCTAGTTGTGGTGACTACATTTTTAGATTTAAAAGAAGATTTAGTTTGTTTTCCTCTTAGGCATGTATCACATTCTTTGTCTTTTTCAAAAGAAATTTTTGGTAGGCTAGTAACTAGCTCATTTTTAACCAGTTTTGATAGTTGATTCATGTTAACATGTGCTAATTTTTTATGCCACAACCAACTATCATTATCCTGGCTAATCAAACAGATAGAATCTAAAGGAGGAAGTTTATCAAGATTAATAGTATAGCAGTTACCATCCCTTTAAGCTTTGAGGATTACTTTGTGATCACTTTTTCTGATGACCAGGCAGAGCTTTGAGTCAAACAGTACCCAGTTTCCTTTGTCACATGTCTGACTCACACTTAGCAGATTGTGATTGAAGCTAATTACAAACAACACATCTTCAATGGATGTTTCAGGATTCTTTCCCACAATGTCAATGCCAACTATTTTGCCATATTGATCACCTCCAAAGGTCACCTTTCCTCCTTTCTTATCTCTAAGAATGATGAACTTCTCCTTATCACTAGTCATGTGACTTGAGCAGGCACTGTCCATATACCATTTATTGCTCTTTCTAGCTTTAAGACAAACTTGCAAAACAAAGTTCATATTTTCCTTTTAGGTACCCAAATTTGCTTGGGTCTTTTTTTGTCAGTAGTCTTTTCCCTAGATACAGATGTATCTTTGGGAACCTATTTAACCTTCCTGTCAAGTCCATTTTTCTTTAAAGCACATGAACTAGAAATATGTCCCTTCTTGTTACAAAAATGACAAGTGGTGACAGGACTGTTGAATTGAGATGTAGGAAGAAAATAATGCAGATAATATTTTTATTTTACATGCCTTGGTTGATCATAAGATTCAATGTGCCGTGAAATATGTTCTTTCTTTCTATTATCACTAGCATGCACAAAATGTCTCATATATACATTTTGATTCTTTTTCTTAATCTTTTCTTTGACAGCACAAGGATCATAGCAAAGTCTAGCCTTTTCCGGTGATATTCTTTGGCTTCCCATTAAAGCAAACAACATATATTTACCTTTAGTAAGCCTAGACATGCTCCTTACTAGATAGTCATTGGTTTGCTTTAATTCAATGCATGATTTATAGCAAGCAGATTCAGCAATAGGCAGAGAAGCAATTTCAAAGATGTTGCCTTGAGATTATAGTTTGTTAATCTTTTTCTTAGCTTGCTTCAATTCTTTGGCAACCTTAACAAACTCATCATACAACTCATGAAATGCATCCAATAATTTAGAATAGAAAGGTTCATATTCATATACCTCATCTTCTTGATCATTGTTGCATGGGATTTTAGCTTCTTCGGAGGCAAGTACCATCAGATAGATGTTGGCAATTTCATCTTCATCATCTTCTTCCTCATCTGAGCTGTTGCCCCATATTGATGAGATGTATGCTCTTTTCTTCTTGCCTTTATCTGCAGCTTTCTTTTCTTTCTCTTGCTTCTTGAGGAATTGTGGACAATCTCATTTGATATGTCTCTACTTTTTACACTCGCAGCAAGTGACATGTTCTTTTACTTCTCTCTTGCTATCTCTAGCTACTCCTTTCTTGAAGATTTTCTTGTTTCTCTTCTTATTGTAGAATCTTCCAAATCTTCTGACCATCATAACTAGAGTTTCTTCATCTAGCTTATCTCCATAGTCAGATTCTTCTTCTTTCTCCTTAGTAACTTTCAGAGCAAGACCTTTCTTCTTTCTGTCTTCCTGCCTCCTTGAGAGCCTTCATTTTTCCTTTATACTCCTCGAGGCTATCAAAAAGAGTTGTGATAGAGGCCATCGATTCTCCTTTGGCTTCCTCTATTGCTGTTACTTTGGGTTGTCATTCCAGAGAGAGAGCTCTGAGAATCTTTCTAACCTTTTCTGTCCGAGTGTACTCCTTTCCCAGACTCTTCAGTTGATTTATAATAAGGGTAAATCTCTTTTGTAGCTCTTTTACACTTTCTCCTTCTGCCATTCTGAAGCTTTCGTATTCACCTATGCAGGTGTTCAATTTGTTTTCTCTAACTCCAATTGTTCCTTCATGAGCAATTTGCAATGTGTCCCACATTTCCGTGGCAATGGAGCATTATGAGACCCTATAGAATTTGTCTTGATTCAAAGCACTGACTAGGCAATGTTTTGTCTTGAAGTTCAGCAAGACTCTTCTTTTATCTTCCTCATTCCATTCATTTTTTGCCTTCTCTGTATACTTCCCATCATCTTGCAATACCATTGGGACAAAATCTCCTTTTTTGGATGACGGACCAGATGTCCAGACCAATGGACTAGGGATAGATTTGCATCCTCATCTTCTAGTAACCATAGTATTTTCTACTGAAGCCAGGTGGTCTATTTGTGTTGTTTCCCTTTGGTAGTATGCTTTCTTCAAAGCCAATCATTGTAATTCCCAGACTGTAAAATCCTTTGATTGGGAATCTGGGCTCTGATACCACTTGTTAGATAAGCTAGCTTCCCAAGAGGGGGGTGAATTGGAAAGATTAAAAATTTTTTTGCAAAACATCAAGAAAGTGAAGAAAGCAAAATATGATGGTAAAATAGAGTATAAATAAATAAACAGTAAAAGTAGCAGTAGGGAAGAGAAGACTAAGATATTTATCCAGGTTCAGTCTCTCAACTTGACCTACGTCCAGCCCCTAAGTCACCACTTGAGATTTTCCACTATTCTGCAGGAATTCAGCGAGCTTCTTGCAAATGCCACAGTATAGCGTTGATGCTCTGTTTCTAGAGCTCACACTCTCTCTTTGCACTCTCACTAAGTGCTTCCCCAATCCCTTGTGATATCCCCTCATAAGAAAATCTTTCTTCTAGATGAAGATAAGATTGTTTACAATAAATAAACTCTCTTAATCAGAGTGTATATGAAAGTTAAAGTACAAAGAATGAAGTATGTGAGAGTAAGAGACTTTAAGTAGATGATTTGGCAGAGTTTCAGTATATACAAAGTTTTTTGTTACCCATAACTTCAAATGAAGTTCTATTTATAGATTTCCATCCCAACTATACGTTAGAGACAAGATCTAGCCGTTAGAGATGTTACCCAACGGTTACTCTGAGAAACTATCCGTTTACCAACCGCATTTAATGCTTCTGACACTCAAAGTTCGAATTTCAGTCGGTCAACAGTCGAATTTCGCAGAAACCGAAAGCTACAGCCTTTAACGTTGAACTCCCAAAGTTCGTCTGTTATGAAGCAAAATTTGAATTTTTCATCTTTAGAAAATGATTCTATGTTGGAACATATGAATTTTCATGTTGAAAGTCTTTCTGTTAAGTGTGAACAGTAATTTTATTTTGCTACAGTATCTTCGAAATTTGAATTTTGGAACCCAAAATTTGTCTGATAGTAGCTGGTTTAATAAGGCATAGTAGTTCATCTTATTTAAAATTTGAATTTTCAAAGGACAAAGTTCGTCTGTCAGAGAGACCTCTTTTCAGACTTACTTCAAAGTTCAAATTTATGAATACTGTCATTCGTATGCCAACATATCATTATAACAGACTCACAAGCTTTGTTTCTGAAATTGAAATTTTCATGTTCAAAGTTCGTCTGTCAGTGAGCAATTTTGAAGCCCCATCTAAACTTGGTTTCAGATTTACTTTGATATATTCCCAGACGAATTTTTCAATTTTCATAAGTTGCATTTTATCTGAAATTCGAATTTTCAAAAGCCAAAGCTCATCTGTCAGAGAAAGCTCTTTTCAGACACGTATCAAAATTCGAATTTCTCAAGTCAAAATTCTTCTGTCAGAGAAGTCTCTTTTCAGACTTGTTCATTTTCAATACAAAATTCGAATTTCCAAAGCCAAAGTTCGAATTTTCAAAACAGCAGATCAGTATAAACCTTTCAAACTTCTTCTGTTGATGGGTGTTTTTCAAATATTCCATGAATTACCATAGAATCAAGGTTTTAAAACATCTTTTCACCAAATCAAAATCTTTTACTCAAATTAAAACATTACTAAACATTATACATCTATTCTTGCACTGATTTTTCTAGAATTCCTTCACTTGAAACCTTTTGTGCTCCTTTGATATCTTTATTCCAAGCTCTTGAAGGTTGCTTTGGAATCATCAAAACACTTGATTCAACACTAGACATCATTAAACAATTGATCAAGCTACTGGTTTCAGTCATTATACATGGAACTCCCATGAAACCCTAGAAACACTTAATTGTCCAATTTATTTATCTTAGCCTATATCATGAAGCACATACTTGTTCTTAAGGCTTTTTGCCATAGGGAATCCATTTTTGGCATCAAAACAATGAAATCTCACTCTAAGATGACCTTTTACATTGACCAAAATTCTACTCCTAGGAAGAAAATTGATTTTTCGATAAACTTGTTTCAAATCATACCTAACTTGCTTTGTTTTACAAAACCTCACACTTTCTTATGCTTTTATAGTTTTAAAACATCACTCTTTGCTCAAACCATGTCTTGAATGATAATTTATGGAGGTTGGGGAAGGAAATAACTTCATGAAAACTAGGCCATACTATGAGGTTTGGCTGGTCACCCAAGAAAGGAGGTGAATTGGGTGATGCAAGATTTTTTGCCCTTTTTGAAGCACAGGCCACTTTCACCAAGAGAAGCAGTAAAATAGAGATGAACAAAGGGTGATAAGAGTGAGAGTGTTCGAGAAGACATTAAGAGATTTGCCCTTACTCTTGAGTGAAAAAAGTGAGAGTGTTTTGTTCAGCTTAAAGCTCGAGGTAGGGTTGTACTGCGATTTTTGCAAGTACCCATTCAAATCTTGCAAGATATAGTGGAGAAATCTCCAGTTGTGGCTTAGGGACTGGACATAGGTTAAGTGGAGTAGACCGAACTAGGATAAATCTCTGTGTTCTCTTCTCATTTACTTTACAACTGTTCCTTTTATTATATACTATGTTTTTTAGCAACTTTTATTATCACCACTATATTTCAATTTTGTAGAAAAATTTAAACTTCCTAATTCACCCCTCTCTTGCGAAGCTAGCTAACCTAACAAGTGGTATCAAAGTCCGGACTCCCAATTGAAGGATCTAACAATCTGGAAGAATACATGGCTGGCTTTGGTGAAAGTATTCTTCCTAAAAGAAACAACACCAACAGACCTTTTGGCTTCAGTGGAGAGCATTATGAATACTAGAAAATGAGGTTGCAAATCTATCTCTAGTCCATTAATTTAGATATTTGGTCGATCATTCAAAAGGGAGACTTCATCTTAATGAAACTGCAAGATGATAGGAAGTACAAATAGAAAGCAGAAGAGGAGTGGAATGATGAGGATAAAAGAAGGGTCTTACTCAACTATAAAGTTAAGCACTACTGGTCAGTGTCATCAGCCAAAACAAATTCTATAGGGTGTCTTAATGTACAACAACCAAAGGTATATGGGACACTTTGGAGATTGCTCATGAAGGAACAACCGTGGTGAGACAAAATAAATTAAATACGTGCATAAGTGAATATGAAAGCTTCAAGACAAAGGAAGGTGAAAACATTAAGGATCTACAGAAGAGATTCACTCTCATTGTGAATCAACTGAAGAGCCTAGGAAAGGAATACACTCAATCTACAAAAGTCAAAAAAATTGTTAGAGCCTGGCCCATTGAATGGCAACTAAAGGTGACAGCAATAGAAGAAGCTAGAGGGGAATCAATGACATCTGTCGCAGCCCTCTTTGGAAGGCTTGAAGAATATGAAGGGAAGTTGAAAGCCCTTAAAGAATCTTCTCCTCTTGACAAGAAACAGAAAAGCCTGGCTCTCAAAGTAGAGTTGGAAGATGATGAAGAAGATACTGAGCTAGATGAAGAAACAATGGCTATGCTGGTGAGAAGATTTGATAAAATGTATGTAAAGAAGAAATTCAGAAGATTTGCAAAGAAAGATGGAGCCACCAGCAGTAAGAAAGAAAACAAAGAATTCATCATATGTTATGAATGCAAGAAACCTAAACATATCAAATAGGAATGTCCTCTGCTAAACAAGAAACAAGGAAAGGACAAGAAGGCTGACAAAGGGAAAGAGGTGAAAGCTTTCGTATCCTCTATCTGGGGAGATAGTTCAAATGAAGATGAAGTAGCAGAAGATGATGAAATTTCCTATCTATGCCTAATGGCTCAAGAGATTGCAGAGAAGAAGAGCTATGAGTTCTGTAACATAGGTTATGCGAATAATCTCCCTAGGTTATGCGGATAATCTCCCTGGGTTATGCGGATAACATTTTAATAGAGAAGAGTTCAAGTGCTCTGTGACACACATTATTCAAACAACCTCCCTAGGTTATACAAATAATGGGCTGTACAATACCACTTGCCTTCACTATTCACTTCCTTATGTGAATAAGGTACCTACTTTATCAGGATAACCATCTGAATAGACTTGAGAACTTGATCCCCAAGCTGTGTTATGCGGATAACCTCAATCCCTTTTCATGAAATTGAAGAATGGACTTTGGAAAAGTTTTGAGATTGAGTCTTTATCCCAATAACCTTCAATGTTATACGTATAAGGTAAAATATTTTCTTAAAAACAGGGTAAACACTTAGAAAAATCTTTGAAATTGAGACCTTATTCCCGTATGCTAAAACAAATTCATGAAAACCAATTGAACACTTAGAGTCATTTTGTCATTTTGAAATTAAAGTTTTATCCTCATAAGATAGCTCTTTTAATGAAAATCATTTTCAAATCATCAGCTAATCATTAATTATTTAATTAGTTATCTCATTTAATATTGGGTTAATTGAAATTGAAAGTTCAACTACCTTATTTTACAAATAATTTCTTAAGGGAAGTGAAACAGCTCTTCAATCTTCAGGAAACTCTAACTTTGTTCTTCATTTCACTTATGTTCCTTTGATATCGGATCCCCAAACTCATTTGTTTTAGAATCATCAAAACATCTGAATAAACATTCTCCCCCTTTTTGATGATGACAAAACAACTTAAACTCATTATTAGTACTTAGGTTTGCATAAAGCTCCCCCTCACTATGTGCATAGTTTAAATAAAGTGAAATAATTTAGTGCATATTTTCAAAACATAGAATGCTGAGAAGAAGTGAAGTTCACAGAAAAAGAATACCAAGGATAAATAAGGTTCATAGAAAAAAATTCATTGTATTATAAGTATTCATTACAAGTATAGAAGTAAAAGCATGGCAAAAAAGACAGTAAAATAAAGTTGAGAATCAGGTTAAGTCTCATTCTCATTAGATTTCTTCTTGGAAGGAATGGACTTGTTTTTCTTAGATTTCCTCTTTTTCTTCACCCCTTTTTCTTTCTTTTCTTCCTTCTCTTCTTTTTCCTTATCCTTTTCTTTCTCTTCTTTCTCCCCCTTTTTGTCATCAGCAACAGGGGGAATTTGAGCAACACCAGTATCCATCCTAGCAATGTCCTAACCAAGCTTGGTCTTTTATTCCCTAATTCTTTGAAGTCTTTCATCCAAAGAAAGAGGAAGGATGGAGGGTTGGGTTAGAATAGTGGACACTGGGATTGGCCGAAGTGGCATACTTGCAGTAGCAGGAGGAACAGAAGGAAACACAGGAATGTACTGTATATCAGGCATTACAGGTGGAGGTGAGACTATGGGAAAAGGTGTAGGAGAATGATCAGAATTAGATGCAATGGTGATGATTTCCTGTACAATAGCCTCAGTAAGATAACTGATACCTTCAAAGTAGATAGGATCAGGGAGAAGAGGAAAGAGAGCATTAATCTCTTGTCTTCGGTGATGAAGATAGATTTGGTGAATGAAATCACCTTCAGGCAAGAGAACTAAAGCTCTGCTTAGATCAAGAACAGCCTCTTCCTGAAGACCATAGTCCAGGTTAGGACTTAGGTCCTCTGATAGAGCAAGTGATTATGCAGAAGCAGTTGGTTCAGTGAATGTGGGAGGTGGTGGTTAGATTGGGGAAGAGGAAGGTTGAGGAACACCAGAAGCAAGTTGCTCAAGTAGGAGTTTCACTTCTTGGGTGAGACTTTCAATTTTAGTCTTAAATTTCTCGTGCATCTTAGCAATAAAATACCCGATATTGATCATGTCTTCTCTATGTTCTTTTCTGGTGGCCATTACAATCTGGAACAAGTTTTGGTATAGAGTTGGTATGTTTGATGGTGTGGGGAGATCAGTAGCAAGGATTTCATCTGGTTTGCTTAGAGTAGGGGTAGGTGTATGAGGTTCAAGATGAAAGGTTTGAGGTGGTTCAGAGGGTGTTGATGAAGAGGAGCTGGAATCACCAACTAAAGGACTCTTTGTGGCAGATGTGGGCTCAGAATCTTCTTCAGTGTCCCTTTTCTTGTCAACCTATCTCCCATTCTGCAGACTCATTCCCATCTTCTGCAGGACTTTCTCACTAAACTCTTTTGGGAGTAGTGCAGGCCTTCTCTCAATATGTAAGATGTTATGAAACTTCAGGATCTTGGTGATAATATGCCCAAATGGTAGCTGAGAGTCCTATTTGTAGGTTCTTGCTTTCCACATTCTCTGCAAGATGATATCTACCACATTTACTGGTTTTCCCTTTATCAGTAACATCATGACTTGGAATTCCCCTCTTGAAAGGTAATTGAAGCCCCCACTCTTGTTAAAGAACATACGTGAAACAATGTAGTGAAGAATCCTGTTCTCAACACTCAAGAGAGTTGGGGCTCTTTTCCCTTCAGAAAGTACATTTTGCCTTTGCCTGAGCAACCTTGATACAATCGTGCTCCATTTGTAATTGGCTTCTCCCTCAGTGTCTTTATTAACAACTTCATTTTCAATAGGATACTTTGAGGTCTTAATGCTCACCCTTATTCCTCCAATAGGAAAACTTAGAATTTCACATAACAAGTCAGGGTGCAGGGCAATCCATCTCTTCCTCAATTTTACTTCATACATCTTTATGTCATGGTTAATTCTCAGAGAATTATACCAAGCACGTACAACCTCCTCATCATAATCTTCCCTCAACTCTATCAGTCCTCTATAATTCTCTAACAGCCTAGCAAAATCAAATTTGTTTCTTATAAGAAATTCTTCTATTCTCACAAAATGAGGCTTGACTACCTTACACTTTTTGAAATCAGTCTCATACGATTCTTATAAAATACTTATACCAATCAGCTCATCTGTAATTAACGCTTCCTCAGATTCAGTAGCAGAAGAACTTACTTGTGTGTCAGGCTAAGGTTCTGATTCTGGAATTTCCTTTGGCTTTGTTGTTATAGGCTTCTTCGTTGGAATACTCGGCCCAGCTTCAGCTTTTCTCTTTCCTTCACTAGGTGATTTCGAAGCAAATTTAGACTTCACATTACGCTGTGGTCATTCCCCTTGACTGCTACCCTCAGTTTTTGCCATATCAATGATTCCAGTGATTTGGAAAGGAAAAAGAGGTTTAGAATTGGCTGAAAAAAGTTTCGAGAGTAGGAAATTGAATGGCATTTTGGAGATTTTGGGGAACTTGAGGAGTACGTTTGGAGGTTTTCAGGATAGGATTAGGTTTTCCGCACAAGGTTCTATTGAAAATTAGAGAATCCTATATATAGTCTCGAGGTTATACGCATAACCTATGGAGGTTATGCAGATAAAGAGTTTTAGAAACTGTAAGCAAGGCCATGGTTTGCTAGGTTATGCGGATAAAGTCCTTAGCTTGTCTGCATAACCAACTTGAAATAGAGAGGAGAAAAGAGAAGTTATTAGGACGAGCATACCACGTTATCATGAAAAGAGGTTTCACAAAAGGCACACAAAAAGTTTTCCACAGAGCAGGTTATTTGGATAACCTTGCTATCTTATGCGAATAATGTTTTCACTTTGGGAACTTCTTCTCTAGAAGTAACGTTATGCGGATAAGTTAGACATGTTATCCTGAAATCGAAGCACACAATATGCATACAAAGGAGGAAACAAAGTAGTTTATGCGTATAAGGTAGAGACCTTATCCGAATATCGTGTTCCTCAGAGGCTTCGAGTTTCACAAAAGGTCTTATTTTCATGAAATCTTCATACTTATGCAAATAACCTCAAACACAAAGACTATCCACATCAGAAAATGAACACATTATCTTCATAAGGCTATGGGATTATGCGGATAACCATATTTGAAAAGCTCATGAACACCTACTAACAAGCTAGTTATCCCTATAAGCCTCTTCTTTTCACCATATCTTTATTCTATCGTGTAGGTTACTTCTTTTCATCAGATTTTGAATGTTTCAAATCAAAAAGTACTTGCAAAACAAACTTCTAGATATTCCGATGCTTAAGTTAGTATTGTTATTGATTGGATTATAGTTTTAAGAAGGATTTCAGAGAAAACTTACAACTCATTGGGATTCACCATTCCTAATTCTCTCCTGATTTTTCCATGTCTGTCTTCTGTAAGCGACTTTGTCAGGATGTCTACAAGTTGATCTTCAGTAGGAATAAACTCCAGCTTGACATTACCTCTAAAAACATGATCTCTTATGAAGTGATGTCTTACTTCAATATGTTTTGTCCTTGAATGCATAACAGGATTCTTTGAGATGTTGATGGCACTTTGATTATCACACCTTATTGGGATTTCCTTTATTTCAATCTCAAGGTCTTCAAGTTATTGTTGTTGAATCAAGAGTTTTGATGATTTCAAACTAACATCTAAGAGCTTAGATTGAAGATATCAAAGGACATCAAAATGCTTCAAGTGAAGATTTTCTGAGTATTTGCTGCTAGATCTTTTGTAGGATCTTTAGTTTTAGTTGTGAATGGGTAAAAGATTTTGATTTGAGAAAAAGATGTTTTCAAACCTTGATTTTGTGTTAAATCTTGACTTATTTGAAAAACACCCACAAACAGACGAAGTTTGAAAGTTTAAACTTAACTGACAAGTTGGAAATTCGAACTTTGCTTTAGGAAATTCGAATTTCGAGTTAAAATTGAATAAGTCTGAAGAGATGGCTCTCTGTCAGACGAATTTTGGTTGTTCAAAATTTGAATTTTCATCCAAGTCTGAAAGAAGCCTCTTAGTGACAGACGAACTTCGCATCTTCAAAATTCGAATTTCAGACAAAACAAAACTTGAGAAAATAAAAGAAATTCGTCTGAAACAATGTTAAAGTTCATCTGAGATCAAGAATGATTTAAGTTTCAAAACTGCTCTCTAACAGACGAACTTTGACTTTCCAACATTCGAATTTTCATATTAGTCTGAAAGGAGCTTCTTTGAAATAGACGAACTTTGAGTCTTCAAAATTCGAATTTCAGACAAATCACAACTTATGAAAATGGAAGAAATTCGTCTGAAACAATGTTAAAGTTCATTTGAGATCAAGAATGATTTGAGTTTGAAAACTGCTCTCTGACAGACGAACTTTGAGCATTGAAGTTCGAATTTTAGGAGCTAAGTTCTTGAATCTGTTGAAGTGAAAACATTGACGTACGAATGATGAAGTTAGTCTGAAAAGAGTCTATCTGACAGACAAACTTCACTCTTCAACATTCAAATTTTGAAGAAAGTGAACTACTGTGCCTCCTTTTCTCGTACTAGGAATAGACGAATTTTGGGCTTCCAAAATTTGAATTTCGAAGGCACTATAGCAAATTGAAAATACTGTTCACACTTAACCGAAAAACTTTCTTCTTGAAAATTCGTATGTCACATTGTGAAAATGTTTTGTAAGTTTCAAAATTCGAATTTCACTTCATGAACAGACGAACTTCGTGCTGTAACGTTGAAAGCTTTAACCTTCGGTTCCTTCGAAATTCGTCTGTTGGCCAACCAAAATTCGAATTTCAGTATGTCAGATGCATTAAATGCGGTTGGTTAACGGATAGTTTTTCAGAGTAACCGTTGGATAACTTTCCCAACGGATAGATTTTGTCTCTAACGGACATTTAAGACCTTAAACTATAAACAGAACATCATTTGAAGTTATGGGTAACTAATCTAACTTGTATATACCGAATTTCTGTCAAAACTTCTTCTCAAGAGCTTTTACCCTCTAGCTTCAATATTTGTACTTTAACATTCATATCTACTCTATTCAAGAGAGTTATATCTTTGTAAACAATCTACTCTTCATCTGGAAGATAGATTTACTTGTGAGGGGAAATCACAAGGGGATTGGGAAGCACACTGTGAAAGTGCTTAGAGAGTTTGAGAGAGCTCAAGAAACAGAGCATACTCATGTACTGTGGCATTAGCAAGAAGCCCGTTGAATTCTTGCTGTATAGTGGATAAATCTCAAGAGTTGTCTTGAGGACTGGACGTAGGTCAAGTGGATAGACCGAACCAGGATAAATCACTGAGTCTTTTTCTCCTTACCCTTACTATTCAGCTTGCTCTGTTTTATACGTTGTTTACATTATACTGTGCTATCTTCACCCAGTTCACTTTATGCAGAAAAATTTCAATCTTCCCAATTCACCCCCCTCTTGGGAAGTCAGCCTTGCTAATAATTGTTTCATCCAAAGAACTTGTGCACAACAACTCCCTGCTGCTACATACTCAGTTTCAGCCGTGGAAAGTGTTGCACTATTTTGCTTTTTTTACTAAACTATGACACTAGAGAGTCTCCCAGAAATTAACATGTTCCACTTGTGCTCTTTCTATCAGTCTTGGATCCAGCAAAATTCGCATCTATGTAACTTATGAGCTCTTTTCCAATGCATTTTAGATACCAGAGTCCCATTTGAGATGTACCAATTAAGTATTTGAAAATCCTCTTTACAGTTGTTGCATGGGACTCTTTGGGACATGATTGGAACCTAGCACACATGCAGACACTAAACATGATGTTAGGCCTACTAGCAGTTAAATATAGCAGGGAACAAATCATCCTCTTATATTGAGTTATGTCAAATAGTTTTCCTTCTTCATCCATGTCAAGCTTAGTTGCAGAGGCCATAGGAGTTCTCATAGGTTTAGCATGTTCCATTCCAAACTTCTTTAACAGCTCCTTGAGGTATTGTGATTGATTGAGAAAGATGTCATCATCACATTATTTGATTTGCAATCTAAGGAAGAAGTTCAGCTCACCCATCATTGACATTTTCAAACTCACTCTGCATTAACTCAAAAGTTCTTGCACAAAGATTCATTAGTAGTATCAAATATAATATCATCAACATAAATTTGTACAATAAGTAAATCTTTATTTTTCCTTTTAGTAAACAAGGTTGTATCAATTTTTCCTCTTTTAAAACATTTTTCAATCAGAAAATTACTTAGTCTGTCATATCATGCTCTAGGAGCCTGTTTAAACACATAAAGAGCTTTCTTTAGTTTATATACATGATTTGGTTTAGTTGAATCCTCAAAACCTGGAGGTTAATCAACACAAACCTCTTCCATGATATATCCATTCAGAAAAGCACTTTTCACATCCATTTGATACAACACAATATCTTTCATACAAGCATCGGCTAACAGAATTCTTATTGCTTCCAATCTTGCAATTGGAGCAAAAGTTTCCTCATAATCAATACCTTCTTCCTGATTATATTATTTAGCCACTAATCTAGCTTTATTCCTTATTATTGTTCCTAATTTATCAAGTTTGTTCTTAAACACCCATTTGGTTCCAACAATAGGATGGTTTTTAGGCTTAGGTACTAAATCTCAAACTTGACTTCTTTCAAACTGATTAAGCTCTTCTTGCATAGCTAAAACCCAGTATTCATCAGTTAAAGCATCTTCAGTACACTTAGGTTCAATTTGAGAAATAAATACACAGTTATTCACTTGATCCCTAAGTTGTCTTCTGGTTTTAACTTTCTCTTGAACATCCCCAATAACTTGATCAACTAGATAATTCCTTTGATATCTCCAAGCTTTAGGGAGTTCTTGAGATACTTCCTCATTTATTTCACATTCATTATCTTTCTCTTGGATATCTTCCTCTACATCAATATATTCAGATATTTTAGGAGGATCAGTTTTATTTTCTTAAGACACATTCAAATTTTTGAAACTAGAAATTAAATCATCCTTATCTTTAGCATGCTTAGACAAAGTTTCATTTTCAAGAAAAACCATATGCACAAATTCTTCAATAGTTCTAGACTTCTTGTTGAACACCCTATATGCTTTACTTCTATTTGAATAGCCAAGAAATATACCTTCATCTGATTTGGAATCAAACTTACCCAAATTATCTTTGTTGTTGTTGTAGACATAGCAGGTGCATCTAAAGACATGAAGATGAAAGAGATTGGGCTTCTTTCCTTTGTACAACTCATATAGAGTCTTCCCTAGTAAGGGTCTGATGTATGCTTTGTTCATCAAGTAGCACGTTGTGCTTACTACATCAGCCCAGAATTGTTTAGGTAATCATTTTTCATTCAGTATTGCATGAGCCATCTCCTCCAACACTCTATTCTTTCTCTCCATAACTCCATTCTGTTGAGGAGTTCTTAAGGCTGAGAAGTTGTGCTCCATTCCATTTTCATCATAGTAGTCAGTAAATTTGGCATTCTCAAATTCTCCACCATGATCTGTTCTAATACATACAATAGAACAACTTTTCTTATTTTGGATTTTCTTGGCTAAGATTAGAAAAGCATCATACATTTCACCTTTAGAGGGAAGAAATAAAGTCCAAGTGAACCTAGAATAATCATCTACCACAACAAGTACATACCCGCCTATACTTTTAGTATGATTATGACCTATCAAATCCTTGTGAAGTAATTGCAGAGGTCTTGTTGTAGAAACAATATTTTTGGTATTGAATGAGGACTTTGTTTGTTTCCGTTTAAGATAAGCATCACATTCTCTATCCTTTTCAAACTTAATGTTGGGTAGACCAAGAACAAGTTCATTTTTAATGAGTTTATTTAATTGATGCATGCTAACATGTGCTAGTCTCCTATGCCACAACCATCATCATTTTCACTTATTAAGCATATAGAGTCTAGAGAAGGTAATTCATCTAAATTAATAGCATAACAGTTACCATCTCTTTCTCCCTTGAGAATCACTTTATGGTCACTTTTTCTAATGACTAGGCAGTAGTTGGAATCAAACAAAACCTAATTGCCTTTATCACAGGTTTGACTCACACTCAATAGGTTATGCTTGAGTCATATCACGAATAGGACTTCTTCAATTGATGTTTCTAGATTTCTGCCAACAATTCCATTCCTAATGATCTTGATGGACTGGTCACCACTGAAAGTAACCTTTCCTACTTTCCTATCTCTCAGCACAATAAATTTTTCTTTGTCTCCAGTCATGTGTCTCGAACAAGCACTATCCATGTACCATTTGTTGCTTTTCTTGGCCTTGAGATACACCTACTAAACAAGTTTCAGTTCTTTCTTTTAGGTACCCATATTTGCTTGGATTCTTTCTTGTTAGTGGAAGAGTCCTTGGGAACCCATTTCATCCCATTGCCATTTCCTTCATTCCTAATCATACAGTTGGAGGACATATGACCCTTCTTGTTACAGAAGTGACAGGTAGAGAAAGGGCTAAAGGAAAGAGATGTACATATGAAATAATGACTATAATATTTATTCTTTTGATTTCTAGGATTTGGAAATAACTCTATGTTCTCAGTTGTTTTAAGGCTATTAGCATGCACAAAGTTTCTCAGGTAAAGATTCTGTTTCTTGGTTTTCAATTTCTTCTTGACCGTACATGGGTCATATTGCATACCAGTTTTGTTCTGACTCACAATTTGATTTCCTAGTAATACTTTCAGCATGTCCTCACCTCTAGTGAGTCTAGTCAGAGTCTTGTAGAGATAATTACTCTTATCTCTTAACTCAATGCATGAGACACAAACAAAGGTAGTGGAAGAATAAGAGAATTGTGAAGCAGTGCAAGATGTATAAGACTCTCTTTTAAGCTTGTGCATTTTCCTTTTAGCATGACTCAATTGTTTGGATACTTAGATAAATTCAATCATCAGTTCATTAAATGCATCATATAGTTCATTGTAAGACCGTTTAGAGTCATTTATCTCAGAATCACTATCACTATCTCGGTTGTGATTCTCCTCCTCCTCTGCAATCTTTTGAGCCATCAGACATAGGTTAGCAATTTCATCATCTCCTACTACTTCCTCTTCATCTAAACTATCCCCCTAGATGGAAGTTACGAAGACTTTCTTCTTTTTCTCTTTGTCAGCCTTTTTGTCCTTCCCTTGTTTCTTGCTCAACAGGGGGCATTCCCATTTGATGTGTCCAGGTTTCTTGCAGTCGTAACATATAATGGAGTCTTTGTTTTCTTTCTTGCTGCTGGTGGCTCCATCTTTCTTTGCAAACCTTCTGAATTTCTTCTTTCCATACATTTTGCCAAATTTCCTCATCAACATGGCCATCGTATCTTCATTTAGCTCAGCATCTTCCTTTGGATCATCATCATCATCTGATTTTACTTTGAGAGCCAAACTCTTCTTCTTCTTATCAGATGAAGTAGATTCCTTGAGAGCCTTCAGCTGCCCTTTATATTCTTCAAGACTCCCAAAGAGGGCTGTGACAAATGTCATTGATTCCCCTCTAGCTTCCTCTATTGTAGTCACCTTCTGTTGCCGCTTAATGGGCAGGGCTTTGAGAATTTTTCTAACTTTCTTAGACTAGGAGTATTCCTTTTCAAGGCTCTTTAGCTAATTCATAATGAGGGTGAATCTTTTCTACATATCCTTGATATTCTTACTCTCTTTTATCTTGAAACTTTCATATTCTCCAATGCATGTATTCAGTTTATTTTCTCTCACGTCAGTGGTCCCTTCATGAGTAATCTCCAAAGTGTCCTATATGCCTTTGGCTATTGTATATTCGGACACCCTGTAGAACTCATCTTGATTGAAAGCACTGACCAAACAATGCTTAACTTTAAAGTTAAGAAGGATCTTTCTCCTATCCTCCTCGTTCCATTCCTCTTCAGGTTTCTCTCCACATTTCCCATCGTCTTGTAGTTTCATCGGAACAAAATCTCCCTTCTGGATGACTGACCAAATATCCAAATCAATGGATTGAAGGTAGATCTGCATCCTTATCTTCCAATACCCATAATGTTCTCCACTAAAGCTAAGAGGTCTGTTGGTGTTGTTTCCTTTAGGAAGAACGCCTTCACCAAAGCCAGCCATGTCTTCTCCTAGATTGTTAGATCCTTTAATTTGGAGTCTAAGCTCTGATACCACTTGTTAGTTCAGCTAACTTCCCAAGAAGGGGGTGAATTGGGAAGATTGAAATTTTTTTGCAAAAATGAAATACAATAGTGATACTAAAAGATTACTGAAAACAGAGTATAAGAAATAAAGAGTAAAGGGAGGAAGACTCAATAGTTTATCCTAGTTTGGTCTATTCCACTTGACTTACGTCCAGAACCAAAGCCACCACTTAGAATTTCTCCACCATTTCTTGCAAGATTTGAATAGGTTCATGTAATGACCGCAGTACAATACTAACCTGAACTCTGGACTAAAATAAGTTCTTTCACTCTTCTCACTCAAGAGTAAGACTATCTCCCTTAGTATAATCTCACACTAAGTAATCTCTATGAGTGTGTAGATATTTACAGAATAAAAACTCTCTCAAAAGAGAAGATATGAAAGTTAAAATACAATGAATGAGTAAAACAGAGGGTAGATAAGCTTTGAATGAATCAAAAATTAAATTAACAGAGTTTTGGCATATTTATTGTTTCTCTCATTACCCAACAACTTAAATGAGGTCCTATTTATAGTTTTGGGGCAGAACTATCAATTGGAAACAAAGATTAGCCATTATTCTGAGTAAAATAGTCATTCACCTACCACATTAAATGCATCTGACAGAGGTTATGCAAATAACCTCCTCAGGTTATACAAATAATGGGTAATTGTTTGTCTTTGTTTTCAACGTAGAGCTTTCGTTATGCAGATAATGTAATATCCCAACTTTTATGTGATGCTATAGAATGAATAAAAGATGAGAAACGAAGTGAGATGAAAATGCTATATATAATCGGGCTTTAGAAGGAATTAATTTCTCATTTAACTTTCAGAATAAGTTATATTTGTTCCTTAATTTGAATTAATTTTCCATAAGGTCATTAGTAGAAATTAATTCTAGAACTTACCTCAGAAAATATGCAATATACTACTTGAATGAAAGCCCGCTCCAAGTTTAGCGCAATAGTATAAGTATTGCGTACCCGGGAGGTCTAAGTTAAGAGATAGACCAAGTTGAAAGTTAATGTGAATAGTGAAAAAGGAAATAATAAAAAATTAGTCTTTAGGTGAAATTATAAAAAAGTACCCGAAAGAATGGATAATTATTTTTTGACCTAATTTAAGGGCAAAACAGACATTTCTCAAATTAGAAGCAAAATGGGAATAATGCATTTGAGGCCCAAAAATGGAAAAGTTGACATCGTAAAAAATAAATGGAATTGGGAAAAATAGAGACATACCATTAAGTGTGAAGAAGAGTAAAAATGTCATTTTTTCTAGTTAAACAGAAAAATAAGAAAATTATATTTGGGCCCCAAGAATTAAGAATTTTTGTAATTTGGTCCCTTAAGAATGACTCAATGTAGGGAAAAGAGAAAATAATTTTGGGAAAAATTACAATTAATGACCTAAAAGTTCTAAAAATTATAAATTAGCCCCGAGTCAAGGACATTTTTGTAAATATGAAAAATTATAGTGAAAATAAAGCTTTCAATGAGTTAATCCCAATGGAATATAGCAAGAGATCTATTAAGATCAAAATAATATTTATTAGGTAATTATGGTTTAATATTAATATTTTACCTGATAAAGGTTAATTTAGACTGCAAGAAAAGGCAGTATTGATTCAAGGACAGTGATTGGACCTTGTTAAAATATATTTTGGGTATAGATAATGATTTTGGACTAAAAATAATTATTGGATAATCCTGTACTAATTTAATGACAATTTTAGCAAAAATACTTAATCGGTACAGGTAAATTTAATCGGTAAATGGTATTTTGGTCCATAAAAATTATTTGAGCAATTTTTGGCCAAAAATGAGGGTATACACGTCTGAATGTGCTGATTGGACACAAAAAAAATTAATTGAAAAGCTTTTATAAGAATAAAGGCCAAAAAGTCAAAAAAGGAAAAAAAAAAGTGACTTTATGATTAAGTTATTTTAAGTCTTCATCTTCATCTCCATTCACGTATGAAACAGAGGGTTAGAGGGAGAGAGAGCATGAAACAAAAATTTAGAAGAGGAAGAGCAAGAAGCAAGGCCAAGATCTCAAGTGTTTAAGGTAAGGTTCAATGGCTACTAGCTTGTGCACTTTGGTGTTTAAGAGTATTTTCATGAAATATTTTCCTCTTTTCTCTCACTTTAAGGTTTAGCCATGGTGACCCAAGAGAGAGAAAGTTGAGCAATGATGAAATCAAACCATAGAAATACTTAGAAATGCTTCAAGATACAAGGATATGACATTAGATTGCAAATTAATAGGGTAGATATTTTTCTATAAATTTCTAAAATTTCTGCCTATTTAGGGTGAAAAGGAAAGGGAATTTCATGATTTTAACTCCAAAAATGGATTTCTTAGGTCCAAAATAGGTAGATACAAGTATGTTGTACAAGAAAAGTTCAAGGGAAAACAAAATGGAATTTTTAGTTCAAGTATGTCACTTTGTGAATGAGCTTAATGAATCAGTGGCTCATGATATTATTTCATGATACTATAGGGTTACAAGAAGTGTTTTAAGATCAATGGAAGTGTCCACAAAGTTTGGAGATAATTGGAAAGTAAGAAGGTAGTTATTTTCCTTGTTATGCTTAATGTTGTCATACTTTGTTTCCATGATAATATAACTATGCCATATAATTGTTTGAATACTTTATGATGTATTTTCATTGTTGGCTGAATGTTTGAAGGGTTTTATGACCCTAGGATGTTTATTTTACAAAGTGTTACCATGCCAAAATTTTTATGAAATTGTATGGCATAATATGAAGTTATGATTTCATTGATGATTTTATGAAATGATATGATGATGTGAATGCATGCTTAGATATAACTACTGAGATTCTTTGAATCTCATTCCTTCCAAATGCTTACCATATTTAGGGCCAATCAATGCAAGGAATCCAAGAAGGCTAAAGGAAAAAAAGAGGAAGAGAATGATGAATGATATTATTATGCAAGTCTTAATGTTATGTTTTGGGAATTTGTATAAGTTTGTATGAAAGGGGTAAATCCTGTATGATGCCTTGAATATATTCTTTTAAGTCCTCTATGATATTATGCATGAAATTGGAGCAATAAATGTCAATGTAAATGTGTTGTGAAGCTTATTTTGTAAGCTATGATATAAGTTTGTTTGAGATGACCAGTATTGATTTAAGTAGGAGAACTCTATTCAAAACAGAGTATCCTATATAAGTGTTATATATACTTTTAAACTAGACAGAACAAGATTTTCATAGAGCTAAAAAACACTTAAATTGGATAAATTTATGAATTATAGTGATTTTTCAAATTTAGGGTTCAGAACAGAGAAAGATTGGGAAAACTGGAAACTGAAAGTTAGGTACTGAAAAATAAAAAAGATCATATAAATTGTGCAAAGCTCCAAAAATTCAGTGGTTTGTATTTATGAAAAGCTCTATGTTTTAAGTTTCATATGCCACTAATTTGGAGGTAATTGGAGCTATATGATAAGAGATATGGGGGTTTTCCCAAAACTATTCCAGCAAAAGTGAAATTCTAACCCTTTATGATTTAAGTTAATATTATGCCCTGCACAAGTTGAATAAATATACAATAAAAATATTTATAGAAATTAGAATCATAGATATTTCCAATGACATAACGAATGCATAAATTGGCTTAGGGTAGAGTGAGATATGAATTTTTAAATATAAGGCCAAAATCCTGGGGAAGAGAAAATGACCAAATGCACAGTAAATTTTTGAGGAATAAACTGTATAAATTGGTCATGAGAATAATCTATTTCATATTTTTTGCATGTAAAAAAGCCTTTTATCTATTTTTAGAGACTTGAATCACTATGAAATGATTTTTATAGAATTAGTTATGAATTTTCAAAGTTCAGTCAGCAAAGTGAAAACAACCATATGAACAGTAACCAAAAATTTTGAAAATTCTTATTTTCATTCTCATGTGATTTAAGCTTAGAATCAAGTATAATTAGACTTAAGAGAAGTCTAATTCATGAAAAATGAGTCTAAAAGTAAGGTGTTATAGATAACCTAACTAGATTATGCGGATAACATACTACCCAGAATGACCAAGTTTTAGCTCAAAATCATTTTCATGAAAACCCATCAATTATTAGGATAACGTTAAGTTTTTCTCAAACTGAGTTTTTGTAAAGCTTAGGTTATCAGGATAACCTCCCAAGGTTATACGGATAACCTATTTTACTAAAGAAGAGCTATGAATTCTATAACATAGGTTATGCGAATAACCTCCCTAGGTTATGCGGATAACCTGTTTTCTCGAGAAAAATTCAAGTACTCTGAAATATAGGTTATATGAATAACCTTTTAATAGAGAAAAGTCCAAGTGCTATGTGACACAAGTTATTCAAACAACCTCCCTAGGTTATGCGAATAACAGGCTATACAGTACCACTTGTCTTAACTATTCATTTCCTTATGCGAGTAAGGTGCCTACCTTATCAGAATAACCACGTGGACAGACTTGAGAACTTGATTTCCAAGTTGTGTTATGCGGATAACCCCAATCCCTTTTCATGAAATTTGAAGAATGGACTTTGGAAAAGTTTTGAGATTGAGTCTTTATTCCCATAACCTTCAATGGTTATACGTATAAGGTAAAATATTTTCTTGAAAATAGGGTAAACACTTAAAAAACATCTTTAAAATTGAGACCTTATTCCTGTAAGTTAAAACATGTTCATGAAAACCAATTAAATGCTTAGAGTCATTTTGTCATTTTGAAATTGAAGCTTTATCCTCATAAGATAGCTCTTTTCATGAAAACCATTTTCAAATCATCAGCTAATCATTAATCATTCAATTAGTTATCTTATTTAATATTGGGTTAATTGAAATTGAAAGTTCAACTACCTTATTTTACAAATAATTTCTTAAAGTATGTTTAACAGCTCCTCAGTCTTTAGGAAACTCCAACTTTGTTCTTCATTTCACTTGTGTTCCTTTGATATTGGATCTCCAAGCTCATTTGTTTTAGAATAATCAAAACATCTGAATTAACAGTATATACTGAAACTCTGCCAAAATCTTTAGACAAAGCCTTCTACTATCTCACACTTCATTTATTGCTCTTCAATTGTCATACATATTCCAAATTATAGAGTTTATCTTATTGTAAACAATCTTATCTTCACCTCGAAGAAAGATTTTCTTGTGAGGGGATTTGGAAAACACTTAGTTAGAATGCAGAGTGAGAATTTATAAGCTCTTGGAATAGAGTACAAGATTGTACTGTGGTATTGCAAGGAACTCACTGAATTCCTACAAGATAGTGGAAAATCTCAAGTGGTAGCTTGAGGACTGAACATAGGTTAAGAGGAAAAGAGACCGAACTAGGATAAATCTTTGTGTCTTTCTGTCCTCTACCTTGTTTACTGCCTTATTACATTTTTCACTCTGTTTTCTGCAACTTTTGCTTTCACTGCTCTTTATATTTTATGCAGAAAATTTCAAACTTCCCAATTCAACCCCCTCTTAGGAAGCCAGCAGACCTAACACAAATGTACAATAATAGATGTGTCAGATCTAGAATATATTCAACATATCAATCATCACCATAGTTGTCACTTACAGGTCTCTTCAATATGGTCTTTGGTTGAATTTCACCAAATGATATGCCCTTATACTTGTCCTTCGCTAATGTTAGTCGATGCAACAAATCATATTCAATTCGTCTCTCCATCCTCTCCTTATCCTTCACTCTTGTTTGTTGAATCAAGAGTTTTGATGATTTTAAACCAACACTCAAGAGCTTGGATTGAAGATATCAAAGAAGAACAAAGCTGTTTCAAGTGAAGATTTTCTGAGTATTTGCTGTTAGATCTCTTGTAGGATCTTTAGTTTTTGGTATGATTGGGTAAAAGATTTTGATTTGAAGAAAAGATATTTTCAAACTTTGATCTTATGTTAAATCTTTGAATATTTGAAAAACACCTACAAACAGACGAAGGTTGAAAGTTTAAACTGAACTGTCAAGTTTGAAATTCGAACTTTGCCTTTGGAAATTCGAATTTCGAGCTAAAACTGAATAAGTCTGAAGAGATTGCTTTCTGTCAGACGAATTTTGGTTGTTCAAAATTCGAATTTTCATTTAGTCTGAAAAGAGGCCTTTTGTAACAGACGAACTTCACACTTTCAAAATTCGAATTTCAAGTAAAATGAAGTTTGTAAAAACCAAAGAAATTCGTCTGAAACTATGATAAAGTGCATCTGAAATCAAAATGAAATTAAGTTTTATAAATGCTCTCTGACAGACGAATTTTGAAGTTCCAACATTCGAATTTTCATATAAGTCTGAAAGATGCTTCTTTACAACAGACGAACTTTGAGTCTTCAAAATTCGAATTTCAAACAAAACAAAACTTGAAAAAATTGAAGAAATTCGTCTAAAATTATGTTAAAGTTCACCTGAGATCAAGAGTGATTTAAGTTTCAAAACTGCTCTCTGACAGACGAACTTTGAACATTGAAATTCGAATTTCAGAAGCTAAGTTCTTGAGTCTATTGAAATGAAACATTGACATACGAATGATAAGAACTTGCAACATTCGAATGATGAAATTAGTCTGAAAAGAGTTTCTCTGACAGACGAATTTTGTCCTTTCAAAATTCGAATTTCAAAGAAGGTAATCTACTGTGTCCCTTTAAACGTTCAATGGACAGACGAATTTTGGGGATCCAAAATTCGAATTTCGAAGGCACTGTAGAAAATTGAAAACACTGTTCATACTTAACCGAAAAACTTTCTTCTTGAAAATTCGTATGTCACATTGTGCAAATGTTTTGTAAGTTTCAAAATTCAAATTTCACTTCATGAACAGACGAACTTCGTGCTGTAACGTTGGAAGCTTTAATCTTCGGTTCCTTCGAAATTCGTCTGTTGGCCAACCAAAATTCGAATTTCAGTATGTCAGAAACATTAAATGCGGTTGGTAAACGGATAGTTTTTCAGAGTAACCATTGAATAACTTCCCCAACGGATAGATTTAGTCTCTAACGGATATTTGAGACCTAAATCTATAAATACAACATCATTTGAAGTTGTGGGAAAACAAATCAAACTTGTATATACCGAATTTCTACTGAATCTTTTTCTCAAAAGCTTTTACCCTCTTAACTTCAAAACTTGTACTTAAACTTTCACATCCACTCTTTACAAGAGAGTTACTTCATTGTAATCAATCTATTCTTCATCTGGAAGATAGGTTTACTTGTGAGGGGTATTCACAAGGGGATTGGGAAGCACATAGTGAAAGTGCTTGGAGAGTTTGAGAGAGCTCAGAAACAGAGCAAACCCATGTACTGTGGCTTTAGCAAGAAGCCCACTGAAATTCTTGCTGTATAGTGGATAAATCTCAAGAGGTGTCTTGGGGACTGGATGTAGGACAAGTGAACAGACCGAACCAGGATAAATCACTGACTTCTTTTCTCCTTATCTTTATTTTTCACCTTGCTCTGTTTTACGCATTGTTTTCATTATACTGTGATATCTTCACTTACTTCACTTTGTGCAGAAAAATTTCAAACTTCCCAATTCACCCCCCTCTTGGGAAGTCAGCCTTGCTAACATTGTTTCATTCCAAAAGCTAAGGGCATTATCAGGTAATGGAGGGACATGGGGACTAGAGGGAAGTTTTACAAGAAATACATCCACACAAAAAACAATAGAAAAAAATATTAGTGGGTTAAAAAAAAAACAAACATAAAATGTACAACATGTTTGGTTACTTGCTAGTACTTGCCAATAAAAATACCAAGCAACTACCAACATTTTTCTTCCTTTGACCATTCTTGTATGAGTTTATCTCTTTTTTCATATCATCCAAAACAAATGAGCACTAATCGTATGATCCAAGTACCGCCTCCTCCCTACATACTACTCTTAATAATCGCTCACTTACCATGATACTAGCTAAGGGACATAGTAATGACCCTAAACTATACAAAACAAATAGCAATTCAAAACGATTATCACCACTATCTGACTTAATTATGGCCTTCAACTTATAGTATAGCTTACCATACATCTCTTCCTTTAGCTTCTTCAATTTCTCACTTTTTGCCTCCAATGTGACTACCCTACCATGCCGGGGCAACCCCATCAAACAATTGACATCTTTAGCATCTATTATGTGTCTCCTTCCTCATATGTTACTGGAGCATGTGGGAGGGTCAAAGTTCATTATGAGCTTATAAATGAGCTCTCTTGGCAAATTATCTAATTCAAGGTCCAACAGCCTTCCAAATCCGATATTCTCTACCCTCCTATGCGATCTGTCATCATTCTTCATAAACTTCCCAAATTCCTTAAATTTTGTGGGAAAGCATCTAGTGTCAAAAGGTTCCTACACATGAAAAAAGTGTATTAACATATTACAAGTTAAATAAATTATGTACACAACACACTAGAACCCACATCATACCATTTTTGACCTTCCTTCCTTCGCTTCCTCAACCTTCACTTTGTATTCGGCCTTCTTCTCAGTCAGCATTTGTTCCTAAGCTTAAGCATATGTAGAGGTAAACACTAATAAGTCTCTAAACTTCTATTTAAACTTTCCTTTATTTTCCCTCCCAAATTTTTCCATGAAAAATTTCTTTCTCAAACAACTATTCCACTTCTAAAAAAGTTCTTTACCTTTCCCTTTCTTCATAACTTCAACCTGCACATTGATCAATCAACCAAACATGAATCGAATTCCATTTACTAAGCCTAAAATGAAAATGAACATTCAATTGGAAATGCCTTTCAAATCATCCACAATCACATTTATTGACCTTAAATGATGTTACTACTAATACAAATGAACATGCATAACACAAACTCTGTCATTGTGGCACTTGATTTGGATCAATTGAAAACTTTTTTACACAATTTTATATAAATGATTATCAGTTGCAAACACACCAATATTACCGGCAAATATACAATTATCAGTTCAAAATACACCATCTTTAATTAAAAATTGAAAATCAATTCAATCATAAAATTTATTCATCTAATACTGTCCCATTTACATATGCTAAATGAGGTCACAACAAATGAAAATTGAATTACACTAGTAGGTCAGAGTCAGTCCATTATTTGCTAATACCGTAGAATTAGTTGCAAACACCCTAAAATCAATTACAAGTTTGTTAGCATTTACCGCAAATACATAAGCACTAAACTAACACTATTTTTGTAAGCACTTGCAAACACCCTAAGATCAGTTACAATTTTGTCAACATTGACCACAAATACATAAGCACTAAACTAACTATTTTTGTTGTAAGCACTTGTAAATACCCAAAAATCAGTTGCAAATACTCTATTTCATGTCACACTGTCAAACTTCATAACACTAGTCACCTTGTCAAACTATCAATTTTTTCAAGTCTCTCAATTAAGAATAATGAGAAAATGGGTGCAATGGGATTTAATCATCAGACAAAACTAACCCCAAACCACTACAATTAATACCATAGAAAAAGATGTGAGTTAGGGTCATTGGACACTCACCTTCACTGGATGAAGAAGACGAAGCCCTAAGTCACTCTACCACGAACGACAAATGAGTTTGAGATGGAAAGAAGTTAAGCGACAAAGAGTGAGAGAACAAGTATAGTTAGTCTGTGATGGAGAAGACCTCTATGATTGTGAGAGAGAGAGAGAGAGATAGGGCGAAGCAGAGGAGTGAGGAAGAGAAAAGACGAGATTATGCTTACCCAAAATGAGCCGCACGCCTAAGACGAAAGAGGAGGAAGATGTCAAAGGCAATGGAGAGGAAACAAAGGAAGACAAGCGCTCCAATATGACCCTACATTCTATTTCATTTCATGTAACCAAGGGTCATTTCATCTTTTCCCTTTCAATCTTATTTTCAATTAGAGACTTAGTTGCTTAAAGGAATTAGAGTAAATTGAGGTTATTTTCTGGAATTATATTATTTATTTTAGAGATTTAGTTGCTTAAAGGAATTAGAGTAAATTGGGGTTATTTTCTGGAATTATATTATTTATTTTGTATTTAATTGAAATTATTTTATTTGCTTGTTATTTAAATAGGATTTTAATCTTGTAATCCCTAATTCCTAAATCCCTAACCTAGCTGGCAAAAAGAAATTATATCCCGAACCTAGAGCGAATTGTTCAATCGGTCCTCTCCTCTTTCAACATCGCGATCACCCTCGGTCATTACTTCCGGCTTCGGCATCCTCATTACTCCGTCGGCGTCGATGTCGGTGGGTTTGGCTACTCCGTTTTTCTCTGCTTCCTTCTTCTATTTCATCATTCTCCTCCTTCTCACTCATTTTGTGGCTTAGGCTCCTTCTTGTTTCTCACAAGCTCGCAGCTTAGGAAAGTGATTTACTGAGTTCTTCGTTTCGTGCCTCCTTCATCGACGTCCTCAGCTGAGTTCTCTACTTCTCATTCACCTTCTCCGTTTCTCATTCACCTACGTGATGTTTTCAAGTCCATACGTCGCTGAATTGCCTTCTGAGTGTGATTGATGCTGGAGGTATTTTCTGATTTGTTGCGATTGATGATGCTTGAGGTATCTTAAGTTATTTTTTGTGCTCTGCAAATGCAACAAAATATGATCTTCAATCTTTACGTGCATGGGTTCATCCTTTAATTTTTTGAGTCTGATTATATTTCAATGTCCCAATGTTCGCAGGATTCACCTGTATTATCTTCAATCTTTAAGCATAAATAAATCAATGTTCTTTTCTTTAATGTTTGCAGTTAAATTTATATCTGAAACAGGGGCCTCTTTTGCTGTATAATGCGTTAATTTGTATTGACATTGATATCTTTCACTTGCTATTATCTGATATCACAGTTTAACTTTCTAACTAATTGAAAGCATTAGAGAGACAGTCCCCAGGTATAGTTGTCGGAATCATGAATCAAAAATTAAAAGTTTAAAACCCATGGAAGTAGAGGTATAATAATCCATAAATTTCTCCCATTAATTCTATGGATCACAAATTCTGGGCGTCCTTTTCTTGTTGGGTGAATTGTGATAGAGAAAGGCTGCAAGCTTCTAATTAATCTGAATAGTTTACGTTAATTTCTGTTTGATGGAAAAACCTTTTATATGAATCAGATATATGTGTTTTGCCCAGCAGATTCTTGAATCTTGATTCCAATTATTCCTCTATTATACTTGGAAGCTCACAATTAATTCTCTTCTTAGACACATTCAGCCTCTCCCATTCTTTTTGTATCTGTACGCTTCATTAATTATTTCTGTGTTCAATTAAAGTGATAATAATTGAAGGCATGAAAGAGAAAATTAATGTGTTTTAGACGTAGTGTATAGATGATCATCTTTGGGGCTTTGTTGAATGGGCCAAGCTTCTTTAAAACTAATTAAAGAACATGAGTTTAAAATCAAATGATAGGTTAAGTTATAACAAGACTTAGTTTTCTTGAAATGTAGCTCCCATCTGCTACTTATTTTAACGAAATCCAGTTAACACAAAGCTCTCCTCCGAAATTTCTCCAAATCTCTACAATTTTTTCCTCTCCACAAAAAATCAACACCCCCCTTTATGGTCATCTCCTTTGTACCGAAACCTCCAAATTCTTTTTATCTTCCTCTCCACACCAAGTACTTTCTAACTATTTCATTATCCAAAAATTTGCATCTTTTGTTTATTTATTTTTGACAATCCTGATCTGAAAAATTAAGAAATTAAGTAGCCTAATATGATTTTCTCTCCAGGTTTTCAATTATAAGGTTAGGTACTTTAAGAGTATGAATATTTCACCTAATCCTTATGCTCTTGGAGTGAGTTGTTTGTATGATTATGGATTTGGATGAAGACTATGAACTATGGAGTGAGCTGTTTGTAACTTTATATGATTATAGATTTAAATAAAAACTCAATTACTTTGCAATTGTACCTTCTAAGGCATCAGCTTTCCACGTTGCCTTTTCTTTTTTCAGAAATATTACTCTCTTTGGAGATAAATCTTCCTTTTTTTGACTTTTTATGGTTAGTTTTTTAATATTTTAAGTATATATTATTTAAAATATATTAATCTAATTACAACTAGTCCGGCCTTGGTTAGATCATTGAATTTTGAACCGGTGCCTTGATAAGTCTAGTGACTGGTCCGGTTTTCTTAACATTGTGAAAAACTGTGGAATAAGCTACTTGCATGAATATGGATTTGGATGAAAGCTATGGATTGAGTTGTTTGTTTGATTATAGATTTGTATAAAAATATGGAGGGAGCTGTTTGTTTGATTATGGATTTAGATGAAAACTATGAAGTGAGCTGTTTGTAACTTTATATGATTATGTATTTGAGTGAAAACTCAATTACTTTGTAGATGTACCTTTTTAGGCATCCTGCCTTATTTTTTTAAAAGAACTATTACTTTCTTTGAAATTAAATCTTCCTTTTTTTTTTTTACTTTGGCTGTTTTTTTTTTTAATTTTATGTATATATTAAAAATATTAATTTAATTATGACCTGTCCAAACCTGGTCTAATTATTGAATTTTAAACTAGTGCTTGGTGCGGTTTAGTGCTTGGTCCAATTTTCTTAACATTGAAACTAAGCAAATGCAACAAAGTCAGCCGGCAACAGCAGCAGTTAACTCAACCTCCACCCCTGCTTCCACTGGAAGTCCTTCGGAGGAGGCTCCACCAAAGCAGGTGGCGCAAGCAATGGATAGGCTTGGCCAAGCTACCCGAATCATTGCAGATATCAGAATTGGTGCTGACCGGCTTCTTGAAGCTCTCTTCATTGCCTCACAGCCTCATCAAAGCACGAAGCCTTTGCAGTTGTTTGTCAAAGAAGATGCTTCCATGCGTCAACATCTGCAAGACCTTCGTACTCTTGGTACCCTGTTTCTGCCATTTGGATACTAAGTTTAATTAGGGATAAATTTTATTGATTTTTGGTTTCTTTCTTTCAAGATTTTGATTTACTCTTTCATTGTTGCTTTAACATTCTTGCTTTCTATTGATATTTTCTGCTCATGCATCTCTGTCATTTTGTATTGCTAGGAAGGCAGCTAGAAGAGTCTGGGGTTCTAAATGAATCGCTTCGATCGCGAAGTAATTCTTGGGGTTTGCATATGCCTTTGGTTTGTCCAGACGGTGCTGTAGTTGCATATGCTTGGAAACGACAGCTTGCAGGTCAAGCTGGTGCATCTGCTGTTGACAGAACTAGGTTTGTTACATTGCAATTGGTTCTCTATTATCGCTGCTCGAATTTCAAAATTCCCTTCTAGCACTCACTGGTCACTAACTGACAAACTGTGTTTATTGGTTATGAAAGAAAACCAATTATCATACATTAGCAGCACGGTTTGCAAATGAGGAGTAATTTTAATTTTAAATGAATTAAATGGACTTAAATGTGATGTGGGAGTACAATGTGGGAGACCTTTGGTAATTGATCTTTTGCATAATTTAGGTGAACATCTTGGGTCTTCAATTTTTGTGATGGCCTTCAAAATACAATGGAGACAGTTATACATGCATTCTCAGTATCAGTCAACTGAGGAGGCAACCAGAACAATTGCTCCATACTTAAGCTGTGTTGAAATAAATTACGATAATTATATTGTTAATTTATAAGGATATGGCTATCTTGTCCTGTAAGTGGTTACAAATAACTGCTAACTTGCTTAATAAAGTTAATTTATATAAGTCATCAGTTCCCAAATCTAACATTGACAAAACTTAATTTGTTAGCCATGTTAGAAAGTTTGTGTGGCAACCTTTTTGTGCTCCACTTTTGTCAAGGCAATTCAATGAACAAGGCTTCTAGTGTTATTGATTCATGCAACATTGATTGCTCAAAGCTTCTGAATTGTTTCAGGTTGGCTCTTAAAGCCTTCACTGATCAGAAAAGGCGATTCTTCCCTCATCTTGATGATGGACTCCAAAATAATGAACTGCCTTCAAAGAAACGTTGTAGCTCTGAGGAAATTATGTTTGATTGTAAAGATGAAATTAGTAATCTTAGAACATTACAAGATGTTCTAAAGCATTTGGAGAAGGAAGTGCCAAATTTGGAAATTTTAACTTTTGAACGATTGGACTGGTTAAAAAGAGCTTCTTCGCTGTCCTCTTCACCAAATGAGAATTCTCTAGAACACAATTTTCATGGATCAAATAATCTAAGGCCAGGATCATTTGGAGCTATTGCTGCAGACAAAATTGCAGTGATAGAGCTGCTATTTCCATCTGTCTTTAGAGCTGTTGTATCTTTACACCCTGCTGGCTCCATAGATCCTGATGCTGTAGCTTTCTTTTCTCCTGATGAGGTATACTTGATAACATTATTATGAAATTTGTACTCGTTACTTTTTTCTTTCAGTATGTTTATTTGTGTATGAACTGTTTGTTTGGCTTTTTGCATGATTTGACCTTACTGTATGAAACTAGTTGATGAACACAGTATCAGTGCACTGTTATATTTTTTCTGTATGGGGGAAAAATCAACCAACTGCATTTTTTCTTTCTATAATGGCAGCTAACTTGCAAACATGTTCTTCTGCATATGCGATATGACTTCATCGATGACTGTATTTTAAAGCTTTATGGAAGAGACTAGAAAGATACAGCAGTAATATGGCTGACCTCTGCCTTGCTTTAAATATTTATTAACACACCTTTGTTGAAGTTAATAAGGCTAGAATAAACTCCATACCAAATTCAACAGTTACAATGCTTCTTACTCAGACTGAGAGCTTGGTTGTCTATAAGAGCTTCTCCTGACTTATGAAAAACCCTTGCTTCTAAGATGGCTTTCATGATAATTTACATGGTTTTATATGGACGTGTGGTACTGCACCTCAGTTAGTTGTTTCTTGCGTCTATTCAAAAAACTTCAATAGTTCATACTCTCATCATGGATCTGGCTTTTTAGATACTCTATTATAAATATGTATGTCTTGTTATAATTCTGAAACTTTTTGTGTTTATTTGTTTTCTATTAATTATTTTTCCCTTATTAAAGTGACATGAAAGTTACATCCATAAGATATATAGTTGTTTGGTACCTTTCTCCATTGAGTTAACTGTCTACTATCTTCGACAGGGTGGAAGCTATGTGCATGCAAGGGGTTATTCAGTTTATCATGTGTATAGACATATCACGGTAACAAATTTTGTTGCTTACTCATAGTTATGCAATTCTAGTGCTGCCTTTGTAACTATAGCTTCTTCTTGGTTCTCCTGTTGTAGGAATATGCAGCTACAGCTCTACAATATTTTCTAGGAAACCAAGCTGAAACATCTCTGTATTGTTTATTGGTATGAAAACAATCTTCCTTTTTCAAAGTTTCTGGCATTACCATAATGCTTATTTTGGTTAGATCAGTAGCCATTCATACATATACAAGGTTTTCACACCTTTCTGGCTCTCTTGTAGCACTGGATTTGCAGTTACCAGACTCTATTTACAAGGACTTGCAGGTTTGTATCTGTTTTCAAATTCTTTAGATTTCTATATCAGTTATCAGAATTGTGAATCTCACCCTGCTAGTTCTGCAGTAAGTGTTCTCAGCTTCTTGCTATGGATAAACAGTCAGCTTTACTGTTACCTCCTGTCCATCGTCGCTACTGGCAGTTTTCCTTTCCAAAAATGTTGTCATTCATCACATCAAAAGACCAGAACACAGATATAACTCAGGCTTATCATGTCAGCTGCTTCTCTGCAGAAATGTAACTTTTTCTGCCCATGACACTGGTAAGCCCAGTGCTCCAGTAGATTTAAAACTACAAGGAGCTAGTGTAGATTAGTTAGAATGTTCAGTAGCTTGTGTTAGATGTTACTTCCCCCTCTTCTACATATATCCAGAAGCCAGAAGGTATGGGTTGCTGAAAGGAGCCTTCGTTTTGTTATATTTCCCATCATTTTTTTTTCAATCTCTTATTTTTGTCAGTATGCTGCTTGTCTTGTAAGATAATTAGCGTGGTAACATCTCCCCTCTTCATATGATTTCTGTAAACGTTATCCTCTTGTCACTGGGAATTTTGAGACTGATGCCTCTTCTAACTGGTCAGTGACACAAGAAACCTAAAGTATAAAATCAGAGTATAAGGAACTTCTCGTTTGCTTCATAGAAACTATCATCCAAATGATATTTAGAAGTTCTCTCTACGTTCAGTGGTTGCAAAATCTTAAACTAGCTTCCTCTAAATTTGACAGGAAAAGTTTGAGGCAGATGGAGTCTAATATAATTATATAGAATTGTGAATGCAAGAGTTATCTAGGTAATTTTACTTCTGATCTTGGAACCCCAAGATATTGTGTCATCTTCACCTTGGTAAATAGGTGTTTATTTGTTATGCTGCCTTGCAGTGTTGAAGATACCCTGAGGCTTTCTGAGTTGTATCTCATATTCTCATTCTATTTTATCACCCAAAATCATAGGGATGCCACATTTTTAAATTCTACCTTAAGAAGCTAAAATATCATGTTACCTAATGCCTTAATATCATATACTGTGGTGTCCAATGTATAAAAAATGTAGAGTTAGATTTCCGTAAAAAAGAACAAATGTAAAACCAGAGTATATGTAAAATCGGAGTATCTAACATCTCCCTTATGTTGCTGTTTTCTTTGGAGTTACTCGAATGTTTGTCTAATGCATTTCAGGTTCCAACGGTGACTCATTGCCTCATTGGATTAAAGTTGTGTTATTGATAGTTGTAGACGCGGTGTTTGGAGAGCCTGCCCCTTGCTTTAAAGCTTCGGCATTCACTTCCTTTACTTCTCTCTTACTAACATTAACGCATGTATGTAAGAATACTAATTTCAGTGTAATGGTTAATTGAAGTAAGTGATAAGTTTCAACTGGTAAGAAGAGATTTTGGAGTGCTGCTGAAATTCTTGTTCATGCTCTCTTTTTGAATTTTTATGGAAATACTACTCACTTGAGTATTTGTTCCTGTTTTAACTGATCAATTGATAGCTTCTTGTTCAACATTGGGAAGAGTTGCACTTACAGGTGTTCAGTTTTTATTTATGTTCAGTTTTTCTGTTGAAATTTGAGGGGGGGAAAACCAAGTTAAACAAAACACGTGAATGTATCCCTTAAAATTTCTTGTCACATTTTTCTTCCATTTTCAATATCAATCCACCTTTTGGTTGGGCATTTGGTTTCATAAAATATATTTTAAGTGAAATTGAATATCAAGATGTCAAGATGTACTTTTTCAGTTGATTTTAAGAAAGAATAGACAAGAAATAAATGAAGAAATGCGAACGTCTCTATTTTTCAAAATAAAGAACGAATAAAGTGAATGTATTAGAGCAATAGAAGAAAATGGTTGGGGGGAAGGGGTCGGGTCGTAAAACTGATTTTATCAAGATGTTTTGTCCAGTCGTCAGTTTCACAAAAAAATTTATATTTTTTAAGTGAAGCTAAACAACTGCATTTCAGTCAGTCCAAATAAGCTATTAGATACAATGAATGACACTTGAAAAAGTAATAAAATGGAGGGGTGGATATTCCTTGAAATTACTGAATTAGTTTTATATTTTTCTTTAGTTTTATGATCAAATAATGGTTTGTTAAGACCTTTAATTATTTAATAAGATATGTTCAGCAAATATAAACGAATGAACCTGCCTAATCTACCAGCAAGTAGTCTTAATAGAGTAAAAAGTCATATGAGATTTACAGCCATAAAGACATGATGGTATTCTAAACCATTTACCTTCACTGAATTCAAGAAGTAATTGTGTCATACCATTCCTTGAAAGAAAGAGAACCCAGTAATCTATTTCTAAGCATCTTTGCAAATATAAATTTGTAATTTGGAACATATGAATTTATTAGGTGAAGAAAATGAAACTGGTTGATAACTTTATTAGGCTTACCTCAGCATGCACTAAAAAAAATTGACTTTTGGTGCTGATAGTTGCTATCAAAAGTTGGAAAGTAGCCGCTGGAAAACTTTCAGCCACAACAAATTGGTTCAAATCATGTAAAATTTTGCATAAACACTACATTACGCTCGAAGAAACTTTCTACTATTTGATAAGCAAAATTTTGCTAACCAAATGCACGGTTGAATCAAGCAATAAAGTGATGAATCAAGTATCATCCCACAAAGAATTGATCAAGAGTAGTTAATCAACACAATTTATTTATTTATTTTTAAGTTAAGCTCAACAATGAATTTCACAAACAAAAGCTAAAGTACGTCTAAAATTAAACACTAAACAAAGTTTCCAACAATCTTAGAGGCATCCTAGAGCTACTAATCCCTTGATTGCTTCTCAGTGACTTAATCCACCCAACTAATTATACTTAATTCCAATTTTTTTAATCTAGAGATTAGTGCAACTATAAATCTATCCCAATTAAATTATATAATTCCTTACACAATTAATCAAGAAGTCATTACCAATGCGCCTCTCATAATTTGATTATGCAGGACTTTTAGGTATATTATTATCCTAGACGCAAATCAAATTTACAATCTAATCCTATACTATCCAGTCGATGGTCAATTTTAGATTCCTCTTCCAAGGCTTACTTAAAATCCCCAAACCTCAACTTAATGGTGGCCAATCTTCAAGTGTCAATGAAGCACAAGCTTGGATAAACAAAATTGCAATTAAACACAACTAATTGTCAAAACCAGTTGCAATCCACAATCAAGTTCATAGTAACCTTAGAACAGAAAAACTCAGCCACACATGGCTAGATATAGTGCTAAATCACAAAAGAAATACATCTAACCATAGAGAAAATGATTGAGGTGGTGTATATGTTTATAGTTCTTGAAAACTAGTGTTTAAACTTGGTTGTTAAGAGCTAATTGTCACGGGGCCATTACTCTCTCCCCTAAAAGCGCGCTCAAAGGGGTGTGCAGCGCACCCGCTTATATGCCCAGGACATCCCCCAGGTCCATCCAATGTGGGACGTAACAACTCCCACGGCCAATCCGTGATGCCCATGTCACGGGTGGCCCACCAGAGGGCCCACCGACTAGACAAACTCGGGGTAGGCTCTGATACCATTTGTCACGGGGCCATTACTCTCTCCCCCAAAAGCGTGCTCAAAGGGGTGTGCAGCGCACCCGCTTATATGCCCAGGACATTCCCCAGGTCCATCCGATGTGGGACGTAACATAATGGACTCTATTGGATGATATTTTTGACAAATGGTGAAGATGGTTATGGTTGCAAAATCTTGATTACGGTTTGTGTTTGGAATTTTGACTTAAAACTAAAGCTATGTTTGGTAGAAAGATAATTGGTTTTGATAAGGGAAAAATAAAGGAGAGAATTCATCTTAATATGTTTGATAATTAATTATAATTCTTCAACTAGAAATCTCAATATTTTTATAGCTAATAATAGTCATTTTATTGGAAACCAAATACATTAAGATATATTTTTTTCTCATTTTCTTTTTATTAAAACAATCCTTTTTTCTACCAAACATAGCAAAATGTTTGTGGAAATGAAAAAAAAAATGGAATGATGAAAATGCTTACTTTTGGTTATATAGACGTTGGATATCCTCCTGGTGCTTTTGAAGCTTGAAAAGTCCTATTGGGTAAGAAACGGAGCTTTAAGCCCAAACTATATTTACAACAAAAATCACCGCTTGACTGTCTCTGTACAGCATATCCTCAAGATCCTGAGGAGGTTCCTCAAAGAATTGAACCTCATAATTCTAACCTAAGCAATTATTAGCTATCCAATCTCTATACATTTGTTGCCCTCCCTATAAGTTTATTTATTTTTTCTTAATATGATGGATACATGTCTTTTAAGCATATTATGTCTCATATATTTTAAATTATGACGTTATTAGTTTTGAGAATGATGATTATTGTTTATAAACCCACTCATTGATTATGCATAATGGCTTCATATTTAGAAACTACCCATGCATAACATGATGACATGTGTTCTTGGCATGAATGATGATGCATTAGTGGTAATAGTCAAAAGTCCCTAATGGACATGGGGTGGCCATGGTCCCACCCAATTTTTCTATTTTTGTTTTATATTATATATTTTTATCAAAATTTTATATTATATAGAAATTTAATTTATATTTTATTTTATTTTGAAAGTTGGTAAAAATTTAAAAACTCAATTCTCTCTCCCTCTTACTTTACTAAATACCAACTCCACTCTCTCATTTAATTTTTCCTTCTTTTTTAATTTAACCTGGTTGTTTCTTTACTTTTTCAGAAATATCAACTCAAACTCCCTCGCTTACTTTACTCTTTCTTAATTTTCACTTCCATATTTTTCTTTTTGTCTTCTATCTTCCTCTTTGTCGACTTGTGGTCCTACTCTCCAAAAGTATCTATTTTCCCTGATAATCAGCTAGCAAAACTGATTAAAGCATCGAAGAAGAGACAGATTACTGAGTTCATCACGTGGTCCTACTGGCTGCTGCTCCTGCACTTCTTGATTGGCAAAAAGAATCAAAGAAAAGTAAGGATTTCCTAATTTTTATTTGTCTCACATGGAACTGACTATGCCTTCCTTTTTTTTTTCTTTTGGGATAATTTTTATTAATCTCATATTTATACGCTCCAGCTTGTGTCTATTGACTGGTGTAAACTTGTAAATGTTGTTTGGGTAATATACTTTCTCTATTGTTAGTTGTAAGAGTACCAGTTGTGATTCACAAAATTAATTATTATAGTCTACATAGTTTAATATGCATTCCATATAACCTTTCAAGGGTTGAAAGTTGTTAAAGAAAAGAAAAACTATTGACTCATTTATCAAGAGGAAAGAGAGAAATGATGAACAAATACCATTTATATCATGTGTACAAAATGCAACATTAAATTTCGAGACTAATATTTAAAATGTTGGCCAACCTACCATGCCAACCATGGAGTAACTTATTCAACCACCTCCTAAATCTATGAGGATTGAACAAGAAAAAATTAATACTGACACTTTGATTCGTGATGCTAGAAAATGTCCATAAATTTTAAATTATCCTATTAATCAACAAGATGAAATTCACAGGGCATAGATGAAGTTTGGGCCATGCTAATTTATAATAAATGTGTATTTACTTTCTGGTTAAGATCATCTTTATCGACTTCAAGCTTATTGATTTAAAGCTTTTCCTTGGTTAGAGTATTTTCCAAAAGAAGATGTTGCCTTTTGCTTTTCATGATATTTGTTTTCTAAAAGACAAAATCCATTCACTTTAAAAGGATACAAAAATTGTAAGATAGTAAATAATGGAAAAGCCTATGCATTTTTAACTCATATGGGAAAAAGTCATAATTCTTCTCACAATGTTGTGGTTAGATGGTTTGATTATTTGAAGAATCACTCATTTCATATTGACAAAATACATGTTAAACAAACTTTTGATGTGAACCTAGAGGCTTCTTTTAACATGTTGCATATCCTTCTCAGTTTGAGAACTTAGTTTTTGGAGTCCCAATGACAAGAGGAGTGTTTGGGAAATTTTAAGAGCTAATTGAAGTTCATTTCATTACTTTAAAGGCCCAAGGTGTTAATATGCACATGAAGGAGTTCAATAAGGCCATAATCTTACTTTGTTTGGTTCCAAATGCATGCTCATTTGAGCTATGCAAGTAGAGTGACATTCTCAAAGAGTATAAGAAAGATAATAACATTTTTTAAGCCCAAGTAGAGAGAAAAGCCAAAATACAAAGTCCTACATGGAGAAGAAATCACTTAAGGATGCATGTGCTTTATTAATGAGTCATGAGCCTAAGTCATTTGATAACTTGGTCATGTGCTTCATTAAAAAGTCACATGACTAGGAGATAATTTAGGATTTGAGTTAGATAATCTTTTTGTTTGATTTGGTTTGGTTTAAATTAAATTTAGATATTTTATGCTTTCAACTTGTGTTCTATAGAGCCAATTAGTAAGGATTTATTATTTTTAGTGAATTTTTGTTCTTATCGTTAGGCATTTAGATAATTAGTTATTTCTTTTAAATTTTCTAGATTTATTAGGATTACTTGAGTTCCAAGTATTTCTAATTACTTTAGAATTTATTTTTATCTATTTAAAAGCTTCTTTTGTACATACAATTCAAATGATCAATAATATTCAAATTTTTCTTTTCAATTACTAAAAATCGCTAGTTGCTTGTGTTCTTTTTAAGAATACATATTGACTTATTTAAGGGTTGTCACCCTTAGTGGTGTCCTATAGTTAGAGTACTCAAATACAAGTTTTTCTTGTGTTCTAGATTAATTATCCTCCTTTGTTTTGTTCTTACTTCTACTTGAGACAAATTGTATTTTTTGGGTGCCTTGAGACAAGTTCTTATTATATCCATATCAACTTCACAACAAATTTTGAGTAATTGCTTGCATCTTAAAGCCTTTGCGGATATTGTTATGTTAGTTATACTGGCTCTCCAAGAGGGGGGTGAATTGGGAAACTTGAAAATTTTTTGCAAAATGTCAAGAAAGTGAAGAAAGTAAAGTATAGAAGGTAAAACAAAGTATAAGTGAATAAATTGTAAAAGTTGCAGTAAAGAAAAGAAAACTCAGATATTTATCCTAGTTCGGTCTCTCCACTTGACCTACGTCCAGTCCCCAAGTCACCACTTGAGATTTTTCACTATTCTGCAAGAATTCAGTGGGTTTCTTGCAAATGCCTCAGTACAAAGATGATGCTCTGTTTCTAGAGCTCACTCATTCACTCTATGCACTCTTACAAAGTGCTTCCTCATCCCTTATGATATCCCCTCACAAGAAAATCTTTCTTCTAGATGAAGATAAGATTGATTACAAGGATTAAACTCTCTTAAACAGAGTAAATATGAAAGTTGGAGTATAAAATATTGAAGTGAGAGAGTAAGAGACTTTGAGTAGATGATTTGGCAGAGTTTCAGTATATACAATATTAAAATCGTTACCCACAACTTCAAATAATGTTATATTTATAGATTTAGGTCTCAAATGTCCGTTAGAGACAAAATCTATCCGTTGGAGAAGTTATCCAACGGTTACTCTGAAAAACTATTCGTTAACTAACTGCATTTAATGCTTCTGACACTCTGAAATTAGAATTTTAGTTAGTCATCAGACGAATTTCATAGAAACCTAAGGTTAACATCTTCAACATTGAGTGCTCGAAGTTCGTCTGTCATGAAGTGAAATTCGAATTTTGATATTTTGAAAATGTTTCTATGTTGTAACATACGAATTTTCAAGTAGAAAGTTTTTCTATTAAGTGTAAACAGTATTTTCAATTTGCTACAGTACCTTTGAAATTCAAATTTTGGAACCTCAAAATTCGTCTGTCCGTAGCTGGTTTATGAGGCACAGTAGTTCATATGATTCAAAATTCGAATTTTCAAAGGTCAAAGTTCGTCTGTCAGAGAGACCTCTTTTCAGACTTACTTCAAAATCCGAATTTATAAATACTGTCATTCGTATGTCAACATATCATTGAAACAGACTCACAAGCTTAGTTTTTGAAATTCGAATTTTCATGTTCAAAGTTCGTCTGTCAGTGAGCAATTTTGAAATCCAATCCAAACTTGGTTTCAGATGAACTTTGATATAATTTCAGACGAATTTCTTTAGTTTTCATAAGTTACATTTTGTCTGAAATTCGAATTTTCAAAACCCAAAGTTCATCTGTTACTAAAAGCTTCTTTTAGACACTTATCAAAATTCGAATTTTCTCAAGTCAAAATTCGTTTGTTAGAGAAGCTTCTCTTCAGACTTGTTCTGTTTCAGTATGAAATTCGAATTTCTAAAGCCAAAGTTCGAATTTCCAAGATGACAGATCAGTATTAACATTTCAAACTTCGTCTGTTGGTGGGTGTTTTTCAAATATTCCATGATTTAACATAGAATCAAGGTTTTAAAACATCTTTTCACTAAATCAAAGTCTTTTACTCAAATAAAACACTACTAATTATCCTACATCTATCTTTGCACAGATTTATCCAGAATTTCTTCACTTGAAACCTTTTGGGCATCTTTGATATCCTTATTCCAAGCTCTTGAAGGTTGGTTTGGAATCATCAAAACTCTTGATTCAACATTCTCCCCCTTTTTGATGATGACAAAACAACTTACAAACTGGATTAGTACTTGGGTTTGCTTTAACAAGCTCCCCCTAAACATATGTATTATATTTCAAAAGATATCATATATAGTAGATCATGTGAAGAGATTCAAAGAATAATAAGAACAGATCATTGCAGCTAAGGAATTCTTTCATTTTATCAAATGTTGCTTTATAGGAACCAATTCATGCAAAGTACTTCGAAATACACAAATCAAACACAAAACATAAACAACACAACAAACATCTAGAACTCAATACTGAAGCCTAAATTCTAATCACTTCTTCTTTGGCTTGGTCTTCTTGTTGTAAGTCTTTCCAGATGGCTTAGCAGCAGATTTTCCAGTTTGTTTACTCTTCTCCCCCTTTTTGGCATCATCAGGAAGGTGAACATAATCAGCCAGAGGAGGGATTTGAGAAATTGGAATAGCTTTGAGAGGCACAGGAGCAAAAGGCAGATGTGGACTAAATGATGGAGGAGGCTTAGAAGGCTCAGTGCTTGGATTCTCATCTTCAGAGACCTCAAGCAGTTCTTGCATCTCTTATCTGGAAAGAGCCAATTGAGCCTTTTGTTCTTCTGAAAGACCATATGCAGTGAGAGATGAAGGAGCAGGGTCATTAGAACGAAACATTTCTTCAAGCCTTCTTCTCTGAGCTTGCAAGAGAGCATTGCGAGCAATAGCTTCCAAATCAACAACAGGCACAATGCTCCTTTCTTCATTTCTGGTAACCTCCATGATTGATGAAGTAGAAATGGTTGCCACTAGTCTTTCTACTTGCTCAGATTCTTGCTGGGACAAGATTGACTCTTGAGCATCTGCAATAATGGGATCATGAGAGCTTGAATCCTGAGGTCTTTCTTCTTCCATGCCATAGTCCAAGGGAGGATCAGGACTTGGTGTCCTCATTGTACCAGCAGGCTCAGTACTATCTACATCATCATCATACTCAGAAGAGGCTAGCTCAAAGGGGCTTGGAGGCTCAGGAGTTGGAGACTGAACAGGCATAGAGAACCCTTCTTGAGGTGGAGCTGATGTGGTAGGAATTGTACTCTGAATTTCTTCATAGGCATCAGCAACCACTTTCATATTCTTGGCCAACTGATGAATCTGATCTTGCAGATGAGCAAATTTGACATTTTGCTTATCCTTAATGCTAAGTATGAGTGTAGATAGACTGTCATACAACTCAGTAATCTTGGTTGGCTTGGCACGAGAGAAGGGAGTAGATGGAATATGAGTAGGCTTGGATGGAGATGGGACAGGCAGAGAAGGCTGAGGTGTAGGTCTAGCAGGAGCCTCAGAGGTACCTTCTTGCTGTTGGGAGGCACCTTCAACAAAAAAGAGATCTTTAGATTTTCCTGCTCCCTTCCCAATCCATCTTCCTTCATTTCTTTCAATTCCCATCCTTTGAAGTTCTTCCTCCTTGAAGATCTCAGTGGGTTTCCCTTTCCCCTTCTTAAGGTGCTGGATTCTAGCATATTGTAGAATTCTGGAAATGATAGCTGCGTAGGGGAGTGTGGAGTCCTTCCTTTGATCCCTTGCCTTGATCATGCTTTGAAGTATGATATGTCCCATGTTGATCAGCTTCCCACGCATGATTGCTGCCATGACATGTGCCTCTGCCCTTGTGATCAGATTGAAGCTGCTTCCTTTGTTGAATGTGATCCTAGACACTATGTAGTGTAGGATCCTCACTTGGGCAATGAGGTCAGTGGGCTTCAACAGGTTTATAGTTGGCCAGTTTTCCTTTCCTCTGAATAATGTGCTTAGAATTGTGCTCTCCTTGTAGTTCAGAAAGGGGCCACCTTCTTCATCAGTAGTATCTGCCTCATCCATGTATCCAGAGGCAGTGATATCTATCTTGAGGCCATCTTACCCTGGGATCTCTAATACTTCATTGAGAATTTCATCTGTGAGCCAGATGGTTCTAGATCTCAAATTAACCTCTCACTTCTTCTTGTTGTTGTTGTACTTCAAGGAGGGATACCATGTTTTTATCACTTCATCATCATACCTTTCCAATATTTCCAACAGATTCTTGTATCTCAACATCCATATTCCAGCTTTTAAACTATTAGAGACTAAGAAATCTTCCAAGTTTACACAATAAGGCTTGATTACCTTCTTATTAGCAAACTTGGTGGAGTATTCCTCTTGAATTTGTGGAGTGCTCCATAATGATAGTGTAGTAAGTTGAAATTCTCCAGATTCAATACTGGAGGAGGAAGTGGAAGGAACAGTCTCAGCAGCAACAAGAACAGGGATTGAAGGTTCTGCTTTCTTCGAGGAAGAAGGTCCAGCTTTCTTTGATTCTCCCTTTGGTGTAGTTTTCTGACATTTGGTAGGAGTTCCCTTGCTTGATTCGGCCTTTCTTTTTGGTTTTTCTCCTTCCTTTGAAGCATATTGTGATTTAACCGCTCTCTTTGGGCGAGACTCTCCTTTTCTAGCTTCAGGATTCTTTACTCTTGCCATTTTTGTGGATGAATGATTCAGAATGAAGCAGAGATTGGGTTTATAGGGTGCGAAAATCAGTTTAAACGGTGGGAGATGAAGATTTTCAATTAGAATTTAAGAGCATTGATGAGAGAATTTGAACAGACTCAAAGAGGAAGAGAGTAAGGTTACGTTTATTCAGTTGAAAACCGTCGATTTTAATGTAAGTAACCGCCTGACAGACAAATTTTGAGGGGTCAAAATTCGAACTTCGAGTAGTTAAAAGTTAAACTGTTCAGCAAAGCTTACTGACAGACAAATTTTCTTTAGAAAATTCATCTAACAGTGGCTTGGTTCAAGCAACACAAGATAAATCGACGAACTTTGTTTCAACAAAGTTCGAATTTTGAAGAGCAAATATCAAGCAGCAATCAAATCAACAACTAACAGACGAATTATGCATCTTAAACTTCATCTTTCAAGGATTAAACATTAAGAGCAGGATTCAACAGATGAATTTTGATTTTGAAATTCGAATTTCTTTACTTTGTGAAAGTTTTCCAACATTCGTATGTTAAGAAATAAACATTAGTATAATCATCATGTTAGACAAACATAACTTTGAAATTTTTGTTTTTGAAAAGTCAAACTTTCAAGGTCCAATTGATGAATTTCGAGGCATCACCGAGAACTGTTCCAACTTATAACAGGCTGAAGTTCGTCTGTTGGGCATCCAAATTCGAATTTTGACCATGTTGACTTCCTCAGAAACTTAGTTTTTCACAAAAATTTGTCTAACACACAATTAATATATGAATTTTAACTTTAAAAACTTATAGAATGGATCCAGAAACTCAGAATTTCTGCCCTTTTTCTTCACTTTTTGATTGTTCCATTCTCATGTACTCCATTTTTCAGATTTATTCGCATTGAATCTCATGAGGAGCTCCTACAACTTAGATTAAACTCACTCCGATGCTAAAGTTAAAATTAATTCAATGTTGGAAAATCTAAAAATAGAATTGCATACGGATTCACTTACAGTTCATTGGGATTTACCATGCCCAATTCTCTCCTGATTTTGCAATGTCTATCTTCTGATAGAGCCTTTGTTAAGATATCTACAACTTGGTCCTCTGTTGGGATATACTCCAGTCTGATTTCTCCTTTCAAGACATGATCCCTTATGAAGTGGTGCCTAACTTCAATGTGTTTTGTCCTTGAATGCATGACAGGATTCTTTGTGATATTAATTGCACTTTGGTTGTCACACATGATTGGTATTTCCTCCATCTCAACCTCAAGATCTTCAAGTTGCTATTTCATCCAGATTATTTGGGCACAACAACTTCCAGCTTCAACATACTCAGCTTCTGCTGTGGATAAGGCTACACTGTTTTGCTTCTTGCTCAACCATGAAACCAAGGATCCTCCAAGAAACTGACATGTTCCACTTGTACTTTTTCTGTCAGTTTTGGATCCTGCAAAGTCAACATCAGTGTATCCTTTGAGATCTTCTCCATTGCCTTTTAGATACCAAAGTCCCATATGTGAAGTTCCAATAAGATATCTGAAGATACATTTCACAGCAATTGCATGGGTTTCCTTGGGACATGATTGGAATCTTGCACACATACAGACACTAAACATAATGTCAGGTCTGCTGGTAGTTAAGTACAGCAGGGATCCAATCATTCTTCTGTACTGAGTGATGTCAAACAATTTTCCTTTTTCATCCATATCCAGTTTGGTTGTAGTAGCCATAGGTGTTCCCATTGGCTTGGCATTCTCCATTCCAAACTTCTTTAGCAATTCCTTTAGATACTTGGATTGGTTAAGGAAGATACCATCATTACATTGCCTGATTTGCAGTTCAAGGAAGAAGTTGAGTTCACCCATCATGGACATTTCGAATTTCCCCCTGCATTAACTTAGAAAAATTCTTGCAAAGAGATTCATTAATAGCACCAAATATAATATCATCAACATAGATTTGAATAATAAGTAAATCTTTACTCTCTTTCTTAGTGAATAAAGTTGTGTCTACTTTTCCTCTATTAAACCCCTTATCAGTTAGAAAATTACTCAATCTTTCATACCATGCTCTAGGGGCTTGCTTCAAATCGTAAAGGGTTTTCTTCAATTTATATACATGGTTTGGTTTTGTAGAGTCATTAAAACCTGGAGGTTGGTCTACATAAACTTCTTCCATGATATATCCATTTAGAAAAGCACATTTTACATCCATTTGATACAACAAAATATTTTTCATGCATGCATATGCTAATAGAATTTCTGATTGCTTCTATTCTAGCTACTGGAGCAAAGGTTTCCTCAAAATCAATGCCTTCTTCTTGATCATATCCTTTAGCAACCAATCTAGCTTTATTTCTGATGATTGATCCTGATTCATCAAGTTTATTTCTAAAAACCTATTTGGTACCAATGACAGGATGATTTTTGGGTCTAGGCACTAAATCCTAGACTTGATTTCTTTCAAATTGATTTAATTCATCCTGCATGGCCAAAATCCAGTACTCATCAGTTAAGGCTTCCCTAGTGCATTTAGGTTCAATTTGTGAGATGAAAGCACAATTAATCATTTGATCCCTTAACTGTTTTCTAGTTTTAACTTTCTCTTGAACATTCCCTATCACTTGATCAACAGGATGATTCCTTTGATATCTCCAAGCTCAAGGGAGTTCTTGAGACATTTCTTCAATATTTTCATCTTCAAAATTTCTCCCATGAATATCTTCTTCTATGTTAATAGATTCAGATATTTTTGGAGACTCAATTTTACCTTTATCAGAAATATCTAACTTTTTAAAGTTTGAAACAAGATCATTGTCATCAGTAGCATGTTTAGAAGCAGTTTCATGTTCAATAAATACTACATGCATAGATTCTTATACCAAATTAGACTTTTTATTGAAAACTCTATATGCTTTACTCCAACTAGAATAGCCCAGAAATATACCTTCATCAGATTTGGCATCAAACTTACCCAGATTCTCCTTTCCATTGTTGTGAATGAAGCATTTGCAGCCGAACACATAGAGATGTGACAGATTTAGCTTTCTTCCCTTGTACAGCTCATAAGGAGTTTTCCCAAGGATTGGTCTGATGTAGGCTCTATTTATGATGTAGCTTGCTGTATTCACTACATCAGCCCAAAATACTTGAGAAAGTTCTTTTTCATTCAGCATAGCTCTAGCCATTTCTCCAATAGTTCTGTTCTTCCTTTCTACTACTTCATTCTATTGTAGAGTTCTTGGGGCTGAGAAGTTATGGTCAATTCCATGCTCATTGCAATACTCCAAAAAGTATGAGTTCTCAAATTCTCCTCCATGATCTAACTTGATAGACACAATGGAAATACCTTTATCATTTTGCACTTTCTTGGCTAAGGTTACAAATGCATCAAATGTATCACTTTTAGAGCAAAGGAAAAATGTCCATGTAAATCTTGAGTAATCATCCACAATTACAAGTACATACAAATTTCCACCAATGCTTTTTACCCTAGATGGACCAATTAAATCCATATGTAATAGTTCTAGTGGTCTAGTTGTGGTGACTACGTTTTCAAGTTTAAAAGAAGATTTAGTTTGTTTTCCTCTTAGGCATGCATCACATTCTTTGTCCTTTTCAAAAGCAATTTTTGGCAGGCCAGTAACTAACTCGTTTTTGACAAGTTTTGAAAGATGATTCATGTTAACATGAGCTAATCTTCTATGCCATAGCCAACTATCATTATCCTGACTAATCAAGCAAACAAAATCTAAGGGAGGAAGTTCATCAAGGTCAATAGTATAGTAGTTACCATCCCTTTGAGCTTTGAGGATTACTTTGTGATCACTTTTTCTGATGACTAGGTAGAACTTTGAGTCAAACAGTACCCAGTTTCCTTTGTCACATGTTTAGTTCACACTCAGCAGATTATGGTTGAGGCCTATCACAAACAGCACCTCTTCAATGGATTTTCAGGATTCTTGCCCACAATGCCAATGCCAACTATTCTATCATACTGATCACCTCCAAAGGTCACCTTTCCTCCTTTCTTGTCTTTAAGGGTGATGAACTTCTCCTTATCACCGGTCATGTGACTTGAGCAGGCACTGTCCATGTACCATTTATTGTTCTTTCTAGCTTTGAGACAGACCTGCAAAACAAAGTACATGTTTTCTTTTTAGGTACCCAAATTTGCTTGGGTCCTCTTCTATCAGTGGTCTCTTCCCTAGATACAGATATACCTTTGGGAACCCATTTAACCTTCCTGTCAAGTCCATTTCTCTTTAAAGCACATGAACTGGAAATATGTCCCTTCTTGTTACAGAAGTGACAGGTAGTAAAGGGACTGCTGGATTGAGAAACAGGAAGAAAATAATGCAGATAATATTTTTGTTTTGCATGCCTTGGTTGATTGTATGATTTAATGTGATGTGACATATGATCTTTCTTTATATTGCCATTAGCATGCACGAAATGTCTCATGTACATATTCTGATTTTTCTTCTTAATCTTTTCTTTTATAGCATAAGGATCATAGCCAAGTCCAGTCTTTCCATGTGATATTCTTTGGCTTCCTATTAAAGCAAACAACATATCTTTACCTCTAGTAAGCCTAGACATTCTTTTCACTAGACATTCATTGGTTTGCTTTAGTTCAATGCATAATTTACAGTAAACAAATTCAATAATAGGTAGAGAGGCTGTTTCAGAAATGTTGTGTTGAGATTCTAGTTTGTTAATCTTTTTCTTAGCCTATTTCAATTCTTTAGCAATTTTAACAAACTCATCATGCAACTCATGAAATGCATCCAGTAATTCAGAATAGGAAGGTTCAGATTCATATACCTCATCTTCTTGATCACTGCTGCATGGAATTTCAGTTTCTTCAGAGGCAAGTGCCATGAGACCGATGTTGGCAACTTCATCTTGATCATCTTCTTCTTCATCTGAGCTGTAAGCTCTTTTCTTCTTGCCTTTGTCTGCAGCTTTCTTTTCTTTCTCTTGCTTCTTGAGGAATTGTGGACAATCCCATTTGATATGTCCTTGCTTTTTGCACTCATAGCAAGTCACAGGCTCTTTTGCTTCTCTCTTGCTATCTCTAGCTGCTCATTTCTTGAAGATTTTCTTGTTTCTCTTCTTGCTGTAGAATTTTCTGAATTTTCTGACTATCATAGCTAGAGTTTCTTCATCTAGCTCATCTCCATCGTCATATTCTTCTTCCTTTTCTTCAGCACCTTTGAGAGCAAGGCCTTTCTTCTTTCTGTCTTGTCTAGCTTCCTTAAGAGCTTTCATTTTTCCTTCATATTCCTCAAGGCTGCCAAAGAGAGCTGTGACAGAGGCCATTAATTCTCCTCTGGCTTCCTCTATCGCTGTTACTTTGGGTTGCCATTCCAGAGGGAGAGCTCTGAGGATCTTTTTGACTTTCTCTGTTTGGGTGTACTCCTTTCCCAGTTTCTTTAGTTGATTCACAATGAGGGTGAATCTTTTTTGTAGATCTTTCACATTCTCTCTTTCAACCATTCTGAAGCTTTCATATTCACCTATGCATGTATTAAGTTTGTTTTCCCTAACTCCAGTTGTTCCTTCATGAGCAATTTGCAGGGTGTCCCATATTTCCTTGGTAGTGGAGCATTGGGAAACTCTGTAGAATTTGTCTTGATTCAAAGCACTGACCAGACAGTGCTTTGCCTTGAAATTCAGCAAGACTCTTCTTTTATCTTCCTCATTCCATTCAGCTGCTGGCTTCTCTCTGTATTTTCAATCATCTTCCAAAGCCATTAGGATAAAATCTCCCTTCTGGATGACTGACCAGACGTCCAGATCAATTGACTGGAGATAGATTTGCATCATCATCTTCCAGTACCCATAGTGTTCTCCACTGAAGCCAGGTGGTCTATTTGTGTTGTTGCCTTCTGGTAATATACTTTCTCCAAAGCTAGCCATTTTAATTCCCGGACTGTGAGATCCTTTGATTGGGAATCCGGGCTCTGATAACACTTGTTAGGTTAGCTGGCTTCCCAAGAGGGGGGTGAATTGGGAAGATTAAAAATTTTCTGCAACATATCAAGAAGGTGAAGAAAACAACATATGATGGTAAAATAGAGTATAAATAAATATTTGTAAATGAGGCAGTAAAGAGAAGAAGACTCAGTAATTTATCCTGGTTCGGTCTCTCCACTTGACCTACGTCCAGTCCTTAAGTCACCACTTGAGATTTTTCAATATTCAACAAGAATTTCGTGGGCTTCTTGCAAATGCCTTAGTACAAAGATGTTGTTCTATTTCTAGAGCTCACTCTATCTCTCTGTGCACTCTTACAATGTGCTTCCCAATCCCTTGTGATGTACCCTCATAAGAAAATCTATCTTCCAGATAAAGATAAGATTGATTACAAGGATTAAACTCTCTTAAATAGAGTGAATATGAAAGTTGAAGTGCAGAATATTGAAGTGAGAGAGTAAGAAACTTTGACTAGATGATTTGGCAGAGTTTCAGTATATACAATGTTAAAATTGTTACCCACAACTTCAAATGATGTTATATTTATAGATTTAGGTCTCAAATATCTGTTAGAGACAAAATCTATCCGTTGGAGAAGTTATCCAATGGTTACTCTGAAAAACTATCCGTTAACCAACCGTATTTAATGCTTCTGACATACTGAAATTCGAATTTCGGTTAGTCAACAGACGAATTTCAAAGAAATCAAAGGTTAACATCTTCAACATTGAATGCCTGAAGTTCGTCTGTCATGAAGTGAAATTCGAATTTTGATATTTTGAAAATGTTTCTATGTTGTGACATACGAATTTTCAAGTAGAAAGTTTTTCTGTTAAGTATGAACAGTATTTTCAATTTGCCACAGTGCCTTCGAAATTCAAATTTTGGAACCCTAAAATTCGTCTATCCGTAGCTGGTTTATAAGGCACAGTAGTTCATATGATTCAAAATTCGAATTTTTAAAGGTCAAAGTTCGTCTGTCAGAGAGACCTCTTTTCATATTAACTTCAAAATTCGAATTTATAAATACTGTTATTCGTATGTCAACATATCACTTCAACTAACTCATAAGCTTAGTTTCTGAAATTCAAATTTTCAAGTCCAAAGTTCGTCTGTCAGTGAGCAATTTTGAAATCCAATCTAAGCTTAGTTTCAGGTGAACTTTGACATAATTTCAGACGAATTTCTTTAGTTTTCATAAGTTTTATTTTGTCTGAAATTTGAATTTTTAAAATACAAAGTTCGTCTGTTGCTTAAAGCTCCTTTCAGACACTTATCAAAATTTGAATTTCATGAAGTCAAAATTCATCTATCAGAGAGGAATCTCTTAAGACTTGTTTAGTTTTAGTACGAAATTCGAATTTCCAAAGGCCAAAATTCGTCTTTCACTATGACAGATTGATATTAACATCTTAAACTTCGTCTGTTAGTGGGTGTTTTTCAAATATTCCATGATTTAACACAGAATCAAGGTTTTAAAACATCTTTTCATCAAATCAAAGTCTTCTACTCAAATAAAACACTACCAAACAACCTACATCCATTCTTTTACGAATTCTTCAGAATTTCTTCACTTGAAACCTTTTGGGCACCTTTGATATCTTTACTCCAAGCCCTTGAGGGTTGGTTTGGAATCATCAAAACTCTGGATTCAATATACTAGATATTCATTGGTTTGCTTTAGTTCAATGCATGATTTACAGCAAGTAGATTCAGCAATAGACAGAGAAGCAATTTCAGAGATGTTGCATTGAGATTCTAGTTTATTAATCTTTTTCTAAGCTTGCTTCAATTCTTTAGCAACCTTAACAAACTCATCATGCAGCTCATGAAATGCATCCAGTAATTTAGAATAGGAAGGTTCATATTCATATACCTCATCTTCTTGATCACTGCTGCATGGGATTTCAGCTTCTTCAAAGGTAAGAGCCATGAGACAGATGTTGGCAATTTCATCTTTATCATCTTCTTCTTCGTCTGAGCTGTTGCCCTATATTGATGAGATGTAAGCTCTTTTCTTCTTGCCTTTTTCTGCAGCTTTCTTTTCTTTTTCTTGCTTCTTGAGGAATTGTGAACAATCCCGTTTGATATGTTCCTGCTTTTTACACTCATAGCAAGTGATAGGCTCTTTTGCTTCCCTCTTGTTATCTCCAGCTGCTCCTTCCTTGAAGATTTTCTTGTTTCTCTTTTTGCTGTAGAATCTTCCAAATTTTCTGACCATCATAGCCAGAGTTTCTTCATCGAGTTCATCTCCATCGTCAGATTCTTCTTCTTTTTCCTCAGCAGCTTTTAGAGCAAGACCTTTCTTCTTTTTGTCTTGTCCAGCCTCCTTGAGAGCTTTTATTTTTCCTTCATACTCCTCGAGATTGCAAAAAGGAGCTATGAAAGAGGCCATTAATTCTCCTCTGGCTTCCTCTATTGCTGCTACTTTGGGTTGCATTCCAGAGAGAGAGCTCTGAGGATCTTTCTTACTTTTTCTATTTGAGTGTACTCTTTTCCCAGGCTCTTTAGTTGATTCATAATGAGGGTGAATCTTTTCTGTAGCTCTTTTATATTTTCTCCTTCAGTCATTCTAAAGCTTTCATATTCTCCTATGCATGTATTCAAGTTATTTTCCCTGACTCCAGTTGTTCCTTCATGAGCAATTTGCAGGATGTCCCACATTTCCTTGGCAGTGGAGCATTGTGAGACCCTGTAGAATTTGTCTTGATTCAAAGCACTGACCAAACAGTGTTTTGCCTTGAAGTTCAGCAAGACTCTTCTTCTATCTTCCTTATTCCATTCAGCTTCTGGCTTCTCTTTGTACTTCCCATCATCTTCCAAAGCCATTAGGACAAAATCTCCCTTCTGAATAACTGACCAGATGTCCAAATCAATTGACTGGAGATAGATTTGCATCCTCATCTTCCAGTAACCATAGTGTTCTCCACTAAATCCAGGTTGTCTATTTGTGTTGTTTCCTTCTAGTAGTATGCTTTCTCCAAAACTAGCCATTTTAATTCCCAGACTGTGAAATCCTTTGATTGGGAATCCGAGCTTTGATAGCACTTGTTAGTTAGGCTGGCTTCCCAAGAGGGGGGTGAATTGGGAAGCTTGAAAATTTTCTACAAAATGTCAAGAAAGTGAAGAAAGCAAATTATAGAAGGTAAAATAGAGTATAAGTGAATAAACTATAAAGTTGCAGTAAAGAGAAGAAAACTCATATATCTATCCTGGTTCAGTCTCTCCACTTGACCTACGTCCAGTCCCCAAGTCACCATTTGAGATTTTCTACTATTCTGCAAGAATTCAGTGGGTTTCTTGCAAATGCCTCAGTACAAAGATGATGCTCTGTTTCTAGAGCTCACTCATTCACTCTATGCACTCTTACAAAGTGCTTCCTCATCCCTTATGATATCCCCTCACAAGAAAATCTTTCTTCTAGATGAAGATAAGATTGATTACAAGGATTAAACTCTCTTAAACAGAGTAAATATGAAAGTTGGAGTATAAAATATTGAAGTGAGAGAGTAAGAGACTTTGAGTAGATGATTTGGCAGAGTTTCAGTATATACAATGTTAAAATTGTTACCCACAACTTCAAATAATGTTATATTTATAGATTTAGGTCTCAAATGTCCGTTAGAGACAAAATCTATCCGTTGGAGAAGTTATCCAATGGTTACTTTAAAAAACTATCCGTTAACCAACCGCATTTAATGCTTCTAACACTCTGAAATTCGAATTTCAGTTGGTCAACAAGCGAATTTCACAGAAATCGAAGGTTAACATCTTCAACGTTGAATGCCTGAAGTTCGTCTGTCATGAAGTGAAATTCGAATTTTGATATTTTGAAAATGTTTCTATGTTGTGACATACGAATTTTCAAGTAGAAAGTTTTTCTGTTAAGTATGAACAGTATTTTCAATTTGCCACAGTGCCTTCGAAATTCAAATTTTGGAACCCTAAAATTCGTCTATCCGTAGCTGGTTTATAAGGCACAGTAGTTCATATGATTCAAAATTCGAATTTTTAAAGGTCAAAGTTCGTCTGTTAGAGAGACCTCTTTTCAGACTTACTTCAAAATCCGAATTTATAAATACTATCATTCGTATGTCAACATATCATTGCAACAGACTCACAAGCTTAGTTTCTGAAATTCAAATTTTCATGTTCAAAGTTCATCTGTCAGTGAGCAATTTTGAAATCCAATCCAAACTTGGTTTCAGATGAACTTTGACATAATTTCAGATGAATTTCTTTAGTTTTCCTAAGTTACATTTTGTCTGAAATTCAAATTTTCAAAACCCAAAGTTTCTCTGTTACTGAAAGCTTCTTTCAGACACTTATCAAAATTCAAATTTTCTCAAGTCAAAATTCATCTGTCAGAGAAGTTTCTCTTCAAACTTGTTCTGTTTCAGTATGAAATTCAAATTTCTAAAGCCAAAGTTTGAACTTCCAAGATGACAAATCAGTATTAACATTTCAAACTTCGTCTGTTGGTGGATGTTTTTCAAATATTCCATGATTTAACATAGAATCAAGGTTTTAAAACATCTTTTCACCAAATCAAAGTCTTTTACTCAAATAAAACACTACTAATCATCCTACATCTATCTTTGCACAAATTTATCCAGAATTTTTTCACTTGAAACCTTTTGGGCACCTTTGATATCTTTATTCCAAGCTCTTGAAGGTTGGTTTGGAATCATCAAAACTCTTGATTCAACATGTTAGATGATTGACATTTTAACCTTGTGCTTTTAGTGGACAAGATGAAAGTTCGGGATCAAATAATCAAGGTAATTTTCTTAATTTGGCTCCTTATAATAAGGGAGTACTTGAAGTTGTCTTAGAGAATGCCCTTCAAAATGCAAGATACATTTCACCTATTATTTTGAAAGAAATTTTTCATGTCATTCCTAGAAAGGCACAAGGTGAATTTCAACAAGAGATCAGTAATGCTAAATTTTGTTTGATTGTTGAAGAAGCTTGGGATGAATTAAGAAGAGAAGAAATAGCTCTTGTTATTAGATTTGTTGACAAGAATTGTCATATCCCAAAAATTAGACCCTTGTGCTTGTACGCAGAAGTGGATGTGTTATGCAGGCTATTGTGCCTAGTAGGATTTGAACCTAGAGAATGCTTTAGAAGAATTTGAGATACCTTAGAATGAGACAAAAGCTCAAAGATCGGAATATAATGAAACTGTTAAGAGGAATGATCATAAGAATAAGAAAAATCAATACCTATAGATTGAAGGAAGTGATGTCTATGTACTGATCACGGAAAACAAGTAAATGCCAAAAGGTTGAAAGTTAAGCATATCAAGTTTATGAATTAAATATGTGAGCTTTGTGAACATGTTATTTAAAGTACTAGGTTTAAACTCTCTTAATTAAATCTAAAAGGGAGATGAGGACCTGCACCTTAGTGTTTTGACTTACTAAACCCAAAAGGACTAGGCCTTGTATTATTACTATTCTTAAATCTAAAGAATAGAAAGACAAAGCATAAGTCTTAGAGCATTAAGTATGATGTCATGTTATGATAACTTTCAAAAAGGAAATTTAGGGAATGTTTGATTTATGTTTTTAGAACATTTTTTTACATAGAAAAATTAAAAAAATTGTTTGTTAATTTTTTTTTTAGTAAAATGTTCTAGAAAATAGAAAAACAAAAAAAAAACAAAAAACTCAGAATATCTTTAAGCTGTTTTGCATTTTTTGTTTTGAAAAATACAAGAAAAAGTGAAAAATACACATATCATTAATGGTAAAGTTATAAATTTTAAATAATTCATTTAACACTTACTAATTATGATTTTGGTAACAATTATTCAAACAAATTTTTTATTTTTTTATTCCTAAAACTTATTCTAGAAAACAATTTTACAAAATTGTTTTGAGAAAATTAAAATAGAGAACGCATTCAAACAACCTCTTATTATAGTATGAATTAAGAAAAGCATGACAAAGAAATGTCAAGAAGTAGGATTTAGAATATTGAGCTCTAATTATGATTGATATTTAGTTATGTATGATGGGTATCATAAAGATATTATCTAATTTTAGGCTTTAATTCTTCAATCATATTAAGTATAATTGAATTAGAGATGTTTATGGAATTTAATAAAGATGTTGTGTTATTGTTGGACAAAGTGTATGTGTATTAGGCCTTGACATAATTTATTGGGCCTTCATGTCATATCCCAAAAATTCTATTTTATGTCTAAAAGATTATAAGAAATCATTGTCTATGATTTGTAATTAAAAAATGCATGAAATATGAATAAAGGGAAACTTTGGATATTTATGGGATTTAGAAAAATTCATAATATTAGAATTAATTTCCTAAATTATTATTTGGCCTTAAAAATATTCATTGAATTTTATGAATATTATTTGGGGCCAAAGAATTATTTATTGAATTTGCTTTCCCATAATTGGGTTAGTATGTTATTAGGCCATGAGGTAATGTAATTGGGCCTTACTATTCTAATGGAAAAAGCCTAAAAGGGAAGTCTTTATATTGGTTCTTAAAGTAAGGTCTAATAGGAATGAATTTGTCAAAGAATGTTTTTGACATAGTACATGTTAGAGATACTATTGCAGCCACTCTCAAGAGATTTGTTCAGTATTATCTCACCATAATCTAAACATTCAAAATGTTCATGATGAAGCCAGTAATATGCATGGAAAGGGGGTTTACAAGCTTTGATGCTTCAAGTATGTCTTAATGTATATTATGTACACTATTTAGTTCATTAATTACAGCCAACTCTTGTTGCTGCAGTTAAAGAAACAGTTGGTGTTCATTCTTTCTTTCAAAATTTGAATCTGAATATTAATGTTATGTGTTCTTTTAAGCACATTGATGAGTTATAAGCTACTTATACATATGCAATTGTCAATTTGATTTCAAATGATGAGATTGAGACTAGAAGAGAAGCTAACAAACACATTACAAAGACTTAGAGACACTAGATGGAGTTCTTATTTCAATTTTATATGTAGCCTTTTAAACATGTATAGTGCAACTACTTTAGTTCTTAAAGTTTTGGTTGTTAAAGGATCTGTTTACATTCAATGAAGTGATGCTAGATATGCCCTTGAAGCATTGATGTCATTTTATTTTGTTTTCATTTTACACGTGATGAAAGAAATTATGGGAATTACTAACAAACTCTATCTAGCTCTATAACAAAAATCTTATGATATTTTGAATGTTATGTCATTCGTTTCTACCATAAAATCATCTATTCAAAAGTTAAGAGATTGTGGTTGGAATGATTTCCAAGAAAAAATTACTTCTTTTTGCAAAAGCTAAGTTATTGAAATTTCTGATAAGAATGGTATTTTTACTTTGGCATAATTTGATCTCACTGGCTTAAAGATTCTGTGACAGTTGAATATCATTGTTATGTTGATTTATTTACTATTTGTTATAGATTATCAGTTAAAAGAATTAAATAGTAGATTTAATGAGCAAACGATTAAGTTTCTTAAATTTAGCACAACTTTAGATAAGATGCATTCAAGTTATTTAATGCTAAGGACATTTTTAATCTTGTTGAGAAATTTTACGGTATGTTTGGTTACTAAAAGAATGGTAATGGAATGAAATGATTATCACCATGAGTTTCTCTAGTATCATATAAAAAATGATGGAATGACGTTTACTTTTTATTAAAAGAAAAATAAGAATAAAAATGAGAGTCCAATTTTTCCTTTAACCCAAAAAAAACCTCATTTCCATGTTCCTCTTCCTCACAACCACTATTGTTGGTGAGAAATCAACAACAATCAAACAATCCCACCATGAAATCCAGAAGAAACAATAACAAATAATCATCACCATTTAATAGGCAAACCATTGTTGGGTTTAGTCATGACAAATATGACAAAAGCCTCTTTGATCCTAAATTGATACAATCAATGGACCAAATTGTTTATATCATGTTTATATAATGGTGAAAGTTTTTGATATCATATGGATAAGCACATTTTTGTAAGGTTTATATTTGTGGCCTAGCGGGAGATTGTTGGAATAAACTTCAATATGTGTACCACACATGTAAATATTAAAAATATGTGGGACCATTATTTACTTTAGCTTAAATAAAGTAGTCTAATTTGGAGTACAATTTTAAGGTTTAGAGATATAATTAATATGTGTTAGGAATGTTGGTTTCTCAAAAGGAGAGTGAATTGGGAAGTATGAAATTTTTCTGCAAAAATATAATATAGTAGTAAAAACAAAAGTTTGCAGAAAAACAGAATATAATGAAAATTAAATATAAGAGATAAGGAAAGAGAAAAACTTAGTGATTTATCCTGATTCGGTTCAATCCACTTGACCTACGTCAAGTCCTCAAGTTACTACTTGAGATTTTTTACTATCGATAAGAATTTAGTGACCTCCTTGCAATGCCACAGTACAATACTTGTACTTTGTTATAAGAATATAGAAAGTCTCTCAATCACTCTCACTAATGATTCCCTTTATCCCTTTGTAAATTCTCTCACAAAGAATCTTTTTTTCTAGATGAAGAAAAGATTTGCTATAGAAATGGAAACTCTCTTAAATAAAGTATATATGAAAGTTGAAGAACAATGGATGAAATGTATAGGTGAAAAAGCTTTAATTTAAAATTTTAGCAGAGTTTTTGTAATAGTAGAATTAAATTCATTACCTACAACTTGAAATGAAGTTCTATTTATGGATTGGTGGTTTAACTAGTTATTAGACATAAGATCCAGCCATTAAAGATATTTACCAATAGTTACTCTGCAAAAATAATCATTCACCAACTGCATTAAATGCATTTAACATTCCAACATTTGAATTTTGGGGCTCAATAAACAAATTTTGCAAAGATAGAAGGTTAAGTACTTTAACATTGAACTTCTAAACTCGTTTGTTACTAAGTGACATTCGAATTTCGAGTTTACAAAAGATATCCAATGTTAGTTTATGTGAAATTTCATATTGAAAGTGCGTCTAACGAGATTGAACAGCTTCCTTAAGTTTTCACGTAGAATTTCAAAATTTGAATTTTATAAGATGAAATTCGTCTGTTAAAGGTATATTCAACGTGACAAAAGTTTTTCATTCTGAAGTTCAAACTTTGAACTGTAAAATTCATCTGTCAGAGACATGTTCCAACAAGACATACAAGTTCTCATTTCGAAGTTCGCACTTTGAAGCTCAAAGTTTGTCTGTTAAAGACTATGATCTTGAATTCACTTTAAACTTCACCAACAGTTGAATTTTAACTAAGTTTCATGCAAATTTTACACACTTTTACTAACTATACTTAGCCCAAAATTAAAATTTCACAACTAAAATTCATCTATCAGAGATTAAATCTCTGTAAGTTTGAACTTCTATAAGTAAAGTGTGAATTTTGCATAAAATAAGTATGAGTCAAATAACAAAATTTATTTGTTAGCCAATATTTTTCAATTGTAACACATGCTAACATCAGATAACCTTAAAATAACTCGTTTGAACACTGTGGTAACATAAATAAATAAGATTTAAAGTTTTTCACCTTGTGTACATAGTGAGAAATCCTAAAAACTAATTCTTCACTTGATCTTCACTAGATTTCTTCACTTTATGCTTTAATACTTCTTGGATATTCTCTTTCTAAATTTTAGTTGTTTGAAATCATCAAAACTTCTGATTCAACAATATGTAGAGACCAAAATGATATTTATAATTTGTTGAGGGGCCAAACTAGAAATATCACATAAAGTTTTCTATAAATAAGGGTCATGGCCCCATATTGGTCGTATGTTGACATGTCCTATGACACCCCTTACCAAAGGACATCTAGAAGTTTCCTATGATGACAATGTGGAAAGATTGATCTCAAGAAATCCTCTAAACCTTCTTGTTGATCTATTGACATAAGTATGCTTTCACATTTAGTCTCTTATATTCTGTAGAACTTATATGAGTTTATAAAGTACATGGATTTGATTCTTGTTGTTAAAGTATGAATTTGGTAATTATGGAACAATCAAATATAACAATTCCAAGTTTCATGATTATCATTCTTATCACAATATGTATTCTCACTCTATATATGGGTAGTATCAATTAACATTCTAATGATGCATAGTTCATAGAGTAAGTTCATAAAACATTACCATCATTTCCAAACACCCCCCTAAAAAAAATCTTGTGAGCCATGAGGAAAGAAGAATGTTCTTCAACTAACATTTCTCATACACCACCATGTGTGTAAGAAGGAAAATTGACCACAATACAACAATAAAAATAAGATTTTACCAATATACTATAACTATGAAAGATTTTCTCAAAATGTTATAACGGATCTTAGTTTCTTTGAAACCGACTTGTATATATATATATTTTGTAAAAACATGAGCAAAAATTGGTTTTGATTAGACCGAGATGTGTATTGTCCCAATTTTTTTTGGTAAAAAATTTAAATAATAATTGTTGCAATAATTATAGAATGATGAATAATGATTGAGTAACATATATAATAATTATACAATCATAAAGGAGATAGTACAATCATAATAATATATATAATAATTAAGTAATGATTGAAAATAGACAATTGTATAACGACAAATCAAATTTCATAATTATGGAATAATAATAAAAAAGAGATGATTAAGTAATAATTAAAAAAATGTTTAGTAAAAAAATGAACAAATATTATTGAAAATAATTAGCAACATAAACATATTTTTCCATAATAGATTATTATTTCATAAATTAACTGAAAAAATTATTATTATCTCATAGATTTTAACTATTTATATACTAAATTAAAAAGTTATCCTTAACTTTTAATATGCTATATTTATAAATATTTTAATAGATCATATAATTTTCTTCTAGCTTTCTATTATCAATATTATAGAACAAATAAAATTAATAAAATTACTTAACTACATGGATATTTTGTATTATATATTTTCTAAAATGATCAATATTTTTTTATGCAAAAACATATTATACTTATAAACACATGAAAAAGTATTAAGCACATTTTTTATTAAAACTAAATAAGAAAAAGCTAAATAATTTATCAAAATAAATATATTTAACTAAGTAGATTATTATAAACTATAAAAGAATTAGCTACATAAATATATTTTTCATAATAAATTATTATTTTTTAAATTAACTAAAAAATTATTATTATCTCATAGCTTTTAAATATTTATTTACTGAATTAAAAAATTATCCTTAACTTTAGATATGCTATATTTATAAATTTTTTCATATATGATATAATTTTCATCTAACTTTCTACTATTAATATTATAGAACAAATAAAATTCAGGTGTATTTGTTGAATCCAGAGTTTTGATAATTCCAAACTAACCCTCAAGACCTTGGAATAAAGATATCAAAGGTACCCAAAAGGTTTCAAGTGAGGAAATTCTGGAGAAATTTGTGCAAGAATAGATGTAGGATGTTTAGTTGTGTTTTAATTTGAGTAAAAGACTTTGATTTGGTGAAAAGATATTTGAAAACCTTGATTCTATGTTAAATCATGGAATATTTGAAAAACACCTATCAACAGACGAAGTTTGAAAGATTTATATTGAACTATCATCTTGGAAATTCGAACTTTGACTTTGGAAATTCGAATTTCGTATTAAAACTGAATAAGTCTGAGGAGATGCTTCTCTGACAAACGAATTTTGACTTGGGAAAATTCGAATTTTGATAAGTGTCTGAAAGGAGCTTTAAGCAATAGACAAACTTTGGGTTTTGAAAATTCGAATTTCAGAGAAAATGAAAGTTATGAAAACTAAAGAAATTCGTCTAAAATTGTGTGAAAGTTCATATGAAACCAAGTTAAGATTGGGTTTCAAAATTGCTCATGACAGACGAACTTTGAACATGAAAATTTGAATTTCAGAAACTATGCTTGTGAGTCTATTACAATGATATGTTGACATACGAATGACAGTATTTATAAATTTGAATTTTGAAGTAAGTCTGAAAGAAGGTCTCTCTGACAGACGAACTTAGCTCTTTTAAATTCGAATTTTGAAGAAAATGAACTACTGTGCCTTATAGACCCCAACTATGGACAAACGAATTTTGAGGTTCCAAAATTCGAATTTCGAAAGCACTGTGGCAAATTGAAAATACTATTCACACTTAACAGAAAAAACTTTCTTCTTAAAAATTCGTATGTCACAACATAGAAACATTTTCCAAATATCAAAATTCGAATTTCACTTCATGACAGATGAACTTCGGGCATTCAACGTTAAAGCTGTTAACCTTCGGTTTCTTTGAAATTCGTCTGTTGACCAACCGAAATTCGAATTTCAGTATGTCAGAAGCATTAAATGCGGTTGGTTAACGAATAGTTTTTCAAAGTAACCATTGGATAACTTCTCCAACGGATAGATTTTATCTCTAACGGATATTTGAGACCTAAATCTATAAATATAACATCATTTGAAGTTGTGGGTAACGATTTTAACATTGTATATACTGAAACTTTGCCAAATCAACTAGTCAAAGTTTCTTACTCTCTTACTTCATTGTTTTGTACTTCAACTTTCATATTCACTCTGTTTAAGAGAGTTTAATCCTTGTAAACAATCTTATCTTTATCTGGAAGATAGATTTTCTTATGAGGGGATATCACAAAGGATTGTGAAGCACTTTGTAAGAGTGCGTAGAGTGATTGAGTAAAGCTCTAGAAACAGAGCAATATCTTTGTACTGAGGCATTTGCAAGAAGCCCACTGAATTCTTGCAGAATAGTGAAAAATCTCAAGTGGTGACTTGGGGATTTGACGTAGGTCAAGTGGAGAGACCGAACCAGGATAAATATCTGAGTTTTCTTCTCTTTACTACAATTTTTCAGTTTATTTATTCATACTCTGTTTTACCTTCTATATTTTGCATTTTTCACTTTCTTGACATTGTGCAAAAAATTTTCAAACTTCCCAATTCATCCCCCATCTTGGGAAGCCAGCCTAACTAACAATATTCACCCTTTAGCAAAAACTATGTATTCAAACTTGATGATAATACCCCTTATCGTTATGTATAATTTTGGTTCAATCATAATCATAGTGGTATATGTGAACAAGCATAGAAATTCATATAAATCATAAAGTATTGAAGTCCAACGTATTAGAACTTTTTCACTCCCAAAATCACAAAGTTTAACTTGGTGTATGAGAGGATCAACCTATAAAGAAGTGTATGCCATAAATTAAGAATAAATAATTACAACTCATGCAAGTAAAATAGTCAAAGAAAAACTTACCAAAAGATTTTGAGACTTGACTTTATGGAAAACTCCATGCAAAGTATGTATATATGCTAATCCCCCAAAGATCTGAGAACATGATATAATATCAAATCTGAATACTACTATTAATTTCTACTATCAATATTATAAAATACACATATTTAAAAAAATATATAACAAGATATAACATCAAAATATACAAATACATATAATATTAATCAAGATTCCACTTACTTTAGTAAGAATTGACAAAAAAATAATGTAATATTTGGCAGAAAGAAACTAGATTTCAAGAAAGGAAAAATGAGAGAGAAAATCTATCTTAATGTGTTTGGATTCCAGTGGAAAAGCTATTATTGGCTATAAAAAACATTGAGATTTTCAATGGAAGAACTATAATTAGCTAACAAATATATTAAGATAGATTTTCTCTCTCCTTTTTCCTTTCTTAAAAGTAACTTTCTTTCTAACATAGCATAAGTGAAGATAGAGATCGAAGCAGAGCTAAATGAAGAAAATGCAATAAACTTATAAGCTTCAAGCAAAATGTATAAAACACTATGAAGACACATTTGAGATGGAGATGAAGACCACAAGAAGATTTTGAAGAGCTCCACTCTTAGCTTCCTATGAAATTTGAAATGAACGAATGAGTAAAACACAACAATAATAAAATTTATAGAAGTTTGAGGCAAGGATACAAAAGCTTCACATTCCCCCTATCAAGTAGGGGAATATTTTTTTGCATTTGTGCTAACTAGTTTCTATTAGCTCAGCTAGCTTCCCAAGAGGGGGGTGAATTGGGAAGATTGAAATTTTTCTGCAAAGACAAAATACAATAGTGATACTAAAAATGTAACTAAAAACAGAGTTTAAGAAATAAAGAGCAAAGGGAAGAGAACTCAGTAGTTGATCCTAGTTCGGTTTATTCTATTTAACCTACATTCAGTCTCCAAGCCACCACTTGGGATTTTTCAACTATTTCTTGCAAGATTTGAATAGGTTCTTGCAATGACCGTAGTACAACACCAGCCAAAACTTTGGACCAAAACAAGTTCCTTACTCTTCTCACTCAAGAGTAAGACTATTTCCCTTAGTATAATTTCACACTAAGTACTCTCTACAAGTGTGTAGATATTTTAGAGAATGAAAACTCTCTCAAAAGAGTTAATATGAAAGTTGAGATATAATGAATGAGTAAAACAGAGGGTAGGTAAGTTTTGAATAAATCAATAAATGAATCAGCAGAGTTTTGGCATGTATATTATTTTTCTTATTCCCTAACAACTTAAATGAGGTTTTATTTATAGTCTTGGGGCAGAACTATCCGTTGGAAATAAAGATTAGCCATTACTCTCAGTAAAATAACCATTCACCTATCGCATTAAATGCATCTGACAAAGGTTATAGTGATAACCTCCTCAAGTTATGCGAATAATAGGTAACTGTTTGCCTTTGTTTTCAATGTAGAGTTTTTCATTATTCGAATAACCTAACTAGGTTATGTGGATAACATACTACCCAGAATGACTAAGTTTTAGCCCAAAATCATTTTCCTGAAAACCCACTCAGTTATTAGGATAACGTTAAATTTTTCTCAAACTGAGTTTTTGTGAAACTTAGGTTATCAAGATAACCACCCAAGGTTATGCGGATAACCTGTTGACTCGAGGAAAGTTCAAATATTCTGAAATATATGTTATGGGGATAACCTCCCTAGGTTATATGGATAACCTTTTAGCAGAGACAAGTCCAAGTGCTCTGTAACACACGTTATGCAGACAACCTCCCTAGATTATGCGAATAACGAGCTGTACAGTACCACTTACCTTCACTATTCACTTCCTTATGCAGACAAGGTGCTAATCTTATTAGGATAACCACGTGGACAGACTTGAGAACTTGATCCCCAAGCTGTGTTATGCAGATAACCTCAACCTCTTTTTATGAAATTGAAGAATGGACTTTGGAAAAGCTTTGAGATTGAGTCTTTATCCCCATAACCTTAAATGGTTATGTGTATAAGGTAAGACATTATCTTGAAAATAGGGTAAACACTTAGAAACATCTTTGAAATTGAGATCTTATCCCCATAAGCTAAAACATTTTCATGAAAACCAATTGAATACTTAGAATCAATTTGAAACTGAAACTTTATCCTCATTAGATAGCTCTTTTCTTGAAAACTATTTTGAAATCATAAGCTAATCATTAATCATTCAATTAGTTATCTCATTTAATGTTAAGTGAATTGAAATTCAAAGCTTAACTACCTTCTTTTACACATAGTTTCCTAAAACATGTGAAACAACTCTTCAATCTCTAAGAGACTCCAACTTTGTTCTTTATTTCTCTTGTACTCCTTTGATATTGGATCTCCAAGCTCATTGTTTTATAATCATTAAAACATCTGAATTAACAGTTTCAACCTAATTAGACAAGACACAATACTCCATAAAACATGCAGTGTTGCATCTTTTCACTTTTTTTTAAAAAAAAAAAGAAATATAACTGAATCTCGGTTTGACAGAAATCGTGATTTAGTTTTATTATAAATGGGATTATTTTCTGCAAAATATAATTGAAGATTATTTAAAAAAAAGAATTAAGGATCTTGGTTTCAGAAAAACTGAGATCCTTGATTCATTTTCTTCTTCACAAGATGCAACACTACATCATGGCAGTGTTGCGATGCAATGTTGCAATTTATCAGTTTTTTTTCTTAAAAATAAAGTTTAAAAGTGTGATTTGAAAATATTTCCTAAGCCTAGTAGAATTTCTGGAGGAAGACACATAGATAATTGTATATTTCCTCTAGTTCTAAAGATAGGACATTTTTTGGAAGCATTATTTGGTTCTAAATATAAGACTACTTGTTGTATTGTCTAGTGCATTAATTATTTTTTTCCTTCCATTTCCATAATCTATAATTAATAGGTGAGAGATAAAATGATATAGGAAGTATGAAAGACAATGTAATTAATAAAGACAAATAATGAAAAATATTATAATTTCTTGACAAATTTAATAATTTAAGTCATTTTCTTAAAATATGTAAGATAATTGAAAATGTCTTATATTTAAAATTGAAGAGAGTATATGTTACTTTAAGGTTAAAATGGCTATGTGCTTCAGAATTCAAAAGTGAAACTTAGAGAGCATGTGATGCTTTCCATCTATTTCTTAGACAAAGCACAATCTCCCACTTTTTTTTAAAAAATATCCTTAATTTTTTTTTTAACTTTGAGGATCTTGGTGTACCCTAAATCTAGATTCTTTTGTATTTTTTTAAAAATAAATAGGACCTTGGTTTATATCAAACCGAGATCAATATTTTGTATAGAATTTTTGTAAAAAAACTTGCATCTTAGTTTGAGAGAAACCAATATCCTTTATGAGTACAAAGTATCTTGGTTTTTTTTTAAACTGAGATTTTATAACTTATAATGCTTCTGTAAATAATTCCAACTTATAGTATCTTAGGAGATTATTTTCTTTATTAATGTATTTGGGTAGAAAGGATGAGCAAGAATACTATCAATAAAATAAGTGTAGGCATCATGATATGCTAGAAATGAACTTCGGTTACCTTTACTCCACACTACAAGTACCCAAATACCATAGGTAGGCCAACCGACTAAATCTTCAAGCAAGTGTATGTAAGAGCCACAAGTCCATACGAGTTCTTGGGAGTTCCAAGAGGTCATAAAGACTCCATACAACATTAACAAAATGGAAGTGCCAAAATTCATATTAGGCATAAACTCCACAAAATTCATCAAAGTGAACATAGTTCCTATAATTGGAATGCACACATAATATATGACTAAACTAAAATTTCATATTTTATACCAATTACTATCATATATAATGTATCCCCTTAGAGTTGGAGGAGGACTGATGGGAGACATGTTAGGAACCCGTCCTAAGAGTCTTCTTTAATATAAAGATCATGCAACTCAAGGAAAGATGAATTGAATACAAGAACAATGAAGAGCAACAATGAACAAAAACGGAAAAGTAGAGATGATGAAAATAAGAAAACTGAGACAATGTTGGTCGAAGGAAATAGAATCCAAGAGAACCCGTCTCTTGAATCCTAACTCCGGGACGCCACAAGGATCACCACTGCTTGATAAGTCCTCATTCTTTCTGGCACTCAAGGATGAGCAAGAAAGAACTCACTGAACAACAATAAAGTTACTGAAAAGAAATTCATTCATTCATCTTATGTTTGCAAGAGTACAAGAGGTGCCTATTTATAGGCAAGTATTAACCCACAAACTAACTCTAGTTTAGCCTACAAACCTAAGCTTATTAATGCTAATTAATACAAAAAGGAAACCCTAAGCAAAAAGGAGCATTTAATTCCAATTTTGAATTTGAAAATGTTGGCTCCTCTTTAATGCATAAAGAAAACCAAATTAGATTTATGATTGCATGTTCTTTATTCAAAAAAGGAAACAAATTAACTAAAATAATCTTTAAAAACGTCACTTTTAGTGAGCACATGAGAAGCACATGGATTTTAAGTGAATCCTCCTTGTTGGGCTTTCTCCAAGTTGGGCTCTTTGACTATAATTTGGCTCCACATATGCAGCTTGTCTCTTTCTTTGTTTTGGGCCTCAAAATCATTGAAATATAATAGTTCCATATTAATCATGTTTTGGATCACCCCATTCATGGCTTTTGTTCTAGCTCTAGTCATTGGTCCTCTAATGCCTTGAAGTGGGCCTTGAATTTGTCCATGGTCCATTGTTTCTTTTAGCTTGCCCTTATCATCAAATGCTTCATGCCTCGATCGTACTCTATCAAGGACTATTGTAATGACCCTAAAACAAAGAAATAAATAATAATAACAATAATAAATTAAGAATTTAATACAAAAGAAAACAACACCAACACCAACAATAATAATAGTAAAAAAATATATAAAAAATGTGGTATTAGATTTATTTCATCTTTATATTTAAAGGAAGATATATAAAAAGGATTTTTATTTTATTCTTCCTAATGTTTATGTAATTACTAGATTGTTCCCTTCTTATTTCATTACTATGGTGGTCCTTTTTAGTAATTTCCTCACAACTTTTCCTCCTTCCTGTAACTTGACACATGTGAACCGAATAAGAAACAGGGGTGGGTTCATTTTTTTCCAATCAACTCTCAAGTGTTCCCTAGGACTTCCCTCTTCAACATTCTTTCCTCTTTCCTCTTGTAGCAGTAACATTCTCCTCTTTCTTCATTACTCATGTGCCATTCTTCCATCTACCTCCGGTTGTGCAATTGTTGCAAGTAAGTGGCTATTTTCTTTCCTTCTTCCTCTTTTCTTTGTTGTGTTAGTTCTCTTCTTCTCTTCTTTTTTCCTCATTATTTTCCCCCTTCCCTTGCCACTCGTGATGTGTGGAATTGTAGGTGCATGTATTCTAAGCTCCATCCCTTCTTATATTCTGTTGTAGCTCTTTTGTTTTTTCCTCATCTGCGATACGTTGAAAACAGGGGAGGTCTTGGGGAAAATTTCAGTTGGAAATTTGTAACAAAAGAAAGCTCCCTTAATAGGTATTTTTCTATAGATTTTTCTGGTTTTGTGTTTATATAATATTGGGGTCTTAAGTCCAACTTTTTTTTCTCCTTCCTAACCAAAATATGTTAAGTAGTAATTGGGGCATTTAATTTAATCAAGAGAAATTGGTTTGTAGGAGTGTTGTAGTACTTTGATTTTTACGTACATGTCAATTTTGTGGCTAGGGATTTAGGATTTTTAGTAGTTTATTTTATGGATTTAGATTTGGATGCATACTAGGTGTTTGTGAAAATGCTTGAGAAAGAAATTTTTACTAAAATAAGTGATTGAACATGGCTAATGAAATAGTTAATTTGTGGAATATAACTTACTTAATTTTCATGTTAAACATTGGAAGATAAGTATGCTGCTTTAAATTGAGATTTACATCTTAAAGCTAAGTGGTTGTAACAATTAAGTTGGGATATTATAAATTGTAGTTCACAAGCATATTAGTTAATATACATCAAATATTTGTTTATTATGTTTAAGGAAATATAAAGTAATGTATAATCTTTTCAAGGCATAGTTAAGAATTGAGTTATAGGTTCTTATATATTAATAGAATTTGTATTAAGCTATCTATATAAAAATCAACTATTAATGGTTCTCCTTTTGGGTAGATAGGTATCTATCCGAATAAGTTTTTGTGAGATTTTCTATTGAGTTGTTATATGTGGAAAGCATATCAAGTAAGTAAATAACATCCCACTATAAATTTACATTGATGTTTGTTTTACTAAATTTAATTACAAATAAATTTTTATGATTTTTATCTATAATATAATTGTTAGAAAGTGTTATATTATGACAAATGTTATGCAAGTGCTTTGTAAAGATTTAGAGTTTACTCATTTAAGCTTCCTTCATTTGTTTGGCCTATATTTGTATATGCATGAAATGGATGAAATGATTTTAAAGCCATTACTTATGTTTCTTGTATTATGGACCATTAAACTATAAGGGTATTTGTATTCCATGCATGCCGGAAAGGTTTAAATGATCAAGTACAGAATGTTGGTTACTAACGGCAACTCCGTTAGTCCTTGGTGCACCATGGTTAACACCCAACTAGCAGGATGTACGTATAGGAGGTGTTAGCCCCATGTGTCTGCCAACACGTGTGGAATAAAGGGATGGATTTTTTATGAGCATTGTACTCACGCCTATTTTCATGGCGTTAGCCATGCCGAATTGGTTATTTACCCTCATAGACTATGTTTCCATGCTTGTTTCTTCATTCTGTTTAAGTCCTCTTACTAAACATTTTAATCTTTATGTTGAATTTTAAAGAATGGTTCTTATATCATGTTTTATGTGCTCATACATTACTCTTTCTATTCTTGATTATGACACTTTTATGGTAAACAGTTAATTAAAAATTATTATGGCTCTATCCAATTTTAGTTAAAGTAAAACTTCCTTGCATATGATTTGAGATGACCACTTTGTATGATTCGATTTTTGTTCAAGTTTATTTACACTTATTGTTAAAATTACAATTGTTCTATCTACCTTGCCTTTAATATGAATATTTTGACTATGGGTCATTATTTATTAGTAAATATATTTTGGCCTCAAATAATAGAGTTGGTCATGTACCCCAATAGGTCCTTGAGAGGCATCTTCCATTGCTAGGAAGTTTTTATCACTCTTTTGGATTAATTGATTTGAAAGTAAAACTTTTATTTTATTGTTGCAACTCTTGTATTTAACTTAAATATGCTTCATAAGACTTATAAGCAGAATTCTTACATTCTGATTTATTAATATGTATATATTGCTATGGAGCGAAGCTCCCTTTATTGTGTTTTGTTTGGTAATGCTATTGTAGAACTTTTGAGAGAACCTATTTATTGAGGAAACTCTATCAAAACTTCTACAAAATGTTTAATATTTTCATAGATGTAAAAGCTTAACTAAAGTCTATTGAATTATAATTGTATTTTTTAATTCAATTGTAAGTATGAATGTGTAGGCTTACGAAAAAATGGGAAATTTCCTTACTTTCCATACTAGTGTCACCTATATTTTGGGATGTGACAACTATCTCTCCTCTACCTCCTTTTTTTTTTTCAAATTAGAACCTTCACCTAAGAATATTAAACATAAAGGGAGTAAGATGTGGATCCCAAAAACCAAGAGAGATTTCTAATATAAGTATTTACAATAATAATATGACAAGTATAACAATTATATGATATAAATGTAAAATTTGCATGTGTTATGCATGAATTTCCAATGTTACAACAGCAACCATGGCTAGCCTGCATCTTGAGGGACCCGATATACAATTTCCTTCTACCAACTGGTAAAAGCCATAGTCCAAAGCATTACTAAGCTTACCTTCCACCATACATAACTTGACCAAAGGCTATCTCTATGTGATGTGGATGCAATAGATGACTTGCCCTAAAGAACCCAAAAAGTACAAAAGGCTTTGAATTGAACTTCAATCTCAATAGATAGGGAAAATGATCAAGCTAGGATCAAAGAAGAACAATACCTTTAAGAATCCTAACTATAGACACCACCAAGATTGATTACTCATTGGATAAATTAAGTATTGTATTCTCAATAAAAACACAAGTCTCACATTTGCAAAGAAAACTCAATTTTTATTTAAACTTTGAATTAAAACGAAATACATAAGAGATATTCATAGACTTTATTAGACTCATTAAAAAAGAAACTGTTTAATCCCTAAAATAAGACCCTTTCAATGCACCCTAAGTTGCTGACCATGATAAGATATTCTAGAACACACTAGATTGAAAGGAAAAAAGAATGAAGGACATTACTTTTATTGAGCACAAGGGAAAGTGACGTTTTCAATCTTATTATATCTAGAAAACTTTCTTAAATTATGTTAGAACCTACTAGACTGGCTCCTACTTACAAGTTGAGAAAGATCCTTCTAAATTAAATATAACTTACAGGCTAAGATAAAATGCTTTATATGATATCTCATAAATTAGGGAACAATCATTTAGAGAATATCTATATAGATATAATGCTGCTCTACTTGAGAATTCTAGAGAACTTACCTGCACTATAAAATAAAAATGCATAACTTATACCACATACTTAAAACTTACCTAAATTATGATCAACTTGAAGGTCAAGTAGTCATAATGAATCAAAAACAGTAAAACACTAATTTTGGGCCATTGGAAATATAATTATGAACCTAACCAATAAAATTGAAGGACTCAAATAAATGGGCTTATTATAACTAATCAAAGTCTACCCATAAAATAAAACAAATTAAAACATAGAAAGATAATCAAGTCTAAAAGATATAAAAACATAATATAATCATGGGATATGGAGCACTTAAGTGAATTTTTCAATTGTGATGCCATGATGGACTATGCTCTGTTCCACATGGGCTTGAAATAGAATCACCATATTTGATCACACCATCTTGGAGCTTGAATTGATGAATGTTAGCTTGGACTCAACTTCAAGGATGCCCATACTCCCATATATAGATGCTTTTTCTCATTTAACTCCATGGTGAATCTGTACAATGCTTGCTTCATGGCTTTAATTTTAAACTTTTATTATATGACTTCTAATGTCTTGTAAAGTATCTTTAGGCAATTACTCCTCCATGCTTGAATCCTTTAGGAATCTCCATGTTCTATATTATTATGGTGGTCGGACCATAGTTTCCCTTTTCATGTACAACCATAAATCAATTGCAATTTAGAAAAGACATATCCCTAATCCACTATCACCTAAGCCTTTCAACAAGGGATGACTATTTAATGACAATGATATCATAATTCTAATCACATGTTGCACAAGATCTCACGTGTAAATTTAGTAGATGGGCATACCATGTGATATTCAACATTATCATCACTCTACATGATGTTATCTAATGACCCCAATATTTTATGAGTGATGATGTCATAATACCATGATCAATGATATCAAAATGTAATGATCATTAGGGCCAATAATCGAAATCATCATGCCATATACATACATGAGGATGCACAATAAGGAGATATCATTATATGTCATCATCATCATTATCATCTATAATGTTATTCACATGGTCAACATTGCTTAATGAGTTGTAATCATCAATATCATCATGTCATAGACATAGGAATGTGCTTTAGTTATAGACTAGCATATGTCAATACCAATAGACTATAATCCTCATTATCACATATTATAAACATGGGAAATGCATAATGATTAACTATCAATATATATCATTATTATCAATATGTCATGAACATCAATATCTATAATCATAATTATCAATATCAATAGTATTATACATATGGGAAGTCACAATAGTAAAAGGCTAATATGGGTCATCATTATTATTGTTATCATATATAAGTATTTGTATGTTGTGACTAGGGATCATATGTTATAAAATTCTTCACACATAATATAAAGAACATAAATATTTCTCGATTACCTTAATATGAATAACATAAAAGTGACAAGTTCAAGTGGTTCAAGCTACACACAATCATGGGGGGATGATTAATAAGTAACCAAACAAATTTAAAAGAACTCTCAACAAGTTCTAAACATGCTATACATGCCTAATAACCATAAATAACCCATTAGATCTCATAGGTCATAATAAGTTTAATTTCACAACTTCATGAATATCAAACTTACCAATTTAAATTTGAGATTACCAAGAATTCAAAATGTAATCCTTCAAGTCCAAAGAACAAGGGTGCTCTCCTACATTTTCCAAAGCAATTTGGATTATCATTGACAACATTAATTTTATATTAAACTTCCAATTATACCTCATCCAACATTTATATTCCTGCCAATGCACAACAATAACAACCATACCCATTCCAAGCTAAAACTTCAATTATGTATAAATATGAATTAAACTTTCAAGTTAAATATGATAGCTCAAATCAAGTCTAAATTCAACCAAACTTTGTACACATGCTCTTGGGCATATAAAGATACCTCACAAGCAAAATCATCAACTAATTTAATCAAAATCTCAATCTTCACTTTATACCTTAGGGTTCATGCATATGTTGAATTTTCCTCTTCAAAGCATCATAAATCAATAATATAAACCAATACATTGTAAGATTTAGTATAATATAAGTTTTGATGATGATAAATATAGAGTAATAAGGAACAAATGCATTATATGTATTTGACATATATAATATTCCTCAAAGAAGTAAAATACATATTAGCATATATTTAATTATGGTTATAATACATATAGCATGCTATGTGTAAATATATCCACTGTACTTTTACAATGAATAATATAAGTTGGATATATATAAACTGAACTAACTACTTGGCTTGTAAGTGTAATATATTAAATATAGGTTGGTCCAAGTAAGAAGAGTGAGTATTGGAATATAGAAATGAAAATCAATAGCATGCCTCACTCAAGAAAGAAGAAACGAAAGGATACTCTAAAAATAAAAGATCAGAAGGGAGCATACCAAGAAGGAAATGACCAAGTGGAAGTAGAACTCAACATTTGAAGACCTAGTCACTAGGTATATTTTATTTTCACTTAGGTTTTGAGGTGGGATGAATCTTTGAAAATTACTTAATCTTGTTACCATATGTTTTAAATGAGTTAGATTAAGTAAGTCTGATGTTAGTATAAGTTAGATTTGAAAAACTCTGATGACAGACGAATTTTGAGAAGTTAAACTTCATATACTTTATGAAAATACGAACTTTGCTGACTAAAATTTGAAATTCCAGAGATATTACCTCTAAAAGATGAATTTCAAGTGTTGAAATTTAAATATCGAGTCAAGCATAGTTAGTGAAATCTGGTTTCAAGAATCTAGAGTTTGACCTTTGATTAGTATTTTTAATATATCTCTCAAAATACATATGGTTTTGATGTAAAACTTATTTCATATGAAACTAGACTTAATAAGCTTTTCAAAGAAGGTTATTTCACTCAAAATAAAGATCATATAAAAAAGCTATGGTTATTTAAAGTTGAATAGTGAGATATGAATTTTTAGTTTTAACCTCTTATCATTTTTTTGATCATATATCATAGAATAAGTTTTATTTTGAAGTGAAATTTATTTCATTTGAAAGTAGACATTTAGAGCTTTCCATCCATAGGTCATTTGCTTAATTTGGAGTTAAAATGAGAGAGTTATGGCTTCTGCAATATTGTCTACAATGCAAAATTTGAAGTTACGTAGGATCCATTGCCATAGACGAATTTCGGGCCTCCGAAATTCGAATTTCGAAGGGAACCTTTGTGCAAAGTTGAGCTTGCCACTGACAGACAAATTTTGGCTTCCAAAATTCAAACTTCAGGTCCAACAGATGAATTTTGGCTTTCAAAATTTGAATTTCAAAACACCAGAATGTGAAAATACTTCCAGAAAAGCTAACAGACGAATTTTGGCTTCCAAAATTTGAACTTCAAGTGTAACAGACGAATTTTAGCTTTGAAAATTCAAATTTTGAATATCCAAAAATACAGAAATACTTCTGGAACATCCAACAGATGAACTTTGACATCCAAAATTTGAATTTTGAAAGAAATAACTTGTGTCATATTGAGTTGCTCACTGTCAGACGAATTTTGGGAACCAAAATTCAAACTTCGAAGACACTATAGCAATATGGAACAACTGTTCACACTTACCAGAAGTACTTTAAACTTGAAAATTTGAATGTTCCAACATAGAAACATTTGTCAAGATGAAAATTCGAATTTCAGCTTTGAACAGACGAACTTCGAAGTTCAACGCTAAAAACTTTAACTTACGGTCTCTTCGAAATTCATCTGTTAACATCCAAAATTCGAATTTTAGTATATCAGAAACATTAAATGTGGTTGGTAAATGGCTAGTTTTGTAGAGTAAATCATTGGGTAACGTCTCTAATGGCTAGATCTTATATCTAACGTCTAATTACACCACAAAACTATAAATAGAACATCATTTGAACTTATGGGTAACAATCTTAAGAGAGCTTATGCGAAAATGCTACTACAACTTATAAAATCTTTCTATCTTAGTATTGTTTGAAAAACCCACCTCAATAGAGTGAACTTTCAATGTATTATCTACTCTTCAAGAGAGTTTTCATTCTGTAAACATTTCTTTATACATATTCTGGGTAGAATCTTAGTATGGGGAAACACTAAGGGATTTACACATCTTGCAAGGGTGTGATGAGAGTGGCTTCACAAGTGCCTACTGAAACTTGTGAGAATATACTGAGGCTTCACAGGTGCCTGGATCAAGCCTGTGGGATATTGATAGAGTACGATTAAGGCATGAAGCATTTGGAGTCCTTGGACATGGCAATGAGCTTGGAAAGAGCATGAAACCCAACTATTTGAATCAAGCTGCAGCCCAAAAAAAAAAAAGAGCTAGAAAGTCTGGAAAATGCTTCCAATCATATTGGCTAATGGTCAAAGCCCAAAAGAAGCCTATTTGGGAGATATAACTTGAAGACAACATGTGCTTTTCATGTGATCACTAAAAGTGACATTTTTAATAAGTTTTATTAGGATTATTTAGTCAATTTGTTTCCTTTTGAATAAAAGGCATATAATGATCTGATTTGATCTCCCTTTATTTAGGAATAGGATTTCAGCATATTCTCTTCCTTTTTGCATTAAAGAGGAGCCAACTTTTCAAAGTCAAAATTAAAATTAAATGCTCCTTTTTGCTTAGGGTTTCCTTTTTATATTAATTAGCATTAATAAGGTTAGTTTTGTGGGGTGAACTAGAGTTAGTTTGTGGGTTAATACTTGCCTATAAATAGGCACCTCTTGTACTCTTGCAAACCACAACATGAATGAATGAATTTCTTTTCAGCAACTTTGTTATTGTTCAGTGAGTTCTTTCTTGCTTATCCTTGAGTGCTAGAAAGAATGAGGACTTATCAAGGAGTGGTGATCCTTGTGCCATCCCAGAGTTAGGATTCAAGAGATGGGTTCTCTTGGAGTCTATTTCCTTCGACCAACATTGTCTCAGTTTTCTTATTTTCATCATCTCTACTTTTCCGTTTTTGTTCATTGTTGCTCTTCATTGTTCTTGTATTCAATTCATCTTTCCTTGAGTTGTACGATCTTTATATCAAAGAAGGCTCTTAGGACAGGTTCCTAACGTGTCTTCCATCAGATATAGTAGAAAATCTCAAGTGGTGAATTGAGGACTGGCAGTAGGCCAAGTGGTTGGGCTAAACTAGTATAAATCATTGTGTATTGTTTTTCATCTTCTCTACTCAGCTACTGCACACAACCATCTCTGTTTATCCCTGTTTTACTGCACTCTTAGTGAAATTGGGTTGTAATCCAAAAGAGCGAAAATCTTGCATCACCCAATTCACCCCCCTCTTGGGTGACCAGTCAACCTAACATACATAACTTTTGAAAGCTTCCTAACATGTTTTCCAAGCAAGTTCCTCAAGAAAAAATGAAGTTCCAACTCAACTATTGCACCACACCACCTCAAAATCGAAACCTATGCAAACCAATGAAAATGGACGAGCAAAGAAAGAGATTTTCACTTACCTAGAAGATTTCAAGCTTAAAAATTGGTGGATAACAAGTCCAAGATATTTAGAGAAGCTCCCTTATAGTTGCCGCAACTCAAACTTTTGAAATCATGACCTTATATTATACTATTGTAGATCGTCCAAAAATATAATATTGTTGTGACTTTCATTATAATGAACCTCCTATTAATGAAAGTCACATGTTCTACATGTGATCCAACTGTAAGACCCCATAACTTAGAACTACAAACCTAAAAAAAATAGCAAATAAAGATTCTATAAAAAGATTGAGATATTTATTTTTAATACAAAAAGGTTCTACTTCAAAATAATGTCATGTGATCCCTTTGACTCATTAATTTCAAAAGTTGATTAGTTTTTAATGAAGAAAAATGTTATAGCATGATTTTAGCAATCAACGCTTGATTAAACTACTTTAAAACAACCACAATTCTAAGAAAATTTAATACATGAGAGATTCTTGGAATTTACTAATCCCCACATACACCTCATTGAATTGAAATTAAGCATCTTGAATTCTCAAATTTCTATTATAAATTAATCCCACAACTACTTGAATTTTGCCAAAACCATCCAAATTAATTTCTTTAATCTATATTAGCATTTGATTATCCTTTAAATGAGCTTTTAATTACAGGAGATGTTATAAGCACCTTATTTATGCACTGATTAGTTAAAACACACCAATTCACATGAATGTCATATGTCATGTCTACCTACATGTAGCTATTTAGGAATATATTTGCATGAGTTGGTGTATTTTAAGTGACTAGTATATAGATGAGGTAGTAGAGTACTTAATACTTCTTCTCCATAAGCAACGCAATTTAAGATATTTTACCATATGGCTTTCGTATTATTAGATAACTATAATTTTGAGAGTTCCTTCAAAAAATAGATGAGGTCACTTTTGTTTTTATAATCCACAAATATGATAACTTTGGCCCTTAGAAATAAAGCTCATTTTTATAATCATTCATTATAAATGTTAGTTCGTTTAAATACTTCAATTTAATTTTCTCTTTATTTTTTTTTTCATTCTCTCTCTCTTTCTCTCTTATGTATTTCCATTCCTCATGTTCTCTATCTCATTTTCATTTCCTAGTACAATTTTTTCTCTTTGAAAAATTTAGACTAGTTCAATGCATTAAACCTCCAATTTCATTAGTTTTATTGGTGACCATATTTTCTTATGGGCTAGTTCACTCCATTTTCTAGATCAGGCTAGGCACCAGTAAGGCTATGTTTGGTATGAGGGATAAGAGGGGAGGGATTTTAATGGAGGGGAGGAGAGAGGAGGATGTTAGATAAGCTGACTTCCCAAGGGGAAGGTGAATTGGGAAGATTAAAATTTTTTCTACAAAACGGCAAGAAAGTAAAGAAAGCAAAGGGTGATAGCAAAACATAGTATAAATGAATAAACAGCAAATATAGTAGTAGGGAAGAGAAAACTTAGATATTTATCCTGGTTTGGTCTCTCAACTTGACCTACATCTAGTCCTCAAGTCACCACTTGAGATTTTCCACTATTCTGCAAGAATTCAGTGGGCTTCTTGCAAATACCACAGTACAGCGTTGATCCTCTGTTTTTAGAGCTCATACTTTTACTCTTTGCACTCTCACTAAGTGTTTCCTCAATCCCTTGTGATATCCCCTCACAAGAAAGTCTTTCTTCCAGATGAAGATAAGATTGTTTACAATGAATAAACTCTCTTAATCAGAATGTATATGAAAGTTAAAGTACAAATATTGAAGTATGTGAGAGTAAGAGACTTTGAATAGATGATTTGGCAGAGTTTCAATATATACAAAGTAATTTTGTTACTCACATCTTCAAATGAAGTTCTATTTATAGATTTTTGCCTCAACTATACATTAGAGACAAGATCTAGTCGTTAGAGACATTACCCAACGGTTACACTGAGAAACTATCCATTCACCAACCGCATTTAATACTTCTGACACTCAAAGTTTGAATTTCAGTTGGTCAACAGACGAATTTCGCAGAAATCGAAAGCTATAGCCTTTAACGTTGAACTCTTGAAGTTCGCCTGTCATGAAGCAAAATTCGAATTTTCATCTTTAGAAAATGATTCTATGTTGGAACATACGAATTTTCATATTTAAAGTTGTTCTGTTAAGTGTGAACAGTAATTTCAATTTGCTACAGTGCCTTCAAAATTTGAATTTTAGATCTCCAAATTCGTCTGTCAGAAGCTGGTTCAATGAGGCACAATAGTTCATCAATTCGAAATTCGAATTTTCAAAGGGCAAAGTTCGTCTGTCAGATAGATCTCTTTTCAGACTTACTTTAAAGTTCGAATTTCTGAATATTGTCATTCGTATGTCAACATATCAACATAACAGACTCACAAGCTTTGTTTCTGAAGTTCAAATTTTCAAGTTCAAAGTTCGTCTGTCAGTGAGCAATTTTAAGGCTCTTTCTAAACTTGATTTCAGATGAACTTTGACATATTCTTAGACGAATTTTTCAGTTTTCATGAGCTGCATTTTGTCTGAAATTCGAATTTTCAACATCCAAAGTTTGTCTGTCAGAGAAAACTCTTTTCAAACACGTATCAAAATTCGAATTTCTCAAGTCAAAATTCGTTTGTTAGAGAAGTCTCTTTTTAGACTTGTTCATTTTCAATATGAAATTCGAATTTCCAAACCCAAAGTTTGAATTTTCAAAACAGCAGATTAGTATAAATCTTTCAAACTTCGTCTGTTGGTGGGTGTTTTTCAAATATTCTATGAATTAACATAGAATCAAGGTTTTAAAACATTTTTTCACCAAATCAAAGTCTTTTACTCAAATTAAAACATTACTAAGCATTCTACATCTATTCTTGTACTGATTTTTCTAGAATTCCTTCACTTGAAACCTTTTGTGCACATTTGATATCTTTATCCCAAGCTTTTTGAAGGTTGGTTTGGAATCATCAAAACACTTGATTCAACAGAGAAGAGATGAGATATGGAGGGAAGGGGAGGGAAAGGAAGGGAAGGGGTTGAGGTGAACGGAGGAATTTTAATAATTTGTTATTTGGTTCAAGAAGGGATGAGATGGGAGGGGAGGGAAGTTAATAATAATTTTTATATTAGGACCTTCAAGTAAATATTTTCATGTTTTTAGGATTTTTTAATAATTTTTTCTACTTTTAAAAATATTTTTTATTAAAAAAAGATCAAATTTAAAAAAAAAAGCTAAAATTAAAAAAAGGGTCAAAATAAAAAAAAAAGTGTCCCCTTCGCCCCCTAATTTTAGAGGTTACACTTTGAGGGGCAGGGCCCTCCCGTCCCCCTCTCTTAAATTGTTTATCCAAATAGGGATCTCCCCCTATTTGTAATGGGTAGATTTTATGGAGGGGAGGAGAGTTCTCCCTCTCAAATCCCCTTACCAAAATGGGAGATAAGTGTTTTTTCTATTCACTTGACCTGATTTTTGGAATAATATACAAAAATTAATAGTGAAAAAATAGTAATTTATTTATGTATTTTAGACGTAAAATTTAAAATTTTCATCTAAAATGATTTCTTATAAAAATCAAATAGGAGTATTAAATAATTTTGTAAATAATAATTATGTTTAAAAAATAACATAAATTTAAAATTAATTTGAATTAAATAATTTTGTAAATAATTATTATAACAATGTTTTGGATAAAGTTTAAATTGAACCTAAATGAGACTAATAACTAGATCCATCCAAAAATCAAATCATATCTTTTATCAAAAAAAAAATCAAATCACATCAATCACAGAAAAAAATTGGATAATTCTAATATAAACATCTCGCGTTCAGCCCCTCTCCCCTTCCGTGTCCACAGCGCCTCCACTTCCCCTGAAAGCGTTGTCGTTTGGTTTATGTAGGTGCATCAGGACCGTTTGTGTGATGGAATGATCGTAGCCCTCCGTTTATTTTATTCTCTGCCCTCCATCATTCTTTCTTGCCTTTTGGTCTGCCAACTCGAACTCTTCCTCACGAGCGACTTCTCCCTCCTCATTTTGACTGCTCTCCATTTACCGTCATCCTCCGGCGAAGCTATGCGAGGAAGAGTTTAGGTGGAATTGGTGAGTGGTGATTGGTAAGAGTGATTGCAAAGCATTCTGATTTAGAGAAGTAGATTTGATCATTCTGTTTTGCAGAGAAGAGTTATGGTGGTGTGGAAGATAGCAACGTCCCCTTTTCTGGGGATTACCGTTTTCGTTGCTCTTATTGCTTTTTTAAGTTTTTACTTCAAATTCGACTCTGGACAGGTTAGTATGAACAATTCCTGCCTCTTTGATAATTCGCGTTTATCATGAGAAAGTGTAGGCAAAGAAAATTAAAGTCTCGAGGTTTGTTTCTTTTTTTGTTCGTTCCTCTGATGCTGATTTTTCTGTGGGAGGAGATGAACTTTATATTCATTTTCCTGACAATTTCTGACCGATTTAAGTACGACACTTTTCTATTGATTGCATATGGTAGAATATGGTAGATTGAGTCAACAATTCTGACTCTGTGCACTTAATTTCTAGAGATTGTTCACTCCTGAAGAACTTGCTTTGTACAATGGAACCGATGAAAATTTGCCAATCCTTCTAGGAATTATCGGGTATTCTTCTCTTTCCCTCTCCGCATTGTTTGTTGGATATTAGTGACCAGTACATTTTGCATTGTCGTATGCACGCTCAGTAATAGAATGAGAGTGTGCAGGAGAAGATGAAATATAATAAATAGTGTTTCAAAGCCTTGCATCTATGCAATAATGATAAAAATTGGAAATGTTATTGGTTGGCTAAAAAGGAGACTAAGAAAGCAGTGAGCGATGTTAGATCTAAAGCTTTTAAGAAATTTTATCAAGACTTAGAAATGAAGAATGTTGAACGTAAGATTTATAAAATTGCCAAGAGAAGGGAAAAAAAGTCAAGAGATTTGGACTAAGTAAGATGTATTAAGGATGAAGTAGGAAAAATTTTAGTTGTAGATGATGATATCAAAGAAAGATGGGAGAGCTACTTTTATAAGCTTTTCAATAATGGATTGGATATGACTATTGATACTGAAGGATTAATAACCCATGAAGATGATCTCAATTTGAAGCTATCGCAGGATTCGGGTTGGAGAGGTAAAAGAAGCTCTTAAGAGAATAGATAATGGTAAAACCATTGATCTCGATGGTATTCCTATCGAAGTTTGGAAGAGCTTAGGAGAGAATGGGGTTTGGTGGCTCACTAAGTTATTTAACGAGATTTTAAAGTTCAAGAAAATGCCAGAGGAATGGAGAAATAGCACTCTAGTGTCCATATACCAGAAGAAGGGGGATATTCAGAATTTTGCTAATTATCGGGGGATAAAACTTATGAGTCACGCCATAAAATTTTGGGAAAGAGTGATTGAGTATAGACTCAGAAAAGAGTCTCGTATTTCACAAAACCAATTTGGATTTATGCCAGGACAGTCTACAACATACGCTATTTATTTATTAAGGGGTTTGATTGAAAGATACCGGAGTAAAGAGAGAGATTTGCATATGGTTTTCATTGATTTGGAAAAAGCCTATGATAGAGTACCAAGAGATATATTGTGGAAAGCAATGGAGAAGAAAGGTGTCTGTGTGACTTATATTTAAGCCATAAAGGATATGTATGAGGGGGCAACAACAAGTGTAAGAATCCCTGGAGGTGTGACAAAGGACTTCCTTATAACAATAGGCTTACATCAAGGATCTTCCTTGAGTCCATACCTATTTGATTTGGTTTTGGATGTTCTTACAAAACATATACAGGAAGAAATTTCGAAGTGTATGTTCTTCGCGGATGATATAATTTTAATTGAGGATTCAAGAGAAGATGTCAACTCTAAACTTAAATTATGGAGACATACTTTGGAATCAAAAAGTTTCCTTCTGAGTAGAAGCAAGACAGAATATATTCATTGCAAATTTAATAAGAGGCTAATTAGAAATGATTCAGAGGTAAAAATTGGAGACCAAATCATTCCTGAAGTGTCAAAGTTTAGATATTTGGGGTCGATTTTACAGAATGATGGTGAAATTGATGGAGATGTTATGCATAGGATTCAAGCTGGGTGGTTAAAGTGGAGAAAAGCAACAAGAGTTATTTGTAACTGCAAGGTACTTACTAAGCTTAATGGAAAATTTTATAGAACAGTTATAAGGCCAGCAATGCTATATGGTAGTGAATGTGGGGCTTTGAAAGGACAACAGGAGTATAAGATGGGAGTAGCAAAGATGAGAGAATGTTGAGATGGATGTGTGGTCATACAAAATTGGATAAGATACAAAATGACTATATACGAAGGAAAGTTGGGGTAGTACCTATCGAGGAGAAAATGGTGGAAAATCATTTAAGGTGGTTTGGGCATGTACAAAGAAGAAGGCAAGAGGAGCCAGTGAAGAGAGTTGATCAAATGACCTGGAGTTCGATCAAAAGGTGTAGAGGAAGACTAAAAATGATACTAAGAGAAGTTATAAGGAATAACCTTTTGAGAAATGATTTATCTTAGAAGATGACGTTTGATAGAGCCCATTGGCGTCGTATGATCCATGTAGCCGACCCCACATGGTGGGATAAGGCCAATGTTGTTGATGTTGTTGTTGTTGTATGCACGCTCAGTAATAGTTGGTAATGAGTGGTTTATTGCAAAATTGGGATTCTTGCCCTGGCTTAATGGTGTGTATTGTTGAGAGTTAACTATCGTTTGCTTTTGTTGTTGTGTGTTTGTTGACTTTGATGTGTGTCTTGATTTTTGATAGATCTGTGTTTGATGTAACAAAAGGAAAATCTCATTATGGTTCAGGAGGTGGATATAATCATTTTGCTGGAAGGTATGCTCTTCATCGTTCCCTAAAAGCTCAAAGAACATGTTCTTGTTGGTTTCTGACTGTGATTATTGTTTCCTTGTTTGATACTCTCAAGCATGGGCTCATTATTACAATTTATAGATGAATTATTCTATTCATGTGATAGGTTATTGCTACAGTTCTAGTATAATCATGCTGATGCTATTGTAGTTTAATTATAGGTAATATAACTGCAGAGAAAAAAAATATATAGTTAAAAGGAAAATAGAAACTTTTCATTCAGTGAAAATCTTTCAATATTCCCATGATCTTTTTTGTTCTACTCAACCTAACGGACTTGCTAGCGCAGCAGTGTTTAAATCATACAGGTTACACTGGAAACACCATATTTGCAACTCACTATAGACACCTCACTGCTAATGGTTAATTTTCTGTCAATGCTGTAATAAACCTTCCACTCTGAGATTCCCATTGACCATAAGGGCTAAGCACAATAAAATCCCCTTGGAACTCGGAGTACTTTCTCTTAAACTCGTACCACAACTCCCATGTAGCTTCTTCCTTAGCTAAATCCTTACATTTTTTTCGTTTCGCTTGTCACAGCCTTGTTCCTTCTTTTAACAACCCTTCTTCGTAGAATTTTCTCTAGTACCATACTAGTAAAAATCATTTCAGGTTGTGGATGGCTTGGAGTCCTTTAAGCATAGACATCTCTTGAGCAAGGAGGCATGGAAAGTAGGTTGAATAGCGTAGAGGTAGCTTAAATGTGTTGTTGACCTGCAGTGTATAACAGACCTTACCCAGTTTCCATTTGAGTAAAATTCAACCTTGTTTTTCATTTCTTTTTGAGAATGTTCTCTTACTAGGAGTCTAGTCTTTTTCATGTATCTAAGAATCTTATAATCAGATTCTAGATGTTTCTCATTAGGCTTTTAACTGGAATCCCATGTTTTATCCCCCATATTTTCTCATGTAGCATTTTCCTCTAAATTAGAAATATGGATAATATTTAATTGTAATTATGTGTGTTAGAGAATAATCTACAATTATTCCTCTCTACAATGTGAAATATATTATATTAGGATGTGCCTCCCACATATGAATAGGTTTGAGATTGGGTGGCAAGACATACCTTTTATCAATTTCACCCCAGTAGTTCTGGATCTGCAATTAATAACCTGACAGATTATCGATTTGGTGAGGCAAATGATACAGGGATAATTTTATACTTTTGTCTCACAATATTTTTGAAATGTGTAGATAATCGTGGATACTGTACTTTGACATTGGACAGAATAGTTTAGTAAAGCATGTCTTTTGATTCTCTCTCTTATACATAAAGATATTGTCTCTATAAATAAAAATGATAAATAGGGAAAAGCATGTGTGTAACTTGCTTAAAACATTTTATTCTCTTTTGTAAAATTACTGCAATTTACCTTGCTTATAGTCCTTGTGATAATACTGACAGTTTTTGCCTTAAAATTCTTAATAAATTCAGGGATGCTTCTCGTGCATTTGTCTCTGGAAACTTCACAGGTAAAAGAATTATATAGTTTATTGTCCCAAAAAATAAAAGTAGAACTACATAGGCTGTTTTGATTTATTCTTTCTAATGATTGAATAATCCAACTTGAGGTTCCGTTGTGGTGGTTGCATATGGCAAATTCCATTGCAGCTCCAAGAAACCATTTTTTGTTAGAACATTGTAGATTGTCTTAGTTCTTCTCCCCTTGCTTCTGCAGGAGAGGGACTCACGGATTCATTGCGTGGTTTATCTAGCACTGAGGTAGCCACTGATGTTTAAAGGTTTCCAAATTCATATATGTTGTTGTTGGATGAGTAGGTTTAATTATAATATCTGTTAGCTTGGACATGGTTTCACATGAATCTCATTGTTGGTTATTTTAACACTTGTGGCTGCCTTTATTTTGAATGCTTGACACTTTTCTTTGGTTCAAGAGGAAGACACCCATGCAAACAATGAATGTAGGAGCTTTGGAAAAATAAAAGATATAAACCAAATTTGCATGATAATAGAATGGTTTGTGTTAGTGTGACTGCTAAATTTAAATATATGCATCCACCGATAGTGGTTTGAGCTTGTACTTGGCGTAAATTTTATAATGATAATAAGGCTGTTGTTCTTAAAGTTTGGAAATCTTGTTGAGGCCTCATGTATGGCTAGGGATGTAATTTCGCTAAATCCAGGAGGTTGTGAATCAATGGCATTGTGGCTAGTGATGATGCCCCATCATTAATTAACTTTTATTATGATTTCTGTTGGTGGTTTCTTGTTCTTTCCACTGTTATGATGCTGTGAGTTCTTCCGCTAGATATAATTGTTTCCCAGCAAGTTCCAATTTATAATTGTTTTCCTTTCCCCTGCGCAAAAATTGATATATGTATTATCTATTATACTCTTGAGAAAATTTTAAGTAGGTACCATGGAAGAAACATATTTCGAGAGTGGTACCTGAAGTTGGAAATCTATGTGAATCAGTCAAAAATTTGTGTGCATCAATTGTTCATGGGTAGCATTTTGGAAATATGTTTCCTCAGCGGTACCTATTTGGAATTTTCCCTATACTCTTTCTATCATTACTTAATAATTACTATCTCTTTCTATTACTTCTTTTTTTTTTTATTGATGGGCAAAAGAAACACCTTTTTATCTACAAATTCACTTTTTTTTTTTTTGTTTATTCTATTTCATTTTGCATACCAACCAACCCCGTAACGTAGGAGGCTTTATAGCCAATCCATTCTCATTTTGACCATTAACAGAAGCAGATTTAGAGGAGAACACGAGGGCCTATGCTTCTATCAAATTCTGATTCATTGACATTGTGTTCTTAGCCGAAGTCCCCAGTTGACTTCTCTATTTCACATAGTTTTTATCAGATCATTTGTGTCTATAATCTCATGTTGAATGAACAAAGAGAAAAGCTGCCAATGGAGGTGTTATGCTAGAGATGAGCCAGTATCCAAGTTAAAATCTGTAGAATCAGTATCAATAGCTAATATCTGCAAATGGAGAACACTAAAGTGATGATTCTATCTGAAGAAACAATTTGATGATGTTACCCACAAGCTCCACTTGTTACTGTATGCAACATGGTAATGGGACTAGAACTCTGGCTATAAGCACTGCCTTATATAACATGATGTAGAGAATCCTGATCACTCCAATGCTTTTTTCCAGCATCTGCTTCAAGAGACGAAGCTAATTTATTATAAATTCCTCTCCAAGTACCTTTTTGCCAACTTGGGAGTCCCCTTGTGAAAGCCATGCTTTTTTGCAAATGGAGAGAGGGTTAATGGAGGAGATGAAGACAAAGGCAAATGTGTATTAAACAATGGGAAGGATATTTTAGTATTTTACCATACTCAAAGTTAGATTTAACAATTAATTTAGATGGTGAGGGGATTATTGCATTGGTGCTGATAGCTTAGGGTGTAAATTGCAACCTTTTGGGTTAGGGGGAACATTACAGTCAAAGGCAGAGATGAAAGTGGTAAGTGAAATAAATTGATATAACGTCCAACTCAGATGGTGGGTGGTTATTGTAATGGGGCTTATGGCTTAGGGTGGAAGGTGCAACTTTTTATAGGTTAGAGGAGGCTTGCACTTCAAGGCAAAGATGAGGGCGGTTATGTGCAATTTTTCCCTTTTATTATCATAAAGAATAAAGCAATTTCCCCTTTGTAAAGAATAAAGCAAAGAAAGAGAATGAATTGAAAAGTCGGGAGGCTTATGTTACATATATTAGAGAAAAGGTTGTATAGCTAGAGATAAAATCATGGTGGCACTTCTAAAGTTTCACTAAACAAAAAGGAATTCTATATTCTAACAATGATTATATCTAATATATCTCATTAGACCAAAACTCCTTTTGCTTGATGAATGGACATAGCATGTGCTCTCTAAATTGTCTGCTAGAGGTTAATTTTAATTAAGTGAATAGGGGATGATAAAGATGAAACTCCTAATTGGGGGTTCTAATACTTTGTGAATGACCATTTCAATTCAAGTCCTGGTTATTAGATGTGTGAAGAAAGAGCATGCCCAGTAATTCTGTTTAGCGCTCTTTTATACCACCATTTATGCCTTATTTCCTTTGGCACACCAAATAAGGCCTTAGTTTTGTCTTAGGGCTTTTGGTATCCAAAGTTTGACGTGCATTGGCATGCATCTAATCATTTGATAATTATTTGTATGATTTAGTTATATTGTGCATACAGGTGAAGAGCATTGTTGAATGGAGGGACTTCTACTTTAGAACCTATAAGTGAGTCATATTTTCTGCAATCTACTATTTTGTTTTAATTTGCTATTTAAATAGGTGAGATTACATCCAACATAGAGAGGATTGTATGGCCATTTCATGCTATGCTTGTCAAATGGTTAATTACTTTAGCTTTAAGATATAACATTCCATTAGGCATGTAGACTTCTGGATTTATAGTGTAATTTAATCTTGCATTGATTTTGAAAATTCTCACAATGGGGAAATTTTACTTGCTTTAACTTTGCTAGAGTTTTTGAGTCCATACCTGTTTGATCTAATTTTGTACAAGAAGAAATTCCAAAGTGTATGCTCTTTGCGGATGATATAGTTTTAATTGAGGACTCAAAAGAAGAGGTCAACTCTAAACTTGAATTATGGAGACATACATTGGAAACAAAAGGTTTCCGTCTGAGTAGAAATAAGACGGAATATATGCATTGCAAATTTAATAAGAGGCCAATTAGAAATGATTCAGAGATAAAAATTGGAGAGCAAATCATCCCTGAAGTGTCAAAGTTTAAATATTTGGGGTCGATTTTATAGAATAATGGTGAAATTGATGGGGATGTTATGCATAGGATACAAGCTGGGTGGTTAAAGTGGGGGAAAGCAACAGGAGTTATTTGTGACCGCAAGGTGCCTACTAAGTTTAAAGGAAAATTTTACAGAACAGCTATAAGGCCAGCAATGCTATATGGTAGAGAATGCTGGGCTTTGAAAGGACAACAAGAGCTTAAAATGGGAGTAGCAGAGATGAGAATGTTGAGATAGATGTGTGGTCATACAAAATTGGATAAGATACGAAATGACTGTATACGAAGGAAAGTTGGGGTAACACCTATCGAGGAGAAAATGGTGGAAAATCGGTTAAGGTGGTTTGGGCATGTACAAAGAAGAGGGCAAGAGGAGCTAGTGAAGAGAGTTGATCAAATGGCCTGGAGCCCGATCAAAAGACGTAGAGGAAGACCAAAAAGGACATTAAGGAAAGTTATAAGGAATGATCTTTTGAGAAATAATCTATCTGAGGAGATGGCATTTGATAGAGCCCATTGGTATCGTTTGATTCATGTAGCCGATCCCACATAGTGGGATAAGGCTGTTGTTGTTGTTGTTGTTGTAACTTTGCTAGAGTTTTTGTTTTTTGTTATTTATGTCTTTGATCATTAAGTCCAGCTTTATCTTAAAGATTCTAGATTGTATGACTTGTCTATCTTCTAGTCATAGTTGATTTTGTTAGTTCAGCTGGTTTCTCAAGAGGGGGGATGAATTGGGAAGATTGAAATTTTTCTGTAAAGACGAAACACAATAGTGATACTAAAAAAATAACTGAAAACAGAGTATAAAAGATAAAGAGCAAAGGGAAGAGAACTCAGTAATTTATCCTGATTCGGTCTATTCCACTTGACCTACGTCAAGTCCCTAAGCCACCCTTGAGATTTTTCTACTATCTCTTGCAAGATTCGAATGGGTTCTTGCAATACCAGCCCGACCTTCGGACTAAAACAAGTTTTCTCACTTTTCTCACTCAAGAGTAAGACTGTCTCCCTTAGTGTAATCTCACACTAAATACACTCTACAAGTGTTTAGATGTTTTACAGAATGAAAACTCTCTCAAAAGAGTAGATATGAAAGTTGAAATACAATAAATGAGTAAAACAGAGGGTAATTGAACTTTGAATAAATTAATAAATGAATCAACAGAGTTTTGGCATGAATATTGTTTTTTCCTCTCTTTTTAATAACTTAAATAAGGTCCTATTTATAGTCTTGGGGCAGAATTATCCGTTGGAAATAAAGATCAGCCGTTACTCTCAATAAAACAGCCGTTCACCTACCGAATTAAATGCATCTGACAAAGGTTATGTAGATAACCTCCTCAAGTTATGCGAATAACGGGTAACTATTTGCTTTTGTTTTCAACGTGGAGCTTTTCGTTATGCGGATAATCTAACTAGGTTATGCGGATAACTTACTACCCAGAATGACTAAGTTTTAACTCAGAATTATTTTTCTGAAAACCCACTTTGTTATTAGGATAACGTTAAGTTTTTCTCAAACTGAATTTTCGTGAAGTTTAGGTTATCGGAATAACTTCCTAAGGTTATGCGGACAACCTATTTACACGAGAAAAGTTCAAGTATTTTGAAATATAGGTTATGCGAATAACCTATTTATCCGAGGATAGTTCAAGTATTTTGAAATATAAGTTATGCGAATAACCTCCCTTGGTTATGTGGATAACCTGTTTACTCGAGGATAGTTCAAGTATTTTGAAATATAGGTTATGCGGATAATCTCCTTTGGTTATGCGGATAACCTGTTTACCCAAGGAGTTCAAGTGCTCTGTGACACACGTTATGCGGATAACTTCCCTAAGTTATGTAAATAACGGGCTACGCAGTACCACTTTTCTTCATTGTTCACTATGTTATGTGAATAAAGTGCTTACCTTATCAGGATAACCTCCTGGACAGACTTGAGAACTTGATCCCAAGCTGTGTTATGCGGATAACCTCAATTCCTTTTCATAAAATTAAAGAATGAATTTTGGAAAGCTTTGAGATTGAGTCTTTATCCCCGTAACTTTAAATGGTTATGCGTATAAGGTAAGATATTGTCTTGAAAACAAGGTAAATACTTAGAAACATTTTTGAAATTGAGATCTTATCCCCATAAGCTAAAACATTTTCATGAAAACCAATTGAACATTTAGAACCAATTTGAAGCTGAAACTTTATCCTCATTAGATAGCACTTTTCTTGACAACCATTTTAAAATTATGAGCTAATAATTAATCATTTAATTAGTCATCTCATTTAATATTGAGTTAATTGAAATTTCAAGCTCAACTACCTTTTTTTACAGATAATTTCATTATGTTTGTGAAACGGTTCTTCAATCAATCGGAAACTCCAACTTTGTTCTTCATTTCACTTGTGTTCCTTTGATATTGGATCTTCTAAGCTCATTTGTTTTAGAATTATCAAAACATCTGAATTAACAGATTTTGCTTGTAAAACTCTATTAACTTACAGTCTTTATGGATTAGATGTGAAGGTGATAAAAAGATATGAATATCCAACCCATTTATAGATAGCTATTGCAACTTGATAATTTTGTATCTTATAAAAGATGATAGTAAAACAATTGTTTTTCCTTAGGGTGACACTTTTTTTCTCCCCCTATATACGACATCTGCAAGCCCTTTGTAATGCTTTACTCTCAACTGCTTTTGATTGTGATCAAACTCCCAAATTACAAATGGTATTAAAATGCTGAAAACCACAAGAAAACACAGAAATACTCTCTCTCTCACACACACTGCACACACACACACACACACACACACACCCCAATTCTCTAGTATTTGAGAGACTAGAGACTCTCCCACAAACCACTCAATTTCCTTGCTTGCCCTCATTTTGACCCCACCCGCAATATATATCCCATGTGCCTTGCTCTCTCTCTCTTCCCTTGTCACACCTCACGTGAGCCAACCTTGGCCTATATTGATGGGCCTATCAGATTGTTTTTTACATATGATGATCTTGTTGAGTTAATCATTGTATATCCATCAGCTATAAGTGGTTGGAACAATTTGTCTACACTTGAGATTGTTTCTGGTTTATTGATCCTATATTGAATTCTGAAGGATAAAAAATGTGTTACTCTCTCCCTTTAAGCACCAAGATCTGTATTAACTAGACTTAACAAAATATCATTTCTAATCACCAATTTGTCTACACCATATGGAAATAATAAAAGATATTACATTGAAGAATATAATGTATGTCTCTTAGATATTCACTGAAGTCCAAAATTTATATTGGACAATGATATCTCTATCACAATGAAATGATCCAATGTCATTGATGATTAAAGCAACAACCTTAATAGGACATGGTAGATTTTACCTTCTCGCATTAAAATCATGTTTAGGTTCTAGTCTTATTTTTTAAACGTCATATTCATTTGTAGCTATACTATTCTTTGTTTGAAAAGAAAGACATGGTAGAAGGGGTCAAATTGTTTAGGCTCAAAACTTTGCTTGACATCATGAGGATTGTGAAGTTACATAAGCTTAATTGTGGTTCTTCTAGCAAGAATGAAGGAAGCAAAGCAGTATTGGGAATTGAATTGAGGGAGGTCAATTTTATGGTAGTCTAAAAAGATTATCTGCTATAAGAGCCATGATTACAGGGTCTATGATTTTTGCTAAGTAGGAAAAGTACCAACGGCAATTGTATTGAGTGGAAAGGACTCAGTATCTCTTAAGTAAGATCTTAAATTCAAGTCTTGTGAATGGAAAAAAAAAAAAAGAAAAGAAAAACATGTTTAGAGAGTTTCCTCTCATTTGGGGCTTGACGGCTTGAATTCGGATTAGCCAGTAATACTGGACTTGATGCCCCTTTATGGTTTTCAATAAATATCCTAGTTTTTATAGTCATTCTTGCGGCAAGGGTTCCTCAAGGAGGGGAGTCTTGTTAGATATACTATGAAAGTAGATGAGAAATTGTTATAGTTGTTTGTAGTTATGATTTGTTATGTTGGTCAGTTAATTAGAATCTCAAATCTTTTAGACCTTGTAAGCTGAATTGAGAGAAGTTATGTGAGTTGATGATGAATTCTGATTTCTAATTCTCTTTCCCTTCACTCTTCTATCATTCTATTCTCTTTTCTCCTAGCAAATTCTCTCCTTTCACTTTTTCTTAGCTTCCTTTTCATTCCTTTTTTTCTTTTTTCTAAATTTTTTATAACTGACTGATTCTAGATAATGCCTCTAACAACTTCCACATGTTTCATAGCCCCTCCTTATTCTTTTCGAAACCCTTACAGCCTATTTTCCCTTTTTGCACTGACTTTCCTATTTGATGGAATCTATTACAAATAAAGGAAAGTAAGTAGGGCTGAAGTGTTTTTCTTCAGCTCCCAAATTTTGTTGATCATAATTTTCCATTTTAACTGTAAATTTCAATATGGCAGATGTTTTGGTTCTCAGAGGAAAAACTAAATTTACATTATGGGTGTGAATAGTGAAAGAAAGAGAGCGAATAGTTTGGAAAGCCTTCTTTTTCCTTCTGTTACTGCTTATATGATACCATATGAAATGAGAGGTAGATGGAGAAAACCCTTTGTGAGAACTGTAATAAGAGAAAAGGGCCACTGAAACACAGTACAGCGGGGAGAGTGATTGGAGTGATACACTACCAAAGATAAGGGCCGTCTGAATAAAGCACAGAGAGAAGAGTAGATGGATTGACATGCAACCAGAGATAAGGGCTACCAGAATAAAGCACAGTGGGAAAAGCAACTTGAGGGACATGCATCCTGTTGTCAGAACTAAGCATAGCTGGAAAATCTGTTGGAATGGTATGTAGCTGAAGAAAAGTTGTCAAAATAAAGCATCAAGAGAAAAATAGGAAAACGAAATGGCCTAAAAATTACTAAAAAAATTGTCAAAGTTCAATTGGAAAAGTGGCTTGAGCACACAATTTAAGGTGGCCAAAGGACTACCAAAAAAGGTGGCTGGAATACCATTGGAGAAGGTGGCCAGAGGACTACTGAAGGTGGCCGAAGGGCCACCATACAAGGTGACTGAAGGACATGAAGAGAGGGTGGTTCAAAGGATGACCGAAGGTGGCAGGAGGTCAACCACGGAAGTTGGCTTGAGGGTCACCATATAAGGTGGCTGGACATCCATTAGAAATTTGGGGCTTTGTTGGAGATCTAGCCAGATTCAGCCCTAAAAACTCGCTGGGCCCGTTTGGTATAGAGAATATGTATTGGTGGAAAGGATTGGAATGACGAAAAGGAAATCAAATTGGCTTCCTTTTGCTTTGGCCTATTTTTGGTAAACTAAATGGGCCCTCAAAGCTTACTCTTCTCTCCTCCCAAGCTTTAATACCACGTGAAGAATGAAATAAAGGGAGAGAAGGCTTTTCAAAGCATTCACTCTTTTTTGTTCATTATATCGGGAGTCACAGGAAACAAACGATTTGGGGTCAAGAGGCTTAGCTCAGAAAGAAGATATAAATCCAATTTTTAGTCCTTTCCTACTTTGATAGTAAAGTTTTTCACATGGTAGAATTCTTTTACAGTTGCCTAGTCCTGCCCTCTTGATGAAATTATTCAAAGGAGGAATGATAGTTAGAAACTAAAATTAAAATTAAAATTATAAATTAATTATAATTTCAGATCAAAACATTTTAAAATTTGGGCCTTACTACTTAGTTTTGGTCTCTAACTGCCATTTCCCTGTGTTCAAATTTGGGCCTTAATGTTATAATTTTTCTTTTTATTTTTCCATTTGGATTTCCATGATTTTTGGGAAGAATCACATGGGATGTTAATGGGTCATGATTGATGAGTATTTAGTTTCCAGAGAGCCGGTGGGTTATTGTGGGTTAATGGGCTATAGTCAAAATGAGTTTATTTCCTTATTTGCTTCATTTTTTTTAGTGTTAATTTTATATTCATGTTCTCGTTTGTTCCCTTTTCTGGTTGAGGATGATTGGCTGAACCTCTGTGGCCTAGTTCCTTTTTTAAAGTTAACAAATTTCTGGAATTCTCCATATTCAAATGACGGTTTTAAGTTATTGAAAAACTCTGCTCTATTTAAGTAAGTTGGACTACGCAATGGTCTTTAGAAATTAGTGCTTTTATCATATGAATATCTATACGCATATAATTTCTTTTTTAATATTGAAATTATACCATTTGATAAACAACTTAGCAAATAGTGGTCAGTTTTCTCCAGAATGCAGTTTTATTTACCTTTTAATATGGATTATGGAAGTTTGAAATTATGCATCTCATTGTTATGGATGGATTTTTTGTTGATAATTAATATAATTTTAGCTATTAAGTTAATTTACTTCTGAAAACTTGGTGATGAATTCAAATTAATTCTTTTAACCAATTTTATATGATTTATGGAGTAGCATATTTATGTGTTATAATAAAATTTTTATTTGATTTATTTCAGAACTATATATTTTCTTGTGCTTTACATTTCCAGTTAATCCTTCTTGTTCTTTACAACTTAATGCTTTTTTAATCAAGTTGTGTTCTGGAATTCTCTTAAGTGATGGAAAATGCTGACATTGATATGTTTTTGCTTTCTACTGACGATATCTTTGCATGAAGGAAATTAAATATATCATACACACTCCTCTCATCCATCTCAAAACGTGTTTTTTTTTTTCTTGGTATAGGTATGTTGGTAAGCTAGTTGGTCGATACTATGACAATCAAGGGAATCCAACTAAATATTTGAAAGGGGTTGAAGCAAAAGCCGCCAGAGGCGCACAACTTTTGGAAAAGCAGAAGATTGAAGAGTCTAAACAACCAAGTTGTAGTTCAAGATGGAGTCAAGATGAGGGTGGAGAGGTACATAACTACATGATGCTGCCTACCTTCATATCTCTCTGCTATGAACAGAAGAACTTAAATAATATCATACCTTTTTAATTAATTTTGATTGTTTTATTATAAACTGCTAACTGATTCCTGCTTTCTGCAGCTGTAATTACATTCATTATGTAATTAGCCATAATTTGCTTGTATATACTTCAGCATTAACTCTACGAGAATGTAACTAGAAATGGTATATCAAATGCTAGTTAAGGCTGACATGTAGTTAGGCACAATTAATCAAGTTGTATACATATTTATCTTGGGAAGGAAATCCTATTGCTGCTTTTATGAAAAGGAACGTTAGTGTGTGTGTGTGCATTTTTCCCTGTAGTCCTTTTGAAAGGCAATTTCTTGTCGGAAATGAGTTATTTGAGCATTGACAGTGATTTTATGGTGTTAGTTTGGTACCTAGCAAAACTGAATTGAAGTGCTGAGAATATGCAGCATATGGGAAGTTACTAAATGCATCTGGTATTGTTTTAATTATTATATGACAAATCTTCTGTAGTGTAATCTTTTTTTTGTATTACTAAAAGTGATTAGTTTCTTTAAACACACATTCACGCTTGTCATGAAATTCTTTCCAAAGGTGACAACTTCAATGCTCATTTTTAGATCACTAGAAATTCAGTATTGAATCTTCCGGCATAGATGTTTTTTTGGTTTTGTCAAACAAGCCTGTAGTTGTGTGAAGCTTATGAAATTTGGGTTTCTGTAAAAAGAGTTAAGCTGTTATGACTTGAATTGTCATTGATTATGTAAATTGATGCTTCATTATAAGCCACATTTATGTTCGATGGAAATATACTTGAATCAACTCAGTTGTATAACACAGGTTGCACTTTTGATCAGGTATGGTGTGATTCCGGCTTCCCAAGGCTTGTTCAGAGGCCTCTAGAGATTGCTTTGACTGGAAAAATGAGTAAACGTTGTGCCTGCTTTGACGAAAATCAACTGAGCCAACCAGGTTTAGAGGTGTATGATGGGTGTGATTACCATGCCAAAAGGTGCAAAGTCTAATCTGGGCTGACATAGGATTACTTATTGGGGTGTGTACCTTTGTGGGATTTTGGTTTTGTATATTATGTGAAACTACAAGTTGAAAGCTTAATATAGAAGATTAACTGGTAAAGCGATCTACTTTAGTACTTGTAATTTGTTTGGTTGCATTTTAGAGAGACTGTATTTTTTGGTCTTTCGACTATACATGCTTCATTCATTTGGTTTTTGAATTTCTGAAACGCATGACCTGTACGGTCTTTGAATATTTGTGATACACTATTTGATACCTGATGATTTTTAACCAACTACATTATGATTGTTCGTACTTTGTTTCTGTCCTATTTTTAACATGACTATTTTAAAAATTGGACTAGATGTTAAATCAAGAAAAGGAGCAATTTATGATTCAATTAGAAACATTTTCTCATGTATCGTGTGAAATCTAAAAAATAAATTATGGTGTTGATGATTTATGATGAACAAGATTTATTATAAATTTTTTGTTTTGGATCAATATTAATGGTTTAATCTTAACAAAATTGAGATCAAATTGACACACATACACACACATAATATTTTCTATATGACAAATTATTATTATATATATATTGATTAAAATTCATGTTGTAGAAAGTTAAGGCTCTTAAACAAAATTTAAAAACAATTTCTGATGGATTCAAATCTAATTTATTTTTTAAATAATTTATGATCTATTCACCTTAATGAGATTAGTTTTTGATTGTCAATTGAGAGATACTTTTAATACTCACAGAAAATAAATAAATAAGATGGGATCAAGACAAAATTTGAAACTATTTAATCAATCTTACTTGGCAAGGTGAATTTAAGAATAAAAGGTAGATTGAAGGATGGTATATTTAGTTATAGAAGCAAGGCAGCTGCTTGGTCAATCAATCTAGTTCCGTACTTTCATATTCTCTTGCTAGTAATTTTATTATCCGCCAAGGAAAGAAAAGTATAGTTTAAAAAATTAAAAAAAGGCCTGGTATTACAAACCGTTAGATTCATCATGAATCCCAAATTCTCTCTTGTTTATTCCCTCCATGTCTCTCTTGATTCAACAATTTGAAGGATGCTATCTTGAATGAGTAAAAAACCCAGGTAATATGCCTTACTTAAACAATTTAACTAACTATTTTTCTTCTTAATTTTTTCTTTTTTCCTGATAATAAAAACAATTTAAGTGGATTAGGTCTTAAGAGCTTTTCAAGAATAAAGACAAGTCTCATAGTTTGAAGAGCACTTTACACCCTTCAAGGGACATAGGCTCTTATTAGTTTCTTATTTGTATATGGAATGAAATTTTCTCTTGAAGAATTTATGGAAACAAAGGAATAATACATTAATTTACTCTTGATGAAATTAAACCTGGCTTTGGATAACCCAAATTTGAAAATCACTTGATTTTGTTCAGCCGAGGTAGGTTCACACTTCATTGGTATTGCCTATAATCTATAGCAACAAGCAGTCACCGATTGAGTGCTTACTCATGAGCCATGACTAATTTACTGGCAAGCTAATTTAATCCTAAAAGATATTCAATGAGCCATCAAATCCACCATAGCGTCTAACTCAAACCCATTCTTAAATTTGTAGACTGATAAAATGAAATAATTTCTTTCTATCCTACTAACTATTGTTTGATTATCACACACCCTAATCATGCAAACCAATCCCATGTTAGCTCCACCCTATTTAAGGTCCACATATTAATGAATTTCACTATTCCTGAAATTAAACTTCAAAAATACAAGAGGTCTATGTAATTTAACAAATACAAGAGAGATAATATAATATACTATTTGGTTTTAAGTGAAAATTATGTAAGTTCTAAAAATAGAGAATATATATATAATTTTACCCTCAAACATCCAAAAAAAAAATCCCAAAAGGGCATAATATAGTTTAATAGTATAAAATAAAAATGTACTATTACCAATGTAGAAATTTAAATACTAAAACAATTGAATCAAATAAATGGTCTCGGTTATATTAATACATCAAAGAAACCAGGTGGTAGGAGATATATTTCAATCTGAATCTCTTGCATTCACAAAAATAAATATATGTTGTGCATTTAGAGAGAAATAAAGAGAAAAAAGATATGAAAACAATGATGAGGATGTGAACTCAGTACAATCACATTTCCTAGTATTACTCCCTCTCTCTCTCTGAATGTATTCATATACATAAATATAGGGAATCTAATTTAGATACATTCCCCGTCCCCATATTTCAGGCAGAGAGAAATCTATTCTCATTATTGTCTCTATATGCCTTAAATTCTCCATGTAAGAATGTCCCCCACGAGAATCCCCAGACAGGAAAAATTGCTTTCACTAGTGCACACACAGTTGAAGCTTCCTTCGGTTTAGTTATCGAACCCTTCAAGGTTCACAAAATTAACTGATGGCATTTTCATCAGACTCCGAAACAATGCATATGACAAGGGAAGCTCAGGTATAACTGAAGGCTAGCAGATGAATCCTCAGCGATGCCATGCATCGTAAATACGAGCAAGGGGGACAACCTATCACCTCATAAGATATTAATCATAGAAATTTTTTCAATATCAATTGAAATAAATTAGATATATGCGGAATGCCCAATACTCTCTGAACTGGTTAAAGGATCCACATCGCAGGGCAGAAATATGAACTAAACTAAGCTAGTTATACAAAAATCATAAACAAATTATAAATGGCATGATGAAACCTGATTACTCAAGGCATGTCCTTCTAATAAACCAAACTTTAAGAAGAACTTCTTCTTATTACAGTCCAGCATTTCACTAAGGCTACAATTTACGTTCCTCTGCTTTAGAAATTTGTGCCGCAACTCTATTTCTCTCTTCAGACCATGACGAAAGAAGCTAGGATAGTCAACAACTTCATGGATTTGTCTCCCCATCACATCTACTAAAAACCTGATCTTGGGTTCTAGAGAATTTTGGATGCTCTTGATCAGGATTGGAGGAAATCCAACTACCAATGCAACTATCTGCCCATCTTGAAATCCACATTTCTTTAAATAGGTATATTTGGGTTCCAAAACCCTCTTCGCATCTCTACTCAAGAGCTCTGGAAAGTTCACCGCTACTACTTTAAGTTCGAGATCGGTCAGACCTATTAACTTCAGAAACTGTGTAGTAGGGTGGAGTCTTTTATCAACACTATAGCCCATAATAAATGGGTTCCTCACTAAAATTTTTCCAATCATTCCATCTTTATTGAGACCAAGGCTAACAAGGAAGTTCACAATTTCCGTGAGCTTTGTTTCAATGCTGTAGCTGATAAGCCTTGGATTGAGCAGTATTATTTTTCCAAGTCGCTTATCAGGGATGCCCAATGCCTGGAAGAAGGCCAAAAGAGGACAAAGCTTCTCTTCCACACTGTGTGAGAGTAAATGAGGGAACTTGGCTATGGCAGAAGCAACTTCATTGGGTTTTGTTCCCAGTGTCTTGAGGCACTCGACCATGGGAACTATCTTCTCATTAAGACCAAGCAGAAGAATCTTGGGACATTTTGTAACAATGGATGGGAGTTTCCTCTCTTGAATGCCAATGCTTCTCAAATAGGCCCAATTCTCAGATGCTCTTTCTTGATGCACACCCTCAAGGCGCTTGCACTTTCTGAACATTCCTTGTATGCTTTTATCATCAAATCCTCTATCCTTAAAAAACCACATCATGCTGCTGCCATTATAGGTGCTAGTGACTTCCATATTATTCTATAGATCTGTAAAAGGATTTTCAGTTTAATAGATGTACAAATATTAGGAAAACCACAGGACAAACTAGCAGAAAAGAAAACATTGAGTACAGCTTCTGCAACTCGAAAGCAAAACAAAATTTCATTTTAAGAAGAAAAGTTGTTGGGAAAACATGTATTCCTCTAAAACTAACTGAAAAGATGACAATAAACATAGTTCAACGGTGGATAGCCATAAAATACAATCTGAAACTCAGCAATACTGAAAACAATCAAAGCATATAGCCCTGAAAGATTTCAATAGCATCAATTAAGATTTTTAAAGATGCCATCAATTTAGTCCTGAACTCTTACTGCTTTTAATAAAGATCATTGTACTCCTAATATTGAATAAGTTACGACTAACTTGAAGCAATAAACTTTCCATGACTCTATTAATAGCGAAAAGAAGTTTAGATTAATTTAATGTCGTAGTGATACTACATTCAGAAATTCTAGCATTAACAAAGATGGAAATTCATATAAACCATGTAAATTGCACATGCATGCTGCTGCTGACCGAAATTAAAATTTATTTCCTATCCCAAGTACCATTGATTTCCACGTAAAACGAAGCTTAGACTAACAACGAATTTTTTTTTTCCCAGTAACGGAGAAATTAGTGTCCACTGTCCAGCAACAGAAATAGGTACGGCACTCACCAATGGAGAAAACTTACCCTCACAAAAGAATTAGCGTTTGCGTGATCTGCCCCGGCTGAAGCTCTACTACGTCACCAAACACAATGTCTTCCAATGTTCTTGAGCAATTTATCAATCTCCCAAGAGAAATCGCGTTCGACAAATTCAAATGCCCAAAGATTTGTGTAGCTAAATCAATATATGACTCGGCAATTCGCTATATTTGATGCAAACAAAGTCCGAAGAGCTGGCGATAGAAAAAGCAGTGAAGCAAAGTTTTCGTTGGTTATAACGATGGCAGAGGTGAAAGAGAAGAAGGGCCAAATGTTTATGGCTATGAAAGTGGAAATGAAGATAGGGTTGACAGATATGGCAGAATAATTGGAGCAGTCCCTGAAGAACTCTCGAGTGTGAGAGAGGGGCGATGACAGAAGTGGATTGGGGAGTGTCCTGGAACAAGCAAGCAAGCGAGTAGCACCAAACATTTCTTAAAATGAAGAAAACAAAAATCCTAATTATCTTAATTAAAAAAGTATATTATTTAGAAATTAAGAAAAGTGAAGTCAGCCTTAATTAAAATTATTTTAATATACTTGAATGAATTGTAAACTATAATTGTAATTGCAAATTTTACAATAATATTAATGTTAATAACATGCATCTTATGAGTAATGATGATCATTATCAAATTTTGATATAAAATATAAAATTAGAACAAAATGCATTTTTTATAAATCAGAGGTTTATTATTTAAAAACTGTGTAATATATATGGTTTATCTAATTTTAAATAATTTATACAATATATAACTAAATATTAAGTGCATCACATAGCAACAAAGAAATTAGTCAATGACTTTTTTTTTTGGCCCAAATAGTTAATGACCTTTGTGGTTCAATATTTCAATTATCACACTAAATATTAAATTGGATAAGACACCAATTCAATATTTAATAGTTTAACTAATCTTATTCAGATCTAATATATGAAATATTAAAAAAGAAAAAAAAACTTAGACTACTCACCATTACCACTTCACTAATTTTTTTTTTTATAATATGAGTATGAAAGAAATTTATTGGTATCATATGATCTATGTAACCGACTTCACTTAGTAGAATAATCTTAATATTGTTGTTGTTATTTTTGCTGTTGAATATAAAATGAAATAAAGTTAAATATTAAAAATAATAAGCATAAAATGGATTAAATTAGAAATGAATATTTTCACAACACCTTAACAAGTCTCAAGTTTAAATAAATTTAATGACTTAATTAAAATATTAATTTTAATTTTTCAAACGAGTCTCAAGTTAAATAATATTGAATTATATATACTAACATATATTTAAAAAATTAAGAATTAAGCATAAAAAGTACTTTTATTAATTAAGATTATTTAAAATTTTTTAATATGTGAATTTTATTTATAAGAATGAAACACCAAAAATCTTTGAGTTGTCCTCCCACTATTCATTCATGGGTATCTTTACATTGGAAGAATTAATTATTAATTAATAGTGCTTTTAAAAGATTGTGTTTTTCAAATAAGTCCCCAAATCCGTGACCATGAGACACACTCGTACACGACTAGAAGTCTAAAACTTGAGAAAAAGATACTTGTGGACTTGTTAGGAAAAAAGATTATCCTAAAGGGCTTCAAAGTTTCTAAATTCTCCATAAGAATTTAGGTGCTTGGTTAAAAAAAAAATGCTTTTGAATGCATAAAAGTACCACTAAAATATGTAATGCTTTTGTGATGAAATGAAATTTTTTTAAACTTGACTTGAAAATTTTGGTCACCCAAGTGAGAATATTTTTGGAAGAATCATATTTAAGGAACAAAATAATAAATTTATTACAAGTGAGATTTTGTTACTATTTATTTTTCTAGTTTGACTACTTAATCTGTCAATTTTTACCACTTTTATTGAAGAAAAATTTTTATTTGTAATTAATTCCCTCAACTAGTCCTAAACTATAATTCCCCCATTGTTTTTTCTCAAAACTATTTTTTTACACTAAAATATGGAAAATAATTATAATAATGAGAAAACTTATGTGATTTTCCTTATATATTTTTTGTTTTGTTCTCAAATCAAAATTTAACATTTAGACTTTCTAAATAAATTTATTAAAGTTTAAAAAGCTAATACTTTCAGTAGATGATTAATGACTAAATTTACAATATATTTAAAAAAATCCACATATTAATTTTTCATTGGAAACAACATGAAAAGTATATAAAGAAAATTAGATAAGTTTTTTTTATAACAATTAGTTGAGGTTAAAAAATTAAGCCATTATTTGAAGAGGCCAATTTAGTATATGAAATTGCTTTTATATATTTTTTTAAAAAATATATTTTTGCATCTTTACGCTTGAGAAGTTATATAGGAGATCCACACAAGCATTCATCATTCAACAAGAAGTAAAGGGTGTACAGAATGATATTTCACATATAAAAAAGCAAATATATTAGTTACATTTTCCATAAGACTAGGGTTTTCAATATCCAATTTTAGCATCCAATCCCTTTTCTTCAAAGACTTCTTCTGTTTTGATCAAATCTTTTCTTATTATCTCTACACTTTGTTCTGTATCATCCAGCTTTTCCTTTGAAAGCTTCATTTCTGTCTCCAAAGCAACCAAGTTTTCCCTTAACATTTTCACCTTCTCTACTTTCTCTTTATATCCTCTCATATTTATAGCAGATTCAACAAAAGGCTTCAACCAACTCAACTCTAATCTGCTAATCTTAAGTTCCTCCCATAAATATCGAAGCTGATCACATGCTTCCTCATTCATATCTTTCCACTTCTTATTCTTCAGAAATTGAAGAACTCGACCCAAAGCAGTAAACGCCCACTCAGTAAACTTACAACTTCTGTTCTTCTTACATTCCATTAGTGAGGGATGCAACAAACTAACTTCCTCTAGAAGTGGAACAAATGATTTCTCTATTTTTCCCAAATCCTTGAAATCAACAACATCTTCCTCATAAGCAAGCTCACCAATAAGCTTGATGCCTTCAGATTTTATTGTAGAAATTTCAACTTCGAAGATACATTTATCATTCAAAACGTAGCCACAAGATGGGTCCTCGAGCCTACTCAAGGACATAAGATAAGAATCCCGATTTGATTTATTCGTAGAGAACTTGTGTTCTATATCTGCATTCAATTCCTCAAAAGCAAAGGAACATCGATCAAAGACTATTATAAGATTCACCCATATCAATCTCATCCCAATCTAAAGGAGTAAAAAATAATGACAAAGCATGAAACAATACCATCTCTTACAGAGTTTTCCCTGGAAAATTGATTGACCACCGTTAAGCTGAACTTTGCATAGATGCTCCACCCTTGAGGCAAGCTTGAAGGGTCAACTACTTCCAAAACCATAACCAGAGAGTGCTCAGGTCGTCCTCTATATAGAGCAATTCTCCTAAAACAATTCCCCACCCCCAAAAAAGTTACATTAATATGTTAATTAATCATTTTATATCTTTACTCCTTTCCCTATGCAACATTTTCATTTTGGCCATCAATGAATTATATTTTTTTAAAAACATTTTTACCGGAATGCATGAATAGTATATCATTGAACAAATAAACATATATAATAACTGAGAAGTGCAGAAGAAAGGAATCTATCAAGCATAATGACCGATAATGAACACCTCAGAATGGTATTTTGTATTGGTCGTCAATGTTTTGAAGTTTCTAATTGTCCATGCTACTTTCTTCAGTTCCTGATTCTTCATCGATCGTAGAATCACCTTGTGATATCTATATATGATCAAAACCCGAAACCTGTTAATCCATAAGACAAAAATTAACTTGAATTTTGGAGTTAATTTGAATATCACAGGCAAGATGAAATTTTAAATCAAAACGTTAATCAATTTCAATAATTTATATTCAATTATTTAATCATTGAACATAAAGAGATGAATTCACTAAAATGTACTTAAGCTATTATTAAAGCTATAATCGAATAAACAGATATACATTTTTTGTATCTGTAAGCTCGTTTACAAAAACTATTATGAGCTGCTCCCTCTATTTCGCTATATAAAGTATCTTTTGGAGAAATTATATTTCATAATATAAGAAATATATGGATTATAAATATATGGATTATATAGTGTATTTAATTTTTTTTTACTTAGAATGTCCCTAAAAATAATAAAATTTAATTAATATTGAAAAGTTTAATTCATGGACCAATTATATTAAATAAGAATAATTTAAAAAAGGGTGAAAAATATTTTAATTATTAATTATCACCTTAATATGTGCTGTAGTTAAAACTCCTTTATAAACGGAATGGAGAAAGTATAATGCCAGTAGTAAGTTATATTTAAAAAGCAATAACAAAGTGGGTGGGGGATATATAGGAAAACTCAACTCCCTTATTGATAAATCTCACAGCTTCTAGACACAGAAAGCCTGATCTTGCTGGATATTAATTGTAGCAAGAATTATGCATACAGAGATGCATGAAGAGGAATTATAAAGGAAAAAAAAAAAGGAGGAAACTAAACGCAGGAAATAAAAATGAGATGAAAAGGGATAATTCTTTTTTGTTGCCGACGAGGAAGAGACTGCAATATTCTTACTTTCTTGAGGAAGAGAAATTCCAAATGCAGCGTATTTTCTCGGCAATTCTTTACCAATAGCAAAGTAACGTTCCGTAACCCAATTCATATTCCACTATTATTAACAAGATTGATATCTTACGCGATGCATGGGATTTCTAGGTAATATTGATCCATTAAAATTTAAAATCTTATCAAATCTTTATTTTAACTATATATATAATTTATTTTATGAGTATCAATGGTATTCCAGCTGAGGTGACGGGCTGATATAATTTTTTTTGTTATATTGATAATTAGAATAAACTTTATAGAAGAAATAAAATTTTGTAATCTCCAGCATTCCTTACAATGAATGGGAAAAATAATGAGTGTGAAAAATATAAAAATAAAAGAATAATTGAATTAAAAATTTTGTACCAATTTATTTAATATTCAAATTAAAAAAGGAGGAAAATATAGAGCAATAAAAATAATTTTGTTATTTACATAAATATAAAGAATAACTTTTCACGATTACCAATGGGTAAGGATCATACAAAAACAAAAGTGTAAAGATTCAAATCCGAACGTTTTTTCTTGGACAAACAATTATAGATAACAACCTCACCGAAGGCGGCAAACAATACAAAATATAAAATGAGAAGCAAAATCTCATGATTTTTCAGATTATTATGATTTTTTTTTGAGTAAAGGGGAAATATAATTCAACAACTAAGCAGGGCTGGCATAGTATACAGAGGAAATTGGTTCTTCTAGCAGCATCATACATTATTTTATGAAAATTTACTGGAATTTTTATTTGTTAATTTTGGCCATAGCACACAGAACTACCTTCATCTTTTACTTTTTTTTTTCTTTGCTTTCCAGATGTAATGTATGAGAATCGAATGCACAGATCTGTTAATACCTGTTTGGATTATATTTTTTTAAAAGGTCTATTAGAACAATTATAATTTATAAAAATAAAATTGGGATAAAAATAAAAAAATTTACTACAAACCTCATTGAATTAAAAAAAAATATTAGAAACCATGAACGTACCCTTAATCTCCCACAAATTTGTTGGTCTTAGATGGACGTGGTTTTCTTTTTAACTCTTTTTTGTTAGGATTATTTTTAAATAAATAAACTTGCTCATGCATGTGGGCCTGAGTTAGCTTTGATGGTTGTACATCAAACAACACAAGCCATCTAGTGGATTTAATCTATTTCTCTTGGAAATTTAGTTTAATTAATTTAAAAATTTAATTTAGTCCATTTAAAATTTTAATTTATTTCATTTAGAAATTTAGTTTAATTCATTTAAAAATTTAGTTCATTTTTTATATTTGAAAAAAAATATAAAAGTAATTTTATTTAGTAATTCCTTTTTCTTTCTTTGCCAAGGACTTAGGACCCCTTGATTGAAAAAATTGGGGGTCTTGCATAGGAATATTTTTTATATGAGATCCTAATGTGTCTTTTTTACCAACAATGTGGAGGAGGGATATAAAACCTCAAATATATTGAAGTCTTATAGTAGATCATAGCTTTTGGAATGGTTCTCTCCAATTTTGATTTAATCTGGTTAATTAAAAATATTGATAGTTTCAGATTTTCCACGGAACCTAACTTTATATATATTTTTGTTACGTGGCATGATCATCTCCATTGATATGATTGAATGATTCACACTATCAAAATTGAAGGGAACCTATAGCCTACTATAAGATTCTAATACAGTTGACGCTTTAAATCAAAATTCAACTATATCATTACTACTTCAAAAAATTTTAGGAAATAACACTACATGGGATCTAAATACTTATTGTTAATGAAAACAAAAATGCTCTTCAAACTTTAAAATTTGTAAATTCCCAATAAGGATTTAGGTCCTTTGTAGATTTTTTTTTTGAGTGAACAAAAATACCCCTAAAATATGCTGAAAACTATTTTAAACTATTACTTGGGAATTTTAGTTACTCCAATTAGAAAATTTTTTCAAAACTACTTTTTTCCATGCTAAACTATGTAATGCTAAAAACCTTTCTCATCAGTTGAAATTTTTTTAAACATGGCCTGGAAATTTTGGTTATGTAAGTTGAAGTTTTTTTTTAAACATATTTTTTCTACACTAAAATATGGAAAATAGTTATAAAAAGAAAAAAAAAACTTATACTTTTCATGATATTTTCCAATTAAAATTTGACATGTACACTTTTTGAATAAATTTATTTAAGTTTAAATAGTTAATACTTTTAGTATATGATTGATGACTATATCCAATGTGCATTTAAAAAAATTCGCACGTTAACTTTTAATTAAAAAATAACACAAAAAAACATATATGGAAAAGTATATAACTTTTTCCTTATAATAATTAGTTGAGATGAAAAAATTAAACAATTATTAGAATAGGCTAGTTTAGTATATGAAATTGCTTTTATAATTTTTTTAAATATATTTTTGCATCTTTTTACTTAAGAAAGTCATACAGGAGATCCACACAAACATTCATCGTTCAACATGAAGGAAAAGGTGTACAGAATGTTATTTCACACATAAAAAAGCAAATATATCAGTTACATTATCCATAAGACTAGGGTTTTCCATATCCAATTTTAGCATCCAATTCCTTTTCTCTAAAGACTTCTTCTGTTTTGATCAAATCTTTTCTTATTATCTCTACACTTTGTTCTGTATCATCCAACTTTCCCCTTAAAAGCTTCATTTCTGTCTCCAAAACAACCAAGTTCTCCTTTAACCTTTTCACTTTCTCGGCCTTCTCTTTATATCCTCTCATATTTATAGCAGATTCAACAAGAGGCTCCAACCAACTCAACTCTAATATGCCAATCTTAAGTTCCTCCCATAAATATCGAAGCTGATCACATGCTTCCTCATTCATATCTTTCCACTTCTTATTCTTCAAAAATTGAAGGACTCGACCCAAAGCAGTAAACGCCCACTCAGTAAACTTACAACTTCCGTTCTTCTTACATTCCATTAGTGAAGGGTGCAACAAACAAACTTCCTCTAGAAGTGGAACAAATGATTTCTCTATTTTTCCCAAATCCTTGAAATCAACGACATCTTCCGCATAAGCAAGCTCTCCAATAAGCTCGATGCCTTCAGATCTTATTGTAGAAATTTCAACTTCGACAATACATTTATCATTTAAAATGTAGCCATTAGATGGGTCCTCAAGCATAGTCAAGTACATAAAAGGTGAAGAACCCCAACTTGATGAATTTGCAGAGAACTTGTGTTCTAGATCTGCATTCAATTCCTCAAAAGCAAAGGAACATCAATCAAAGACTATTATAAGATTCCCCAATATCGATCCCGTCCCAATTTAAAGGAATAATAAATCATGATTAAGCATGAAGCAATACCTTTTCTTTCAGAGTTTTCTTTGGAAAGTTGATTGACCACCATTAAGCTGGACTCTACATATATGCTCCACCCTTGTGGCAAGCCTTGAAGGGTCAGTTACTTCCAAAACTATAACCAGAGAGTACTCAGGTCGTCCTCTATATAGAGCAATTCTCCTAAAACATTTCCCCACCCCCAAAAAAATTACATTAATATGTTAATTAATTATTTTATACCTTTACTCCTTTCGCTATGCAACATTTTCATTTTGGCCATCAACGAATTAGATTTTTTTTTTAAATTTTACCCGAATGCATAAATAGTATCCTATTGAACAAATAAACATGTATGACAACTGAGAAGTGCAGAAGAAATTAAGGTATCTACCAAGCATAATGGCCAATAGTGAACACCTTAGAGTGGTATTAGGTATTGGTCTTCAATGTACTGAAGTTTATAATTGTCCATGCTACTTTCTTCGGTTCTTGATTCTTCATCGTAGAATCACCTTGTGATATCTATATGAAAGAATAAAAGATAGAGAAGACATACATACCGATAGATAATGTATTTTTTCACACAGAGAGAATGAAGAATTCTAGGCGGTAGAAACAAAATCATTTGGACTTTGTTCACTGGTTCACCGTAGATACACTCACGAGGAAAAATTGAGAGGAAGAGAGTGAGAGCAACTATAAGAGAGACTTCCAGAGATAGAGCAACTCCGAGAGAGAAAAATCAAACATCACGCCACGGGATGAGAGAGTCACTTTTAGAAAAAACTCTCTACTTCACATTCACGTACGTACACACGTTCATTGATTTTTTTTCGGGCGTGCGTTGTGTGGGAACGGTTAACATTAACTGTTCCCTCCCTCTCTTTTCAAATCAAAATTAAAGAAAAACTTTTTATTTTATTTGGGCTTGGGCCCTTATGTTTGGGCTCTCAGTTTCTACCCATCAAGGGTGAAACCCAACATCTCCCACTCATACTTGATGGGTTAACCTCTTACAATTCTTCCTTTCCATTTCATACTAAGTGATCTACCGTGACCGCATGGGCATAACGTCTATAATTAGGTATTCTTATACTAGAAATCCTTTTCAAGGACCAGTATAGAATTATCTTATGTATTTCGCATTTATCTTGTTCATGTATTATGCCTTGAATGTCCTAGATTTACGCATATATACTTTCATCCATGGCATATCTAATCCCTCATAAGTTTTTATATAAATTTAGATTGCCTAACTCTTGTATACTTAGTGTCTATGCTTAAGATGTTAACATCATAACTTCTTAACGGACATGTCTTAGACACCAATATGAGTGTGTATATATTCAGATAATCTTCGTTTCGCCCATATTTCATTTCAATATGAAACAATTGCTTTCCTAGCATAATACCTTTTGATTGAATTTATCATGACCATTGGATATATGCTAAAGTAGCTATTATCTCTACACTTTATTCTGTATCATCCAGCTTTTCTTTTGAAAGCTTCATTTCTGTCTCCAAAACAACCAAGTTTTCCTTTAACATTTTCACCTTCTCTACCTTCTCTTTATATCCTCTCATATTTATAGCAGATTCAACAAAAGACTTCAACCAACTCAACTCTAATCTGCCAATCTTAAGTTCCTCCCATAAATATCGAAGCTCATCACATGCTTCCTCATTCATATCTTTCCACTTCTTATTCTTTAGAAATTGAAGAACTCGACCCAAAGCAGTAAACGCCCACTCAGTAAACTCACAACTTCTGATCTTCTTACATTCCATTAGTGAAGGATGCAACAAACAAACTTCCTCCAGAAGTGGAACATACGATTTCTTTATTTTTCCCAAATCCTTGAAATCAACAACATCTTCCTCACAAGCAAGCTCACCAATAAGCTCGATGCCTTCAGATCTTATTGTAGAAATTTCAACTTCAACAGTACATTTGTCATTCAAAATGTAGCCACTAGATGGGTCCTCAAGCCTAGTCAAAGACATAAAAGATGGAAAACCCCAACCTGATGTATTTGCAGAGAACTTGTGTTTAAGATCTGCATTCAATTCCTCAAAAGCAAAGGAACATCAATCAAAGACTACTATAAGATTCACCCATATCGATCTCATCCCAATCTAAAGGAGTAATAAATAATGATTAAGCATGAAGCAATACCTGTTCTTTCAGAGTTTTCCCTAGAAAATTGATTGACGACCATTAAGCTGAACTCTGCATATATGCTCCACCCTTTAGGCAAGCTTGAAGGGTCAACTACTTCCAAAAACATAGCCAGATTCTTCCCATCTAGTAATCCTCTATTTATAGCAATTCTCCTAAAACATTTCCCCACCCCAAAAAAAATTTCATTAATATGTTAATTAATTATTTTATACCGTTACTCCTTTCGCTATGCAACATTTTCATTTTGGCCATCAACGAATTAGATTTTTTTTTTAATTTTACACGAATGGATAAATAGTATATCATTGAACAAATAAACATGTATGACAACTGAGAAGTGCAGAAGAAAGGTATCTACCAAGCATAATGGCCGATAGTGAACACCTTAGAGCGGTATTGGGTATTGGTCTTCAATGTACTGAAGTTTCTAATTGTCCATGCTACTTTCTTCGGTTCCTTATTCTTCATCGTATAATCACCTTGTGATGTCTATATATATATATAATCAAAACCTGAATACCTGTTAATCCATGAGACAAAATTAAACTTAAATTTTGGAATTAATTCTCATATCACAAGCAAGATGAAATTTTAAATCAAAACGTTAATCAATTTCAATAGTTTATATTCAATTATTTATTCATTGAACATAAAGAGATGAATTCACTCAAATGTACATAAGCTATTATTAAAGCTATAATCGAATAAACAAAAATACATTTTTTCTTCTGGAAGCTCATCTACAAAAACTATTAATTATCAAGTATTCCCTCCATTTTGCTGTATAAGGCACCTTTTAGAGAAATTTATATTTAATAATATAAGGGATTTTATGAATTACGTAGTGTGTTTAATTTCCTTTTACCCAAAATGCCCATGAAAAAGGATATTATTTAATTAATGATAGGAAGTTTAATTCATGGGTTAACTATATTAAATGAGGATAATTTAGAAAAAAAAAGAAAAAATTTTTAGTTATTAATTATTTTGTGTAATAGTTAAAAGTACTTTACACAAATAACACACAATAATAAATTATATTTAAAAAGCGAAAACAAAGTGGGTGAGGGATATATAGAAAAACTCAACTCCCTTATTGATGAATCTCACAGCCCCTGGACGCAGAAAGCCTAATCTTTCTGGATATTAATTGCAGCAAGAAATATGCATACAGAGAAGCATGAAGAGGAATTATAAAGGAAAAAAAGAAGGGGGAAAAATGCAGGAAATAATTAAGAATGAGATTAAAAGGGATAATTCTTTTTTTTTGCCGGCAAGGAAGTGACTGAAATATTCTTACTTCCTTGAGGATGAGAAATTCCAAATGCAGAGTATTTTCTCGGTAATTCTTTACCAATACCAAACTAACGTTGCGTAACCCAACTAATATTCCACTATTATTAACCAGATTGATATCCTATCCGATGCACGCACGGGATTTCTAGGTAATATTGACCCATTAAAATTTTAAAATCTTATCAAATCTTTATTTTAACTATATGTGTAATTTATTTTGTGAGCATCAATAGTATTCTTGTAGACAGGCTGATATAATATTTTTTGTTATATTGATAATTAGAATAAACTTTATAAGAAGAAATAAACTTTACATTAGGCGGCAAACAATACAAACTATAAAATGAGAAGCAAAATCTCATAACATTTAATGCCAAATTCACATTATTATAATTTTTTTTTGGAGTAAAGGGGAAATATAATTTAACAACTAAGAAGGGCTGGCATAGTATTCGGAGGAAATTGGTTCATCTACACCATCATACATAATTTTTGAAAATTTACTGGAATTGTTAATTGTTAATTTTAGCCACAGCAAAGAACTACCTTCATCTTTTACTTTTTTTTTTCTTTTCTTTCCACATGTAATGTATGAGAGTTGAGTGCACAAATCTATTAATCTCCCCCAAATTCATTGGTCCTAGATGGACGCGCTTCTTTTTCTTTAACTTTTTTTGTTAGGATTTTTTTACATAAAAAAACTTGCTTATGTGGGTGCCTTAGTTAGCTTTAATGGTTGTACATCAAACAAGACAAATCATCTAGGGCCCGTTTGGTTCTCTGTTTTGTAAAAGTAAGTTAAGATAAATGAAGTTTATAAAAATGAAGTTTAGATAAAGTAAGTTTATTGAAAGTTATTATGTTTAGATATTCTTTTTGTAAAAGTAAGTTTTGACAAAAAATCTGTTTGGATGATAGGGGTTAAAAGTACTTTTAGATGTATAATATAGAGTAAATTTATTTCTCCTTTTCCAAAACCCACGTTTTGTTAACGGAAAAGTAACTTTTCTCCTCCTTTTCTAAAACCACAGTTTAACCCACTTTTCATTTTTCAAAAAGCTAGTTTGTGTTTCGCATGTGTTTGGCCAAACACATCTTTTACAAAACCATGGTTGAAAACCATGGTTATGTTTGCAAAACGTGGAACCAAACATGCACCTAGTGGGCTTAATCTAGTTAGCTTTAACATATATTTAAAAAAATTAAGAATTAAGCATAAAAAAGTACTTTTTATTAATTAAAATTATTTTAAATTTTTTAACATGTGAATTTTACTTATAAGAATGAAACACCAAAAATCTTTGAATTGTCCTCCCACTATTCATTCATGGATATCATTATATTAGAAGAATTAATTATTAATTAATAATGCTTTAAAAGATTGTGCTTTTCAAATAAGTCCCCAAATCCGTGACCATGAGACACACTCGTACACGACTAGAAGTCTAAAACTTGAGAAAAAGATACTTGTGGACTTGTTAGGAAAAAAGTTATCCTAAAGGACTTCAAAATTTCTAAATTCTCTATAAGAATTTAGGTCCTTGGTAAAAAAAAAAAAGCTTTTGAATGCATAAAAGTACCACTAAAATATGTAATGCTAAAACTTTTGTGATGAATTGAAATTTTTTTAAACTTGACTTGAAAATTTTGGTTACCCAAGTGAGAATATTTTTGGAAAAATCATATTTAAGGATCAAAATAATAAAATTATTACAAGTGAGATTTTGTTACTATTTATTTTTCTAGTTTGACTACTTAATTTTCCAATTTTTACCACTTTTATTCAAAAAATTTTTTTATTTATAATTAATTTCCTCAACTAGTCCTAAACTATAATTTCTCCTTTATTTTTTCTCAAAACTATTTTTTTACACTAAAATATGGAAAATAATTATAATAATAAGAAAACTTATGTGGTTTTCCTTATATATTTTTTGTTTTGTTCTCAAATTAAAATTTAACATATAGACTTTCTAAATAAATTTATTAAAGTTTAAAAAGCTAATACTTTCAGTGGATGATTAATGACTAAATCTACAATATATTTTAAAAAATTCACATATTAACTTTTCATTGGAAATAACATGAAAAGCATATAAAGAAAATCAGATAAGTTTTTTTTTATAATAATTAGTTGAGGTTAAAAAATTAAGCCATTATTTGAAGAGGTCAATTTAGTAAATGAAATTGCTTTTATATAGTTTTTTTTTTAAAATATATTTTTGCATCTTTACGCTTGAGAAAGTTGTATAGGAGATCCACACAAGCATTCATCATTCAACAAGAAGTAAAGGGTGTACAGAATGGTATTTCACATATAAAAAAGCAAATATATTAGTTACATTTTCCATAAGACTAGGGTTTTCCATATCCAATTTTAGAATCCAATCCCTTTTCTTCTAAGACTTCTTCTGTTTTGATCAAATCTTTTTTTATTATCTCTACACTTTGTTCTGTATCATCCAGCTTTCCCCTTAAAAGCTTCATTTCTGTCTCCAAAACAACCAAGTTCTCCTTTAACCTTTTCACTTTCTCGGCCTTCTCTTTATATCCTCTCATATTTATAGCAGATTCAACGAGAGGCTCCAACCAACTCAACTCTAATCTGCTAATCTTAAGTTCCTCCCATAAATATCGAAGCTCATCACATGCTTCCTCATTCATATCTTTCCAGTTCTTATTATTCAGAAATTGAAGAACTCGACCCAAAGCAGTAAACGCCCACTCAGTAAACTTACAACTTCTGTTCTTCTTACATTCCATTAGTGAAGGATGCAACAAACAAACTTCCGCTAGAAGTGGAACAAATGATTTCTCTATTTTTCCCAAATCCTTGAAATCAACGACATCTTCCTCATAAGCAAGCTCACCAATAAGCTCGATGCCTTCAGATCTTATGGTAGAAATTTCAACTTCAACAGTACATTTGTCATTCAAAATGTAGCCACTAGATGGGTCCTCAAGCCTAGTCAAAGACATAAAAGATGGAAAACCCCAATCGAATGTATTTGCAGAGAACTTGTGTTCAAGATCTGCTTTCAATTCCTCAAAAGCAAAGGGACATCAATCAAAGACTATTATAAGATTCACCCATATCAATCTCATCCCAATCTAATAAGGAGTAATAAATAATGATTAAGCGTAAAGTAATACCTCCTATTTCAGAGTTTTCCTTGGAAAATTGATTGACCACCGTTAAGCTGAACTCTGCATATATGCTCCACCCTTTAGGCAAGCTTGAAGGATCAGCTACTTCCAAAAACATAGCCAGATTTTTCCCATCTTGTCGTCCTCTATATAGAGCAATTTTCCTAAAACATTTCCCCACCCCCAAAAAAATTACATTAATATGTTAATTAATTATTTTATACCTTAATTTACTCCTTTTGCTATGCAACATTTTCATTTTGGCCATCAACGAATTAGATTTTTTTTTTAAATTTTTCCCGAATGCATAAATAGTATACTATTGAACAAATAAACATGTATGACAACTGAGAAGTGCAGAAGAAAGGTATCTACCAAGCATAATGGCCGATAGTGAACACCTTAGAGCGGTATTGGGTATTGGTCTTCAATGTACTGAAGTTTCTAATTGTCCATGCTACTTTCTTCGGTTCCTTATTCTTCATCGTATAATCACCTTGTGATATCTATATATATTTATAATCAAAACCTGAATACCTGTTAATCCATGAGACAAAATTAAACTTGAATTTTGGAATTAATTCACATATCACAAGCAAGATGAAATTTTAAATCAAAACGTTAATCAATTTCAATAGTTTATATTCAATTATTTATTCATTGAACATAAAGAGATGAATTCACTCAAATGTACATAAGCTATTATTAAAGCTATAATCGAATAAACAAAAATACATTTTTTCTTCTGGAAGCTCATCTACAAAAACTATTAATTATCAAGTATTCCCTCCATTTTGCTGTATAAGGCACCTTTTGGAGAAATTTATATTCAATAACATAAAGAGATTTTATGGATTACGTAGAGTGTTTAATTTCCTTTTATCCAATATATTCCTGAAAAATGATATAATTTAATTAATGATAAAGAGTTTAATTCATGGGTTAACTATATTAAATAAGGGTAATTTAAAAAAATAATTTAGCTATTAATTATTCTGTGTAATAGTTGAAACTACTTAATACAAGTAACACACCAATAGTAAATTATATTTAAAAAGCGAAAACAAAGTGGGTGAGGGATATATAGAAAAACTCAACTCCCTTATTGATGAATCTCACAGCCTAATCTTTCTGGATATTAATTGCAGCAAGAAATATGCATACAGAGAAGTATGAAGAGGAATTATAAAGGAAAAAAGAAGGGAAAAAATGCAGGAAATAAGAATGAGATTAAAAGGGTTAATTCTTTTTTTTGCCGGCAAGGAAGTGACTGAAATATTCTTACTTCCTTGAGGATGAGAGATTCCAAATGCAGAGTATTTTCTCGGTAATTCTTTACCAATACCAAGGTAACGTTGCGTAACCCAACTAATATTCCACTATTGTTAACCAGATTGATATCCTATCCAATGCACGCACGGGATTTCTAGGTAATATTGACCCATTAAAATTTTAAAATCTTATCAAATCTTTATTTTAACTAGATGTATAGTTTATTTTATGAGCATCAATGGTATTCTTGTAGACAGGCTGATATAATTGTTTTTGTTATAGTGATAATTAGAATGAATTTTATAAGAAGAAATAAACTTTACATTAGGCGGCAAACAATACAAACTATAAAATGAGAAGCAAAATCTCATAATATTTAATGCCAAATTCACATTATTATAATTTTTTTTTGGAGTAAAGGGGAAATATAATCTAACAACTAGGGCTGGCATAGTATTCGGAGGAAATTGGTTCCTCTACACCATCTTACATAATTTTTTGAAAATTTACAGGAATTGTTAATTGTTAATTTTAGCCGCAGCACAGAACTACCTTCATCTTTTACTTTTTTTTTTCTTTTCTTTCCACATGTAATGTATGAGAGTTGAATGCACAAATCTATTAATCTCCCGCAAATTCATTGGTTCTAGATGGACGCGCTTTTTTTCCTTTAACTTTTTTTGTTAGGATTTTTTTTAAGTAAAAAAACTTGCCTATGTGGGTGCCTTTGTTAGCTTTAATGGTTGTACATCAAACAAGACAAATCATGTAGTGTGCTTAATCCATTTGTCTTGGAAATTTAATTTAACTAACTTGAAAATTTAGTTTAGTCCACTTAGAAATTTAATTTATTTTACTTAAAAATTTAGTACAATCAATTTGAAAATTTAGTTCATTCTTGATACTTGGAAAAAAAATATAAGGGTAATTTTATCAAATAATTTTTTTTTCTTTCTCTGCGAAGGACTTAGGACCTTTAGAGGGATTGAAAAAATTGGGAATCTTGCATAGGAAATATTTTTCTTACGAGATCCTAATTTTTTTTTTCCCCCAACAATGTAGGGGAGAAATATAAAACCTCAAATGTATTGAAGTCCTATAGTAGACCATGGCTGTTGAAATAGTTATCTCCAAATTTGTTTTAATTTGGTTAATTAAAGATATTAATAGCCTCAAATTTTTCAGGTGACCCAACTTTATATATGCTTGTCTTTGATATGTGGCATGATCCTCTCCATTGATATAATTGGATGATTCACATTATCAAAATTAAAGAGAACCATCACAGCAGCTATAGTCCACTATAAGATTCCAATATAATTGAGGTTTTAAATCAAAATTCAACTATATTATTACTATTTTAGGAAATTTTTGGAAATAACACTACATTGGATCTAAATTCGAGAAGAAGATATTTGAGGACTTATTGTTAATGAAAAAAGTTCTCTTAAAACTTTAAAATTTGTAAATTCCCAATAAGGATTTAGGTCCTTAGTGTTAATTCAGATGGTTTTGATGATTCTAAATAATAATGAGCTTGGAAATCCAATATCAAAGGAACACATGTAAAATGAAGAACAAAGTTGGAGCTTCCTGAGAATTGAAGAGTTGTTTCATTAATTTTAGGAATCCAATTTATAAAAGAAGATAGTTAAGCTTTAAATTTTACTTCACCCAACATTAAATGAGATATCCATTTGAATCATTAATGATTAGCTCATGATTTCAAAATGGTTTTCATGAAAAGAAGTACTTTATGAGGATAAAATCTCAATTTCAAAGATGTTTCTAAGTGTTCACCTTGTTTTCATGAAAATATCTTACCTTATGCGGATAAAGATTGAAGGTTATGAGGATAAAGATTCAATCTCAAAGCTTTTTCAAGTGTCCTTTCTTTGATTTCATGAAAAGGGGCTGAGGTTATCTACATAACATAGCTGTGCACCATTTACTCAGATTTGTCTAGGTGATTATCCTGATAAGGTGGGTACTTTATTCGCATAAGGGAGTGAACAGTGAATGCCAATTGTATTGTGTAGCCCATTATTCATATAACCTAGGGAAGTTATCTGCATAGCATGTGTTACAGAGCACTTGGACTATTCTCTGTTAATAGGTTATCCACATAACCTATGTTTCTGTGCCCTTGGATTTTCCTCGATTAAATAGGTTATCTGCATAACCTAGGGACGTTATCCATATAATCTATATTACAGAAATCATGATCCTTCTTCAGTAAAATGTGTTATCCACAAAACCTTGGGAGGTTATCCTGATAACTTAAGTTTTACAAAAACTCAGTTTGAGAAAAACTTAATGTTATCCTAACAATTGAGCAGGTTTTCATGAAAATGTGCTTGAGCTAAAACTTAGTCATTATGGGATGAACGTTATCCGCATAACCTATCTAGGTTATCCTCATAACGAAAGGTCTAAGTTGAAAACAAGAGCCAACGATCACCCGTTATTCGCATAACTTAAGGAGGTTATCCACATAACCTCTATCAGATACATTTAATACGGTTGGTGAATGACTATTTTTTTGAGAGTAATGGATAATCCTTGTTTCCAACTGATAGTTTTGCTCTACAACTATAAATAGGACCTCATTTAAGTTGCTGGGTAATGAGGAAAAACATATAAACATCAAAACTCAGCAAAATTTATTACTAAATCTTTCAAAGCTTACCTACCATCTATTTAGCTCATTTATTGTACTTAAACTTTTATATCCATTATTGGAGAGAGAGTTTTCATACTATGATCTGTATATTCCTACACACATTTAGATAGTGCTTAGTGTGAGAATACACTAAGAGAGTTGTTATTACTCTTGAGTGAGAAGAGTGAGAGAGTCTTGTTAAGCTCAAGGTTCAAGCTGGGTTGTACTGCGGTGTTTACAAGAACCCATTCAAATCTTGCAAAGGATAGTGAAGAAATCTCAAGTGGTGGCTTGAGGACTGGACGTAAGTCAAGTGGAATAGACCAAACCAGGATAAATCTCTGCGTCCTCTTCTCGTTGCTCTTTATTCTTATACTTTATTTTTTAGTAATTTTTTATTATCACTATTATATTTCGTTTTTGCAGAAAAATTCAAACTTTCCAATTCACTCCTCTCTTGAGAAGCCAGCTAAACTAACAAGTGGTATTAGAGTCAGGACTCCTAGCTGAAGGATCTAACAATTCGAGAGAATACATGGCTGGCTTTAGTGATGACATTCTTCCAGAAGGAAATAACACCAACAGACCTCCTGGCTTTAGTGGAGAGCTTTATGGATATTGGAAGATGAGGATGCAAATCTATCTTCAGTCCCGATGAAACTGCAAGATGACAGGAAGTACAAAGAGAAACTTGAAGAGGAATGGAACGAGGAGGCTAACTAAAGGGTTCTCCTCAATTATAAAGCTAATTACTGCTTGGTCAATGCCCTCAACTAAGATGAATTCTACAGGGTATCCCAACGTACAATAGCCAAAGGTATGAGAGACACTTTAGAGATTGCTCATAAAGGAACAACCGAGATGAGGGAAAATAAAGTGAATTAGTGCATAGGAGAATATGAAAGCTTCAAGATGAAGGAGGGTGAAAATATCAAGGATTTGCAAAAGAGATTCACTCTCATTGTGAATCAGCTAAAGAGCCTTGGAAAGGAATACACTCAATTTGAGAAAGTCAGAAAAATTCTCAGAGCTTTGCCCATTGAGTGGCAACCAAAGGTGACAACAATAGAAAAAGCTAGAGGGGAATCAATGATATCTATCACAACTCTCTTTGGAAGTCTTGAAGAATATGATGGGAAGCTGAAAGCTCTTAAAGAATTTACATCTTATGATAAGAAAAAGAAAGCCCTGGCTCTCAAGGTAGAATTAGAGATGATGATGTTTCAAAGGAAGATACTAAGCTAGATGAAGAGACGATGGCTATGCTTGTGAGAAGATTTGGTAAAATATATGGAAAGAAAAAATTCAGAAGATTTGCAAAGAAAGATGGAGCCACCAGCAGCAAGAAAGAGAGCAAAGATTCTATCATATGCTATGAATATAAGAAACCTGGACATATTAAATGGGAATGTCCTCTGCTGAGCAAGAAACAAGGAAAGGACAAGAAGGCTGACAAAGGAAAAAAGAAGAAAGCTTTCGTATCTTCCATTTGGGGAGATAGTTCAGATGAAGAAGAAGCAGAAAAAGATGATGAAATTGCCAATCTATGCATAATGGCTCAAGAGATTGCAGAGAAGGAGAAGAATCAAAACCCAGACAGTAACAGCGATTCTGAGGTAAATGATTCTAAACCTTCCTACAATGAACTACATGATGCATTCAAACAACTGATGGCTGAATTTGTCAAAGTATCTAAACAGTTGAGTCAAGCTAAAAAGAAAATACACAAGCTTGAAAGTGAATCTCATACATCCTGTACTACTTCACAGTTTTCTTCTTCTTCCACCATTTCTATTTGTTTCTTATGCATTGAGTTAAGAGATAAGAATAGTTATCTCCACAAGACTCTAACTAAACTCATTAGAGGTGAGGACATGCTAAAAGTGTTATTGAGAAACCAGGTTGTAAGTCAAAACAAAACTGGTCTAGGATATTGTTGAATCAAGTATTTTGATGATTCCAAACCAACCTTCAAGAGCTTGGAGTAAAGATATCAAAGGTGCACAAAAGGTGTCAAGTGAAGGAATTCTGGAGAAATCAGTGCAAGAATAGATGTAGAATGTTTAGTAATGTTTTAATTTGAGTAGAAGACTTTGATTTAGTGAAAAGATGTTTTAAAAACTTAATTCTATGTTAATTCATGGAATATTTGAAAAACACCCACCAACAGACGAAGTTTGAAAGGTTTATATTGATCTGCTGTTTTGAAAATTCGAACTTTGCCTTTGGAAATTCGAATTTTGTATTGAAAATGAACAAGTCTGAAAAGAGGCTTCTCTGACAAAGGAATTTTGACTTGAGAAATTCGAATTTTGATACGTGTCTGAAAAGAGCTTTCAATAACAGACAAACTTTGACTTTTGAAAATTCAAATTTCAGATAAAATGCAACTTATGAAAATTGAAAAATTCATCTGAGAATATATCAAAGTTCATCTGAAAACAAGTTCACAAAGAGCTTTAAAATTGCTCACTAACAGACGAACTTTAAACTTGAAAATTCGAATTTCAGAAACAAAACCTATGAGTTTGTTGTGTTGATATGTTGACATATGAATGACAATATTCAGAAATTTAAATTTTAAAATAAGTCTGAAAAGAGGTCTCTCTGACAGACGAACTTTGCCTTATGGAAATTCGAATTTTGAATTGATGGACTATTGTGCCTCATTGAACCAACTTCTGACAGACGAATTTTGGGTTCCAAAATTTGAATTTCGAAGGCACTGTAGCAAAATGAAATTACTGTTCACACTTAACAGAAAAACTTTCAACATGAAAATTCGTATATTCCAACATAGAATCATTTTCTAAAGATGAAAATTTGAATTTTCCTTCATGACAGACGAACTTTGGGAGTTTAACGTTAAAGACTGTAACTTTCGGTTTCTGTGAAATTCATTTATTGACCAACTGAAATTCAAACTTTGAGTGTCAGAAGCATTAAATGCGGTTGGTAAACGGATAGTTTCTCGGAATAACCGTTGGGTAACATCTCTAGCAGCTAGATCTTGTCTCTAACGTATAGTTGGGGTAGAAATCTATAAATAGAACTTCATTTGAAGATGTGGGTAACGATTTTACTTTGTAAATACTGAAACTCTGCCAAATCATTTACTCAAAGTCACTTACTCTCACATACTTCAATATTTGTACTCCAACTTTCATATACACTCTGACTAAGAGAGTTTATTCTTTGTAAATAATCTTATCTTAATATGGAAGAAAGATTTACTTGTGAGGGGATATCACAAGGGATTGAGAAAGCACCTAGTGAGAGTGCAAGGAGTGAAAGTGTGAGCTTTAGAAACGGAGCATTAACTTTGTACTGAGGCATTTGCAAGAAGCACACTGAATTCTTGCAGAATAGTGGAAAATCTCAAGTGGTAACTTGGGAACTGGATGTAGGTCAAGTTGAGAGACCAAACCAGGATAAATATATATGAGTTTTTCTCTTCCCCACTGCTATTTTTATAGTTTATTCATTTATACTCTGTTTTACCATCACACTTTGCTTTCTTCACTTTCTTGACATTTTGCAGAAAAAAGTTTTAATCTTCCCAATTCACCCCTCTCTTGGGAAGCCAGCTTATCTAACAGATATGAACCATGTGTGGTCAAGGAGAAACTGAAAATCAAGAAACAAAATCTTTACATAAGAAATTTTATGCATGCTAATAACATTAAACTAGCTCAGAGCATAGAGTCATTCCCAGCTCCTAGAAACCAGAAGGACAGATACTATCATCATTATTTTAGACATGCATCTCTTTTCTCTAACCCTTTCTCCACTTGTCACTTTTGTAACAAGAAGGGCCATATGTCCTCCACTTGTATAAACAGGAAAGAAGGAAATGACAATGGGATGAAATGGGTTCCCAAGGATTCCTTTACTAACAAGAAGACCCAAGCAAATATGGGTACTTAAAAGAAAGAACTGAAATTTGTTTTGCAGGGGTCTCTTAAGGCAAAGAAAAGCAACAAATGGTGCATGGACAGTACCTGTTCAAGACACATGACTAGAGACAAAGAAAAATTCATTGTGCTGAGAGATAAGAAAGGAGGAAAGGTTACTTTTGGTGGTAACCAGTCTGACAAGATAGTTGGGATTGAAATTGTTGGTAGAAACCCTGAAACATCAATTGAAGAAGTTATGTTCGTGATAGGACTCAATCACAACTTATTGAGTATGAGCCAAACCCATGATAGAGGCAACTGGGTTCTATTTGATTCCAACTACTGCCTAGTCATCAGAAAAAGTGACAGCAAAGTTATTCTCAAGGTAGAAAGAGATGGTAACTGTTATACTATTGATTTAGATGAATTACCTACTCTAGACTCAATATGCTTAATAAGTGAAAATGATGATAGTTGGTTGTAGCATAGGAGACTAGCACATATTAGCATGCATCAATTAAACAAACTCATTAAAAATGAACTTGTTCTTAGATTACCCATCATTAAGTTTGAAAAGGATAGAGAATGTGATGCATGCCTTAAAGGGAAACAAACAAAGTTCTCATTTAAAACCAAAAATATTTTCTCTACAACTAGATTACTACAATTACTTCAAATGGATTTAATAGGTCATAATCGTACTAAGAGTATTGGTGGTAACTTGTATGTACTTATTGTAGTAGATGATTGTTCTAGAATCACCTGAACAATATTTTTTCCTTCTAAGGATGAAACATATGATGCTTTTTTGATTTTAGTCAAGAAAATCCAAAATGAGAAAGGTTGCTTTATTGTATGTATTAGAACAGATCAGGGTAGAGAATTTGAAAATGCCAAATTTCCTGACTATTGCAATGAAAATGGAGTGGAGCACAACTTCTTAGCCCTAAGAACACCTCAACAAAATGGAGTTATAGAGAGAAAGAATAGAGTACTGGAAGAAATGACTCATTCTAATGCTGAATGAAAAAGGATTGCCTAAGTAATTCTGGGCTGATGTAGTAAGTACAACATGCAACTTTATGAATAGAACATACATCAGACCCATACTAGGCAAGACTTTATATGAGTTGTACAAAGGAAAGAAGCCCAACCTCTCTCATTTTCATGTCTTTGGATGCACTTGCTATGTCCATAACAACAAAAAAGTCAATCTGGTAAGTTTGATGCCAAATCTGATGAAGGTATATTTCTTGGCTACTCAAATAGGAGTAAAGCTTATAGAGTTTTCAATAAAAAGATTGGAACTATAGAAGAATATGTGCATGTGATTTTTCTTGAAAATGAAACTACATCTAAGTATGCTAGAGATGAGGATGTTCTAATTTCCAACTTCAAGAATTTGAATGTATCAGTAGAAAATAAAATTGAAACTCCTAAAGTAACTGAATCTGCTGATGTAGAGGAACATATCCAAGAGAAAGATAATGAATATGAAATAAATGAGAAAGTATCTCAAGAACTCCTTAGAGCTTGGAGATATCAAAGGAATCATTCAGTGAATCAAGTTATTGGGGATGTTTAAGAGAGAGTTAAAACCAAAAGATAACTTAAGGATTAAGTGAATAATTGTGCATTTATTTCTCAAATTAAACCTAAGTGTACAGAAGAGGCTTTAACAGATGAATACTGGATTTTAGCTATGCAAGAAGAACTTAATCAGTTTGAAAGAAGTCAAGTTTGAGACTTAGTGCCTAGGTCCAATGACCATCCTATTATTGGAACTAAATGGGTTTTTAAGAATAAACTTGATGAAACTAGAAGAATAATAAGGAATAAAGCTAGATTAGTGGCTAAAGAATATAATCAGGAGGAATGCATTGATTATGAGGAAACCTTTTCCCCAGTTGCAAGATTGGAGGCAATAACGATTCTCTTAGTCTATGCCTACATAAACAATATTGTGTTGTATCAAATGGATGTGAAAAGTGCTTTTCTAAAAGGATATATCATGGAAGAAGTTTATGTTGATTAATCTCCAGGTTTTGAGGACTCAACTAAACTAAATCATGTATATAAACTGAAGAAAGCTCTATATGGCTTAAAACAGGCACCTAGAGCATGGTGTGAGAGACTGAGTAATTTCCTAATTGAAAAAGGTTTTAACAAGGGAAAAGTTGATACAATCTTATTTACTAAAAGAGAAAATAAAAACTTGCTTATTGTATAAATTTACGTTGATGACATTATATTTCGTGCTACTAATGAGTCTTTGTGTAAGAACTTTTCTAAGCTAATACAGAGTAAATTTGAAATGTCATTAATTAGGGAGCTAAACTTCTTCCTTGGACTGCAAATCAAATAATGTGATGATGGCATCTTTCTCAATCAATTAAAATATCTTAAGGTACTACTAAAGAAGTTTGGAATGGAACATGCTAAACCTATGGGAACTCCCATGACTTCTGCAACTAAGCTTGATAAGGATGAAGAGGCAAAACTCTTTGATATAACCCAATATAGGAGAATGATTGGTTCCTTACTATATTTAATTCCAAGCAGGCCTGGCATCATATTTAGTGTCTATATGGGTGCTAGGTTCCAATCATATCCCAAAGAATCTCATGCAACAGTTGTGAAGAGGATTTTCAGATATTTGCTGGAAACATCACAGATGGGACTTTGGTTTCCAAAAAGCAATGGAGAAGAGCTCATAAGTTACACAGATGCTAATTTTGCTAGATCCAAAACTGCTAGAAAGAGCACAAGTGGAACTTGTCAGTTTCTAGGAGGCTCTCTAGTATCATGGTTAAGTGAAAAGTATAATAGCGTAGCGCTCTCCGTAGCAGAAGCTGAGTATGTTGCTGCAGGTAGTTGTTGTGCACAAGTCCTTTAGATGAAGTAGTAGTTGGAAGATCTTGATATTGAAATGAAGGAAATTCCAATAAGATGTGATAATCAAAGTGCTATCAACATCACAAACAATCCTGTCATGCATTCAAGAACAAAACATATTGAAGTATGACATCACTTCATAAGAGATCACGTTTTGAAAGGGAATGTCAAGTTAGAGTTTGTTCCTACTGAAGATCAGCTTGTAGAAATTCTGACAAAGCCACTTGCAGAAGATAGACATGGTAAGATTAGAAGAGAATTGGGAATAGTAAATCCCAATGAGTTATAAGTATTTTCTGAAATCTCTCTTAAGCTTATGATTCAGTTGATAATAATACTAACTTAAGCATCGGAGTATCTAGAAATTTGTTTTGCAGGTACTTCTTGATTTGAAATAATGAAAATCTAATAAAATGAAGTACCCTGCACGTTGAAATGAAGTTATGATGAAAAGAAAAGGCTTATAGGGATAACACAGCTATCTGTAAGTGTTTATGAGTTTTCAAATATACTTATTCGTATAACCCCATAGCCTTATGCTGAAAATGAATTGATTTTCTTGTATACATAGCCTCTGTGTTTGAGGTTATTTGGATAAGGTATGAGGCTTTTCATGAAAATGAGAGCTTATGTGAACCTCCTGTCTCTGTGAAGCTCAATTTTTGGATAAGGTCATCACCTTATGCGCATAACTTGCCTTGTTTGCTTCATTGTATGTGTATTGTGAAATTCAATTTTAGGATAACCTACCTACCTTATCCGCATAACGTTACATCCAGAGAAGAAGTTCCCAAAAGTAAGAACGTTATTAGCATAAGATGGCAAGGTTATCCAGATAACATATTGTTTGCTAATTTTCTGTGTGCTTTTTGTGAAACTTCTCTTCTCCCTTTTGTCTCAAATTGGTTATGTGGACAACCTGAGGACCTTATTTGCATAACCCAAGCAAACTGTGCCCCTGCATATACTCTCTGAGCTCGTTATTCGTATAACCCCCATATGTTATACGCATAACCTCAAGACTATATATAGGAATCTCTAATTTTCAGCAGTCTCTTGTGCAGGAAACCTAGCCCTATCCTGAAAACCTCCATTCGTACTCCTTAAGCTTTCCAAAATCTCCCAAGTTCTATTCTATTCCTTGAATTCAAACTACTTTTTGGCCTATGCTAAACCTCTTTCACCATCCTAAATCATCTGGAATCACTGCTATGGCTAAGACTAAGGGAACAAACTAAAGGGAATGACCATAGCGTAACGTGAAGTCCAAATATGCAACAAAATCACCAAGCCAAGGGAAAAGGAAAGCTGAAGCTGGACTGAGTGTTCCAACAAAGAAGCCCAGAACACCAAAATCAAAGGAAATCCCATAATCTGAGCCTCAAGCTGGCACTCATGTAAGTTCATCTGCTACTGAGTCTGAGCAAGCCTTAATTACAAATGAGCTTATTAGCATAAGAATTTTGAAGGAATCATATGAGGCTGATTTTAAGAAATGTAAAGTAGTCAAGCCTCATTTTGTTAAACTAGAAGAGTTTCTTGTGAGGAATAAGTTTGAATCTGCTGGGCAGCTTGAAAACTATAGAGGGTTGATGGAATTGAAGGAAGAATATGATGAGGAGGTTGTGCGTGCATGGTACAATTCCTTAAGGATAAACAATGAAACAAAAGTGCTTGAGGTGAGGCTACGGAAAAGATGGATAACACTGCATCCTAACTTGCTCTCTGAGATTTTGAACTTGCCCACTGGAGGAATTAGAGTGAACATTGATACTACAAAGTATCCCTCAGAAAATGAAAATGTTGATCAAGACATTGGAGAGGAAGAAAACTACAAATGGAGCACAATAGTATCTAAGCTGCTCAAGCAAAGACAAAATGTGCCTTCTGAAAGAAAGATAGCTCCAACTCATCTGAGTATTGAGAATAGGGTACTCCATTACATTGTTTCACGTACATTCTTCAACAAGAGTGGAGACTATAACTATCTATCTAGAGGAGAATTCCAAGTCATGGTGCTGCTGGTGAAGGGGAAACCAGTGAATATGGTTGATATCATCCCATAGAGAATGTGGAAGGTAAGAACTCATAGGCAGGATTCACAATTTCCATATAGGCATCTCATCACTAGAATCCTAAAGTATTACAACATTCTACATATTGAGAGAGGCCCTGCATTGCTTCTTGAAGAGTTCAATGAGAAAGCATTGCAAAAGATATGGATAAGTCTGACAAATGGCAGATGGGTTGATAAGAAAAGGGATACTGAAGAAAGTGAAGCAGGTTTTGAATAAGTAGATGTAGTCAAGAGTCATGAAGTTAGTGATTCCAGTTCCTCTTCCTCCTCACCTGTTGATCCTCAACAACCTTTGCACCCTGAACCACATAGTCCCACTCCTATACCAAATAAACCTGATAAAATCCTAGCCACTGGCCTGCCTACACCTTTTGACATTCCTACCCTGTATCAGAATCTATTTCAGATACCCATGGCAATCAGGAAAGAACACAGAGAAGATATCATCAATCTTGGGTACCTCATTACTGAGATGCAAGAGAAATTTGAAGCCAAAATTGAAAACCTTACCTAAGAAGTGAAATTCCTATGTTAACAGATAGGCTTTGGTGTATCTCAGCCTTCCTTATCACCAATCTGACCACCTCCTCCTACCTGCATTGGACCTACTGCTTTTCCTAAGACTTCTGCAAAGTCTCCACTAGTTGATGCCGCTATTCCTTCCACCTCTAAGTCTCCTACTTTATCAGAGGATCTAGGTCCTAACTTGGATTATGGACTTGAGGATAAGGAATCAGATCAAATAGTGGACATTGGCTAGGATCAGGATAGAGCTTTAGTTCCTTTACCTAAAGGGAATTTCATTCATCACATTTATCTCCAATACCACAGACAAGAGATTAATGCTCTCTTTCCTCCACCTTACCCGATTTTCTTTGAGGGCATCAATTACCTAGCTGAGGTAGCTATGCAAGAAATAATAACCATTCCCTCTGATACTGATCCCTCTCCTGTACTCCCTCCTATTGTCTCATCTCCTCCAGTGATGCCAGAAATTCCCTTTATCCTTGTGTTTCCCTTTGCTCCTCCTATCCATACTAGTGTGCCACTACAGGCTATTCCAGCGTCCTCAATTCCAGCTGCTTCTCCAACATTCCCTCTGTCCCTAGATAAGAGACTTTAACTGATTAGGGAAAGGAAAGCCAAGGTTGATCAAGAGATTGCTCAGCTTGATGCAGAAGCAGTTAAATACTCCTCAGTTGCTGATAACAAAAAGGGAGAGAAAAAAGAGAAAGAAGATAAAGAGGAAAAAAAGACAAAGAAATGGAAGAAAAAGAGAAGAAGGAAAAGAAGAAAACTAAGAAAAAGTCTACCCCTTCAAACAAAGAGACTTAATTGGACTTCTTGTTTTTGTTGTTATGCTCCTGTGTGCTTGTATATTTTCTTCAGTTTATGTGTCTATTTTTATGTTGCTGATATGTACACACTCTCTATTGTAATGACTACCTATAATAGAATTCCTTTATGTGAATTTTATCCATTCTTGGTTTTCTTTGCTTTGAAAAATGTGCATTGCATTATCTGACTTTATTTACACTATGCACATATTGAGGGTGAACTTTATGCAAACCCAAGTATTAATAAAATTTTAAGTTGTTTTGTCATTATCAAAACGTGAGAGAATGTTAATTTAGATGGTTTTGACAATTCTAAATAACAATGAGCTTTCAAATCCAATATCAAAGGAACATAAGTAAAATGAAGAACAAAATTGGAGCTTCCTAAGGATTGAAGAGTTATTTCATTAATTTTAGGAATCCAATTTGTAGAAGAAGGTAGTTAAACTTTAAATTTTAGTTCACCCAACATTAAATGAGATATCCATTTGAATGATTAATGATTAGCTCATGATTTCAAAATGGTTTTCATAAAAAGAAGTACCTTGAGGATAAAGTCTCAATTTTAAAGATGTTTCTAAGTGTTCACCTTGTTTTCATGAAAATGTCTTACCTTATACGGATAAAGATTGAAGGTTATGAGGATAAAGATTCAATCTCAAAGCTTTTTCAAGTGTCCTTTCTTTGATTTCATGAAAAGGGGTTGAGGTTATCCACATAACATAGCTGTGCACCATGTACTCAGGTTTGTCTAGGTGATTATCTTGATAAGTTACCTTATTCGCATAAGGGAGTGAACAGTGAATGCTAATTGTACTGTGCAACCCGTTATTCATATAACCTAGGGAAGTTATCCACATAATGTGTGTTACAGAGCACTTGGACTCTTCTCTATTAATAGGTTATCCGCATAACCTAGGGAGATTATCTGCATAACTTATGTTTCAGTGCCTTTGGACTTTCCTTAGTTAAATAGGTTATCTGCATAACCTAGGGACGTTATCCGTATAACCTATATTACAGAACTCATGATCCTTCTTTAGCAAAATGCGTTATCCGTAAAACCTTGGGAGGTTATCCTGATAATCTAAGTTTTACAAAAACTTAGTTTGAGAAAAACTTAATGTCATCTTAACAACTGAGCAGGTTTTCATGAAAATATGTTTGAGCTAAAACTTAGTCATTATGGGATGAACGTTATTTGCATAACTTAACTAGGTTATCCATATAATGAAAGGTTTGTGTTGAAAACAAGAGCCAACGATCATCTGTTATTCATATAACCTTAGGTAGTTATTCGCATAACCTTTGTTAGATGTATTTAATGCGGTAAGTGAACTGCTAATTCTTGTTTCCAATGGATAATTTTGCTCTAAAACTATAAATATGACATCATTTAAGTTGTTGGGTAATGAGGAAAAACATATAAACGTCAAAACTCTGCAAAATTTATTACTGAATCTTTCAAAGCTTACCTACCATCTGTTTAGCTCATTTATTGTACTTAAACTTTCATATCCACTCTTTCAGAGAGAGTTTTCATACTATGATCTGTATATTCCTACACACATTTAGATAGTGCTTAGTATGAGAATACACTAAGAGAGTTGTTATTCCTCTTGAGTGAGAAGAGTGAAAGAGTTTTGTTAAGCTCAAGGTTCGAGCTGGGTTGTACTGCGGTGTTTGCAAGAACCCATTCAAATCTTGCAAAGGATAGTGAAGAAATCTCAAGTGGTGGCTTGAGGACTGGATATAGGTCAAATGAAATAGGCCAAACCAGGATAAATCTTTGTGTCCTTTTCTCATTGGTCTTTATTTCTTATATTCTGTTTTTTAGTAATCTTTTATTATCACTATTATATTTCATTTTCACAGAAAAATTTAAAATTCCCAATTCACCCTCTCTTTTGGAAAGCCAGCTGAACTAACGCTTAGTAGATTTTTTTTTTAGTGAACAAAAATGCCCCTAAAATATGATGAAAACTGTATTCAAATGCTACTTGGGAATTTAGTTACTCCAATTAGATATTTTTTTTCCCAAACTACTTTTTTCCAAGCTAAAATATGTAATGCTAAAATCTTTTCTTCTCAATTGAAAATTTTTTAAACATGACTTGGAAATTTTGGTTACTCAAGTTAGAATTTTTTTTTAAATTTATTTTTTCTATACTAAAATATGGAAAATAGTTATAAAAAGAAAAAGACTTATATGCTTTTTGTGATGTTTTCTAATTAAAATTTGACATGTATACTTTTTAAATAAATTTATTTAACTTTAAGAAGTTAATACTTTTAGTATATGATTAATGACTGAATTTAATGTGCATTTAAAAAAATTCCACATGTTAACTTTTAATTAAAAAGATAACACCAAAAACATATATGGAGAAGAATATAAGTTTTTCTAGTAATTAGTTGAGATGAAAAAATTAAAGAATTATTAGAAGAGGTCAGTTTAGTATATGAAATTGCTTTTATATAATTTTTTATATAATTTTGGTATCTTTTCACTTAAGAAAGTCATATAGGAGATGCACACAAGCATTCATCATTCAACAAGAAGTAAAGGGTGTACAGAATGGTATTTCACATATAAAAAAGCAAATATATTAGTTACATTTTCCATAAGACTAGGGTTTTCCATATCCAATTTTAGCATCCAATCCCTTTTCTTCAAAGACTTCTTCTGTTTTGATCAAATCTTTTCTTATTATCTTTACACTTTGTTCTGTATCATCCAACTTTCCCCTTAAAAGCTTCATTTCTGTCTCCAAAGCAACCAAGTTTTGCTTTAATCTTTTCACTTTCTTGGCCTTCTCTTTATATCCTCTCATATTTATAGCAGATTCAACAAAAGGCTTCAACCAACTCAACTCTAATTTGCTAATCTCTAGTTCCTTCCATAAATATCGAAGCTGATCACATGCTTCCTCATTCATATCTTTCCAGTTCTTATTCTTCAAAAATTGAAGAACTTAACCTAAGTAGTAAACACCTACTCAGTAAACTTATGACTTCTATTCTTCTTACATCTACTAATGAAGGATGCTATGAACAAACTTCCTCTAAAAGTAGAACAAATGATTTCTTTACTTTTCCCAAATCCTTGAAATCAACTGTTATGCATATGGCTAATCAAACTATAAAACATGACGTGTTATTAAACCCAATTGTTGAGGAGGATCAGTTGCATGCAAATGTGATAGGTGGCTTGAGAAGGAGTAACTGTACCAAGAAGCACTACTACACAGAAGACTTTCAAGAACGATTAAAAAGAACTTTTAAAGATAGTTCTTGTGCAGTGGTAAAAGTGGCAATGATAGAAAGTTAGACATTCCAAGACGGTTGCTTAACCGTCTTGGAAAGTGAATTTCAAGGACGGTTATAGTAAGATTCATCCTTAAAATATGCAAAAATAAAAATTAAATGTATATTTTAATTCACTTTCAAGGATGGTTATATTGAATAACCGTCCTTAAAAATGACCTTTAAGGATACAAATTTCATTATATATATCCACCTGTAAACACATTCATCAAAAATACCGACATACATGGATAATCAGTTTACATCCATCTAACACCTAAACTACCTTACATAACCATTAACTCCCTAAAAATACCTTTAATAGTTACATATATCCAACAAAAGTTCATGGACATTTGGAACACAAGGGATAAAACTCAGCTTCAAAATTTACTAAACTACAACTCAATTAGTTGCAAGTCCCAAGAGTTGACGTTAGAAGAAACTAACCCACATGTGCAATGCCTTTGACCTTTAAGATGAAGTTTTCTCAAGAAAATAGCTTGCCCAACGGCTACAAAATGTCATTAACAACATGATTAACTCATAAAGGAACATGACCAAGTTCAAGACTCTATCAAATGTCATTTGTTACCTCTTCAAATGAATCAATAACACCTAAAGTGATGATATCAAACATATGTTTCATGACATAGTATCCACACACTGTATTTCCTGGTTGTTTGCAATACTACAAAAGAACAAAGAATGGCTCAAATAAAAAAAAGGCAAATGATCAGTCCAGAAAGTCTCAAGTTCTAACCACTTTTACCTTAGGGTAGATTCATGCAGCCTTTTGTAGCTGACTTGAGTGCTTGCCCCTCATGACATGGTAAGAGTTCACAGCTCTATGATGAAATACATATACAAAATTATATTATAGACTAATCAATATTACAAAGCAAAAATTTTACATAAAATACTTATGTGTCAACCCACTGCTTCAATTTCAAGGGTAGATAACCCCATGTGGAGTAGAACCAAATGACAAGATCTTGCAAGGGACAAATAAACATAAGCGACCTTTGGTTCCTATCAAATAGGGAATGAACTACACAGAATACAATATCATATAAATTACAAAATTTTTCTTACTCTTCATGATACAGTGCCAAGAAACATTGTTTGTTGCCTTCCCGAATCCTAGATAAAATGTAGCTTTTTATTTGTTTTGGCTCAGTCACTTTATTGTGGATGTGGTTAGGGGAAATGAATGCATACTTATCAGCTTGTCCTAATAAGTTGCAAAGGCAATGTAGATACCTATGATATTGCAAGTATGTTAGTTTTAAGAGTCAAATGCATAGATATCATTTATAATGAAAAATATACTTACATCATAAACAATTGCAAAATCGATATTTCTAGCTTCTCTAACATCAAGATGTCCATAACATCCTTATGGTCAATGTAGAAATTGTACTCCAACTTATCACCCACAATCCCTGGAGGTATGTAGATCTTTATAGCATTCTTGATTTTCCTTGATGCTATAAGCAAACATCCTAAGGTATCTGTATGGGGTTGGGTCTTTAGCGTTGATGGAGAAATTTGCTAAATAATTAAGCAATGATGTAGAAAAATCACATGCTATATCAAATATGAGTATGATTTATACGGAAGATTATAAGAGTTTTCATACCTTATCTGGAACAACTTATACTAGTTTTTTTGGCCACAAAATAAAATGATTGACAGCCTGCCCCACCATTATAACCTCGTCGCTGGGAAATGGGATAAAATCATCTGCAACTTCTACTTGTTCCACTGCCACCTTCACTTGATCTTGTTTTATTTGTTGGTGATGGATTAATTGTCCCATGGTGTAAACTTTCCCATATGCGACTAAATGCCTGTAAGGATCCTCCAAATATAGCTCACATGCTTCTCCAGTATTTTTTTGGAAGGACCCTCCAGTACTAGTTCAGGAGCACAACTATCTTTTGTGCTATAAATTCCAGGTGAATGGGTTGCTTCAGCAGGTGTGCTTACTTGTGTAGGCATCCCCATTGAGCTAAATATGGACATAATTTTCTCCTTTCAAGCTTCCATCTTTTCTTCCATTATCATCTTCATCTCCTCCCTTGTCACCATTTCTGATCTATGGCGTGAAGCTGCTCCAAAGTACTCCCTAATGCCTCCACCACGTCCAACTCCCCTGACATGGCCAGGGTGCTCCTCTTTCCTAATAGCAGTGACCAAGATATCTTTCCTTCCAACAGGAGTGAATTTTGCCTAGGAGTATTGTTCTTGAAGGCAATCCTGTAGCATAGAAATAATAAACATAATGATCCCTTGCATTAATTACTAAAGCCAATAATAATTTTGATTGATGCTAAATTACTTACAATCTTTTCAATAACTTCACGAGCCTTCTCGGTGACATACTCTCCTTTTTATGTAATCTGCGCTCTCTTCCATTTCTCATGTCGAGTGGGTGGAGATAAAGGAGAATTAACAGTTGATGAGTCAGTTTGAGCCTTCAACTTCTCCTGCATTATCTTCTCTTCAAGCCCCCGATAACCCCCACGAGACAATATGTAGGGGTACAAATTTTTCACTTATGCCTCTTGACCTTTTTTTCTTTTCTCCTGTTAACAATAAATGGAAAGTTTTGGTCAAGAAATCAAAAAAATAAAAAAATGAAGTGAATTCATTTACTCATTCTTGGGATACTAACCAAAAATACAGGATCTCTTTTACTTTCAACAAAAGCCTGCCAAGTCTCTTTGTCAAGAAACTGAAAATCGTCACAAGGATTACAGCCTTTTATCTCCTAAAAAAAGTATCAACCTAGATTGCTCTTAAATGCCTTCCAATGCTCTCCTGCATATTGGATCATCTTCATCTCAACACTTCATTATTAGGAACATCATAAGTGAGCTACAATATACACGCAAATAAGAAAGTTAGTCATATAGTGATTTAGACAAATATTCTAGTTACAAAAAAAGATAACTATATAGTGTGATATATCGTTATACTTTCCCAAATACTATTCTTCAATTGGATAGGTACTTTTTCCCACTTAGGATACAAGATCTTGGCCTTGTTGCGTCCTTGTAGGGAGACAAAACTATTAAATTTAATACTATTAGGGCCTATAGCATTCCAACTCAAATCAAAGCCTGTTAATTCAGATGTTTTGATAATTCTAAAACAAATGAGCTTGGAGATCCAATATCAAAGGAACAAAAGAGAAATAAAGAATAAAGTTGGAGTTTCCTAGAGATCGAAGAGTTGTTTCCCATGTTTAGGAAACTATTTGTAAAAGAAGGTAGTTAAGCTTTAAATTTCAACTCACCTAACATTACATGAGATAACTAACTGAATGATTAATGTCTAACTTATGATTTCAAAATGATTTTTAAGAAAAGAGCTATCTTATGAGGATAAAGCTTCAATTTCAAACTGATTCTAAGTATTCAATTGGTTTTCATGAAAATTTTTTAGCTTATGGGGATAAGATCTCAATTTCAAAGATGTTTCTCAGTGTTTACCCTATTTTCAAGATAATATCTTACCTTATATGCATAACCATTTAAGGTTATGGGGATAAAGACTCAATCTCAAAGCTTTTCCAAAGTCTATTCTTCAATTTCATGAAAAGGGATTGAGGTTATCCGCATAACACAGCTTGGGGATCAAGTTCTCAAGTTTGTCCAGATAGTTATCTTGATAAGGTTGGCACCTTGTCTACATAAGGAAGTGAACAATGAATGTAAGTGGTACTGTACATCCTGTTATTCGCATAACCTAGGGAGGTTATTCGCATAACGTGTGTTATAGAGCATTTGGACTCTTCTCTATTAAAAGGTTATCTGCATAACCTAGGGAGGTTATCCACATATCCTATATTTCAGAATACATGAGCTTTCCTCGAGTAAACAGGTTATCCGCATAACCTTGGGAGGTTATCCTGATAACCTAAGTTTCACAAAAATTCAGTTTGAGAAAAACTTAATGTTATCCTAATAACTGAGTGGGTTTTCAGGAAAATGATTTTGAGCTAAAACTTAGTCATTCTGGGTAGTACATTATCCGCATAACCTAGCTAGGTTAACCACATAACGAAAAGCTCTACATTGAAAACAAAGGCAAACAGTTACCCGTTATTTGCATAAGCTAAGGATGTTATCCATATAACCTCTATCAGATGCATTTAATGTGATAGATGAATGATTATTTTACTAAGAGTAACGGATAATCTTTGTTTTCAATGGATAGTTCTACCCCAAGACTATAAATAGGACCTCATTTAAGTTGTTGGGGAATGAGCAAAACAATATACATGCCAAAACTTGGCTGATTCATTTATTGATTCATTTAAAGCTTACCTACCCTCTGTTTTGCTCATTCATTGCATCTCAACTTTCATATCTACTCTTTTGAGAGAGTTTTTATTCTGTAAAATATCTACACACTTGTAGAGAGTACTTAGTTTATGGTTACACTAAGGAAGATAGTCTTACTCTTGAGTGAGAAGAGTGAGAGAACTTGTTTCAGTCCAAAGTTTGAGTTGGTGTTATACTGCGGCCATTGCAAGAATCCATTCAAATCTTGCAAGAGATAATGGAAAAATCCCAAGTGGTGGCTTAGGGACTGGAAGTAGGTCAAGTAGAATAGACCGAACTAGGATAAACTACTGAGTTCTCTTCCCTTCGCTCTTTATTTCTTATACTCTGTTTTCAATTACCTTTTTAGTATCACTATTGTATTTTGTCTTTGAAGAAAAATTTCAATCTTCCCAATTCACTCTGCTTTTGGGAAGCCAGCTGAGCTAACAAGTAGTGTTAGAGCTCAGATAACAATCTGAGAGTAGACATGACTGGTTTTAGTGAAGGCGTCCTTCCGGAAGGAAACAACACCAACAGACCTCCTGGTTTCAGTGAGGAACATCATGGGTATTAGAAGATGAGAATGCAGATTTACCTTCAATCCATTGATTTGGATATTTGGTCAATCATCCAGAAGAGAGATTTTGTTCTGATGAAACTACAAGACGATGGGAAATATAGAGAGAAACCTGAAGAGGAATAGAATGAAGTGGATAGGAGAAGGGTCCTTCTCAACTTTAAAGCTAAACATTGTCTAGTCAGTGCTTTCAATCAAGATGAGTTCTATAGAGCGTCTCAATGTAGAATAGCCAAAGGCATGTGGGACACTCTGGAGATCGCTCATGAAGGGACAACCATCATGAGAGAAAATAAGTTGAATACGTGCATTAGAGAATATGAAAGCTTCAAGATGAAAGAGGATAAGAATATAAAGGATCTGCAGAAGAGATTCACCCTCATTGTGAATCATCTAAAAAGCCTTGAAAAAGAATACACCCTATTTGAGAAAGTCAGAAAGATTCTCAGAGCTTTACCCATTGAGTGGCAACCAAAGGTGACTGCAATAGAGGAAGCTAGGGGGGAATCTATGACATTTGTGATAGCCCTCTTTGGGAGTCTTGAAGAATATGAAGGAAAGTTGAAGGCTCTCAATGAATTTACTTCATTTGATAAGAAGAAGAGAGTTTGGCTCTTAAAGTAGAATATGAAGATTATAATGATTCAAATGAGGATGCTGAGGTAGATGAAGAAACGATGGCCATGCTGGTAAGGAAATTTGGCAAAATGTATGGAAAGAGGAAATTCAGAAGATTTACAAAGAAAGATGGAGCCACCACCAGCAAGAAAGAAAACAAAGACTCCATCGTATGCTATGAATGTGAGAAACCTGGGCATATAAAATAGGAATGTCCTATGCTGTGCAAAAACCAAGGGAAGGATAAAAAGGTTGACAAAAGGAAAAAGAATAAAGCTTTCGTATCTTCCAACTTGGGAGATAGCTCAAATGAAGAGGAAGCAGCAGGAGATGATGAAATTGCTAACTTATGTCCGATGGCGCAAGATGTTGCAAAGAAGGAGAAGAATCACAATCGAGATAGTGACAGTGATTCTGAGGTAAATGACCCTAAAACTTCTGACAAAGAACTACATGATGCATTTAATGAACTGATGACTGAATTTGTCAAAGTGTCCAAACAACTAAGTCAAGCTAAAAGGAAAATACACAAGCTTGAAAGTGAGTCTCATACATCTTGCACTGGTTCATAGTTTTCTTCTTCCCTTATCTTTGTTTATGTCTCATGCATTGAGTTGAGAGATAAGAATAATTATCTCTACAAGACTCTGACTAAACTCACTAGAGGTGAGGACATGTTGAAAGTATTACTGGGAAACCAAATTATGAGCCAGAATAAAACTGGTCTTGGATATGGCCCATGTGCGGTCAAGGAGAAATTGAAAACCAGGAAATAGAATCTTTACTAGAGAAACTTTATGCATACTTATGATCTTAAAACAACTCAGAACATAGAGTCATTCCCAGCTCCTAGGAATTAAAAGAATAAATATTATAGACATTATTTCTGACATGCATCTATTTCCTCTAGTCTTTTCTCTACTTGCCACTTTTATAGCAAGAGGGTCATATGTCCTCCAACTATATATTCAGGAAGGAAGAAAATGGTAATGAGATGAAATGGGGTCCCAAGGATTCCTCTACTAACAAGAATAGACCCAAGCAAATATGTGTACCTAAAATAAATAATTGAAACTTGTTTTGTAGGTGCGTCTCAAATCCAAGAAAAGCAACAAATGGTACATGGATAGTGCTTATTCGAGATACATGATTGGAGATAAAGAAAAGTTCATTGTGCTGAGAGATAAGAAACGAGGAAAGGTTACTTTCGGTGGTGATCAATTTGGCAAGATAGTTGGGAATGGAATTGTTGGAAGAAACCCATAAACATCAATTGAGGAAGTCCTATTTGTAATAGGACTCAATCATAATTTGTTGAGTGTAAGCCAAACCTGTGATAGAGGCAACTGGGATCTGTTTGATTCCAACTATTGCCTAGTCATCAGAAAAAGTAACCGTAAAGTGATTCTCAAGGCAGAAAGAGATGGTAACTCTTATACTATTGATTTAGATGAATTACCTTCTCTAGACTCTATATGCTTAATAAGTGAAAATGATGATAGTTGGTTGTGGCATAGGAGATTAACACATGTTAGCATTCATCAATTGAATAAACTCATTAAAAATGAACTTGTGCTTGGTGTACCCAACTTAGGTTTGAAAAGGATAGATAATCTGATGCTTGCCTTAAAGGGAAACAAACAAAGTCATCATTCAATACCAAAAACATTGTTTCTACAACAAGACCTCTACAATTACTTCACATGGATTTGATAGATCCTAATCGTACTAAAAGTATTGGTGGAAACTTATATGTACTTGTTGTGGCAGATGATTATTCTAGATTCACCTGGACTTTATTTTTTCCCTCTAAAGATGAAACATATGATGCTTTTCTGATCTTAGCCAAGAAAATCCAAAATGAGAAAGGTTGCTCCATTAAATGTATTAGAATAGATCATAGAGGAGAATCTGAAAATGCAAAATTTGCTGACTAGTATGATGAAAATGGAGTGGAGCATAACTTCTTAACCCTAAGAACACATCAGCAGAATAGAGTTGTAAAAAGAAAGAATAGAGTATTGGAGGAAATGGCACGTGCAATGTTGAATGAAAAAGGACTACCTAAGCAATTCTGGGCTGATGTAGTAAGCACATCATGCTACTTGATGAATAGAGTATACATCAGACCCATGCTAAGGAAGACTCCATATGAGCTGTACAAAGGAAGGAAGCCCAACCTCTCTCATCTTCATGTCTTTGGATGCACTTGCTATGTGTAACAAGGACAATCTAGGTAAGTTTGATGCCAAATCAGATAAAGGTATATTTCTTGGCTACTCAAATAGAAGTAAAGCATATAGGGTATTCAACAAGAAGTCTAGAACTATTGAAGAGTCTGTACATGTTGTCTTTCTTGAAAATGAAACTATGTCTAAGCATGCTAGAGATAAGGATGTTCTAATTTCTAGCTTCAAGAATTTAAATGTATCAATAGAAAATAAAATTGAAACTCTTAAAGTATCTGAATCTGCTGATGTAGAGGAACATATCCAAGAGAAAGATAATGAATGTGAAATAAATGAGAAAGTATCTTAAGAACTCCCTAGAGCTTGGAGATATCAAAGGAATCATCTAATTGATCAAGTTATTAGGGATGTTGAAGAGAAAGTTAAAACCAAAAGACAATTTAGGGATCAAATGAATAATTGTGCATATATTTCTCAAATTGAAACTAAGTGTACTGAAGAGGCTTTTATTGATGAATATTGGGTTCTAGCTATGCAAGAAGAACTTAATCAGTTTAGAAGAAGACAAGTTTGGGATTTAGTGCCTAAGCCTAGAAACCATCCTATTATTGGAACCAAATGGGTGTTTAAGAACAAACTTGATGAATTGGGAACAATAATAAGGAATAAAGCTAGAGTAGTAGCTAAATGATATAATGAGGAAGAAGGCATTGATTATGAGGAAACTTTTGCTCCAGTTGCAAGATTGGAAGCAATAAGGATTCTGTTAGCCTATGCTTGCATAAAAGACATTATGTTGTATCAAATGGATGTGAAAAATGCTTTTCATAATGGGTATATCATAGAAGAGGTTTATGTTGATCAACCTCCAGGTTTTAAGGACTTAACTAAACCAAATCATGTTTATAAACTAAAGAAAGCTCTATATAGGTTAAAACAGGCTCTTAGAGCATGGCATGAAAGACTGAGTAATTTTCTGATTGAAAAAGGTTTTAAAAGAGGAAAAGTTGATACAACCTTGTTTACTAGAAGAGAAAATAAAAATTTACCTATTGTACAACTTTATGTTGACGATATTATATTTGGTGCTACTAATGAGTCTCTATGCAAGAACTTTTTTGAGTTAATGCAGGGTGAGTTTAAAATGTCAATGATGGGTAAGCTGAACTTCTTCCTTGGATTGCAAATCAAACAATGTGATGATGACTTCTTTCTCAATCAATCAAAATACCTCAAGGAGCTACTAAAGAAGTTTGGAATAGAACATGCTAAACCTATGAGAATTCCTATGGCCTCTGTAACTAAGCTTGACATGGATGAGGAAGGAAAACTATTTGATATAACTTAGGATGGGAGAATGATTGGTTCCTTGCTATATTTAACTACTAGTTGGCTTGACATCTTGTTTAGTATCTGTATGTGTGCTAGATTCCAATTATGTCCCAAAAAGTCCCATGCAATAGCTGTAAAGAGGATTTTCACATACTTGCTGGGTACATCTCAAATGGGACTCTGGTATCCAAAAGGCATTGGAGAAGAGCTCCTAAGTTATACAAATGCAGATTTTATTGGATCCAAGACTAATAGAAAGACCACAAGTGGAACATGTCAATTTCTGGGAGGCTCTCTAGTGTCATGGTTCAGTAAAAAGCAAAATAATGTAGCACTCTCCACAGCTGAAGCTGAGTATGTAATAGTAGGGAGTTGCTGTGCACAAGTCCTTTGAATGAAGTAACAACTTGATGATCTTGAGATTGAGATAAAGGAAATCCCAATAAGGTATGATAAGCAAAGTGCCATTAACATCTCAAAGAATCCTATTATGCATTCAAGGACAAAACACATCGAAGTTAGATATCACTTCATAAGAGATCATGTGTTAAAGATGATGTCAAGTTAGAGTTTGTTGCTACTGAAGATTAGCTTGCTAACATCCTGACAAAGCCACTTGTAGAAGATAGACATGGAAAAATCAGAAGGGAATTGGGAATGGTAAATCCCAATGAGTTGTAAGTGTTCTCTGAAATACTTCTTAAGGTTATAATTCAATCAATAATAATACTAATTTAAGCATCAGAGTATCTAGAAGCTTGTTTTGTAGGTACTTCTTGATTTGAAATAATCAAAATCTAATGAAATAAAGTATCCTGTATGTAAGAATGAAATTATGATGAAAAGAAGAGGCTTAAGGGGATAACACAGCTATTTGTAATTGTTTATGAGCTTTTCAAAATAGGTTAGCCGCATAATCTCATAGCCTTATGCTGAAAATGTGTTGATTTTATGGTGTGAATAGTCTCTATATTTGAGGTTATTCGCATAATGTATGAAGATTTTCATGAAAATGAGACCTTTGTGAACCTCAAAGCCTTTAGAGAACTCAATATTCAAATAAGGTCTCTATCTTGTACGCATAAGCTACCTTGTTTACTCCTTTGTATGTGTATTGTGTGATTCAATTTCAGGATAACCTGCCTACCTTATCCATATAACGTCTCATCCAGAGAAGAAGTTTCCAAAGTATGAACATTATCCACATAAGATAGCAAGGTTATCTGGATAACCTACTCTGTGTAATACTTTTTGTGTGCCTTTTGTGAAACCTCTTGTCATGATAACATGGTATGCTTGTCCGGATAACTTCTCTCTTCTCCCCTCTGTCTCAAGTTTGTTATGCGGACAACCTAAGGACTTTATCCGCATAACCTAGCAATTCGTGGCTTCTCTTACATTTTCTAAAGCTTGTTATCTGCATAACCTTGAGACTATATATAGGATTCTCTAAGTTTTAGCAGAACCTTGTGCGAAAAACCTAACCCTATCCTGAAAACCTCTAATCGTACTCCTTAAGCTTTCCAAAATCTCCAAAATCCCATCCATTTTCCTATTCTCAAAACCCTTTCCAAGTAATTTTAAACTACTTTTATCTTCCCAAATCATCTGGAATCACTGATATGGCAAAGACTAAGGGTGGCAATCAAAGTGAATGACCACAGCACAACATGAAGTCCAAATATGCTTCGAAATCACCAAGTTAAAGGAAGAGAAAAGCTGAATTTGAGCCTTGTAATCCGACAAAGAAGCCCAGAACACCAAAGCCAAAGGGAATTCTAGAATCTGAACCTCAGGGTGACACTCATGTAAGTTCTTCTGTTACCGAGTCTGAGGAAGCTTTAATTACAGAAGAACTTATTAGCATAAGGATTTTGAAGGAGCCATATAAGGTTGATTTTAAGAAACGTAAGGTAATCAAACCTCAATTTGTTAGAATAGAAGAATTTCTCATGAGAAATAAGTTTGATTCTGCTGGGTTGTTAGAGAAATATAGAGGATTAATAGAGTTAAAAGAAGACTATGATGAAGAAGTTGTGCGTGCTTGGTACAATTCTCTGAGAATTAACCATGACACAAAGGTATTTGAAGTGAGATTGAGGAAGAGATAGGCTTCAACTATCTATCCAGAGGAGAATTCTAAGTCATGCTGCTGTTGATAAAAGGGACCAGTGAATGTGGTGGATATCATTCTACAGAGGATGTGGAAGGCAAGGACCTACAGACAGGACTCACAGTTGCCATTTGGGCATATTATCACCAAGGTTCTGAAATTTCACAACATCATTTATCTTGAGAGAGGGCATGTACTACTTCCAGAAGAATTAAGTGAGAAAGTCTTGCGGAAGATGGGGATGAGCTTGGAGAATGACACATGGGTTAACAAGAAGAGGGATACTGAAGAAGGGTCTGAGTCCACAGCTGCCTCAAAGAGTCTTACAGTTGGTGATTCTAGTTCCTCTCCATCCAGACCCTCTAAACCACCTCAATCCATGCAACCTAAGCCTCATATACCTTCTCCCACTCAAAGCAAACCTGATGAAATCTCAGCCACTGACCTTCTTACTCCCTCAAACATTCCTACCCTATACCAAAATCTGTTCCAAATTGCCATGAACAATAGGAAAGAGCATAGAGAAGACATGATTAATCTTAGGTATCTCATTACTAAAATGAAGAAAAAGTTGAAACCAAACTTGAAAGTCTTACCCAAGAAGTGAAACCCTTGTGTGAGCAAATAGCCTTTGGTGCACCACAACCTTTATCTTCACCTCTCCACCCACCTCCTCTCACACAAACTGAACCAACTGCCTCTGTACAATCACCTACTCTATCAGAGGACCTAGGTCTTAACCTGGACTATGGTCTTGAGGAAGAAACTATCAAGGATCAAAGCAGAGCTTTAGTTTTCTTGCTTGAAGGTGATTTCATTCACCAAATTTATCTTCATCACCGAAGACAAGAGATTAATGCTCTCTTTCCTCCTCTCCCTGACCCTATCTCCTTTGAAGGCATCAGTTATCTTGTTGAGGCTGCTGTGCAAGAAATCATCACCCTTGCCTCTAATTTTGAATCCTCTCCTGCACCCCATCCTATTGTCTTACCTCCACTTGTTATGCCTAATATTTCGTATATTCCTATGTTTTCTTTTGTTCCTCATGCTATTGTAAGTGTGCCACTTCGACCAGTACTAGTGTCCACTATTCCAACCCAACCCTCCATCATTCCTCTTTCTTTGGATTAAACACTTCAAAGAATTGGGGAATGAAAGGCCAAGCTTGATCAGGACATTGCCAGGATAGATGCTGGTGTTACTTAAATCCCCTCTGTTGTTGATGATAAAAAAGGGGAGAAAGAAGAAATAGAGAAGGATAAGGAAAAAGAAGAGAAAGAAGAGACAAAAAAGGATAAGGAAAAAGAAGAGAAGGAAGAGAAAGAAACAAAGAAAAAGAAAAAGAAATCTAAGAAAAAGAAAGAAACTTAACTGAATTTGTTGATCTATGCTTGCTTGTTCTATTCTACTGCTTTTTAGTAGTTATGGTTCTGTATCTTTTTTTTCTATACTTGTAATGGATATTTATAATACAAGTTCCTTGTATGAACGTGTTCATTTCTGTGTTCCTTATTCTGAGATATGTTCTTTACATTATTTGACCTTATTTAAACCATGCACATATTGTGGGAGAGCTTCATGAAAACCCAAGTACTAACAATAAGTTTAAGTTGTTTTGTCATCATCAAAAAGGGGGAGAATGTTAATTCAGATGTTTTGATGATTCTAAAACAAATAAGCTTGAAATCCAATATCAAAGGAATGCAAGAGAAATAAAGAACAAAGTTAGAGTTTTCTAGAGATATAAGAGTTGTTTCACATGTTTTAGGAAACTATTTGTAAAAGAAGGTAGTTAAGCTTTGAATTTCAATTCACTTAACATTAAATGAGATAACTAACTGAATGATTAATGACTAGCTCATGATTTCAAAATGATTTTCAAGAAAATAGCTATCTTATGAGGATAAAGCTTCAATTTCAAATTGATTCTAAGTATTCAATTAGTTTTCACGAAAATTTTTTAGCTTATGGGGATAAGATCTCAATTTCAAAGATGTTTCTCAGTGTTTACCCTATTTTCAAGATAATGTCTTACCTTATATGCATAACCATTTAAGAGTATGAGGATAAAGACTCAATCTCAAAGCTTTTCCAAAGTCTATTCTTCAATTTCATGAAAAAGAATTGAGGTTATCCGCATAACACAGCTTGGGGATCAAGTTCTCAAGTCTGTCCTGGTAGTTATCCTGATAAGGTTGGCACCTTGTCTGCATAAGGAAGTGAACAGTGAAAGTAAGTAGTAGTGTATAGCCCGTTATTTGCATAACCTAGGGAGGTTATTCGCATAACGTGTGTTACAGAGCACTTGGACTCTTCTCTGTTAAAAGGTTATCCGCATAACCTAGGGAGGTTATTCACATAACCTATATTTCAGAATACTTGAACTTTCCTTGGGTAAACAAGTTATCCGCATAACCTTGGGAGGTTATCCTGATAACCTAAGTTTCACAAAAACTTAGTTTAAGAAAAACTTAACATTATCCTAATAATTGAGTGAGTTTTCAGGAAAATGATTTTGAGCTAAAACTTAGTCATTCTGGGTGGTACGTTATCCGTATAATCTAGCTAGGTTATCCGCATAACAAAAAGCTCTATGTTGAAAAAAAAGGCAAAAAATTACCCGTTATTTGCATAACCTGAGGTTATTCGCAAACCTCTATCAGATGCATTTAATATGGTAGGTAAATGGCTATTTTACTGAGAGTAACGGCTAATCTTTATTTCCAATGGATAGTTCTACCCCAAGACTATAAATAGGACCTCATTTAAGTTGTTAGGGAATGAGAAAAACAATATATACGCCAAAACTTTGCTGATTCATTTATTGATTTATTCAAAGCTTACCTACCCTCTATTTTACTCATTCATTGTATCTCAACTTTCATATCTACTCTTTTAAGAGAGTTTTCATTCTTTAAAACATCTACACACTTGTAGAGAGTACTTAGTGTGAGATTACACTTAAGAAGACAGTCTTACTCTTGAGTGAGAAGAGTGAGAGAATGAGCAAGATTCCATATGCTTCGGTAATTGGATCTATTATGTATGCCATGTTGTGCACTCAACTGGATGTCTCATATGCCTTGAGCATGACTAGTAGATATCAATTAGAGTCAAGTGAGAATCACTAGACTGCTGTCAAAAATATTCTGAAGTACTTAAGAAAGACTAACGATGTATTCTTGGTGTATGGAGGATTAGAAGACGAGCTGGTTGTAAATGATTACACAGATGCAAGTTTCCAATTTGACAAAGATGATTCTAGATCGTAATCAAGATTACTATTCTGTTTGAATGGTGGAGCAGTTAGTTGGAAGAGTTCCAAGCACAGCACTGTAGCTGATTCTGCAACAGAAGCTTAGTACCTAGCAGCATCAAATGCAGCTAAGGAAGCTGTTTGGATTAAGAAGTTCATGACTAAGCTTGGAGCAGTGCCTACCATCTCAAATCTAATAGATCTATTTTGTGACAACAACGGTGCAACAGCATAGGCTAAAGAGCCTAGGTCACATCAAAGAACCAAACATATACTTGGCCGATATCATCTCATCAGAGAAATCATTGATAGGGGTGATATAAAGATATGCAAAACACCAACTGATGACAATGTTGCTGATTCTCATACTAAGCCGCTTGTACAGATAAAGCATGAGCGTCATGTTAGGTCAATGGGTGTTAGATACATCAACGATTGGGCCTAGTGCAAGTGAGAGTTGCTGGAGATTGTGCCATAGGTCAATCATTGTATTATGAACATTGTGTTTTGTTATAAAAAAAGAGGTGTTTTTTTTTCTTACATATTATATTGTTTACATATTTTTCTTTATAATAATATCCTTGGATAAATTATTTTATCCTAAATATCTCTAGTCAATCATTTTTATGGGAACAATGATGAATTAAGGCTAGTATGATTTTGATTGATAATTACGTATGAAGATACAAATCAAAATCATAAGCTCCTGTTAGAGAATAGGCGCTGGATTGACCCGTCATGAGATAGCTGTATAGATCAAGTCATAAGGATATCTCATATATAACTATGTCACTAAGCCCTTTGACTTGAGATCAATATGGCTTTCTACATAGGGAACACTATACTTTGGCATAGTCAAAAGTCACCTCTAATCGAGAGATCACAAAGGCTATGATCAGGTATAGTGGAACTCATGTGGAGAAAGATCAGTGGTCAAGATGGAATTTGTCCCTCTAATTAATAGAGAGATATATCTAGGCCCCTCGATGAGTGAGACTGAAAAAATGCATGGTCGTGCTCAAATGGAAGAGTTTCTATTTGTTTTGTCAGTCTACTCGGAGATCGAGAAAGTGATGGTCGAGTAAAATAAGGATGACGTTTCCATGCCTCATACTTGACCTATATATCATGAGACAAAAGGAATGTGATTGGGTTATATGATAGGTTATATCGGATCACCAATCTCATATGATTTGAGTAGTCACAATGTCCTGCTATAGGCCACTTGTGACTTGTGGGTCCAATAGTGTTATTAGCCTACTGCCAACATCATATGAGCCTATAGGGTCACACACAAGAATGGCCCAACTCGAGCTAGAATGTCCAAATTCATTGAATCTAAAATGTATCTAAATTCAATGAATTTAATGTTTAATTTAGGGTAATAGAATTATATACATATATTTGATATATATATATTAAAATTTGAAATATATATGTTTGATATATTATATATTTGATCTATATTTTGAAATATATATATTGTTCAAATTAATTAGTTTAAATTTAATTCTATATGATAGATTTAAATTTAAACTAATGTCATAATCTAAATTTGATTTAGATTGGATTCTAAATTTGAATTTAAACTAATACTCTAAATTTGATTTGTATGATAAATTAAATCTAGATTTGATTATGGATATATATTAGATAGTTAGTTTAAATTTAATCTATTAGATATATTTAAATTCAAACAAATCCATTTAATTAATATTTGATTTAGTTTAAATTATTAATTTAAATTAAATCAATATTGAATTCTATCTATATATTAATATAGACTAGGATACAGAATCAATAGAATTCGAACTACCCTAAAAAGAGAGCGGCCGTACACTCAGAAAGAAAAAACCGCATGGACGAATAGCGAAGGAGTATGGACTTGAACGGAATTGTACGGATATCACAAACTAGAGGTGCTTGCACGCTGTTCGAGTTGGACTCACCACTCATGTGGATACCGGTAGAGGGAGCTAACTAATCACCTTAGTTCCTGGGGTCCAATGAAATGGAAAAGAACACCAAGGGATGCACCGGAGGTAAATTCTTTTTCTACATCTCAATCTTAACAATGTTGACGGATCCATGGGAGAGAATTTCTTACAGTGTTTCTACTGCGTGTATAGTGAAATTCTCAACAATATCAACATCTGATCTCATATCATCATCATCACCTAAACATCAATCTCTCACTATACAATCATATGGTAATGATGTAAATGTCATGCCAACATACCTCGAAATGCATACCTATATATATCATCACAATCATCATATGGACATGCTAGCATGCAATGGTATGGGGATGCTACAACATCAAACATATCCTATCTCCACTAACTGTATGCATACCACGATATGTAGAAAGCCATACACATACACAACTAATATTGTGGTATGAAAATGAACATGCATATATATATATCAACACATAATCACATAATACAAATACCCGGTTACCATAGACTATCAATTCCACACACATGTGATTCCACTAGCTTCTTGGGATGTCCAACATACTTGTACCCTTTTCGGTCAACCAAATGCCTCTACAATATGATAAAATCCTCAATTAATATACAATCCAAATTCCATAATTCAACCATTTAGGCCTAACCCATGGTTCCAACACCATTTCCATACACCATTTAGCTCCTAAAGACCATTTAAACTCTAATCAATCACACACACCTCGGATTCCATACTCCTTTTAGCAATTTCAACCTAGGGTTAAGCTCAAATCATGCATACTCCCTCTAAAACTCATACCCAAGGATCATACACAACAAATCACATGCTGTTTATCCCATTTCGTCCATTTTCATCAGTAGATTTCGGCCAAACCGCAAACCCAACTATATATATATCCAAAAACCTAACTCAAAACCAAAGAAAAATGGAGAGGGAGGAGTAAAGATTAGTTACCAACAAGAATCCAAGCTTCCAGAGTCCAAAAATCACTCTCAATGGTCGGATCATTCAAGCCCTAGAAGATTTTCTTCTTTCTCCCTCCGTTTCTCCTTCGTCTGTCCGACTTAAATGCTTCCATTTTAAACAAAATTTTCTTTATTCGCTACAGCGCCAATGAGCTTGCTGCGGCGGGGAGCTTCTTGGCCAAAAAATCTCCCCAGAAATATAGCTCGCTAGCCTTGGTGGTCCTGTCTTGCGCTGCAGTGTAATGCTCCTTTTCCCCACTTTGATTCTTTCCTCTATCCTGGCTCCTCTGGTTCTACATACGATGCCAAATATGCTTAGTTAGCTAGGAACTAAGTTCGGAATAATGTAATGAGGGTTGTTACAAAGAGACTTCAATCTTGCATTCTTAAACATGAGAAATTCCAAGTTCGGACTATGTACTAGGTAATTCCTTACCAATGCACCAAAGAAACTCAATGATTTATCTAACCCAACATTTGGTTATTAATTAACTAGAAAATATCCGTGCCATACATGGGATTTTTAGGTAATATGGATCCATTAATATTTTAAAAATTTATCAAATCTATATTTTAAATATATTGAATTTTTTCATATTAATCATTAGAACAAATTTTATAAAAGAAATAAAACTTTGTAATCTCTTGATCTGGACAATGTATGAGAAAAATAATGAGTAAGAAAAATATAATAATAAAAGAATAATTGATCTTTAATATTTGAATTCTTTTAAAAATACAAAAAAGATTGTAAAATGTAAAAAAGGAAGAGAACACATAGCAATGCAAATAATTTTGTTATTTACATATTTATAGAGATATCATCATGCAAAATAGATGTGTAAAGATTCAAAATTTCAAATAGAACAACTTTTGGACAAATAATTTTAGATAATTACCCTACAGTAGGCGGCAAACAATATAAAATATAAACTGAGATGCAAAATCTCATAACATTTAATGGAAATAATACAATGTCAAAGCTCACATTATTGTGAAAATTTAATAGATTGTTAATTGTTAATTTTAGCTACATAACTTCCTTTATCTTTTTTTCTTCTTCTTTTTTTTTTTACCTTTTTCAATGTAATGTACAGACAAGGATTGAATGCACAAATCTATTAAACAATCCCTCACAAATCTGTTGAACGCAATTTTTTCTTCTAAACTTCCTTCAGTACTAAATATAAGAATTTAAATTTGTGATTAAAAAAAGACATTTTAACTAGGGGTAAATTTAGAACAATATTATGAAGTTTAACAATTTTTTTTAACATCTCAGAAATAATTTAAAGTAACTTATATTTAAAACCGGATATAATACTTTTTTTTATCGGTAAGCATGTCTATATAAACTATTAATTAAAAATATTAACAATCTTAAATTTACCACATAGCCCAACTTTATATCAATTTGTCTCCGTTATGTGATATGATCCTCTATATTGATATGATTAGATGATTTACATTAACATAATTAAAGAGAATCATCGCAGCAAGCATGGTCCACTAGGACTTCAATATGGTTAAGGTTTTAAATCAAAATTCAACAATATCTATTAGCTTTAAAGTAAGAGAAGTGTACCTCTCCTTATACTCTAGACAACCGTGGAACCCAATGGTGAGGACTAGATCACCAAAATATTTGAATATAACCATATACTCAGCAAATATACCACCCTCTCTCTCACAGAAAAGAAGAAAAGTCTCTCAATTTGCAAGACACACTATCTCTTTGGTTATTCACGCTCTGTAACCGACCGAATGGGAGGGACTTTAGTTTTATTATAGTTATTCCACTAACTTCCCTTGAATCCCACATAATCAGGGAGAATATCATCATAAAAAAAAATTCTTTTACTTGGTGAATTTTATTCAAAATACACTAACCGGATAGGTTAACTAAACCCTAATGGACTTTTACCTATTATGACGCATCAAGGGCCGACTAAAAAAAAAGTCCAATATCTCCTACTCGCACTTGATGGGATGACCATTTCATCTCATTGACCTTTCTTTTCCATACTAGGTGTTCTGTCATGATTGTAGGGGCATGACTTTTCCACTAGAGTGTTCATGTACTAGAAATCTCATTACAGGACCAACACAAGAAGACAACCCATCCATGTATGCTTGTTATTTTTGTTCTTGTTATGATGTGCCACCAATGTCTAGATTTATCCATACACTGTTCTCATGGCCAATTTGATCCCTCTTGAGTGATTTGCATGACTCAGATTACTTTTTCATATATGTAGTGTCCACACTTATGTTCTTAACTAAAACAACTACATAAGGGACATGTCTCAGACACTAGCATGGTAGTGTATTCCAAGATAAATCTTCCTACTCCCTAATTATCAATCAAATTTGACCATGCCAATTTCCCAGCATATACCTTTTAGATTGTATCAGTCATGACCATAAGACATACATTAAAGTAGTAGTCATAAAAGACAAATTATCATGACATTGTCTAAGTCTTAAGGGCATCATGAAAGGAATATGTTCCTTTCTGGGACTCACATAACAGTAAAGTAGGGATCCATTCACATGCTTCCCATTCGTGGTCTTATGTACATGTAATATGAATTGCATGCTACAGTGTAGCTCTTTTCACAAGAGTATAAGTTGATTTTTATTATTCACAACACCATATAGACTTAAGTTTTGGATACTCACCGTGTCCAAAACCAGAACCTTCTTTCTCTCATTACTCATGACGTCACATTTAAGAAGGATTCATTGTCAACAGGTCTCATGGACAATGGGAATCCATGATTCAATCTACTCGTATACTTTGATCTCATCTCAACGCTCTTTTGTTGAGGCGACATATATCTGTTGTGTTTCTTCTTTGCCATACATAGTGCTCTTATTGTATTACTGGTGAACATATAATATCTTATCTTATCTCTTCTCATGAATCTTAAAGGTTGTTGCTTGCGTGAGAAAGCCAACCTCATATACCTATACGACATATTTGACATTGTATGCACAACCATACACATGATAATACTAGAAAAATGAATTTATTCAATCAGAATGATAATAATGTTTGTCAAACTCTATGCATCCCTAAAGATTTTACATGCCCAAAGAACATACTTTGCTCTATAGGCTTTTTAAGGGGCTCTGCTAACATATTATGCATAGAGATATATTGAATAATAACATTCTTTTGTGTAATGACATCTCTTAAAAAATTATATTTTGTATCTACTTGCTTTGTCCTACTGTGATACTTGGGGTCTTTTGTGTAAGCTATGGCTGCTTGACTATCACAGTGTATTAGTATAGGACTCATCCTTTTATTACTAAGATACAGATGTTCTAAGAAATTCTTCAGCCATATTGCATCTTGCACTAAGGCAGAAGCAGCTACGAATTTCACCTCCATGGTTGATAATACAATACATGTCTGCTTCTTGCTGCTCCATGAGATGGCTCCATTATTCAACAAGAATGTGCATCCAGAAGTTGATTTTTGCTCATCTAAGTCTCTACCCCAGTGAGCATCAGAGTATCTGACTAGATTCAAATCACTTCCTTGATAACACAATACATAATCAACAATACCCTTTAGGTACCTCAGAATTCTTTTTATAGCTTTGCAGTATGCATGACCAAGATTAGACTTGTACCAACTCACAAGTCTGTCCGCATAACAAATATCTGATCTAATACAAATCATAGCATACATCAAGCAGCCCACAACACTTGAATAAGGGATTCTTTTCATAGTCGCTTTTTCAGATTCTGTCTAATGACACATTTCATGGCTCAAATTCTCATTTTTGGTCACAGGGCTATCCATGGGTTTGTAGTCTTTCATGTTAAATCACTTAAGTATTTTCTTAATATAAGTCTCTCGTGAAAGAGACATTAACTTCCTTGAGCGATCTCTTTAGATCTTAAGTCAAAGAATATATTCTGCTTCTCCCATATCTTTCATCTCAAAATTCAAGGATAACCATTCCATGATTGTCTTAACTGAAATTAGACTATTCTTAGCCAATAATATATCATCCATGTAAAAGGATAATATGAGAAAATTGTCATTAAACTACTTTATAGAACCTCAAGTACTACTGCCTAGATGATTGTTTGAGCTCTTAAATAGACCTCTGGAGTTTACACACTTTGTTCTCCATTGGTTCTTTGACAACAACTTATGGTTATTCAAGGTAGATTTCTTCATCTAGTTCACGATTTTGAAATGCGATTTTTATATCCATCTGATGTAATTCTAGCTCTAAGCCTACTACTATAGCCAAGATCAATCTAACTGAGTTAAAATGTATAATAGGAGAAAAAGTATCCTCATAATCAATACCATCCTATTGAGTGTACTTGTTCTCAATTGCCTTTCAGCCAGGTGGCAAATTAACCAATTCCTAAACTTGGTTTGTCCTTATTGAATCCATTTCCTCATCCATTGATTTCTTCCACTTTTTCTTAGCAGGACCTGAAAGTGTAACACTATACTCTTAAACACCTCCTGACTTGACCAAAAACTTCAAAAACCAATGAGACACGGCCCAAACATCTCAAATTTACCTTCCAAAACATCAAAACAGTGAAAAACACCACAACACACCTCAAGAAACACCAGAATAGTGTACAAGGCCGTGACCACTATAGTACTATCATGACTTTGGTGCTCTCGGGTTGACTGGTGTCACGGCCTGGGTTTTTGGCGCTGCGGTGCCCCTTCACTAATACCATATCAGCAAAAATTTGACTTCTGGGGAAAACTTCCGACGCACATAACTTTATGCTTCAACATCCAATTAACCTAATTCCAACTCCTACAAGTTAATCTTATCTCAATCTATCCATGGATACCAATTTGACCCTAATCCATCTCTATATGGAGATTTTGGACATTTGACACCATTTTGGCCACATTTTGACCAATACTCACAACTAACAACTCCCACTTGCCACCAAAGGCAATTTGACCACTGGGACCATTCATACAGGTCCAAATCCACTTAACCAACTTGTACAAAGAGGTTCCACCTCAAAGGAACCACTCTTCTAAGATTTGACCCCCTTGAACCTCAAGTTAAATAAAAGGTCTATATGCCCAATAACACACCAACAAGGCTCAAATCTATTCTGGGCTCACCCACGTGACCAATTCACACCACGGATACACACATCGATCATACACAACCCACAACAACACCATCAACACATAACCAACACATTCAACCACTATTCCATATTAATAACATTACAATCATTCCAAATCTCATGTCAAACCTCACTAACATACATCCATTACAATCATACTATCATACTTGGCATAAAATACATAACCCTACATAAAACATTACATAGACTGGATATTCCCACATACGATCCTCTACTCCCTTGCTTTCTCCAGACTAGTGCCAAAACCTTCACCTAATGGGAAAGGGGTGTGAGACAAAGTCTTAGTAACCAGGGACAATCACACAGATATATATACATAACTCATATAATCTCATGAATGCAATATGAAATGGAATGCATGTCTCCCTCGAACACAGCTAGAACCATGAGTTGTCGTCATGATAGGACATTTCATATAGGTAATTCTCTTCCAACAGTTGGTTAAGACTGATTCTGGGACATCACCAAGCTCACCTCCCATTAGTGCACCCAGCCAAAGGTAACACTAATGTTCGGATCATGATTCTCCTTCTCCTAGACCACCTTGAATCGGTGGTAATTTAGGGAAGGTACAGTCTACTACCGCCTGACTCTCCTGGCCATAGGAGAGGATTTAGCGACAAGGATCCCTTCTCCCTTATCATATATCATCATATCATATCATATAATATATCATCATCATCACCACCTGATCACCATATACCTTACAATGCCATGTAATGATACTCATATCATATCATCAAATAATCATCATCATCATCATGATCTCAATGTCATACTATACATTATGTAATGTCACATCATCATCATCATATAGGTTATCATCATCATAATCATCATCAAGCTGTGTGCATCCCATGATATATTAAAAACTATACATACAAACATATCAATATCGTGGTATAAAAGAAACATGCATATATACACAAATATACATAATATTATACAATACATTCAATATAACACAAACACCCAACTACCTTAGGTTGTCAATTTCCACACACGTGAATTCCATGAACTTCTAGGATTGTCCAACACCACTTGTACTCTTCCGATCAACCAAATAACCTTCATAATACCATAATGCCTTAATTTACACAATATATCACTTACCCAAAAACCACAATTTGACTATATAGGCCTAACCCAAGGTTCAAATACCCTTTCCATACATCATTGAGCTCTTAGAGACCACTCAAACTTTACTCAACCACATATACTTCGGATTTCCAAATGCCTCTACTGAAAATAACCTAAGGTTAAGCTTACATCATGCATACTCCTTCTAAAACTCACACCCAAGCCTTATAAACACCAAAGCATACCTCTTTGTTCCCTTTTCATTCATTTTTTCATTCATTTCAATCAGTGGATTTTGGTGCAAACCAAAAATCCCAATATATACCCAAGAAATCTTAACTCAAAACCGAAGAAAACTGAGAGGGAGGAGTAGGGATCACTTAACAATACTTAATCAAGCTTCTAGAGGTTGATAAACACTTCCAAAGGTCAGATTATATGAACCCTAGATGAGCTTCTCCCTTCTCCCTTCGTTTCTCCTTCACTCTCCTGTTCTCAATTCAACTGAAATGTTTCTAATTTAAATGAATCTGAGGCATGGCGCAATAGCAGTGGGTTAGTTCACCGCGGCGTGAGTATCCTTGCCTAGAAAAATATCTCAAAATATGTAGCTCGCTTGCCGCAGCGTCCCTGTTCCTCACCACAGCGTGGAGCTCATTTTTCCTCCACTTGATTTTTTCCTTCGTCCTGGCCCTCTGATTCTGCACACAACACCAATTACACTTAGTTAGTTAGGGACAAGCTAGGGACAATATAATGAGGGTTGTCACAAAAAAAGCCTCTTTAACTGAATTGGGCTCCTCATCATCTTGCAGAGTAATAATGAGTACAACCCTTTCAATTTGAAAATGCTTCCTTAGTACACTCTCCATGTTACTCCTCCAGAGTAAAGTTCTCTGTACCAATGAGTCATCTTGCATAGCACCTTCAAATGGTTGTCCATCACTCCCACTGGGATCTGTAGATTGAGGGATGTCTAATTCTTCCCCATCCTCTTAATCTTGTGTCCCATAAGGAGTCACTATATGAACCATATCACCTCTGCTAGGAGATTCTTCTTCTAAGAAAGCAGTGTTCCTTGACTCAATTTTAGTCACTGTTCCATATGCATTTTCACCAATGAAAACTTCCTCTTTTGACTGCTCAGAGCATCTGATAAAAATACATTTCTTCCCCCTCAGGCCTAATTTCCCTTATTTATAGGAAGTATCATAGATATAGGCTGCTGACCTTCACAGTCTTAAGATACTCAAATTCAGTTTATGACCTATCCATAACTTATAGGGAGTAGAAGTGACTAATTTGAAGGGCACACAATTAAGTATAAAGGTTGCAGTCAATAAGGTATCTCCCCAATGTGAAATAGGTAAGTTTCTTGTGCTATCATACACCTAACCATGTCTAAGAGTGTTCTATTCCTCCTTTCAGCTACAACATTTTGTTGTGGGGTACAATGCATTATTAGTTGCCTCACAATTCCTCTTTCTTCATAAAGCCCTTTGAACTAGTCAAATTAGTATTCACGTCTATAATCTGTTCTCAATGCTTTGATCCTCTTATCTATTTGGTTTTCCACTAGATTTATATATCGTTTGAACCACTCTAATACTTATGATTTGTGGGAAATCAAATAAATATAACCATATCGTGAATAATCATCAATGAAAGTAATGAAATAGCAGACTCCATATCTTGCCCTCATACTCATAGGTCCATATATGTTGGAATGAACTAATTACAATGGATGCTCAGCTCTAATTCCTTTCCCAAAAGGTTTCCTGGTTGCTTTACTAGCTAGACAATACTCACAAAGAGACATTTCTATTTTAATCATGTTTCTAGAATACTATCTTTTGCTAGTTTAGTCATTCTTTCTTAATTTATGTGTCCTAGTCTAGCATGCCATATGTCAAAATTAACATTAGAATTCAAAGCAAAGGAAATAATAAAGTAATCATTTACATTAGAATTATGCAAAGTATCTTAAACAAAGAAACCTTTTGAAAAATAACTAGAACCATAACAGATAGTCCCTTTATTAATATCAATTGAATAGTCATGGAAGTTCACACTTAAATCAATTTTCATAAGAGAGCTAATGGAAACTAGATTAAGACGAATGTCTAGAGCATAAAGAACATTATTCAAAATAAGGGTTCTTTCACCATGCAAAACTAATTTGCAGGTTCCAATCCCTTTTACTTTAACTCTTGCATTATTCCCAACATAAAGCTACCAACTCCATGTGGGTAGCCTATGGAATTCAATGAAAAGATCATGATCTTTACTTATATGGTCCGTGGCACCTAAGTCTACAATCCACACAGGATCAGGATTAGTTTCTACAAGAAAAATAGAACTAGAAATAAAAGAATAATGCACAGAATTGGTATTTTCTAATACCTTATTTTTCTCTAGACAATCTTTAGCAAAATGTCCTTTCTTTTGGTAGGCAAGACACTTGACCTTTGAAGGATCAAGTTTCCTCTCGCCACTCTTGGCTCCCTTCTTCTTGAAGGTCTACTTGCCTTTCTGAATGTTGGGTTATTTCTTTCCTTTCTAGAACCCTTTACCTTTCTGAAACTTGGGCTTGGTTCCTAAAGCTCCAACTCTCTTAGCCATATAGGCTTGACTAGAGGATTTAGCCGCCTCTACGCCTTTCATCTTCAAGCTCAAGATGACACGCAATGTCATTGAAAGTCACAATGCTCTTATTGTGGGTCAAATTGACCTTCATATGCTCCTAACTTGAAGGGGGATACCTTATTATTGCCTACCCCTATTGCTCTTAGATAGTGGATGCCCAATTGTTTTCAGCTCACGTATCATATTGGACATATCTCATAGATGTTGCCTAATCAAGGTATTAGGTCTTAGTTTGTACGTATCAAACTTAATGGTGAGCCTTCTAAGCCTAGTGGTAGAAGCGCTACCAAACTTGTCTTTCAAAGCAATCCACATTGCTTGCACAATTGGGTATCTCTCATATGCACACGTAATGTCATCCGACATAACGCTCAACATAGTAATGTGTGCTATATTGTTCTTTTTCTTCCAGGACTTAAATGCCTCCATATCTCTCCTATGTTAAGCAGTATTGCCCTACCTAGGTTCAACCATGACTTGAATTAGTGACTTAATGACATCTTGTTCCTCAAGAACATATGATATCTTCCTATGCCAGATATCCCAATTTTTGCCATTGAGCTTGTCTCCCTTGTTAAGCTTAACTATGATGTTCTTTGCCATCTGATTAATTATTGAAATTGGATATAGCACAAATTAATCATGTATATACAATGTCATTTAAATTCACATCAGTTCTCAAATAGTTCCAATAAAGCTTTATTAGGTATGACAATCAAAAGTTGATAGAGTCTCATTCCATCACTATGCCAAAAATGACTTTTAATGGCGATTAATAGTTGGCATTTTTAAGAAAAACGCTGATAAAAAGTGAACGGGAGTACTTTAGTTGGCGTTTAAACTGAAAATATCATCTGAAGTTAACAACTTACGTTGGCATTTCACTAAAAAACGCCAACTAATTTTTTAAAGATAATTTAAAAATGGAAAAAATGGTGAGAAATAATTTAGTTTGCGTTTCTGATGGAAATGCCAACTATATAAATAACATTAATTTTAAAGAAATAAAAACATAAGTCGGCATTTAAATCATAAACACCACTTAATTTTTGAAAATGAAAAATAAAAAAATAAAAAATATTAGGTGGTGTTTATGAGTTAAACGCCAACTAATGTTCATATAGAAATTCAAATAAGTAAATAAAATTCAAAAGCTTAGATGCGTTTATTTATCAAATGCCAACTAAATGAGTATAGTTTAAAAAATTTTAAAAAAAAATTGGGTGACTTAGTTGGCATTTATACATAAAACGCCAACTAAAGTGATATATTATATGGCGTTTTATAAATAAATGCCATCGAAATAGACATATTATACGGCGTAAAAAATGCCATCTAAAGTGACATATTATATGGCATTTATTTATAAAATGCCATATAAATAACATTAATTTTAAAGAAATAAAAACATAAGTCGGCGTTTAAATCATAAACACCACTTAATTTTTTAAAATGAAAAATAAAAAAATAAAAAATATTAGGTGGCGTTTATGAGTTAAACGCCAACTAATGTTTATATAGAAATTCAAATAAGTATATAAAATTCAAAAGCTTAGATGCGTTTATGTATCAAATGCCAACTAAATGAGTATAGTTTAAAAAATTTAAAAAAAAAAATTGGGTGACTTAGTTGGCATTTATACATAAAACGCCAACTAAAGTGATATATTATATGGCATTTTATAAATAAACGCCATCGAAATAGACATATTATACGGCATAAAAAATGCCATCTAAAGTGACATATTATATGGCATTTATTTATAAAATGCCATATAATGTTAGTATAGTTGGCGTTTAGTTTTAAACGCCAATGAATGTTATTTAAAAACATCTCTGCATTAGGTTTCATTTTACCCCGCGGCGCCATCAGAGAATAGAGGCCGATATCGATAGCTTGCGAGCTCTGTCTTCCACTGCGTCACTTCATTCTCAACCCCACCAAAGCTCACCATTGGCTTCTCTCTATAGAAGTTTTGTGCTGTCCATTGAGGATTCGTTGTCTCCATTGAAGCTTGGTCCAGATCTCCATCGAAACTAAAACCCTAAATCATCAATATACTCTGTCGTCTCTCTTTCCTACGCTTCAGTTTCTTAAATTGATTTCTATAGTATGCTTTACTTTGAACCTAAACCCTAAATCATCATGCTCTCCATTTTGTTCCTACTACCGCCTTCCTCCCTCGTGGCTGCTAGCTGTGACTCCATCGCCAAAGCTATCCACCGTGGTCCTCAAGTGAGTTCTCTTCAATGTTTCTAGCTTGTTGGTGGTGAAATTTTTTTTTCCTAACTTTTTTTTTATTTTGTTGCAACATGGAACTCTATTCTCTTCTTTTGGTTGTGACTTAAAAGTAATTTTTTCTGGGACTATGCTCTTCTCATGCATGTGACTTTCCTTGTAAAAATAATTTGATTGTGAATCTTGCTCTTGCTTGTTCTTTATCGCTGCCCTTTTGCTTCTAAATTCTTTTCTTTATCATTTCAAGTCTGCAAGTCTATTTTTTTTCTTTTGACTATGACTTGAGAAGATGGTTTGTTTGTGTCTCTACCTCATTCTACAGGAACTTTATATTGTTAAGGCTTTTCATAGAATTTTCTCTATCAGAAGCATAAAATTTGCAAAGAAAATAGAAAAGAATATTTCCCCTATTTTCCTAAAGATCTGAATGCATAAGGGATTTGTAGACTAAGGTTATAACGAAATTAGTACCACGGTTAACTGTCTTGTTTTAAGGAAAATATATATATATATTAAGAAAAAGATGCTTTCCAGTGGAGTGAAATTGCACAAAAGTATTTCTAGTGGAGAGTTTCAGGATTGAGAGTAATTGTGTAGACTGCAAAGATTGATGTCTAAGGGATTGCCTGTGTATATCAGTATGTTGAAGTTTTTTATTTGCTAGACAATATATCAGAATTGAACAAATTTATATCTTGCTCTTTCCTTTTCATAATATTTTGTCTTTTACAATTGCACATACTTGAAGGCAAGTTGGTTAATTCACTACCAACCTTTTTCTGATTACCTTCCATTACTAATCTTGTTCTAATATCCCAAGTATTTTGTAATTAACTGCTATTGATATTAAGGAGATTTCTCTCTTCTACTTCTCATTTTGTTGTTTTCTTAAATTTGGGAGAGCAAAAGGCGGAGGAAATTTCCTAATGTTGCTGAATTCAAGAAAGGTTCATGTTTAGAGACATTTGTTCCAAGATTCCTGTTTGGGCTAATCTATAGTTTCCTATTTGCAGGCTGGTGCTTCCTTAGAGTCCCTTGCAAAAGGTGCAGTGCAGTTTTCTCGAAGATCGACCATTAGAGAAATATAAGACCATTAGTATTCTCTACTCTATGATCCTAGTATTTCTGAAGAAGCATCTAAATGCATGAATAATGTTGAGCTTTCTGCTTTGTATCTTCCATCAAAACTCAGTAATTTTGGGCATTCAAAAGAAAGAAAATTTGCTCCTATTAAGAGAAAAGTTGAGAGTGTTCATAATTCTTACTATATCATGTGTAAAAGAATCTTAGTGGCATTTGACTGTTTGCCTTTACTTGCTAATTAATTGGTAATAAAGTAAAAATTTTGTTGGAACAAGAATTGTGATGTGAATGCCCCAGAGCACGTGCAAAACATAGCCATTCATGTTGATATGCCTCACTACATCTTTGGCTTGTTTTCAAAAAATTATGCCATGACAATAAAAATAGTCCTAGAGGTGCAGATGGAACTGGTGGTATTCATGTATAGGTTTTAACTTCTTAATTTGTGCCTCTAAAAGATGACTGTCAACCTCATTAACTTGTCTTTTTATTTCAAGAAGAAATGGCAATGATTGTGTATTATCCACGTAAATGAGAGTCATTGATGAAGCATAGAACAAATAAATGGTTGAATTTCTTGATATGGGCCATTTTATAATATCAATATCTTCTGTTATCTAGTAGTCTACTTTGATTGGATGGTTTGTTCATCATACTCTGTGCTCTTGATGTATCTTAAGAAGTTTATCAACTATATGTATTATTAGATTATGCAACAGTTTATCTACTTCTGTATCTCTTCCATGAGTATATATTCTCCATCATATATACATATATATCCTCATTATAACTATATATGCATCAGATGTGATTTTGATTCCAAAATGTCAATTTCTACTCAAAAGTTTGAATGTGAATGATTGTATGTAAATTTTCCATTAATTTCACCCTAGATCTGAACCTTCTTCTGTAAAAGGAAGTAACTTCACTTGGAAATCAAGGTGGCCTATGTTATTAACGCTGAGTTGACTGTATTTTGTTTTGACTTCATATGAAGTTAAAATAAAAATGTTTCAAGTTTTTTCAGGCCTCATTGTTACTGGGCTTTGAAGTAGAGGAGGCTTCTAAGGTAGTATCATCATGATTCATCTAGCAGAATTTGATCAAAGCTTTTTAGAATTACTTTTACTCTTTTTTCTGGTTAATATACTTTCTTTGTATAAGCTTTCTATTCTGCGTACTTTAGAATATTAGTTTCTTTAGCCATTCTTTGTGCTTTCACTATGATGACCCAAATTATAAGTGAGGAGAGATGACAAGAGAAGGATCCAAAAAAAGAGAGAGAAAAGAGGGGGAGTTGTTTTGTATGTGTATGTCAACTTATAAGAAAAAGGAAACAAGGGGAGGAAGGGGGGACCAAAGTGTGGAGACATGAAACCTAAAAGTTGTGGTGCAAAAGCCAGTGCCTACTACTAAGTACATACTAATTAGTTAATGGCCATAGATATATAGTAATTTTGATTTGATTTATATATAAATTTCAAGTGTGGGGTTCTCAATATCTCTTACATTAGTTCTAATATTCTTTTTTCAAGTTCATTTGAGGGCATCCCAAATCATCTAATGATCAGTCTAACTTTAAAATTTACTTTTAGCTCTATTAACATGTAATCAATAACTCTTGGAAGAGTTTAAGTCTTTGGAGTTGGTGATCAAGTTCAGAGCTTATAAAGTACATCATTTAAAAAATATATGGCCATTACTAGTTAGATATTTATCTTGATTTTAATTGTGCTTTTTATAGCATTGATTTATATATAAATTTCAAATGTGAATTTCTCAATTTCTCTTACATTAGATCATTTATGTCTAAAATTCTTTACATATTAGTTCAAAAATTCTTTTTAGATATTAGTTCTAATATTGTTTTTTTCAAGTTAATTTAAGGTCATTCCCAAATCATCTAATGGTCAATTTGATTTTAAAATTTATTTAGGCTCAATTAATGTGTGATCAATAATTGTTGAAAGAGTTCAAGTCTTTGGGATTGGTGATCAAGTTCATAGCTTATAAGGTACATCAATCTTACTTTAACTCACTAAAATCGGTGATGTCAATCTATATTTGCTGTGATTGGTTGATATTTATATAAAACTATATGTGCTGATTGGATGGATTAGTGGTTAAAAGCTATATATGATTATACAAAGTTTTGTTTAGAATCACTTTGAAACATGATTTATTGTGTTGTGATATCTAAGTTTGTTAAAATTCAATAATTGAGCGTAAGAAAAGAGAGCATGAGGCTTGAGAAAATCTTAATTTTTAAGCTGTTATACTGCCAGTTTCTCTTTGGAAATTAGCATATGGTTGCTTGAAATAGCTTAATTTTGGTATATGGTTGCTTGAAAATTAGTAATTAGTCGTACAATTAACAAGTCATAGGGTCATCATATTTAACTTTTTGTGAGTTGCTATTGTAGAATTATTGGGAGGCCCACATTTAGGGGAGGTTCTGCTGAAACTTATATGCAACTTAAATAGAAGCATGGATCAGAAATAGATGTCTACAAATCATTTAACTTAGGAATATTTGGATGGAGCAAAAGAGTTTGTTAGCTTTGCAATTAAGCATGCTGATAACCTCGACAAAATTATATGCCCTTGCTTGAAGTGTTACTTTGGGAGGCGAGTTAGTGCAATTGACTTATAGTCACATTTAATTTGTAATGGAATTGGCTGAAGTTACACACGTTGGACAAGGCATGGTGAGACAAATGATGAGTATAGCAGTAATAGGTATAATGAGAGCTTTGGATTGAATGATTTTGACACAAGTACATTCGAGGGCGATCATCTTGAAGAGATGGCAAATGTGATTGAGGATGAACTTCAGGATTGTCCGAAGATGTTTGACAGGTTTAAAAGTGATGCAGAAAAACCATTATACTCTGGTTGCACTAAGGTCACAATATTGTCAGCTGTGTTGAAGCTATACAACTTGAAAGCAGGCAATGGATTGAGTGATAAGAGCTTCACAGAATTACTTGAACTTTTAAAGGATATGCTACCAGAGGATAATGAGCTTCCTAGCCAAACATATAAGGCTAAATGAATGATAAGCTCTATTAGGATGAGTTACGAGAGGATACACGCTTATCCTAATGATTGCATTTTATTTCGGAAAGAATTTGCATCATTAGATAAGTGTCCTAAATGCAATGGCCCACGATATAAGAAGAAAAAATTGAGCCTGGTGAAGGTGGTATGGTATTTCCTATCATACCTAGATTTAGACGCATGTACAACAATGTGGAGAATGCAAAGCACTTGACATGGCATGCGGATGAAAGAATTAAAGATGGGAAGCTTAGATATCCTGCAGATTCTTCCGCAATGGAAATTAATTGACCGTGACTATGAAGACTTTGGTTTAGAAGATAGAAACCTACGCCTTGCATTATTTCTGACGGAATGAACGCATGGTATGCATAGTAGTACCCACAGTACGTGGCCTGTGATTTTGGTGATTTATAACTTGCCTCCGTGGCTATGCATGAAGTGGAAATTTATGATGCTATCTATGTTAATTTCTGGACCTAAACAACCAGGAAATGATATAGATGTTTACTTGGCCCCACTAATTCAAGACTTAAAGCTATTATGGGAGAGGGGTATAGAGGTGTATGATAGTTATAGGGAGGAAACATTCAAATTGAGAGCTATGCCTTTTGGTACGATCAATGATTTTCTAGCATATGGTAATTTGTCTGGATACAACATCAAAGGAGAATTTGGGTGCCCTATATGTATAGAAGGCACACAATCCATTCAGTTGGAACATGGTGGGAAATTTGTCTTCCTCGGGCATCGGAGATTTTTGCGTCGAGGACATCATTACGGGGGGTGGAGAAAAGCTTTTGATGAGAAAATAGAAGAAAAAGAAGAACCTGTGCCGTTAAGTGGTAAGGACTTGTTTTGTAAGGTACAGGATGTGAATAACAACTTTGGGAAACCTTTTACTAGACACATTGGGACAAGTAGGTGGAAGAAAAGGTCAATTTTCTTTGAATTGCCATATTGGAAATCCTTGTATGTGAGGCATTTCCTTGATGTGATGCATATAGAAAAAAATGTATGTGATAGCATTATTGGTACGTTAATCAATATGAAGGGGAAGACCAAAGATGGTAAGAAGGCGAGATTGGATTTGGTTGCTATGGGAATTAGAGGAGTTGGCACCAGTGAAGGAGAAACGACATATTTATCTTCCTCCGGTAGCTTATACTTTATCTAAGAAAGAGAAAATCACTTTTTGTGAATTCCTTCATGCAGTTAAAGTTCTAGAGGGGTATTCTTCAAACATTAGAAACCTTGTATCTATGAAAGATTTGAAGTTAAAGGGTCTAACGTCTCATGACTGCCATGTTTTGATGGAGTATATGATCCCAGTGGGTATACGGTCCATTTTACCAAAAAAGGTACGAGGGACAGTCACAAAACTATGTTTCTTTTTCAAGTCTATTTGCAGCAAAGTCATTGACCCTAGGAAGTTGCCCGTATTGCAAAAACAAATTGTTGTCACTATGTGTGAGCTTGAGATGTATTTCCCGCCTTCATTCTTTGACATGGTGGTGCACCTAATAGTTCACCTTGTTAGGGAAATACAAATATGCGGCCCAGCTTATATGAGATGGATGTACCTGATTGAGCATTACATGAAGGTATTTAAAGGGTATGTGAAAAATCAAAGTAGACCAGAGGGTTGTATTGTTGAATGGTACATAGCCAAAGAAGCTGTTGAATTTTGTACCGAATACTTATCAAATGTTGATAACATTGGGCTTTTGAAGTCTCATCACTTGGGGAGAACAAGTGGTGAAGGGATTCAGGGAAGTCAAATAGTTAGTATCTCCAAGACACAATGGGAACAAGCTCACCTGTATGTCTTAAACAACTCAGAAAAGGTTGATGAATATGTGGAAATGCACAAGGAGAGAATTAGAAGCTTAAACCCTAATAAGAATTAGAGTTAGATATCGAAAGAACATAATCGATTTTTTATAGATTGGTTGTGAAATCACATCATCTTGGAGTTGGATAGGAATGCTAGTTCAGCTTCAGACAGGCTGAAACAGTTAGCTATAGGTCCAAGCATGTATGTACTCTCTTACATTGGTTATCTCATCAATGGATACACATTCTATACAAAAGAGCAAGATGATAAGAGTACAATGAAAAATAGTGGGGTAACTCTTATAGCTTAATCAATGCATATTTCTAGTATCAAAGATAAAAACCCTATTTTTGCAAACATGTCATACTTTGGGGTAATTGAGCATATATGGGAATTGGACTACATCTTATTCTGGGCACTTGTCTTCAGTTGTAAGTAGGTTGACAACAACAATGGCCTTCGAGTTGATGATTCAAGGTTCATTCAGGTGGATCTTAATAAGGTGGGGTATAAAGATGAGCCTTTTATTTTAGCATCTCAAGCTCAACAAGTGTTTTTTGTCCCTGATCCTGCTAATAAGAAGTGGTCCATTGTTATGCTTACGAACAAAATAATTGACAACCTAAATGATGGCCAAGACTATCAAGATGTAGATATTGAAAATGTTCCTTTCCATAGAACATCACTTGATACTGATCTTGGTGGAGATGATGCTCTTTACGTTAGAGATGACCATCAAGAAGGTACTTAGATTGTAAAAAGGGGACAAACTAGTCAACATTTGATAGGAAAGAGGAAAAGGTTTGATTTACCAAATATAATTTATTGTTTATCTTAGTTTGAATTTTATTTCCTTCAACGTATATAATTTTTTGATCTTTTAATTGTTTTATATGTTTTATATTTGCTTTAAATTCTTTTTCCATATATGATATCTTACATGTTTCTTGGAATTTTATTGTAGGTAAATGGCATCTCCTTCTAGTCATGGAGATGATCATGGTCAAAACGAGTTAGAGAAATATATCAAAAAACACTGGCGTGGCTTGACTATATTGAAAGAGGTGATACGCGCCCGAGATACTCACCAGAAGATTCATGTAGAGTGGAATCACAAAGGCAATCCAATATGAAAGGGTGGATAAAAATTGAGCAGCTACATTGGGTTCGCTGCGAAGTTCAAGATTCCAATCTCCCATCCTCACAAGGATTAGAGGAAAGTCCCTAATCCTGTGAAGAATAGCATTTTTGAAGATATAGAGGTAATAATATAGTATGTCATTTGATCATAATGTGTGTGTATATATACAGACAATAATTCTTTTGGGTAATGTATGTTGCAGTCTGCTTTTGACATAAATAATAATCACAAGCGTCACATATATATGAAGGCTGGAGTGGCACTATGGAATTTCTGATCCATTCTCACTAGATTCTTCATGAGAGATGAAGCAAGTAATTTCCTTGCTCATCCGCCTCAGTTGTTTGAGTTATACATTACACAGGAACACTAGGTTGCTTTTGTTGCGAGGCGTCGTGAAGAATCTTTTTAGGTAAACCATTTTTCTCATTGTTGTTCTTCATTTAATTTTAATACATATATTTAGTTGTTGAATAAAATTCTAGTTTGGTGTGTGCATTAATAACATAGTACGTCATTTGATTATAATCTCATTATGAGATTTTTGTTAGATTATACCTAATCATATGTACCTTATCTTAGTTTTTGTTACACTAAAGCTAATTTGGTGCATTACTTTACAGAAACTAAGCCAAGCCAATAGTGACAGAGCTAAGAAGCAGCAATGCCCCTATAGGAGGGGTCGTCAAGGATACCATGGTATAGAGGATAAAATGGTACGTGCTTTTATAGCTTATTTCTATGAATTACACTTTTGTTCAAATACTTACACATTTACTTATTTGTGATTATACATTAGAAATCAAAGGAAGGGTAAGAAGGGAGGGAAATAGAACGCCATGAGCTATAGATAGAATCTCGCAAGAACACGGATGAGATAATTGATAATAAAAACATTCGGAAAGTTGTCGAGTCAATAATTAATATTATTTTATTATATATTTTATTTACATATATATTTTCAAATACTTATTATTTCATTGCAAATATTTTTATTTTGTTTCTCTTTCTTCCACAGAATGAACTCTCCAATTCCATGCCTCAAGCTAGTGAGGAGGAAAGTGTTAGGCAGGATATACTTGGTAAGGCACTAGGGGTCCACTGAGTATCGTGGCCATGTTAGGGGTACAGGTTTTGGTGTGACACACAAAGCCTTTTTTGGGCCTCGACCATCATCAGACGCTGCAAGGGTTGTTTGATTGGAGGCTATTGTTGAGGAACAACATTAGACTCAATCTCAGATGCAGCTCAGATTAGTTGAATTGACGAACATGGTGCTTCAAATGCAGTCAACGCAAGGGACACCACCAGCAGCAGCTAGTGGCAAAGATAGTTGACTGTTACCCCTCAGGAACTCCCTCAGGTAATTGCTCTCATTAATAAGTTCAAAGATAATTTTTTTTTACTCCTAATAAATGGTTGATTTCTAATGCATTGATTGGAACAGGGTCAATCATATTGTCAGTTATGGTTAGATACACCTAATCTGCGCATGGTTGTAGAGGGGTATGTGCATAATAGCCCTGAAAAGATGCTTCACAATGCACCCGTACCTGCAAATCATCTAAAAGTGTCAATTAAGGTAGCTAGGGAGGAGGGTACTAGGTTGCCTGTTCTTGTGGGGGGCATGGAAATAGTAGGAATGGCATTAGACAGCTTCATAGCATAGCCCGCACACCTCATCACTATTGCTCCATTAGTAAAGGTATGTTAGTTGATAGGGTGTAAGCCTTTTTGTATCACACTGCTACGTGACTCAGACCCTTTTAGACTTGCTTTGGCTTTATGTTTTGATGTTTGTGGTAACTAAAAGGATTAAAATATCACATTCTGTATTGTACTCTTTCTAATGTTTTCCTGCCAAGTATTTAGAAATTCTTGAAGTTGTGTTGATGATTAAGGGCTAATTTGGGTGGATTTTGGGTTAACTGCGTGTATAAGGAAATTATAAGACTTAAGAGTTTGTTAATTATATAACTAAAAGAAAAGTCATAGTTGTTTCCTGCAATGGTTATTTTATGCTTTTAGCTTTAGTGTACACTGTTGAATCCAGAGTTTTGATGATTCCAAACCAACCCTCAAAAGCTTGGAATAAAGATATCAAAGGTACCCAAAAGTTTCAAGTGAAGAAATTCTGGAGAAATTTGTACAAGAACGGATGTAGGATGTTTAGTTGTGTTTTAATTTGAGTAAAAGACTTTGATTTGGTAAAAAGATGTTTGAAAACCTTGATTCTATGTTAAATCATGGAATATTTGAAAAACACCCACCAACAGATGAAGTTTGAAAGATTTATATTGAACTGTCATCTTGGAAATTCGAACTTTGGCTTTGGAAATTTGAATTTCATGTTTAAACTGAATAAGTCTAAGGAGATGCTTGTCTGATAGATGAATTTTGGCTTAGGAAAATTTGAATTTTGATAAGTGTCTGAAAGGAGCTTTAAGCAATAGACGAACTTTGGGTTTTGAAAATTCGAATTTCAAACAAAATGAAACTTATGAAAACTAAAGAAATTCGTCTGAAATTGTGTAAAAGTTCATCTGAAACCGAGTTTAGAATGGATTTCAAAATTGCTCACTGACAGACGAACTTTAAACATGAAAATTCGAATTTCAGAAACTAAGCTTGTGAGTCTGTTAGAATGATATGTTGACATATGAATGACAGTATTTATAAATTTGAATTTTGAAGATAGTCTGAAAAGAGGTCTCTTTGACAGACGAACTTTGTCCTTTGAAAATTCAAACTTTGAACTATATGAATTACTGAGCCTTGTAAACCAACTATGGAAAGACAAATTTTGGGGTTCCAAAATTCAAATTTTGAAGGCACTGTAGCAAATTGAAAATACTATTCACACTTAACAGAAAAACTTTCTACTTGAAAATTCATATGTCACAACACAGAAACATTTTCTGAATATCAAAATTCAAATTCCACTTCATGACAGACGAAATTCGGGCATTCAACATTGAAGTTGTTAACCTTCGGTTTCTGCAAAATTCGTCTGTTGACCAACCAAAATTCAAATTTCAGTATGTCAGAAGCATTAAATGCGGTTGGTTAACGGATAGTTTTTCAGAGTAACCATTGGATAACTTCTCCAATGGATAGATTTTGTCTCTAACGGATATTTGAAACCTAAACCTATAAATATAATATCATTTGAAGCTGTGGGTAACGATTTTAACTTTGTATATACTGAAACTCTGCCAAATCATCTACTCAAAGTCTGTTACTCGCTCACTTTAATATTTATACCTCAACTGTCATATTCACTCTATCTAAGAGAGTTTATTCTTTGTAAATAATCTTATCTTCATCTGGAAGATAGATTTTCTTGTGAGGGGATATCACAAGGGATTGGGAAGCACTTTGTAAGAGTGCATAGAGTGATTGAGTGAAGCTCTAGAAATAGAGCAACATCTTTGTACTGAGGCGTTTGCAAGAAGCCCACGAAATTCTTACAAAATAATGGAAAATCTCAAGTGGTGACTTGGGGACTGGACGTAGGTCAAGTGGAGAGACCGAGCCAGGATAAATTTTTTGAGTCTTCTTCTCTTTGCTATCACCTTTACAGTTATTTGTTTATACTCTATTTTACCATCATATATTTCTTTCTTCACCTTCTTGATATTTTGTAGAAAATTTTCAAGCTTACCAATTCACCCCCCTCATGGGAAGCCAGCTAATCTAACAAGTGGTGTCAGAGCTTGGATTCCCAATCAAAGGATTTCACAGTCCGGGAATTTAAATGGCTGGATTTGGAGAAAGCATATTACCAGAAGGCAACAACATAAGTAGACCACCTGGCTTCAGTGGAGAACACTATGGGTACTGGAAGATGACCATGCAAATCTATCTCCAGTCAATTGATTTGGACATCTGGTCAGTCATTCAGAAGCGTGATTTTATCCCAATGGCTTTGGAAGATGATGGAAAATACAAAGAGAAGTCGGGAGCTTAATCGAATGAGGAAGATAGAAGAAGAGTCTTGCTGAACTTCAAGGTAAAACACTGTTTGGTCAGTGCTTTGAATCAAGACGAATTCTACAGAGTCTCCCAATGCTCCACTACTAAGGAAATGTGGGATACTCTGCAAATTGCTCATGAAGGAACAACTGGAGTCAGGGAAAATAAACTAAATACATGCATAAGAGAATATGAAAGCTTTAGAATGGCTAAAGGAGAGAATGTAAAAGAGCTGTAGAAGAGATTCACCCTCATTTTGAATTAACTAAAGAGCCTGAGAAAGGAGTATACTCGAACAGAAAAAGTAAGAAAGATCCTAAGAGCTCTCCCTCTGGAATGGCAACCAAAAGTAACAGTATTAGAGGAAGCCAGAGGAGAATCAATGGCCTTTGTCACAGCTTTCTTTGGCAGCCTTGAGGAGTATGAAGGAAAAATGAAGGCTCTCAAGGAGGCTGGACAAGACAGAAAGAAGAAAGGTCTTACTCTCAAAGTTGTTGAGGAAAAAGAAGAAGAATCTGATGATGGAGAGAAACTAGATGAACAAAATCTGACTATGATGGTCAGAAAATTTGGAAGATTCTACAGCAAAAAGAAAAACAAGAAAATCTTCAAGAAAGGAGCTGCTGGAGATAGTAAGAAGGAAACAAAAGATCCTATCAGTTGCTACGAGTGTAAAAAGCAAAGACATATCAAATGGGATTGTCCACAATTCCTCAAGAAGCAAGAAAAAGAAAAGAAAGCTGCAGATAAAGGCAACAAAAAAAGAGCTTACATCTCATCAATATGGGGCAACATCTTAGATGAAAAAGAAGATGATGAAGATGAAATTGCCAACATCTGTCTCATGTCACTTGCCTCTGAGGAAGCTGAAATCCCATGCAACAGTGACCAAGAAGGTGAGGTATATGAATCTGAACCTTCTTATTCTAAATTATTGGATGTATTTCATGAGCTGCATGATGAGTTTGTTAAAGTTGCTAAAGAATTGAAGCAATCTAAGAAAAAGATTAACAAACTAGAATCTCAACACAACATTTCTGAACTGCTTTTCTAACTATTACTGAATCTGTTTGCTGTAAATCATGCATTGAACTAAAGCAAACCAATGAATATCTAGTGAAAAGCATGTCTAGGCTTACTAAAGGTAAAGACATGTTGTTTGCTTTAATAGGAAGCCAAAGAATATCACAAGGAAAGGCTGGACTTGGCTATGATCCTTATGCTATAAAAGAAAAGATTAAGAAGAAAAATCAGAATGTGTACATGAGACATTTCGTGAATGCTAATAGTAATATAAAGAAAGATCATATGTCACATCACATTGAATCATATAATCAATCAAGGCATGCAAAATAAAAATATTATCTGCATTGTTTTCATCCTGCCTCTCAATCCAGCAGTCCCTTTACAACCTGTCACTTCTGTAACAAAAACAAGCATATTTCCAGTTCATGTGCTATAAGGAAAAATGGACTTGAAAGGAAGGTTAAATGGATTCCTAAAGGTACATCTGTATCTAGGGAAAAGACCACTGACAGAAAAGGACCCAAGCAAATTTGGGTACCCAAAAAGAAAACATGAACTTTGTTTTGCAGGTCTGTCTCAAAGCTAGAAAGAGCAATAAATGGTATATGGACAGTACCTGCTCAAATCACATGACCGGTGATAAGGAGAAGTTCATCACCCTTAGAGACAAGAAAGGAGGAAAGGTGACCTTTGGAGGTTATCAGTATGGCAGAATAGTTGACATTGGCATCGTGAGTAAGAATCTTGAAACATCCATTGAAGAAGTGCTGTTTGTGATTGGCCTCAACCACAATCTGTTAAGTGTGAGCCAAACATGTGACAAAGGAAACTGGGTACTGTTTGACTCAAAATTCTACCTAGTCATCAGAAAAAGTGATCACAAACTAATTCTCAAAGTTCAAAGGGATGGTAATTGCTATATTATTGATCTTGATGAACTTCCTCCCTTAGATTCTGTTTGCTTAATTAGTCAAGATAATGACAGTTGGTTGTGGCATAGAAGATTAGCTCCTGTTAATATGAATTAGCTTTCAAAACTGGTTAAAAATGAGTTAGTCACTGGCCTGCCAAAAATTGCTTTTGAAAAAGACAAAGAATGTGATGCATGCCTAAGAGGAAAATAAACTAAATCTTCTTTTAAACCCAAAAATGTAGTCACCACAACTAGACCACTAGAACTACTACATATGGATTTAATTGGTCTATCTAGGGTAAAAAGCATTAGTGGAAATCTGTATGTGCTTGTAATTGTGGATGATTACTCTAGATTCACATGGACATTGTTTCTTTCCTCTAAAAGTTATACCTTTGATGCATTTGTAACCTAAGCCAAGAAAGTGCAAAATGAGAAAGGTATTTCCATGTCTATCAAGTCAGATCATGGAGGAGAATTTGAGAACTTATACTTTATGGAGTATTGCAATGAGCATGGAATCGACCACAACTTCTCAGCCCCAAGAACTCCACAATAGAATGGAGTAGTAGAAAGAAAGAACAGAACAATTGGAGAGATGGCTAGAGCTATGCTGAATGAAAAGGAACTTTCTCAAGTATTTTGGGCTGATGCAGTGAATACAGCAAGCTACATCATAAATAGAGCCTGTATCAGACCAATCCTTGGGAAAACTCCTTATAAGCTGTACAAGGGAAGAAAGCCAAATCTGTCACATCTCCATGTGTTCGGCTGCAAATGCTTCATTCACAACAATGGAAAGGAGAATCTGGGTAAGTTTGATGCCAAATTTGATGAAGGTATATTTCTGGGCTATTCAAGTAGAAGTAAAGCATATAGAGTTTTCAATAAAAAGTCTAAATTAGTTGAAGAATCTGTGCATGTAATTTTTATTGAAAATGAAACTGCTTCCAAACATGCTACTGATGAGAATGATCTTGTCTCAAACTTTAAAAAGTTAGATATCTCTGATGAGGGTAAAATTGAACCTCCAAAAATATCTGAATCTATCAACATAGAAGAAGATATTCATGAGAGAGATTTTGAAGAAGAAAACAATGAGGAAATGTCTCAAGAACTCCCTAGAGCTTGGAGATATCAAAGGAATCAACCTGTTGATCAGGTGATAGGGAATGTTCAAGAGAGAGTTAGAACCAGAAAATAGTTAAGGGATCAAATGATTAATTGTGCTTTCATCTCACAAATTGAACCTAAATGTATTGAGGAAGCCTTAACTGATGAATACTAGATTTTGGCTATACAAGATGAATTAAATCAGTTTGAAAGAAATCAAGTTTGGGATTTAGTGCCTAGACCCAAAAATCATCCTGTCATTGGCACCAAATGGGTTTTTAGAAATAAACTTGATGAACCAGGATCAATAATAAGAAATAAAGTGAGACTGGTTTCTAAAGGATATAATCAAGAAGAAGGTATAGATTTTGAGGAAACCTTTGCTCCAGTAGCTAGATTAGAAGCAATTAGAATTCTATTGTAATATGCATGCATGAAAAATATTTTGTTATATCAAATGGATGTGAAGAGTGTTTTTCTAAATGGATATATCATGGAAGAGGTTTATGTAAATCAACCTCCAGTTTTTGAGGATTCTACAAAACCAAACCATGTGTATAAACTAAAGAAAGCCCTTTACAGTTTGAAGCAAGCTCCTAGAGCATGGTATAAAAGATTGAGTAATTTTCTAACTAAAAAGGGGTTTAACAGAGAAAAAGTAGATACAACTTTATTCACTAAGAAAGAGAATAAAGATTTACTTATTGTTCAAATCTATGTTGATGATATTATATTTGATGCTACTAATGAATCTCTTTGTAAGAATTTTTCTAAGTTAAAACAAGGAGAATTCGAAATGTCCATGATGGGTGAACTCAACTTCTTCCTTGGATTGCAAATCAAGCAGTGTGATGATGGTATCTTCCTCAACCAATCCAAGTATCTGAAGGAATTGCTAAAGAAGTTTGGAATGGAAAATGCTAAGTCAATGGGAACACCTATGGCTACTACAACCAAACTGGATATGGATGAAAAGGGGAAAATATTTGACATAACCCAGTACAGAAGAATGATTGGATCCCTACTGTACCTAACTGCCAGTAGACCTGACATCATGTTTCATTAAAAGGAAAGTGCCAACTAAAGATACCTTAGTTGGCATTTCATTGAGAAACGCCAACTAAATCCTTTACTTTAGTTGGCGTTTCACAGGAAAGCGCCAACTAAAGACTGGACCTTAGTTGGCATTTCCCCGTGAAACTCCAACTAAATTCTGGACCTTAGTTGGCATTTCCATGTAAACGCCAACTAAAGTACAGGCTTTAGTTGGCGTTTCCATGGAAATGCCAACTAAGGTCCAGGCTTTAGTTGGCGCTTATTAAATGCCAACATTTTTTGCTGGCTTTTATTAGCAAGTTATTAGTTGGCGTTTTGGAAACGTCAATAAAGGTTTAAAAAAAACACCAACTATTTCCATTTTTGGCGTAGTGCATCTTATTTTTCATAATGCAGTTTTATCTTCCCATTTTGATCTTCTATGTAAACTAGGACCCCATTGAAATGACTTTTAGGTTACTCATAACCTTAAAACTCCTACTCAAAAAAAAATTTCACAATTATAATAGGAAGAAGAGAAAAAAATAATAATCTTTTTTATGTAATTCCAAAGTTCAATAATAAAAAAATTTAAGCAAATAATAAACTAATAAAAAAACACAGAATAGGCATATTCTTTAATGGTTCATCATCCTCCCTATGAGCTAGTTCTTTCCTATAATTGTTCAAGGGATAATTTTCAAGGTTGAGTGCCCATTTTCCATGTTTTAGTAATCCCTTTAAGTGAATTCTCTTTTGTAATGGGGTTTTCCCAAAGTTTTTACCACCCCTTAAATTTGTAAATTGGGAAAGCAGGACAGGATTTTGAAGATTTTGTGCTAATCGACACTTTTCCCAATATTCTAGCTCAGCTGCACATCACCAGAAATTCATACCTTTTTTCCCTTTTCATTATTTGGCTTGCATTTATCTATAAGTTCTACTTTGATCGCAATCCAATAATTAGTATCTAGGAGGGAGTTGATTAAGCCTTGAGCCTATTCAAAATATCAAAGTTTGTGCCTGCCTTTAAGTTCAAGATAGATTTCCCTCATTTCATAAATGTGTCTAGCAAAACTTTTCTTAAGGCCCATCTTATGATCCATGTATCTTTCTAGACCTATTATTTTCCTAACTAAATAAGAAAATATTTTAATATAATATTTTTTAAGTCATTAATGGACACATAATGCATTAAAACACATTCAAAACTTGTCCAAAACAAGGAAATAGTCATACCATTAGATAGAGCACAAATTTAGAAATTTTCTAGAAGATACTGTGCCCGAAAAGGATTATTCACATGCCCCCAAACGCCTCTAGAAGATTTTGTTAAAAAAAAAAAATAGGAAAGGTCACACGTTCTATCAACACATGTCACTCACACTCTACTGTACACTGCTCTCTAGCTTGCACGAGCCACTAGGCTAGTCTCCACTCACCACCACCTTTTAAATGCTGCGGTCCACATGTCCATGGAGGGCACTAATGGCTCCCATGCACCTTGTCATCGTTAGGAGAGAAAATAAAATAATTAATAATAATAATAATAATTATTATTATTATTATTATTATTATTATTATATTTTTAAAATTGGGTCTCAGCCAATTAAGTCGGATCAGTTCATACCCGACCCAATCCAAAACCCGATCCAACTATCCTTCTTTTTTTTCCTCTTTTTTTTTAAATAATTTGATTGAGCCTCAGCCCATTACAATTCAAGTCGGGTTTGTCGTTGACCTAAGCCATGACTCCCTCTCCTCCCTTTTCTATAATTTTTTTATTTATTTGGCCTGAAACACATTTCATTAAATGAAATACTGCATTTCACCAACGTAGTTGCTAGCATGTCATTTAAACGGCATGCTGTTTGCTGTGATAAGTTAATCGACGAGTCATTTTGGTTGTCTTCAACCTCTGTTCGAGTTGCTTCAACTTGGATCGAACCCGGTGGCAAACCTACAGATTGGCTACTATTTTTCACCATTGTCTCTCACCTCTGACATTCTTTTCCATCAATTTTGGTGTCTTTTGGATTGTCTCCTCCTCCTCTACACATCTATCAGCTTTATTTCACCAAAAAATAATTTTAAATTTAACCCCAATTTTTGTTTTAGTCTTAGTTTAATCATGCCTTCGTAAATAAATGATACTAACATGTGAGGGACAAATCTTAAATGAGACTATAGAGGGAAAAATATTCTTTCATTAATTTTTAAATTGAGAGAAAGGGAAACGTCAAACTCACAATGATCCAAAGGATGATGAAAACAAAAATAAAATGACATCAAGGGGAAGGAAAATATATATATATATATAGCCTAGGAAACCACCTTTGCTTAAACTCTAAACAACCATGGAACCCAACGCTAATGGCTAGATCACCAAAATATTGGAATCTAGCTGTATACCCATAGCAGATACACCACCTTCTCTCTTCAGAGAAGAAGAAAAGTCTCTCAATTTGCAAGGCATACTATCTCTTTGGTTACTCATGCTTTGTAACTGACTGAATGGGAGAGACTTTAGTTTTATTATGCTTATTCCACTAACTCCCCTAAATCCCACAAAATCACGAAGAATATCATCACAAAAAAACATATTCTTTTATTTGATCAATTTTATTTAAAATACATTGACCAGAAAGGTTAACTAAATCCGAATGGGCTTTCATCTATTATGGCCCATCAAGAGCATACTCATAAAAAAGTCCAACAATATCATTAATACTTTAGGAAATTTTAGGAAATGACACTGTGGGATCTAAATTTGAGAAGACATTTGAGGGCTTATTATTAATGAAAAATTTCTCTTAAAACTTTAAAATTTGTAAATTTCCAATAAGGATTGAGGACCTTAGTAGAAAAAAAATTTTGAGTGGACAAAAATACCCCTAAAATATATTGAAAATTGTTTTCTAATATTATTTGAGAATTTTTGTTACTCCAATTAGAAATTTTTTTCAAAACTACTTTTTTCCATACTAAAATACATAATGCTAAAAACTTTTCTCATTAGTATGACTTGGAAGTTTGGGTTACACAATTTGGAATTTTTTAAAAAAAATCTATTTTTTCTATACTAAAATGTGGAAAATAGTTACAAAAGAAAAAAAGAAAACTTATATGCTTTTCGTGATACATTCCAATTAAAATTTGATATGTACACTTTTTAAATAAATTTATTTAAGTTTAAGACATTAATACTTTTAGTATATGATTTATGACTAAATCTAAGGTATGTAAAAAAAATCCATATGTTAACATTCAATTAGAAAACAACATGAAAAACATATATGGAAAAACATATCAGTTTTTTTTTCTTATAGTAATTAGTTTAGGTGAAAAAGTTAAGCAATTATTAGAAGAAGCCAGTTTAGTATATGAAATTGCTTTTATATAATTTTTTTTAACTTAAAAATATTTTTGTATCATTTCACTTAAGAAAGTCATATAGGAGATCCACACAAGCATTCATCATTCAACATGAAGGAAAGGATTTACAGAATGGTATTTCATATACAAAAAAGCAAATCTGTCAGTTACATTATGCATAAGACTAGGGTTTTCCATATCCAATTTCAGCATCCAATTACTTTTCTTCAAAGACTTCTTCTGTTTTGGTCAAATCTTTTCTTATTATCTCTACACTTTGTTCTGTATCATCCAGCTTTTCCTTTAAAAGCTTCATTTCTATCTCCAAAACAACCAAGTTTTCCTTTAACATGTTCACTTTCTCTACCTCCTCTTTATATCCTCTCATATTTATAGCAGATTCAACAAGAGGCTTCAACCAACTCAACTCTAATCTGCTAATCTGAAGTTCCTCCCATAAATATCGAAGCTCATCACAAGCTTCCACATTCATATCTTTCGACTTCTTATTCTTTAGAAATTGCAAAACTCGACCTAAAGCAGTAAATGCCCACTCAGTAAACTTACAACTTCTGTTCTTCTTACATTCCATTAGTGAAGGATGCAACAAACAAACTTCCTCCAGAAGTGGAACAAATGATTTCTCAATTTTTCCCAAATCCTTGAAATCAACGACATCTTCCTCATAAGTAAGCTCACCAGTTACCTCGATGCCTTCAGATCTTATGGTAGAAATTTCAACTTCAGCAATACATTTATCATTCAAAATGTAGCCACTAGATGGGTCCTCAAGCCTAGTCAAGGACATAAGATAACAACCCCAAAAGCTTGTATTTGCAGAGAACTTGCGTTCTAGATCTGCATTCAGTTCCTCAAAAGCAAAGGAATATCAATCAAAGACAACTATAAGATTCACCCATATCGATCTCATCCCAATCTAAAGGAGTAATAAATAATGAATAAGCATGAAGCAATACCTGTTCTTTCAGAGTTTTCCCTAGAAAATTGATTGACGACCATTAAGCTGAACTCTGCATATATGCCACACCCTTGAGGCAAGCTTGAAGGGTCAACTACTTCCAAAAACATAGCCAGATTCTTCCCATCTAGTAGTCCTCTATATAGAGCAATTCTCCTAAAACATTTCCCCACCACCAAAAAAATTACATTAATATGTTAATTAATTATTTTATATCTTTACTCCTTTCCCTATGCAACATTTTCATTTTGGCCATCAACGAATTAGATTTATTTAAAAAAAAAATTTACCCGAATGCATAAATAGTATATCATTGAACAAATAAACATGTATGACAACTGAGAAGTGCAGAAGAAAGGAATCTACCAAGCATAATGACCGATAGTGAACACCTTAGAGCGGTATCGGGTACCCTTCTTCAATGTACTGAAGTTTGTAATTGTCCATGCTACTTTCTTCGGTTCCTGATTCTTCATCGTAGAATCACCTTGAGATATCTGTATATAATCAAAACCGAATCCATAAGATAAAATTTAACTTGAATTTTGGAATTAATTCACATGTCACAAGCAAGATGAAATTTTAAACCAAAACGTTCATCAATTTCAATAGCTTATATCCAATTATTTATTCATTGAACATGAAGAGATGAATTCACTCAAATGTACAAAAGCTATTATTAAAGCTATAATCAAATAAATAGAAATACATTTTTTTTATTTGTAAGCTTGTCTTACTACTCCCTACATTTTGCTATAGAAGGCATCTTTTGGAGAAATTTATATTTCATAATATAAGAAATTTTACCGATTACATAGTATATTTAATTTCTTTTTATCTAAAATGTCTTTAAAAAATGATGAAATTTAATTAATATTAGAGAGTTTAATTCATGGCTCAATCAAATTAAATAAGATTAATTTGGAAAAGTGTGAAAAAATTTTCACCTGTTAATTATCAGTCTCAATATGTGGGGTAGTTAAAAATTTTCAGTTTTTAATTTTTTAAATTATGTTTAAAAGGAAATAAAAAAGTGGTAATTGAGGGATAAATAGGAAAACTCAACTACCTTACTGATAAATCTCACGGCCTCCAGATGCAGAAAGCCTGATCTTATCCTTCTGGATATTAATTCCAGCAAGAAATATGCATACAGAGATGCACGAAGAGGAATTATAAGGCAAAAAGAAGGAAACTAAACGCAAGAAATAAAAATGAGATGAAAAAGGATAATTCTTTTTTGTTGCCTACAAGGAAGAGACTGCAATATTCTTACTTTCTTGAGGATGAGAGATTCCAAACGCAGAGTATTTTCTCGGTAATTCCTTATCATACCAAAGTAACGTCAGTTAACGCAATTAATATTCCGCTATTAATTATAAACCAGATTGATATCCTACGTGATGCATGGGATTTCTAGGGAATATTAACACGTTAAAATTTTAAAATCTTATCAAATCTTTATTTTAACTATATATATAATTTATTTAGTGAGCATCAATGGTGTTCCAGCTAGTAGGCTGATATAATTTTTCTTATAATGATAATTAGAATTAACTTTATAGAAATAAAATTTTGTAATCTCGAGCGTTCCTTATAATGTATGGGAAAAACAATGAGTGAGAAAAAATATAATAATAAAAGAATAATTAAATTAAAAATTTCGTGCCAATTTCTTTAATATTTGAATATATAAAGGGAAGAAAACATAGAGCAATATAAATAATTTTGTTATTTACACAAATTCAATGCTCATTTTCTTTATCACTAGAAATTCAGTATTGAATCTTCCAGCATAGATGTTTTTTCGGTTTTGTCAAACAAGCCTGTAGTTGTGTGAAGCATATGAAACTTGGGTTTCTGTGATAAGAGTTAAGCTGTTATGACTTGAATTGTCATTGATTATGTAAATTAATGCTTCATTATAAGCCACACTCAGTTGTATAACACAGTTTGCACTTTTGATCAGGTATGGTGTGATTCCGGCTTCCCAAGGCTTGTTCAGAGGCCTCTAGAGATTGCTTTGACTGGAAAAATGAGTAAACGTTGTGCCTGCTTTGACGAAAATCAACTGAGCCAACCAGGTTTAGAGGTGTATGATGGGTGTGATTACCATGCCAAAAGGTGCAAAGTCTAATCTGGGCTGACATAGGATTACTTATTGGGGTGTGTACCTTTGTGGGATTTTGGTTTTGTATATTATGTGAAACTATAAGTTGAAAGCTTAATATAGAAGATTAACTGGTAAAGCGATCTACTTTAGCACTTGTAATTTGTTTGGCTGTGTTTTAGAGAGACTATTTTTTTTTTTTTTTGTCTTTGGACTATACATGCTTCATTCATTTGGTTTTTGAATATCTGAAACGCATGACCTGTATGGTCTTTGAATCTTTGTGACACACTATTTGATACCTTATAGTTTTTAACCAACTACATTATGATTGTTCGTACTTTGTTTTTGTCCTATTTTTAACTCGACTATTTTAAAAATTGGACTAGATGTTAAATCAAGAAAAGGAGCAATTTATGATTCAATTAGAAACATTTTCTCAGGTATGTGAAATCTAAAAAACAAATTATGGTGTTGATGATTTATGATGAACAAGATTTATTATAAATTTTTTGTTTTGGATCAATATTAATGGTTTAATCTTAACAAAATTGAGATCAAATTGACACACATACACACACATAATATTTTCTATATGACAAATTATTATTATATATATTGATTACAATTCATGTTGTAGAAAGTTAAGACTCTTAAACAAAATATAAAAACAATTTTTGATGGATTCAAATCTAATTTATTTTTTAAATAATTTATGATCTCTTCACCTTAAAGAGATTAGTCTTTGTTTGTCAGTTGAGAGATACTTTTAATACTCACAGAAAATAAATAAATAAGATGTGATCAAGACAAAATTTGAAACTATTTAATCAATCTTACTTGGCAAGGTGAATTTAAGAATTAAAGGTAGATTGAAGGATGGTATATTTAGTTAGAGAAGCAAGGCAGCTGCTTGGTCAATTAATCTAGTTCCGTACATTCATATTCTCTTGCTGGTAATTTTATTATCCGCAAAGGAAAGAAAAGTATAGTAAAAAAAAATAAAAAAAGGCCTGGTGTTACAAACCTTTAGATTCATCATGAATCCCAAATTCTCTCTTGTTTATTCCCTCCATGTCTCTCTTGATTCAAGAATTTGAAGGATGCTATCTTGAATGAGTAAAAAACCCAGGTAATATACCTTACTTAAACAATTTAACTAACTATTTTTCTTCTTAATTTTTTCTTTTTTCCTGATAATAAAAACAATTTAAGTGAATTAGGTCTTAAGAGCTTTTCAAGAACAAATACAAGTCTCATAGATTGAAGAGCACTTTACACCCTTGAGGGGACATCGGCTCTTATTAGTTTCTTATTTGTATATGGAATGAAATTTTCTCTTGAACAATTTATGGAAACAAAGGAATAATACATTAATTTACTCTTGATGAAATTAAACCTGGCTTTGGATAACCCAAATTTGAAAATCACTTGATTTTGTTCAGCCGAGGTAGGTTCACACTTCATTGGTATTGCCTATAATCTATAGCAACAAGCAGTCACCGATTGAGTGCTTACTCATGAGCCGTGACTAATTTACTGGCAAGCTAATTTAATCCCAAAAGATATTCAATGAGCCAACAAATCCACCATAGCGTCTAACTCAAACCCATTCTTAAATTTGTAGACTGATAAAATGAAATAATTTCTTTTCTATCCTACTAACTATTGTTTGATTATCACACACCCTAATCATGCAAACCAATGCCATGTTAGCTCCACCCTATTTAAGGTCCACATGTGACAATGAATTTCACTATTCCTGAAATTTAAACTTCAAAAATACAAGAGGTCTATGTAATTTAACAAATACAAGAGAGATAATATAATATACTATTTGGTTTTAAGTGAAAATTATGTAAGTTCTAAAAATAGAGAATATATATAATTTTACCCTCAAACATCCAAAAAGAAATCCCAAAAGGGCATAATATAGTCTAATAGTATAAAATAAAAATGTACTATTACCAATGTAGAAATTTAAATACTAAAACAATTGAATCAAATAAATGGTCTCGGTTATATTAATACATCAAAGAAACCAGGTGGTAGGAGATATATTTCAATCTGAATCTCTTGCATTCACAAAAATAAATATATGTTGTGCATTTAGAGAGAAATAAAGAGAAAAAAGATATGAAAACAATGATGAGGATGTGAACTCAGTACAATCACATTTCCTAGTATTACTCCCTCACTCTCTCTGAATGTATTCATATACATAAATATAGGGAATCTAATTTAGATACATTCCCCGTCCCCATATTTCAGGCAGAGAGAAATCTATTCTCATTATTGTCTCTATATGCCATAAATTCCCCATGTAAGAATGTCCCCACGCGAATCCCCACAGACAGGAAAAATTGCTTTCACTAGTGCACACACAGTTGAAGCTTCCTTCGGTTTAGTTATCGAACCCTTCAAGGTTCACAAAATTAACTGATGGCATTTTCATCAGACTGTGAAACAATGCATATGACAAGGGAAGCTCAGGTATATCTGAAGGCTAGCAGAAGAATCCTCAGCGATGCCATGCATCGTAAATACGAGCAAGGGGGACAACCTATCACCTCATAAGATATTAATAATAGAAATTTTTTCAATATCAATTGAAATAAATTAGATATATGCGGAATGCCCAATACTCTCTGAACTGGTTAAAGGATCTACATCGCAGGGCAGAAATATGAACTAAACTAAGCTAGTTATACAAAAATCATAAACAAATTATAAATGGCATGATGAAACCTGATTACTCAAGGCATGTCCTTCTAATAAACCAAACTTTAAGAAGAACTTCTTCTTATTACAGTCCAGCATTTCACTCAGGCTACAATTTACGTTCCTCTGCTTTAGAAATTTGTGCCGCAACTCTATTTCTCTCTTCAGACCATGACGAAAGAAGCTAGGATAGTCAACAACTTCATGGATTTGTCTCCCCATCACATCTACTAAAAACCTGATCTTGGGTTCTAGAGAATTTTGGATGCTCTTGATCAGGATTGGAGGAAATCCAACTACCAATGCAACTATCTGCCCATCTTGAAATCCACATTTCTTTAAATAGGTATATTTGGGTTCCAAAACCCTCTTCGCATCCCTACTCAAGAGCTCTGGAAAGTTCACCGCTACTACTTCAAGTTCGAGATCGGTCAGACCTATTAACTTCAGAAACTGTGTAGTAGGGTGGAGTCTTTTATCAACACTATAGCCCATAATAAATGGGTTCCTCACTAAAATTTTTCCAATCATTCCATCTTTATTGAGACCAAGGCTAGCAAGGAAGTTGACAATTTCCGTGAGCTTTGTTTCAATGCTGTAGCTGATAAGCCTTGGATTGAGCAGTATTATTTTTCCAAGTCGCTTATCAAGGATGCCCAATGCCTGGAAGAAGGCCAAAAGAGGACAAAGCTTCTCTTCCACACTGTGTGAGAGTAAATGAGGGAACTTGGCTATGGCAGAAGCAACTTCATTGGGTTTTGTTCCCAGCGTCTTGAGGCACTCGACCATGGGAACTATCTTCTCATTAAGACCAAGCAGAAGAATCTTGGGACATTTTGTAACAATGGATGGGAGTTTCCTCTCTTGAATGCCAATGCTTCTCAAATAGGCCCAATTCTCAGATGCTCTTTCTTGATGCACACCCTCAAGGCGCTTGCACTTTCTGAACATTCCTTGTATGCTTTTATCATCAAATCCTCTATCCTTAAAAAACCACATCATGCTGCTGCCATTATAGGTGCTAGTGACTTCCATATTATTCTATAGATCTGTAAAAGGATTTTCAGTTTAATAGATGTACAAATATTAGGAAAACCACAGGACAAACTAGCAGAAAAGAAAACATTGAGTACAGCTTCTGCAACTCGAAAGCAAAACAAAATTTCATTTTAAGAAGAAAAGTTGTTGGTAAAACATGTATTCCTCTAAAACTAACTGAAAAGATGACAATAAACATATTTCAACGGTGGATAGCCATAAAATACAATCTGAAACTCAGCAATACTGATAACAATCAAAGCATATAGCCCTGAAAGATTTCAATAGCATCAATTAAGATTTTTAAAGATGCCATCAATTTAGTCCTGAACTCTTACTGCTTTTAATAAAGATCATTATACTCCTAATATTGAATAAGTTACGACCAACTTGAAGCAATAAACTTTCCATGACTCTATTAATAGCGAAAAGAAGTTTATATTAATTTAATGTCGTAGTGATACTGATACTACATTCAGAAATTCTAGCATTAACAAAGATGGAAATTCATATAAACCATGTAAATTGCACATGCATGCTGCTGCTGACCGAAATTAAAATTTATTTCCTATCCCAAGTACCATTGATTTCCACGTAAAACGAAGCTTAGACTAACAACGAATTTTTTTTTCCCAGTAACGGAGAAATTAGTGTCCACTGTCCAGCAACAGAAATAGGTACGGCACTCACCAATGGAGAAAACTTACCCTCACAAAAGAATTAGCGTTTGCGTGATCTGCCCCGGCTGAAGCTCTACTACGTCACCAAACACAATGTCTTCCAATGTTCTTGAGCAATTTATCAATCTCCCAAGCGAAATCGCGTTCGACAAATTCAAATGCCCAAAGATTTGTGCAGCTAAATCAATATATGACTCGGCAATTCGCTATATTTGATGCAAACAAAGTCCGAAGAGCTGGCGATAGAAAAAGCAGTGAAGCAAAGTTTTCGTTGGTTATAACGATGGCAGAGGTGAAAGAGAAGAAGGGCCAAATGTTTATGGCTATGAAAGTGGAAATGAAGATAGGGTTAACAGATATGGCAGAATAATTGGAGCAGTCCCTGAAGAACTCTCGAGTGTGAGAGAGGGGGGATGACAGAAGTGGATTGGGGAGTGTCCTTGAACAAGCAAGCAAGCGAGTAGCACCAAACATTTCTTAAAATGAAGAAAACAAAAATCCTAATTATCTTAATTAAAAAAGTATATTATTTAGAAATTAAGAAAAGTGAAGTCAGCCTTAATTAAAATTATTTTAAGATACTTGAATGAATTGTAAACTATAATTGCAATTGCAAATTTTATAATAATATTAATGTTAATAACATGCATCTTATGAGTAATGATGATCATCATCAAATTTTGATATAAAATATAAAATTAGAACAAAATGCATTTTTTATAAATCAGAGGTTTATTATTTAAAAACTGTGTAATATATATGGTTTATCTAATTTTAAATAATTTATACAATATATAACTAAATATTAAGTGCATCACATTGCAACAAAGAAATTAGTCAATGACTTTTTTTTTTGGCCCAAATAGTTAATGACCTTTGTGGCTCCATATTTCAATTATCACACTAAATATTAAATTGGATAAAGTACCAATTTAATATTTAATAGTTTAACTAATATTATTTAGATCTAATATATGAAATGTTAAAAAGAAAAAAAAAATTAGACTACTCACCATTACCACTTCAGTAATTTTTTTTTTATAATATGAGTATGAAAGAAATTTATTGGTATTATATGATCCATGTAACCAACTTCACTTAGTAGAATAATCTTAATATTATTGATGTTATTGTTGCTGTTGACTATAAAATGAAATAAAGTTAAATATTAAAAATAATAAGCATAAAATGGATTAAATTAGAAATAAATATTTTCACAACACCTTAACAAGTCTCAATTTTAAATAAATTTAATGGCTTAATTAAAATATTAATTTTAATTTTTCAAACGAGTCTCAAGTTAAATAATATTGAATTATATATACTAACATATATTTAAAAAAATTAAGAATTAAGCATAAAAAGTACTTTTATTAATTAAGATTATTTTAAATTTTTTAACATGTGAATTTTATTTATAAGAATGAAACACCAAAAATCTTTGAATTGTCCTCCCACTATTCATTCATGGATATCTTTACATTGGAAGAATTAATTATTAATTAATAGTATTTTAAAAGATTGTGCTTTTCAAATAAGTCCCCAAATCCGTGACCATGAGACATACTCGTACACGATTAGAAGTCTAAAACTTGAGAAAAAGATACTTGTGGACTTGTTAGGAAAAAAGATTATCCTAAAGGGCTTCAAAATTTCTAAATTCTCCATAAGGATTTAGGTGCTTGGTTAAAAAAAAACTGCTTTTGAATGCATAAAAGTACCACTAAAATATGTAATGCTTTTGTGATGAAATGAAATTTTTTTAAACTTGACTTGAAAATTTTGGTTACCCAAGTAAGAATATTTTTGGAAGAATCATATTTAAGGACCAAAATAATAAATTTATTATAAGCAAGATTTTGTTACTATTTATTTTTCTAGTTTCACTACTTAATCTTCCAATTTTTATCACTTTTATTGAAGAAAAATTTTTATTTGTAATTAATTCCCACAACTAGTCCTAAACTATAATTCCCCCATTGTTTTTTCTCAAAACTATTTTTTTACACTAAAATATGGAAAATAATTATAATAATGAGAAAACTTATGTGATTTTCCTTATATATTTTTTGTTTTGTTCTCAAATTAAAATTTAACATTTAGACTTTCTAAATAAATTTATTAAAAAGTTTAAAAAGCTAATACTTTCAGTATATGATTAATAACTAAATTTACAATATATTTAAAAAAATCCACATATTAATTTTTCATTGGAAACAACATGAAAAGTATATAAAGAAAATCAGATAAGTTTTTTTTTATAACAATTAGTTGAGGTTAAAAAATTAAGCCATTATTTGAAGAGGCCAATTTAGTATATGAAATTGCTTTTATATATTTTTTTAAAAAAATATATTTTTGAATCTTTACGCTTGAGAAAGTTATATAGGAGATCCACACAAGCATTCATCATTCAACAAGAAGTAAAGGGTGTACAGAATGATATTTCACATATAAAAAAGCAAATATATTAGTTACATTTTCCATAAGACTAGGGTTTTCAATATCCAATTTTAGCATCCAATCCCTTTTCTTCAAAGACTTCTGTTTTGATCAAATCTTTTCTTATTATCTCTACACTTTGTTCTGTATCATCCAGCTTTTCCTTTGAAAGCTTCATTTCTGTCTCCAAAGCAACCAAGTTTTCCTTTAACATTTTCACTTTCTCTACCTTCTCTTTATATCCTCTCATATTTACAGCAGATTCAACAAAAGGCTGCAACCAACTCAACTCTAATTTGCTAATCTCAAGTTCCTTCCATATGTATCGAAGCTGATCACATGCTTCCTCATTCATATCTTTCCACTTCTTATTCTTCAGAAATTGAAGAACTCGACCCAAAGCAGTAAACGCCCACTCAGTGAACTTACAACTTCTGTTCTTCTTACATTCCATTAGTGAAGGATGCAACAAACAAACTTCCTCTAGAAGTGGAACAAATGATTTCTCTATTTTTCCCAAATCCTTGAAATCAACAACATCTTCCTCATAAGCAAGCTCACCAATAAGCTCGATGCCTTCAGATCTTATTGTAGAAATTTCAACTTCAACACTACATTTATCACTCAAAATGTAGCCATTAGATGGGTCCTCAAGCATAGTCAAGGACATAAAAGATGAAAAACCCCAACTTGATGAATTTGCAGAGAACTTGTCTTCTATATCTGCATTCAATTAATTCCTCAAAAGCAAAGGAACATCAATCAAAGACTATTATAAGATTCACCCATATCAATCTCATCCCAATCTAATAAGGAGTACGTAATAAATAATGATTAAGCGTAAAGTAATACCTCCTCTTTCAGAGTTTTCCTTGGAAAATTGATTGACCACCGTTAAGCTGAACTCTGCATGAATGCTCCACCCTTTAGGCAAGCTTGAAAGGTCAACTACTTCCAAATATATATCTAGATACTTCCCATCTTTTCGTCCTCTATATAGAACAATTCTCCTAAAACAATTCCCCACCCGCAAATTAGAAAATTACATTAATATGTTAATTAATTTTTTTATATCTTTACTCTTTTCCCTATGCAACATTTTCATTTTGGCCATCAACGAATTAGATTTTTTTAAAAATTTTTCCCGAATGCATAAATAGTATCCTATTGAACAAATAAAGATGTATGACAACTGAGAAGTGCAGAAGAAAGGTATCTACCAAGCATAATGGCCGACAGTGAACACCTTAGAGCGGTATTGGGTATTGGTCTTCAATGTACTGAAGTTTGTAATTGTCCATGCTACTTTCTTCGGTTCCTGATTTTTCATCGTATAATCACCTTGTGATATCTATATATATATATATATATAATCAAAACTTGAATTTTGGAATTAATTCACATATTACAAGCAAGATGAAATTTTAAATCAAAACGTTAATCAATTTCAATAGTTTATTTTCAATTATTTATTCATTGAACATAAAGAGATGAATTCACTCAAATGTATATAAGCTATTATTAAAACTATAATCGAATAAACAAAAGTACATTTTTTCTTCTGGAAGCTCATCTACAAAAACAATTAATTAACAAGTACTCCCTTCATTTTGCTGTATAAGGCACCTTTTGGAGAAATTTATATTCAATAATATAAGGAATTTTATGAATTACGTAGTGTGTTTAATTTTCTTTTATCCAAAATATCCTGAAAAAGGATGTAATTTAATTAATGATGGGGAGTTTAATTTATAGATTAACTATATTAAATGAGGATAATTTAAAAAAAATAAAAAAATTTAATTATTAATTATTTTGTGTAATAGTTTAAAGTACTTTATACAAGTAACACACAATAGAAAATTATATTTAAAAAGCGAAAACAAAGTGGGTGAGGGATATATAGAAAAACTCAACTGCCTTAATGATGAATCTCACAGCCCCTGGACACAGAAAGCCTAATCTTTCTGGATATTAATTGCACCAAGAAATATGCATACAGAGAAGCATGAAGAGGAATTATAAAGGAAAAAAAGAAGGGGGAAAAATGCAGGAAATAAGAATGAGATTAAAAGGGGTAATTCTTTTTTTTTGCCGGCAAGGACGTGACTGAAATATTCTTCCTTGAGTATGAGAGATTCCAAATGCAGAGTATTTCCTTGGTAATTCTTTACCAATACCAAAGTATCGTTGCGTAACCCAACTAATATTCCACTTATATTAACCAGATTGATATCCTATCCGATGCACGCACGGGATTTGTAGGTAATATTGACCCATTAAAATTTTAAAATCTTATCAAATCTTTATTTTAACTATATGTATAATTTATTTTGTGAGCATCAATGGTATTCTTGTAGATTGGCTGATATAAGTTTTTTTTGTTATATTGATAATTAGAATAAACTTTATAAGAAGAAATAAACTTTACATTAGGCGGCAAACAATACAAACTATAAAATGAGAAGCAAAATCTCATAACATTTAATGCCAAATTCACATTATTATAATTTTTTTTTGGAGTAAAGGGGAAATATAATTTAACACCTAAGTAGGGCTGGCATAGTATACGGAGGAAATTGGTTCCTCTACACCATCATACATAATTTTTTGAAAATTTACTGGAATTGTTAATGGTTAATTTTAGCCACAGCACAGAACTACCTTCATCCTTTACTTTTTCTTTTCTTTTCTTTCCACGTGTAATGTATGAGAGTTGAAAGCACAAATCTATTAATCTCCCACAAATTCATTGGTCCTAGATGGACGCGCTTTTTTTTCTTTAACTTTTTTTGTTAGGATTTTTTTAAATAAAAAAACTTGCTGATGTGGGTGCCTTAGTTAGCTTTAATGGTTGTACATCAAACAAGACAAATCATGTAGTGGGCTTAATCCATTTGTCTTTACTAAATTAAAAATTTAGTTTAGCCCACTTAAAAATTTAATTTATTTTACTTAAAAATTTAGTACAATCCATTTAAAAATTTAATTTATTCTTGATACTTAGAAAAAAAATATAAGGGTAATTTTATCTAATAATTCTTTTTTCTTTCTCAACGAAGGACTTAGGACCTTTAGAGGGATTGAAAAAATTGGGGGTCTTACATGGGAAATAAAGTTAAATATTAAAAATATTGAGCATAAAATGGAATAAATTAGAAATAAAAATTTTCACAACACCTTAACAAGTCTCAAGTTTAAATAAATTTAATGACTTAATTAAAATATTAATTTTAATTTTTCAGACGAGTCTCAAGTTAACTAATATTAAATTATATGTGCTAACATATATTTAAAAAAATTAAGAATTAAGCATAAAAAAGTACTTTTTATTAATTAAGATTATTTTAAATTTTTTAACATGTGAATTTTATTTATAAGAATGAAACACCAAAAATCTTTGAATTGTCCTCCCACTATTCATTCATGGATATCTTTATATTAGAAGAATTAATTATTAATTAATAATACTTTAAAAGATTGTGCTTTTCAGATAAGTCCCCAAATCCGGGACTATGAAACACTCGTACACGACTAGAAGTCTAAAACTTGAGAAAAAGATACTTGTGTGGACTTGTTAGGAAAAAAAGATTATCCTAAAGGACTTCAAAATTTCTAAATTCTCTATAAGGATTTAGGTACTTGGTAAAAAAAAAATACTTTTGAAGGCATAAAAGTACCACTAAAATATGCAATGCTAAAACTTTTGTGATGAATTGAAATTTTTTTAAACTTGATATGAAAATTTTGGTTACCCAAGTGAGAATATTTTTAGAAGAATCATATTTAAGGACCAAAATAATAAATTTATTATAAGTGAGATTTTGTTACTATTTATTTTTCTAGTTTGACTATTTAATCTTTTAATTTTTACCACTGTTATTCAAGAAAAGTTTTTATTTGTAATTAATTCCCTCAACTAGTTCTAAACTATAGTTCCCCCATTATTTTTTCTCAAAACTATTTTTCTACACTAAAATATGGAAAATAATTATAATAATGTGAAAACTTATGTGGTTTTCCTTATATACTTTTTGTTTTATTCTCAAATTAAAATTTAACATGTAGATTTTCTAAATAAATTTATTAAAATTTAAAAAGTTAATACTTTTAGTGGATGATTAATGACTAAATCTATAATATATTTAAAAAATCCATATATTAATTTTTCATTGGAAACAACATGAAAAGCATATAAAGAAAATCAGATAAGTTTTTTTTTTATAATAATTAGTTGAGGTTAAAAAATTAAGCCATTATTTGAAGAGGCCAATTTAGTATATGAAGTTGCTTTTATATAGTTTTTTTAAAAAATATATTTTTGCATCTTTACGCTTGAGAAAGTTATATAGGAGATCCACACAAGCATTCATCATTCAACAAGAAGTAAAGGGTGTACAGAATGATATTTCACATATAAAAAAGCAAATATATTAGTTACATTTTCCATAAGACGAGGGTTTTCAATATCCAATTTTAGCATCCGATCCCTTTTCTTCAAAGACTTCTTCTGTTTTGATCAAATCTTTTCTTATTATCTCTACACTTTATTCTGTATCATCCAGCTTTTCTTTTGAAAGCTTCATTTCTGTCTCCAAAACAACCAAGTTTTCCTTTAACATTTTCACCTTCTCTACTTTCTCTTTATATCCTCTCATATTTATAGCAGATTCAACAAAAGACTTCAACCAACTCAACTCTAATCTGCCAATCTTAAGTTCCTCCCATAAATATCGAAGCTCATCACATGCTTCCTCATTCATATCTTTCCACTTCTTATTCTTCAGAAATTGAAGAACTCGACCCAAAGCAGTAAACGCCCACTCAGTGAACTTACAACTTCTGTTCTTCTTACATAATGGAGAAATGGGCTTGCATGGGCTGAACACACACACGTATAGATTGTTGTAACTAACTCCGTAAATATAGGAAGATACTGATAGATTGTAATCTGATATGAGTTGATGATCATATCCGATGTATCCGACGTTAGTTACGAGTATCTGACGTTAGTTACGTATCTAGAGTTGAGGTGCATGAATGTATATATAATGTAACGCTGTTTCATAATACATTGTACAATTTCTGAGCCTTATTTTCTTTATGGTATCAGAGTGGAGGTCCTCTTTTCGAATCGTTTCTTGAGTGCTTTGAGTGTTTGATAGTTGCACAGTGACGAGATGTCAAACGAGAACACTAGTGCACAGAACGACACAATTGATGCTTCCTCACTGTATTACTTGCATCCTTCGGACAACCCAGGCCAAGTTTATGTGAGTGACTTGCTGAATGAGGGAAACTATACGGAATGGATAGGTGACATGACCAACGCACTTCTGGCCAAAAATAAAGTGGGCTTCGTTGATGGAAGTATTCAGATGCCAACCGCCAACTCATCACTCCTTAACCATTGGATGAGATGTAATGCTATGGTCAAGGGGTGGTTGAAAAGTGCCATGAGCAAGGACATCAGAACAAGCGTACGTTATGCTAAAACGGCACAAGAGATTTGGACAGATCTGGGAGAGCGATTTGGCAAAGGAAGTGCTCCTCGAGCATATGAGTTGCGGAGAGCAGTTGCATTATTACACAAAGATGGTGACACTGTTCCCACTTACTATACTAAACTTAAGAGCTTGTGGGACGAAATCTCGACGATCATGCCGTGGCCAAAGTGCACATGCAGAGGCTGTAAGTGCGACATTGAAAAGCAGTTAGCTGAGATGAAGGAGCAAGAGCAGTTGTATGAGTTTCTCATGGGACTCGATGAAAGCTTTAGCACCATCAAAACACAAATACTAAGTATAAAGCCTACGCCTCGAGTCGGACAAGCATACCATTTGGTAGCCGAGGACGAGCAACAGCGACAGATTTCCAACATGAGCAAGACATCTGAGGGAGCAGCTTTTTTCATTAATGCAGGACGAAGTGAAGGTGACCGACGCAATGGGAAGAAGGAGAGATCCAGGTGCACTCATTGTCAAAAGTTAGGCCACACCATAGAACGTTGCTACGAGCTCATTGGATACCCGCCAAACTGGAAGCAAGGTGGACGTGACAAATTTTCTAGGGATCACAAGACTCAACCACGAGCAGGAAACGTCACGATGGATGAAGGTCCTATACCAGGTCTCTCACGAGAACAGTATGATCGACTTGTGGAGTATCTCAGCAAGGAAGGAGAAAAGCACATGAAATCGCCAGTTGCAAATATGGCAGGTAAAATGAATTCTAACACTTTGTGGATTCTTGATTCAGGTGCCACAGAACACATAGTTTGTGACAGATGTTTGCTTGAGAACGAGCAAGATGCATCACATCAATTGCCAGTTCGTATACCAAATGGACAGGGTCTATCAGTACGTAGCACAGGGAAGATTACTATTCATGATAAATTGCAATTGAATAGAGTGTTATTTATACCGGAGTTCAAATGTAATCTTATATCAGTTAGTCGACTAGTGAAAGATTATCCATATTTTGTAACATTCATTGCTACTATGGGTTTTATACAGGACTTACATTCGAGGAACCTGATTGGAGTGGCTAATCAGCGTAATGGGTTATATCTTTTAGAGTCGTCCAGAGCAGAGAATGTGGCATTGCATGTGGCAGGAGTAGCAGACTCTATTTTATGGCACTGGAGGCTTGGACACCCACCAGAGGACAAAATGAAGACTTTAAACCTTATTTGGAATAATGATGAGAATAAAGCGATAGCTCACTGTGATTCTTGTTTTAGAGCAAAGCAGACTCGTTTGAATTTTCCCAAAAGTTCAATAAAATCTTCTAGTTGTTTTGAATTGATTCATTGTGATGTATGGGGTGCTTACAAAGTTCCCTCCCTATCAGGTGCACATTATTTTTTAACCATTGTTGATGATTTTAGTAGAGGTGTTTGGACCTATTTGATGAAGAATAAGTCCGAAGTCTCCAAGTTTCTACCTATGTTTATTACCATGGTGGAGACACAATTTGAGGCACGAGTTCGTAAGGTGCGTACTGACAATGGAATGGAATTTCAATCCACACATTTACAACAATATTTTTCAGCGAAGGGCATGGTAATGGAAACAACATGTCCCTACACTCCACAACAAAATGGAGTCGTAGAAAGACGACACAGATACATTCTGGAAATGGCGAGGGCTTTGAGATTTCAAGCTGGCTTGCCTCTTCAATTTTGGGGGGAATGTGTACTTACTGCGGTACATCTCATTAATAGACTTCCTAGTCGTGCTGTTGATTATAAAACACCCTACGAAATTCTCATGGGACATAAACCAGACTACTCACGTTTGCGGGTTTTTGGTTGCTTAGCATATGCTCACAATGCTAAATGGAAAGATAAGTTTGATGAAAGGGGGAGGAAAACTATTTTTATCGGATACCCTCATAATCAAAAGGGCTATAAACTTTTCAATTCTACTACTGGAGAAATGTTTGTGTCACGAGATGTGGTTTTCATTGAAGATTCTTTTCCTTATAAAAGCAACCTTGTTGATGAGCACTCATGCCACGAGAAGCTGCCCATCATTGATCCTGCATTATATGATGATGAGCCATTAATCTCCCTTCCAGACTCTAATATGGGTCAAAATGTTGATGGGTCCATAGCTCCTAATGAGCCTCGTAAAAGCCTACGGCAACGAAGAACCCCAGCACACTTGAATGAATTTGAATTGGATTTGCCACATTCTCTGATTCAACCATGCGCTGATATGTCCTCTCCATCAGGTAACTCTGCATATCCTATAGCTAATTATGTATCCTATGAGCGATTTTCATCCTCTCATAAAGCTTTCTTAGCGGCCATCACTGCTCATGATGAGCCAAGAACTTTCTCACAGGCTGTGAAACATCACCACTGGCGTGAAGCTATGAAAAGGGAGATAAACGCCCTCGAACATAATGGCACTTGGACTTTAGATCAGCTCCCACCTGGAAAAAAAGCAATCGACTCTAAGTGGGTTTTCAAAACGAAATATAAGCCCACAGGTGACATTGATAAATACAAAGCACGTCTTGTTGCCAAAGGATACACACAAGAGGAGGGAGTAGACTTCCATGAGACCTTTGCACCTGTGGCCAAGCTAGTCACTGTTCGCACCTTGCTAGCTGTTGCAGCCAAGAAACAATGGCATATTCATCACTTAGATGTTAACAATGCATTTTTGCATGGTGATCTGCATGAGGAGGTTTATATGAAGATCCCTCAGGGATTTGCCAAGAAAGGAGACACGCGAGTCTGTCGTTTACGTAAGTCTCTTTACGGTTTAAAGCAGGCATCACGAAACTGGTATGAGAAGCTCACTGCCTCTCTCACAGCTGCTGGTTTTCGTCCTTCTAAGGCGGACTACTCTCTATTTACCTTTACACGGAATGGTGTAACCACCTACATCCTTATCTATGTAGATGATATCCTCCTTGCTAGCAGTGACATGAAACAACTAACATGGGTCAAAAATCACTTACGAAAGCAGTTCAGCATCAAAGACATGGGGTCTCTTAAATATTTTCTGGGAATAGAAGTCTCTCGTTCTGCTGCAGGCATTGTTCTCAGCCAGCGTAAATATACATTAGATATTCTTCAAGACACTCAGATGATGGACTGCCGACCTAGTCCTTTTCCCATGGAGCAAAACGTACAGCTTCTTACTTCAGATGATAGAGGAACTGATGCAGCAAGGTATAGACGATTAATTGGTCGTCTCTTGTATCTTACTATTACCAGACCAGATATTTCTTTCCCTGTCAATGTCCTTAGCCAATTCTCTCATTGTCCTGGTGAGATCCACATGCAAGCCGCTGACCGTGTTCTTCGTTATTTAAAAATGACTCCTGGACAAGGCATTCTGCTCACTAGTTCAGGAGACTTGGGCTTGGAAGCATATTGCGATGCGGATTGGGCTGGTTGCCCACTTACGCGACGTTCTTGCACTGGGTATTTAGTTAAGCTTGGTGGATCCCCAATCTCCTGGAGGTCAAAAAAGCAATCTGTTGTCTCTCGCTCATCGGCCGAAGCTGAATATCGTGCTATGGCAAGTACGGTGAGTGAAATCATATGGCTCCGATGGTTACTTACGGAACTTGGAGTCAAAAACACCACAGCTACACCCCTTTATTGTGACAATCAAGCCGCCTTACATATAGCCAATAATCCAGTTTTCCATGAACGAACAAAGCATATTGAAATGGATTGTCATTTTGTGCGAGAACGTGTCCAATCCCGAGAAGTACAACCACTCAAGGTGTCAAGCAAAGCACAACTTGCAGACATGTTCACTAAACCATTGGGCCGTGATCGCCTGCATGAACTAGTTGGCAAGTTGGGCGTGACGGATCTTCACACGCCAACTTGAGGGGGAGTAATGGAGAAATGGGCTTGCATGGGCTGAACACACACACGTATAGATTGTTGTAACTAACTCCGTAAATATAGGAAGATACTGATAGATTGTAATCTGATATGAGTTGATGATCATATCCGATGTATCCGACGTTAGTTACGAGTATCTGACGTTAGTTACGTATCTAGAGTTGAGGTGCATGAATGTATATATAATGTAACGCTGTTTCATAATACATTGTACAATTTCTGAGCCTTATTTTCTTTATTACATTCCATTAGTGAAGGATGCAACAAACAAACTTCCTCTAGAAGTGGAACAAATGATTTCTCTATTTTTCCCAAATCCTTGAAATCAACAACATCTTCCTCATAAGCAAGCTCACCAATAAGCTCGATGCCTTCAGATCTTATTGTAGAAATTTCAACTTCAACACTACATTTATCATTCAAAATGTAGCCATTAGATGGGTCCTCAAGCATAGTCAAGGACATAAAAGATGAAAAACCCCAACTTGATGAATTTGCAGAGAACTTGTCTTCTATATCTGCATTCAATTAATTCCTCAAAAGCAAAGGAACATCAATCAAAGACTATTATAAGATTCACCCATATCAATCTCATCCCAATCTAATAAGGAGTACGTAATAAATAATGATTAAGCGTAAAGTAATACCTCCTCTTTCAGAGTTTTCCTTGGAAAATTGATTGACCACCGTTAAGCTGAACTCTGCATGAATGCTCCACCCTTTAGGCAAGCTTGAAAGGTCAACTACTTCCAAATATATATCTAGATACTTCCCATCTTTTCGTCCTCTATATAGAACAATTCTCCTAAAACAATTCCCCACCCGCAAATTAGAAAATTACATTAATATGTTAATTAATTTTTTTATATCTTTACTCTTTTCCCTATGCAACATTTTCATTTTGGCCATCAATGAATTAGATTTTTTTTTTAATTTTACACGAATGGATAAATAGTATATCATTGAACAAATAAACATGTATGACAACTGAGAAGTGCAGAAGAAAGGTATCTACCAAGCATAATAGCCGATAGTGAACACCTTAGAGCGGTATCGGGTGTTGGTCTTCAATGCACTGAAGTTTCTAATTGTCCATGCTACTTTCTTCGGTTCCTGATTCTTCATCGTATCACCTTGTGATATCTATATATATATATAATCAAAACCTGAATACCTGTTAATCCATGAGACAAAATTAAAATTGAATTTTGGAATTAATTCACATATCACAAGCAAGATGAAATTTTAAATCAAAACGCTAATCAATTTCAATAGTTTATATTCAATTATTTATTCATTGAACCACCGAGTAAGAGTCATTCCAGTTTAATCATGGATTTTGGGTTTGAGACGTGGGAATGCAACAGTGTGAATTAGTAGGAGCGCCCACCCTTATGGTATCTATCAGGCCTCGAATCTAAATTAGTTTGGGTCACGTTGTGAAGTCCTCACAGCTCGAATGAGGAAGGCTCTAGGATACCAGATGCATATACGAAAAAAAATTATTTATTCATTGAACATAAAGAGATGAATTCACTAAAATGTACATAAGCTATTATTAAAGTTATAATCAAATAAACATTATAAGAAATTTTACAGATTATGCAGTGTATTTAATTTCTTTTTACCTAAAATGTCTTTGAAAAATAATAGAATATTATTAATGATAAGGAGTTTCATTCATGGGTGAACCATATCAATGAGGGTAACTTATATATAAAATGGGTGAAAAAATTTTTAATTATTAATTATCATCCTTGATATGTATTGTAGTTAAAAGTATCTTATAAATTATAATGAAAAGAGTAACACACGAATAGTAAATTATATTTAAAAAGCAATAGCAAAGTGGGTGAGGGATATATAGGAAAACTCAACTCCCTTATTGATGAATCTCACAGCCTCTAGACGCAAAAGGCCTGATCTTGCTGGAGAATAATTGCAGCAAGAAATATGCATATAGAGATGCATGAAGAGGAATTATAAAGGAAGAAAAAAGAAGAAGGAAACTAAACGCAGGAAACAAAAATGAGATTAAAAGGGATAATTCTATTTTGTTGTCGACAAGGAAGAGACTGCAATATTCTTACTTTCTTGAGGATGAGAGATTCCAAATGCAGAGTATTTTCTCGGTAATTCTTTACCAATACCAAAGTAACGTTGCGTAACCCAAATAATATTCCGCTATTATTAGCCAGATTGATATCCATGGGATTTCTAGGTAATATTGACCCGGCAAAATTTTAAAATCTTATCAAATCTTTATTTATTTTAACTATATATATAATTTATTTTGTGAGCATCAATGGTATTCTAGTTGACAGGTTGGCATATTTTTTTTTTGTTATAGATAATTAGAATAAAGTTTATAGAAGAAATAAAATTTTTTAATCTCAAGCATTCCTTAGAATGTGTGGGAAAAATAATGAGTGAGAAAAAATATAATAAAAAAGAATAATTAATTAAAAATTTTGTACCAATTTCTTTAATATTTGAATACAAAAAAGAAAGAAAACATAGGGCAATATAAATAATTTTGTTATTTACATAAATATAAAGAATAACTTTTCATCATTACCAAGGGGCAAGGAAGACACAAAAACTTGGCCCAAAATAAAAGAACCATACAAAAACAGAAGTGTAAAGATTCAAATTAATCTGAACGTTTTTTTTTTGGACAAACAATTATAAATAACTACCTTGGAGTAGGCAGCAAACAATAAAAAATATAAAATGAGAAGCAAAATTTCATAACATTTAATGTCAAAGCTCATATTATTATGAGTTTTTTTTTTTTGGAGTAAAGGGGAAATATAATTCAACAACAAAGCAGGGCTGGCATAGTATACGGAGGAAACTGGTTCCTCTAGCACTGTCATACATAATTTTATGAAAATTTATTGTAATTTTTAATTGTTAATTTTAGCCACAGCACAGGACTACCTTCATCTTTTATTTTTTTTCTTTCCGGATGTAATGTATGAGAATTGAATGCACAAATCTATTAACCTCCCACAAATTTGTTGGTCCTAGATGAAAGCACTTTTTTTTTTTTAATTTTTGTTGTCAGGATTTTTTTTTACAAAAAACTTGCTTATGTGGGTGCCTCAGTTAGCTTTAATGGTTGTACATCAAACAACACAAATCATTTAGTGGGTGTAATTTATTTCACTTGAAAATTTAGTTAATTCTATCTATTTGGAAAAAAAATATAAGAGTAATTTTATCCAATAATTTTTTTTCTTCCTCTATCAAGGACTAGGTCCTTTAGAGGAATTGAAAAAATTGGGAGCCTTATGAGATATATTTTTCTTAACATGTCTTTTTTCCCAACAATGTGGTCTAGGGATATAAAAAAAAAAAAACGTAACTCCCTAGTTTTTTTTTTTTGGCCACAACTCCCTAGCTTATTATAATGAATCTCACAGCCTTTGGACGCAGAGAGCCTGGTCTTTCTGAACATTAATTGCAGCAAGAAATACGCATACAAAGATGTACGAATTAAAGAGGAATTATAAATTAAAATAGAGGGAAACTGAAATGAAGATAGAAAGGTATTATTCTTTCATATGTTGCTGACAAGAGACTCCAACTCGCTTTCTTGAGGATGAGAAATTCCAAGTTCAGAGTATGTACTACGTAACTCTTTACCACTACCAAAGTAACTCAATGATTTGCGTGATCCAATATTTGGTTACTAATCAACTATCCCGTTAATTGCACGTGATTTTTAGGAAATGTTGATCCATTAATATTTTAAAATCTTATCAAATTTATTGATGTTGATACAATGACTCAATACTCAAAACACTTACATATACAATAGAGATAAAAGACTCAAGTAGAATACAAGTTAAAGATTGTTACATCTTATATTAAAAATGTTTTTCATAAAAATTGCCTGGTTTTGCAGTATTAAATTAGTTTTTTAAAACTTGAACCAATTAAAATCTTTAAATTTCTTAGAACTGTTTTTGGTATCTTTTTAGCTCATTGTGTAGCAAAATTTCAGAATTCATAATTAAATACAAAAAAATCATTTTATAGAGATTCAAATCTCTAAAAATTGTGCATATCTTAAACTTCATACGAAAAATATGAAACTAAAAAATAGATACTCAGAATAGTACAATTTATTATCTAAACTTTGCTGCTAATTTTTGCATCATTGTTTTTGTCCAAAATCTGAGTCTCAATTTTAAAAATTCATTTCTCATTAAATATAGAGCCATTTTGTGCTTACTTAGTATCATTAAAAAGTTTTACATATCTACTTTCTAAAATATTTATTTTGTGTATTTATTCTACTTCTACTGTTTGAAGCATTAACATAAACTATTGGGGGTGAGAAATGACTATCACTAGAGCAATTCTAGCAAAACAAGAATAACTGATATTGTATAAATCAAAATACAGCTACACTATTGACATTTTGTTCCTTAGATAGAGTTCTATCCATACATATAACCACTGAATTTTTGGAGGTACATTTGAATTTATACAATCAATCAAAATAGATAGTACAAACAGAACATAAACAGATTTCAGCAAGGTTCGATTAATACTATTTTTCATGCTCTAGATACTTCTCTTTACCATGACTTGGCTCTATAATTAGTTATTATAAGGTAAGATTGCGAAATTTCAATAGCCAACTTACACCTACCATCATTGTTAATTCAGATGTTTTGATTATTTTAAAATAAATGAGTCTAGAGATCCAATGTTAAAGGAACACAAATGAAATGGAGAACAAAGTTGGAGTTTCCTGGAGTTTGAAGAGTTATTTCACATATTTTAGGAAACTATTTGTAAAAGAAAATAGCTAAACTTTGAATTTCAATTCACCTATTTTTAAATGAGATAACAAATTGAATAATTAATGATTAGCTCATGATTTCAAAATGGTTTTTAAGAAAAGAGCTATCTTATGAGGATAAAGCTTCAATTTTAAACTAATTCTAAGTATTCAATTGGTTTTTATGAAAATGTTTTAGCTTATAGGGATAAGATCTCAACTTCAAAGATATTTCTAAGTGTTGACCCTATTTTCAAGATAATGTCTTACCCTATACGCATAACCATTTACGGTTATGGGGATAAAGACTCAATCTTAAAGTTTTTCCAAAGTCCATTCTTCAATTTCATGAAAATGGATTAAGGTTATCCACATAACACAGCTTGGGGATTAAGTTCTCAAGTCCGTCGAAGTGATTATCCTGATAAGGTTGGCACCTTATCTACATAAGGAAGTGAATAGTGAAGGTAAGTGGTAATGTGTAGCCTGTTATTCGCATAACCTAAGGAGGTTGTCTACATAACATATGTCACAGAACACTTGAACCTTCCTTGGGTAAACAGGTTATTTGTATAACCTAGGAAAGTTATCCACATAACTCATATTTTCAGAGTACTTGAACTTTTCTCGAGTAAATAGGTTATCCACATAACCTAAGAAAGTTGCCGCATAACCTATATTATAGAACCCACAGCTCTTCTTCAGCAAAATAGGTTATCCACATAACATTGGTAGGTTATCCTGATAACCTAAGTTTCACAAAACCTCAGTTTGAGAAAAACTTAACGTTTATCCTAATAACTGAGTGGGTTTTCATGAGAATAATTTTGAAATAAAACTTAATTATTATGGAAAGTACATTATCTGTATAACCTAGTTAGGTTACCCGCATAATGAAAACTCTATGTTGAAAATAAAGGCAAGCAATTACTCATTATTCGCATAACCTGATGAGGTTATTTGCATAACCTCTGTCAGATGCATTTAATGCTGTAGGTGAACGATAGTTTTACCTAGAGTAATGGCTAACCTTTGTTTCCAATGGATAGTTCTGCCCCAAGACTATAAATAGGACCTCATTTAAGTTGTTGGATAATGAGAAAAATGATATACATGCTAAAACTCTGCTGATTCAATTATTGATTCATTCAAAGCTTACCTACCCTTTATTTTGCTCATTCATTGTATTTCAACTTTTATATATACTCTTTTGGGAGAGTTTTCATTCTGTAAATATTTACACACTTGTAGAGAGTACTTAGTGTGAAATTACACTAAGGGAGATAGTCTTACTCTTGAGTAAAAAGAGTGAGAGAACTTATTTTAGTCCAAAGTTCAAGCTGGTATTGTACTGCGGCTATTGTAAGAACCCATTCAAGTCTTGCAAAAGATAGTAGAGAAATCCCAAGTGGTGGCTTGCGAATTGGAAATAGGTCAAGTGGAATAGAATGAATCAGGATAAACTACTAAGTTCTCTTCCCTTTACTCTTTATTTCTTATACTCTGTTTTCAATTATCTTTTAGTATCACTATTGTATTTCATCATTGTAGAAAAATTTCAATCTTCTCAATTCACCCCCTTCTTAGGAAGTCAGTTGAACTAACAATCATGTTATTATAAAACATTTAAAAGCAAATAAAACATAGCATATTTTTAATTAAAACATCAAAACATCCATGTTGTCCAAAGGAAATTTGACAACATAACAAATTAGTAAATAAGCATCTTGGAGCTTAGCCCTTAATATAAAATAGTCACCAATCATAGAAAGCATTTATAACAGCAACATAATATCATTTACAAATCATAATAACGTAAAACATCATTAAGTAGTAACATCAAGTAAGAGCAAGAGACTACATCAAGGTTTTACTTCCTCTACTTTCAAGTTCGATTCTTCCTTCCACTACTAGAAAAATGGCATTTAGCGAGGGACAAATCCCTCGCTAAATGCCATTTTTCCCTCGCTAAATTGAAAATAGCGAGGGATTTTATCCCTCGCTAATTTGGTCGCTAAAAACCGCGTCGCTAATTTTAGCGAGGAATGAGTTGATTCCCTCGCTAAATTAGCGAGGGAATTAGCGAGGGATTTAATCCCTCGCTAAATTTAGAGAGGGATTAAATCCCTCGCTAATTCCTCGCTAAACTATAAAAAATTCAAAATTGCCACGTCACCACCAAGACCACGCCATGTCACATCATTGTCATGTCACTCGCCACCCATGTCACATCATTGCCACACCACCACTACATCACCGTGATTGTGACACGTCACTGCCATGTAATATAATTGTTCCAAATATGCATTTGCTTAGGTTCGAACCCATGACCTCCTGCTCTTAGTGCCTTTATATTCAGACTTTTGCCAGTTGAACTGTATTGTATTTGCAGTCTTTATATGAAATATTAAATATATATTATTTATTTACACACTAATGCACACATATATTTATAAATTAATATATTGTTAAAAAATAAAAATATATTATAATTTTAGTTATTAATATTATAAAATATTTTATATTTTGAATTTTGTAATAAATGAATTTTCATTTTCATTTTTTTGCCAACAAGTTATAAAAATTAATCTAACTATTTTTATTAATTTAAAATAATCAACTGATAAAAATAATTTTATAACATAATTATTAAAAAAATTTTAATTCATTAAAATTAAATTTTTAATAAAATAATTTTAATCTATTAAAATTAATTTTAAAAAATTTAGCGAGGGACAAATCCCTCGCTAGATTCCTCGCTATTCATAATAATTTAGCGAGGAATAAAAAATTCCTCGCTAATTCCTCGCTAGTTTAGCGAGGGAAAAGATATTCCTCGCTAATTCCCTCGCTAAATTTAATTCGTCGCTAATTTCTCGCTATTTAGATCATTTAGCGAGGGATGAGTGATCCCTCGCTAAATTCCCTCGCTAAATTGCATTTTTCTAGTAGTGTTCTTGGCTTACTTCCTTAACTTGATTAGAGCTTAGAAGTATCATTAAACTTCTCTCAATAACTTAATAGCATTATAAAAACTATGCATGCCCTAGTGACCCTAAAATTTGACATTTTGGAAACCAAGTTTTATAATGAATCTCTTGACCTTTCTTGGCTATTTAGCATATCAGGAGTCCATTGGAAGCATTGTTTCATTAAAACTCACTCCCTCCCATCTTGTTTTGGCTGAGAATGGCCCTTCATGAACTCTAAAGGAAAACTTAAATCTTTCACGTATTCTATGCTACATTTAGTATCCCTAACTTGTTCCAAATATTGTTTAAATGAAACATAATACTTTGCCTCAAAGCCCTAGCTTTGGTCGAGACACCATGGGACCATGGAGGGAGGGGAAATTCTTCAAACCCTAGGCCAACTCATGCTAAATGAAAGAAAAAAAATATTAGAAGAGGTTAGGGGAAGAAGCTTGTAACAACCCTCATTACACTATCCTAATCTTTGTCTCGAGTTAATGGGAAGTGTACATGATATTGTGTGCATGATCGAAGGAGCTAAGATCAGAAGAAAGAAGCAATATGAGACAAATTCAATATTTGAGATAGAGAAGGGTCACGCCGCGGTGAGGTGCAGGGCCGCCACAGTGAGACACTTGTAGCAACTCAAAAAATATCGGGGCTGAGAGCACTCATGCCACGGTGAACTTACTGGCATTGAGGCGAGAGTTGCAAAATCTATTTAAATCAGAAACCATTTTAGTCGACGTAGAAGAAAGAAACGGATGAGAAAACGAGATTAAGGCTTCAAGAATCCGGCCTTTGGGGATAATTTTCATACTCTGGAAGCTTCAATCTAGGTTGTTAAGCGATCCCTGCTTCTCCCTCTCCATTTTTCTTTGGTTTTGAGTAAGATTTTTTGAGTATATATTAGGATTTTTGGTTTTAATTGAAATCCACCAATTAAAATGGGTGAAATAGGATTAATGAGGTGTGATTTAGTGTTTATGATGCTTGGGTATGAGTTTTAGAAGGTGTATGTATGGTTTAAGCATAACCCTACGTTGTAAATAGTATAGGGAGTATGAAATCCAAAGTATATGTGGATAATTATGGTTATGATTAGTAATTAAGGCTTTTTAGGAAGTGTTAGTGTTATTGGAATCATGGGTTAAGCTTGAATAGTTGGATTGTGAATTATGGTTAATATGTGCATTATGCTAATTGGAGGTATTATGATATAGTGAATGATTGGCTAATGGGAAGTATAGAGTTTGTGATCGGTGCTCTAGAGGCTTATCTAAGTCCCTGTGTGTGTAGTGTCGGTAACTCAAGATAACCAGGTGTTTATATATGTGTATATGTTGATATATATATATATATAAGCATGTCTCCATTCATACCACGATATCATTATGTGTATGTGTATGATTTTTCTACATATCATGATATGTACACGGCTAGACAAGATAGCATATGATGATGATATATATATATATATATGTTGATATAACATGATGTGAACATATGATGATGATCATATATGATGATGATGTGACATTACATAATTGCATAGCATGACATTGAGAAATATGAGGATGATGATGATTACATGATAATATGGCATGAACATCACCACATGACATTGCGAGGAAAAGGTGGATCAAGTGGTGATGATGATGTATGATATGATATGATATGATATAATGAGATATGATACGGGTGAAATAAGGATGGGATCCCTGCTACTAAATCTTTTCCTATAGCCAGGAGAGAAAGACGATAGTGGACTGCAGCTTCTCTAAATCATCACTAATTTGCAATAGGAAAGGGGAAGGAAAACCACGATTCAAGCATTAGTGTTACCTTTGGCCGGGTGCACTAGTGTGAGGTGATCTTGGTAATGTCTCGGAATCAGTTTTCACCCACTGTTGGAAGGGAGTTACCTATATGAAATGTCCTGTTATGACTCCAGCTTATGGTTCTAGCTGTGTAGAGGGAGATATGCATTTAATGACATTGACATTGCATGGTATCATTTGCATATGTGTGTAGTATTGATGATATTATAGTATGTGTGTATTTGTCCCGGTTACTGATACATTATCTCACACCCATTTCCCATGACTAACCTTTTAGGTGAAGACTCTGGTACTAGTCTGATAGAAGACCAAGGAGTGGTAGGTCTCTCCACATTCGAGAATCTCAAGTGTAACTAGTAGTTTGTAATATAGTTTATGTAATATTGTGCCAAGTAGGTTGTTATAGCCTGGTTATATATATGTGTATCCTGGGTGTATAAAGAGGTATGTGGTTATGCATGTTTGGGTAAAGTGATGTTGTTGTGCAGATATGTCAGGGGATGATGAATGGTGTAGATATGGTTATATGCCAAGTTATGGTTGATGTGCTTGGTGCAGTTTACATGCATGTGTTGATGATGTGGACTCGAGTATGGGTCATTGTCATTGGAACATATTTCGGTGAGCCGGGTTTGCCATATGAGTATGCCCAAGGGTGGTTTTAGGCTGTGTATGTATGTTTTCGATATAAAACCCATTATGTGAATTTGGGATTCAATGAGGTCAAATCTCGAAGGAGTAGCTTTCTCAGGGTGGAACCTCCTTGGATAGGTTCATGGTGTCATTTAGGACCTGTGTGGAAGGTTCATAATGGCTAAATTGCCTTTGGTGGCAATTGGAGTACTTGAGTTGTGAGTTTTGACCAAAAAGTGGCCAAAACGACATTAGACGTTCAAAATATCCATATGAAGATGGATTCAAGTGAAATTGGTGTCTATGGCTAGATTGAGATGAGAATGACTTGTAGAAATTAGAACTAAGTCAATCGGAAGTTTTCCCTGGAGAGATGTAAATTGTTGATATTGATGCATGGGGAGCCATGGTGCTAAAAGCTTGGTTGCAGTGCCAGTCCCCTCTGTTTCTAGAAATTGGAATCTGAGAGCTTTCAAGCTGCAGTGGTACTATAGCAGGCCGTGGCTCCAGCTCAGTTCTGGTGCCTTTTGAGTGTTTTCGAGGTTTTGATGTTCTAGAAGTTAAAGTTGGGGTGATTTGATTCAGTTTGGTTGTATTTGAAGTAATTCGTCAAGATTGGAAGTGTGTTGGTGTAGGATGTTACAAATCTTACCTCTTGGAAACCTCCTTAAACCTTCCTTTCCTTCCTCTCTTCCTTCTCCTTCTTTCTCTCTTCCTCTCCTTCCTTCTCTCCCTCTCTTGGCCACTCTCTCACTTTCTCTCTCTAGCACACCTTTATTCCTCTCTCTCTAACCTTCTAAAGCCTTCAACCAAATGAGCAAAGAGGGAGGGGAGCTTCAGGGTATTAATATGAAAAGTTAGTGAATATGGACCATTAGATTTCATTTTGATCCAAAGGCCACTAATTATCTTTGATTAGTTTATTTTACTTTAAGTTCTTGCCCTTGAATATTTTCCTACTTGTGAAAGAGTGGTGGATGTTAGGAATGCTGACTTCTCAAGAGAGAGGTGAAATGGAAAGTGTGAAATTTTTCTGCAAAAATATAATATAGCAGTGAAAGCAAAAGTTTGCAGAAAAATATAATATAATATGGAAAGCATGAAATTTTTCTGCAAAAATTGAATATAAGAGATAAGGAAAGAGAAGACTCACTAATTTATTCTGGTTGGTCCAATCCACTATGTCTAGTCCTTAAGCCACCACTTGAGATTTTTCACTATCAACAAGAATTCAGTGAGCTCATTGCAATGTCACAGTACAATACTTGTACTATGTTCTAAGAACACAAAATCTCTCAATCACTCTTACTAGTGATTCCCAAAATCTCTTTGTGATTCCCCTCACAAAGTATCTTTCTTCCAGATGAATAAAAAGTTTGTTACAAAAATGGAAACTCTCTTAAATAGAGTATATATGAAAGTTGAAGAACAATAAATGAAGTGTATACATGAAAAAGTTTTAACACAATTTCAGCAGAGTTTTTGCAATGTCAAACTTCAATTTGTTTCCCATAAGTTCAAATGAAATTCTATTTATAAATTTATGGTTTAACTAGTCGTTAAATATAAGATTTAGCCTTTAGAAACATTAACCAATGGTTACTTTACAGAAATAGCCATTCCTCAACTGTATTAAATGCATCTAACACACCAAAGTTCAAATTTTTAGGGTTTAACAAATGAATTTTGTAAAGACAGAAGGTTAAGCACTTTGATATTGAACTTCGAAATCCATCTGTTACTAAGTGACATTTGAATTTCGAGTTTGCAAAAGATATCCAATATTAGTTCATGCGAATTTTCATATTGAAAATGCATATGAAGAAATTGCACAACTTCCTCAAGTTTTCATATAGTATTTTGAAATTCAAATTTAAGAAAATGAAATTCGTATGCCATAGGCATGTTCAACGTGACACAAAAGTTCTTCACTACTAAGTTTGCACTTTGAAGCTCAAAGTTCGTCTATTAAAACTGTTGCTTTAAACTCACTTTGAACTTTACCAATAGTCAAATTTTGACTAAGTTTCATGTGAATTTTATATACTTTCACTAACTATACTTAGCACAAAATTTGAATTTCAAAGCCAAAATTCATCTATCAGAGATTAAACTTCTGTAACTTCAAACTTTAACAAAAAAAAGTGTGAATTTTGCATAATATGAGTATGAATCAAATAGCAAAATTCAGCTATTAGCCAATATTCTTCAATTATAACACATGCTAACATCAGAGAACTTTAAAATAACTCGTTTAGACACTGTGATAATATAAATAAGTAAAATTTAAAGTTTTTTACGTAGTGTATATAGTGAGAAATCCTAAAAACTAATTTTTCACTTGATCTCTTCACTTTATACTTTCATACTCCTTTGATATTCTCTTTCCAAGCTCTAGTTATTTGAAATTATCAAAACTTCTGATTCAATAGTGGAGGGCAAAATTGTCCAACTTTTTTGTCCTAATTTCAATCAAAGAGAGGCAAGGGGAGAGGTTTTACTTTTTAACTTTTACAGATATATTTTGGCTCTGGTTTGAGTACTTTTAAATCTGAGTTTTCTATCATACTCTATATCATTTCTATTTATTTTATCTATAGGACCCATTATCTTTTTCTCTTTACTTTTTCACATGGGATCCACCTATCTTACTTACTTTTTACTATTCATCTTACTAGGTCGGCATTTACTATTCAAGTGGAACCCTCTTTTACCAAACTTATATTTTTTCCTCTCTAAGCCCATATACTAAGTATCACTTATACTTTCAACCTGCACCGAAGTATTACAATATTATTTTCTCTTTCTTCTTTTGTAAAATGACAATTTTAGCTTTAAATTTTGGTAAAATGACCTTTTTGCCCTTTTAAGCCCCCCTTTTTACGATTTTAGAATATTTTGGATCTTAAACTCATTTAATTAATTATCTAGACTTCCCCAATTATCATAAATTAATACACAATAATTTAATATCATTCTTAACATTGTCTGATCATAATATATATGCATGAAAAATGGGAATGTTACAAAGATCAAAGAGTTAGAACCCATGAAGTCAAGCTACAAGATCCCTAACTATAGACGCTACTAAGGTTGATCACTCCTCGGATAAGTCAATCTTGTATTCAAAAGAAGAACACAAGGAAAACATAAGCCTCATAGTTGTGAATAAAACACAATTTTATTCCAAATTCTCCTGAAATTCATAGGTTACAATAGCCATATATATATATAAAGACACCTAGAGAAAATCTTATAAAATAGATAACTAATTATTCATAAAGTTGAGGACCTTCTAGAATACCTTATCTTGCAAATCAAGGTAGATTATTCTAGAAAACACTAGACACAAACACTAAATAGCAAGATGAAAAAACTTTCCTAAATCTACTAGACTGACCTCTATTTGTAAGTCAAGAAAGATCCTTCTGGATTGATCTTAACTTACAAGGAAAGATAGAATGCTCAAGATGACATCTCCCAACTTAGAAAACAAACATCTAGAAAGATATTTAAAGCCATTAAGGTCACTTTTATGACACCCACTAAAAGCTTACCTAAATTATAAGCTACTTAGGACTCAAGTAATCATAGTAGATTTAAGACTCAAGACAGTACTTTAGACTCATGAAATATAAGTTGGAACCCAACAAAATAGACACTTAAGACACATAAATATTAAACTTATTAATTAAACAAAAATTTCCATCCAAAAAGACAAATAACTAAACAAAGACACAAACGACTCCAATTAACATAATCTTGTATCATGTCTCACTTTGGGCTTCAAGAAATCTCTTCAATCCACATCTTGTAGCTTGTTGGACTCTTGGACCATCTCAATGTGGGCTTGAAAAACGTGCACAAACCTTTTGGAACTTGGTAGGACGTGCTTATACATCTTGGGGCATGAAAGGATTTGCTCATGCTTGATTTTGGCCTTAGTCTTTTAGAAAACTCCTCCTTTAGAGCATAGAAAGGCTTTTTATTGCATTCAACCATTAATAGCTCTCCACTTATTTCCAAGGGATCCCATAGTGGCTAGGGATCCCTTGGAAGCTTCCTGGATCTCCATCATCTGTATTTTAAATATTGTACAATATATGTATGAGAAAAATAATGAGTGGAAAAAATAAATTAATAAAAGAGTAATTGAATTGAATATCTTATATTGATTTCTTTAATAATATAATTATTTTAAAATATAAAAAGATTGTAAGGTATAAAAAGGAAGAGAGCATAGAGCAATACAAATAATTTTGTTATTTACATAAATATAAAGAATAACTTTTCATCATTAGCAATGAGTAAGGATTATGCAAAAACTGGATATGTAATGATTCAAATGGAACATCTTTTGGACAAATAATTGTGGGTATTATTGTACAGCAGGTGGCAAACAATGTACTCTTCTTCCTGATCCTTTATATAAGTCACTTACAAGAATTTTATGGTTTTAAATTTAAATCACTTTGTAAAAGTTTGTGGTATATTAATTGTTTTATTTCAAAAATACCTTTATTGGAAATTGCTTTATAGAGTATTAATTGTTTTAGAGAGTGCTATATATTTTTTTGAATCTATGATATTTATTAGTGGTAAAGATAGAAATCAAAGCAACTTTTAGACAACTTTATTGTTCCTATAAGGTAGCTGAAAGTAACTTGTGTTAATAATTTAACCGCGTAAAATATAAAATGAGAAGTAAAATGCCCATAACATTCATTGAAAATAATTCAATCTCAAAGTTCACATTGTTATGAAAATTTATTAGAATTGTTAATTGTTAATTTTAGACACCGAACTGCCTTCATCTTTTTTTTTTTCTCTTCTTTTTCGATGCAATATGTATGAGAATGAGATGGATCGACAATCAAATGATTGAATGCATAAATCTATTAAACAATCTCCCACAAATTTATTGGTCCAAGTTGAACGCACATTTTCCTTTTAAATATAACTTGTTTATGCGGATGTTTCAACTAATTTAAAATATTACAAAAATCATTTTTTGAATCTTACAAAACGCCAGAATTTATAATTGTTCTTGACAAGTCTCAAGTCAATATCCTTATTTCGACCTAATATGACATTTATTAGAATCAATACATTAATATATCAACGTAAAATTCATAGGAAAAAGTAACATTCACAAACCATGAATATCACAGCACATGTGAATATTTTTCTACATATTTCATCAAGTTCCATGCAACTTTATTTTTTAAATTCCTTTATTCTTTTTTCACTTTTTCAACTTTATTTATATGATAAAAGAAATTCACGGCATAAATCAAAATACTTTTCTTTTGATTTTTTTAGACTTGTTTACATCAAATAAGCAAAAAAGAAAAAAAAAGAAAAAAAGAAGTTGGAATAAATAGTGATATATAATTTATTTGTTGAAACTTTCTCTTTAATGATAATTAAATCAATGTACATAGTTTGAGGGTTTTGGCATAATATAAAAAGCAATAAAATATATTAAAACAAATATTTTTAGTTTGAGGAACCATAAAACCATAGGAATTGACTTAGTTTAGAGGTTTTTGTTTTTTAGCTTTATTTTCTGTCAATTTCAGAAGATGAAAAGAAAAAATCTCAGAGATGAAATTAAATGTTTTAAAGAAACTTTTTTATTGTTTTTTTTTTCCCTTCATCATGAACATGGCTCCAGACATAATTATCTACTTTTTTTGGTAGTTAGGTAGAAAAATCCAATTTTAGGTAACTGTTGGAACAACATAAAAAATAAAAGGTAGAAATAGAACATAGGCTCAACAAAAATCTTTCTCCCCCTTATTAACCTTCGACGTTACTAACTTTTTGAGAAAAATATCAAATAAAAAAATGGATTATATCTCTGACTTTTATTATATGCTCATTTATGGCAAATGCATACAGTGGTACAATGAGGATTGAAAACAAACAAACCAAATATGGTGGCTTCCAAATTCTTTGGCAAGTTGCGGTTATATAATTTGTTCTTTTGCTATTCTTGGTCCTATGTTTGGCCATTATAAGCAGCTTTCTTTCATAATGATTTCCATCATATCCATGAAAGTGCATTCACTCATAAGAAAAACCTTTTAGCACATAAAGTAATTGTTACCATGCACAAGAAAATGAGTATAACAACATGTGCCTTGTTCTTATTTCTGGCTTCCATTGTTTCAGCTCAACAAAATGTCTTTGATATTGCAACTTATGGTGGAAAACCTGGTGGAGATATAACTCAGGTAACCCCATAATAAATTCACAGAACTGTGACAGATTATTCCAGCCATTAATTTGTGCTTTAACCCAAGTGTTTTTAGGAATGAATCCTCATGTATGTTTATGATTGTTAACTAAATTTATCATTTTGATTTATGCCCTTGAAGGCTATCACAAATGCATGGAAAGATGCATGCGCATCAGCTACTGCAAGCAGAATTATTGTCCATAGCGCAAATTACAAGATGGGTGTAGTGGAATTGAAAGGACCTTGCAAGGCTCCTTCAATTGAGTTACATGTTGATGGTGTAATTCAAGCACCATCTAACGTTGCTCAAATGAAAGGAGCTTCTCAGTGGGTTACAGTTGCATACGTGAACGCCTTCACACTATCTGGTATAGGAACTTTTGATGGACAAGGTCCAATTGCCTGGAAACAAAATGATTGTGCACATAACATGAATTGCAAAATGCCTACTATGGTAAATAATAAATACCTATGTGTGTCCTTTATTGAAGTGAATTTCACTAAGTACATGCACTAACATAATGGATTCCTGTGAAATGAACAACAGAACTTTGGTTTCGCTTTCATCAACAATTCTTATATCAAGGGTGTAATGTCAAAAAATAGCAAAAACTTTCACGTCAATGTTCTTTCCTGCAACAATGTCAACTTTGATGGCTTCAAAATTAGTGCACCTGAGGATAGCCCTAACACTGATGGAATTCACATTGGAAGATCAAATGGAGTAAGTGTGAAAAACACTGTGATTGGTACTGGAGATGATTGTGTTTCCTTCGGCGATGGCAATAAAAATATAACTGTGGAAGGTGTGATCTGTGGACCTGGTCATGGCATTAGTGTTGGAAGCCTAGGAAGATACAATAATGAAGCTCCTGTGGATGATATCACAGTAAGGAATTGCACACTAACAAACACAATGAATGGTGTGAGGATCAAGACATGGCCCGGCACACCCGGAGCTATTAAAGTCACCAATATGCATTTTGAGGATATTGTAATGAATAATGTCTCCAACCCCATCATCATAGACCAAGAGTATTGCCCATGGAATCAGTGCAACAAAAAGGTACTTAATTTAAAGCTATTGAACTTTGTTTCTCTTTATTCTTAGCCACTACCTCTAGAAAGGTCATGATTTGAATCACTAGCACTCAAAATATTACTTCTATTTATTTAATACGTAAAATATTAAGGTTCTTACTCATTCTTTTGCTTTATTATTTTTGGTGCATGCTTAATTTAATCTGTTCAGTCTGCTTCAAAGATAAAGATAAGCAATGTAACTTTCGAGAACATCAGGGGTACCTCTGGAACAGAAGAAGGAGTAAGTCTAATATGTAGTGCCAGTGCGCCATGTGAGAATGTAAAGCTAAGTGACATTAACCTCACATTCATGGGAGCCAAAGTAAGGGCTAAATGTGCAAACGTTAAACCCATTGTTACTGGAACGACACCTGCTTGTTCAGCATAAGAATCCAACAATATTGCAAAGGGTCTTCAAGAGATTTCTCTCTTTTATGTTTTGAAGATCGCATAATTTATATCCCCGTGTAAATTGAGCATGACAACTACTTTTATTCAATCATTATTATGATGTACATAAGATATGGGTTGGTCAAACGATAATGGCCGAACTCACCAATTTATTGTGTAATTTCATAAATTGATGTACCATTTTTTTAAAATTTAATTTTGAGCTATCAACTTTGAAATTAAGTAAAAGTTAGTACATTTAATTTTGTTTTTTCGTTACAAAGGGAAAGCAAATAGGCACCTTACTGATAGGTGCATAATCTTAGGAAAGCAACTCCCATTACATCATATTTAATTAAGCTACAAAGAGCATGGAGGTTATCAAGCACGTCGCATCTAAGGAACAAATTAATAGCATGATTAGCAAGGAAATTTGCTTAGCAAGTGCCTTCTCTATATATATGGCATAGACGAACAACCCAGTCAAGGTTAGTACATTTATTTAAAATAAGAAAATAAATAATGTTAACCAATGATAAAAATTTGAAAATTGCTAGAGATCAACTTGTAGATTTGCTCATGAAGGCACAACAATGAATTATGTTGATTTCAATGAATTTTTGAAGTTCTTGAATGAACTCAAGCTTGATTTTTAACGTGTTTTGTCATGCCATGGAAAAACCAAAAAGAAAAAGCAGATTCTTTGAAATGAACCTTGTGCACTTTAAGTCTTACAATAGGTTGCAAAGTTCCATTTTTGTCGATCATCTCAATTTCCTCTTTCTTTGATTTTAGTTTGTCTAAGTTGGAGAATTTCTTTCCATAGAAAATTTGTCCAAGACATCAAGAAAGAAAACACCGCATTTTTTAACCTAGATCATTGCTTGCAACCAATTGTTTATATCCCAAGTATACAGGTAAACTAAAGTAATGATAGAGTGAGTAGTATATTATTTCCACAATAAATTTGATCTGAACGGTTCAATAATGAATCTCCTAATTTCATCTAAAATGAGCCAAAGCAGTATAAAACAATTTCAATCAACTAAACAATTAGCTGCTGAATTACATTTTAACATATTCTAGATGAATAAAGAGATCCTATATAATAAGATTAGTTTTCCTCTGTTATATTACCTTGACTTTCACGATAATAGAGGATCCAACTTTGATTTATTTAAATAAAATATGAGCTCATATATATATATATATATATCTATGAGGGATTGAAAGTTAAATATTTGAGTATTATATCCAAGTATGCTAATATGTTCAAATAAAAATGAAAGAGTAAATTTTATCCAATTAAATTTTACAAAAATATATAATTTTGATTTTAATAACTATATTTAAGTCAAGTTTTACATTATATTTGTAAAGGCTTCATTTGTATATCTAAAGAGTTTCTTTTCAATTTAAATATTTTTTATCCAAAGTGTAAGAAATATTGGATATATGGTTGATTGATGTTTGGCAAGTGTGTGGGTCAAGTTAGGCATGTAGCCCTCCCTTAAACCCTCATCAAGTCATTTTTGTGACCGTTGGAGGTATTGGAATTTGTATGAATTGGTTTGGTTGGTTTTGGTTTGCTTGAAATTAGAACTTGGTTTTTGGTTAAAAAAAAAGAAATTAGAACTTGGTTTTGATATTTTCTTTTACCATAATGTACAAGTTTAAGGTTCAAGAGTTTAAGATCAAACTAATAGTGGAATTTTTGGCTTGAGATTAGTGTCCATAGTTAGAGGACATCCCAAGCTTTATGTAAAAGCTGAAATCACTAAATTTTGAGGTCCATAACCCAAACTATAGGTCCCAAAAGTTGGGATTTCTTATCAGTAAAAATCTCCCTAGTTGCTGTCATTTTCTGGTACATGGAGATGTAGAAAAGTAGAAAGAACTATCATTTCATCAAAAGACATCCATTACATTTGCTTAAGGTCCTATTGATACTAATAAGAGGTTCCTAACCATCTATTCAACTACTAATATCCATAACTAACCAATATTCCCTCGTAACAATACTCCCCTCTCAAATTGATCCTTGCCCTCAAGGATCATAACAAATGCAGGAATTGAAAATTCATAACAAAAATACAACAACGAAAAAAATTTGGACCCTAATTGCATCTGAATTTTTACAAAACAATGTTAGCTAAACTACCCAACATTAAAAGGTCCAAGATGCTTCAGGAATTGTTCACCCCACAAGACCAACCTCTCGCTTGTGAGGGCCATTTTCATAAAACACTGCCAGCTCAAATTGCTTCTTGTTCATATTCATTCCCTCCTCATTTGCTTGTGAGTCCACTTGTCACATTTAGTTGATCAGCTGTGGCTACTACCCAGTTCATTTTACTGACGCAAAACAGCTGTAATGCAATATGAAGTGACCCACTCTTTTTATGCAGAATCCATAAATGCCTCTTAGTCATAGCTGAAACAAGGGGCCCCACACATTTGACTAGCTGCAAAAATGTCCAAAGTTTTCTCCCTCTTATCCGGTGGTTCTTATATCATTTGCCCAAAACTCAAAACATGGCAGGTAACCAAGCTTTAGATTTCAATGAACCTGAAGATATAGCTAAGAATTCGGACCCAACATACAAAACACCTTCGGTTTCTTCTACAATACTTGAAAGACACATTTCAACAAGTTTGAAAGGCCTAGTCAACGACATTTGACAGTCAAATAGGCATTCTCCCGTCAAACAAATTACATGATCCAAGAAGCTAGCCGTACGGAAGAGCTTAATCGTATCATAGCTTCCACAACCCAGTTCTATAACAAAAAATTAAGGTTTGAAACCCACTAAGTCGGCATATCTGGGTTCAACTGTAAGATTCCCACCGCTCATGAGATAAATTAGTTGGCTCACCTGAAGCTTCGGTGGTCTCGTGCCCCTTTTGAAGACTTGAAAGGCAGAGTATAGGAGCTTGAGATCAGAGCTAAACATGCAAGAATGGCATTGAAGGGACAAAAGCAACGAACGGAGCTTTGCCATTGAAAGTATGTCTTCAAAGTGGCCAGTGGAAGTTCCAAATTCATGTTGTACAAAGAAAGTCGATGAAAGTTTTCGAATTGCTGATCAACGTGCTTCTCTGTGGCACGACTCCAATCGAAGAGCAAGGTAATTTCTAAACAACATCATCACCACTTCCATCCAAGATTTCAGCCTCTGAGCTTCCTGAGATTCCTCCATCATCTACAAGTTCATTGGAATCTGTAATCGTTATCGTCAGTGTTTGCTTAAGAGCGAAGTGCTATAGTGCTCCCAAGATTGGAGAAGATTATGGTCGTTGCCAGGGACTTCGGTCGTCCTGGTTCTTGATCTTCAGTCTCCTCCACGGTTGCTTCTTGATCCTGATTCACGAAGAGAATATTCGTTCTTCTGAATTCATCATGTTAAATTGCATCAATTTCTCCGCCAATCACGTAGTGTTCAATATCATTTCCACTGCTCTGCTGAAATCTCACTCTTCACTTACGAATCTTGATACACAGGTTCTCTTTGAATCTTGAATTCTTCTACAATTCTCCCGCTTCTTTCGTCTTCCTTTTCCCTATTTTGCTTCTTTAGGATGTATCTTTCATGAAGATCGGCGAAACAGATGGAGATAGCAAGAGTGCTAGGACTGAAACACCGATGAAATTCTTGAATTGCTAGTTGAAGTCCGTATATGAAGACTCTAATGGCAGTGGATTTCAGGAGAAATGTTTCTGGTAGAACAGCTTCAAATTTCTTCGTGTAATCTTTTACTGTAGTTCATGCTTCAACGTTGCTAATTCCAAGACTGCCTCTCGGATCGCATTTCTGGCAAGGGTGCCGAGTGGCCGGAAAATCGGCTCTGATTCCAAATGGTACATGTAAATGTAGAAAAGAAGTAGAAAGAAGTATTATTTCATCAAAAGCCATCCATTACATTTGAATGAGGTCCCATTTATCCTAATAAGGGGTTCCTAACCATCTAACTAACTATAAATATCCACAACTAATATTCAATCGTAACATTTTCAGTTTGCTACGTTGTAAACAAATTTTATACTTGTGTGGTTGTGATCTAGACATCAAACTTTTTGGTATAAAATAGACATTTAGAACTTCAAAACAAATTGTGATTAGACTAGGTTTTGACGGCATAAACACTGCATCGTATTGTTAAGAAAGCAAGTGGCCTGCTCTTATTTTAGCTGATAAAATAGGATACAATCATAGAAAATTTGTTTTAAATTTAAATAGATAATATCTCTAAATAGATAACAACTAATCAAAATAAAAAAATAAATATACAAAGAAAAAGCAATAGAAAATTCTAATTAATTGCGGTACATTCCAACACTTTTCCTTAAGCTAGGAATATATGTTGACCATTCTTAGCTTGCTACACATTTCTTTAAACTTTGGTTGTGCTAGTGACTTTGTGATTACATCTACAATTTGAGCTTGAGTTGGTACATAGGACACTTCTAATAAACTTGACTCAATTTTTTCTTTGATAAAGTGATGATCTATCTCCACATGTTTAGTTCTTTCGTGATGAATAGGATTTTTGACTTGGCCAATGGTGGTCATGTTATCACACATTATCTTCAAAGGTCCTTTAAGAGTAACATGTAGTTCCTTGAGCAACCTATTTAGCCAAAGACCTTCACAAATTCCCAATGCAAGTGCTTGAAACTCAGCTTCAACACTACTTCATACAACTACAGATTGCTTCTTACTTCGCCATGTAACTAGATTACCCGCACACAAATGTACAGTAACCAGCAGTAGATCATCTATCAACCTTGGATCTGGCCTAATCAGCATCAGAGTAAATCTTTACACTTCTGTTTGAATTCTTTTTAATAACCAACCCCTTGCCAGGTGCAAACTTCAAATAACATAGGACTATATGTTATTTGATACATACCTTTTTCTACTGGCCCTTTTTCATCACTTGTTCCAAGTTTGCAGTTATACTCCATAGGGGTTTCAGCTGGTTTACATCCAAGAAATCTTGTTTCTTCAAGTAAGTCTAGGGTGTATTTCCTTTGGGATACTGAAATCCCTTCTCGTGATCTAGCAATTTCCATTCCTAGGAAGTATTTTAACTTCCCAAGATCTTTCGCTTCAAATTCTGAAGCAAGTAGTTTCTTCAATCTAGTAACTTCCTCCAGATTGTTGCTTGTAATAAATATATCATCCACATACACCACTAATATAGTTATTTTACCATCAGCAGTATGCTTCACAAAAAGAGTATGGTCAGTTTCACATTGTTTGTAGTGATTGCCTATTAATACTTTAGTGAATCTTTCAAACCAAGCACGTAAAGACTGTTTTAATCCATATAATGATTTATTTAGTTTGCACACCTTATTCTTTGTACTTTTAAATTCAAAACCTGGAGCAATCATCATATAAACTTCTTCTTCTAGCTCTCCATATAGAAAGGCATTTTTAACATCTAATTGAGCTAAGGGCCAATCCATATTCATAGCAAGAGAGAGCAATACTTTGATAGTATTAAACTTAGCAACAGGTACAAAGGTTTCTTGAAAATCAATACTGTAAGCTTGAGTGAAACCTTTAGCTACAAGGTGGGCTTTGTATCTGTTAATGTTGCTATCTTGATTGTACTTGATGGCAAATACCCATTTCAGCCCACTAGAGACTTTCATCTAGGTAATTCAGTAAGTTCCTATGTCTTGTTCTTTTTTAAGGCATTTATCTCTTCAAAAATTGTCGCTTTCCATTCTGCATTCTTCATTGCTTCATAGAAACTGTTAGTTATCTTTTCAAAAGATAATCGATGTTAGGTTGGCTGGTTACCCAAGAGGGGGGTGAATTGACTGATGCAAGATTTTCATTTTTTTTGGATCACAACCCAATTTCACAAAGAGTGCAGCAAAACAGGGATAAATAGAGAGAGTTGTGTGTAGCAACTGAATAGAGAAGATGAAGAACAATACACAATAATTTATACTGGTTCAGCCCAACCACTTAGCCTACATGCATTCCCCAAGCCACCACTTGGGATTTTCCACTATATCCCACAGGTTTGATTCGGGCACCTGTGAAGCCTCAGTACATTCCCACAAGTTTCACTAGGCACTTGTAAAGCAACTCTCCCCACACTCTTACAAGATGTGTAAATCTCTTAGTGTTTTCCCACACTAAGATTCTACTCAGAATATGTAGAAAGAAATATTTATAAGATGAAAACTCTCTTGAAGAGTAGATAATACATTGAAAGTTCACTCTATTAAGGTGAGTTTTTCAACCAATGCTGAGATAGAAAGATTTTATAAATTGTTGCAACATTTTCACATAAACTCTCTTAAGATTGTTACCCATAAGTTCAAATGATGTTTTATTTATAGTTTTGCGGTGTAACTAGACGTTAGATACAAGATCTAACCGTTAGAGATGTTACACAACGATTACTCTGCAAAATTAGCCATTTACCAACCACATTTAATGTTTCTGACATTCTGAAATTCAAATTTTTGATGTCAACAAACGAATTTCAAATAGACCATAAGTTAAAGTCTTTAGCGTTGAACTTCGAAGTTTGTCTGTTCAAATCTGAAATTCGAATTTTCGTCTTGATAAATGTTTCTTTGTTGGAACATACGAATTTTCAAGTTTAAAATACTTCTGGTAAGCATGAACAGTTATTCCATATTGCTACAGTGCCTTTGAAGTTCGAATTTCGGTGCCCAAAATTCGTATGTCAATGAGCAACTCAATATGACACAAGTTCTTCCTTTCGAAATTCAAATTTTGGATGTGAAAATTCGTCTGTTGGCTGTTCTAGAAGTATTTCCATGTTCTGGAGATTCAAAATTTGAATTTTCAAAGCAAAAATTCATCTATTATACTTGAAGTTCAAATTTTAGATATGAAAATTATTCTGTTGGCTTTTCTATAAGTATTTTCACATTCTGGTGTTTCAAAATTTGAATTTTGAGAGCCAAAATTTATCTGTTAGACCTGAAGTTAGAATTTTGGAAGCCAAAATTCATCTATCAGTGGTAAGCTCAATATAACATAAAAGTTCTCTTCAACATTCGAATTTTGGAGTCCCGAAATTCGTCTATCAGAGGCGGAATGTTTGTAACTTCAAACTTTGCACTGTAGACAGTTTTGCAGAAGCTATAACTCTCTCATTTTAACTTTAAATTAAGCAAATGACCTATGGTTGGAAAGCTCTCAATGTCTTTCAAATGAAAGAAGTTTCACTTCAAAAACAAATGTATTCTATGAGATATGATCAAAATAATGATAAGGGGTCAAAACTGAAAATTCATATCCTATTACTCAATTTTAAATGACCATAACTTTTTCATATGACCTTTATTTTGAGTGAAATAACCTTCTTTGAAAAGCTTATTAAGTATAGTTTCATATGAAATAAGTTTTATATTAAAGCCATATGTATTTTGAGAGATATATTAAAAAAACTAATCAAAGGTCAAACTCTATATTCTTGAAAATCATATTTCACTATGTTTAAAAATGAGAATATGTTATTTTGATACCCAAAACTTCTTGAGTTCATCAAATGTAATTGTAAATTATTGAGTTTTATTCTAAAGTTTGAATTTTGAAATCCAAAATTCGTCTATCAAAGGGAATGTTTTTTAACCCTTTTAGTGCTTAATTATCAGACGAACTTTATCATGACTTCAAACGAATTTTACACATTTTACTAACTATGCTTGACTCAAAATTTGAATTTCAACACTTGAAGTTCGTCTATCAGAGGTGATATCTCTGGAACTTTAAATTTCAGTCAGCAAAGTTCATATTTTCGCAAAGTATAAGAATTTTAACTTCTCAAAATTCGTCTGTCAGTCAGAGTTTGTCAAATCTAACATATGCTAACACTAGATTTACTTAATCTAACTCATTTAAAATATATGGTAACAAGATTAAGTAATTTTAAAGATTAATCCCACCTCAAGACCTAAGTGCAAACAAAATATACCTAGTGACTAGGTCTTCAAATGTTGAGTTTCACTTCCACTTGGTCATTTCCTTCTTGGCATGCTCCCTTCTGGTCTTCCATTTTTTTAGCATCATTTCTTTTCTTCTTTCTTGAGTGAGGCATGATATTGATTTCTATTTCTATATTCCAATGCTCACTCTTCTTACCTGGACCAACCTACATTTAATATATTACACTTACAAACCAAGTAGTTAGTCCAGTTTATATATCCAACTTATGTTATTCTTTATAAAAGTACAATGGATATATTTACACATAGGATGCTATACGTATTATAACCATAATTAAATACATGCTAATATGTATTTTACTTCTTTAAGGAATATTATATATGCCATATACATATAATGCATTTGTTCCTTATTACTCTATATTTGTCATCATCCAAACTTATATTATACTAAACCTTACAATTGACTCACAAAAGCCTACATTTCTGATGAAAGCTAGTTATAAGACACATAGTTTCCAATAGGATATCGAGTACAAGATCTGTTGCCTTTTCGGAGTGCAATAGGCCAATGTAAATCCTCCACGGATAGATCTAAAGCTAGGTTAGATGATTAGCATTGAAACTGTGAATTTTTTGGCTGTTGCTAAGCAAAATCTGTATTCATTAGTAGTGCACCCTCTTCCATCTGTGACCCTTCATCTTGCACCCATTGAGCAATTTTAGGTGTGCCTGGTGGCTGTAGAAGTGGCTGTTATGTAGAATCTATCTGTTCTGATGGCTGTTCTAAAGAATCTAGTTGTTCTAGTAGCTATACAGGTGGTGGAGATAGTTGGAAGGTTGACTGTACAGGCTGTCCAGTGGATAATTTGTTCCAAGACATCCATTATAATGTCAAATCATCCTGATTCTCCCCATAAATGGATGTATTAGTAAAGTACGGCTTGTTCTCATGAAATGTCACATTGTAGGAAACAAAGATCTTCCGAGGGTCTAATTTTCAACCATGATATATGAACAAATGTAGTACATCCAAAAATTTTAAGAGATATTACTCATGAAAGTACCATTTGGGTAGACGTCAAGTGTTTATTGAGGAATTTTGTATTTCAAAACTTTGATGGGGCTTCATTTGATTAGATAGGCCGCTGTAAGAACAGCTTCCCCCCAAAAAATAGCTAGGAACATTAGAAGCCAACAAGAGGGATTTAGCCATGTCAGGAAGATTTCTATTTTTCCTTTCAGAAATGCCATTTTGTTAAGGAGTATATGAACAGGAACTCTGATGAATTATGCCATGAGTTGCAAGGTATTTTTCAAATGAGGAATTAAAATATTATTTGGCATTATCAGTTCGCAAAATTCTAACTTTTGTTTGGAACTGAGTTTGATAGCTAAATGGAACTTTTCAAATATGCTAAACACCTCAGATTTTTCATTCAGCAAATAGACCTAAGTTAGGCATGTATGGTCATCAATAAACGTGACAAACTAATGTGCCCCATTTAAATTCTTAGCCTTGGGGAACCCTAAATATTGCGCCGAGAATTTAATGAAATCTCAAAGGTCTTAAACGACTCTTGCTCACCTGCTATTGAGAAGGAAACCAGCCTCTTAGTTCTTATTCACTACGCCTTCCCCATTTAAATTCTTAACCCTTGGGGAACCCCAAACATCACTATGTATTAAAGAAAATGGATGAGTAGGAGTATGATCATGAGAGGGATAAGAACTTCGAGCATGTTTGGCCAAAGGACAGATGTCACATTGAAACTCTAAAAATCTTTTATCTGAAATATAAGGATACAAATGTTTAAGATAATTAGAATTTAGATTCCCTGAACAATAATGTAAAAGCTTTATTTCATCACTCTCGCTTATTGCTGCAAAAACCTTCTTTGCTGGATTAGCATGAATATAATATAAGCATTCAAATTCTTCACAGTTGCCAATCATCTTCCCCAACCTCAAATCTTGTATAACACAATGAGTTACAACAAAGTTAGCCATACAATCATTTTGTTTTGTCAGCTTCTAGACAAAAATTAAATTACAAGTCAATCTTGGAACATAAAGCACGTTTGTGAGAATTAAAGTAGCAGAAATTGTTATTGTTCCTACACAAGTTACTTCAACCAATGTACCATCAGCTATTCTAACCACCAGCTTCTCTTTACACGGTGTAATATTTTCTAAATTTGTCAAATCTCCTATCATATGATCTGAAGCACTAGAATCTATAATCCACGAGTTAGGACTTATTTTCATAATACTTAGGGCAATAGATATTTTATCTGATTGTACCACAAAACTGGTTCCTACTCTAGCAATTTGTAACTTAACATGACTATAAGTCATCTTTTGGAGCTTGTTTAGCTGCTCTTTGATCTTACTTATATCAAGCTCAAATTCTTCAGTGGTAGCTGCATTCCCTTTGCCTTCGATTTTTGGTTTGACTTTAAATTGCTAGGCTTTCCATGAATTTTCTAGTAGTTTTCTCTAGTATGTCCAGCCTTATTATCGTGATCACACTAAGGGTGTCCGTTCCTTCTTTGTGTGAGACCTGTTCTAGCAACCAAGGCTAAATTTTCAGATTTCATACCTTGTCCGCCATATATAAGTCGTTCCATGCTTTCCTCCCTCTTCACGAATGAAAAAGCTTCATGAACACTCAGTAAATCAGTTCCACTCATGAGTTTACTCCTTCCTTCTTCGAAATCTAGATCCAAGCCAGTAAGGAACTTGTATACACATTCATCTTCAACTATTTTTTTATAATATTTTGCATCATCTGTGCAAGACCAACTATGGATCTCATAAAGATCAATTTGCTGCCACAAATATGTGAGAGAATTATAATAGGAGGCAATAGGAGAGCCATACTGTTTTAATTCATGAAGCTACCCTTTGATTTCAACAAGAATAGCAAAGTTAGAAACTGAGGAATATGATTCATGAGCTACTTCCTAGATGTCTCATGCTGTTTTGTACAACATATAATGTCTTCCAATTTCAAGGGCCATTGAATTTACAACCAAGAAATGACTTGGTTATTTTCTACTTCCCATGAGGAGAATTTGGGATCACCTTCCTTTAGAGGTGGTGACTTGCCATTGATGTTCCTTTCCTTTTCCTCGGATAAACATGACGAAGCTTTGTGACAATTAAAGGTAATTTTCTCTATCTAAGCAGTGTGCTATGATCATGAGAGAAGAGAGATCATTAGTAGAGTTTGTAGGAGGTGTGGCATTTTAAGGTGTTTTCTGTGGTGTTCTTGAACCATCACTTTCAGTTTCAGTGGCTAGGGCATGGTATTTTCCGAATTGAATGGGTGGAAAAATGATTTGGGTTCATGGCTATGATACTATGCAATTAGACTAGGTTTTGATGGCACAAATAGTGCATCATATTATTAGGAATAAGTAGAGTTAAGAAGGCAACAAGCATGCCTTTATCTTAGCTGATAAAATAGGGATATAATCCTAGAAAATTTGTTTTAAATTTAAATAGATAATATTCCTAAATAGATAACAACTAATCAGAACAAAAAAATAAATAAACAAAGGAAAAACAATAGAAAGCCCTTATTAAACCCCAATTAATTGTGGCACATTCCAACACGAATTAAGTTTAAACTAGTTTGGAGTTGCATAGTTCAAGTTATTAATATTCAAAGTTAGTCAAAAAGTAATGAAATTCTCTATTGCCTAACAGTTGAATCCATGAATTTTCTGTATTGTTGTAAAGATGATATGGTTCTAAAATTTTGATATGTTTCTCATATGTTCAAATATCTCCAATAAAAAGTTTCAAGAATTTTTCAAGTCATTTGGTTGGTTAAATACTTACTTAAACAAAAAATTTTGATGTCATTTAGGTCTTTTTGGGGTTTCAACTATTAATTTGGTCAAAATTCTACTTTTATTGATGTAATTATATTGTAATAAGGTGTATACCCCATCTCGAAATCCGGGTATGACTGACATAGAATGTGAAATAATCTCCCATTCCACAAGCCTTCAACACATCTAAATTATGATTTAAATTGAAAAACACAATTATGATGTAAGGGCCATAAGCATTCTTTTCACATATATAAAGAAGTTCAAACTTTCGTAAAAATTTCAGCAAAATTTTCTCACTAAATAGAACCTCAAGAAAGTTCCACAATAGCATAACCCAATCAAAATGAAATGAATGGAGCTCCGCTCTGCAACAAAATATGTATCAACATATCAAAAGATAATGATCTTACCTACAAGTTATGTGGAGCAAATCTAAATTAGATACAAAAAACATAATAATATAAATGTTTTACTTTTAGAGTGAATTTGTCCAAAAGAGTTATCAAAACCTTCCTAGTAGTAGAAGATGCCTCTCAAGGATCTATTGGAGATACAAGGTCAATTCTACTATTTGATGCCAAAATATTTATCAGCAAATAACGTTCCAATTATAATAACGTTCCAATTAAAATAAAAATATTAATATTAAAAATGAGGAAAAATAAACAATTGTGAATTCCACAATAAGTATAATTAAACTTGAAACTAAAATCAAACCATATAAAATTGTCATTCTTGATCACTTGCAAAGATTTGTTTACTTTAGTTAGTCAAAAGTACACAAAGCCAAGCTTAACAAATTTAATTAACAATCTTTTATAGAAATAACTTAATAAAAAATAGATGAGAGAGTCAACATGAGTATATAAAATATGATATAAAAATCTTATGTGAAATTTAACCTAAAGATTAAAACTTTTCTTGAATTTCATTTCTTAAGAGGACTTAAACAAAATGAAGTAACAGATGTAACAACCTCATAACATCTTTACTGGTGTTGTGTACAGAATCGGAGAAAACAGGATAGAGGAAGGTTCAAGTAGAACTAAAAAGGGCTTCACACCGTGATGAGAAGCAAGGCCACCATGGCAAGAGCCAATTCTAGTAGCTCTTTTAGGCTAAAACATGGTGGCACCACGACGAAATGTCCTGGAGCCGTAGTGAGAGTCAAGATTTTAGCTTAAATCCGAATCATTTTGAATGATTGGAAAGAAAGAAATGGAGGAGAAACTGAGGGAGCTCTGCTAGGATTCAAGATTTCTAGCTCTTAGGAGTGATCTTCGAACCTTGGAAGCTTGGATTCATATTGATAAGTGATCCCTACTCTTTCCTCTCCATTTTCATCGATTTAAACTTGGGAGTTTTTGGTTGCATGTTGGAATTTTGGTGTTAGGTCGAATCCCACCTATTGAAATGGATGAAGTAGGATTAAGAAAGTCTGCTTTGGTGTTCTTGCTACTTGGTTATGAGTTTTGAAAGGTTTATGCATGATTTAAGCTTAACCCTAGGTTGATTTCTAGTTGTTGAGGCTTGGGATCCGAAATATATAAGATTGATTATGGTTTAGATGGGTTAATGAGGTTCATTGATGTATGGAAATGTGGTTGGAACCTTGGGTTAAGTGTAATTGGTTGAATTGTAGAGTTTGGATATTTGGATTATATGTTAATTGAGGTATAATATCATTATTAAGGCTGTTGGCTAATTGGAGAAGACTAGTCATGGGATTTGCATTCAAGAAACTTCGTGGAATCACATGTGTGTATGGTATTAACAACTTGAGGTAACTGGGTGTTTGTATTGTTTTGTATTGTATATGTATATTATTATCGTATATATGTGTATATATGCATGTTTCTTTCATACCACAATATAGATGTATTTATTTGTACGATTTTCTATATATCATGGTATGCACACAGTTAGATGATGATTATGATGATTATTAGAGATGATGTGACATGACATAATGCATGCATGACATTGTGATACATGATGATGATGATTATATGATGACACGATATGAGCATCACCACATAGTATTATGAGATTGTGATATGGTGGATTGGGTGATGATAATATGATTAGGAAGGATAAGGATGAGATCCCTGTGGCTAAATCGCCTCCTATGGCTAGAAGGGAAAGACGCGCAATGGACTGCACCTTCCCTAAATCTCTGCCAATTTATGGTGGAAAAGGGGAAGGAGAACCACGATCAGAACAATAGTGTTACTTTTGGCTGGGTACACTAATGGGAAATGAGCTTGTGATGTCCCAGAATCAGTCTTCACCGACTATTGGAAGGAAATTACCTGTGCGAAATGTCCTGTTATGACGATAGTTCATGGTTCTAGCTGTGTGGAGGGAGATATGCATTCATTTCATATTGCATTCATGAATTGTTTGAGTTATATATGTATATATATGTGTGTATGGTTATCGCCAGTTACTGAGACATTGTCTCACACCCCTCTCCCATGAATTAACATTTCAGGTGACGATTCTAGCACTAGTCCTAAGAAGACGAGGGAGTAGCATTAGACGTGGGAATACTAGGTCTATGTAGTTTATGTTTAATTGGTTATATATCTTGTGCTAAATAGGATAGCATGTTTATAATGGATACAAGGATTCTGATTGTTGTTGTATTAAAGTTGTTGTTGGTATGTTATGGATGTGGTTTTGTACTGTGTATGTTGAATTGTGGTATATGCAAGCCCAAGAGTGGAATTAGGCCTATCGGTGTGTTTTAGGGCCTGTAGCCCATTTTGTCAATTGGGGTTCATGGGGGTCAAATCTCAGAGGAGTGACTCCTGTGAGATGAAATCTCTTTAGATAAGTTGGCTTGGTGATTTTGGACCTACGTGAATGGTCACAGGTGGTCAATTTGCCTTTGGTGGCAAATGTGAGCTGTGAGTTGTGAGTTTTGGTCACAAAGTGACCAAAACAGTGTCAAGTGTCCAAAATCTTCACACGGAGTTGGATTAAGATGAAATTGGTGTCTTTAGATAAATTGGGACTAGATTGACTTGCAGGAGTTAAAATCAAGTCAATCGGAGATCGAAGCATAAAGTTATGTGCATCGAAAGTTCACCCCGGAGGTTAAAAATTTGTTGGTATGAAAATCAACAAAGGACACCGCGGTGCCAGGAAGCAGGCCACAGTGCCAAGAGTTCCAATAGTGTGAGAGATTCTGGGAGGAGCCGAAGCCGCGGTGATACTGTAGCAGTCACGACCCCAACCCAATTTCCAGTGTTATTTGGTTTGTTTCCGCTACTCTAGGTTTTGGGAAGTATTTATGAGATGTTTGGGTTATGGTTGGTTGGATTTTAAAGATTTTGGGTCAAGACAAGAGGTGTTCAGGAGTAGGGTGTTACAACAGACATGAACACACAGTCCACGAGAATAAATAATTAATGTGGCGTGGCTAGAAACCACAATAATAGGCGTGAGTGCTAAGCTCATGAATAATAGGCATGAGTAATGCTCACGAATTTGAGTGTCCATGGGTTGGACCAGTTCAGGCATCACCTTGCCTCGAAACATTCTTGGGCCATGAAAAAATGCCCGTGGCCCAGCCCGAGATGGCTGGGCACTTAACGGGGCCAATCCAGTACAAAATAATAGTAAACTAACTTAATTTCTTAACAAAAAAATATATCTAAAATATATTTCTATAGGACACGATATTAGGATCAAATGTAATATTTTTTAAAATTATAAATATTCGACAATTATACATTATTTACTTTTATAAGATATTAAGTTAAGAAATAAATTTAAAATTTGAAATAAAATTAAAGATTGGAATAATAAAATGCCCTTATCATAATTATAAAATTAACTTATTACATGAGTTATATTAAAAAACAATCATATAAAATCATTAAATTTTCATGAAAAATAAAGGAAAATAAAATTTTATAAATATAATACGTATGCCGGGTGGGGCCATCACGATCCTATGCCTTGCCCAAGGGCCGGCTTGATACTTGTCTCGGACCAAAGTTCTGATTTGTTTCATCTTTTTTTTTTTGGCCTAGCCTGACCCAAATGAACTAAGGTATACCAAGCCTACCAGGCTTAGGGCTAGAATGCACAGCCCTACAAAAATCCATTCCTCCATTCCACTTGTGTTTGCCAACACACAGGGCTAACACATTTTATGCACCATATTAGTTAAGTGTTAACCATAGTACACCAAAGACTAACAGAACTGCCATTAGCATTCAGCGTTCTGTGCTTGATCCCTCAAAAACATTTTTGGCATGCATGGAGATTTCAAACATCTGTTTATTTCAATCCATTTACAATACACTAGGTATAAGTAATAACTTCAAATAATATATCATTCTTTCCATGCATATATAATATTTGGCAAAGAAAAGGAAGAGCCTTGAATAAAACTCACAATTTTCAATAAACATTTTTATAGTCTCATATAAAATACAAAAGCTTCATGATAGTAAAGGTAGCCGTAAAACACATAAAAATTTATTAAAATTGAAATTAGTTTATAAAAATCACTTTAAGCTTATAATGGGATGTTATTATTTAGTTACCTAATACACTTCCCACATATATCAACTACTCACTAGACAATCTCATGCTGTGGCAGACCGAAGACCTTAGACCAGCCGGGGGGTGGGGTGATGTATATTTTCTAAGAAGAATAGTGAATAATAATAATCATTACTATTCAAAAGCCAATTGCATTTTTTAAGTTTCATAAACCATCCACATACTCATTCCTTCTTCATCTCACTCTTTTTAATTTTTCTTTTCCTCCTCTCTACCTCGTCCCTCTTTCACACAGCTCATCAAGCTACATAACCAAGTGACTAACCTGACTTTATTCAGAAAAATAACCTTACTCATTCAAGGAGGCGACTCATACTACATTTCTTGTTTCCTTGTCATAGAAAATGCTCTTTAAATAGACCCACTACATTTCCCATTATGATAAAGATTAACTTCCTCACTAACATTGCATCCACTGAAACCGATCTCCCTTACGACTTAGCTGATATCATTCCTTTCGATCAAATCTTCAGCCTCCCTCAACTTACTATTCAACTAATCAGTAATTCCTAAAACTTTATACTTCTATTGCATATATGTAAAGAAACTGGATCCATTGAAGCTTATAAATGTTACCGACCATTTGCATTTGCAGATATCACCGGCTCATTCATCCCACCACGCTATGAAGTACTCAACACTCATAAATTAAACCAAAACCATAAAAATTTATGGGAAAGTACCACTTCAAATTGAGCTTCTTTACTTACGATATTAGTTAGCCTCTTTCCCACTCTTCCCCTGTTTTACTGACGCAGCAAGAGGAGGAAGAAGAGAAGTTGCAGCAGCCGAAAATGAGGAGAAAATAAAGCTCAAAATAGGCACACCCACAGCCACACACTAACGTATTGTAAGAGGGAGAAAGAAGGAGAATGATTCAACAATAAAGTAAAGGAGGGAAGACGATGTAGTAAGATAAGAGAAGAAAGGAAGAGCTGCAATTCACCCAACACAACAGCTGCGAAATGAGTAAAAGAAGTGTGTGTGGCGTGTTGCAACAAGGAGTAAAGGAAGAGAACGTGTTGCTGCAAGAAGAGAGGAGCAAGAAAGAGTTGAAGAAGAGGACCTATCGCACAATTGAGAGAGAACGATCTCTTTTTCTTTTTCTTCCTCAAGTCAAGTCTGAACGACGATAATCGGGTATGTTTGGTTGATCTTTTCACGTAGAAATCATGGTTTTTAATCTTAGTTTTTTAAGAAAATATATTTATTTAAATATAAATTATCTTTTTAAAAAATGAATAGTATATTAAATTATAATTTAAAAAAAAGAGAAAAATAAATATTTTTTTTTAAAAAAAGGTAAATAGTAACTTTATATTATATATTTAAAAATACTGTTAATTCTTATTATTCAAATAAGTTTTTTATTAAACTATGGTTTTATAAAAAAATATTTAAATATAACAACTAACAACAAACTTATTTTTATTAAACTTTATTTTTATAAATTTTATTTATTTTAACTCACTTTTTAAAATCTTTTTAAAATCTGAAAACCAAACGGAAGAGGGAGGAAAGAAGAGTTTGAGGAAAATGACAAAAAAAAAAACATTACCAAGGTTACTTTAGACATTCACAAATAATAAGGAGAGAAAAATCTAATTAAATGCTGTGATAAGATTTAAACTCTAAAATTAATGGAAAAAAATTGAGATACATCCACCAATAAGTCTCAATACCTTGCTTGCTTAATGCTAATTTACCAAAATTTATTTATTCATCTATTTCTTTTTTCATATATATGTATATTTATGCATATATAGAGATAAGGGTAGAATAAGTCAAATAATTAACTTTTAGTCATAACAAATATATATTATACTTATTTAATTTTATCTTTTATTATTATATTTTTATCTATTTTAGAAATTATCAAATTTAAGGTCATCACATTCTTCCCCCTAATAAAGTTATAAAATTCTCCATTGCCTGAAAGTTGAATTCATTGAATTTTCTATACTTATGTGAAGATGATATGGTTCTAAAACTTTGATATGTTTCCCATATATGTGTCAAATATCTCCAGTAAAAGGTTTCAAGAATTTTTCACTTCATTTGGTTAGTTAAATACTTACTTAAATCAGAAATTTTGATGTCAGTTGGTTCTTTCTGGGGTTTGGAGGATCATACAACATGAAATTTGTCTCGATTTCAGTTGTTATTGACGTTGTGTCACAACCTTTCCAATGAGTAGTTTTTCCTGTTCAGACTATGAGATGTGTTTAGAATGGAGGTCTTCTTCTAGGAGCTCTGCTCCCTCGGCTAGTAGTGATTCTTGCAAAGCTAAATTGAACCACAGTGCATAGACTCATGGGTACTATAGAACAATGAAGCCAAACTGAATTGGGTTTGTTGAACTATAAGATGAAGAACATTGTATGAAGGAAGATGTCTATGCTTCAACAACCTTATCTTTGCACACAATGGAGACTCTATTGAAGCCAAACTAAATCGTTGCATGATGAAGGAGGCACTATCGCACATGAAGAATGAAAAGGAAGACACGAAGCTTTGCTAGGTATTGGAGAACTTGAGCTTGCTTGTGCAGGGACAAATGGGTGTGGGTCTTGGTATCAAGTTTCCATGTATCAGTACTATTGTTGAAACAGATAGAAAGTGATGACTCTCATGGTCTAATATTGTTAGGAAATTGATTTGAAAATACTTGGGAGAGTCACAACCTCCCTCTAACTTTGATGGGATATGAGATTAAAGACTTATCTTAAAATTTTTAGGATATTTATATTATCTTTATATTTAATTAGGATTTATCTTATTCTTATATATTAGGAATTATTAGAATTTAGCTATTATTTATTTATTAGAATTTTAAATTATTTTCTATTTTATTTCATATTACGATTATTAGAATATTTCATATTTTATTATTTCTTTTATTTAAAGATTAGGGTAGGATTTATTTTGATTTATATTTAAGTTATTTTTATTTTAATAATGATATTAGGGTTCAAACCAGTTAGCAACCGGTTTCTATCCATTTTTTATCGATTCTCACTAGTTCTGAAATCCACCAGTTCTCCTCTTCTTTCAAACCGAACCTAATACTGATTTTTGATCAAATTTCTTGGTCCTATCCGATTTTTTGTACTTTGATATCAAGAGACCAATTCATATGGAAAAAATAAATTTAAAATTCAAATGCAAGCAAGTTTTTGAGACCATATCATATATTTACTTCAAATGTATAATATATATATATATATTTACTTCAAAAGGAAATTAACAAACAAACCACAAGTTAAGGGCCTTAAGACGGCATAAACTAACGTTGTATGCAGCTCAAACTATATTATCTACTGCTGCTGCAACACGATGGTACTGAAATAGCAACAATAATCAAAATTGAAATTGTTCAAATTTGATCTACTTTTTAAAAAAGGATACAGAATAAAAATAATCTTTTAACTATAAATTCTTTAAAAGTAAAGATTAAAAATCCAGATCAAACTATAATCAGACCCATTTGAGAAAGCTGGTTAATCTAGATCGAATTATAGTCGAGCCCATTTGGAAGAGCTCCCCTTAAATGGGCCCAACTACAACTTAATTTTGATTAATCAGAATCTAAAGTGGTGACTGAATACCAGAAATTATTTCCAAGAAGAAAACAAATTAAAAAATTAATATACATATATATATATATATTAAAATATGAAGATTAAAAAATAATGACCAAATCTAGAGACAAAGCAGCAACATTATCATATTACTGCTGCAAATGAGCAGACAAACAAAATCAACACAAACTGCTTTTGTTTTAGTGTAATATACCATAAATTAGCAGACTAAATTGCTACAAAAATTTCCACAATTGCATGAAAATAGTATATGTAGGAAGAAGACACCTAACTAAACATTTTTTTTAGACTAGGAGTATCACCCATCAAGAGTAAGGAAAGGGATACTAAAGCTAAAGAATAGATATCTCCCAATTAAGTTTCCTCTATATTTGAAGGCTGGGAAACGAACCCCCACCACCTGTTTAAAGGACCAAAGCCCCTACAACTTAAGTTGAGTTAGTTAACTAAATAAGGCTTTACTATATGAAAGATTACAAATTCAGATTTGACTTTTTTTTTTTTTTCTCAACTATGCCAGAGAAAAGTAATGCCTAGAATTTATTGTCTCTAGAGAAAGGAATCCATGGCCTCTGTCATTTTCTTCCTTAAAGCATCCAAGGACTCTGTGAGATGAAGGACTTCCGCATGATCCATTTCTATCAACAATGCAGAAACATGTCCAGCATGATTATTCTCCAGATGCTTTATAACAGGAGACTTTTCACCCAAAACCTATCATAAATGAAATATGATAAACTTAGAAACATTCAATTTGATAAAGGTCAAAGCACCATAACCTTCACCAATAATCTAACAACAATGTTGTGGGTCATCAAACCTCTTTTATTGTTGAAGTAACCAAAACAGTCTGCAATCCTTTGGTAGTGAATTTTGAAGTATAATCTGGTAATTGTCTGATAATCTTGCAAATTTCGAGGCGAAGGTCACTGTCAAACATGCAATCTGCATCATCTAATACCTGCTTAAGAAATGTAGACATACGATTATGATCAATGGAAGGAGCACTAACTGGTTTAAGCCTCTAGTCTTCAATCCAAAAATAGCATACGCATGTGTGTGTTCTCGTGAATTCATTGTTGGATCACTAGTTGCATACATGGGTCCTATCCTCTTCAGATAGTGGGACCTCAAGTACCACATCGAAGAATTATGTTTGTGTGTGAGTGTGTATAAATAGGCATTCAAACTATTTGATTACTGCTCACATTAGATTATTTTTCTGGGTGAATAGATGGTTTTAAACTTCAGCATTTGGTCCAAAAAAAAAGAAAAAAGGAAGGAGCTCCTGCCAACTTAAGATCATTCTCAAGTACAAATTTACCTCAAAAACCTAAAGCTGGGCCAAAACACTTTAATTATGATCTCAAACATTCACCCTCGCAAGAAAGTCCTTTAGACTTAGCGTGGAGAAAGCACCGTCAATGACCAGTTGACCATTTTAACCCATAAATTTATATTGTTCTGCGAAGGCTAGTATTACTATTATCTTGAACAGCCACAAAAGCATAGATCAATGATACTAACCAGATATCTTATTTCATCAGGAATTACTGTCCCCTCTTCAATATATTGAAGAATCTCACTAGGAGGTCCGATTAGGAGGCCAATTGAGGCATCTGACTGCTCATTTTTTGGTGAAGAAGCATCCCTTGTAGACTTCAATTCTGTATGATGGATGATACATTTCGCAGCATTAAAGCACTACAATTCCCATTTTACAATAATTTGCAAGGGTGAGTGAAAATGAACCAAAAAAAACAGAGGTCCATAAACCGTTGGACTAAAGAGACAACAATGATAAGGGAGTTCACCTGTTCAGCTTTCTCCTCTGTGGCACAAAGCACAACAGCCCGAGGATATTGCAAATTTGGACGGGATAATTCTGCATCTTGTCCCAAAAGCTACACAAGTCAACAAAGTACAATAGCTGTTTATTTACATTTCTCTAATCCTTTGTTTGAGAACAAAATGAGGAAACATCGAAAATATAAGGAACAGAAATGGAGAAATAGATAATAATTTTATCCGCTATACGTATTATGGAAATGGGGAGAATTTGATAAAAGTCAAAATTTAATTGATATTTTCATAAGAACAATAATGTGCTTTTCAAATAGTAACTAACTAAAATCCATATCATTTTATAATTTTCTTCTCACTCACAGTGACTCGACCTCTTGGAAGGGAACGAAAGAAAATGAAAGGAGATAGAGGATGGGGATGAGTTGGGATGGTAAAATGTCAATTTCTCTTCCCTTGTTTGGGGAAAATTTCTCTTAATAAATTCTCCAGATTGACAGAACTTCAAATTATAAAAGAGGGATGGCTTCAGCAGAATTTCAAGGGTTGGTTACAAACATCTCCTTATGACAAACTCCCAACTAAAGAAGTGGTTTAGACAAAGACTTCCATTCCCTTTCCTTCCTCTTCATTTTCCCTCTACCAAGCATACCCTCAGATGCCATGGTTCTCATAATTTTCAGTCATTCAATTATTCTTAGCTTCCCAAACAAAAAGAAAAGGCTTTTACCACTAATCCCCTTACCTCCCAAATTTACTCCCTCCATTTTCACTTATTTCATGGCATATGTCAAGTAAAGAAATATATCAATGGAAAATCATTATCATATATTGCAGTTCCAAGACTTTATCAATGACATCCTTATCACAGGGTGACAGTATGAAGGATAAAATCATCTCTTGCAATTTTTGATAGAATTAATAAGCAAAATTGGTCAAAAAAAGCAACATTGGAGATTTATTACCCTTAGTAGTTGGATATAGATGACACTTTACAACTAGTGCAATATAAGATAAAGTTCAAGTAGAGCAAATCAGAAAGTGTAGTAACTCTAGCGTAATTTTCCACTTGATTTCACATTAAAAGGATAATAGAATTATGATTAGGAACCACACCACATAAATTGCTGAGTAATTCATTCAACATTTCAATTCCAAAACCCATGATCCTATATGCCACCAATTTAAAGAAAGTTTCATGAACAAGTTAAAATATAAGAACTCTGGGAGGATCAAGAAATAATATAGAGGTTACCTGAATAAGAGGCAACAAGTCAGCCAAAGTCCTGTCAGGCCCAGATAGTGAACTCATCAACACGCTTTTCCCTTCCAAAATAGCAGGAATTCCTACACATTGAATCTCGCTGGGAATAAACAAACCTAGCTTCTCCAAAACCTTAAGAAGCTCCTCACACACACCCAACTCCTTAAAATTGGTCACTACCTTAGTGGGTTCATCTTCATTCTTCAAATCCTTTTCAATTACCTTCTCTGAAGTAGAAGTTGATGCTTGGGGACTACCCTGTGAAGTTGCAGAAGAAGAACCTTTGAGTCTTCTGAGTTTAAACTGTTCTAGAAGCAACGAATCCCTTTGGGACTTGGGTGATGCCTTGTCGTTCTCACCATTCGGGGTTGAGGAGAAAGAAGACGTGAAGGGCATAACAAACCCTTGAAAAGAACGAGAGGAAGATGGTAATTTTGTAATTTTATAGCGTAGAGAAACATAGAGGCGAAGAAGCTCTCTGCATCTTCCCATGGCGTCTCTGATTCACTTTGCCTTCAAGCCCCCTCAAATTTTGGAGACTAAATATATATGGGTATTGAGTTTCGTATCTGCCCCCTTCCTCTTCCAATTTTGCACCCCTGGTCAGTCTCTATTTCATGGGAGAAGGATTTGAGAGATTTGAGGGAGTGACGGAGGACGTGGGTGAGGGAGAGAGCGAAGAGAGAAAAACAGGGAGCGGGAAGGGGAAGAAATGACTTGACACAGATTTTGAAAACAGAGACGACAGAAGCTGCCTGAGAGCGATATGGTAGTGATATTATGGGGCAAAGGCGAAGCCGATAGTTCGGACTTAGATCCCCTCTCTCTAATGCACAACTTTATCTACTGGTAAGCAGTTTGAATTAGATTATATATAATTAGAATAAGTGATTTTGAAAATAAGTATTTATATCAAAATAATTTGTGTTTAGATATTTTTATTTTATAAGTTATTTTGAAAAAAGAAATGTATTTAGATATTGGAGTTTAAGTGATTATTGAATGAATATTGAGAAGGAAAAATAAAATAAATGATTATCGAAGGATAAGTTATTATCATAAGCTAAAAAAATAAGTTTCTTTGATAAACACTTATTTAAGGCATAAGTGCTTATTGAAAAATTGTTTCCGTTTCACAACTCCACCATATAAGCACTTATGGCTCCATTTCACAATCCAAACAAGCTATAAGTTAAGTGTATTTAAGGAAAATATATTTATTATATATAAAATAAAAATATAAAAATAAAATAAATATTTAATTTTAACACTGTATTTAAGTAATCGAGAGAAATAGATACTCCAAGAAATCCAAATCCATTATGACTAGGTGGAGGGAGGCGAGATCTTGAGAATTTATTAGGAAAAATTATACAAAAAATCTCAAAACATAGAGATATTTATTAAAAAGTGTCAATATTAAAAAAATATTACATTCAAATCTCATATTCTAAAAATAAGTATAAAAAATTTTACTGTTGAATATAAAATTATGGAGTATCAATATAAAATATTATAATATAATTTTATATTTAATATTGTAATTTTTTATACTTATTTTTTATAATTTTATATTTATTTTTTAGGATTTTACCCTAATTTTTATCATGAAAATTAGATATAATATTTTTTAGTGTTGTTAATAAATATTTTCATGTTTTGAAATTTTTTAATAATTTTTCCAATTTATTAGGAGCTCATTTTAATTTCTTTTATATTTGTGATATTGAAGTGATTTTGAGTGTGCCTATTTATATATTTTTAACACGTTTTAATATATATATATATTTATTTATATTGAAGTGACCTTTTTTGGGATACACGCTTGAGTATTATTCACGGTTGAATCAAGTGTTTTAATGATTTCAAACCAACTGAAATTTGGAAAGAAGATATTAAATATGTGCAAAAAATCTTAAGAGAAGAAATCTAAGAAAAATAAATATAAGATTAGATATAGGATTTCTTATTGTATTTAAAATGAGTAAAAAACTTTGATCTTGCAAAAGAATGTTTTAAAAATGTGGTTTTATGATAATTCATGAAGTATTTGATAAATACTTACTAACAAACGAACTTTAAAGTATTAAACTTGATTTGTTACTTTGAAAATTCGAACTTTAGTATATGAAATTCGAACTTCGGAGTGAAAATATGTTAGTCAGAAAAGAAGTCCCTCTGATAGACGAATTTCATCCTTGAAAATTTAAATTTTGGATAAAGCACAAATTATGAAAAATTCGTCTGAAGATGTGACAAAGTTCATCTGAAAATAAAGTTTAAAAAGAGTTTTAAGTTAGTCCTATAACAGATGAACTTTGATTTTGAAAATTTGAACTTTGAAAAGGTGGCATGCAAGTATGTTATGATAATCTTTTAACATATAAATTTTAGTATTAAAAAATTTGAACTTTGAATTAAATCTGATAAGAGATTTCTCTGACAGACGAACTTTGGCATTTGAAAATTTGAATTTCGAAAAGAAGAAATATTGTATAATATTAAGCTGCCCACTAACAGACGAATTTTGGCCGCTAAAATTTGAATTTCGAAGACACTGTAGCAATATGAAACAATTGTTTATACTTATAAGAAGTACTTTAAACTTGAAAATTCGTATGTTGCAACATAGAAATATTTTCCAAAGATGAAAATTCAAGCTTTGCTTTATAACAGATGAACTTCGAGGTTCAACATTGACGTCTTTAACTTTCTGTCTCTGTGAAATTTATCTATTGACACACTAAAATTCGAACTTTGAATGTCAGTCGCATTAAATGCAGTTGGTGAACGGATAATTTTTCAGAGTAATCGTTGGGTAACATCTCTATCGACTAGATTTTGTTTCTAACATATAATTAAGACATAAATCTATAAATAGAACTTCATTTGAAGATGTGGGTAATGATTTTACATTGTATATATATAAACTCTGTTAAATTCTTGAGTCATAGTGTTCTACCCTCACATACTTCATATCATGTACTTTAACTTTCATATATACTCCAAATTAGAGAGTTCAATCACTGTAATCAATCTTATCTTCATCTGAAAGAAATATTTTATTATGTGGAGATTTCACAAAGGATTTGGGAAGCACTTTGTTAGAGTGTAAAGAGTGAAATAGTAAGCTATTGGAACAGAGCATCAAATTTATTGAGGCATTGCAAGAAGCTCACCAAATTCTTGCAAGATATTGGAAGATCTCAAGTGGTAACTTGAGGTCTAGACGTGGGTCAAGATAAAGGGACTGAATCAGGATAAACATATATGTCTTCTCTTCACTTATCATGTTTTCACTTGGTTATCCTTTTATATTCTATTTTTACTCTCACTCTTACTTTTATCACTCTCTTAACTTTTACAAAAAATTTTAATCTTCCTAATTCACCGTCTTAGAAAGTCAGCATATCTAACATTTACATCTTACCCAGCTCTTGTCACCAGAATTGGACTTAGGAAGTTTTGAGTGTGTGATTTTGAAGTGATATTGGTTAAATTAGTATATTTTTAAATTTGTGGTAAAGGCAAAATGATATGTAAGTAGTAGGGTTTTGTAAATTTTACAATTTTGAATAGAAAATAAAAATAGAAAAAATTATTATTAAAGAATTAATAATTTTCATTTAAATTTTATGAATTAAATCTCTAATAATAATTTGGTAAAAAAAACCTCAAATATTAATAATTTGAGATAAATCTAAAAGATTCACTACCAAAAGTTAAGAATTGTAGGTGTAATATAATTTTTTTAATTATAGGATATATAATTTATTTGATTATATCATATCTATGTGAATATAAATTTTTATATAATTATTTATGAAATTTTAATAAAATGTTGTCCTTGGGCGCTGATCACAAGTCCTGGCTCGTCCACTGTTTCAGGGAAGACTATGCTTGTTGAATTGAAGGCAGCTTGGGAGAAGACGTTCTACAAAAGCATTAGACATTACTGAGAAAGACTTTGAAATTATTTGCAGGATTTTTACCATTTTTGTAAAACATTTTTTTATTAAAAAAATTAGGTTAACTTTTAGCTATATGTGACAATAACAAAGATAGAGTTGCATTGTTATAAATGTCTTGGTAGAGTCGATATTGGTAAATAGTTGAGGCACTTTTAAGTATGTTATCCTAAATTATTTATAATAATATTATTAGAACCTGAATGTTCAACAGTTTCATTGAAATCAAACTGGCAATAATTAAAATAATATATTCTAAGTATAGTATGTATGAAAAATAAAAGAAATTTAGGTTACTCATCTTTAAGAGCTTTGTAATTTTTTTATAATTAAAGTTTGTAATATGAAAATGAAATAAAATAGAGGTATGTGTTCAAATATTAGTTTATAATACCCCTTAATTTTTTCCCCAAAACCACCCCTCAATGCTTCAAAATTTGTGTGTAATGGAAAATTTTGAAATTATGCTATAACTTTCTTTCAAAAATTAATTAAAAATAAAATTCAAATTTTAAATTAAACAAATTTATTTTATTTTTATTATTAATACTTAAATTAAGTATATTTTTATAATTTATGATGATAACAACTAAAAATAATTATATCAACCTATTTTTATTGTTAATATCAGAATTAATAATTTTCATTTATAATATATTACAAAACCCATACATTTTTCCGGTAAATATGTGTCTCAAATTGCTTTTAATTAATCTCATCCAAACAAATTTCATTTATTCAAAATTAATTGTAATAGAAAAGTATCACATTTCAACAATCTCATTTTTTTATTTGGCAGACAACAATCTCACTATTTTTTTTTTTTATAGAAAACGGGAGTCAAGAGCCTCAACTATTACTCTTTTTTTTTTATAGAAAACGGGAGGTCAGAGCCTCAACTATTACTCATAAAAGCTAACAGAATTCAAAGCGCCAGGGGCAATGGGGCATGATTCAAAAGCAACTCACGAATGCCATCAGGCATCAGGGATATCATTAAAGAAACTACTCCTCCAATTTTTATAACATGTTTTTTTTAATATTTTTTTCTTAATATAAAATATTTTTGGAATTTTATGAGTTATTAAGTTTTTTTTACTCAAGATGTCATTTGCTTAAAATTAACAATTGATATTAATATGAATAATTATATCAGTAGTTAGTAATATATTGAATGTGATTTTCTTGAAAAGAAAAAAAGTACTATTAGTGAATTTTATTGAATGGGAATAATTTTAGAAAATAATTAAAATTTTATAGAAATTGAATGAAATTAACTTCTTTAACTAAATTTATTAAGTGTGAAGTTGGTTAAAAGCAAACTATAAGGAGTAAAATGGAGCTCACCAACCCCCTCTAATAGGATATATTTGGTTCAGCTGAGGAATTGGGGGAGAGTGAATTTGAGAGATTTTTAATGTAGGGGATTAAAAGGGAAGATATTGAAAAAGTTTTAAAATTCATTCATTTAACAAAATTGAAGGGTAGCGGATTAAAAGAATTTTAATAAAATATTATTTATTTCAAAAGAAAAATTGAGAGGGATTGAGTACTTGTAGAAAAAACCGAACAGGGGTCTTCCCTGCGGGACCCCCTCTTGCCATAATCCTATCATTTTATTTATTTTTTTAAATTAAATATTACAGATAAAAAATAAATTTTTCAAGAATCATATAGATATATATTTTGTATGGTTTTAAATTTTGTATGTATTAAAAAATACTATATAGTAAAAACATGATCAAACTGAATTTCTATAATTTGCAGTTTTATATATTTTTTTTAATAATTAAGAAAAAAATCAAATAAATTTAAAATTACACAAAATATATATTTACATTATTTCTAAAAGATCTACTTTTTTTTTATAATTAAAAAAAAAGAAAAAACTGCCGCAACAAAATTATGGTAGTTGGGTTTCCGCAGGAGAGACCCGACCATGAAAAAACCTCCAACAAAACAGCTGAGGCGCCAGCACAGTAATTAGCAAATCGTGGAATATGGTTGACCTCCATCTGTCAGTCCTTCTTAAGCCCAAGAAAGCACCTCGATAGCTGTCAACCAGAGACGATAACTATTAACATCACCAGATAAAGTGTTAAATGTTGATCGCCAGTCCGTTTCAACAATTAGATGTCTAGGGCCGATATCCCAGCAAATCCTTAATCCCTCAAGAATTTCCCACATTTCAGCATCGTCAATATTAAAGCATCCAAAGAAAACGGGTAAAGCCACCAATCCACGTCCCCTTCTGGTCTCGTACAACAATCTCACTTTTATCCCAAATTAATTTTGCAAAATTCCTGGCCCAAAAGAAAATTTGCAAAATTTAAAATTCCTGGGTTTGTGAGATTGTTACGTTGCTCAAGAACCTCGGAGGACATTGTCTTAGGAGACGGACGTAAGAGAGCTCACAGCCACTAATTCCTGTGTGAGGGCTCCGAAATTTTGAGTTTTCTCCATTGGTGAGTGTCATGCCCATTTCTATTGCTAAAGATTAAACACTAATTTCTCCTCTCCTGGACAAAAAATGTTGCTGGTCTTTGCTTCACTTTACGTGGACATCAATGGTACATGGGCAGGAAATAAATTTTAATTTCAATAAGCAACTTGAATATGCATTTCACATGTTTTCAATATGAATTTCCATATTTGTTAATGCTATAACTTATTCACATAGAATCACAGCAACATTAAATTATTAAATTAAAGTACTCCCTTCTCATTTTCTAGTTTATAAGGCATTTTAATTCCAGTACACTAACTCTTAATTAATAACTAAAATTTTTTTTACTCTTTTCTAAATTACTATTGACTTATGAATTAAATTTCTTATCATTAATTAAATTTCATCCTTTTCTGTGGCATTTTGAATAAAAAGAAATTAAATACATTCATATATTGTGAAATTTAAATTTCTCCAAAACATGTTTTATATATATATAGCAAAACGGAGAGAGTAATATAAAATCAAAGATAATGGGTAGTTGTCATTCAAAATTTTATGAATAAACCCCAGAAACATCTTGCACTATCAATTTTGTCGTTGAAAGTTTATTGCTTTCAGGTTAGTCCTAACTGATTTAGGATTAGGACCAAAATGATGTTTTTTAAATGCATTAGGACTGAATCAATGTCAAGTAACTTTACAAGACTTAGCATGAAATTCTTAACATGAAATTTTGTCTTCCTTTCAAGTTGTGAAGCTGAACTCGACGTTTTCCTTTCTGCTAAGTTGTCGTGTGGTTTTCCAAATATTTGCCCATCTTTCAAACTGAAATCGTCGGAAACGAAAAATAATGAAATCATAGATAGATGGAGAAGCATGGAATTGGCAGTGGTGGCGGCTCAAAGTTTGCACATAGATAGAGAGAGAGAGAGAGAGAGAGAGAGAGAGAGAGAGTGATGGTGGAGAGAAGAGGATGTGTGAACGAAAATGGATGGAAGTTTTCAATTCTGGGACTTTGGATTACAGATTTAAATCATAAAAAAAAAATTAACTTAACAAATAAAAATGGATGGAAACTTAACTTGGAGAATTGGGTATGACAACGTTTGGTACTATTTACATTTGTTAGGACACTATAATAGATGGATATACATTTTTAATAGGTATTTACATGAATGATTTGGTTTCTGAACACTCTTTGAGTAATGATTGTTTGATGTTAGGTTATGCACATTAAGTTTCGGGTAATCTTAGTTTTAAATGGATGGATACATTAAAAAACGTATTTTTGTGAATTCTTATATAAATAAAATAGTGAGTAATACAATACGGATCATTTTTGTACTGTTTTGGGTGCATGGCCTAAGTTTATTGGTAGATGTTATTTCGATGATGCCATTTTTTTTTCCTGTAAACAAATCTAATTATGGATTAGATCATTTTGTTTTTTCAATTTTCTGACAAAGTAGTTTTGGTTGAAGCTTTTTTTTAATTGATTTTGAGTTTTCACTTGATTATTTTTGTTGTAAAATTCTAAAATTGATGCATGAGATGTGCTACTTTTCTTCGAGTTCAGATTGAGAAATATAGGTGGGCTTGTTGATCTCCATTTGTTTTAAGTTGATATGCTTCTGTTGCTCTGCTTTTGATAATTCTTGCCAAGAAAAAAATTGCTTGCTTGCTAATGATTTTGAATAATATATGTTAGGAAGTTTCTGGTTTTTCCAAGTAAAAATAGAAATAATATAACAAGTAAATGTTGCAAATTAATTTTTTATATGAAGTTTGTGTTTCTTCATACATAAAAAGAATATATATTTTAGGTTTGTCTTGGCTGAAAAATATTTGGTTTCTGATCTCACTAATAATATAGTTTGTTTTACATGTTAGGAAAGAATAAATTTTGATTTTTCATTGTCCAGTGGTAAAGGAATATATTGGTTGGAGATTTTTTTACCTGAATATTAGTTGGAGTTTAACAATGAAATATTTAAGGTTGCTTTCTGGGCTTACTTATAAGTTGAGGAGTTTCCATGTTCATAATTTGATTTTAGAACTTATGTTTGCATTTATTTTTGGTCATTTATATCAAGATTATGAATTTTATACATGTAAACCAATTTTTATGACATAGACTTAAATAGAAGAATTATTTAGCTCTAAAACTTTTCAAATTAAAAAAGAGCGGTTGTTGCCACTGAAAGTCCCTTCACTTGCTCATTCTAGTTTCTCCTTTCTTTTATATTATGACATTTACCCGAGTTAGCTGAATACAAACTTTCTGTTTGGATGATAGGGCTTGATTTACTTTAACTCACATCTTTCCACTAAAGACAGAAAAATTAAATCAAGTTTGTAATTTCATTTTGTTTGTGTTTATTGTGCAATGGTTGAAATTGATCCAATTGTTATTATGGATGGGATTTTATAGCATGAACGGCTCAGATGGTCCCTAAAGCTGAAATCAAAGTTTTGTACAAGTGGTCTTCGTAGTGCTTCCTAAGCTGCAGATGACATGGAACCTTCTAGAAGATTTGATTTTAATTAGGTAAGCAGTCAGGGTGGTCTTCAGTTCTTATATGCATGTTTAAATTAAGTTTGGTTTCAGCTTGAAAATTGAGCATAAATGTTGTTCATGGCTTGCTTACTGTCCTAGTAATTGTCAAGCATGAGTTTAATTTAGTTTAGCTTAGAATTGAGCCTAAATCATGTTCAGAGCTTGCTTACTATGTTTGTGACTTCCAAGCATGATTTTAATGTGGTTTTAACTTCAAATTAAGCATAAATTTTGTCAAAACCCATGTCTTTTGTCCCATAGTTTGTAGTATAGTTTGGTCTTTTTGTCTTGAATTTGTACTGAAATACTAAGTTAGAACCATATTTTTTATCTCATTGTCCCTTGCATGATTTTGGTATTACTTTCTGACTCAGTGCTTAATCCTCCATTTGGATAAGAAGAAAATAGGACGGAGAGGAAAATTTAGAAAGAAAACAAGAAATAGTCTAGATATCTCTTTATCTAGGTTTTTTCCTATTTTTTTTTTAGTATTTTTCTCTTCTTATTTTTCTCTTATTCCAAACAAAGTCTAGTTTCTGTTCTATAGTTTTTAACATGATTTGACCATGCCTCATAATAGACTTTGTTCAAAAGTGCCTAGTTAGAGAAATGCCTTCTGCCCTAAGTTTCTAAACATGATTTTAATTTTGCCTTTTAACTTACTTTACGTCAAAATGCTGAATTAGAGGAACATGTGCTGTTCTATAGCTCTAGACATGATTTAATCATGCCTTGTAACTTTATTTTGGGCCAATTTTGTTGAGTTAGAGGAATGCTTGATGTCCAATTTTTCTCAATATGTTGTAATATTGATTGCTAACTTTGTGCCAAAGGCCAATGTTAAGGGAATGTTGGTTGAGCTTTTAGTTTTAGCATGATTCTAGCATGATATTTATTATCTATTTGGTTTATCTTTTGATAAATCAAATCATAATTTTTTTTAAAGTTATCCAAACAGATTTATGGTAAATTTTTTTACTTTTATCCAAATTTTATTTTTATAAACTGTGGTTATTCTAAACGACCTTTTACAAAAAGATAAACTAAACACACACTTAGTTGGGTTTTGTGCAAAAGCTTTGGCTTGAATTGTTGTATTTGTTCTACATTGTCTAATACTTTATTTCCTTAGCTGTAAAAAAAATTACATATCACCTTTTTTATCTTTTTGTCCAAAAAAGTCATGTGATTGTCACGTGTTACTTTTTGTATCTATATTCTTCCTTAACTTTCTTCTGCGTGATTTTGGACAAGCATTTTTGCCAAATTTCCTATTTATAAGCCTTTAAATTTAACAATTCTGTAACATTTTCATAAAGACTCCTTAAACTTTTACTAAATTTTTATATTCGTGCCTGTATGATTAAATAAATCCTCATGATTTTATATCAGTAGAGATTTGGTCTTTAATATTTCAAAAGTTCGGTAATTTAATCCCCTGTCATTTATTGTAACATTAACACTATTAGAATGGGATGATGTGAGTGTTAAAATGGATGGCTGAATTATTTTTTTTTATTGAACTTATTGAAAAAAATAAAACAAAAAACCCATACACCCCAAGCCAAAACGCGCAGCACTGGGTGCACTGGATGACTGGCACAATCTCCCTCGGTGAAGGCAAGAACGAATTGCTTCATCGGTGAAGGCATAGTCGCTTGTTGGCGTCGGTGGCATCGCTCGTTCTCGGTGAAGGCTCGTAGGCGTCGCTTGTTCTCGATAAAGGCTTATTGGAGTTGCTCGTTCTCCGTGAATGCTCAGTCGCGTTACTCTGTCGTTGCGGTGAAGCCGGTAAGTGAATTCTTCGCTCCTCCACGACGATGGCTGAGATGAAATGGGGCTCTTTGATTTCGATTTAATTATTAGATTGTTGTAGCTTTCCCTAGAATGAAATGATCAGTATTTTATTTGTGATTTAGTGGGTATTGTTCTGATGCCTTATAGATTAGAGACAGCCTGCAATTTCTCTCTTTTTCCTTTTTTTTTCTCTGTTGAATTCACAGCTCCGCTGCATTTGGTTTCCAGAACATATTTCTTGATTTTGGACTTGCTAGCCATTTAAAATGCGGAAAGATAAAAGTTCTGAATTCTGGGTTTGGCTAAAGTTATCTTCCCATCACAACTTTGTGTTGGTTGATTTAAGAAGACGTTGTTATATTCCGCCAGTAGTGTGAATTTTCCCTTGAAAGTCTATGACTTTGTTTCATGTTATAATTCTGTGCAAGATCCACTAGTGCCTTAGCGATGAAAGCATCATTCCACCGATCAAAACGTGCTCTTCTTATGTTGAGAGGGAGGGAAAATAGACAAGTGGCTGACTCATCCTATTTCAATCTATGTGGCGGTCAACTTATTCTTTCCTTGACACATCAGCATAATGTTGATTGAACTTTGCCATGTTAGACATTTGAGGGATTAACCTTTTAACCTTTACATAATTTAAGGATTAACGGTTTAACTGAGTAAAACTATGGGGAGTTATTTACTCAAAATGAAAACATAGGAAAATGAAAACATAGGGACCAATTTGAAAATTTGGGGGAAGTTTGAGGATCAAAAGGTCCTTTATCCCTATGTATCTATATTGAGATAGTTTAGAGGGGTGAAATGATCCATTTTTATATTCTTAAACTATAATTACATTATAGTTCAGAAAGTTAGATGGAGCTTATCTTCTTTTCTGAAAAAAAAAAAAAAGCAACTTATCCAGAATAGGTTTGCCATTTTCTAGGGACAGATTGTTTGGGCATCCTGAGTTGTTAGAATGCTGAAGCTGCCACATGCTTCTTTCCATTCACTTCTTCCTTCGAATCTGAACTTCTTTGAGTTTTGTAGAACCCAACAAGAAGTTGAACAAGTCCATGCTATATCCCTCAAAACAGGGATTTTCAATTACCCTTCAATATCTTCCCAACTTTTAGCTCTCTATGCAAACCCCAAGATCAATAACCTTGAGTATGCTCGCTCTATCTTTGATTGCATGCAAGCACCCACTTTGATTTCTTGGAACCTAATTATCAAGTGCTATATTGAGAACCAGCGTTCAAATGATGGCATTCTTCTGTTTTATGAAATGATTCATGAACTCCTGCCAGATAGTTTCACTTTGCCTTGTCTAATCAAGGGCTGCACTCGTCGAAATGCAATTGAGGAAGGAAAGCAGATTCATGGGTTGGTCTTGAAAATTGGATTTGGTTTAGATAAGTTTGTACAGAGTAGTTTGGTTAATATGTACTCTAAATGGGGTGAGATGGATTTGGCTCAAAAAATTTTTGATCAGCTGGGCAATAAAGATATAGTATCCTGGAATTGTTTGATTGATGGTTATGCAAGGAATGGAGATGTTGAAGTGGCAATGAAACTGTTTGATGAAATGCCTGATAGGGATACCTTCACGTGGACTGCTTTGGTTGATGGTCTTGCCAAATGTGGAAAGGTTGAGACTGCAAGAGAGGTATTTGATCAAATGCCAAGTAAAAATTTGGTTTCTTGGAATGCCATGATAAATGGGTATATGAAGTCAGGTCAATCCAATATAGCTGATCAATTGTTTCACCAAATGCCAACGAGAAATCTAGTAAGTTGGAACTCAATGATAGCTGGATATGAACTTAACGGGCAGTATTTGGAAGCTTTGCAGTTCTTTGTAGCATTGTTATATGAGGGCCTCATACCTAGCGATGCTACAATACTCAGTACTCTGTCTGCTGTTTCAGGTTTAGCTATGCTCAGTAATGGGAGATGGATTCATTCATTTATATTGAAATGTGGTTTTGAATTGGATGGTGTACTTGGTACATCACTGATAGAAATGTATTCCAAATGTGGGAGCATAGACAGTGCTCTGGCAGTTTTCAAAGCAATAGCCAATAAGAAATTGGGGCATTGGACAGCAATAATTATGGGCTTAGGAATGCATGGTTTGGCTGAGAAAGCTCTTGAGCTTTTCCTGGAAATGCGTGAAATTGGAATGAAACCACATGCTATAACTTTTGTTGGGGTGTTAAATGCTTGTAATCATGCAGGCTTGGTAGATGAGGGACGTCAGTTTTTTTATATGATGAGACATGAATACAAAATTGAGCCCACAATTGAACATTATGGTTGCTTTGTGGACATTTTGTGTCGTGCTGGGTACCTCGAAGAGGCAAAGAATATTATTGAGAGCATGCCAATGAGACCAAACAAAGTGATCTGGATGAGTTTGCTTGGTGGTTCTAGGAACCATGGAAGCTTGGAGATTGGAGAATATGCTGCTTACAATTTGATTGATTTGGATCCAAATGCTGCTGGATGTTATATAGTTCTTTCTAACATGTATGCTGCATCTGGTAAGTGGGATAAAGTTTCACATGTAAGAGAAATGATGAAGAAGAGAGGAGTAAGAAAGGATGCTGGATGCAGTTTCATTGAGCATGGAGGAGAAGTGCACCGGTTTGTTGCAGGTGATAAATCACATCCCCAAACTGAAGATATATATGCTAAGTTGAGTGAGATGAGAGAGAAGCTGAAACTGGTGGGACATGTTCCAGACACAAGTCAGGTTCTACTGTATATTGAAAAGGAGAAAGAAAAGGAATTTGAATTAGAAATTCATAGTGAGAGGTTGGCCATTGCTTTTGGTCTCCTCAATATGAAAGAGGGGAGTCCTATTCGCATTATAAAGAACCTTCGCATCTGTAATGACTGCCATACAGTAACTAAACTCCTCTCTGATATCTACAATCAAGAATTTATAGTGAGAGATAGTAGCCGCTTCCATCATTTCAAGAATGGATCATGTTCTTGCAGTGACTTCTGGTGAGAGTTTTCCAATAACATGCCTCGGATGCTTTGGCAGCTCTCAGCAGATATCTTTACCAGCAATTTGCTATCATCAGGTCTCTGAATAACCCTGCCTTGTAGCACTAATATTGGTTTAAGAAATGGGTTAAAGCCGTAACAGATGAAATTTATTGCTGCTTTATTGCCTGATAAAGAATATGCATCCATGGAAATCATTTTTCCGCATACAGTTACTTACATCATTACATAACTTATTTCCTTTTTTAATTCGATTCTATAAGTTAACATATTTTGGTGTAGAATCCCTCTAATCCCTGCATTGACAATCACAGTCTTGAGTTTTATAAGATAGTCTTTCACTTGACATGTTCGGCATTATTGAACAAGTCCTTTCATATTTTCAGGAAATATTTTGTTTTCGATTAATGCTTTTTTTTTTTGGGTTTTGTGGCCAGAATTTTCAGTTAACGGTTGAGTCTGGTTGCAATGCATTAACTAATTAACATGTAAGGACTGGTCTAGGTCATATAGATTCCACGTACGAAGCACAATTCAATCAATAATATGCATTAATGCATAAATGCTGATACTTCTAACATCAAACCATTCCTGTACAGATTCTTTTGCTAGTGCAGTTACATCAGTAGGAATAGTAGCAGAAGAATGAGCAAATGTTAGGTCTGTAAAGGCATCCATATTAATTCTTCATTGTCCCAGAACGAAGTTAATGGTGTAAGCCCAAGCATTGTCAGCAACAGGGCCGACATGGTCAGAAAGGTTCTGAATAGCAAAGTGGTAGAATTCTCCTTTTGTCATAAAATCCTATCTGAATTTATTTCAAGTTTGACTTGCTGTCATTCCATTCCTGTTTTTCATATTGAGTAGCCTTTTGGTATGCAAAATGAAATGAAATAGAAAGAAAAATAGAACAAAAAATAGAACAAAAAATAGAATTTTGTATGTAATGAAAGTCACTATCAAGCAACGATGATAGAAATATAATAACTATTATGTATCTCAATTTTCCCGAGAGCATGTGGGAAAAAGGTTTGTAATGTTTTCCTTTAAGGGAATAAAGTGTTATTTTGCTATATAATTCAAGAGCATTACATTATTGCCCAAAAAGAGCTATACATAACTTTTTTCTAAGAAGTTGTGTAATTTTGAATATAAATATTCGAGTTCAATTTTATTAAAATTTCCATAAATACCATAGAAGTCAGACCCACTTTTTTTTTTAATGATAATCAAGTCAAAAGTGACACTACTATTAATTAGTACATGACAATATTTTGGCTAAACAGAAGTTAGAGTGGTAATTAAGAAAACTTAGTCAAGGATTGTATGGACAGAGTTCCTTGATGATAAGGAGTATTGTTAAGGAAGTTACAAAAAATGATAGGTCTCTTTCGTTTGTCTTGTTCTTGTGGAGATAATTTGTTTTAACCAACCTTGTTAAAACTGTTTTGAGCCATATACGCATAAATTGCTTTGTTTACTGATTTATGGAGATAATAACTATGTAAGAACTTGCATTATAATTTTGTCATCCCAATCTGTTCTATGTAGTTCAACCTTCTTGTTGTGGAGAGTTATGAGGTATTGATATGGTAGTATATAGAATCTCTCTCTGTCTCTACACCCACACACACACGTACACGTAAGTAATAAAGCTTCGACATAGTCTGTTGTCAAACCATTATTATGGATTAGATGGTTTTCATATTTGATGTGTAGGATCAATAGAATATAAGGGTTTTGATGTCACCTAATGCCTAAATGATTGTTCGGAATCAGAATTTAATGAGACTAAATTACATGAGGAATTGAATTATCCTTTGTGATTCTATAGAAGTTTGTTGCATCTTTTTTATATTGTAAATAGATGTACATTGTAAAGCTTCATAACATCAAATCTTATAATCATCTTTACTTCCAAAACCTATTGGATCTTTTTTATTGTAATGTAAAGGTTTACAAAAGTCTAAAATGTCATATGCTAGCAACCATTGCTGCCCCATCTTCGGTCCTTCACCAACCACCACTAATCCTCTGTTGCTGTGACTAGTCATTTGCTGGTTGCCTTGTTGCCAAGAGCAATTTAGTCTTTCTAATATTTTTATTTTAATCTATAAATAAAAAATAGGTTAATTCACATAGTGTATCAAATAAGTAACGTATAATAGTCATTACATTGCATTACATAGGTTGCAAAGAATCAAACGGGCCCTTAATCTTCAATTAAACCTTTTGATCTTCTTTCCTTTACTCAGTTTAAAACTTCTGGGATTTTCTTCCATCTTTGCCATAACAGTGAGGGATTCTGATAAAGGTTCTACAAGATGAAGGCTACAACAACTAAAGTGTATTAAGAGGCATGAGGGCAGAAAAGAAAAATTATGAATTCAGGTTAACACAGCAAAATCTTACGGGCCTAATCCCTCTCCCATATATCTTATTAGATTGTATGTTGGTTTGATATATTAAGAGGTTATAACGTATACGCATGAAACAGCTAATAAGTTTATGAGTATTATATATATATCCCAGATGGACCTGTGGCATGCTGTATATAGATTAATTGTATAAGTTAATACAATATATTATAAGCTTATCATTTGTTTGGTGCAAGTGATGCATTGTACAAGCTGGATTCAGGAAAATGGGCTGAGTTCAACGGACCAAGCTTGTTTAGCCAGCGATATAAAGGAGCTAGCCATTGCAGGCCATGGGCTAACTCATTATTCTTTTTTAAAATAAAAAAAAACCCTCCCATAAAATTTAAAATTTCATTAATGGATCTTTTCCATAGCATTAATTTTTAAATATTATCATTGACGAATGAGGATGATAGGAATTTAAATGAGAAATATTCAAACATTATCTTTGGGCTTTTTTCTTTTACGCAACATTACTTTTGGACTTTAGTTTTGACTTGTGAATTGATGATGATATTTAGAATTGTATAAGTTAAAATTTAATTATATGGTGAAGGTTAATTGTATCAATTTGATGGATTTATGTGTGTAAAAAAATTGTATTATATGGTGCAACTAAAATGGTGTTTGATATGTTTTTTAAAAATGGCATTTAGTTTCCATATAATAAAATTGAAAATTAAAAAAAAAAAAGGAGAAGAAACATGTGGACTTTTGGGTTGGCCCACAAGCTTGTTGAGCATGAGCTGGGATTTAGGAAATGAGGCTTGTTTTAAAAATGGGCATTTTAAGGCTTGGCTAATTTTCCCAACCTTAGTATTAGTTTATGCGTCACAACTCTCATATAAATCAAAATTAGGGTTGTGTAATGACTTACCCAACTCAATGAACGGAGTCCTACCTGACAAGAATGGGTGGGTTAAATCAGGTCAAAAAATAAAAAGGGATAAAACCATGAAGTTGCCCCTTAAGACCAATTGGTCTAACCCAACCAAAAGGTATAAGTTCTTTTGTTTTTTTCATAAATTTATCTTACCAAACAATGTTGTTATATGCCGCCTCCCAAACAATCCTCACCTCTCACTTCACTATCTTTTGTGTTTTGCCATTGGTTTCTCTGATGTTAAAGTTATATCCTCCATGCAGCATCGCCTTTAACCATGGAAACAAGTTCAAAGTCTAGTAGTCATTAGAGAAGTCGCACAAACTCCAGTGAATTCATCCTTTAAACCCTAATTAGCCAATCCCTATTTTTGTCATTTTCTCAATTTCAATCTTAAACATTCCTTCCTTTCCTCTTCATTGTGACTTCGTGTAATTGTGTCCATCATCTACTCCTACTCTTTGTTGCTCAAAGCATGACACTTGACAGCCTTATCTCCATCTCTGTGTTAGATTTGTTGGCTTTCCAAGAGGGGGGTGAAATGAAAAATTCAAAATTTTTCTGCAAAAACGTAATAGACTAGTGATAGTAGAGATTTTACAGAAAACAAAGTACTGTGCAATATAGCAAATGTAAGGTAAGAGAGGAAATGACACAGAAGTTTATCCTGATTCAATTTAATTACTTGACCTATGTCTAGTACTCAAACTACCGCTTGAGATTTTCCATTATCTTATAAGAATTCAGTGGGCTCCTTGCCATGTCACAATACAAGCTGATGCTCTATTTTAAAAGCATTCAAATTTACACTCTGCACTCTTATAAAGTTTTTCCCAAATCCCTTGTGATAACCCCTCACAAGAATCTTTTTCTTCTAGATAAAGAAAAGATTTTATACAGAATAAAAACTCTTTAATATATAGTAAATGAGACAGTTGAAGTGAAGTAAATGAAGTGTAAGAAAGTAAAAGGCTTTGACTAAAATTTTAGTAGAATTTTGGTATTTACAATATAGATTTCTATCCCACAACTTTAAATGAAGTTCTATTTATAGATTTGTGTCTTAACTAGTCGTTAGACATAAGATTTAAACGTTAGAGATGTTACCCAATGGTTATTTTGTAAAACTATCCATTCACCAATCATATTTAATGCGTCTGACATACTGAAATTCAAATTTTGGGTGTTAATAGACGAATAACGAATTTCATAGAGACCATAAGTTAAAAACTTAACATTAAATTTCCAAAATTCGTCTGTTCAATAATGAAATTCAAATTTTTATTTTGTCAAATGTAGCTTATATTAAAACATACGAATTTTCATATCTAAAGTGTATTTATTGAATGTGAACAGTTGTCTCATGTTTCTGCAATGCTCTCAAAATTCAAATTTTGGAGGCCCAAAATTCGCCTGTCAAAGCTCAGCTCAACATGGCACAAGAGTTCTATCTTTCGAAATTTGAATTTTGTTTTTTCAAAATTCGTCTATCAGAGACACCTCCGAGCAAACTTAGAAGACTTCACTTTAAAATTCAAATTTTGAGAATCAAATTTCATTTATCAAAGGGACTATCTTTAAGATCTTTTTATACTTTAATATCAGACGAATGTTAACATGACTTCAGATGAATTTTGCACTTTCCACTAACTATACTTGACTCGAAACTCGAATTTCAACCCCTAAAATTAGTCTGTCAGAGGTGATATCTCTAGAACTTCGAGTTTCATTCAGCAGAGTTCAAATTTTGAACAAAATATATAAGGTTTATCAATTCAAAATTCGTCTGTTAGTTAGTGTTTTTCAAATCTAACACATGTTAACATAGGATAACGTGAAAAACATATCTTTAAACGCAGTGGGAATTTGAGCAAGTGAAAATTAAAGCTTTTTACCATTGTGTATATTGTGAGAAATCCTAATGTCTAATTCTTCACATATTTCTTCTTAGATTTCTTCACTTATCTGTTCTTATACTCATTTAATATCATCCTTTCAAGTTTTGGTTGTTTAGAATCATTAAAACACTTGATTCAACATTCTCCCCCTTTTTGATAATGACAAAACAACTTGCAAACATGATTAGTACTTGGGGTTGCTTCTAAGAGCTCTCCTCAATATATGCATTAAATTTTATAGATAAATACAACACATATATGAGAGTAGAAGGAAAATATGAAATTACATTGCATTGATTCAATCAAGGATTTAATACAGAGATTCAGCAAGTACATGACACTATAAGATTTATATTTCAAAGCAAGAAATGCTACAAAAGGTGCATGGGTACAACAATAGAGACAGGCAGCCCTGAGATTTAAGATATAAGCCCCAAGGTCTTGGCAGTCACTTTTTCTTGGGTTTGAGCTTGATCTTTATTTTGCCTTTGGCTGATTGTCCAACTTCAGATTTCCTAGGCTTCCCAGTTTGCTCCGTATTCTTCTCCCCTTTTTTGGCATCATTAGGTGCTGGTCCATGCATAACAAGAGGAGGAATCTGTGACACTGGAATAGCGTGAAGAGGAATAGGGATGAATGGTACTGAGGAGGGAATTTAAGGAAGATGTGGTGAGTCTTCATCCCTGTCGTCTTCCTCATCAGAGACTTCGAGGAGTTCCTGGATTTCCCTTTTAGTGTTGGCCAATCTAGCTCTTTGTTCCTCTATCAGACCATATCTGTGAGCTGGGGGCTGAGGAATAGGAGGAGAAAACATTTCATCAAGCTTTTGCTTCTGAGCTTGCACAATTGCATTATGTGCAATGGCAGCAGCATCTACATAGGGAACTAGACTTCTTTCCTCATTTAGTGTAGCCTGAATGATTAATGCAGAGGTGATGGCTGCTACTAATTTCTCCATGTGCTCAGATTCGTGAGATGAGAGAATTGATTCATGAGCAACATTTTCCATCATAGGCTCGTGAGAGCCTTCTACCTAAGGTTCCTCTTCCTCCATGGCATAGTCTAAGGGTGGACCAGGGCTTGTCTTATTGTTGGAGGTCTGTGGGGTGGCCATAATGCCAACAGCTTCAGCAGCAAGCTCAGAAGATTCTAGCTCGAAGGGGCTTGGAGGTTCAAGAGTGGCAGATTTTGTAGGTTCAGAGGGTCCAAGTTGATGTGGAGGAGTTAAGGTGGAAGGGATAACACTTTTGATGTTCTCATAAGTATCAGCAACCACTTTGATGTTTTTGGCTAATTGGGTGATTTGGTCTTGCAGGTGAGCAAATTTAGCATTATGCTCTTCTCTGATACTCAACATGAGGACAGATAGACTATCATACAACTAACTAGTTGTTGTTGGCTTGGCCCACGTGGAAGGAGTGGAGGGTTGAGGTGGTTGAGTGGGCTGTGTTGGAGGAGAAACATGCTGGGAAGGTTATGGTATTGGCTGTGTAGGTGGAGTAGCCTCAGAAGTTCCTTCTGGCTATTGTGATTGACCTTCCTTAAAGAACATGTCTTTTGATTTCCTTGCTCATTTTCCAATCCATCTTCCTTCTTGTCTTTCAATACCCATTTGTTGTAGCTCTTCCTTCTTGAATACTTCAGTAGGCTTTCTTTTTCCCTTTTCTAAGTGTTGGATCTTGGCATACTGAAGTATCTTGGTGATGATAGAGGCATAAGGCAGGGTGGAATCCTTCCTTTGATCCCTTGCCTTAAGCATATGCTGGAAGATGATATAGCCCATATTTAACAGCTTTTCACACATCAGAGCAGCTATTACATGTGCTTCAGCCCTTGTGATCAAGTTGAAACTTTCTCCTTTGTTATATATTATCCTGGACACAATGTAGTGCAGGACTCTAGCTTGAACACTTAAGTCAGAGGGCTTTATCACTCTTACTGATGGCCTTTTTTCTTTTCTCTTGAATAAGGTGTTTAAGATTGTACTCTCCTTGTAATTCAAGAATGGACCACCTTCCTCATCTGCTTCTTCATCCTCATCCATATACCTTGAGGTGGTGATGTCAATCTTGAGGCCATCTTGCCTAGGGATTTCAAGAGCTTCATTGACTGTCTCATCAGAGAGCCACAGAGTTCTAGACCTAAGATTAACCTGCCATTTCCTCTTTTCACTATTATATGATAGAGAAGCATACCACGTTTTGGTGACTTCATCATCATACCTTTCTTTAATTTCTAATAGATTCTTGTATTTTACCAGCCATAACCCAGCATCTATGAAGCATTGATACTTTGAAAAAGTAAACGCACTCGTATCCGATACACGATACGATACGATACTCGTACTGTACTTGTGCATACGTATCCATCCAAACTACTTTGTATCCATCTGTACCATTTTAAATTTTTATATTAAAATAGGGCTATTTGAAATTGTTATAAATATTTTATGATTTATTTTAACATTTATACTATACTTTTTAGAATGTTTAATATCTATTTTTATCTTGATAGGTAAATTTATTAATTATACATATAAATAATTATATACATAATATTATATATGTATAAATATCTCTCACATCCATATTCTAAAATTTTAAAAATTGTTGTATCTTTCGTATTATACCGTATCGCATCCGATACACATACCCGTATTGGTGCCACATAGCCCAGCATCAAAGTTGTTGGAAATTAGAAAATCTTCCAAGTTGGTATAATGAGGGTTGATTACCTTCTTACTAACAAACTTTGTGGTGTACTCCTCCAGGATATGGGCAGTGCTACACAGAGGCTTAGTGGTTAACTGGAGTTCCTCAGACTTAGTGTTGGATGAGTCAGAGGCAGCAGCAGCAGGGGCAAGTCTCTTCGAATCAGTCTTGGGAGTTGTTTTTTGCTTTTTGGAAGGTCTTCCCTTGCTAGATTCGCCTTTTCTTTTCTTTGTTTCACGTTCCTTAGGCATATTGTGACTTGACCGCCCTTTTTGGTCTGGAAGCCTCTCCACCAACATTAAGATTTTTAACCCTTGCCATTTCTGAGATAGATTGTTGATGAATGAAGCTTGAAACAGGTTTATAAGGTTTGGGCAGAAGTTTAATAGGTGGGAAATGAAGATTCACAGACGAAATTAATGAGAAATTAAGAGGGAAAGTGAACAGATTTGAGAGAGAGACAAAAGGGTTGTGTCTGTCCAAACTGAGACTCTTTGGTTTAGTTTATGTAACCATTCAACAGACAAATTTTGATGGTCAAAATTCAAATTTTGAGCGGTTATGTGCCCTATTCATTTATGGAGACTGTCTGATAGATGAATTTTCATCTCTAAAGTTTGTCTGTCCAAACTGAGACAAAAGGGTTGTGTCTGTCCAAACTGAGACTCTTTGGTTTAGTTTATGTAACCGTTCAACAGACAAATTTTGATGGTCAAAATTCAAATTTTGAGCGGTTATGTGCCCTATTCATTTATGGAGACTGTCTGATAGATGAATTTTCATCTCTAAAGTTTGTCTGTCAATGGCTTCAATAAAGATATGCTTTTCAATAGACAAATATTGAGCCACCAAAGTTACAATTTTCAAAGTTCAATCATGATGCAAATACAAATGTGAGATTTAACGGATGAATTTCAGTCTTGAAATTTGTCTAACAGAGAGAGAGAGACAAAAGGGTTGTGTCTGTCCAAACTGAGACTCTTTGGTTTAGTTTATGTAACCGTTCAACAGACAAATTTTGATGGTCAAAATTCAAATTTTGAACGGTTATGTGCCCTATTCATTTATGGAGACTGTCTGATAGATGAATTTTCATCTCTAAAGTTTGTCTGTCAATGGCTTCAATAAATATATGCTTTTTAATAGACGAATATTGAGCCACCAAAGTTAGAATTTTCAAAGTTCAATCATGATGCAAATACAAATGTGAGATTTAACGGATGAATTTTATTCTTGAAATTTGTCTAACAGAGACTTAACATTTAAGCATGTTTCAACAGATGAATGTTGTACTCCTAAAGTTCAAGTTTTAAGAAATTATTGTGAGGCACACAGGCAAAGGATGTTCAACAGATGAACTTTGAGATTCAAACTTCAAATTTTGAAGACTTTGTAAAGAAATTTTGAAATGCGTATCTCAATTAGTTAAAATTCGCATGGTGAACACTTTTAACACAATCAACATTCACATCATCATTCAGAAATTCAAATTTTAGCCAATCAACAGATAAATTTTGAACAACTTGGAAGTACTGTAACAACATGTGAAGTGCTAAAATTTATCTATTCAGCACTTGAGTTCGAATTTCAAGCATACAGTTCATTCAAAGTCATAATCTAGTATGCAAATTCATCTAATAACATTCAAAATGTGAATTTTGAATTACTGAACTTCCAAATAGGTCCTGAAAATTTGAATTTCCAGCTTTGCCTCACCATCTATTGACAACACAGGTTTGATAAACTCCATTAACTTGAGTTTTCTTATCTTTAATCTCATGAGAAGTCCTTGCAAAGCATCTCAAACATACTCCGAAGCTTAAGTTAGTATAAATGTTGAAAGCTTAACTTTAGAAACTTAAATAGATATAGTTAGACACATGCTTATAGCTCATTGGGATTTACCATTCTCAATTCCCTCATGATCTTACAATATCTGTCTTTAGCAAGTGGCTTTGTTAAGATGTCTGCTAGCTGTTCTTCAGTAGGGACAAATTCTAACTTGATATCTTCTTTCAAAACATGGTCCCGGATGAAGTGATATCTAACTTTAATGTGTTTAGTCCTTAAATGCATAACTGGATTCTTTGTGATATTGATGACATTCTGATTGTCACATCTGATTGGTATTTCCTTCATCTTAATCTCAAGATCTCAAGTTGTTACTTCATCCAAAGGACTTGAGCATAATAGCTACCTGCAGCTATATATTAAGCTTCTATTGTTGAGAGAGCTACACTATTTTGTTCCTTGCTGAACCATGAAACCAAGGATCCTCCCAGAAATTGGCATGTTCCACTTGTGCTCTTTCTGTTAGTTTTGGATTCGGCAAAGTCAGTATCAATATATCCTATGAGTTCTTCTCCATTTCCCTTTGGATACCATAGTCCCATCTGTGAAGTTCCAATTAAATATATGAAAAGTCTCTTCACAGCTGTTGCATGAGATTCTTTTAGACATGATTAGAACCTTGCACATATGCATACACTGAACATAATATCAGGTCTACTTGCTGTTAGATATAGCAGGAAACCAATCATTCTCCTATATTGAGTTATATCAAAATGCTTTCTTCCTTCATCTATATCAAGCTTTGTTGCAGTAGCCATAGGAGTTCACATTGATTTGACATTTTCCATTCCAAACTTTTTCAGCAGCTCCTTCAGATATTTTGATTGATTGAGGAAGATGCCATCATCACATTGTTTGATTTGCAGTCCAAGGAAGAATTTGAACTCACCCATCATAGACATCTTAAATTCGCTCTGCATTAACTTAGAGAAATTCTTGCAAAGAGATTCATTAGTAGCACCAAATATAATATCATCAACAAAAATTTGCACAATAAGTAAGTCTTTATTTTCCTTTTTAGTAAATAATGTTATATCAACTTTTCCTCTATTAAATCTCTTTTCAGTTAGGAAATTAATTAGCCTTTCATATCATGCTTTAGGTGCTTGTTTTAAGTCGTAGAGAGCTTTCTTCAGTTTATAAATATGGTTTGGTTTTGTTGAGTCTTCAAAGCCTGGAGGTTAATTAACATAAACCTCTTCCATGATATAACCATTCAAAAAAGTACTCTTTACATCCATTTGATGCAACATTATGCTTTTTATGCATGTATAGGCTAAGAGGATTCTTATTGCTTCCAATCTTGCAATTGGAGCAAAGGTTTCCTCATAATCTATGCCTTCCTCATGATTATATTCTTTGACTACTAATCTAGCTTTGTTTCTAATAATTATTCCTGATTTATCGAATTTATTTTTGAATGCCCATTTAGTTCCAGTAATTGGGTGATTCTTGGGCTTAAAAACTAAATCCCAAACCTAATTTCTCTCAAACTGGTTAAGCTCATCTTGTATAGCTAATACTCAATATTCATCAGTTAAAACTTCTTTAGTACACTTAGGTTTAATTTGAGAGATAAATGCATAGTCATTTATTTGATCCCTAAGCTGTCTTTTGGTTCTAACATTCTCTTGAACATCCCTAATTACTTGATCAATTAGATGATTCCTTTAATATCTCTAAGCTTTAGGGAGTTCTAGAGAAGTTTCTTCATTATTTTCAGATTCAACATCTTTCTCTTGAATATCTTCTTATATATTGACAGATTTTGATATTTTTAGAGGTTTAATTTTATTTTCTTCATAAAGATTCAAGTTCTTAAAGCTGGAGATTATTTCTTCCTCGTCTAAAGCATGTTTAGAAATAGTTTCATTTTTAATGAAAACTACATGCACAGATTCTTTTATTGTTCTAGACTTTTTATTAAACACCTTATATGCTTTACTTCTACTAGAATAACCAAGGAATATACTTTTGTCTAATTTTTTTATCAAACTTACCCATATTCTCTTTTCCATTGTTGTGAATGAAGCACTTGTATCCAAACACATACAGATGTGAAAGATTTAGCTTCCTTCTTTTGTAGAGCTTGTAAGGTGTCTTCCCTAAAATTGGTCTGATGTAGGCTCTATTAATGATGTAATTTGCTGTGTTTACTACATTAGCCCAAAAGTATTGAGGAAGCTCCTTTTCATTTAGCATTGTTCTTGCCATTTCTTCCAATGTTCTTATCTTCCTCTCCACTACTCCAATTTGTTGAGGTGTTCTTGGAGCTAAGAAGTTGTGGTCAATTCCTTGATCTTCACAGTATTCCAGGAGCTTGAATTTTTGAATTTTCCTCCATGATCAGGCCTGATAGACACAATGGAAATATCTTTCTCATTTTACACTTTCTTGGCTAAGGTTACAAATGCATTAAAAGTCTCATCTTTGGAGAAAAGAAATAAAGTCCAAGTAAATCTGGAATAATCATTTACAATTACAAGCACATACAAATTTCCACTAATACTTTTTAATCTCGATGGACCTATCAAGTCCATGTGCAGTAATTGTAGTTGTCTAGATGATCTGATTACTTTTTTAAGTTTGAAGGATGATTTAGTTTGTTTTCCCTTGAGGTATGCATCACATTTTCTATCTTTTTCAAAAAAAAATTTTGGTAATCCGGTGACTAATTTATTCTTAATTAGTTTGGTTAGTTGGTTCATGTTAACATGGGCTAGTCTTCTATGCCACAACCAACTTTCATTATCTTTACTAATTAAACATACAGAGTCTAAAGAAGGAAGTTCATCTAAATCAATAGTATAACAGTTACCATCCCTTTGAGCTCTGAGGACAACTTTGTGATCACTTTTACGAATGACTAGCCAGAACTTTGAGTCAAACAGTACTCAATTCCCTTTGTCACATGTCTGACTCATACTCAGCATGTTGTGGTTGAGGTCAATCACAAACAGCACATTTTCTATTGATGTTTCAGGATTTTTGCTTGCAATGTCAATGCTAACTATTCTGCTATATTGGTCATCTCCAAATGTCACCTTTCCTACTTTATTGTCTCTAAGGATGATAAACTTCTCCTTATCACTAGTCATATGTCTTGAGCATGCACTGTCTATGTACCATTTGTTACTTTTGCTAGCTCTAAGACAGACCTGCAAAACAAAGTTTAATTTTTTTTTAGGTACCTAAATTTGTTTTGGTCCTTTTATGCCAGTGGCATTCTCCCTAAATACAGATGTAACTTTGGGAACCCATTCTACCTTCCTGCCAAGTTCATTTTTCTTTAACTAGCATGAATTGGAGATATGTCCCTTCTTGTTACAAAAGTGTCAGGTAATAAAGGGATTGCTAGATTGTGATGCAGAAAGAAAACAATGCAAATAATATTTTTGTTTCATGAATTTGGGTTGGACATAGGATTCAATGGCTTTCGAATTGTAACTTTTCTTTTTATGTCCATCTGTATGTACAAAGTGTTTCATGTATAAATTTTGATTTTAATTTTTATTATTTTCTTTGATTGCACAAGGATCATAACCAAGATCAGCTTTTCCTTGTGCAATCCTCTGACTTCCTAGCAAAGCAAATAGCATGTGTTTACCTTTGGTGAGTTTAGTCAAGCTTTTGAAAAGATATTCATTATTTTTCTTTAGTTCAATACATGATGCACAGCAGATAGATTCAAATCTATGTTGAGATGCAGTCAGGCATTTTGCAATTTGATTCTAACTTGCTAATGTTCTTCTTAACTAGTTTTAGTTCTTTTGCAGTTTTAATGAATTCATCATACAGATATCTAAGTCAATGGACTGGAGATAGATTTGCATCCTCATCTTTCAGTTTCCATAATGTTCTCCATTGAAGCCAGGAGGTTTGTTGGTATTGTTTCCTTCAGGAAGAATGTTTTCTCCAAAACCAGCCATATATTCTCCCGAATTGTTAGATTCTTTAGTTGGGAATCCGAGCTCTAACACTACTTGTTAGGTTTGTTGGCTTCCCAGGAGGGGATGAATGAAGAAGTTTAAAATTTTTCTGCAAAATTATGATAGAATAGTGATACTAGAGATTTTGTAGAAAACAGAGTACAGAGCAATATAGCAAATTGAAGGTAAGAGAGGAAAGGACACAGAAATTTATCCTGATTTGGTCTAACCACTTGATCTACATCCAGTCCTCGAGCCACCACTTAAGATTTTCCACTATCTTGCAAGAATTCAGTGGACTCCTTACAATGCCACAATACAAGCTGATGCTCTATTCTAAAAGCCTTTAAATTTACACTATGCACTCTTACAAAGTATTTCTCAAATCCCTTGTGATAACCCCTCACAAGAATATCCTTCTTCCAGATGAAGAAAAGATTTTGCACATAATGAAAACTCTTTAATATAGAGTAAATGAGATAGTTGAAGTGCAATAAATGAAGTGTGAGCGAGTAAAAGGCTTTGACTAAAAATTTTAGCAGAATTTTGGTATTTACAGCATAGCTTTTTGTCCCATAACTTTCAATGAAGTTCTATTTATAGATTTGTGTCTTAACTAGTCGTTAGACACAAGATCTAGCTGTTAGAGATGTTACCTAACAGTTACTCTGCAAAACTAACTGTTCACTAATCGCATTTAATACGTCTGACACACTGAAATTTGAATTTTGGGTACCAATAGATTAATAACAATTTTCACAGAGACCATAAGTTAAAAACTTAATGTTGAACTTCCAAAATTTGTCTGTTCAATAGTGAAATTCAAATTTTTATTTCATCAAATATATCCTATATTAAAACATATGAATTTTCATATCCAAAGTGTATTTATTGAATGTAAACAGTTGTCTTATGTTTCTGCAGTGCTCTCAAAATTCAAATTTTGGAGGCCTAAAATCGCCTGTCAGAGCTCAGCTCAACAGGGTACAAGAGTTTTACCTTTCGAAATTTGAATTTTGCTCTTTCAAAATTTCTTCTATTAGAGACCTCCCAGCAGACTTAGAAGACTTCACTTTAAAATTCAAATTTTAAGATTCAAACTTCGTTTATTAGGGGGACTATCTTTAAGATCTTTTTATGCTTTAATATTAAAAGAATGTTGACATGACTTCAGACAAATTTTGCACTTTTCATTAATGATACTTGACTCGAAATTCAAATTTCAACACCTGAAATTAGTCTATCAAATGTGATATCTCTGGAACTTTGAATTTCAGTCAGTAGAGTTCGAATTTTAAACAAAATATATAAGGTTTATCAGTTCAAAATTCGTCTGTTAGTCAGTGTTTTTCAAATTCAACATATGTTAACATAGGATAACGTGAAAACCACATATTTAAATGTAGTGAGAGTTTGAGCAAGTGAAAATCAAAGCCTTTTACCCTTGTGTACATTGTGAGAAATCCTAATGTCTAATTCTTCACATATTTCTTCTTGGATTTCTTCACTTGTCTGTTCTTATACTCCTTTAATATTATCCTTCCAAGTTCTAGTTGTTTAGAATAATCAAAATACTTGATTCAATATTGTGTACATCAAGTTAATTATTTGTCTCAGATTCTTAATGGCTTTACCTTTTTAATTTATTATTTGTCTTCTGCTCCTTTATTGCTCCTTTTCCTTTTTCTTTGTTGTTAAGGCTGTATAAAATATGTATATATAATGATCTTATTATTATCAAATACAAAGTTGTAATATATGATTCCTATCTGTTTTAATAATTCTTTGGGTTGGGTTGTCTCTTTGATGGAATTGCTTATAATATTGTTACTTTTAAAGTGTAGCTTTAATTTGGATGTGTATTTGTTGATATTGTTTGGTATTTCATTCTTTGTATTCTTCTATATTGGAGTTTTGTAACCTGGTCAACCAAACCCAATCCTGTTTGATCCTGGGTTAGTTTGAGTAAGAATAAGCTTTAGGTTAACAAAATGAAACTTGCCCTTGTTAGACTAGGCATCAAGTTAGCTAATAAGCTAGTCCTACCTTGTCTTTGAACAGTCCTAACAATACAAAAAAAAAAAAGACTTTCAACGATGGCTTTCAGTGGTGACAAAAAAAGGTCGTCACTGAAAGTTAGATTTTTAGTAGCGACACCAAATATTGTCACTAAAAGTTACACATTTAGCGATGACATTTAGTGTCATCGGTAAAAGTCACACTTTTAGCGGCGACGCATACAAGTCGTTGAAAGTATGATATTCAGCAGCGGTGACATCATCGCTGAAAGTCATACTTTTAGTGGCAACAAGGTATGTCACCACCAAAGATTTGGACAATCAATGACAACCACTTTTGCCATCGTTAAAAGTGGTACTTTCAACGACGACTTTTGTATCACCACAAAACAATGCAAATTTCAGCAGCAACGTATGTCGCCACTGAGGATAATGAGTGATGACTTTATTTTTGTTGTTGTCGAAAATAAGAATTTCAACGATAATTTTTTGTAGTCATCACTAAAACCTTACTTTTATCGGTGACTCATATTTGTCATTGCTGAAACCTTACTTTTAGCGGCAACAAAAAAAAGTCATCACTAAAAGTTAGACTTTCAGTAGTGACACCAATTATCGTCACTGCAAGTTACACATTTAGCAATGATATTTAGTGTCGTCGATGAAAGTCACACTTTTAGCGGCGATACATTCAAGTTGCTACTCAAAGTATGACTTTTAGCAGTGGTGACTTCGCCACTGAAAGTCATACTTTTGGTGGCAACAATGTATGTCGCCACCAAAGATTTGGACGATAAGTGACGACCTTTTTTGTCATCATTGAAAGTCGTACTCTCAACGACTTTTGCATCACCACAAAAAAATGCAACTTTTAGCAGCAACATATGTTGCCACTGAGGATAATCAGCGACGACTTTATTTTTGCCGTTACCAAAAATTAGAATTTTAGCAATAATTTTTTTTAGTCGTCACTGAAACCTTGCTTTTAACAGTGGCTCTTATTTGTCATTGCTGAAACCTTAGTTTTGATGGTGGCTGAAAAAGTCGTCACTGAAAGTTAGACTTTTAGTAGTGACACCAAATATCGTCACTGAAAGTTACACATTTAGTGATGACACTTAGTGTAGTCAGTGAAAGTCACACTTTTGGCAGCAATGCATATAAGTTGCTGTAATGGTGACATCATCGCTGAAAGTCATACTTTTGATGGCAATAATGTATGTCATCACCAAAGATTTGAACAATCAATGACGACCATTTTTGCCGTTGTTAAAAGTCGTACTTTCAATAATGACTTTTGTATCGCCACAAAACAATGCAACTTTTAGCAGCAATGTATGTCCCCACCGAGGATAATCAGTGACGATTTTATTTTTGCTGTTGCTGAAAATAAGAATTTCAGTGATGATTTTATGTAGTCGTCACTGAAACCTTACTTTTAGTGGCGACTTTTATTTGTCATCACTAAAAGTATTTTTTTTAAAATTTTTGTTCATTTCATTTTAGAAACCAATATTTAACATGCAAAAATAAATATGTTATATTAATGTAATTTAATTTTATGATAACGAAATTGAAATAATTCAACATATAACATGAATTGTGAAGATTATTCAGAATTTCTTGATTAGAGTCAAAGTATTTTGTTATTTCCTTTCATCTAAAATACTCTAATGAACATTTTGAAAGTGTTTTGGAGGCTTCGTCTTTATTAGGGATTGAAGATTTGAAATGTTTAAGCATTATTTAAAGCATGAAGACATATGGAATTCTACAAAAAAAAAAAACAATGGATTAGCGGTGGAATTCAATGACTGAATTTTTTCTATCACTAATCCATTGCTATTCTATCAGTAATTCCGTCTCAAATTTTGGCAACGGAATTTGCATTAGAACTTTTCATTGCAAACTATTCCATCGCTAATTCGTCAATAAGTTGACAAAGAAAAGATTAGTGACCAAAGTTTGTATCAGAAGTTTTCATCACTATTTATCAGGATATCTTTGTTAGTTAGGCTGACTTCCCAAGAAGGGGGATGAATTGGGAAGATTAAAAATTTTCTTCACAAAGTGAAAATGATGAAGAAAGCAAGGTATAATGAAAAACAGAGTATAAAGTAATAAGCTAAAAGAGAAGAGATAGGGAGAAGAAAAACTCAGATATTTATCCTGATTCGGTCTCTCCACTTGACTTACGTCCAGTCCCCAAGTCACCACTTGAGATTTTCTACTATACTACAAGAATTCAAGGGCTTCTTGCAAATGCCACAGTACAACGTGTATGCTCTGTTTTCTAGAGCTCACTCAATCACTATTAGCACTTTCACTATGTGCTTTACAATCCCTTGTGATATCTCCTCACAAGTAAATCTATCTTCTAGATGAAGATTAGATTATTTACAAAGTGAAACTCTCTTGAATAGAGTGAATATGAAAGTTGAAGTGCAAGTATTGAAGTAAGAGGGTAAAAGTCTTTTTGGGGAAGAAGATTTGGTAGAGTTTCAGTATATACAAAGTTTGATTCGTTACCCACAACTTCAAATGATGTTATATTTATAGATTTAGGTCTCAAATGTCCATTAGAGACAAAATCTATCCGTTGGAGAAGTTATCCAACGGTTACTCTGAAAAACTATCTGTTAACCAACCGCATTTAATGCTTCTGACATACTGAAATTCAAATTTTGGTTGGTCAACAGACGAATTTCGAAGGAATCGAAGGTTAAAGCTTCCAATGTTGAAATACTGAAGTTTGTTTGTTCATGAAGTGAAATTCGAATTTTGAAACTAAGAAAATGTTTCCATGTTGTGACATACGAATTTTCAAGTGAAAAGTTTTTCTGTTAAGTGTGAACAGTGTTTTCAATTTGCTACAGTGTCCTTGAAATTTGAATTTTGGAACCCTAAAATTCGTCTGTCCGCAGCAGGCTCAAAAGGCACAGTAGTTCATTTTCTTCGAAATTCAAATTTTCAAAGAGTGAAGTTCGTCTGTCAGAGAGACCTCTTTTCAGACTTACTTCAACATTCGAATTTGTAAACATTGTCCTTCGTATGTCATTCATGTCATTTCAACAGACTCACAACTTTAACTTCTGAAATTTGAATTTTCGTGTTCAAAGTTCTTCTGTCAGTGAGCAATTTTGAAACTCAATATGATCTTGATTTCAGATGAACTTTAACATTGTTTCAGACGAATTTCTTCAGTTTTCGTAAATTTCATTTTGTCTGAAATTCGAATGTTCAAAACCTGAAGTTTGTCTGTTACTCAACAGCTTCTTTCAGATGCTTATGAAAATTCGAATTTTGAACAATCAAAATTCGTCTGTCAGATAGGCATCTCTTCAGACTTACTCAGTTTTAGCTCGAAATTCGAATTTCCAAAGCCAAAGTTCGAATTTCCCATATGACAGTTCAATGTAAACTTTTCAAACTTCGTCTGTTGGTGGGCATTTTTCAAATATTTCATAATTTAACATAAAATCAAGGTTTTAAAACGTTTTCCCACCAAATCAAAGTCTTTTACCCATAACAAAAGATCCTACCACAATCCTAGCAATGATTACTCAGATTTTCTTCACTTTAGACACTTTGAGCTCCTTTGATATCTTCAATTCAAGCTCTTCAATGTTGGTTTGGAATCATCAAAACTTCTTGATTCAACATTCTCCCCCTTTTTGATGATGACAAAATAACTTACAAACTAGATTAGTACTTGGATTTGCTCTCGCTTAACATATGCATTATATTTCAAAAGATATCATATATAACACATCAGTGAAGAGATTCAGGAAGTGATAAGTACAAATCATTGCAACAAGGAATCCATTCATTTCAATACTTGTTGCTTGCAGAGACAAAATTAATCAAAGTTCTTCTAAATACACATGATAAGTACAAAATGCAAACAGTCAAAATGAACAACAGAAACACAAAGCATTAAACAGCACTACAAGAGGACTCAAGCCTAAGATCTAAACAAGTCTTCAATCACTTCTTCTTTGGCTTGGTCTTCTTGCTGTACGTCTTCCCAGATGGCTCAGTAGCAGATTTTCCAGTTTGCTTCTTCTTCTCCCCCTTTTTGGCATCATCAGGAAGGCCAACAAGATCAACTGGAGGAGGAATCTGAGAAATTGAAATAGATTGAAGTGGCATAGGAGCAAAAGGGATTTCGGGTTCAACTAGGGACTCAGTGCTTGGTTCCTCATCAGAGATTTCCAGCAGCTCTTGCATTGCCTGTCTAGAAAGAGCTAACTGAGCTCTCTGTTCCTCTGAAAGCCCACAAGCAGCAAGAGAGGGAGGAGCTGGATCATCAAAGCGAAACATTTCCTCAAGCCTTCTTCTTTGAGCTTGCAGGAGAGCATTGTGAGCAATAGCCTCATAATTAACAACAGGCACAATGCTTCTCTCTTCATTGCTTGCAACCTCCTGCATAGAGGTGGAAATGGCTGCAACCAGTCTTTCTACTTGCTTGGATTCTTGAATGGAAAGAATTGAATCCTGAGCAACTTCTTGCATAGGCTCATGAGGGCTTGTTTCTTGAAGTCCCTCTTCTTCCAAACCATAGTCCAAGGGTGGACTAGGACTTGGTGTTCTCATTGTTTCAGCAGGCTCAGCATCATCATGCTCAGAGGAGGCAAGCTCGAAAGGACTTGGAGGCTCAGGGGTTGGAGAATGGATAGGCGCAGAAGAGCCTGGTTGAGGTGGAGCTGATGTGGCAGGAATTGCACTTCGAATCTCTTCATAGGCATCAGCAACCACTTTCATGTTCTTTGCCAACTGCTGTATCTGATCTTGCAGATGAGCAAACTTGGCATTTTGCTCATCTCTGATGCTAAGAATGAGTGTAGACAGGCTATCATACAACTCAGTGACCTTGGTTGGCTTGGCACAAGATGAAGGAGTGGATGGAATGTGGGTAGGCTTGGAGGGAGATAGGATAGGCACAGAGGGCTGAGGAGTAGGTCTGACAGGAGCCTCAGATGTACCTTCTTGTTGTAGGGAAGCATCTTCAACAAAGAATAGATCTTCAGTTCTTCCTGTTCCCTTTCCAACCCATCTTCCTTCATCCTTCTCAATTCCCATTCTTTGCAGTTCTTCCTCCTTGAAGATCTCAGTGGGCTTACCCTTCCCCTTCTCAAGATGCTGAATTCTGGCATATTATATAATTCTGGAGATGATAGCTGCATGGGGAGTGTGGAGTCCTTCCTCTGATCCCTTGCCTTGATCATGCGTTGGAGTATGATATGTCCCATGTTAATCAGCTTCCCACGCATGATTGCTGCCATGACATATTCCTCTGCCCTTGTTATCAGATTGAAGCTGCCTCTTTTGTTGAATATAATCCTGGACACTATGTAGTGCAGGATCCTTACTTGAACACTGAGGTCTGTGGGCTTTAATACATTTATGGGTGGCCAATTTTCCTTTCTTCTGAACAATGTCCTCAGAATTGTGCTCTCCTTGTAGTTCAGAAAGGGGCCACCTTCTTCATCAGCATTTTCTGCCTCATCCATGTATCCAGAGGCAGTGATGTCAATCTTGAAGCCATCTTGCCCTGGGATCTCCAATACCTCATTAAACGTCTCATCAGTGAGCCAGATGGTCCTTGATCTCAGATTGACTGCCCACTTCTTCTTCTTGCTGTTGTATTTTAAGGAGGCATACCAAGACTTCACTACCTCATCATCATACCTCTCTAATACTTCCAACAGATTCTTGTATCTCATCATCCATATACCAGCATCAAAACTATTAAAGACCAAGAAATCCTCCAAGTTTACACAATGTGGCTTGATTACCTTTTTGTTGGCAAACTTGGTGGAGTATTCCTCTTGAATTTGTGGAGTGCTCCATAATGGCAGTGTGGTAAGTTCGTATTCTCCAGATTCAGTGCTTGAGGATGAAGTGGGAGCAACAGGTTCAGCAGCAACAGGAACAGGGACTGAAGGTTCTGCTGTCTTTGAGGAAGATGGTCCAGCCTTCTGGGATTCTCCCTTGGGTGTGGATTTCTGGCGTTTGGAAGGAGTTTCTTTGTTGGATTCGGCCTTTCTCTTCAGTTTTTCTCCTTCCTTCGTGGCATATTGGGATTTAACTGAACATTTTGGGCGAGCTTTTCCTTTGCCAGCTCCTGGATTCTTGACTCTTGCCATTTTCGTGGATGAATGTTGAAGAATGGAGCAAAGAATAGATTTAAAGGGTACGAAAGGAAGTTTAATCGGTGGGAAATGACGGTTTTTGATCAGAATTGAAGAGTATTGAATGCAGGATTAGAACAGACTCAGAGAGAATAGGAATAGGGTTGCGTCTATTCAAATGAAAACCGTCGGTTTTAACGTATATAACTGTCTGACAGACGAATTTTGAAGGGTCAAAATTCGAACTTTGGGCAGTTACAAGTTAAACCGTTCAGTAAAGGTTACTGACAGACGAATTTTCTTCAAAAAGTTCGTCTGACAGTGGCTTGATTCAAACAATACAAGATGAACAGACGAACTTTGTCTCAACAAAGTTCAAATTTTGAAGAATGAACATCAAGCAGCAAACAAGCCACCAAACAACAGATGAATTAACCATACAAAACTTCATCTTTCAAGGATTCAACATTGAGGAGCATGCTTCAACAGACGAATTTTAAGTTAGAAATTCGAATTTCTATACTTTGTGAAAGTTATCCAACATTCGTATGTCAAGAGATAAGCATTAGTACAATTATCATGTTGGACAGTCATAACTTTGAAATTTTGTTCTTTAAAATTCAAATTTTGAAGGGTCAACAGACGAATTTTGAGCCATCACCGAGAACTGTTCCTTCTAATAACAGGTCGAATTTCATCTATTGGGTATCCGAAATTCGAATGTTGACCATGCTGACCTCCTTAGAAACTTAATTTTTCACGGAAATTCGTTTAACACATAAGCAATATACGAATTTCAACTATAAACACTTACAGATTTCATCCAGAAACTTAGAATTCTTGCCCTTTTCTTTACTTTTTGATTGTTCCATTCCAGTGTGCTCCATATTTCTGATTTATTGCCAATGAATCTCATGAGGAGCACCTGCAACTTAAATTGAACACACTCTGATGCTGAAGTTAGAATTAATTCAATGCTGAGATATTTAAAAACAGTGTTGCACAAAGATTTACATACAGTTCATTGGGATTTATCATACCCAATTCTCTTCTGATTTTGCAATATCTGTCTTCTGATAGAGGCTTTGTGAGGATGTCAGCAACTTGATCTTCTGTGGGGATGTATTTCAATCTAATTTCTCCTTTTAGAACGTGATCCCTTATGAAGTGGTGCCTAACTTCAATATGTTTTGTCCTTGAATGCATGACAGGATTCTTTGTGATATTGATGGCACTTTGGTTGTCACACATTATTGGAATTTCTCTCAATTCAACCTCAAGATCTTCCAGTTGCTGTTTCATCCAGATGATTTGGGCACAACAGCTTCCAGCTGCAACATACTCAGCCTCTATTGTGGATAAGGCTACACTGTTCTGCTTTTTGCTAAACCATGAAACTAAGGATCCTCCAAGAAACTGACAAGTTCCACTTGTGCTTTTTCTGTCAGTTTTGGATCCTGCAAAGTCAGCATCAGTGTATCCTTTGAGATCTTCTCCATTGCCCTTTGGATACCAAAGACCCATCTATGATGTTCCAATAAGATATCTGAAAATTCTTTTCACAGCAGCTGCATGGGTTTCTTTGGGACATGATTGGAACCTTGCACACATACAGACACTAAAAATAATGTCAGGTCTGCTGGCTGTTAAGTACAGCAGGGATCCAATCATTCTTCTGTACTGAATTATGTCAAATAGTTTCCCTTTTTCATTCATATCTAGTTTGGTTGCAGTAGCTATAGGTGTCCCTATTGGCTTGGCATTTTCCATTCAAAACTTTTTTAGCAATTCCTTCAGATACTTGGATTGATTGAGGAAGATACCATCACTGCACTGTTTGATTTGCAATCCAAGGAAGAAGTTGAGTTCACCCATCATGGACATTTCGAATTCCCCCTATATTAACTTAGAAAAATTCTTGCAAAGAGATTCATTAGTAGCACCAAATATAATATCATCAACATAGATTTGAACGATCAGTAAATCTTTGTTTTCTTTCTTAGTGAATAAAGTTGTATCTACTTTTCCTCTGTTAAACCCCTTGTCAGTTAGAAAACTACTCAATCTATTATACCATGCTCTAGGGGCTTGTTTTAAATCGTAAAGAACTTTCTTCAGTTTATACACATGGTTTGGTTTTGCAGAATCCTCAAAACCTAAAGGTTGATCTACATAAACCTCTTCCATGATATATCCATTCAGAAAAGCACTCTTAACATCCATTTGATATAACAAAATATTTTTCATGCATGCATATGCTAATAAAATTCTAATTGCTTCTAATCTAGCTACTGGAGCAAAGGTTTCTTCAAAATCAATTCCCTCTTCTTGATTATATCCTTTAGCAACCAGTCTAGCTTTATTTCTGATGATTGATCCTGATTCATCAAGTTTATTTCTAAAAACCCATTTGGTACCTATGACAGGATGATTTTTGGGTCTAGACAATAAATCCCAGACCTGATTTCTTTCAAACTGATTTAATTCATCCTGCATAGCTACAATCTAGTACTCATCAGTTAAGGCTTCCTCAGTACATTTAGGTTCAATTTGTGAGATGAAAGCATAATTAATCATTTGATCTCTTAACTGTTTCTGGTTTTAAGTTTCTCTTAAACATTCCCTATCACTTGATCAACAGGGTGATTCCTTTGATATCTCCAAGCTCTAGGGAGTTCTTGAGATATTTCTTCATCATTTTCTTCTTCAAAATTTCTCTCCTGAATATCTTCCTCTATATTAACAGATTCAGATATTTTTGGAGGTTCAATTATACCTTTATTAGAGATATCTAACTTTTTAAAGTTTGAAACAAGATCATCTTCATCAGAAACATGTTTAGAAGCAGTTTCATTTTCAATAAATACTACATGCACAGATTCGTCTACTGAATTAGACCTTTTATTACTCTAAATGCCTTACTTCTACTAGAATAGCCCAGAAATATACCTTCATCAGATTTGGGATCAAACTTACCCAGATTTTCTTTCCCATTGTTGTGAATGAAGCATTTGCACCCGAACACATGGAGATGTGACAAATTTGGCTTTCTTCCCTTGTACAACTCGTATGGAGTCTTTCCAAGGATTAGTATGATGTAGGCTCTATTTATGATGTAGCTTGCTGTATTTACTGCATCAGCCCAAAATACTTGAGATAGCTCCTTTTCATTCAGTATAGCTCTAGCCATCTCTCCAATGGTTCTGTTCTTCCTTTCTACTACTCCATTCTGTTGAGGAGTTCTTGGAGCTGAGAAGTTGTGATCAATTCCTTGCTCATTGCAGTACTCCTGGAAGTATGAATTTTCAAACTCTCCTCCATGATCTGACCTGATAGACACAATAGAAATACCTTTCTCATTTTGCACTTTCTTAGCTAAGATTATAAATGCATCAAAGGTAAATCTAGAGTAATCATCCATGTAAATCTAGAGTAATCATCCACAATTACAAGCACATACAGATTGCCACCTATACTTTTTACCCTAGAAGGTCTAATTAAGTTCATATGCAGTAGTTCAAGTGGTCTAGTTGTGGTGACTACGTTTTTGGATTTGAAAGAAGATTTTGTTTGTTTTCCTTTTAAGCATGCATCACATTCTTTATCTTTTTCAAAAGCAATTTTTGGCAGGCCAGTGACTAGCTCGTTTTTAACCAATTTTGAAAGCTGATTCATGTTAACATGAGCTAATCTTCTATGCCATAGCCAACTATCATTATCCTGACTAATTAAACAAACAGAATCTAAGGGAGGAAGTTCATCAAGATCAATAGTATAGCAATTATCATCCCTTTGAGCTTTGAGGATTACTTTGTGATCACTTTTTCTGATGACCAGGCAAAACTTTGAGTCAAACAGCACCCAATTTCCTTTGTCACATGTTTGGCTCACACTCAGCAGATTGTGGTTGAGGCCTATCACAAACAGCACCTCTTCAATGGATGTTTCAGGATTCTTGCCCATAATGTCAATGCCAACTATTCTGCCATACTGATCACCTCCAAATGTCACCTTTCCTCCTTTCTTGTCTCTGAGGGTGATGAACTTCTCCTTGTCACCGGTCATGTGGCTTGAGCAGGCACTATCCATATACCATTTGTTGCTCCTTTTAGCTTTGAGACAGACCTGCAAAACAGGGTTCAAGTTTTCCTTTTAGGTACTCAAATCTGTTTGGGTCCTTTTCTATCAGTAGTCTTTTCCCTAGATACAGATGTACCTTTAGAAACCCATTTAACAGTTTTGTTTAGTCCATTTTTCTTCAAAGCACAAGAGCTAGAAATATGCCCCTTTTTGTTACTGAAGTTACAGGTGGTAAAGGGACTGCTAGATTGATAGGCAGGAAGAAAACAATGCAGATAATATTTTTGTTTTGCATGCCTTGATTGATTATATGATTCAATATGAGGTGACGTATGATCTTTACTTTTATTTCCATTAGCATGCACAAAATGTCTTATGTATACATTCTGATTCTCCTTCCTAATCTTTTCTTTAACGGTACATGGATCATAGCCAAGTCCAGCTTTTCCTTGTGACATTCTTTGGCTCCCCATTAAAGCAAACAACATATCTTTTCCTTTAGTAAGCCTAGACATGGTTTTTACTAAATATTCATTGGTTTGCTTTAGATCAATGCATGATTGACAGCAGACAGATTTAGCAATAGGTAGAGGTGCAATTTCAGAGATGTTTTGAGATTCTAGTTTGTTAAACTTTTTCTTAGCTAGTTTCAGTTCTTTAGCAACTTTAACAAACTCATCATGCAACTCATGAAATGCATCCAGTAATTCAGAATAGGAAGGTTCAGATTCATATACCTCTTTTTCTTGATCACTGCTGCATGGGAGTCCAGCTTCTTCAGAAGCAAGTGCCATCAAACAAATGTTAGCAATCTCATCTTCATCTTCTCCTTCCTCATTTGAGCTGTTGCCCTAGATTGACAAGATGTAGGCTTTCTTCTTTTTCCCTTTGTCAGCAGCTTTCTTTTCTTTCTCTTGCTTCTTTAGGAATTGAGGACAATCCCATTTGATGTGTCCCTGCTTTTTGCACTCATAGCAAGTTACTGGTTCTTTTGCTTCTCTTTTGCTTTCTCCAGCTGCTCCCTTTTTGAAGATTCTCTTGTTTCTCTTTTTGCTGTAGAATCTTCCGAATTTTCTGACCATCATAGCCAGAGTTTCTTCATCCAGCTCGTCTCCTTCATCAGGTTCTTCTTCTTTTTCTTCAGCGGCTTTGAGGGCAAGACCTTTCTTCTTTCTGTCATGTCCAGCTTCCTTGAGAGCTTTCATTTTTTCTTCATACTCCTCAAGGCTGCCGAAAAGAGCTGTGACAGAGGCCATTGATTCTCCTCTGGCTTCCTCTATTGCTGTCACCTTGGGTTGCCATTCCAGAGGGAGAGCTCTGAGTATTTTCCTTACTTTCTCTATTTAAGTATACTCATTTCCCAGGCTCTTCAGCTGATTCACAATGAGAGTGAATCTCTTTTGTAGCTCTTTCACAGTTTCTCCTTCTGCCATTCTAAAACATTCATATTCCCCAATGCATGTGTTCAATCTATTTTCCCTGACTCCAGTTGTTCCTTCATGCGCAATCTGCAGGGTGTCCCACATTCCTTTAGCAGTGGAGCATTTTGAGACTCTATAGAATTCGTCTTGGTTCAGGGCATTGACTAAACAATGCTTTACCTTGAAGTTTAGCAAGACTCTCCTTCTGTCTTCTTCATTCCATTCAGCTTCTGGCTTCTCTTTGTATTTTCCATCATCTGTTAAAGCCATTGGGACAAAATCTCCTTTCTCAATGACAGACCAGATGTCAAGATCAATTGATTGGAGATAGATTTGCATCCTCATCTTCCAGTACCCATAATGTTCTCTACTGAAGCCAGGTGGTCTATTTGTGTTGTTCCCTTCTGGTAATATGCTTGCTCCAAAGCCAGCCATCTTAATTCCCAGACTGTGAGATCCTTTGATTGGGAATCCAGGCTTTGATACCACTTATTAGTTAGGCTGACTTCCCAAGAGGGGGGGTGAATTGGGAAGATTAGAAATTTTCTTCACAAAGTGAAAATGATGAAGAAAGCAAGGTATAATGAAAAACAGAGTATAAAGCAATAAGCTAAAAGAGAAGAGATAGGGAGAAGAAAAACTCAGATATTTATCCTGATTCGGTCTCTCCACTTGACTTACGTCCAGTCCCCAAGTCACCACTTGAGATTTTCCACTATACTGCAAGAATTCAAGGGCTTCTTGCAAATACCACAGTACAACGTGTATGCTCTGTTTTCTAGAGCTCACTCAATCACTCTTAGCATTTTCACTATGTACTTTACAATCCCTTGTGATATCTCCTCACAAGTAAATCTATCTTCCAGATGAAGATTAGATTGTTTACAAAGTGAAACTCTTTTGAATAGAGTGAATATGAAAGTTGAAGTGCAAGTATTGAAGTAAGAGGGTAAAAGTCTTTTTGGGGAAGAAGATTTGACAGAGTTTCAGTATATACAAAGTTTGATTCGTTACCCACAACTTCAAATGATGTTATATTTATAGATTTAGGTCTCAAATGTCCGTTAGAGACAAAATCTATCCGTTGGAGAAGTTATCCAACGGTTACTCTGAAAAACTATCCGTTAACCAACCGCATTTAATGCTTCTGACATACTGAAATTCGAATTTTGGTTGGTCAACAGACGAATTTCGAAGGAACCGAAGTTTAAAGCTTCCAATGTTGAAATACTGAAGTTCGTCTGTTCATGAAGTGAAATTCGAATTTTGAAACTTAGAAAATGTTTCCATGTTGTGACATACGAATTTTCAAGTGAAAATTTTTTCTGTTAAGTGTGAACAGTGTTTTCAATTTGCTACAGTGTCCTCGAAATTTGAATTTTGGAACCCCAAAATTCGTCTGTCCGCAGCAGGCTCAAAAGGCATAATAGTTCATTTTCTTCAAAATTTGAATTTTCAAATAGTGAAGTTCGTCTGTCAGAGAGACCTCTTTTCAGACTTACTTCAACATTCGAATTTGTAAACATTGTCCTTCGTATGTCATTCATGTCATTTTAACAGACTCACAACTTTAACTTCTGAAATTCGAATTTCCATGTTCAAAGTTCGTCTGTCAGTGAGCAATTTTGAAACTCAATATGATCTTGATTTCAGATGAATTTTAACATTGTTTCAGATGAATTTCTTCAGTTTTCATAAATTTCATTTTGTTTGAAATTTGAATGTTCAAAACCTGAAGTTCGTCTGTTACTCAACAGCTTCTTTCAGATGCTTATGAAAATTCAAATTTTGAACAATCAAAATTCATCTGTCAGAGAGGCATCTCTTCAGACTTACTCAGTTTTAGCTCGAAATTCGAATTTCCAAAGTCAAAGTTTGAATTTCCCGTATGACAGTTCAATGTAAACTTTTCAAACTTCGTCTGTTGGTGGGTATTTTTCAAATATTTCATAATTTAACATAAAATCAAGGTTTTAAAACGTTTTTCTATCAAATCAAAGTCTTTTACCCATAACAAAAGATCCTACCACAATCCTAGCAATAATTACTCAGATTTTCTTCACTTTAGACACTTTGAGCTCCTTTGATATCTTCAATCCAAGCTCTTCAATGTTGGTTTGGAATCATCAAAACTTCTTGATTCAACAATCTTATCCTTATTTTTTGACAAATCAGTGACGAAAACTTTCATAACAAAGCATTCTATCACTAATTGGTCAATAATTCGTTAGTGATTTAATTAATAATTTAATGATTTATATAATTTATTTAAATTGTTAACATGTTATAATTTAAATTAAAATTAAATAATTTAGTTATTTCAAAAATTAGATAAGGTATAATTTGGTATAATTAACATATGGATTCCATTCTCAATATATATATAGTGGTACATACTCTCCATTTTTGTTTGCAATCATTATAATTAATTTATTCTATAACATATAATGCATCAATATATAACACATATATACTATCTTCGATTCCAAATATAAGAAACAAATAATTAATTCATACATACTTAGAACAATTATAAGAAGCTGGGGTTATTAAATCTGTCAAAAATTCAAATTAGTTTAAAAAAGTGGCATTTAATGTTTAGCACTTCTATCTTGTAATTAATGAAAAATTAATTGTAGTTACTTATTTAATGAAGGGTAAAATTAAAAAAAATAAACAAACACATCAAACAATTTATATTTGTATCTTACATTTTGGATACGGATGGATTTAGAAATTTTAGGTTGTTGTGCATGCGACACATACAAAAACATACCATACAAAAGGATATATATATTATATATATAAAGATATGTGGATTTGGGGGAAATCTAAAGTGTCACATCAGTAAGAACTTCTGGAGGGCCACGTCAGCAAGCTTTGATTGTTTGGTAATTTTTTTTAAAATTGTCATCTATCTGTGTATCTTAATTATATTTCCCTTAAATATTGATAATAATGTATTTAGATGCTAATTAGGTAGATGGTGATTGATTTTCAATTATTATAATTGTCCGACGTTTATTTCACTGTTTTAATAATAAATGGTTAATGTATTTGGAAAAATCATTATTCTTTTATATGACAGTTATGGCTCCATTTGCGTGTATGTTTGATAATACCAATTAATTGAAAGTTATTATATGTATATACAAGCCAAAAAGAGAAGTTATGAGATAAAGTACGAATTTTTATTAGATTTATGTTTTCTAAAATCCAAACAATTATAATAAAATAATCATGTCAATTTAAAAAATTAGTTTTGACAAATTTTAATCAATCAGATTAAAAATTTTAAGCCAAAGCAATCCACATTAATAAAAATTGAATCTCTAATACAACTTTAATTCAAGTTTTTGTAAAATTATACAACTATTTTCGGTAGAAAAAATTATACAACTTTCAATTCAAATTTGTGACATATTGATAACAAAAAAAAAAATCAAATTTATGACTTGAAACATAGATTCAACTTTGATCTTAAACTTTTAAAGCAATAAAAATTGCTTGTGCTTAATTTTTTTAATATTAGTTATTATTACATTAAAACATTTCAAAATTCAAATTTTGAAATGTCCGTGGTTATTGCCCAAAAAAATTATTCATGATTATAATCATATTAATTATTAAGATTGATAAAAATTTTAATTAATTAATAATTTAATTGACTGATTTTGGGAGGGTGCAATCAATAACCAATTAATTTAATTTATTTATATTAATTCAATGGTCAGTTGCCAAACCATCCATGTGCCACGGTATAAACCTATATTGTGATTGCTAGACGCAAGCCTCCCATATATCATGAACAACTAGTACTTGCACATCCTGCATTAGTCATATTCAATTGTTTTCCCCCCTTTTTAATAAATCTTCACTGATCTTCTTTTTTATTGAATTTAATTTATATAATAACTATTAGATTAACTGATTTTTGTGTCTGACTAAAGATTAACTTTCAACTTCAAAATGTTATTAATTTGTAATGAATTTAGAACAATCAACATTACAATGACCATCAACTTTACAATGTGTAATTACTTATTACCATTTACTTCAAAATCTTAGTTTGAAAAAGTAATCCAATCAGGAATTTCATAATCAAATTTGAAAATAGATTTAGTTGGCAAAAAAGTCACACATGTACCTAAATTTATATATTAATAATTGAGTTAACTGTATTTAATTTGATTCAGCTACGTAGATTTTTTAATGAAAAAGGTAACATTTAAATATTGGCATTTATTTTGGCCAAAAAAAGTATTGACATTTATTACAATTTTATAAATTAATATAATTAGCAAATTACGATTTGAAAATGGAAATAAATCATAACTTTCCTCTTAGTTGTTTTGTATTTTGTTTTGAATGAAATACTTGAATTTTATTAGAAAACTGTTTTTTATTTGTAAATTCAAAAAATGTATCCACAATAAATTGAATGAATTCAAACTAAATTATTAAGTTTTAGTTACTTGTATGTGCTAATTAATTTAAATTAATTATGATCAACTGTCTAATTGATTTATTTTTTTTTGCCAAAAGTGAATTATTAGATATATTGAATATCTAAAGCTTATATACAAATTTTTTACACATTATTCACATTAAATATTAAAAAATGAGGCATTTAATTTTTGGTAATTTAAACTGTAGTTAAATTTTTTTGGTGTGCAAAATGTAGTTAATTTTTTATTAAAGTTGTTCCCTGTTTCCTTGAAATATAAATTATGTACCATGTATAATTAATTAATGTTTGGTTGATGATTAGTCGAATTTGTTATCAATTGCATGAATTTTTCCTATTTATTACTTCCTTCGGTCCTAAATATAAAATTTTTTGCTTTGGTCCTAAATATAAATTTATTTTGAGAATATGAAGTACTATTTATTACACATTTCTTAAAAAAGTTTCTATTTAATTCATCCCAAAAAGAGAGATAAAGAGATTAAATAAAGCTATTTTTGAAAAAATATCTTTTTTTTGAAAAAATCAAAATAGTTAACTAATTTTAACTTATATCTTAATCTACGTGATTCGATTAAATGAGTCTTATATTAAGAAATAGAAGGAGTATATATTAAATTTGAAATCACTGACCTGATTCAATTAATTTTTGATTAATTTGAAGTGATTTGGACTCTATTAGTGTCATTAATTAATTGGTTGATTTTTATTATACAAGAAAGTTTTGAAATTAGTTGGTTGAAATTTATTGCAGTTTAATTAATATTTATGAGAATTGGTGCTTGAATAGTTGATAATTTATATCTATTTATTGATGATTGCTAAAAATCATTAGTAGTATTAGTATACAATTACTCCCTTTTGTTACAAAAAATAAAATCAAACAAACTAAGGAAACTAATAAATTTATCTGGAATATAAAATAGTTTCCAAAAATACTCTAATTTAATGTTAATAATTTTTACATTATGTAATTAATACAAATGAATTATATTGAAAAAATGTCATCTTAATCAGGAATATTTTTTAAAAAAATTTATTAAATATATTAGATAAACCCCCAATTTCTTGTATTTTGAAATATATAAACTTATTTGATTATCTCTTATATTAAAGAAACGAAGGAGTATATCTTAAACAATTAAATGATTGTTGCTTTTTCATTTGATCATTGTTTTAAGTAATTTTTTAAAATATTTTATTGACAATTATGATATTGTCTATACTAGCAAAAACTAATTTGTATAAGATTATTATTGAGTCATTGGGGAATATATATAAATTTAAATCATTAGCAATCTAATAGTGGTTCAACCTTATCAATTTAATAAAAAAATTGCTGCATAAAAAATATCTTGCTTTTAGTCAATTAATAGTTTATTTTCATATTATTTGTCAAGTAAATTTATCATTATTAATAATTATATATCATAATATTGTTTATACAATATTATAATATAGAAAGAAAAAATTTATACAAAAAATAATACCACTTAGTACTAAAAATAATATTATTTTATCTTAAAAACTAAAAAAAAAAAATCAGACAGGTTCAACTGGTTTTATATCGGTTCTTACTAATTCTGAAATTGGTTGATTTTCATTTATGACCGTGCCGGAGCAGACACTGATTCCCGATTGAACTGGTCACTGGTCTGATTTTTTGTTTCTTGCCCACAACTCCATCCTTCAACACCATCGTCTCATCATCTCACTTGGTCTGTCCTCTATTCGAAGCTTGTTCATCCTCCTCTTTAGCTTAATCCCGCATCACAGTTAAAGGGGATGAAGACCGAAGCTTGTTCGTTGATATTCGCTAGTCCTCCTTTACTTCCTATGTATTTATCTTTTGGTTAAATTAGGTATGGATAAGTTTAAGAAGCAATTTTTTTAATGATACTACAAAAATGAGCTTTTTAGGCGATTATTTTAACCTTTCTTAGCGGTTATGAACTACCTTCTATCAAACTGATAAAAAAAAATAGGTGACTTTTATAAGCGGTTAATAACCACCTACAAAAAAGGCCTTTTGTAAGCGGTTATTTATATAACCACCTACAAAAGTCCTCATTTTAATATCTTTTGTAAGCGGTTACGCAAATAACCACCAACAAAGGTACCCCTTTATAGGCCGTTATTTATATAACCGCCTATAAAAGGATACTTTTGTAGGCAATTATATATCTAAATAACCGCCATCAAAGAGTTTCTATTTTTTTTAAAAAATATTTTGATACTGGATTAATCCAGTATCAATATATGCAACCTACTAAATCCATTGATAAAAAAATTATATTAAAAAATATTTACAAATTAATATCAACTTTATTAATAAAACAAACCAAAGAAATTATACACACTAATCCATACAAGCGAAAAACAAAAAATAAAACCTAAGATACAACATAAACAATCAAGAAAAACACCTAACATACAACCTATAAGAGACCATAACAAAAATAAACCATAATACAACCTATAAGAAACCATAACAAAAACAAACCATAAGTAGCAGACAACAATGATTAACCAAACTAAATCTAGAATCTTTCATCTTCTTCATATGTAGACATGTCAGGTCTCGTCATGATTGTTCCATGCACCTATGATAATAAAGCAGGAAAATCAGAACATTCACAATGAATACAATTCACAGAAACTGAAAATAAAGGCAAGAACGACACAAAAGTGCTAAACAAGCTCCCCTACTCATTTTTGCATGCTGCCAACAAAAATAATACCAATTTATAACAACATTACATTAAAAGAAACAAATATGTCCATGCTTGTTTAACATCTCCAATATAATGCAGATAAATTATAGAGTAAAAGGTTCCATCAATATATATCAGCAACATAATTTAAAATGTAAAGCTCCACTTACACGTCATATAATGACTAATGCAATCAGAAAATCAACTAGTACCATTCAATAAACAAACTATATATATAAAGATATATATATATATATATATAAATAGGGCAATTCTAATTTCATTCAAAAGAAAGAAAAACTAATAATTTGCAAAGCCATACATACATGCAACTAATCCTCCGATTTAGTATGGTTCCAGAAAAACAATAGGCAAAAGAGAACTAGATATACTTTCACACACATGTCAAATTTCGGGAAAAGAAAATGAATTTTCAACTGAAATCATAATGAGGCCAGAGATGTAAACATCGTTTTGGTATAAATTGCAAACTTCACTTACTTGGGATTCAATTGAAAAATCCAATTCTTGCTGATTTGCTGTGCGTTGATACAAAATTAAGAAAAACCCACATTGCTAACAGAGAAAAAAGCCACAAAAAAAAAAGCAATAACAACAAAAAGGTAAAATATACTAGGCTAATTTGACGTACCTCATGGTCAAGCAACAAATTCTCGGGCTTAATATCCCTCTATGATCCACATGCTTCTCATGACAATATGCCAATGCCTTTGTGAGGCTCAAAATATACTAAAATTATCACAAAAAACATAAGTTAAAGTCTATTTAACAATAAGAATAGTCCAAATATAGGGAGTACGATACAATATCTTCCCTTAAGATATTCAGACAATAAGTGAAGAATATATATATATATATATATATATTATTTTTTGTAAATTTCTAATCCGTTTTTACTAAATCCTTCTCTTTCAAAAGATTTTTCAGAGAAGCCTTATTCATTTAATTGCTACTATCAACATAAACATCAAGTTGTGAAACATAGACATTTTAGAAAAAGAATTCTGCCTTGTCCATTCGGTTTCTTTCAGTTATTTCATCAGTAAACTCACAAAACAAACCATAGCTTCCTCCCGCTCTAACTCAGCTTTCACAAACTCAATAATTTAAAGTAATGCCTCGAAGGATAAATGTACATTCTCCAAATACAGGACAATGATGCTTCCTCCCAAAAGAGGCCATATCAAAGCTAAGGCTCGATGGTAAATCAATTTGTCAAAATAGTTGAAGAAGCAGGAAGGGCAATATGCAGAAAGTAAAAAGTGACAAAGAAGGATTACCGTGGTTGCTTGCTTCTCAGTAAGATGACCTTTTTTTACTGAGCTTCTTGTAAAGCTCACCATTATGAGCATATTCAAGTATCAAGAAAACACGTTCGGCATCATGAAACCAACCATAGAGACGCAGAATATTGGGGTGTTGAAGACTGGTCTGCATCTCCATCTCTCTCCTCAGTTGATGATGAATTCTATACTTTTCTATTTGTTCCTTAAAAATAACCTTTAACGCCACAATATATTTGCTCTAGAAGGAATAACATGATTCCGAAAAAAAAAAAATCTATAAATAGCCATCTAGTCAAGTTCATAATTCTAAATCAATTCAAAAAAAGGAGAAAATTGCATATCTTATGTAAATTCAAAATTAGAAGAAAAGACAATTAATGGTTGTTTTAGAAGTCATAAAAGTACACAGAAGCCAACTGAACACCATTCCTCTTGATCGTTGCACATAAAAGGTATTTAGGGTTGGAAATCACCAAACCAACATAAAGAAAAAGTAATAAGATGAAAAAAGGAAACACCTAAAGATGAAGAAAACATTCCAAACAAAAATCTGATAATTATAAAATTAAAAAGGAAAATCAGGTGAGCCAGCATTAGACAATATGTAGTCAAATTTTTTTTAAATTAATTTATAGAATCTTAAGTTTCGAACATGCCAAACAAAAATTAGAGAAAGGGCGCTTGGTAAATTGAGTACCTTGATTTCTCGACCGATGTAGACTCCACCGACTTTCCCCTTTCCAACGGGTTTTCCAATCTTGCAGTCTCATAAGGACCATTTCTTCTTAGGTTTTTCCTCTTTGGGTTGATTTTGGGAAACCATTTCGGTGTTTGGTGATTTTAGAATTGAAATGTGAAAAATAAACTGAACAGATTTATGTTTTAGAGAATTTGTCAAGTGGCAACTAATGGCGACTATGAGAATCAGAGCACTATCAAAACAACTAATCGAAGAGATGACAGGGAATATTGAAATTCGTCGAGCAGAAAAACCAGTCAAAGAGAGCGGAGGATGAACTACTAATTAAACAAAACAGGGCACACTTAATTCAATCAAAGACTATGAATAAATCTGTGAAGACCGTGATTGATCAGTTAAGAAAGCATACCATGAATATATATATATCGTCCAAATAAAGAATTTCAATCGATTCTTATATACCACTTCTGGAACAATCTTTAAAATTAAATTACTTGAGTTCAAACCTAAAATCAACTCGAAAAACACTACGCCAAAAAAGAGTTTTGTAGGCGGTTAGTTTTAACTATTGTTGGCGGTTATGAACTGCTTACTATGCAAGCGCCAACATAAGAGGACCTTTTTTGTATGCGGTTATAATCGCCTACAAAAGTCCACTTTGTAGGCGGTTGTCTAAATAACCGCCTACAAAAGTCCCTTTTTGTAGGCGGTTATATAAATAACCGCCTACAAAGGTGAACTTTTGTAGGTGGTTATTCTAATAACTGCCTACAAAGGGTGTCCAATTTTTTTAAAAAAAAATATTTGGATACTGAATTAATTCAGTATCAAAATATATGCAACATACTAAACCCATAAAAAAATTATATTTACAAATCAATATCAATTTAATTAATAAAACAAAGAAATTACACACACTAATCCACAAAAATAGAAAAAACAAAGCCTAAGATATAGCCTAAACAATTAAGAAAAATACCTAACATACAACCTAACAAAAAAAGAAAATTGTAATTTTATCTCACCAAAACAAATTTAAAATCTTTTCCATGAAATAAGAGCCAAGTTAGGGGATGATCTATGACAACTAAGCATGTTTGTGTATCAAATAAAACCATCCGGCGCCACCAAATCACACCTTTTTAAGAATCAAAATTATCACCTAGACGGTGATCCATTCTTTGTCTCCCTTAAGCAATGGCCCCACCTCCACTCATCATGTCTCAACACTCTGGCATTGACTCTTCTTTTGTACTCCCTTTTGTTTCGTCCTTTTCTCCATGCTTTCTTTCTTTATGAGCTCTGTCATTGATACAACACCACCATATGTTACAAAATGTGATTGAAAATAAATTAAAACCATAATTAATGTATCTAAACAGGATGATTGAGAAAGAAGAAAAGAACCACAAACAATAGCAAAAGTTCAATATTTTTCTTGAAGGCCTAATTAAAAGTGAATATTAAAAAAAAGAACAATCAGAATAACAATAAAATGACTGCAGTTTAAGATAATGCACCTCAGTTTACATGTGAAATACAGAAAAAACAAATCATTGTATACATCTATTTCCAATACCATAAAATACTCTTTAACTTGTATTAACCAAGGCATAACGAGGACTACATATCAAACTATACTTACAAGGACATAATGTTATGAAGTTGACTAAGTTGTTATATATGCTTGAAGACCTTAGTAATCTCTCCAACTTTACCTTTTTCACGTCTAGATATCACTTTCACTGTATCACCTACTTTAACATGCATTTTGTGCAACACTAGAAGGCTATTTGGCTTACATTCCTTTCACTCCCATTGTTTAAGCTGTCAGTGGAGGAACAGGAACAGGAAATATTACACTATATATAAGGATATTAGCAAAATTCCTATATCCACATTGGAATGTTTTAAGCACCTCCAACAAATAACAAACAGATAATGATTGCAGCAGTGCACTTTCAGATCTCATCTCACTATTCCTTAAGGTTTTGTCCACTTTATTTTTCAACTTAAGAGAATTAGAAAAAGGTAAAGGATCTCATATGGTAAATTCTGATCATCCTTATAATCATGGTAGTCATAACTTGCTAATAATTCACTAATCCATTCCATGTCTTTCTACTGCTCACAGATAATATGCATTCAACTATTTATTTTTGGGGATTGACAAGCATTCACTAATTTTTGGAGTCTAAAAGTAAATAGATCTTATAATTAGGGACCAAATTATTAGCTTACCCAAACTAAAGTTAAGCCTTTATATGGTGCCTAAGCTACAATGTGTGAAGCTTTAATGTTAAGCACTAGTTTTATTTAGTTCGAGAGATTAAGCACACAACTTTGTAATCCTAATACATGGCTTTAGGATTGCTTTAACATGCAAGCTGTAGTCTTTTCATTATAAACTTAAAATATGAATCTATAACCAAAGAAAATAGCGTACCAAAGGACAAAACAAGCTAAGAACAAAACTGTTATTATAATACTTAAAGAAGTATACATAATGAAAAAAGACAGATTCTATATCCTTATGACCGCTCTTTTTTTGGGAGAAAATTTAGATTAAAATGCCTATGAGTCACTTCTCAAATGGTCATACTTTGGCTTTATCTTAAGTCATGCTGTTATAGATGCTAAATTAGATTTGAAAGCCTACTATCACATGTCTATCCATATGCAAAGCAAATAGCCTTAGCATGTGTTTGGGTCAATTAACGATGATAGTAAAGATAGGAAACTAGTGAGACTAAACTGGAAGAAACATAGAAACACTGTCAACAAATTCCAAGAGAGTAGTACACAATTGCATGTTCATAATATTATATAAACTAATATAACTGTACAACAAAGCCAAGTCCCTCACATCCAAAAGTGATAGTGACACACTGGAGAACATGTACGACTTCAAAATTAGTGAATAGTAACATGGATAGTTGGCTACTAGAAGCATCGGCAAATAGATAATTTTAAGCAAGGATAATAAAATAGAAAGATGATATGGTTAAAAAATATGTACATGACTAATCAAGCTATATAGACCTTTTCAAAATTAGTGAGTAGTAACATAGATTTTGTGAGGTTGACAGGAATTCCAAAGTGATTTTTATTCAAGTTTTATATATAATGATGATTCAAGTTGTGCTTACCATAAAATAAGTATAATAGAAAGAAATAAAAATAAAAAAGTATTAGCTGGAATTTGATAAAGTTGTAACAGGGACAACAATTAGATTAAACATTATGCACCATCATCAGGTCCTTGCCTTGAAGAAAAATGCGACAGAGAAAGGAAAATAATAGAATTGCCAATGAAATTGAACATATCAAATATTAACAATGGTTGATATTTTACACAATCATGCATCAAAAGTGGTATACCAGCACAGAAGAAACTTATAGTTACCTTGAGATTAGAGATCCTTCAACCTCATATATGAGGCCAGTAATAATCCAGCTATCAGCGTAAGGCTTGCGACTTGGAGCAAAGTAGTAACCGACCTATTTTTTATATTCAAGATGTCAAAATCATCATTCATGTTGACATTGCCTCTCAATTCTAATCATGTTTTTACAGACTCCCCAAAGACTAGATATATTAAAAGAAAAACTATGGAATTAGGATATTAGGAGTGGATGGTGAAAGATCCAGAAAATTAGTTAATAGATAAATTTTTACCTTGGTTTTGACACTACACAAAACACCTAAAAATATTTTCCATGTTAATCAACGTTATCAGGGAATTACTAAACAACTTTCAACCTTAATACTACTGGAAACTATTCAACAATCAGCTTGAAGTAGTAAATACCATAATTACATCTATCACACATCATACTTAGGTTCTTTGAAAATATAGATGGTATTACAATGAGAAAGACAAAGAGAAATAAGCATGCAATGTTTTAAAATTTTTTTTCAAAATAAATTAAAAATTGAGATTATGGATAGTAAGGAAACATTTACAATATGTTGACCCCACTTTTACTAAGGTATTCATAAACCACTGTCACTTACGAGAATAGCACTAGCACTAGCTCAATGAGTACTAGAAGGGCTATGTTTTATACCTTTGTTCATAGGGAAAATTTTGCTAATATGTCTATAGATAGTTGCAGCTTGGTCAGTTTACTAAAGGTCACCAGACTAAGCATTTCCCAAGTTATCATACAGTTCTATAAGTTAAAAGAGAATGTAACAATAGAAATCATCATCTTGTAATACATATGTATATAAGATTTAATGAATAAGAGCCTAACTTGACAATGGAGGAACTCTAGTGCAACCATTACCTCAGTAGCATAAAACCTATAATCGTTATTACATTTATGTCAGTTCAAGGAAAGTATATGCAAATACAAAGTTGCATAATTGTAAAAGGATTCCTAGCATTAAAAGTGGGTACTAAGTATTGACATCTATTTAATAAAGTCCACAACAATAACAGTGGACCAAATAAAGATGAAAAGAACTTGGTATTAATCAACACCCTGTTTTCAGTAGTGGAATAATTTACTTGGTTGCATCTTCTTTGAGAACCTTTGTTTGCTATTAGTCTAGAAGCAGGAATAGCTCTCCACCAGAACAATAATCAGTTATCAGGCAAAGAAGTGTTTTGGTCTACAAATTAATGAACTCTCAAACTCATTTTATAGTAAAAGCAGCCATGTAAACATCATTGATAACTTGTATTGTAACAGCTCAAATGAATGCACTTGGAAATGATGGCATCAAGCTAGGTAGGTTCCAAGAAAGCAATACAAAAAATAAGTGCAAAGTCATTTTTTGACTTCTATGACATTTCAATTTGTTACTTTTGTGCAGTAGCAAGCAACCTAATATGGAGTTATATGTTGCGATTTCTTTAACAAAATTGTATCGAACTCTGTGCATGTCAACAAGAGAAATAATATTATATATGGAGAATCTTAAATGAGTGGTTGCATCTTACTTTTTCTCAGTATATAATTTTGAGCCTTCATGCTTCCTCATCTATAGATTGGTCAAGTTCCTGATCCAAAACCTACATGCTAAATGCAACTACTAATACAAATTAAACAATAAAATCTACAAAGGCAGCCACAACTGAAGATTTTAAATTAATAATCAAGAATTGCAATCAAAGAATGGTTACACAAGTTTGATCCGTAACCGGTGGGAAAAAATTTATAATCGCCTCTTAGTCCCTTTCTTGTCATTAATAATACATAGATCCCTCTCATCTTCTTTTTCTGTCTAAATCTGTTCATAGCACCTCTCACTTTTAGTGTCAACAAACGAGAAAAAGTGACCATACAGTTGAAATAGAAAAGAGAATAAGGTAAGTCACCAATCCAAAAACAAGGGACTAAGGAACAAAAATACTAAGCAATCTACAAGATGAGAACGAGCCACAGAACTTGCACGAACTCGGGCATTGACAGCTTGGTGTGGGGACTCTGAACGTTGGAGATTATTGAGAAGGATTCATTCTCATTACAGAATGTTAGAAATCCAAAATTAGTAGCGATTTACAAACAAGAACTCAGATTTAGTGATGCAGAGAGAAATTAGTGGGAGAGAAGGAGGGCAAAGGTTGGGAGATACCTAGAAGTAAGGGAGAAAGAGGGAAGGTATGTGATACAAAGAAGAAGTGAAAAGAAGGTCAAGACCTTTGCTCCGTCGGTGGGTATCGTCGCCAGCCGCCTCTGCTTTATAGGGGGACGATGGAGCCTAAGGACGATGCAAGTGGAGGGAGATGTCGAGGACGAGAGGAAATAGCTCGATGGAGGCAGTGCTTTACCTTGTGCTTGAGAGAGAGGAAGAGTTCGATCGGGCAAAAAAATAATCATGAATGAAAATGTGGTGAAACCTCAGCCCTAAAAATTATGATTATAGTATGCGGTTCCAAATGAAACCGCCTATTTAGTTAAACTAAAGGACTTTGGTAGGTGGTTCCAGCTAAAACTGCCTACTAAAGTCTTTGACAAATTAATTAAATAATACTTCTGTGGGAGGTTATTTTAATAATTGTCAACAAATCTTTACCACTTCATTTTTGTATGCGTTTTTTCAAACAACTGCCAACTTTTGAGAGTCGACTAAATGTAAATCTAGCGTAGTGAAAAATCTCACTACAAAAACATGCGCAAAGGAGATAGAGGAGGAGGGGCATACTGTTTATGAAGGAGGACCACCGAGTGAGTGAGAAAGGAGAGAGAGAGTGAGTTCTGACATCAACAATGAGTTCCAGCAGGACAGAGCGCAGACTTGGGGAAGCTACGGAGAAGCCACAGACTTAGGGAACCCACAATGAAGCCGCACGGACTTGGCGACACCATGGACTTGGGAAAGCCACATAGAAGCAACACAAACTTGGGGAAGCACGGAGAAGTCATAGACTTCGTCGGAGGGACAGAACTTTGCACAAGTGGTAGGAATCTGCGAGGATGCAAGAGGATTTGCGATAGAAGCAGGAGGAAGTGTGTTTGCAGCTTCGAACATTAGGGCTAAAATTGAAAGGAAAGGAATCGGAATGAGATCCTTGTTCTAGTAACTTTCTTGTAATATTATTCTAGGGTTCATACATGATGATTATTTTAGGACAGAGTTTGATAATCCTAAGGTGATCCATCCAGAGTGCCCAGGAGAGGCCGTTTTATCGGATAAAGCTGGATTATCATTCTTCTACTAATAAAGTCATCATTTATAATCCCTAGTGTTCTCATTACTGGATAGGGACCCCAACTTGGAGAGGCCGTTTTATCGGATAAAGCTGGATTATCATTCTTCTACTAATAAAGTCATCATTTATAATCCCTAGTGTTCTCATTACTGGATAGGGACCCCGACTTGGTATCAGAGCCATATCATGCTTTGTATCAGTATTCTAACATTTTCTATGGAAGAAATTTAGAGAGATATATCCACCATGACTGAATTCCCAGAAAGTACTTCTTCTTCTTCTTCCCTTGAACCAGTTCATATTTCTTCAGCCTTTTCTCTAGAAAATCTTCCTTCCTCTGTCAAAAGATCCTTAACTAACAAGATAGACAATCTTGTTGAAATCACTCATATTCCTGAGGATGTTCGTATTGATAATACTGAGCTTCCTTTGCTCAGTCCTTATGCTATATTCTCTCAAGACCGTACCTATGCTAGATCTTTTCGTCAAAGGATATCTAGAATTTTTCATACTCCTAGACCTCACGTCAAAGAGTATGTTCAAAGTTCCAAACTTGAACAGTGCGGTTTGAAAGCCACTACTGCTGAGCAGTATGTAACCCTTGAAATTCCTCAACCTTTGATCAATTCCTGGAAACAAAAAGGGTATACTCATTTGCATGTTGGTGCAATCAGACTAGTTCTCACTTTGCATGGAAGAAAAGGTATTCCTGCTACAGCCAGGATTGCCATCATTGATTCCACTTACACCTCTTATGGTAATGCCATGATTGGTGCTTTGTTGACAACTTGCAGCAATGGGAGTGTTGTTATGATAATAGCTCCTGATTTCAATATCAAACTAGATGATGAGACTTTGCCTTACAGACTGAAGGTACAAATCCAGATCCATGGTGCAGATCAGGATCCACGAGCCATTATGGCTACACTCCATCATCAAATGATCTACAGGTTACAAGATCATGCCATCAACTTGGAATTTCCCAATTCCACCACAGATGCTCTTTACATGGTATCTAATCAATCGGATACCTCTGTAATTCAAATTCCAAGGAGAATTCCAAAGGAGGAGTTAGCCCAGATCATGCCTCTTGAATGGATCAATAATTACGAGAAAGAATTTCACTCTTCTCGTAGGGATGTGCATACTATTGATTCTCCTGTTCTAGAAAGACTTGAAGATGGAACAGTTAAATCCACCTTCAAAAGACCAGGTCAAAGCCCAGCTTCTTACCGAGGACAAATCCTGTCTATAAGACCAAGTTACAGGCACAAGGAGAAAGTGCCTATTCATTCTGTTGATCAGAAGGCCAAACCATGTTTCGTTTCCAAAGTGCATGGACACTTTGTTTGGGATGCAGCTCCTGAAGAATGCGACCCAGATTGCCAATGTTATGACTGGGATAATTAGACCGGACTAGAAGTCAACTTATGCTTTGAGCCCAGCCCAACACCATTCTTAAAACAAAAGCCTTCCTGTCAAAAAATAAAGCCCAATAAGGATCATGATTTTGATCATGGCCCTAAACAAACTTTTTCAGCCAAAAAGAAAACCCGTACCAAAAAACCTATCACTTTCCATCAAATATTAAAGAAGTTAGGTCATTCGGACCTTGCCTCTACTATTTTCTCAAATGAAGATACAATCCTTTCCACAAATGTCCCTGAACCCATCATTCCATCCATACCTTTCAAGCCAATACAAGATCTTCCTTGTATAGCTATGATCAGAAAAACTGATGATGAATTTCCACCCTTAGAAAGAAGGATCAATGAACCAGCCAAGTATTCATCCCGACCATTTGTTCACCCAGACCAAATGACCCTTCAAGGTCCTAGACCACTGTCTCAAACTGAAGAAGTATTGAATTGGCACACTGAAAATTCCCTTGGTCAAAACAAAGTATTACACAAGATCAACTCCAGGCTGGATCAACTCCACGACAAAACTGATTCACTTTCCAGTAGACTAGATCTACTTGGGATCAGGTCAAAGAAATGTACATGAATTATTCAAACAGAGCTCAGCAACTGGATCAAGAGCTCAGAGAATTTGTGAAAGTCAGATACAATGGTTCTCAGTTTCACCAAAAGAAGCAAGAACTGAAATATGTTTGGAGTGAACTCCAAAGGATTGAAAAGGATCTATCCAAAGCCCACACAAATATATATCCACCTTACTCATCAGCTTCTTTTTACAATACCCCTGTTTATACACCATCCATGCCCACAACCACTAGAGAACCCTTCCAAGTAAACTATCCCATCTTCCAACAACTCCAAAAGAAAAAACAACCCCCAGTAACTCATGCTTCATCATCTTTAACCAAACCAATTGTTTCCAATCCACCTACTCAACCAATTCCAGATCCTCAAACCTCATATCCTATGCCCTCCATTAAACCGTTGAAGATACAAACTCCACTACCATCACCAAAGAAACCTATCTCTTGCTCCAAAGACAAATCTATAGCCATTATAAGACCTATGTCCGAAACCTCTTCAAACTATGAAATTTCTGATGACAATTCTCCCATTTTGTCAAATTCAGAGATGACTGAATCTAAAATAGAAATTCCACCCATGTTTATGGTAAACCCTGAAACCTCTGAACAAGAACCCAGAGAATCGACCCCAACTCCTATTGTGGATGATCCTATTGAAACTGAGTTTGTTCCTGAAGAGATACTTCATGGTCATGATAGCAAACCTGCTAATGGCCCATACTTCACCTTTGATGATATTCCTCCACATTGTTAGAGAGAAAAACTCCATGAATTTGGAGCATGGATCGATATTCAGATGAATGATCCTAATGCAAGCACTCGAGATATGTTAACCAATTTCTTATCTAGGTTAATTGGAAATCTTAGAGAATGGTTCACTAGCTTGAGTGAATACCAGAAATTGCAGATGGCCTAGTTTACAATTCCGCAATTTTTGGGAATTTTGCATAAAGAATTCATTGGAGACTTTGGGATTATTGATAGAAGGGCGAGACAAGATTACTTCGAGATGAAATGCTGTTCTTTGCAAAGATCTGATTTACAGAGACATTTCACCAGAATGATGGAAAAGTATTATTTACTCGGAGGTGCTAATGATATGAACTTACGCCATGTTTTCATTGCTTCACTTCCGGATGAATTACAACCTGAATTGCAGAAGTCCATCAATGCTCTACAAAGAGAGATGGCTAAATCTCTATTGGTGAAATCTATCAATTAGCTCTTGCAGCATTAGATCGTCATTGTGAACAACAAAAATTTGTGAAAAATGTTTTTAAGGATAAAGTTCGATTACAGAAAGTTTACAAAAGGCCTGATTTGAAGATTAAATGCAAAATCCAAAAGAATGTTCATGCACATAAAAAAAGAAGTCCCATTTCTTCAAGTTCTCTCAAAAGAAGAAATTCCCTTTCAGAAAGAAGAAGAAATCTTTCAGATTCTTCAAAAGAAGAACCTCATACTCCAAAAAGTCCAACAAATGCTATATTTGCGGCAAACAGGGACACTTTGTAAACGGTGCCCGTATAAGACAAAGAAAGACATGAAGCTGATTGAACGTATGTCAAAAGTTTTGTCTTTATCTCCTGAAGATGATATCGAATCATTACAAGAAGAGCAAGAAAGTCAAGATGAATCTACAGCTTTTGCTATTCCAATCTATGATGAATCTAGCTCAGAAGAGGAAAATGACAAAATCCTCTCAATCAAAAGACTGTGCTCTCACAGGAAAACATGCCGTATCAATCTTATCCATCCAGAATCAAAGGATACCCCATTGCCAAATGTCAAGATCAAGGTGTTACCCAGCAAATATGACAAACCAATATCAGCCATTGGTTTTATTGACACTGGATCTTGCTGTAGCATGGTCAAACCACACGTGCTTCCTCCTGATGAATGGGTGCCTCATGAAGAATATTTTGCGGCTGCTGATGGTCAACATTTTTCAATCAACCTCATCTCCAAAGAAAGATTGGTATACAATTCTTCCCTAACTGTGTCATGTGGACAAAGGTATTAGGTAGTCAATTACCTAATAAAGACTTGTTAATTGGGATGGATATTTATCATCAAGCAAAAGGATTACAAATTTTACCCAAATGCATAAGATACAAATCATCTTTTGCTCCATGGGAAAAGATTTGCAATCTCTTTGCCATTCAACAAGTGTCACCTGGATTTGATCATCTCAGAGATCAATTACTTCCTTTCTGCCCAGAAAGTCATAGTGAGTTTATTCATCCATCACCTCTCTGGAAGAACGAAGAATTTTTTATAAGTCTTCCTTTCGAGAAAAATGAAGACATAAATCCCACCAAAGCCTCTCACATGGGAATGTCTCCAGAAGACTTGATTCTAGCCAGAGAAGAATGTGCTCAGCTGTTAAGACAAGGATTAATTGAGCCTACAAGTTCACCATGGGCGTGTCAAGCGTTTTACGCAGAAAAGGATGCTGAAAAAAGAAGGAAAAAGAAAAGGTTCATAGTAGATTACAAGCCTCTGAATTGTTTTCTACAAGACGACAAATTTCCTTTATCAAAGATTAACACGTTAGCGGTTCAGTTGAAGAAAGCAACAATCTTCTCCAAGTTTGATTTAAAAGCAGGATTTTGGCAACTTGGAATTAAACCAGAGGACCATTACAAAACAGCATTTTGCACACCAGAGGCCCATTATCAATGGACCGTGATGCCCTTTGGGCTCAAGCCAGCCCCATCACTATTTCAAAAGGCAATGATAAAGATCTTTCAGCCTATTCTTTATTCGGCCTTAATCTACTTAGATGATATCTTACTGTTCTCAGAAACAAAGGAGGCCCATAAGAAATTGTTAGCCCAATTTGCTCAAATAGTGGAAAAATATGGGATCATGCTTTCAACAACCAAAAGTCAGATTGGAGTAGCCCAAGTCCAGTTTCTTGGAATGATATTCGCTGATGGACATTTTCAACCAGGACCCCACATAGCTACAAAATTATTGGACTTTCCTGACAAGCTTTCATCAAAGCAAGTCCAACAGTTTTTGGGGATTGTGAACTACATCAGAGAATTTATTCCACGTGTCACTACATACGTTAGTCCTTTGTCACGGATGCTAAAAAAGAAACCCCCAGAATGGTCAGAAGAACAGACAAAAGCAGTACAAAAGCTGAAAATGATAGCTCAACATCCGCCACCTCTCAAGATTCTTGACAAGGGTAATCTTATCCTCTAGACTGATGCCAGTGAGGATTACTGGGGAGCAGTATTGATTGAACAAGAGGGAGACAAAAGGTCATATTGTTCACATGCTAGTGGACAATTCAAGGATGGTGAAAAGCATTATTATGCTATCTACAAGGAGATTCTTACTGTCAAAAGGGGAATTGAAAAGTTTAGTTTTTATCTAAGTTTTGTCCCATTCACAGTAGAAATGGACAACACGTCATTTCCCATTATCCTAGACCAGAAAAAGAAACTTTTAACGGATAAACAACTTCTCAGATGGAAATAGTGGTTTACCCGCTATAAATTCACCGTGAAACATATCAAAGGAAAACACAATTTCCTTGCTGATCTTCTCTCTAGACCTTTGAAACCTCCACAAATCCTGACTCTAAAAAAGAGTCCTTTGTTCATCCTAACCATTTCCAAAATGTCCAAACCAAACACCCATCTCAGTCGTCTCTTAGTCTTCCCTCCAGGACATTTCCCCACTACAGTTCAAGAAACTAATGTCTTAGCCAGAAAATGTTTGTTTCATTATCTTCACTTGTTTTTCTCTGTCACAGGTATTTCACCAAAACCAGAGTATTTTGACCCAGTATTTCCATACCTCGTTGTCCCTTTCATCAGAGGTCTCATTACGTCTAAATTTATGTGGTATTTTTGGTCAATGTCTACTCTCTATGCTTGTGCTATAGCCTTACCTCCTTGGTCAACTTATCAGTATTTGACTGATAAGAAAAACCAACGTTCTCCTCTTGCTACTTTCCTGTCTTGGTATTCCTCCCTTTCCGTATGGAGAGGAAAATTGTATAATGTTATTTCTGACAATAATTTATGGAGTATTCCTGTGCGTCAGCAACAGGTGTATTCTTTCTTTGTTTTACACAGGCCATATGAAGCAGACTATCAAGGATAACTATTCACTCCAGCCCAAGCCCATCTTTGGGGAACAGCAATGCACTGGCCTTTGCAGCAAAAAGAAGTGATTAAAGATTTAGGAGATTATCTTCTTAATCTTAATAACTTCAAGGGAGATGCAGCCAACACTACATGCACTTCTCTAGGACCACTTCCGGGAGAATTTTTCAATCCAGAAGAAATAACGACCACCGGCCAAGCTATTTCATTTGAATGGCCACAGTTGACATTAGCCCCACCAGAAGCTCCAACGACTTCAAGTGTTCCACCTGTCACAAATCTCACAGAAGATGCTGATCCAGAATGGCTCTCGGATCCCTCAAGATTCATTGAGTTACAAGATCCAAATGAAGTGGACCCTCATTTTCTCCATGATTTCCTATCATCTCAGTCTAAACCACCAATAATCACAAAAGACAATTTTGAAGAAGAGCTGGAACGCATAGAAATAAGAGCAATTGAAAAAGCAAAAAGAAAAGCAGAAAAAAGACTGATGGGAGACATCAATAATGAAGCTCCACATCATGAACCAATTTGTAAAAGCTTTTGAGTCATCAAGACTTGTCGTATATGCCGACAACTTTAAATAATGAGTCGGCACATGTAAAAAGTCATTTGTCATTTGTGCCGACATAAGTTAGTGAGTCAGCATTGTCTACCGACAAGCACATGTAAAATATGGTGTGATGAGTCACCCACTATGGGTTGTCTATTATGCTTTTATGAGTCAGCTTTGTTTGTTTGTTTGTGAGACCCTTTCCCTATAAAAGGGTTACTCCATGTAACATATGAAGCAAGTGAAATAAAATCCTCATGTTTTCTCTCAACATGTTTTCTCTCTAAACACTTCTTCTCTCTAAATTTTGAAATAGAAATGTTAGTATGCTGATCATCTGAGATTCTATTATGCTCTGCACTTGCCTTTCTATGAGGATCCTGTGCATCAGAAAGGAATCGGAATGAGATCCTTATTCCAGTAACTTTCTTGTAATATTATTCTAGGGTTCATACATGATGATTATTTTAGGACAGAGTTTGATAATCCTAAGGTGATCCGTCCAGAGTGCCCAGGAGAGGCCGTTTTATCGGATAAAGCTGGATTATCATTCTTCTACTAATAAAGTCATCATTTATAATCCCTAGTGTTCTCATTACTGGATAGGGACCACTGCCTATGTTAGTTTTTAAATTTATTTTTTTAAAATAATAATATATTTATAAACTGTTATTTAAATAACAGCCTATAAAAGTATATTTTTATATATGGTTATATAACCACCTATAAATGTTCCTGTCTTACATTTTTTGTATTTTTTAATATAACCACCTATGTAGATGCATTAAGAAAAACCTATTTCTATAGTAGTGAGCTTTTCATTTCTATGTCTCCTCCTATACTTGCAAATTTACTTTCCATGTAATTAGCTTTTCATGGTTTTGTCCCGTGGTAGGAAAAAAAATGTTTCATGCCTATGAAGATGCCAACCTCCCACCGAAAAAGTGCCATGGCCTACCCAAAAATGCCAATCCCCCACCCAAAAAGTGTTGTGGTCCCCAAACTATGCTCCTTGGTTTTAAAAATTTTATTCTGTGCCTAGCATGTCTTTAAATCAGGTTCATCTTGGTGCAAAAAAAAAATAGAATCATCAGTTTTACTTTATACTTTTAATAGAGTACGATTGAGGCATGAAGCATTTGGAGTTGGATATAGCAATGAGCTTGGAAAGAGCATGAAACCCAACTATTTGAATCAAGCTGCAGCCTAAAAAAGGAGCTAGAAAGTATGAAAAATGCTTCCAATCATATAAGCTAATGGTTCAAACCCAAAAGAAGCCCATTTGGGAGATATAACTTGAAGACAACGTGTGCTTCTCATGTGACCATTAAAAGTGACATTTTTTTATGATTAATATTTAGGTCAAAAGTTTCCTATTTAAATTAAGCTACTTTTGCTGACTTCTTTTTAAGTTTGTTTCCTAATTTGAAAAAGGTGATAGGAGCCATCTTTGGAGAATTAATTCAGCACCTTATGTCCTGATTCATTGTATAATAAGGTGTCACCTTTTAGGAATATTTAATGCTTATTATTCCTAGGGATTCTTGGTAGTCTTTTCCCATCTATAAATAGGCACCACTTTGTATGGTTTTGGAATTAACATGAATGAATGAATTTCTTTTCAGCAACTTTATTATTGTTCAGTGAGTTCTTTCTTGCTTATCCTTGAGTGCGAGAAAGAATGAGGACTTATCAAGGAGTGGTGATCCTTGTGGCGTCCCGGAGTTAGGATTCAAGAGACGGGTTCTCTTGGAGTCTATTTCGTTCGACCAACATTTTGTTTCAGTTTTCTTATTTTTATCATTTCTATTTTTTCAGTTTTGTACATTGTTGTTCTTTGTTGTTCTTGTGTTCAATTCATGTTTCCTTGAGTTGCATGATCCTTACTCAAAGAAGGCTCTTAGGACGGGTTCCTAATGTGTCTCCCATCATTTGGTATCAGAGTTTTGGCTTGCAAATCAAGGTGTGTTTTCTGTTGTTTGATTCCATTTTTTTTCTTTGCTGTCTAGAAAATCATCCATACTGTTCATTCACACTATTCATCTGTCACTGTTCATACTTGCTGTCCAGATTTTTTTTTTCTTCTGTTTTTCTCTTCTCTAGTCAGATCCCTTCCTAAATTTATAGTATTGTTCATCATCTCTTTTCTAATTGTGCCTTAGTTCAGATTAATCCAAAACAACATTGAAAAAAAAAGGAGAAATTGTGGTGCTGCAAAATTAAAAAAAAGAGTAGTGAAAAACAATCATAAAAAAAAAGAAGAGAATTTGATGGCTGAAAAAAAAATTTCCAAAACTGAGCACCTTTGAAGTTTGAATTTGTTGATTGGATTTGGTTTGGATTGATTTACATTAATTGCTAGAATTGCATCCCTTGATTCGTGGGTTGCTTGTTTCTGAATTACCAAATTTGAAGTTTTTGTTCCCAAGTCACAAAAGGAGTCTATATTCATTTTACTTGGGTGGTAAGTTGCTTTCATATTCCTTTTTAGAATTTTACTCTTCCAGTAAATTCTATCCAAATCCCTTCCTATCTTATTTTTCCTAATTTATTGTTGTCCTTTTGTTCTATTCAAATCTCTAATGTTAATTCCTTCCTTTTGGTGTGCTTCGTTATCTTAATTTCCAGCATTTTCTTTTCTTTTCTTGGTTGGAAAATTCAATTTCTTTTGCTGAAAACAAAAAATCCATCTTTGTTTGTTGGTCACCATCATTTACTCTTTTGAGAATTTGAATTTTGGATCTTTGACTTTGAGATTACCACTTAAAACATTGCTTCTTGATTTTAAGTTCAAATTCAATTTTGCACTCTCATAGGAATGCAAGAGTGAGTGGTAAAAGGCTAAAGTATAATTATATCATTTCTGGAAAAAGCCTTTTAAGTGTGCAAAACACGAGTAAATTTGCATCATTATTGAGTGAAACACGTGAGAGAGTGTGCAAGGTCCTTTCTTTGTCTCTATTCACTAACATTTTAGGTTCTAAGCATGGCTGGTGATGAACTTGATCTTAAAGCTTTAATGAGAGCTTTCAATGATCAAATCAACAAGTTGAATGCCAAATTGGATGACATGCAAGTTTCTTCATGCAAAAAGGATGTTACATTGAACATCCCAAAATTCTATGGAGAAAGTGATCCTGATATGTACTTGGACTGGGAAAGAAAAATTGAACAATGGTTTGAAGATTGCCAATATTCCGAGTCTGAGAAAGTAAAATTAGCTGCTCTTCAGTTAGAAGGAAAAGGCAAAGTTTGGTGGGAACGATTTGAAAGAAAGCATCTTAGTAAAGAAAAACAATGTGATACTTGGAGTAACATGAAGCTCATTTTGAAGCAAAAGTACGCGCCATACCACTACTTCAATGAGTATCTTCCAACTCATGGGAGAAAACTCCTAAGATGCAAATTTCAATTCCAAGTTCTAGTGATTCTAATTTGGAGCAAAAAGATCAAATGGAGGAGATATCTTCCTCAACATCAACTGCTCTCGAAGGTACCTCTAATTCTCAAAATCCTTGTGTTGATGATGTTTCTAATGAATTAGAGTATGATATTCCTGAGAATCCCAAGGAGGAAAATGTTAATGATATTGTTGATGGGATTGGTCATGATCACTTACCACCGTTAGTGGAGACAACTACTCCAGATGTCGCTAGTGAGGTGATAAACTTTGTTGATAGTGGTGTGCATATTTCTAGTGATACTCACATTGTTATGCCATTAGAAAATAGTTCTCATGGGTGTGGTGAAGTTGAACATGTTGATATGGTGTTTGGGCATCCATGGTTATTTGATGATAGTTGTTATTTTGAAGTAAAGAAAGCCCATGAAACTTGTTGTATTCAATTCTATGAAAATCACAAGAAAATCAAAAGTGAGCTTGAAAGGAAAAATAAATGTAAGAAGAATATGAGTTGTAAAACAAGAGTGAAAGACAAGTGAAAAAAGCAAAAGTGCAGAAAAATGAAAAAAGAGTACAAATGAGTGAAAAGAAACTTGAGAGAAGAATGAAAAAAAGAAAGAAAAAGAGAGAAAAGAGAAAAGAAAAAGAGAGTTTGAGAAAAGATGAGAATAATGAGGTAAAAGAAATTGAGTTGTCTGAGTAAAGGAGAGTTTAAGGTAGTTTCTTTACAACTCCTTCCTTCATATCTTCTATATATTCCTTCTTTTCATCTTCTCCATCCTTCTTACTTTATCTTTGATTCTTATAATTTATTTAGTCCTTTCATGTGTTATGAGTACTCAATGCTTCTTGAATCTAATGTGAAAGAAAGTCAGTTTGACCATTTAGTGTCTTCTTTTTCTAGTTTTTCCATCTATGTCACTTCATTTTATTTTCATCATAGTGTTCTGCATTCTCAATTCATTTTTGAAGTAGTCTCTACTCATTTCATGTTTTATGTCTCTTGTGTGTCTCATAAGTTATGTGTCTTTTTGATTCTTTATTGGTTTCTTCCATCTCATTTTCATGAATCTCGTGTGTTCCATTTTCTATCCAGTAACCCATTCTCTTCTTATTCCATCCAACTTTGTGATACTTTGTTTTCATCCATATGTTTTCCTCTTGTGAGCTATGCTCCATCCTTGTCTTGTCAATGTGCATCATCCACAAGTGTCAAATCTTTCCAAATTTTGAACCTAGCAAATAATGTGAAAATCTGCCCAACTTTCATCCCCTATGTTTACTCTACAATCTCAATTTTCCTTGAGTCTTGTTGTGTCAAATTTGCCTCTAGTTCTTTGTTGCAAGTTATTAGTGTGGATGTTATGGAAGGAAAATCAAGTTCTTATGCACTAATGCATGACAACAAGTCACATGCAATTCAAACTAATTGTCATTACAAGGTTTTTTATCTTGGAGATTGGTTTGGAATGCAAGATTGTAAAGATAAAACTTTAAAAAGGATGAATTTGCAGTCAAGAGTTATTATGACACCACAAGTTCAAGCAAGGGTTGAAGAGAAGATGCATTAATTAGGCTTGAAAAGTAGGTATACTCTCTATTTTTTTATTTGATGCTTTTAATCATTCCCTTTCTTTCCATATAGATTATGGAGATTCGAGGACGAATCATTTTGAGGAAGGAGGGAATGATAGAGTACGATTAAGGCATGAAGCATTTGGAGTTGGACATAGCAATGAGCTTGGAAAGAGCATGAAGTCCAACTATTTGAATCAAGCTGCAGCCTAAAAAAAGAGCTAGAAAGTATGGAACATGCTTCCAATCATATAAGTTAATGGTCCAAGCCCAAAAGAAGCCCATTTGGGAGATATAACTTGAAGACAACGTGTGCTTCTCATGTGACCATTAAAAGTGACATTTTTTTATGATTAATATTCAGGTCAAAAGTTTCCTATTTACATTAAGCTACTTTTGCTGACTTCTTTTTAAGTTTGTTTCCTAATTTGAAAAAGGTGATAGGAGCCATCTTTGGAGAATTAATTCAGCACCTTATGTCCTGATTCATTGTATAATGAGGTGTCACCTTTTAGGAATATTTAATGCTTATTATTCCTAGGGATTCTTGGTAGTCTTTTTCCATATATAAATAGGCACCACTTTGTATGGTTTTGGACCTAACATGAATGAATGAATTTCTTTTCAGTAACTTTATTGTTGTTCAGTGAGTTCTTTCTTGCTTATTCTTGAGTGCGAGAAAGAATGAGGATTTATTAAGGAGTGGTGATCCTTGTGGCGTCCTGAAGTTAGGATTCAAGAGACGGGTTCTCTTGGAGTCTATTTCCTTCGACCAACATTTTGTTTCAGTTTTCTTATTTTTATCGTTTCTATTTTTTCAGTTTTGTTCATTGTTGTTCTTTGTTGTTCTTGTGTTCAATTCATATTTCCTTGAGTTGCATGATCCTTACAAAAGAAGGCTCTTAGGACGGGTTCGTAATGTGTTTCCCATCAACTTTCTAGTAGATTAACGTTAATACAATATGAGGTCAGGTTAGTATATGATATGCAATTACTAGTGTTTCTTGATGAGCTTTTTCTTTTAACTTGTAAAAGGTAGCCCAACTGAAATTGCTTCTGGAAAAGGTCCGAAAATGACCCACTTTAAGAGTGAGTCATTCTTTATTATTATTATTATTATTATTATGCATTCTTTATATTGCAACATAGTAATTGCTTTTACATTCATGCTGTTGAAATTTGCGTTCTAGATTCCAATCTCCCTGTGATTGAAAGTGTGCCTGCACTTTTCATGGGAGCCTTATATTGCTATGTATGATGTGATTTCGTGCATCATGCTTGGGATATAGAATGCTTCTCCTACTTGTAGCCTGAATTAAGCTCATATTTTAGTAGAGGTCATGATTATCAAACAAAAAAATTTTAGGCAGTGTTAGAGATTCTATTTCTTGTTAATTAAAAGCAACGAAGACTGAAAATTGTAGTAACAGCTAAGAACATAATTTTTGGGCAATTATTATATATAGCTATATATGCATCACATGTAGCTTAAAGAATATTACTGTAGAGCCATATCTTAGAACATAGGATCTACAATATCATAACTGTAATGTTTGGAAATAAGTATTGCTTTGTTTTTTTTTTTATACAGTATTGCTTTGCTTTCTATTGACTCTTTGGATCCTTAATGTTTTGTAGCTGTTTTGGGATATCTTATTTGCATGTAGCTTCTACTTCTCTTGCTTCTTTATTCAAAAACGTGTTTCAACTGAATAATAAAACTTTAAGATAGTATCCTTTTTTGTAGATTATATTTAATGCTGATTTTGTGTGAACCACATAATCTGATTATGTGAGGTAAATTTAATGATAGTTGGTACAAATTTTTAGTTTGAATTATGATGTTCATGAGGTCTAAATGTGATGTCAAACAATGGTCATTATGTACTAAAAGTTCTATACTGTTTTTGGATTATTTTTTTATTGTTGGAGTTGTCAAAATGTTGAGTCAATTATTTTTTTATTGTCCAAGTTATAAGCTAACACTTTCATTTGCATGTTAGCAAGAAGGATCAAGTTTTGCTCCAACTAGAATGGTAAGATAATTTTCTTCCCCTTTGGTTAAAAACAAAAGCAAGAGAAATAGTTGACAATGGGCTTTGTTGAAATGAGTTTTCTTAATAAAATTATTATATATACACATGTACATACATACATACATATATATAATGTATACATATATATTATTTTAACATCTTATTTAAGAATAAAGCCGAGGGAATGCTTTCTGATTCCCGAGTTGGGCTTTCTCATATTGTAATCAATCCAACACTCTATTATTCAGTCAGTTTTGTAGTTTCATTTGTTTCTCCTTGTTTGTGGGTGTATGTATATCATTTACAATGGGAATGTGGGCCACGTGACTGATCTATTGCAACGATCAAGACTAATAAAAATCATAGATAGGGTTACTTTGTTGGAAAAATATTTATGATTATTTGGCATGTAATATTTGAAAAAAAGTAACAATTTAATTGTATAATTAATTTAAAATTTAACGTATTCAAATAATAAAATATGGAAATTGAGTGAGTCATGATAACACTGAATATACAACACTTGCTATCTCTTCCATTCTTACTAGCGTCCCAATCCTCCAAGTGCTCCACTGTCACGTCAAAACTTTGCGGCACTACTACCACCTATAAGAAAATAACTTTTCTCTTTATTTTTATGAATTTTATTTTTCATGAATTATTATATACTCTGTAAGAATACCCTTTGATTCTAGGGACATTGAGAAGGTGATGCTTTGTTCTAGTTAGAGTAGAGGCCATAAAAGAAACAGCTCTCTGAAGGCCACATATTCGTATTTGACTTCATATGCACAATTAAAAAGGTCATATTGTTGTTATTCACAACTTGATCAGTTTTTGGCTTTCTCATTCAACCGAAAATTATTAAAAGAGGTACAATTTGTTATATTTCCACTGTGATTTAGACATTAATATATGAAAGAAGCTTCCTTTAACTTTCTAGTTATACTGATTTCAGCTTGTGCACATATAAACAAAAAAAGTAGAGTTAATTTCACCATTGTGCAAGTACTTTTGCTCTTTTTATATGTTTCATTTTAGTTTTGTGGATCTTGTATGGTGCTCTGTATCCTCTCCAATAAAGTATTCTATTTTTAAGTTTCAATTGCCGATAAGATTATATGTCTTTAAATGTAAATCACTTATTAGGTTGGTAATGAGATGCGTTTATGCCAAGTGAGCTTTGCTTGAGCAAGTGAGAGGTGTATGGACCTCTGGAATTTTTTTGTGTGCTCGCTATATAGTTTAACAATACTAGAAGGCCATTTTTTTATACTTTAAATTGCATAGGGATTCTATAGCTTACTTTTTTTTTCTTTCCTTTTTTTTGGGGGCCCAACTTTGTAGTTTACTTTAGGATTACTACGTTAGATATCCATGACTAGCTAGTTGGCAATATAAATGCTTCTAGTTCTATTGCATCTAACATTTACTCTCATAAATGAAAAACAATTTCCTCTTATTTCAAGTCTAAAATAAAATAGCTCCAAAATCACAAATTCTAGTGAATAGTTTGCCTATACTTGCTTGCCTATCACAAATCATAGTTGTAGTTGCTGTAGTGCTTGTTGATTTATATATTTGTTTGGTTAGTGCTTGTCTTTGAATTTATAATAACTAAAAATGACTTTGTAAATTCATATATCATCTTTTATTGTTTTTAGTGCCCTCAAGAGCAAAATAATGTTGATTGTGGACAAGACTCTTACTGGGCCAGTTATCGCAGAGTTATTTGGTGAATTGGGATCAAGAGAAAGTGAGTTAAGCATTTGTGCTAATTTAATGATTTGTAAAACCATGATTTTTAATATTGCTTCTTTTATCTGAAAAAATGGAGCTACTCTTTAAACATTCTACCGTTAATTTACTGTTGCATTTTTTATAAATGTGAAAGGATTTTTTTTTGGAGTAGTTAACCAAATATTTTAAATTTAGTTAGAAATTAAACTAAAATATATTGATTTTTGCCTTCCTCAATACTTAATTAATTTATGATGAAACTAATTTTTAGTCCAATGATTTTTTTTTTGCGAGTTGAGACATCTATTTGGATACTATCCTTGATGTTTATGCTCTTATGTGATTGATATTGAAATTTTTGTTGTTTGGAGAACAATTCTTGAAGATTCCATTACATATATTGAAGAAAACTAATATATCTAACCAAATGGAGAGTAAATGTTATTTGTGTCTCAAATTATGAATGATGGAAGCTGAAGTTCACCAACGAGAGTGCACTATAATGAAATCATTTTTTTGGCCAAAAAAGTGCCCTATAATGAAAGTGCATTGCCATTCCAATAGCAAACTTTTGCTGGAATTGATGTTCATATGTGGTGTTCACTAGTTGATTTAGTCTTTGTGCTCTTGATTTTGTTATGCTTGAAAATTAGACGCTGCATTATATATGTTAAGTATGTCATGTATCTTTTAGACAATGTCATGCTTGTTTTTGTTGGCTAACTTAAAGGTACCTGATGCTTTTGCATCAAATATTACAAGGTGTGTCAACATCATGAGTGAAAGCTATTTGGTTCGAAGTGCAGTGACCAACATGTGTTGTTGCAAGGAATAATTCTTATTGTAATATGTGGATTGTTGCCCATGAAGGTGTGCAAACCAATTATAGAGTTAGGAAAATTTTTCAAGAACCTTTGTTCAAAGTGTTTGACCAATGAAGAACTTGACAAAACATTGAGTCAGATAGAATTAACCTTGTGCAAGTTAGAGACTGTGTTCCCACCTGCCTTCTTTGACATCATGGTTCAATTGCCAGTATACTTGAGAAGAGAGGCAAAAGTTGATAGACCAGTTCAGTATCAATGGATGCACCAAATCAAAAGGTGGCTTGTGTAAATCTTTTCATTCATAGTTACATTTATCATTGGAACAAACTCAAAGGGTTGCTACTTCTTGTTATGCATATTTGTGGACACTTAAATCATGTGTTCACAATAAGGCTCGACCTGAAGGCTCTATTACAGAGGTTATTTGGCGGAGGAAAGTCTCACTTTTTGCTCACAATACTTGAAAGATTTTTTATCCAAATTAAATATGCCACATAGGAATGATGACACATCTAATGATAATTATGACCTTTTTGTATTCATGAGAATTGGTCAAGCAAGAGGACATTCCGAATCATTCCCTATTTCTTATGAAGAGTTTCATCAACCTAGAATGTATGTACTATAAAATTGTGAAGAAGTTTGGCCACATATAGAGTAAGTTAACAATACATCCAAACAAGTCTACAATGCCATGATTTGCATTTCTATAACAAGTGTAAAAAACTTGTAGGGAGCATCGGAAGGAGCTTGAAGCTCAAAGTTCAACGATTGAGCAAAGATATTACAAAGAGTTTCTTGATTGGTTTCATGTGTGAGTTGGTTATTGTCTTTTGAACCTAAGTGCTTATTTTAATTACTTTAATGACATTTCATGTGTAACAAATAGGTCTTTGTCCAAACAGGTCTTTGTCCACAGTTGTGTTGATAAGACCATGCAAGTAATGAGCTTATAAGTTTATTCATCAGTTCATTATGGGTGGTCAATTAGTGCTCCATGTTTATGGTGAACGGATGTCGCTTCCACACAAGTGATCGTGCAGCAGAAAAAAAAACTCAAAATAATGGAGTCATGGTTAGGGGTGATGACACCAATGCTTTAAAGGAATATTATGATGTGTTAGAGTATATTTATGGGTTGTCTTACATAGGGAATAAAAAAGTATACTTGTTTTAGGTGTCCTTGGTGGGATATGGGTCATATTGGTAAGGGATATAAAGTTGACCAATACGGGTTTATAAGTATAAACACTCAATATTCATTAGACACCAATGAACCATTCATCTTAGCATCTTAAGCAGATCAAGTTTTTTACGTGGATGACATTATTGAGCTTGGTTGGCTTCTCATTGTGAAAACAAATCCACGTGACCTCTTCAAAATGCCATTTGAGGATGGTGGTAATGATGTAAGTGAAGACAATGTTATGGTTGATGAATAAGCTTATCAATTGTTGGTGATTGAATTGAACATGTACAATGAAAGTCCTTTGGAACCAATCATTGTTATTGATTTATTTAGAGATGATGTACAGCCACAAGCTTGATTTAAGGAGGGTCAAACATCACAAAGAAATAATAATAGTACTAGGGAGCTTGGATTCATTGATGACACTGGTAAAGCATCACCAGTTTATGAAGATAGTGACGAAAAGGCTATGCTAGATGATAATGATAGTGATACAGAAGAGGATCAAGTACATTAGAACAAATTAGAAGAGATCGATACTATTGAAAGTGGCACGAAAGATTCAATTAGATGAAAATATTATAGTTTCATGGTAAATTGCTATATGCTTTTTAGGCATGTTATGTACTTCTTGTCTTACAATATGTTTTCATGACCTTAATTATATATATTTCATTTATCTTGTTACTTACCTTTATTATACATTCATATAGGATGTCATCACTATGGAGAGGTCGAGCTTGTGGATGGGGAGGGCCTAATTCCTCAGAAAAGATGGCTTCCTCCCATAGAGCACATCATATTCATTCAAAACCTCCACTCCCTCTTATTCAAACTAACATTTATCCTCAACAACCATTACTACAGCTTCATGAGACACATCAAGGCTTTTCCCCTATTAGTAGTGTAGGTAAATTTCAATCAACTTTATATAATAGAGATAACTAGTCCACATAACTTGTCACATTTAATTGTTTTCTTCTTTTTGAATGAATGATAGGATCTAGCATTTCCAATAAGAGGAGTAGAGGCATATATAGGGGAAAACAACTAGATTTGAAAACAAGATTTGGAGGAAAATTAAAGTGAAAATTCATTATTTCATGTCAAGAGTTGTGGGACCAGGAGTAGGGCTTTCACTAGCCATTGTGGTTTATTTCTTAGGACCACAATATCCTTTTGAGAGGGTGACTGGGACAATAACTTCTAAAAGTATGGTGAGGAGTAGTGGTTTGTAATATCTTGATTTTATACCTTTTACCCATGTATTAAATCATCATAAAGTCCATTTATACTTTATTAGAAGCTTGAATCACATAATATATCATAATAAATTTTCCAAAATTCGGGTACTATTCATTTGGTATAAATCCTTTTTATTGAATAAATTTCAGAAAATCATAACTAATTCTGTAAAAATCATATGTAAGTTATTCAAGCCTTTAAAAATAACTTGGAAGATTGTTTACATGGAAAAAATATAAAATAGATCAATGACAGGGCCAAATTTTATAGTAGTTTACGTGAAGGTCTATTGTTCATTTGGTCAATTTTAGGAAATTCAGTTTTTTGGCACTAACTTTGAAAAATCACTATAAATCATACACATTTTTAAATTGATTGCTCTATAAACCATTTGAAAGATATTTCTGTCCACTTTCTAGCTATATATAAAATTCATATATTATATATCAAAACATCCAAATAGTGGTGGGTTCACTATCAAGAGGTCAGAATAACCATTTGCATCCAAGTATTTTGCAAAGTAAAAGACATAAAATATTTACATGGCCATAACTTTTCTTCATATCATGCCATACATTCTCTAAGACCTAAAGCAACATAAAGGCCTAAAGAAATAGATTTAACATCATTTTTACAAATTTACATAAAAACTCAAAGCTTATGGCCATTGCAAGCAACAACATGTTAATCACCGAGTACTTTCTCCTTTCCTTTCTTTTCCTTAGTGGCATTGTCATAGTTGTTTCCTAGACATGGTTAGCATGTGAGAGAATGAGATTCAAAGAATCTCAGTAGTAATTACCATTTAAGCACATATATTATCACATTTAACAAGGTTTATGAAAACAATCAATAATCACTTAAACACATTAAGTCACATAATTCTACAAAAACTTGGGTAGCATTTAAGTTTGAAAAAAGGATGTCCAGAGATCACAAACCTCTTCATTTGCCTCAACTAACAATCACAAATCATCAAAACAACATGTGGCAAGTGATCATGCTCATACAAATCATAAAAGACAACATAGTGCAAAAATGGGTAAATTTACTTCCTTTGAGAATTCTCTAGCTTCCCACCCTTGGTACACCACTTCTTGAGCCTTCCACAACTTTCTTGAACCTAATCATAACATAATTTAAGCATTTTAGCCATTGATTTCAAGAGCTATAACACATAGTGCTCACTAGACCTAAACTTTTCATTTTGCTTTCCTTTGAGATTTTCTTGTAACCAACACTTGTACTTAACTAATTTAGACCCAAGAAATCCATTTTTGGGTCTAAATTATGAAATCCCAACTCTAGGAAGAAACCCTATCTAACCAAAAAACACTTGGAGAAAAAAAAGAAAATGATACACTTTGATTTTCTTCTAGATACTACCATTTTCATGCTTAAGGTTACTAGTTTAGCATTTCCTCCAAGTTTGGTGCATGAAAACTCATTCCTTGGACAAGTTATGGTTTGGCCAAAACTCTAAGGGAGAGGAAGGAAGAAGTCTCAACTAACCTACTACAAACTACTTGAACTCACAAGTTGGAGGTGGCTACAACAATTACCTTACACTTGATCTTGGGTGGCTTCAAGTTCTCTTCCCTTTCTCCTTCTCTTTTCTCTCTTTCTCTCTTGTGTTTGGAAGCTCTCTTTCTCTCTATTTTTCTGTTACAGAACATGTCTGAACATAGGAGAGAAGGGGTTAATTGGCTTAATTAACTTAAATTCAATCACTTTTTGGTCCAAAAAGCCAGACTTTCTCTCACAAGTTGTTTAGTCAAAATTCATGCCTTCCTTGAGAAGTTTAATGGATGAAAATCACATGCTTAATCTGCCAAAAATCCAAAGCCAAATAAGGAGGGAGGAGTGTCCAAATAGTCTTCAATTTTCCTAGTCTAAATATACCTGATATCGGATATTTTTTACTAGTACCAATAAAACTACTTTTTATAGTAAATTAGCATTTTAAGGATACATGACTATTCTAAATTTATATTTATATTTTCCTAACTATATTGTCCAAAGCAGTATTTGTGTGAGGCTCATATCTTGTCTCGATCACCTTTTAACCGTATGTGGGACCCATAATTGACTTTATTAATATAAAGTTACTTTTGGATACTCGGCACTGATTATTTTTTATTTTTAATCAGTTAACCTCCATGCTATATATCATTGGGTTTAGTTCGTTGTGAGCTTTGTTTTGACAATAATTTTTAATATTTACAATATTACCCTTGACTTGGGGTAAAATTGTAATTTCTAAAACTTTTAGGTCTTTTTTTTATAATTTTACACAAGAACTACAATAAATAGAATTCTTTTATTCCGACTACCATTTTGTAAATAATTCTTTTTTTGGGTCAAAAATATAATTTTCTTATCTTTCCTTCTAATTTAGAGAAATGACCTTTCTGCTAATCTCCGTCTATTTCTATGTCTCCCCATTTTCTGTAATTCCCTCTATATTTTACATTATTCTTTATTATTTTTTCTTTCATTACTTGATATCCAGTAAAATTAGAGATATTATATAATCAAAAGTGAAGGTAGTATTTATACCAAATATATTCATTGACCATATTTTTTTTATGTTTTCATAACAAATATACTTATTTATGTGGGCTTTAGGAAAAATTTGAACCAGATATAAAAGAAAATAAGGAGAGGCTTAAGATAATTTCCTTTACCTTAATGCAAGCTGGCTTTGCAAATTGGAAGGCTGAATTGCACAAGCACTATCAAGCATATGCCATTGATGATGAAAGGTTGGTGAATCGACCTCCTGGCGTCAGTCCTGAGGATTAGGAGTGGCTTTTGACATTCTTCAAAACTTCCACATTTAAGGTACCTTATTATTAATTAAAAAACCTTAAATTTTTTTTTCATTCCAAGAATCTTGATCAATAACATTTTTGCTATAGGACAAAAGTGTAAGAAACAAGGCAAACCGGCAAAAACAATTGACAAAGCATACTTGTGGTCCTGTGTCATTTGCCATGGTTGAAGAAAATGAAGTGAGTTGAATAACTTTTCATTTTGATTTCTTTCTTTTTCTTTTCTTTTCCAACTTAAAATTATTATTTGTGCTTGTAAATTATATTTCATAGAGAGACTCCACTACAAGAGAGCCACCACCAGTTGATCGACTATGTGAATTGTAGCATACAAGGAAGACTGTAGATGGGACGCGTGAGTAGGGAGATCCAACATCTCGCGAGATTCATATATGTGTTTTGTAACACCTTACCTTTATGCCTCATTTCCCATGAATTGGACCTTACTTAAGTTCATTTAATCATGTTTAGAAGCTTGAATCACTTGAGAGACTAAAATAGAAAAATTTAAAACTTTGAGTTACTGTTCATTTGGTAAGTCCCTTTTACTGACTGAACTTTAGAAATTCATAACTAATTCTATAAGAATTATATGAAAATGACTCAAGCCTCTATAAATAGTTTAAAACATTTTCTACATGGAAAAAAGATATGAAACATGACTTTGATCAAGTGACAAAGTATTTAGCATGAATTTCGCTGTTCATATGGTCATTTTACACTATCCCAAGATTTTGACCTCGAATTTGAGAATTTATTTCTCATTCTACCCTAGCCATTTCATGTATTCTTTATGTAATTTGAAAGCCCCATATGTTTACTTTCCAGGTGTATTTTTCTTGTAAATTTATTCAACTTATAAAAGGCATAGCATTATTTGGAATCATTAAGGGTCAAAATTTTATGCTTACAAGAGCAATTTTAGGAAAACATGTATATCTCTTATTATATATCTCCAATCACTTCCAAATTAGTGGCATTTTTTCCATACATACACATCATTGAATTTTTGGATCTCTACACCATTTTATGCTACCTTTCAAAATAGGCAATACTTATAGGAAAAACTTACAGTTTTTTCAACCCTGTCCAATTTTGAACCCTAATTTCAAAAATTTACTATAAATCATACACTTATCTAATTTAGGTGTTATTTCACTTCATTCAAACCTTGTTCTATATATTTTCAAAACATATATGACACTCATACTAAATGCTTTGTTTTAAATAGAGTGCCTCTATTCTAACTACTACTAGTCATTTTGGACAAAATTATGCCATAGCTTACATAATAAACTTCATAATCATAATACATGATCATTCATTGTACCAAATCCATACATAACATTTCATAGTGCTTTAAAGAACATAGTAGCACAATTGTACAGATCGGAAAGCATGTATATGATTTTACATTATATTTCAAAATATAACATCATAGCTTGAACTTTTACATTAAACATCAATTCCCTTTCCTTTCTCTATAGCTCACTTGACTTCCTTGCATTGCTTGGTTCTAACATAATTGTCATTTTGGAAGAGTGAGATTCATTGAATCTCAGTAGTATTACCAATTACATACATCTATCATCATATAGTTCATGAAAAACATTTAAAAAGCACATTGTACACATAATGCCATAACATTTTATAAAAATTTCAGCAGAATTTCCTTTTACAATTTGGACATCTCAGGGTTACAAACCCCATCAAACAACTCAGCCAACATTCAAGTAACATCATAAAACATCAAGTCATAGAGTTCATAGAAATTTGTAAGATAATATAATACATATAATGGAAAAATGCTACCTTAATGATCTCCTTTGCTTTTGCACTTAATTCCACCTGTTCCAAGAGCTTGCTTAGGGTTTCTTAATCTTAAACACAACATCAAATGTCCACTTAGGCCACTGATTTCATGACCCTTTTCTTAAAGTCTCAAACTAACCCTAAAAATTAATATAGTTGGTTTTAGATTTTCTCCTTAAACCAACACTTGTTCTTAAGGTTTTGGACCATGGAGATTTCATTTTTGGCATCAAAATCATGAAATTCCAATTCTAAGATGATGCCCTGTTCTATCTGAAAAAAACAAGAAAAGAAGAGGAAATGACTTATTTTGAAATACCATCAACTATTTTCAAATCATGCTTCAAGTGTTTAGTTTGTGGTTTCTCCTAGGTTTAATGCATAGAAACTCATAATCTCCATAACCTAGGGTTCCACCAAAGTCTAGCATGGAGAGAGGAGGAAGAAGACTCCATTAAACTACCATGAACTGAAATAACTAGTCTAAGATAGTAAGAAAGCTTACTAAGTAGTTGCACATGGCTACTCTAGGCTTGATCTTCTCTTTCTTGTATTTCTTGGAGCTCTTCTCTCTTGTGTGCAGCTGAAAATTGTCGTCCAAAATGAGAGGGGAGAGAGGCACTTAACTCAATTTGAATACTTAACCATAGGCTTGAAGGAAAAAGATGTAATAGATGAATAGTAAGTTTGGGTTACTTGACCAACTTTGGTTAGTTTTAATGAAATAATTCACAATAATCAAATACATAAATTCCTCCCTTGTACCTTGCTACTACACATCACTCCATCTAAGGGTATTATTGTCCAAAAATTCCTCCATAATTTTATCAGTCTAAAATAACCTTTATTGATAAATTTTACCCATACCGATTTATTACTTTTGCTATAATTTGTTTCTTAATTGGTACATGATTATTCTAAATTTAAATCTAAACTAAATTTATTTTTTTGTCCCAAAATATATTTATGTTGCGTTCAGATAATATTTCTCTCTCTATACTGCCTTTTGTGGGGCCCACAATAGCTTTTTGGGTATAATAATTGTTTTTTGACTTTTAAAGCCAATTATAAATTCATACTAACCTGGTTAACCTCAAAACAATATTCCACTGGCTCCGACTTGTTGCGAACTTTGTTTTGATTGAAATTTTCTTAATTACAAAAGTACCCTTCACTAGAATAAAATTATAATTTTAAATTCTTTCGAGTCCTTTCTTATAATTTCTCCTAGGGACTAATCTACATGAAATTCTTTCTTCTAGAGATAAAAATATAATTTTCCTATTTTTCCTTTCTAACCTTAAAAAAATGACCTTTTTGCCATTGAACCGAATCAAAAAAGTAAATTCTTATTATTTCAGGTACTTTCTCATGATTTCCAATTCAATTTTGGAATTAATTCTTGTTGAGGATCTCAATTACATTTTATCCCAATTAAGGTCCATATATAATTCCTTCTAAGAATCATATGAGAAATTAATTCCAATTAGGGACTAAGCTGGTAAAATTACCATCTTATGTATTTTTCTATCTTTTCATGCACCACACGCCACATTTATATATCTCTATCTATGCAGTGATATTCTTCATGCAATTTAGGATATTACATTTCTTCTCTCCTTAATAAAATTTCATTTTCAAAATTTTGCTTACTACTTATATATCTTTCTCTCTTTCTCATTATTTCCCAATTTTCAGATCACATCTTATCAGGTGAATACTTTTTTTTTTTAACTTGCTTGACATAATCCCTCAAGTCTAGCTTTTCTCTTATTTCATGATCACTTAAAGTTACTGTGGTCTTAGTACCTCTATGGTAGTACTTCAGGTATAATAGCTTATATTAATCTCATATCTTGAGAGTATTTATTATCGCTTCTATAAGTTGGCACACATTTTCATAAAAATTTTATTGTATAAAACATATGCTACTACCTTTATTCAACCCGGCTATGTTACTCATATTGTAACACCCCTCATGATATTTTTTTGGGTTGTGTGCAGAACTAAATAAGACAAAGGAAGCTCAAAGTGGACTCTGGAGGAGCTTCACGCCGCGGCCTGAAGCAGGTTCGCCGTGGCGAGTGATGTCCAGTTGTTTTTGTGGAAATTTTATAGTTGCGCCGCGGCGAGGACCCCGGAGCCACGGCGAGGAGTGAAAGTTTTGTTTAAATCCGAATCATTTCAGTCGATCGAAAAGAAAGAAATCGGAGAGAGCGACGAGAGAGGCGTCGAGGGTTTGCGATTTCCGGCGTCCAGGAGTGATTTTTGGACTGAGGGAGTTTGGATTCAAGTTGGTAAGTGTTCCCTACTCCTATCTCTTCACTTTTCTTTGGTTGGATTTGGGATTTCTCGGTGTTAAGTTGGGATTTCCGGTTTGTGATGGAATTCACTGATTGAAGTGGTTGTCTTAGGGTTGTTGAAGTGTGTTGAAGTGTGTTTTTGTGTTCTTGTTGCTTTGGTGTGAGTTTTGAAGGGATTGTGATGTTTGGATGTTGGTATGTGTGGTTAACCAAGGGTTTATGGTATTGTTAAGGTTGTTTGAGTATTCTGAGGAAGCTAGTCGTGGGACCAGTGTTCAAGAAAGCTTGTGGAACCCGTGCAAGTGTGATATTGACGGCTTGAGGTAACCAGAAGTTTATTTTATGTGATTATATGTTGATATGTATATGTACGTATATGCATGTTCCTTTTCATATCACGATATTGATTGTGTGTGTGTACGGTTTTCTACATATCGTGGTATGCACGGCTTGTTGATGTATGATGATTGTATATGTTATGATGTGTAGCATCCCCATACTATTGCATGCTAGTATGTCCATATGATATATGATATTATGGTATATGTATATATGTATGTAGAGTCATGTTGGCATGACATTGATATCATCACCACATGATTGCATAGTGAGAAATGGATGACGAGGTGATGATGATGAGATATGATGTGATAAAGATCCCTATCGCTAAATCCTCTCCATGGTAGAGCCAGGCGACAGAGGACATGATATGATATGATATCCTTATCACTAAATCCTCTCCTAGGGGGAGCCAGGTGACTATGGATTTGGGAATGCACCTTCTCTAAATCACCATCAGTTCGTGATGGTCCAGGGGAAGTAGAGCCACGGTCTGAACTCTAGTGTAACCATTGGCCCGGTTGCATTAGGGTAAGGTGAGCTTGGTGATGTCCTGGAATCGGTCTTCACCGACTGTTGGAAGGGAATCATCCATTGAATGTCTTATGATGACGATAGCTCGTGGTTTTAGCCGTGTATGAGGGAGAACATGTATACCATTCATTAGCATTGCATTGCACGACTGTGTGGATCAGTATATATATATTAGTGTGTGTGGTTGTTCCCGGTTACTGAGACGTCGTCTCATTCCCATCTCCCATGTCTAACCCTTTCAGGTGATGGTTCTTGCACTGGTCCGGAGAAGCCACTGGAGTAGCTGTGTGCGTGAGAATAGTTTATGTAGTATTTGTGCTTGGATAATGTAACTTGTGCCAAGTAGGATAGAGAGTTGTGTATTGAATGTATGAGATTGTCAAGATTGTTATGGATGAATGTATGCTTGGTTATGTTTTGTGGAATGTATTATGCTGGTGTTGAGAGTGTTAAGTGTGTGGAAGTTGATATGGTTGTACTAGTGAGCTTTGAGTGATTTTGGGCCTCGGTGTTGTGTTTTAGGGCCTGTAGCCCATTTGTTAAGTGGGGTTCAAGAGGGTCAAATCTTAGAGGAGTAGTTCCTCTGAGGTGAAACCTCTTTGAACAAGTTTGTTTAGGGATTTTGGACCTGTGTGGTTGGTTGTTGAGTGACCAGTTGCTTTGGGTGGCAATTGGAGGTGATGAGTGGTGAGTTTTGGTCAATAAGTGGCCAAAACGGTGCCAGGGGTCCAGAATCTCCATATGGAGTTGGATTGGAATGAAAGTAGTGTCTATGGTTAGAGTGGGACTAGACTGACTTATAGGAGTTGTAATCAAGTCAATCGGAGGTCGGAGCATAAAGTTATGTGCATCGGAAGTCCGCCCTAAATGTTGAAGTTGCTGATGTGGTGTATCAGCAAGGGGGCGCCACGGCGCCAGGAGTTTAGGCTGCGGCGCCAGACTCCCAGAAGCGATGTTGAGACAGGGGAGGTTGGAGCCCCGGCGGTACTGTAGCGGCCGCGGCCCCAGCCCAGTTTTTGGCGTTTTTGGGTTGTTCCGCTGTTTTGAAGCATTGGAGAGTTGTTTGGGTTGTAATTTCAGAAGTTTTGGTTAAGTATGGAGGCGTGTGGAGTGAGGTTGTTACACATATCCCGATCCATATTTACTTTTCCTTGTAGTAGACTCGTGGGGTCTTCATTGGATTAGAAACATTTAACACAAGGGAGGAGGCTGAGCCTTATTAGTTCATAAAAATTTATTTTATAATTCCTTTCCCACAAAAACTTTCTATTTAACTAAGCGGTAAGGCAATCTTAGAGAAATTTTCATAACATCTTGCTAAACTTATAACAATTTTCATTTCATTTCGGGGTTTGATCTTTCCCTTATCATAACTTTCCTTGTTTTATTAGGATCTACTGTAACCCTATGGGAGATTCTGTAACCTGCTAACTGTACTTTTGTAAGTCTAACTCACCTTTTCTAGGTTTAGCAAGTAATTTTTTTTTCACAATGCTTTAAAAATTCTCAATTGCCTATCATGCTTTGTTAAAGATTTGGAGTACTTTAAATATTATCATCATTGAGACTACTATAAACTACTTATATTTCTATTAATGCAGTAACTGGTGGTTTGGTAAGACTCATAGTGCCTACATTTAACTATTGGCACATCTTACCTTTCATACTTCTTACATCTCTACTGCTTCCTGGTAGGTTACCCATCCTGAAAATTTCTCCCACTTGAGCACACTTAACTGTAAAATGTTGAGAGTTCTACTGCACTCATGCAAACACTAGACTTAAAGAATGCGGCAATAAACTTTCTTCTAAGCCATAACTAGTTCATGGAACCTTTAGATAACTTATTGCCTTAACTCTATGGCATTCAACTCCTGCTTTTATCCTTCTTTTAACATTTGGCTTAACATCCTATAATGACATATCTTTATCATTCTCTTTTTAATCTATTGCTCATGCTTACATTACCTCTTTTTACTTTAGCTTTTGTTAGCTTAGAGATTTAATTTACCTCTATGCCTTTGTGTATAAACATATCTCTGAACCTTGTACTATGCTCATCTTTTGATAGCCTTTGAAACTTTTGGTTTTTTGTGGGTTAGGGTCTAAATAATATTAAAGCAGTGGTTACTAACTCTTTGCTCTTTAACATTTTATTTTATTTGTTCTTATACATAACCTTCTTAACTTTTTAGCCATGGCTAACTAGTGATCTAGCAATTTAGGGAAAACTTCTCAACCCTTCAAAAGTCTTTTACTAACTCAGGTAGAATCTAGACCTAGACACCTCACCATAATTCATTTTTGCTCAATTGAGCTTCTCCTAAAAAGCTATCTCTCACCTGCCTTGCCTCGATGGTTTTTATCACACAGAGGATTTCTTTTATTGTGAGATCTTCTAGCTAAGTACTTTCTTTCATAGCTAGATTTCATACTAAACTCAACAATTAACTTTCTCAAGCTTTCAAAGTTCCCTAACTACCTGCCACAATTCAAATACCCTGGGCTCATACTTTATACCTTAACATCATAAATACATTATCTAACCTTACTTATAGAGGTGTTGAACCTTCATCTAACTCTTTAATTCATGTATCATTTTTCCTATTCATCCTTAACATTGTTTCTCAAGCATCTTTTAGCTTGAGCAGTAATGTAACATTTAAATTAGTCTTAGCACATGGAACACCTTTAGGGGTAAGCAAAATCAACATCTTCTTCTTAAAGTCTAGGAGGAATTTACTTGCAAAAAGCTACTTCGTGCTTACCATGGTGTTTCAACATTTTTTCAGACTGGCATTGGAGATTATGACCACATCTTCAGTAAAGGCATTCACATATACATCATATAACAAAATAGTAACTTCCAAACCCATCCTCTTAGCACAATTACTAAAAGAATGGTTTACATCTACAACATACCTTTTGCTGAGATCAGGTGCCAAAGTGTCTCCTTTATGCTTGTAGTATGGTGTTGGCCACCTCCATAGTACCATTACAGGTATAACATCTTGACTTTCTATACCTGGAGCACACATTCTGCTTTGCTAAACATGGCCTTCCACCATAAGCCTTTTTGCATTCCTCACAAACTGAAGCTGGGTTACTCTATCTACCTCCTTTGCCATTTTTGCCTTACTTCTTAAATTCCTTGTTAATCCAAGGTTTCTTACTCTTATTCTTACTTACTGCTCCTTCCTCCATAGTTTCCTTATTATATTAGCCAGAGGTGCTGGGGCAACATACTTATGATTCAGACTATTTTTAGGGATCCTGTTTACTTCAATCCCTGAACTAAAAGACTAAAACTACATTGAGCATCCCTTTCTTCAATTGCGATTTCAAGCCCATTTCCAACCTTTCTACCTTTCATTGCTCAACATTGTACCGTGTAAGCTAAACTGAGTATTGAGCCAATTAATTATACCTTGTTGCACATTCATTGACTAGCTCATTCTTATCATGGCAAATTATTATATACTTCCTTCAATCAGCCTTATTTTTCAACATATATATTGCTATTAAAGTCTTTATTTTTTACGTGTAGCCCATTATCTTGAAAATCCTTCCAAGGCTCATAGTCCAACCCTCAACTATTTGCACGTCAAATTCATCATCAAAAGATGGAAATTGGTACTTTCTAAATCATGCAGTCATATGTTGGTGATTGGTGAATTCAACCAATTGCCCTGTAGCTGTTCCGCAGGAGCTTATTGATCTGCTTGAGGCTATTACAGTATATGTGAAGCATTATAGGCTCTAGCATCCTTATGTTGTCTTTGAGTATTAACTATCTCTTGTAGTTACTCTCCATAGTCCTCTACTACTAATCCAAACAATCAAGAATCACTCGTAGGGGATCTAGACCGGGAATACCTTCATTTATTGCTACAAGAATTATTCGAGAAGTCTATTCCTATGCTGCTTATCTTTGTTGAGCACCTCTTTGTATCTTAACTATCCATATCTTGCATTTAATAATTGTAAACAATAATTAAATTGTGCTCAACAAATAATATTAACTACTTCCATCATCATTATCCTTCATCTCTTGGTCTTCTTTCTAATTTAATACTTTGCTTAATTCATATTTAGTTTGAAAATTGCAGCCATACATCACTTCTATATATACATTTCATACATTTCATTTATACGTACATTGTCATCACATTAAACTTATTAGGTTTCCATACTAACATCGGACTTACCTTTGCCATTAGATATTCCCATTGGATCCTTCTCTGGATCGTTCTTTGGGACTTCCAATACCTCAGCTTCTTAATGGCGTTATGCTTGGAATGCATTGGCAAAAACACAGTTTTCCAAGTATGAAATACTTGACCTTGATACAATTTCTTAACATGGTTCTAAGACTTCCATAGCTCATGGTTCTGCATAGCATCATGCCTTGGCTCAACCCATTCACCTTTTGGGAGCCAATAATCATGATTCCCTTAAAAAAAATAGTACTCAAGAGATTTAGAACTTGAACTTATCTTTCAGATCTAGCATGGTATTCCTTAGAATAGTTCTATCAATCATTTGGATTTGGAGTCTTTGGTTTAGTTAAGAGGAGCTACCATTCTCTCCAAATGATTCCACTAACCCATACTTACCATAGCTCATAGTCTGATCAACCTTTTCACCTTGAGGTGCAATTGCTCACTCTGATAGGGCTACACCTGGAGACTACTACTATTAGGTCGTTCTTTGGGTTTAGGTGATCCTTTCATTCAGTGATCACTATGTGGCCATCATCACTAGAAATCATATTTGATTCAACCTTTTCTTCTGTAGAATTCTAATTAGACTTGGGCCAATTTCCAACATTTGGCTTGTTACTCATTCCTCTTTTCTAACTTACCTTTTTTTAAATCATACATTAGTTTCCCCCTTTAACTCTTTTCCTAACTATTTTTCTTCATTACTATCATTTATTCCTTATTGGCCTCTTTCATTAATTACTGGAAACATTTTGCTATTGATATTACTTTATGGGTGGGATACTTGCCTTTCTACTCATCATCACCCACCATTATATTTCTTAACTACTTTCCAGTTAGTGGCTTGGCATCAAAGAAAAATCTTAAGTTAACATTCCTACTAAATGTTGATTAATGAGGTTCATAGCTTTTTAAAATCATCCTAGGCCATCTTCTTTCAAAGAACTATCAGTATTATAGGGCTCAGTAATCTTTCTTATCATCTCACTCTCTTTAGAGGTCTATTGCAACCTCACAATTGGTCTACTGCGACTAGGTCATCCTCTTTCAGAGAACTATCAGTATTCCATTGGGTCTGGCTTGTTGTGAGCTCTTCTATTTTGATAGGAATTTTCTTAATTATGAAAATACCCTTGACTTAGGAAAAAATTATAATTTTAAATTCTTTCAAGTCCTTTATTATAATTTCCCACAATGACTAATTTGCATAAAATTCTTCCTTCGTGAGACAAAAATATAATTTTCTCATTTTTCCTTCTAATTTGGAAAAATGACTTTTTTTTCCCTTGTGTTAGGTTAAAAATGCAAATACTTATTCTTTCGGATACTTTTTCGTAATTTTCTATTCAATTTTAGAATTAATTTATGGTGAGGACTTCATTTGTATTTTATCCCAATTAAGGTCCAGATATAATTCATTCTAAGGACCATATGGGAAATTAATTCTAATTAGGGACCAAGCCAGTAAAATTACCATCTTATGTTTTTTTCTATTTTTTTATGTATCCCATGCCACATTTACATATCTCCATACATGTAGTGGTATTCTTCATGCAATTTGGGATATTACATATTTTATTCTTATATTTTACCCTAAGTTAATGTATAATTTGATTTCTATTATAATATTGTTCTTTAATTTAAGGGACACGTCCAAGAGGTTATACAAAAGCAAGAAGAAAGTCACTCCCAAATGACATTTGATGAGGTATTAGGGACTGTTCTGAGCTAGTGATCCAGATATGTCAGAAGGAAAGGCCATGGGGCACAATCTTCAAGGAAGAGAGCCCATCCTGAGGTTGGCAACCCTTGTATGGTGGCAACCCTTGTATGGTGGTATCCTTGCACCATCAAATATAAGAAGTCTAGAGAAGATTTGAGGAGGAGTGAGCACACTACAACATTTTTGGCTTTTGACAACACTTTTTCATTGCAACAAGTGAGAAGTGTTGCCTAATGTATGAATAAGTAACATTTTTACTTGTGTTACCTATTTATGCCCGCTATAGGCAACATAACACTTGGAAATTGTTACTTATGACAGAATAGGCAACATTTTTAACATGTTGTATGATAATTTCAGAATAGCCAATAAGAAAAATGTTGCCTATAACACTATTCTTAAAGCAACATCTAAAAATTATTCCCTCTATTAGTGGCTTTATATAGATAACATTTAGCAACTATTGATTATAGATTTCCTATACACTAAAAAAAAAAAAAGCTTGGCGCCTTTTTCTTCTTAGCCTGGCATTAATTTTTAAAATTTTTATGTTGTTTATACACATAATTAAACAAATAATTTAGGGTATGTTGGAGCTATCTATCTTGAGAAATTTCAATTTTAATTTTGAAAACTTTACAATTGAAGTAAATAAAATTGTAATTATTTTTATAAACTATTTTTATAAATAAATGTATTAAATATGTATTTTATTTTTTTTGTCTATTTATTTCTCCTAAACTTGTCTCAAAATTATTTTATTTTTAAATAATTTTATTTGCTGTCATGAAAAGAGAGAGAGAAATAATATTTATTTTGTAAAAGTTGTAAAAGTAAAAGTAAATTTTACATTACATAATGTTATTTGTTATTATTCTAAAATATATCTTAAATTTCAATTCCAATTAATTTTTATTAATTAAAAATATTTTTAAATAATTAAATTTTAAATATTTTTATCAAATAAATTTTATTAGTTTGTGGAAAATAATTAAATTAATTTTTAAAACTAATTAGCGACGCTAAATTGTTTCACACAACCCTTTTCTTTGCGCTGCTTCCTACCTCTAGCTTACTTGAGAAATCATTCCTTCACCAACCATGTCAGAGCTTGGTCTTAAGACAGAAGCAAGGTGTAGATGGAGCTCCTCCCCAATTCCTTCATGCTCGGTCGCAAGTTTGGTTTCTTCCTTGGTTGTTGTGTTCTTCAGGTTTGTTGCTTGCCCTAATCAATCTCCCCCATTATCGCAATCCCTAATCAAGCTTGTTGGCAATTTTCCCCTCGCAATCCCGTCTCTCGTTCTTCTGCTATAGTTTGCTCGCTCCTCCACTCAACTCAGTGTTCTGAAGCTATCGAGCTTTCTCATTGTGCTTTTTCTGCTTAACTTGTGGCTTGCTTCTTCTATTTTGGGTGAACCAGCTGCTTTGCTCAACTCGCAGAGAGTCCCATAAGATAAAAAAACTTAGCTTGATTATGAACGAGAGGGTATATTTGGGAGAGAAAGTCCCAAGAGGTAAAATTCTTTCCTTGCTATTACTCATTTGTGGCTTGCTTCTTCTTCTCTCTTTTGAACGTAATCTCTCTCTTAACTTTGTTTCATTGTGATCTCTTTCACCACTTGTCTCATTGCCCTTTCGTATTGGCTCTATTCTTAGTCATTATCTCATAGGGTTTTTATATGTTTCATTTTGTTCAATAAATTTCTCTATCAGGGTATAATCTGTCTTCTTTTTGCCACAATTGAGTACCATTTCCCATTTTGTGCAGTGTTAATAAGCTTAGGTTCTTCAAATGGACGCATATGCTTGTGTTTATATTAACATCTTCAATGATTTTGCAGATTTAGCATCCATATGTTCGTATTTATATTCTTCTCATCATAATATGATCTTGATATGGGTTTGGATGCTAATATCTATAATTGACAACTACTATGGACAAATAGAAGATATCTTTCCTATATGTATTGCGTTTTGTCCTGCAGATATGGTACACCATATTATGTGCTTTATTGTCTGATGTGGGGTTTAAATTTCAGTTATTCCAACCAACAGATGGGAGAAAAAGAGAAAGACATGCATTCGGGTTATACATGTTTTATCTTTTAGTTTCTAAGGATAAGTTTAAGGGTTCAATTTCCTATTATATTACTACTTTGATATTTACTTTGTATCAGCATTTTTGGTGGAAATGAATCCACAAAACATTTGAACTTTTAGGTATCTATAATCCTTCAAGCCCGTGGATCTGTTATCTAGAATGCAGAAATTCCATACTAGTTGTTTCAAACTTCATTTTACTTTCAAGATCATGTCATATATTCAGTTTTCATTCATGAATATGTAATTTAGTTGCTGCCATTTAATGATCATTTATAACATTTTTCCAAAGAGTGACATTCATTTATCTCTAGAATGCAGAAATTCCATACTAGTTGTTTCAAACTTCATTTTACTTTCAAGATCATGTCATATATTCAGTTTTCATTCATGAATATGTAATTTAGTTGCTGCCATTTAATGATCATTTATAACATTTTTCCAAAGAGTGACAATCATTTATCTCTAGAATGCAGAAATTCCATACTAGTTGTTTCAAACTTCATTTTACTTTCAAGATCATGTCATATATTCAGTTTTCATTCATGAATATGTAATTTAGTTGCTGCCATTTATAACATTTAATGATTCATTCCATCTACTGTGCAACTGGGGTTTCACATTAATTATATTTTCTTTCAATGTCATGCTTACAGAACCCATTATATGTATCCATATATATTTATTTTTTTACATAATGCCAGATTCGAAGTTAGAACACTTGCTAAGTACTAACTTTTCAACCATCACCCATTAACTCTGTTCATGTTTCTTGATTTCTTCTCATAGAAAAATAATGTTAGGATAGCTTTAATAAGAGTAGGAAAAACTTGTAATAAAAGAGATGTAAGTGACAGGTTGTATATCTCCGAAACTAGTGGTAGGGAATAAGTGATAAAGATCATTAGGATAAATATAGGTGTTCCACAGACTTTGGAAATAATTTTAACGCAGCACTCCCTATGGCCCAGGAAAGTCTACTTTCTTTTCCATTCTTCCTTTCTTGCATTTTTATTAATTCCCTTCCCACTTTCTTTTTTGTCTATTATGCTATAATTACGACTTGAAAGTTTGAAGGTTGACCTTTATTTTTTTTTTCTTCGTAACAACCTTTAAGCCCAATGTCTTATTGGTCTACTATTACATAATATGTTATAACTGCAAGGAGATCCTCTCCCATAAGATTGGCTTGTTAAGAAATAGCATTTGAGTTGGCAATTTTACGTTGCATTTTGGCTGTGTATGAGTAAATTTGCATATTTTGTTCTAAAGGCATTATTCTGTTTTGTGCAGCTAAAATTTTTTCACTCAAAAAATCTACTGGTTTGTTCTATGACTTAAAGTTGATGCTAAAATTTATGTATCCTGCACAAGGATATTACTTCACGACTTAAAGCTACTATCAGTGATGTAATTTGTAACATCCCTAGAAAGTTAAAATATCTAGAGATACATAGAGAATTTACAAAAATAGACAGATATTATTTTATGTGAAATACGGTAAAGAGGTCATTTTTTCTCAATTGGATGGAAAAATAAGAAATTATATTTTTACCTCTAAGAATTATAAAAATTACATTTATCTCTTTAAGCTTTAAAAAAAGTGTGTGGGGATGAGAGCAGAAAAGTCTTTGGAAAAAATTATATCTAATGACCTAAAAGTTTTAAAAATTTTAATTTTACCCCAAATTAAGGGTAATTTTGTAAATATGTAAAATTACTGTCAAAATGAAGTTCTCAACAAGATGAGCCTAATAGCATATGACACTGAGGATTAATATTTAAGAATAAAGAAATAATTAGTGTCGAAGGTTAAAAGAAATTTTATATCGATAAAGTTGCTTTTTAATCTATAAAAGCTAGAAAGGCAAAAGGAAAGTAGTTGGACACCACAAAAAGAGCTTTTTAGATGTAGTATAATCAAGTAATACCATACACTAGTTTACTTTAATTCTGTATCAATAAAGTGAATTTACACTATAAAATATAATTTTAGCAGTCTAAGTATAAAGTAACCAATCAGGGTAATATTGAATTGGGAAAATTATGCAATATTCTAGAGATATTACCCCTTTAATTGGACGCCAACTCATCAGCCCCATGTAAAAAAAATGAAGACTTAGCAATTAAGAAAACTTAATGGTTAAGTTTTCATTAAAAATTAATCAAGTGATTACTAAAAAGTAAGTATAATTAAGTGACATTATAAATACTCTCTCCCCTCACCATTTACACGTACAAACACTTAGAAAGAAAGAAGAAGCTCTGCAAAATTGAAAGAAGAAAGGAAGGCTACGTAGAGGAAGAGAAAAAGTGAAGAAAAAATAGGAAGAAAATTTCAAGAAAATAGGTAAGTGTATTTCTTACAACCCTCAAGCATACTATCTTAGTTTCTAGGTTGGTTGGCTTAGTTTTAATGAAATTTCTTCCTCTCCAACCTTTGTACAGTTTCAACCTAGCTGTGTTTGGGTGGGGGATGATGTTTTTGAATCATAAAATCATGAGAAAGCATGAGTTTTTATGAAAGGAAGCAAGATTGGTAAGTTTTGAAGCAAGTAAATGAAAAATCCAAGTTTTCTCACGGGAGGCAGATTCCGATCAGACAAAAAATGGTTCTTACAGTAGGAATTTCATTATTTTGATGCCAAAAATGGATTCCCTATGGCCAAAAACCTTAGGAACAAGTATATGCTTCAAGGTTAAGCTTAAGATAAACAATTGGGAATTTCAAGGTTTTATGTGAGCTTTATGTACTATGTTATGAAATCAATGGTTTGAGCCATTGTTTATTATTGTCTAGGGACTTGAGGAAGCTTGAGGAAGCTTATGCAATCATTGGAAGTATAGTGTATAGTCAAGGGATGCCTTTCTGTGATAGAACATTAAGCAAGATTATGAACTTAGCTACCTTGGTGACTTCCCTTGGCCATACACTATACTTCCAATGATAACATCTATATCACAGAAAGGCATGCAAATTAAATCTATGGTCAAACAATAATGCTTATACTAGACCACACAATTGAGACACACATAGGAAGTCGTAGCTTTGTTTCTTGCAGGGGTAGACACATGCAAATCATATGGCAATATAGTGAGTACTAGGCCTAGCCTCTTAGCTCAATCATAAAATATGAATGAGTGGCCAGCACTTAATCAAATAAAGCTTTTACAAGATAATCATTAATTTTGATCATACCTTTGATTAAATCAGGCAACTTTAGAGCCTCTTACTGAGTGAGAGCAAAAACTCTCTCTTGTGTTTGGGGTTTGGGGTTAACTACATCCATCATGCAATCTCGAGCATAATGTCTAGCTTTTTTAGTTTTTGAAGTACATGTTCTGACTGGCATAGTAAACTACTATTTGTGCATTTCTCGGCACATTCGGTTCTCCTTGCCTGCCATCTCTCTTTGGCTTTCTATTATTACCAACCCAAGGCTTCTTTCTTTTCTGATTGGGTTCTCCTGAATTAGTAGCATCTACATCTTTCTTGGCATTACTTGATGGAGCATATGTCAAAAACTTATGATTCAGACTATTTTCTGTGATTCTACTCACTTATACCAAGGCATTATAACTTTTGAGCTGCATTGGAGCTACTCGATCTCTAATAGCCAACTTTAGTCCTTTCTCTAGCTTCTCAGTTTTCCATCTTTAATCATCATGTTTCTGGGGGTAAGTAGAGTACCTAACCAACTGGATGAACATCGCCACATACTCATCTATAGGCTGATCTTCCACTAGCCTTAACATAATAAACTCGGCTTCTTTCTTATCCCGTACTGAATGTGGAAAATATTTGTCGTAGAATTGTTCTATAAAGTTCTCCCATGTCAAAGGAATATTTCTTACCTGCATGATTAATTCCATATTACGCCACCATCTGTCAGCTTCTTTTTTGAGCATGTACGTGGCTAGTAATGCTTTCATTTTAGAATTGCATCTCATCAATCTGAAAATTTTCTCCAGGCTAAGCACTCAATGTTCCCCAGCTTGCATGTCGAACCTACCATTAAATGAAGGAGGCTGATGCTTTTTGAAATTCGCTATCATGTTCTACTCATCAAGAATTGCTCCAACTGCTTGCTTTACTTGTGTAGCTTGCAGTACTAGTTGTTGCAATGCAGACTGATTAATTATAGCTTCTTGATTCTGTCTTTGTGCTTCTATGATCCTTTGCAATTACCATATGGTTTGTTGTTGTTGATCCAATCTTTGCATTATGACTTGTAGCAGATTAACTCGAGGCTTTTCCCTAGGTTCTTGGTCAGGGACTACTGTTTGAATTTGTCATCTTGGTCGAATCATCTTTAACTATATAGACAATTCAATTAATAAATATAGAACAACTGCATCAATAATATGCAAAATAAAACATTTCATTCACATATAGCAACTTTGTACATATAAATTTTCATATTTCAAACATATTCACATAATTCTAAACTCATAACATCTAACTGCTTATATACATCAAAATTTACAATTCTACTATTCACATTTGTATATATTTACATAATTGGCCCTCAAGGCATCTTAGAGCTTGATTTTGCTTCCTCAAGATCCTTCTCAGAATCACCTTCTTCTTTCAATTCAATCCTGAGCATCTCTGTGTGCTATTTTGCAAACAACTTTATCATATTCTCTAGCCAATATCTTAGAAACTCATCTCATACTGGCACCCAGTATGGGTCATCTATTGGTAACATTTCTACAATGGTGTTAACCCATGCTGGCTCGGGGAAATGTTGACCTCATTTTTCATAGTGATATCTTGCATCATTCACATTGTCAAGAAAAGTCAACATTTGAGACTCTAAGTAACTCTGTAGACTATCCTCATAGCACTTGGTCACGATCTCCAATGTCCTCTTGCCATCTGTGTTAAGGCTTGGCCTCTTTAGTGCTGGCCTTAACACATTGCTCAAGACAAGAGAACTCCTAGCCTTGTATCTTGACTCGAATAGGTGATCAAAATATATCTTTGGGGATTTGTCTAACCATAGTATCAATTCATAACTTTTCTGGTTACCGCAAATTTCTGCTAGCCAGATACTACTTGGCTTGCTTTACCTTACTGACAAAGGTAGGAATCTGATCCCATCCTGGATGATACTTGGTACACTCCCTGAAACATTTTCTCACCACTTTGTAAACAATGTGATCAATGTCCCCCGGTCCATCGATACTATTCTTTGGGTCTAACGGGAAACTTGCCTCAATATCCTGGTCTTCCTTTTCCACCACTATTCCTTCATAATCATGGTGTAGAGGAGGTGCAGATGGTACTGGGACTGATTGTAGGTGTACAGCTGCTATAGGTTCTTGGCTAAGCTGTGAGGCATCCTTTCCTATATCCATATCTCTAGGACCCTTTGAGGTTGACATTTCCCTGAGCTAGTATGGTTAACACCATTGTAGAAATGTTACCAGTAGATGACCCATATTGGGGGCTAGTGAGAGATGATTTTCTAAGAGATTGGTCGGAGAATATGATAGAATGTGTTCACAAGATAGTGCACAAAGAGATGCCCAGGATTGAATTGCAAGAAGAAGGTGATTCTGAGGAGGATCCTGCGGAAATAGAATCAAGCTCTAAGATGCCTTGAGGGCCAGTTATGAGATGTTCATGTAAATATGTGTAAATGTGAATAGTAAAACTACAAATTTTGATGTATATAAGCAGTTAGATGTTAGGAGTTTAGAATTATATGAATATGTTTGGAAAATGAAAAATTATATGCACAAAGTTGCTATATGTGAATGAAATGTTTTGTTTTGCATATTCTTAGTGCAATTGTTCTATATTTATTAATTGAATTGTCTATATAGTTAAAGATGATTCAAACAAGACGATAGGCTCGTAGTCTTTGAGCAAGAACCTAGGGAAGAGCTTCGAGTTTTTCCGCTACAAGTCATAATGTAAAGATTGGATCAACAACAATAAATCATAGACCAATTGCAAAGGACCATAGAAGCACAAAGACAGAATCAAAAAGCTATAATTAATTAGCCTCCAGTGCTACAAGCTACACAAGTAGAGCAAGCAGCTAGAGCAGTTCTTGATTAGCAGAACATGATAGCAAATTTCAGGAAGTATCATCCTCCTTCATTTAATGGTAGGTTCGACGTGCAGGTTGCGGAAGACTAGGTGCTTAGCTTGGAGAAAATTTTCAGATTGATGAGATGCAATTATGAAACGAAAGCATTACTAGCCACATACATACTTGAAAAAGAAGCTGATAGATAGTGGCATAATACGAAATTAATCATACAGGCCAGAAATATTCCATACATGGGAGAACTTTTTAGAACAGTTCTTTGACAAATATTTTCCATGTTCAATACGGGATGAGAAAGAGGTCGAATTTATGATGTTAAGGCAAGTGGAAGATCAGTTTGTAGATGATTATGTGGCGATCTTCATCCGGTTGGCTAGGTACTCTACTTACCTCCAGTAACATGATGATGAAGGATGGAAAATTGAGAAGCTAGAGAGAGCACTAAAGCTAGCTATTAGAGAATGAGTAGCTCCGATGCAGCTCAGAAGTTATAATGCCTTGGTAGAAGTGAGTAGAATCATAGAGAATAGTTTGAATCATAAGTTTTTGACATCTGCTTCATCAGGCAATGCCAAGAAAGCTGTAGATGCTACTTATATAGGAGAACCCAATCAGAAAAGAAAGAAACCTTGGGGTGGTAATAATAGAAAGCCAAAGAGAGGTAGCAGGCACAGAGGACCAAATGTGCAGAGAAATGCACAAATACCAGTGTGCAATCAATGCGAAAAGGCTCATGGAGGTTAAGTTTACTATGCTGGTCAGAATGTGTGCTTCAAATGTGGAAAAGCTGGACACTATGCTCGAGATTGCATGATGGAGGTAGCTAACCCCAAAGCACAAGTACAAGGGAGAGTTTTTGCTCTCACTCAGTAAGAGGCTCTTAAGTCGCTAGATTTAATTGAAGTTATGATTATGATTAATGATTATCTTGCAAAAGCTTTATTTGATTTAGATGCTAGCCACTCGTTCATATCTTATGACTATGCTAAGAGGCTGGGCCTGGTAGTCTCTTATTGCCATATAATTTGCATGTGTCTACTCCTACAAGATACAAAGCTATGACTTCCTATGTGTGTCTTAATTGTGTGGTCCAGTATGAGCATTGTTGTCTAACCATAGATTTTATTTGCATGTCTTTCCCTAATATAGATGTTGTCATTGGAATGAACTGGTTATTTGCTAATAATGTTCTCCTTGGTTGTAGAAATAGAACCCTAATCTTGTCGGATCCTCAAAATGTCTTGTGTATTAAGACTAAGCTTGATTTCCTAACGACCACTCAAGCTGAGAGATGCTTAGAGAAAGGATGTAGGGTTATCTAGCTTTCTTTTCTGCAAGTGTTGAAGTAGAAGAATGTATTGAGGAGATCCCAATGGTGAAAGAATTTCTAGAAGTATTTCCCAAAGAGATTAATGGTTTACCCCCTGAAAGAGAGGTTAAGTTTGCTATTGACCTAGTGCCAGGAATAGCCCTTATTTCAAAGCCACCATATAAGATGGCATCTAATGAGATGGCTGAGTTAAAGAGGCAGATTGAGAAACTACTCGAGAAAGGATTTATCAGACCAAGTATTTCTCCCTGGGGTGCTCCAGTGTTGTTTGTAAGAAAGAAATATGGGAGTCTTAGACTCTAAATTGATTATCGCGAACTAAATAAAGTTACAATTAAAAATAAGTATCCATTGGTCGGAATAGATTATTTATTAGACCAATTGGTCGGGGCATATGTGTTTTCAAAAATTGATTTGAGATCTAGGTATTATTAGCTCCAGGTAAGGGCAGAGGATGTTCTGCTTTTTGAACTAGATATAGGCATTATGAATTTCTAGTTATGCCATTTGGTCTTACTGTTGAATCAAGTGTTTTGATGATTGCAAACTAACATTCAAGAGCTTGGAGAGAAGATATCAAAGGTGCACAAAAGATCTCAAGTGAAGAAATTCAAGAAAAACCAGCACAAGAATAGATGTAGAATCTCTAACAGTGTTTAAATTGAGTAAAAGACTTTGAATTGGCAAAAAGACTTTTTAAAACTATGATTCTATGTTAATTCATGGAATATTTGAAAAACACCCATCAACAGAAGAAGTTTGAAAGGTTAATATTGATCTATTGTTTTAAAAATTTAAACTTTGGCTATGGAAATTCAAATTTCGAATTGAAAATAAACAGGTCTGAAAAGAGTCTTCTATAACAAATGAACTTTGACTGCAAAAATTTGAACTTTGAAACAAGTTTGATAAGAGCCTTCTCTGACAGACGAACTACAGCTTTTGAAAATTCAAATTTCTGACAAAACACAATTCATGAAAAATGAAAAATTCGTCTGAGGATATGTCAAAGTTCATGTGAAAACATAGTTTAGGAAGAGTTCCAAGATAGCCCACTGACAGATGAACTTTGATATTGAAAATTCGAATTTCAAAAATAAAGTTTGCAAGCCTATTACGACAATCTATTGTCATACGAATATTGGTATTTAGAAATTCGAATTTTGAACTAAGTCTGATAAGAGTTCTCTCTGACAGACGAACTTTGAATCTTGAAAATTTGAATTTCGAAAAGATGAACTATTATGCCTCATTGAGCCGCCCACTGACAAACGAATTTTGGGCACCAAAATTTGAACTTCAAAGGCACTGTAGCAATTTAGGACTACTGTTCACACTTTTAAGAAGAACTTTTTAACTTGAAAATTCGTATGTTCCAACACAGAAAAATTTCTCAATGATGAAAATTCGAACTTTACTTTACAACAAATGAACTTTGAAATTTAATGTTGAAGTCTTTAGCTTTTGGTCTCTGCAAAATTCGTCTGTTGACTAACCAAAATTTGAACTTCGAATGTCAGAAGCATTAAATGCGGTTGGTGAACGGATAGTTTTTCAGAGTAACCGTTGGGTAACTCCTCCAACGGATAGATTTTGTCTCTAATGTATAGTTAAAACCTAAATCTATAAATATAACATCATTTGAAGTTGTGGGTAACGATTTTAACATTGTATATACTGAAACCTTGTCAAATTCTCAACTCAAAGTCTTTTACTCTCATACTTCAATCTTCTGCACTTAAACTTTCATATACACTCTAAATTAGAGAGTTCATTCTTTGTAATCAATCTTATCTTCATCTGGAAGAAAGCTTTTCTTGTGAGGGAATATCACAAGAGATTTGGGAAGCACTTGGCTAAAGTGCAGAAAAAGAACTTGTAAGCTCTAAGAATAGAACATCAAAGTTGTACTGAGATAATTGCAAGAAGCTCACTGAATTCTTACAGGATAGTTGAAAATCTTAAGTAGTTGCTTGGGGACTGAACGTAGGTCAAGATAGAGAGACCGAACTAGGATAAACATATCAATCATTCTCCTTTACTGCTCTTACATTGCTATTATATTGTACTCTATTTTACAGTCTTGTTTGTCTTCATTATACGGTTGACTTTTGCAGAAAATTTTATTCTTCCCAATTCACCCCCTCTTGGGAAACCAGCTTATCTAACACTTACGAATGCACCCGTGATTTTCATGGACTACATGAATCGGATTTTTAGGCCATACTTAGATAGATTTATTGTGGCCTTTATAGATGATATCTTATTATACGCCAAACCTTTAGTAGAGCACGAAACACATTTGAGAATTGTCCTAACTTTGTTGAAAGAAAAGAACTTGTATGCTAAACTCAGTAAATGTGAGTTTTGGCTCACTGAGGTATAGTTTTTGGGTCATGTTATCTCCAAGGACGGGTCGCAGTAGACCCAAGCAAAGTAGATGCTGTCCTGAAGTGGGAGAGGCCCAAAACTATCACAGAGATCAAAAGTTTTCTCGATTTGGCAGGCTATTATAGAAGATCTATTAAGGATTTTTCCTGAATTGCGTTGCAGCTTATGAGATTAACAAGGAAAGAAAAACTTTTTGTGTGGGATAGAGATTGCAAAAAGAGTTTTTATGAACTAAAACTTAGGTTAACCTCTTCTTTAGTATTAATCCCACCTGATCCTAGAAACCATTTATGGTTTATTCAGATGTTAACAAGCGTGGATTGAGTTGTGTATTGATGCAAAATGGAAGAGTGGTAGCCTATACTTCTCATCAGTTAAAACCACATGAAGAAAACTATCCTACGCATGATTTAGAACTTGCAACTATAGTGCATGCTCTGAAGATATGAAGGATTATCTCTATGGTGTTGCCATTGGGATATTTTGTGACCACAAAGGCCTAAGGTATTTAGAAGATCAGAAAGAACTTAGTGTGAGGCAAAGAAGATGGATGGAATTGTTCAAAGATTATAAGCATTCAATAAAGTACCATCTGGGAAAACCAAATGTTGTGGTCAATGCTTTGAGCAGAAAAGCCATCCGTGTTGCCTACATGATGATTTTTGAAATCAAATTAATAGAAGATTTTAGAGATTTGAGTTTATCTCTTAGGTTGCCTGAGACTAGGATTGGTAATGAATTTTATGAAGAATTGAAATAGGTCCAACAAGCAGATAAGTTTGTAGAAGTCAAGGGAAAGATGAAATAGGGACAAATGAAAGAATTCAACATAACTAATGATGGTCTGATAAGATTCTGGAAACATGTTTACATTCCTCTAGTGGCAGAATTAAGAGAAAGGATTTTAGTTGAAGGCCATCAGAGTAAGTACATGATTCATCTAGGTATGATGAAAATGTATGATAAAGTAAGGTGTTACATAAGTACTTTGATTGACATATACTACTCAATAGGAAGTTTGATTCTTATCAAGGTAGTTTCTTGACTTATGCTTGGATAGCTCATGTATGTATATTATATGAAGTAATAAAATTGGATTAACATGCCCCTTCCTGATTCTGCAAGCTTTAAATTTCAGTTTTAAGTTGCTTTGGACATTGATAATGCATCAAGTTTATAACTCTCAATCCATTAAGGACTAAGTTTGATTATTTAAATGATCCTTTGTGCAGGTCTAACAACTAGAGTGTGGATGATTATAGGAATTATAGTTGTGACCGGCTTAGCAATAGCCATTTCCAGCTATTACATTCACTTTCTTATAAAGAAAAAGGTTGGAAAAACTTGTTAAGTTGGCTGGTCACCCAAGAGGGGGGTGAATTGGGTGATGCAAGATTTTCACTCTTTTTGGATCATAACCCAATTTCACTAAGAGTGCAACAAAACAGGGATAAACAAAAAGAGTTGTGTGTAGCAACTAAATAGAGAAGATGAAGAACAAGACATAACAATTTATACTGGTTCAGCCCAACCACTTGGCCTACATCCAGTCCCCAAGCCACTACTTGGGATTTTCCACTATATTCCACAAGTTTGATCCGAGCATCTGTGAAGTCTCAGTACATTTCTACAAGTTTCAGTAGGCACTTGTGAAGCCACTCTCCCCACACCCTTACAAGATGTATAAATTCCTTAGTGTTTCCCCACACTAAGATTGTACCCAAAATATGTAGAAAGAAATGTTTACAAGCTGAAAACTCTCTTGAAGAGTAGAAAATACATTGAAAGTTCACTCTATTTAGGTGGATTTTTCAACCAATGCTGAGATAGAAAGATTTTACAAATTTTTGTAGCATTTTCATATAAACTCTCTTAAGATAGTTACCCATAAGTTCAAATGATATTCTATTTATAGTTTTGTGGTGTAACTAGACATTAGATACAAGATCTAGTCGTTAAAGATGTTACCCAATGATTACTCTGCAAAACTAGCCATTTACCAACCACATTTCTGACATTCTGAAATTTGAATTTTGGATGTCAACAGACAAATTTCGAAGAGACCATAAGTTAAAGTCTTTAGTGTTGAACTTCGAAGTTCATCTGTTCAAATCTGAAATTTGAATTTTCATCTTGACAAATGTTTCTATGTTGAAACATACGAATTTTTAAGTTTAAAGTACTTCTAGCAAGTGTGAACAGTTATTCCATATTGCTACAGTGCCTTTGAAGTTTGAATTTTGGTGCCCAAAATTTGTCTGTCAGTGAGCAACTCAATATGGCACAAGTTCTTCCTTTCGAAATTTGAATTTTGGATGTTGAAATTCGTCTATTGGTTATTCCACAAGTATTTCCACATTCTGGAGATTCAAAATTCAAATTTTCAAAGCCAAAATTCGTCTGTTATACTTGAAGTTCAAATTTTAGATATGAAAATTCATCTGTTGGCATTTCTAGACGTATTTTCATATTCTGTTGTGTCGAAATTCATCTGTCGAATTTTCGATGAATTTTGGCTTTCAAAATTCAAATTTCAAAACACCAGAATGTGAAAATACTTCTAGAAAAGCCAACAGACAAATTTTCATATCTAAAATTTGAACTTCAAGCATAACAAACGAATTTTGACTTTGAAAATTTGAATTTTGAATCTCCAGAACATGGAAATACTTCTAGAATAGCCAATAGATGAATTTCCATATCCAAAATTTGAATTTCGAAAGGAAGAACTTGTGCCATATTGAGTTGCTCACTAACAGACGAATTTTGGGCACCAAAATTTGAACTTCGAAGGCACTGTAGCAATATGGAACAACTATTCACAATTACCAGAAGTACTTTAAACTTGAAAATTCGTATGTTCTAACATAAAAACATTTGTCAAGAGAAAAATTCAAATTTTAGATTTGAACAGATGAACTTCGAAGTTCAACGCTAAAGACTTTAACTTATGGTCTCTTCGAAATTCGTCTATTGACATCCAAAATTTGAATTTCAGAATTCAGAAACATTAAATATGGTTAGTAAACGGCTGGTTTTGTAGAGTAATTGTTGGGTAACGTCTCTAACAGCTAGATCTTATATCTAACATCTAGTTACACCACAAAACTATAAATAGAACATCATTTGAACTTATAGGTAACAATCTTAAGAGAGTTTATGTGAAAATGCTGCAACAATTTGTAAAATCTTTCTATCTCAGCATTGATTGAAAAGCCCACCTTAATAGAGTGAACTTTCAATGTATTATCTACTCTTCAAGAGAGTTTTCATCTTGTAAACATTTCTTTCTACATATTCTGAGTAGAATCTTAGTGTCAGGAAACACTAAGGGATTTATACATCTTGTAAGGGTGTGGGGAGAGTGGCTTCACAAGTGCCAACTGAAACTTGTGGGAATGTACTGAGGCTTCACAGGAGCTCGGATCAAACCTGTGGGATATAGTGGAAAATCCTAAGTGGTGGCTTGGGGACTGGATGTAGGCCAAGTGATTGGGTTAAACCAGTATAAATTGTTATGTATTGTTCTTCATCTTTTCTATTCAGTTGCTACACATAACTCTCTCTGTTTATCCTTGTTTTATTGCACTTTTAGTGAAATTGGGTTGTGATCCAAAAAGAGCGAAAATCTTGCATCACCCAATTCACCCCCCTCTTGGGTGACCAACCAACCCAAGAATTGTTATCAGAGCTAGGATTCCTAACAAAGGATCTAATCATCCTAGAGCAAAATGGCTGGTTTTGGAGAGAACAAACTGCCACAGGGGAACAATTTCAACAGACCTCCAGGCTTCAATGGTGAACACTATGCGTACTAGAAGATGAGGATACAGATTTATCATCAATCCATAGACCTAGATATCTAGTCTGTTATACAGGAGGGTGACTTTGTGCTAAAGAAAATGCAAAATGATGGCACATATAGAAAGAAGCCAGAAGCAAAGTGGGATGGTGTGGATAAGTGAAGAGTCCTGCTAAACTTCATGGCAAAGCACTCCTTGGTCAGTGAACTTTCACAAAACGAATTCTTCAGAGTGTCAGATTGTAACACAGCAAAGGAAATGTGGGATGCTCTGGAGATTGCTCATGAAGGAACCAAGGGAGTCAAGGAGAACAGGTTCAGCTCTCTCACAGCTGAATATGAAGCCTTCAAGATGAACAATGGTAAGTCCATTAAAGAATTTCAAATTAGTTTTACTCACATTATTAATCATTTGGCAGCTTTGGGAAAAAGCTATACACCAAGAGAGCAAGTATGTAAAATACTCAGAGCTCTACCCAAAGAATGGCAACCGAAAGTGACAACTATTGAAGAAACAAGAGGAGAATCATATCAATCTGTCACTGCATTGTTTGGAAGTCTTCCTGAACATGAAGGGAGACTAGATCTTCTGTGGGAGCAGCAAAACAAAGGAAAAATGCTTATGTTTAAAGCTACTACATCACATAGCTTAGAAGATGATGATACTGATGATGAAAGTGATAATAACAGCAGTGATGATAAGGAGGATGAGCTAAAAGAGTTGACCATCAGATTTGTAAAATTCCTCAAAATAAAAAAGAAGGAGCCTCAGGAACAAAAGCACTCTTACCATGCAAATAAGTTGAAGTACCAGTCAAAGAAACAAGGAGGAAGATATGTAGAAAAGAAAAGTGAAAAAGCTAAAGTGGCATATACCTTTGCAATCTGGGGCAATAGTTCAAATGAAGATGATGAGGATACCTATTCATGCTTGATGGTACTATCCAATGATGAGGTATTGAATTTTGACTCTGAATCTGATTCTAAATTCTCTGTTGATAAGTTGCAAGTTGCTTACAATGAAATGCATGATGAAATGATTAGATTAGCTAAAGAACTTGCACTCAATAAAAAGAAAGTGATTTCCTTAGAAAATGATTTGCAATTTGAAAAGACTGAAAATGAATCACTTAAACAGAAAATAAATGATTTAGAAAATATCTGTAAAACCCACACACACACTTCCTCTTGTGTTACATGTGATATATTAAATAAAGAAAAAGAAGGAATTGACTAGAGTAATAGCCAATTTCACCCAAGAAAAGGATAAGTTGAATATTTCACTTGGCAAACAAAATTCTAAGTTTGACAAGTTAGGTGCTGGCTATAGGAGTGAGTCCAAAGGGAAAAATAAATCCTGTTTGAAATTCTTTATGCCTAATGTAATACCTAGCTCACCATCATGTACATATTGTGGTAAAAATGGTCATATTGCTTATCTGTGCAGCATAAGGAAAAATGGTTTGAGTAAAAGCATGAAATGGATTCCAAAGAATATCACTAACCCTCCTGGACCCAGAAACAAGTAGGTACCAAAATTTTCTTCTAGTGTTTCATGTATACATAACCAATCCAAGAAGAAAGAGTACATTGATGCAAGAAAGAGGATGCTGAAAAGGAAAGCTTCTCAAAACTCCAAAACTACAACCACAAATCACATGGAGAAGCACTGGAAGCAATTCTCTCACTCATCTCAAGGAAGCAACTCAAATGGAAACCATTCTACTGACCTTGAGAAGAGAAAGAGCAGAAATTCAAGAGGCATTGACATGTATGCAGAAAGAAGACATGAGGAATACTACACTGCATACAAGCCAAGAATAACAAGGAAATAATCTTTGGTAACCTCTTATCCTTACCCCTTTCAATTATTACGTTATATATATAATTGGGTAAGATTGAACTCTAGTCCCATATGTAATGAAAAATGTTCAAACTGACCTTTAGTGGACCCAAGTCAAAAAAGGTACCAAAGAAAGAAAAAGGATTTTCCCTCTTGCTTTTGCAGGTACTCCCTAAGCTAAATGGTGAAAGCCTTATAAAGATGGAGTATCTGATGCACTCAATTAGAATCATACTGAAAAAGGAAGAAATTAGCTATTAACCAAATTGGTTTGTAAGTGTTTAACAAATTTTCATATATATGCTTGGTTGATGCTATTATTTGAGGTTATTAAAATAAAGTATGGTCCTTGTTCAAATGATGAATTATTTGAATATGATAGTGCTTACTGAAAAGTTCAGTATATGCACAAGTCCATTTCTTTATTTGTATAACTAAACTTGTGTACTTTTAAAATTCCCCTTGTATACTGATTTTGATTTAAGCTACTATCTGAAAAGCATGTGTATTTGAATAAATACTCATACTTGGGGGGAGCATGTAAATTTGCACGTAAAAGTTCTTAAAAGATCATTCTGATTTTAAAAGAAAAACTTGAATCATAATACCCATATCATGTACTGATTGACTGAACATGCTTATTTGATGCATTATGCTTTCTTGATTTTATCATTATGAAATGCATAGGTTGAGGGGGACCATTTTCTGAAATTAAGCTGTTTATGCTTTAACTTACCTCATTTTACTAAGAGTTTAGTTGCTTAGCTCTAATATGCTAAAGGGAGCAATGATGTTTCAACATCTCTCCTTGATCATAAAGGAAGAAGGTAACAACTCTTCAAATTTGAGATACCTCTTGTGATGCTTGAATATCATGATCATCTTGACAAGAAGCATAATAACATTTGGTATCATAATATTTTTCAAGCAACAAGTGATATTAGTTTGAATATCACTATCCATTGGTATCGATTTTGAAAATGATTGGTAACAATTGGTATCAATTTTGATATCAGTAAAAATTAATATAATCTAAACATGCTGTGCATAATAAGTTTTGATGGTAATTTACATTTCAGTCTGTGTTTTTCTATGTGCTTGAAACACCCCAGATATCTATACTTACTAGTACAACCTTACAAATAAGGGGAGAAGAAATACTTGTTATTCTTCAAACATTTTTGTTGATGTCAAGTAGGGGGAGAAGTGTGAAAAATATACATATGCTTAATCTGGAATTATCTGAATTAAACTGCATTATATGTGTTAATCATTTATTAAGCATATTTTTCAAAAATGACATCTCTCTGACTTTTAATTGGAAGTGGTGGTTGAGACTCAATAATGATGAATCACAAGGAATTTCTTGCATTGTGAACACTATAGTTGATTATGGAGGTGGAATTATGAAGGCAGAATTTGAAGAACCGTTGAAGGCGCTTTGAACTCAAAAAGCTTTGTAAAATTTTAGAATTTAAGTGTATTGTATTGCATGCTCATGGCTAGGGGACAATATGTATTGAACGAAGTTAGAAGCATATTATGTATTATGTATTGAATTTTTTAAAGTGAATGGAGTATCAATTTCCCTATTCAATGTTGTTTCATTCCTAATTTTGATTTTCTAAAGTGTCAATTGTACTCAAAATAGGATTATGTTTACAATTAAAATTGTTGCCTATACATGCTATATATACAATTTAAAAATGTTATCCATTGAGGGTTTAGGAAACATTTATAAAATGTACTTAATGTAGGCAACATTTAAAAGTTGCAATAGGTTTACTATATAAATGTTGTCTATTCTCGTATTGTAGGCAGCAATTTTCATAAACAAGCAACAGTTTTAGAAAAGTGTAGTTAAAGATTATCAAAAACTATTGCCTATAACAATAGGTAACACTAGATTAGACACTACTTGAAAAATGTTGTCTATACTTTTAGGCAACAATTTTCATATCTATAACAACATTTTTCAATTGTTCTAATAAAGCAAAAATGATGTAGTGGCAAGGATGAAAGTAGACCGTGCAGCTGAACTTGCAATGATGGAAATAGAACATGCAGCAAAATGTGCACAACTTGAGCATAAGATTGAACAAATGCAGCTGAAGGTGGAATTTATCTTGGCTTCTTACCATTAGGTATTTATAAACTTTCCATATATTTTATTTTCCATTGTTTCATGAATTTCATTATGTACGTTTCATGAACTTTCTCCATGTTTTATGTATGTTTCTTGTATATCTGCCTAGAGGAGACTAAAATCTATTAGTATTGGTAAGAAATGAGAATTTCAATTGAATAATTTATTAAGGGACATATGTACCTTTGATGATGTGAACTTTACTTGAAGGTTTAATTGAATTATTGTCAATGTCTATTTCAAATTCAAGATAATTCTTTTGTAACATAGCTTTTGTTATTCTTGTCCCTTAATAGGTAGAACTTGAGAATTTTGTGTAAAATGTTGGTGGATATATGTAAAGACATATGCATACAAGAATGACTGATAAGAATACATTAAGATATAATATATATTTTGTTCATTTGGTTTTATGATTAATATTTGAGTGCATTGGTTGAGTTTCAAAGTCTATAGATTGTGTGCGCTTTAAATCTTCATAATTTAGAGTATAAACTTTTATCTAATCAAAATACCCCACAAGCATTTAGAAGAAATTGAATTTGTTTGGTGATTTATGACATTTAGTGATAATATGGTCTATCAAGGTGTTGTGAATTTAATTTGTTTTATATTTAAACCCTAGTAATCATGATAATGATCATTGTCATCATAGTTTATGATTATAATTCATTTATGTTAATGTCTCTAAGTTAAAATCTGGTGTTTTGAATTGTAACATTTATTGGTTTTTATGATTATGATTCATTTCTATCATTGTTTCTAAGTTATAATCTTGGGAAATTTTGAATTTGGTGTTTTGAATTATAACCTTGGTTGGTTTTCAGTCCAAGAGTCTAAATTGTATATAGGTAATAGTTGATTGAATATGTAGGAGTCTAAATTCTGATTTAGTCTGTGTTCTTGATCTTGTCTTTAAGTGATCCTTTGACATAGGTAATACTTTATTCAATATGTAATAAGCTAACTTATACTTGAACTTGTTAACTTTTCAGGGACAATCTCATAAACTTGCCACCGCATCTAATCCTACTGCAAGTATGTACTGAAGGAAGGGACAAGCAACCCTAGATAGTCTAGCTATATAAATATTTATATTTTCCAAGCACATTCATATTTTGTTGACATAGACAACTCTAGATAGTTTAGCTATATTTTGTTAATATAGATTAGACTTTTGAGCAATATATATTGGATTATTTAGCTAATTTATCTATGTAAATATTATTTGAATTATATGTTACAAGTTCTAATTTTAATTGTATTAGTTATTTCTTTTTTTTTTTTCATTTCAATCAATTCAAGGATAAACAAATTACAAGTAATATTGTTGCTAAAAGCTCATTTAACAAAAATCTTACTTTTCAATGATGACTTTGTCACTACCAAATAGTATATATAGTCACTAAAAATGTACTTTTAGCAACAACTTGATGTTGTTGATGAAAATGGATGATCACCGACGATAATAAAGTTGCTGTTAATTATACGTACTTTTGACGATGACTATCATTGTTGCCGTTGAAATAAAATGTTTAATGATGACTATAGTCATCATTGAATGTAGATCTTTAGCGGTAGCAAGCTTTTGGCAACAACTTTTTATGTTCTTTGGTGACAACGTTTGTCCCCACCATATGTGTGCTTTTGGCAGTGACCATTTTGTTCCAGTCATAAACATTTGATGATGGGACTTGTAGCTGTGACTTGGTGTTGACAAAAATTGCTCCCTTAAAACATTCAGTGATGACTTTTGAACTTTAGGTGACGACAAAAAGTCAATTTGTTGGTAGTGTAATCAAAATGATATACATTCTCCTTAGGTAGGATAAGGCCTGATTGAGTTTTATGGTATTAAATTATTTTTGTATTTTCCTAATAAAATTACAGTAATTCTATGAACTCCAACAACGATGGTAGTGCAATTGAAGGTGACCATATGGTGAGCTTCTCTGCGCTAGGAATAAAATCCAAGTGATAAATTGGAATAGAATACTGCATTCAAATGTCTTTTTTTTGTACATATTACATTCCAATTTTTGGTTCATCTTCATCCAGATATCAATCCCTCAAATTTACTTTGCGTATTTTCTTTATGGCTTTATGATTGATGGTTAAATAATGAAGTCCCATTATGCCATTTAAATTAATTTAAAGTTTTGGACAAAGATGAAGACTTTTCCTTTTTTCACCTTCTTCAAACAATTTCTAATCTTCTAAGCAAGTTTACAGGGAAAAAAACAAGAAGAAATAGACAAATTTGAAGCATTAAACAAAGAGATAGGCAATGTAAATGTGGTGAATGGTAATACTATGAACACTATCTTTTAGTATTCTCTTTTTCTTTTTCATTTGTAATGAAGATTTTAAAATTGTAAAAGTAAATGAAATAGTGAGTTTTGTATTCTTGCTATTTTTCTTACTGCCTTATATTTTACTTTTTCAATTTTTTTTTGCCTAGCCTTATATTTTTCGTTGATATAGTTGCATATATAACGTTAACAAATTAAGTCATTTCTTATCATGAAAGTAGGCTAGCAACCTTCCAAAGGGATAGTTAGGGTTGCACAATTTAGCCCGGTGTCCGGTTGGGCAGGTCCAGCCAAGCCACATCAAGCCTGGTCAAGGTTAGAACTAGGCACCCTAACCCCAGCCCGGCCTAACCTATATATATATATATTTTAATTATTTTATATATCTTAATTAATTTTGTAGAATTTTTGTTCTTTATGCATCTAATATAATATATTTACTATGTAAATATTATGAAAAAATTTTAAGATTTTAATGTTTCAAATTTTTTTAAATTTTGAATTAATTTTTTAACTTAATATTTATGTAAAAATAATGTATAATGGTTAAATATTCATAAATTTTGAAAAATTTTATTTTTTTCTAAGATTATTTTTTAAGAAAATCTATTTTTAAGTATAAATAAGTATATTTTTTATTATTAAATAATTTTTTTATTTTTATTTTTTTAAAAATATATATATATATTATTGGGCCAGACTAGTATTGGCTCGAAGCACATAGGGCCGGGCATTAAGCAGGGGTAAAACCCGGCCCAGCCATGATCACCCCTAGGGATAGTGATATGGGTGCATATAAACTTTTCATCCATTATGTTCATAAAACCTTCCTCCAAATTCAATTTTACATTGATTTAGTGCTAAATGAAGCTCTCCATGGTAGAACACAAAATGGGAATATAGGTATAACAAATTTAGATACATATTATATCATCTAATGTAACACTCTATTACAACATAGCTCCATACTCACTAAAAATTTAAAAAATTGGCCAAATCAAACCAAAACAAGAACATCAGAGTGTGGCACTGTGGCCTCAACAGTGCCGCTGCGGCGTGAAAGCTCTTAGGTTCCAAAATTTTGCAAACAGAGTCGAGTAGTGTCGCGGCCTGGCTTCTAGCGCTAGGCGTCCCTTGCTGATACTATATCAGCAAATTTCAAGTTTTTGGGGTGAACTTCCGACACACAAAACTTTATATTCCAACATCCGATTGACCTGATTCCAAATACTACAAATCAACATCCGATTGACCTGGCTCCCACATATTGGCATTTGGACACACAGACACTTACTTTAACAATAATGGCCTATATCAGGGTCCAAATAATCATCACACTCATACAACCATTCATGATTATATTCATTCCACATCATCATATAATCATACACCACATCCAAACATCATCACATAGCATACATAACTTCACTCCTAGGATAGCCATATAATACATAAACATTCAACTTTACTTGGCATAATACATAACATAGATAATACACATACTACCGTAACTTGAATATTCTCGATACCAGAGAGGTTATGATTTCTTTGTCTTCTCCAGATTAGTGCCAAAGTCTTCACCTGAAATTTTAGTTATGGAAGGAGGGTGTGAGACAAAGTCTCAGTAACCGGGAACACACATACAGGCAACTTATATATATAAATAATCCATACAATAATGTATATGGTGCAATGAAAGTAAAAGGAGATGGTATACATGTTCTCCCTCGTACATGGCTAGAACCATGGACTAGCGTCATAATAGGACATTTTCCAAAAGGTGATTTCCTTCCAACAGCCGATGAAGATTGATTCTAGAATATTATCAAGCTCACCTCACACTAGTGTAACCGGCCAAAGGTAACACTAATGTTTGGACCATGGTTCTCCTTCCCTTAGATCACCTGGAATTTGTAGTGATTTAGGGAATGTGCAGTCCACTACCTTTTGGCTCTCTAGGCCATGGGAGAGGATTTAGTGGTAGGGATCCCTCCCTTATTTTACTATATTATATATATATATCATCATATTATATCATATCTCACCATCACCACCAAATCCACCATTCTCACAATGCTCATGTGGTGATTGTTCATGTCATGCTAACATGCCTCTAAACAAGTATATTATCATCATGATCATCATCATGGTCATGCTAACATGCAATGGTATGGGGATACCACAAAATCATACATACACATCATGCTCGTCATATACAAATAACCGTATACATACCACGATATATATAGAAAACCATATACATACACAAACAATATCTTAGTATGAACAAGAACATGTATATATACACACACACATATATATATACCAACATATAATACATATAATAAAAACACTCAGTTACCTTAAGTTGTCAATACTACACACACGGGGATCCCATAAGCTTCTTGGATTGTCAACCACGACTTGCACTGCTCTAATCAACTAAACAACCACTACAATATCATAATATTTTCAATTAACATGTAGTATAATTATTCAAAATCCATAATTCAACCAATTATACTTAACCCAAGGTTCTAACAATATAACTACACACTAATAAGCTCTAATTAACCATCCATATCATAATCATCCTCATACCTCTAAGATTCCCAACTTAATCAAAAACAACCTAAGGTTAGGCATAAATCATACATACTCCCTCTAAAACTCATACTCAAGCATCATTAACACTAAATAATACCTCATTAATCACATTACATCCATTTAAATCGGTAGGATTCGGCCATATCGGAACCTCTATGTATATATCTGAAAAATCACCAAAAAAACTGAAGAAAATTGGGAAGGGAGAAGCAAAAATAACTTACCAACAATTAATCAAGCTTCATAGATCCAGAAATCATCTCCCAAGACCAGAATCTTGAACCCTAGTAGAGCCTCCTTCTTTCCCTCTCAATTTTTCTTTCATTTTCTTCATTTGAAACTCGTCTGATATAAACAAATTTCTAAACTCTCGCTATGACGTCAGTAAGTTCATCATGGTGCAAGTGCTCTTAGCCCAGAAAAATTTGAAATAGCTCAAGTATCTCACCGCGGCATGGCCCTGCACCTCGCTACGTCATGGCCCTTTTCTGTTTCAAATTTCAGCTTTTGTCCAGCTTGGATCCTTTCTCCGGTCTTGGTTCCTCTGATCCTGCACATATTATCAAGTACACTTCCCATTAGTTTGAGGTTAAGTTCAAGATAGTGTATTGAGGGTTGTTACATCTAACACCAAAAGAGTTTGTGGTATTATTATACATGGTCATACAAAACATTGCATATATAGTATTAGAATTTATTAGGTTTATTCTGTTCGACCTTATCGGCCATAACATTATTAGGCATTATCCTATACCATATGTCAAATAACGTGTAGGAAACATGTGAGGAATTAAAAACTTGAGGAATAAGGATGAAAAACTAGAGGGAAAAATTTGGAGATATATATGGAATTAGCTGGAGGTTCCACAACGTGTTAAAATCTTTTTTATGGCTTGCTACTAATGATAGATTGCTTATAGTAATAGAAAAAAGTGGATTAATAATGCTGGGATACGTGAATTGTGTAGTGCAGAGGAGGAAACTGCTTTACATTCCTTCGGAGATTGCCATAAAGCTGTGGTAGTTTGGAGAAACTTGCTTATGGAAGGTAATGATTCAAATTGCTTCACTGGCACCATTAAAGAATGGATAGAAAATAACCTGGAAAGAGCAGTTAGAGGTGGAGTGCAAGATAAATGCCCTGCAAATTTTGGAGTGGCTTGCTGGCTAAAATGGAATTGGTGAAACAGAGCTATTTACAGAAAATTTTCATAGGCCTAGGAATCCACATCTCCTCATAAGGCATTTTCTTCAAGAATTTGAAATAGAGAAGGGACCTCAGCAAGTATTGCAAGATAGTAGAAAGCAACAATTAATAAGTTGGGAATTTCCCAAACAAGGAAGGATCAAGTTAAATATAGATGGAGCTGCTAAAGAGGGCAACAATAGAGCAGGATGCGATAGGCTTATTAGAAATGAGCAAGGTAAATGCATTGACAGCTGAACTTTGGGGACTTGTAGATGGCTTGGAGGTGTGTTGGAGTTTGGATTGTAGAAGTATACAGGTTGAGAGTGATTCGAAGTTACTTGTTGAAGCCTATAAGAAGAAGGAGAGCGTCAAACGATGGAAGGCACATCTAAGTTAGTTGTGTTTACCACGCCGAGTAGTCATTTAAGTTCGTTGTTTGTTTTATTATGTAATTTTTAGTTGTGTTAGTCCTTGGGACTCCATTTGTTTAGCCAAAAAAAAAGGTTTGTCACTGAGAGAAAGCTGAACTTGCGATTTCATGTTTTCTAAATACACTTCTTTTTTAAGTCAATGTGCTCTAAATATTTTATATTGGGAGAATAATAGTTATGGACCAAAATCTGGAATTAATTTCAATAATAAAACAAAACTTTGCAAATCAATAATGGACCTAATTAAGGTCCTTTATTCATTAGAAAATTACTGAAATACTTTTAATCAGAGTGAAATATGATAAGACAAGTGTCAAACTTAAATGACAATGTAAAATCTCTATGAATGAGTGTCAAAAACTATGTGTGAGAGTTGAAATTTGTAAATGAATTTTGTTTGCCAGTGTGAAATGTGAAAAGTTAAGTATCAAATTTGTAATATAAAATTGTAGAAAATAAGTGTAAAAAATTGGTATAATAGTTGAAATTGTAAGTGAATTTTCTTAGAAGATTCCCAATTTTTGACACTAATATTTTATAATTTTAAATATTCATCTTCCCTCATTTCACATTGATTCTTAAGATATTTAGTAATTTTGGTTTCATATATATATATATATATATATCTATCTATCTTTTGAGGTTTGATGTCTGTTATAAAATAATTGATATATATATATATATTAATTGTTTTCCAACGTCACCTTGATGTTGTTCTTGAAATGTGTCAAATAAAAAAATGCAAATAATCCGTACATATACGTAGAAGAGATACTCAATTATATCAACATCATATTTTATCTTTTTTTTTTAAAAAAAAATAGAAGTAATGGAGTTGAGAAATATGGCATTTCCGAGTTTCAAATTTTCTCAAAAATAATAAAAAATACAAAAGTTGAATAAATAAAAAAAAGAGAAATTCAAACTCAAAAAATATTTTGGTCTAATTAAAGCATAATATATTTTTTGCAAAAAAAATTAAAACATAATTTATCTCAAAAAATAAAAAACTTAAAGTACTTGGCCTTCCTTATATTCTTTATGTTCAATTTCCCAATAAATTGTTGCTACATGGTTTTTTTTTAACACCTCATCATTTAACCTTCTAACTCTGTTAATCTACGGTTATCTATTGAATCAAACTCTATAAACAAAAAAGATGTCAAAAGCCTATTTTGCAACCATGAGCACGTGGTTCTGGTTGGTGCATTTTACAGCCATAGATTGATCCAAAAGGATATATTTTCCTAGCCGTGAATTCTATCAAGGAGATTGATAATTTCTCAGCCAAAATTTGACAAAGAAGGATAATTCACACTGTAGCTTTCATTGAAATTCAACGACATTAATGCCCTATTTGGTTTATAAAAGTGTTTTTGATAGAAATGGAAGTAAAGAAAAAAGTGGAAATGAGATTTAAAAATATGGTATGACCATTAAAGTATGACATAATTTTTATTTAATATATATTAATATTATTAAAAGTCCAAAATGCTCTTATTAAAAGTCCATCATGGAAGATAAGGAAGTGAGTTCCATCATTTTTTCTGGAATTGGCTTCCTTCAAAAACGCACCAAATATTTCTTTTACTTATTTTTGCTTTCGTTACTGTTTCCTTGAAAAGAGTTCCGTCGTACCAAACGCAGCATAAGAGTGGCATAAACATGTTTGCTTTGCCACGCAAACGTTTTTCCTCATGAATTTCGGGCCAAACAGCATGATGTTTGTGCAAATGGCGGAGCTATTTCCTCACATACTTCTTTTTTATAATAGAAATTTCAAAAAATAACAGTGAATTGACAGAAAATTAAAAGGTTAAATGATGATTTGTTAAAAAAATCCACCTGGCAGCATTTTATTGAAAAACTGGATATAAAAGATATAATTAATCAGAGATATAATTAAGGCTAAATACTTTAAGTTTTCTCCTTGTCCATATCATTGCTGTCATAATTTGAGATGGATAATGAAAGACAGGTTCATAATTTCAAAATCTAAATTGAATTCAACAAGACCCCAATCAGTGACTACAAAGATTTAATTGGCTCTCTAACAATTAACCATGAAGGCCAAGTACGGATGTGGAGGAGCACAAACTCATCATGACTTGCCTACTCTTGGTGGAGGCAGGTTAGCTTTGTGAATCTATTTGATTGATTCCTTTATGAGAATAAAAATGATGATTTGATAAAATGATATATGTTTTAGTATGTCATGAAAACGAATGGACATTTGTGTTTAATTGGACAATGTTATCCTTAATAATAATGATGACGATGATGATTGATATTAATTATTAAAAATTATTTTTATATTCAATAAAATAATAAAATATCTAAAAAAATATACATATAAATTTAAGTATAAATTTAACAAATTAATGTATTAAATATAAAAAAAAAAGTAAGACATTTGAATTTTAAACAGGTATTTAAAAAGTAATAAAATATCTAAAATAATAAATCGAAAATTGAGTTTTTCTACACAATATTAAGCCATTTTGAATTTTTTGTTAAAAAAAAATATGGATATATATATATAATATGTATCATGAAGTATCATACGTGTATTGTCTATACACAAAATAACTTCTACTTTTATGGCAATGTTTGCTCAAGATAGACAGCTAGACCCACGACCCACGGCAAAGCTTTTATTTTCCACTAAAGAAATAGTCTTTAATATAAAAAAAAAAAAAAAACAACAACTTCGTATGAAAGTTAAAACACATTCAACATGAACACAAGTACATAAAATTATCATAACAATCTAAACTTATCTAAACTAAGCAAGAAAATATATCTGACTCCGAGGAACATAAACTTCCTATTACCCCTTCCGCACTCTGGGAGGATTTCACATTAAGAAAAAGTTGACTTCAAATTGGTGCTTACAATAAAGCCAAGCATTATATTAATAAAGAAAATAGCTATCAATTTATTAAAAAATAAAAAACAAATAAACTAACCTTGTAAGAAATTTTTCATAGGTCCACGTAAACAAATTATACTACACAGTAGAAACGAAAAATGTAAGGTCATAATTCTTTGACAAAAGTTATAATCCAAAACAAACCTGCATGGTCTGTCAAGATATTCAAAATGGTCGTCGTGGGGTTTTCTCCCCAAAGACGGCTTCCCAAACTGAAGATGAAAATGGTGCCTTTTTGTCCAAAAATTCTCGAACAGCTTTTTCATTAAGATTGAAACCCTTTTCCATTAATGTTCTGATAATATCTTGAGCCTCGGCTACACCTCTTTCGTTGCAGATACAATCAACTAGGCCTATGAAAGTTAATAAATTTGGAGAATGACCTGCTTCTAACATCTCCACATTAAATTCAATAGCATCCTGCGATCTGTTACACTTGTAGAGTCCTTGTATGAGCACTGTGTAAGTGAAAGCATTTGGTGAAATGTCATTATTCTGCATTTTCCTGAAAATCCTTGTAGCATTATCAGCTATATGGGCCTTTGTGTAGCCTTCCACAACAGCTGTGTATATGACGACCTCTGGAATAGTACCCTTCTCCCGCATCAAATCAAAAAGTTTCGTGGCCTCTTGAACAAGACCATCTTTGCATAAACCATCAAGCATGGCCACAGCATTGGGGATAAGACCAGTTTCCTTCATCTTCTTGACGATCTCATCAGCGTCTTAAGGTACGGACTCTGGTGCCGGCTGATCATGACTTGACTTTTTCTCTTCTTTCGATTGGCTGCTTCCTGCATTCCTGAGGGATTAGCTCTTTTATTATCAAAACCAAGCTTGAATTTATCAAGGAAACTTATGTCCATTCGAGGGGATTCCTTATTTGTTTCCATAGCCATGTTTCTACTCCGAAATTGAGGACCGGTTGGGGAATATATACATTTGTCTTGTGGACATCACCTAGTGGGCTATCAGATCTTGGAGTGGCAGGACGGAAGCCTCTGCTAGATTCTCGAAAATGTGGAGGAGGCTGATTGAATAGGTTGTCACTTCTTGAAGGCGTATTTGGAATTGATTCTGAGGAATGCTGTTGGATTCTGCTATTGCTACCATTGTCATCAAAACGTAAAAATTCATCAGATGATCCCATGGTCTGTTTGATGGAGCCATTATAATCATTGGAGGAACTAAAGTGGCGTATGGACCTAAACCACGGTGCCCACAAAGGAGCACCAGAGAAATGCAATGGAGAAGATGTGCAACGTTTAAGAGAAAGCCTGTAAATGCTGGAGGATGATACAAGCCTATAGAACTTCCTTTGCAATGCAGGCATGTATGCCTGTTCATGGATTGGGCAGATTATAAAACAACCACCCTCCAAATCAAAACTAAAAGTAAACGAATGTACAGACAAAAATAAGCAGACAACCCAATAATGAATGATCAAGTAACGGAGCATCCAGGAAGTAAGGAGAAAGAGGACCAGATGACCTAAAATTTTATACACCCTGCATAGAAGGTGGGATTATTATATTATGAATACAGACATAAGCCTCGCAGGATATTAGAGTCAAGATTAATCTATCCAAAAACATGTTCTACTTAATTATCTGATTTGACACCAGACATTAAGTTTTAGCCACATTTAATTTTGAAACTCACACATGTTACATAAGCATTATATGATGCTGACCATTGCATTCCTCAAACAAAGTCAGCCAAATGTTAATTTTCTGAAATATAAAACTCAGGTGCACAAGAAGCTTGAGGCAAGGAGTTTAGGCTATTTCTGATTCAAGTTCAGAAAAATCAAAGCTGAAGATCAAATGATAAGAACATTCAAGGATGGCTGATGCAGTTTAGCCATACTCAATATCACACATAAAGACACTAAAAGTAATGGCTGTTAGAGGAAAGAGAAAATTACTGACAAGACAGCATAAGCTACTGGGGAGGAATAACTTGTGCGAAGAGTTAAAAAAAGAAAAAAAATTGCATGAGATAAAAGACTGTTTTGCTAAGAATTTATCACAGATTTCTTTTCCTCTCCAGACGGTGTTAAGCAATAAGAATCCACAAAACTAAGAACTATAAGATCACTACAGTGATCCAACGAAATGACCATTACTATTTAATCTAGGCTCTAGCCTCCAGTAGTTTCCCCCAAATCAGCCAATCAACGCTGCACCATGATGAAGTAATTGCTAGGCATAAAATTTATGCTGACTTTTCACTGTTTTCATTACTGTAAAGATATAATTCCTTTGTATACACATTTTGCAGATATGAAGATAGCTGGAAGGAATATTTAAAGATTCTTCTTTTTATTTTTATAAAAATAGGAATCATATCAAGAAAGAGACAACAACAACAACAACAACAACAATAGCCTTATCCCACTATGTGGGGTCGGCTACATGGATCAAACGACGCCAATGAGCTCTATCAAACGCCATCTCCTCAGATAGATCATTTCTCAAAAGGTCATTCCTATTTTTATAAAAATAGGAATCATATCAAGAAAGAGAATAGATGAAAATTTAAGGATGTTGAAGATTGGGGGGGAGCTGATGATAAGGGTATCATATAATCCATCTCAGCATTGTGCAATAGAAACCAATGAGTTAATGCGTTCCTAGCCGGTGGATACTTACTGTGGATCCAAATTTCTATGGGGGGAAAATAAAGACGCAGTAAGAAAACATCATCAACTTACAGGAAATCAATCTTATTCCTATGAAAACTCAGAACCAGAATAGACACATAGATATACAAGTCTAAGAGCTCAGGTATCACAAAGGGCTGCTTCCCTTCACCATCAGAGCAGTGAGACTAGAAAATAATAGCTTCCACAAACTAAATTTTATCAAGATGGAAAAGAAATACAAATAAAATGGTCATTCAAATGCAAGCGACAATAAACTAGAAAGAATGTGTAACTAGGAACTGCAATACAGTCATTTGGGATATGCAAGAAGTTTACCATCTGCTTGTTGTGGAATCAGATCAAAGAGACTCTGAAAAGCTTCAGGCTGCCTGAAACCAATAGAAATTAAATCCTTGTAAAGCATAGGGCAAAGTGATTATTCTATGAACTTGTGATACCAATTTACCCCTTAGTTAGAGGCTTAATCAATATTCCTTTCCTAATACCAGCTAGGCTGGTTAAAGCATAATAATGCTCCATGCTTGGCACATATAAATTTAGAGCCAAAAGATGTACATAAAATTAAAGACCACGGCAGTTGCACAGTGGGGGCTTGAAATCCTGCATCCATTGCCTTTTAAATGAGCATCAGCCCACTCTCACCCCATTCCCAGGCAAGCCAAGCAGTTATAAAGGTTACATAAACTTTTCCAGCTTCTAAGGAGGCAATGTTTATCCACAATCAGATTACTGAAATATATTTTACATTGCACTGCAATATCCAACCAGAACATCCTGTTACACCTTCTTCACTTAAGATTTTAGAGTGCATCAAAGGCAATGCAACAACAGAAAGTTAACCAAAATAAGTGAATGTGAACGTAAATGCAGACATTGAATTGAAAAAAACACAAAATCAAATCTCAGAAGCGCAAATTAAAGTAAAGAATGGCCATAGAATTATCATGTATAAAATGCAAATTGAAAACATGCAAGTAGCTAACCCTTTTTCCTGACCTTATTTTACATTAACTAAAGCTGCATTTAAAGGCATATTCATAAATTGCACAACCCAAGAGCCATGTTTTTTTTTCATTTTATTAACCTGACTTTCAGTTAATTTCCCCTTCTCTTATTGCATTGGTAGCAGAATGTGAGAAAACTACTGTGAGATTTCCTTTTTATACCCCTGCAGTCCCTTTACAGAACTAGCTTATAAATGAGTTGTGTTGAATGTCTGATTGATGAAATGAGTGTGAAAATTTTTTATCCATACCCAATTAAGATAGATCAAAACAAGAAAGTGATCTCAGGAATAAAGTCAGTTAAACCCATGTAATAACCCCAGAATCTGAAATGTTCAAAGGGAATCTTCGATAAGAAAAAATAGAATCCAAAAACAGCTCAGTTTGGGGCTTCGATTGGGGAAGACGCAGAAAAGAAGACACTTGCCTTGCAAGAAGACGCCACTTGGGGGAAGACGCTTTAGTTGCAGCTTTCCCGCGTCGATTGGTCGTTTGGCAAGAAACTTGGTTAAAAACAATAAATAAAATAGTTAAAAAGTTGTAAATAATACTATGAACAAAAATAAATGACTCAATGGTAGAAAAAAAAATGTTGTGATGCAATTTTTTTATATATATTTCTTTATGTGTTTTCATGGTTTCTAGCCTAGCTCTCTCTATTTCTTTTCAACTTCCTTGACAACCAACGGTGAATAAAAGTGAGGCCGAGGGTGCTGGAACCATAACAAATTACCCTCAAAATAGGGACCTAAATGGGGTCCCCTAACTTTCCCGACCATTTGAGTAGGAACCACCCATATAACTAATAGAACTACCATGCTATATGGTCCTTTTTTCATTCCCACTGGAAGATTAATTGAATTTTTAAAGGTGTAAAAAATTATGCATAAACAGTCACATACATATTAGTTTTGTTTCTAATTGTTCCGTGCAAATTACATCCCTATGTCCAATGTTGATTACTTTCATCAACAATAAAACAATGGGAGAAAGACACTTAAGGACCCCCATAGGAAGATATTCTCTTTCAAGGACCCAGAATAAAATTTCAGTACTCCTGTAAACTGAATTTCCAACTCGAATCAACTGAATTCAGCACTTGTACTGTTCATTTGGCAATATTTTTACATGGAGGTCCTTAAGTGTCTTTCTCCCTAAAACAATTAAATGGCCATCACTTCCCCACACCCTACTTTATCAAACCAATTAAATGATTCATTAGATCTTTTGGCCCATGCAGGATTGAAGAATCTCTAGTACATGATTTGTTGTCATCATATGTATGCAAACGTGAGTGGATAATTACATGAATGAGGTGAAGCTGAGTCAAGTACCTTGCAATCTGCCGTACGATAAAATAAAGAAAGTGGTACCAAACTCTGAAACTATCCGAATGCCATCATATGTCATTTTTCTTTGAACATTTTAAATGCACTGTACCAACGAGATGACTCAGCTTCCTCTTTAAGAAGAGACGTGAACCCTTGATAAATATGGATCTCCTATGGGAAGAAAATCTCAAAATTTTTTGATGCAAACTTGATAACAAAAGCTTAATTAATTAGCTGAACAGTGAATGAAACTGAATTTAGACAAATACTCTTCAACTTTCAAGAGGTTGAAGACTCTCCTCACCAGATTAGAAAGCTCTCACTAATTGCCTACTCTGTACAGTAGAAATTACTGTAGCAAATGACTTGAATCCACAACAGAACCCGGCCCAAAACCAACATTATATTAAGGATACTAATTAACTTGCAATCTCGGGCCCTCCTGTATCTCTCAGCACACTACCCCTCCTGTTTTTAGTTCTCTTGTATACTTGAACGGCTGGCCCAATAACCAAAGGCCCATTATCTACCCCACCTACAAGTTTCACCTTGTCCTCAAGGGGAAAGTGTGGAAACTGCACCTGCATCATTCATAGTTTTCCCAAGTGCAATCACAGTCAGGTAAAGTCTTCCATTTGATCAAAACCTGTAACTTGCCATCAGTCATCTTGCGTACTTTTCTGACATCTTCGGGTTCTGTTTTCAATTCAAATTCTTCTGTGAGAAAATCTGGTAATGGCTGAACCTGTATGAATTGTGAGATTCATTTTTTAAGCTGTGAGACATGAAAAACCGGGTGTATTCTAGCTGTTTCTGGTAATTGCAGCTTGTAGGCAACTTTCCCAATCGTCTCCAATACCTGGTATGGCCCATAAAACCGAGGAGATAATTTTTCATGGCTTTTCTTGGATAAAGACTTGAGCTTATATGGCTGAATCTTCAGGTATACTATGTCACCAATCTTAAATTCTACGTCCCTCCATTTTTTGTCAGCTTGCTGCTTCATTTTGCTTTGGGCTACTTCGAGGTGCACTTTCAATTTTTCCAGCATATTATTTCTTTCTATAAGCTGCTCGTTTACTTCCTCTACCAATGAACAGTCTTCTTTCCATTTAAAAAGAGTAGGAGGATCTCTTCCATATAGAGCTTCAAATGGGGACATGTCAATGGATCGATTATATGTGGCATTATACCAATACTCAGCCCATGGTAGCATTTTTGCCCACTTCTTAGGTGTTTCTCCAGCAAAGCATCATAAGTATGTCTCCAAGCTGTGATTGACGACCTCGGTTTGACTATCCGTTTGAGGGTGATACCCCGAGCTGTACTTGAGAGTAGTGCCTGACTGATTGAACATCTCCTTCCGGAATTGGCTCACAAAAACTCTGTCCCTTTCAGACACAATCGATTTCGGGAACCCATGCAATTTGACTACCTCCTTGATTAATATCTCAGCCACTTCCTTGGCTGTAAAAGGGTGTGCAAGGGGTATGAAGTGACTGTATTTTGTCAATCGATCTACAACTACCATAACAGTGTCAAACCGGGTCGACTTTGGCAACCCAACAATGAAATCCATACTAATGTCCTCCCAAACTCGACTTGGAACTGGTAGTGGCTGTAAGAGACCAGCTGGACTCAAGGCTTCATATTTGTTTCTTTGGCATGTATCGCACCTGGCCACATAGTGCTGCACATCATTCTTCATTCCCTCCCAATATACTGCCTCAGAAAGTCATTTATAAGTTCTAAAATAACCTGAGTGTCCTCTCACGAGCGAGTTACGAAATTCCCTTATTAGCTCCCGTGTTTTCGGGGAGTTTCGAGGCAAAATGAGCTTGCCCTTGTACATTAAACAACCATTCTTAATGTTGTAGTCATTTGGAGCTTTTCCTCCAGTTAAAATCTACTGCCATATATTTTTCAACCGTTCATCCTTTTGTATTTCAGTTTCAAATTCTTCAAGACTTTCATACTTCCATAAAGAATGGGCATTCAATTCAAATTCAGTTTCCCCCTGCCTTCATAGTGCATCCGCTGGCCTATTCTCTTTACCCGGTTTGCAATGTATAGTGAATTTATACCCCATCAATTTAGTAACCCATTTCTTTTGATCGGGTCTATCACTCTGTTCCAATAGGTACTTAAGTGCTTTTTGGTTTGTTCTAATCATGAAGGGGTGGCCAGCTAGATAATGTTGCCACTTTTTGACAGCTAACACAATTGCCACTAATTCCTTCTCATAAATTGACCCTTGTCTAGATTGTTCAGACAGTTGTTGGCTGAAATAAGCAAGTGGCCGCCCATGTTGCATCAAAACTGCCCCTACCCCGCTCCCAGAAGCATCAGCTTCTATTTCAAAAGGACATTTGAAATCTGGCATGGCTAACACAAGAGCTTTGACCATGGCTGTCTTCAACTTGTCAAAAGCTTCTTGAGCTTTCTCTCCCCACTTGAAATTATCCTTCTTCAACAGCGTCATCGGTGGGGCTGCTATCTTGCCATAGTCTTTGATGAATTTTCTATAATACCCGGTCAAACCTAGAAATCCACGCAATGCTTTCAAATTTCCAGGTGTTGGCCACTTGACCATGGCCCCTATCTTAGAAGGATCGACTTGTACCCCTTGTGAAGAGATTATATGACCCAAGTATTCAAGCTTCTGCTGTCCAAAAACACACTTTTTAGTGTTAATCACCAGCTGATTCTTCCTTAACAGCCGCAAGGCTTCCTTCAAATGATTCATGTGGGTGGTCAAATCCCAACTGCATATTAATATATCATCAAAAAACACAAGAATGAACTTTCTCAAGTGTTCCCTAAAGATGTCATTCATTGAGGACTGAAATGTGGAAGGGGCATTGGTAAACCCGAATGGTATAACAAGAAATTCGTAGTGGCCATCATGAGTCCTCAACGCTGTCTAATGCTCATCCCCAGGTTTAATTCGAATTTGATGATATCCAGATTTTAAATCCAGCTTAGAAAACAGTGTGGCTCCTCCCAATTCATCTAAAAGTTCATCAATAGCAAGGAAGAGGTACTTGTCCGGAATAGTGACCTTATTTAAAGCATGATAATCAACACAAAATCTCCAACTTCCATCTTTCTTCTTAACTAACAAGATGGGACTAGAATAAGAACTATTACTTGGTCTAATTACCCCAGCATCAAGCATCTCTTTAACAAGTTTCTCAATTTCAGTCTTTTGGGAATGAGCATACCAATAGGGCCTTACATTTGGAGTTTGGGCACCCTCCCTGATGATTATGGCATGATCCTTAGTTCAGTGAGGAGGTAGTCCTTGTAGAGGAGCACACACTTCACGAAATTGCTGTAGCAGTGACTGAATTTCAGCTTCAACAGTAATGGTTTTCCCTTGCAGCCCATGAGTTTCTGACTTGAACTCCAATAAGTAGGCTTCTCCTTTTCCCTTTAAAGCTTTTTTTATGGCCTTGAAGGAAGCTCTAGAGTGGGTAAGAGTTGGATCTCCTTTAAGGCATACCCACTTCCTTTTTGCAACTTGAATTTTCATGTACAATTGTCCCCAATTTACCCAAGTTTCCCCAAGCGACTCCAGCCATTCAATTCCAAGAACAAGGTCCACGCTCCCAAGATTGAAGGGATAAAAAGTTTGCTTAACTGATAATCCTTGTAGCTCTAATTCCACTTCTCAACAAACATCTTTGGAATATATTTTTTGTCCGTCCCCAACAGTGATGGAGTAATATTTAGTTTCTTGCACATCCAGTATCGCCTCTCTCACTAGCTTCACAGAAATAAAGTTGTGGGTTGCCCTACTATCAATCAAGACCACCACTACCATCCCATTCAGCTTGCCCACCAACTTCATTGTCTTATGGCTAGTCAAGCCAGCTGCTGATGTCATTGAGAGTTCTAATTGAGCCATAATCTTGCCCTAGGCCTCTCCCTCTGCATTCTCAAACTCTTCATTTTCCTCCCCTTCCTCTTCCTCCTGTATAAGCATCACTATCAACTGCTTCCCTTTACATCTATGAGTAGGACTATATTTTTCCTCACACTTGAAACACAACCCCATCTCCCTTCGTCTATTGATTTCCGCTTCGGTCAAGTGCTGCCCACCCTTGTTACTGCTGCCACTACTACTATTAGGGGTTGTTATTGGAATTGGCAACCTACTAGCTATGCTCTTGACAACTTCCCCTCCCTTGTACTCACTTGCTTTGTTGGTCGGGCTAGTGGCACCACTTTTTGGAGTATCAAAGAGACTAGAATATCATTGGGAAGGAGGTTTAATTCTACTCCACTTTGACCCTCCAAGTTGCTTAGGTGACGTCGACTTCTTTTTAGCTTTCCCTTTTTGGAGTGCCAAGTTCTTTCCCTCCACTTCAAAAGCCAAATTCATCAAGTCTGGTAAACTTCTTGGCTGCATCAAACAAACCTCTGTCCTTATTTCTTCACTGAGACCATTTTTAAAAACTCCCATCAGCATTTCTTCGGGTATGTCAGTCATGGGAGCAAAAATTAACTCGAATAGGTCCCTAAACTCCGAAACAGAGCCAACCTATTTCAATCCCACTAACCTCTCATACGTGTCACCCCATTGATGACTGTGGAATCGTTCAATCACAGCTCTTTTGAACTCCCTCCAATCAGCAACTGGTTGCCTAGTTTCGACCCACTAAAACCAATTCAAGGCTCTTCCCTCCATACCCACAGCTGCTGCGTCCAACTTCTCTTCCTCGGCCACCCCATTCACCGTGAAGTATCTCTCCATATGAAACAGCCATCTGATTGGGTCCTCTCTTGAAAATAGAGGTAATTCTAACCTTCTGAACTTCGGTGCATCTTTTTCGCCCGCTCCCTCCGGTTCGTCTTGAACCTTTGTTTGTGGGCTGCCATCTCCTCTAGCTCCTTGTGTCATCTGGGCTTGCACTGTTTGCTAGTCACCGTGTTGTCGCTGCGTGACCAGGTTCAAACTCTGTTGTACAGTCGCCATCTGCTCTTGCAACTGGACGATCAACATCTTAATACCTGCTACATCAATTCATGTCTCCTGCAAGTCCCTCTCCAAAGTGTTAACTCTCCCTTCCATTCGTGTATTGACCATACCCAACCCGAACAGAGTGCTCTGATACCAAATTTGATGCAAACTTGATAACAAAAGCTTAATTAATTAGCTGAACAGTGAACGAAACTGAATTTAGACAAATACTCTTCAACTTTTGAGAGGTTGAAGATTCTCTCCTGACCAGATTAGAAAGCTCTCACTAATTGCCTACCCTGTATAAGCACACAACCCTAGAAATTACTGTAGCAAATGATCTGAATCAACAACAAAACCCAGCCCAAAACTAACATTATATTAAGGATATACTAATTAACTTGCAATCTCGTGCCCTCCTCGATCTCCCATCCCACTACCCCTCCTGTTCTTAGTTCTCTTGTATACTTGAACGGCTAGCCCAATAACCAAAGGCCCATCATTTTTGAAGTGAAAAAAATACATGTGCATGATAATGGATTCCACTTCTAATATGTGGATACCACAAAAATGGAATCCACCATTGTATGCATATCTCTCTTTTCACTTTAGAATAAAATATTCTAGAAAAATCAACTTAAAACATTCATTGAGGAGCTAGAGACTCTTTTTTTTTTTTGGGTAAGTGGACTTACGGAACAGGACAAAATCATCTAACACAATTGGCAATCTAAAACACCTACTTACTAACTTATACACACATGCATATACTCGCTCCTCACCAATATGGGACTTAAGAGCCTCCACCTATTAGTAAGGGCCCCGCTAAAGGCTCTTTCAGGAGTATCCACTTTGGAGGCATTATAAAAGGGATAGTTCTATGGAATGGAGGATGCCCAGAGATAAGTATCAGCAAAATAATACTTCATAGTTCATATTGGGCCTAACCTCTTGGCTCTTGATGCATGAAAGCTAATCCCAAGTCAATCATACCTCAACTCCGAGCCATGATATTACTAGGATTTTAAATAAAATAGTTATAAAGCCATGTTTTCTAACTAATTGATTAATATTATCTCTTTTTCCATAGTCCCTCAAAATTTATCATTCTTTCAATAGTCCCCATAAGATGGGTGTATAAAAGCTTTCAAATTAAGGGAATCTTCCTCATTATTTAGTCTTGAACAATATTACAAATTTTAAATTCCAAAAAGTTGTTAGAAATTAAAAAAAAAAAAAGGATGTTTTCAAAAATGTGTAAACTTGGTGCAAAAAAAAAAAAGATGTGTTAACAACATAAATTCTAACACCTCATATTTTTTCATAATTATTTAATATCCGATACTATCGTATCAAATTTAAGTATTACCTGACCTAAATGGGGTTAACTCTGCCAATGTGGTTTTTTCATCCACAAGGCATGAACTCTAGACTTTACTAAAGGGGTGTTGAAACTTCATATATTTAGTTAGCATAGTTAAAAGGGATCACAGGTTGCCATTTTTTTGGTATAATAGATTTTTTCCACCTGACTATATTATATATATACACATACATACATACATACATATATATATATATAGCTAGCTAAAAAACAACTTTTGGCTTCATGGAAAGATTCTGTTGCATTCTATGGAAATGGTTTATGGTCATACAACCATCATGCATCCACTCAAGTTTCTCCTATTAAGATGTTGGGAGCCACAGTATGAACATGATATTCCCAAGCAATGTAAACAATGTGCCTTATATTGATAAGTTGGATGATCAAATGTTAACTTTATTTTTAATTCAATATAAAAAATTTTATTTTTAATTAAAAATTTGATTTTCTTTAATTGTGACCGAGAATTAACAATACCAACAATATTTCTATGTGAAAAATTGAAATACTATGTAAAACCTTTTACCTTACAATATCACATGAATGACAAAATTGAATTAAATTTAAATTAAGCTTTTTATTAAAAAAATTAGAAATGGGCTTGTATGGAGTTAGAAGTGAGCTATATAAAGAATTTTTTTATAAATTTTATATATAATAAAATTTATGGAGGGATGTGAAATTTAAAGTGTATTGCCTCAATTGTTGTTTTCTTATTGCTTTGTATGTAGCTTTAGCTTAAAGCATTCCTGGAGTGTGTGAGCAGTTCTAAATACCTTCTATCAATATATCACCATCACACGGAATGTGATATCCTAAATGCATGTGGAGGTTCAAAAACCTCACACAGCAGTATTTAATAAAATTAATATAAAATAATTGCAATCATACAAAAAGCTTCTATGTGTATTAGGATGCAATCCAAATTCTAATTTTATTCTTGGCATATAACATTACTATGCCATATCTCACAGGAACAAACGAAATACACAAATAAAACAAAGGACTGTGATCTTTTCCTTTCATTCTTCAATGCACTCACCCGTTCATTCACACTTTGGGCTCACTAAGTTGTGACCTCAATGAGACTTTGAATATTCTAAGTTCATGTATCAAGAACACTGAAGTGCTCTTCACAGAACAATTTTTGAAAATAGTCCAGAAAGTTCCCTGGCCACATGCATCACAGAATCTAACTTTGATCACCTATTAGGCATTATGGACATATCAGTGTAATTTTGTACCAGACAAAAAGAGCTTCACCTTTTACAAGCAACTGAACATTATCCAAATAGAGAATACCCAAGCAAAATGAAAAAAATATTAACAGTCTTGAAGAACGACATGGCATAATTCGTCTCATAATCCACAACCCCATAGATAGATAAGCAAACAAGCAGAAAGTGCATGTCACAGTAAGCATTTAGGAAGACTATCAAGATGGGTGGTCATGATCAATGAAGCAAACATCACAATCCCTCGCTCATCTACATCAAGTTCACTAAGAACGGAGGAACAAGAGAAAACATACTAGCATTTGACCAAACTAAGTTTTTAATCCAAAACTCACCCAAACTTCCTTACTAAGACACTAACCCAGTAGCAAGCAGAGAATAATCATCAAATTCTAAGCTTGGGTCTCATTCAGGCAATAAACCAAACATCTCATATGCAGTCTTTTGAAACAGATTCCGATGCCTTCCAAGTCTTATCATATACCCCTCAGATCATCAACCACAACATTTGCCAATAATCCCATACCTGAAGAGAAGCTACGCGTGAGGAATGTAACTGCAAAAGAATCTCGTTCGAACTCCAACGCTTCTCCCTCGATGATGTGTGCTTTGTCTAGCCGAAGCCTTTGCTCTGTCCAGCACCTGGCTTTCCTTCAGTTTCCTCCTGTCTGAGATGCGTTATTCGATGTGTGCCTCTAGCCTCTGCATACCATCCCATGCGAGTCTGATAGCGTAAACGGGAATTGGGGAGGCAAGGGCTACCTATCAAAACGCTGATGCTTCTATTTTTCTTTTCACCTTTCATTATCCCTTTTTTTTTTTTGTTTACCTTAATATTAATCTTCATTCAAATAACAAAAAGAACTTTGTTGGGTTTTTCAGAGAAAAATTATTTGGAAACTTGAAATGTAAAAGCAAGATATGAAATTTAAAAGAAAATCTAAAGAAAAAGATATAACAATTTCCAGAAAATGATTTTTGATATTTTTTAAGTTAAATTCAAAACATGTATTATAAGAAACTAAAAGGAATTTTCTTTAATTGGCTTTGTTTTTTCTTCCTCTTTTTTTTTTTCATTTTTCCTTACGTTGGGACAAAATAGGTGTTCACATAGGAGAAATTCTTAAATAGCATAAAAATACAATATATACGTTTATTAAAAAAATACATTATACTATGATCAATATAATATTTACAAATCATATTTTGTGCCAAAATAGTGTTCTAAGGCCCAACCCAATACCCGAGTGCAAGGAAACGCCTATTGGTTTGAAAAGATACTTTGTTGTTGGCCCTAAGCATAAGATAAAACATACAACACACAAATCTCGAGTATTTTGTTGAACATGGCTATTTTCATGGGAAATGGGTGAGCACACTGAGCTAGTGGTGATCATGATTTGGCAACCTCATTCATTATCATGGCAACTAACTACTTCACCAAATGGGTAGAAGCAGAGCCTTCAAAGAGCATTGAATAGAAAGATGTCATCCACTTCATCAAACAAAACATCATCCATAGGTTCGGAATTCCTCAAATGATAACCATAGATCAAGGTACCATGTTCACTAGCAAAGGGGTGCGCAAGTTTGCTAAAGAATATGGAATTCAATTATTAAATTTGACTCCCTCTTACACATAGGCAAATGGGCAGGCAAAAGCATCCAATAGAGTGCTCTTGAAATATTAGAGAAGATATTAGAGGAAGAACCTAGGAAATGGCACAAAGTAATCTTAGAAACCCTATGGGCTTATCGAATATCCAAAAGAAGTGATATAGGTCTTAGTCCTTTCTCATTGACCTATGGCCACAATGCAATACTCATGATGGAAATAGAAGTCCCAGTGCTTCGAATTGCTTGGTAGAATGACTTAACATTTGAAGGATACATGTCACATCTTGCATCCCTCTATATTTCCCATGAATATAAGCTTAACTTAGTTCAAAAACTCAGTCTTTAGAAAACTTGAATTCAACTTGAATCTAAAACTATTTCGTGCTGCTTTTGCTCACTTGTACAGTATTTTTCAAAAATTCATAACTAATTCCTCAAAAATTATTTCATAACGATTCAAGTCTCTAAAAATAGCTTACATTCTGAACTTCATGGGAAAAATAGGAAAATTGCTGAATTTTCAAACATGTAAGCAATTTGCTTCAATAAACTGTCCAGTTTCACAATCTCAACTTTGATGTGTAATTTCTTCTCATATATAGAGATAAAACATTCACACTTTTTATCATAAGAAAGCTTTGTCTATATAGTTTCAAAACATATAAACTCTTCATGATGATACTATTGTTATTGAATTAGGGGTTCGTTCAAATCACTAGTATACCAGATTGCTTCTAAATTTGCACCATTTTGCAAAATCATTCATTTCTATTATTGTATAAATTCAATACATATTCATATTGTACCAAATAGAAGTTAACACATAAAGATACAAAGAAACATAGCCCACTAAATTTTGGGGCAACTGTATGAATTTATATAAGAACTTAAAGTATAAGTAGTTACATCAATATAGAAATTGTTCCTAGTACAACATTTTTTTAATTAAATATTTTCTAGACTAACTTTTCTTTTGTTATTTTTCCTATTTGCAATCTTGTTCTTGGGAAAGTTTGTTCCTAACATTAGAATCTCAAGGGGTGAGATTAGGCATCTTAGTAGTAACATTGTACATACAGTCATATCATTACATTAACTTTGAAAACATTGGAACCATTTCATATCTTCACAAAATAATCACATAAAATCCATGTTACTTTTCAAATTATTGGCATAACTTTATCATAACATAAATAAAATATCCATAATAAACATTTAAAATAACCAATCATTCATGGAAACATATAACATTCAACATGGAAATTTTGCAATAATATAAGAGTAATACAAGCTATTATCTCAAAGCTTTAACTTTTCCTTAGCCTTTGCTTAAACCTCTATCCCCTTGCCTAGCTTGCCTTGTTTCCTTTCCTTCTTTCCTCTTAAAGCTTTCCCTTCTCTTTCTTCCTTCTTATTTTCTCTCTTTTCTTCTTTCTTTCTTTTTCTCTCTCTCTTCCATCCTCTCTCTCTCACACCTTCACTCTCTCTCTCTCTTCCTCTCTTCCTCAAGTTGATTGTGAGGATTGAATGGGGAGGAAGGTCTTATATTGGCCTTTGAAAACCTTAGCCACCAAGTAGCTTCTTCTTGCTACCCAAGTTGCTTAACTTCCTCTCCAAGTTACTTCTCCTTCTTGTCTAAGCTTTTATTATGACATCACCTTTTGTGACATCATATTTGGACCATTTTATGACATCATAAATGACACATTAAAATTTCATTTTTGCCCTTACTTTTTTGGCCAAGAGAGAGATACATTTTTCTTTCTTAAAACATCCTTTAGATCTATTGAGAGAGAATTTAGAGAGAAAATTTTCCTTTTTAATAGCCTCAAGGAAACTTAATTAAAGACTTAATAATTTATTTGCCCTTTTACATCCCTTTGCATAATAGTTGGAATGTTACAGTACATGAATGCCATGATAATGGAGCTGGAAGATTTAGATGATATGCGAATGCATGTATACAATCATGTGATAATACAAAAGAAAAAGATAGCTAAAAGTTACAACAAGTGGTTCAAGACCAAGAAGTTCTAAGAAGATGATCTAGTGTGGAAAGTTGTATTGCCTCTGAGCGCCTGAGACAAAGAACTTGGGACATGGTCCCCTAATTAGGAAGGGCCGTTTCGGATACATGAATTGATGCCAAGAAACATGTACTATTATCCAACATGGAGGGAAAGCCACACGTGAATGGTATCAATGGGAAGTACCTAAAAAGATATTTCCAACCATGTGGCAAATCTACAAGGATCATGAATGCTGAGCTGGACATAATGTGTCCTGGGGAGCTAATATTGGCGCTGCAAGTATCAACAAAACATAAAACATGTAGAAGGAAACAACATTCATATAGGAGTTCAAAATATATATATCAATAACAAAGTCCAAACAAGTGCAAGTAGATTATTCGAAACAAGGTTTTAATAACATAGTTCAAGAAATGAAGCACAAATCAAGAGTCAAGAGAATTTCAAAGGTTACAAGCCATTAGCTGCTTTTCCTTCTTACATAATAGTAACTTGGTTTTCTCTCCTCCATGCTTGACCACATTCATCATGGAGGTCCTCATTTCCTTATGCCAAGCCCACACAACATCGTAGTTGGTTCACAACTAGTTCACCCAAGCCATAGAAGTTTAGTACACTCCTCCTACTTTCATTTTGTTTCTAGCTTCTTGGAATTGTACCTCTAGCACCTCTGACTTGTTCTAATAGGGTCTCAAATGTATGTTTTAACCTTGAAATGCGAGTGACCTCTTGACCAAATTATGATTGAAGGATATTCACAACCATTAGACTCTCGTTATGAGCATGCTTAGAGCATCCCACCTTTAGGAGCTTAGATTCTATTTCAAAAATCACAAGTCCGAAGCTCTTGAGGACACCAAAGAAAGGCACGCCGTCATTATAGATTTGATCTAAGGTTGGATTCCTTGGAAAGTAGCTCGTAAGATTGAGACATAGTGAAGGTAGGAATTACGCTAATTATTATTAAGGCTCATAAATGAAAGGCCATACAGGGCCTTGATAGTGTTCTTAGAGGCAAGAATCGATGCGGGGTTAGGTAGAGAAGTAACAATGTCAACAAGGGGCAATTTGTCACAAAAAGCTAAAGTTTAGGGTGGTTGGGGTTTTCTCAAGCTTCAAACTTGAGGGGTCCACGTTGGCCAAAAAAGAAAGAACTTGAGGGGTCCATAACAGGGTCTACAAAAGAGGGAAAAAAATGACAATGAGTCAAGGAGTCCTATCAACAAATATGAAAATGACAAAGTACTCCATACCTCAACAGGCATCGGAGCACTAGTACATGAAAGATAAGCTAAGGTAAGAGCAACTGAGAGCTTAATGGTAGAAGTTGTAGGAGGCTCATTTCCTTCAGGTCAGGAATGAGCAAACTACTCATCATCATCCATGTGTCTTTATTTTTCTGTAGCCCCCTTGATAGGCTCAGGCAAATCAACATCCTTGCCTCATGGTCCTCACTGCCATCTATATCAATAGGAGCTTATGGTGTTGAGAGCATGAGAACTTACGAAGGCAGAGAAACCCTCATAGATCGATAGGGAACAAAACTAGTTGAACCCACTTTAGGTTCCTTGGTGTATAAAAAATGAGGAGCTAAGGAAGAAACAAGAGACGTAGTAGAGTGCATTGAGTAAGAAGTATGAGTTAGCTTTCTTCATCAGCAATAGTAGCCACCAAATACCAAAGAGCCTTGTCCTAGTTAACCTCTACTACAAGCACTAATACATAGGAAACAACCATGGAATCTACATGAAAGGAGAAGAAAAAAAAGTAAACAAAATAGTAACTAGACATTGTTGCAATATCTTACACAATAGGGTCAAAAGAAATAGAACCTGCTCATCTTCAGTAGGGTCACTCAGTAATAACGCTTAGTGTAACACCCTTCACCCTTAAACCTTGCTAAGAATAATTTAGATGATGTTTGGAAACATTAATAATCATTAAAGTATGTGTTAGAATGATTTTTAGGGGTTAGAGGCATGGGAAGGTCAATGATCATTCTAGAGCTTTAGCATGATCAAATTAGCTCCTGAGAATGAAGAGTTTGTGGAGTAGAATGCAATGAACGTTCATTGAGAAAGTGCTTAATCATTCATCATGCTTAACAATGACAAAATTAGTTATGGGAAGCTCAATGAACTTCCATGCAGAAACTCTTGAATGTTCATGGCAATGCCACCTTGAACGTTCATTCAAAAACTCATGAACCTTCATAGTAACGTCTATAAATAGTGAGCAATAGCGAACCCAAATAGAAGCTAGTGGAGGATCCACTAGGGCTTCAATCTTGGGATCTCAGAGGGTGGTTTGGCATTAATTAAACGCAAGGTAATGACACAATTCTCCATAATCTTTTTCCTTAATTTATGGGTTGATTTTAGGGTTTCATCCAAGATTGGGGTTAGGGTTCATAAGTGTTTATACACCAATGCATGGATATTGAAAATCCCATCAGAGGTCATGATTTTGAGTTAGAATTGATAAGCTTTTGGATCTTAAACCAAAGATCTTGGTAGTATATGACAAACCCTAGACCTCCAACCCTAGGAATGTGTAGTGACTTATTGGGTCCATTGTGTTAGAGGTTCAGACTTGTGTTGGGAAGTGAAATGGAGATTGGAGGAGCAGTATGAACTCTTTGGTTCTTTAATTTTGGTAAGAATCCTCTCCTTAGCTTGGTTTTCTCTCAAGAGAAGACTAGGGTTTTTGTAGTGTACTTATGTTAAGCACTTAGTAACATCAAAGATTGTTGGTATAGTGTGATTGTGCTTTGTAGATATCCACAAGCAACTAGGATTTAGTGGCTCTTGAGACTTAAGCTTGAATTGGGTTTATTAGCTTGCCTCCAATAGTTCATATTTGTAGTTGAGAGTAGAGATAACTGGGTTAACTTCTTTTCATAGCATGGTGCATAATGTATGATAATGATTCACACATTACCTTTTTACTTAATCTAACATTGATTTGTTGATCTTAGCTTGAGTATGTACAAGCATAATATACCCCTCTTAGTATGATATTTGGAATTGATAGAAGGAAATCCACAAATGGTATGTACTATAGCCCATTACTGGGTGTATGTTCATGAATACGTAATGATGTTGATAATAAGATTGAGGGTGAACTACCAATGCTTATATTATATGCCTATGCAATGACATGTTATTAGTCACATGTTAATAATGCATAATTTGGAATTAGATAGTTTGGTCTTTTATTGCCACGTGGTAATTGTCAAGAGTCCACTTATCCACACATAAGGCCTTGTGTAGGAAGTGGTGAGGAAATATATAGCCAATCCTTATATCTAAAACATTTCAGGTGATGGCCTTGGTACAAACAAAGGCTAAGAATTAGAGAAATAAACTTCCTCTTATTAAGTTCAAGCTGTGAATTGAGCTTCTTCTATTGGCATTGAACTTTTGATTCATGTATGGCATGTAGTGGATTAATTGTCAAGTACTTATGTATATAGTAGAATTGAACTTGTAACACCCACAGTCTGAGGGATGTGTATGTTTATTTTGAGTGCTTTATACTTGTTATGTATGTATGGCCCATGTAAGGTTTGATTTAAAGTGCTAGCCCATGTCACCTTACGTTCGTGGATGATTAAGTCTTACATGTTCATGCTCTCTTTTAGTGTGGATTTATGATATGCATGTGTAGCTTAATTGATCAATAAGTATTTTCTTGAACATTTATAATGTGCTGTGCATGTAAGAGTCTTCTTACCAGAAGTCTTAATCATTCAAGTTACTTCTTAATCATTTATCGTGCATGTAGTATGTTGGAATTGCTTTTGGGTAAGCTCGTAAATGTTCATTGAGTATCCCTTGATTGTTCATCATCTATCCTACATGTTAGTATGGTTTTGACCGATGATCATTTATTGAGAACCCTATGTGTCACATCTTACATTTCATTTATCTCTCCCATGAATATATGCTTAACTTTGTCCAAAACTTTGATATTTAGAAAACTTGAACCTTAAACTGTAAAATTGTTTCATGTTACTTTTGCTTATTTGTATAGCATTTTAAAAAATTCATAACTAATTCTTTAAAAATTGTTTTATAGTGTTTCAAGTCTCTAAAAATATCTTACATTCTAAATTTCATAGAAAAAATATGAAACTAGACTTTATCATGTGAAATGATACAGTTTATTCTAAAAATTTACTGCTCAAAATTCATTTCAATAAATTGTCTGGTTTTACTGCCTTGTCTTTGATGTGCCATTTATCTTTCTATACAGAGGCAAAACATTCAAACTTTATGTCATTTGAAAGCTCTATCTATCATTTCAAAATATATATATTTCATATGGTGATACTATTGCTATTAAATAGAGGATTCATTCAAAGAATTAGTATACCAAATTGCTTCTAAAATGCATAGTTTTGGGAAAACATTCATTTCTCACACTGTGTAAATCCAAATTACATCCAATCAGCACCCAATGAAAGATAACACATATAGGTATATAAACATATAGCCCACTGAATTTTTGGGCATCAATTCAAATTTATACATGCTTAAGAAATAAACAACCAAAACATAAATTATTTTCCATAAAATACTTTCAATAAATCACTTCTACAACAATTTCTTCTCCTTCATTCTTCCATACTTACATTCTTTCCCTTGGAAAAGCTTGTCACCATCATTTTGGAACTTAGGGGGTGAGATTGTGTATCTCAGTAGCAACTTTGCACACACTATCATATTATCACATCAACTTTGAAAACATTGTAAACATTTCATAACTTCGTAAAACAATCAATAAATTCCATGTTGCTTTTCAAAATTTTGGCATGATTTCATCATAAAAATAGGATATCCCGTCTAAACATTTAAAATAGCCAATCATTCATAGAAACATATATCATTCAACATGAAAATTATTTCAAACATATGTAATAACATAAAAGCAGTACAAGTCACTATCTTAAAGCTTTAACCTCTTCTTATCTTTATCCTTGAGTTTTGCTTGCAATCTCTCTTTCCTTGCCTAAGCTTAGCCTTGAATCATTGCTTCAATTTCCTCCTTTCTCTTCAAGCTATCCCTTCCTTCTTTTTCTTCTTTCTTTCTCTCCTCTCTCAACTCTCTTTCTCTTTTTTCTCTCTCTTTCTCTTCTCTCCTCTCCTCTCTTTAGCCAAGTGTGGGGAAATGGAGGTGGTAGAGTGGCCTTTTATAGGCTTCTTTTACTTGCCTTGCAAGTATCTTGTCTTGCCTCCCAAGCCACTTGCCTTACTTGCCAAGTTGTCTTTCTTTCCAAGCTAGTTTATCTTCCTCTCAAAGTTGCCTTCTTCTTCAAGTCAATTGACCAGCTTGCTCATCAAGACAACTTTTCCCTCAAGTAACTTGAATTTCCTATTTTGTCTTCAAATTTTCGACCTAGAGAGAGACAAGAGAGAGAAACATTTTCATTTCCTAAAATACCCTTTTAGGTATGATCTTTAGAAAATTAGAGAGAGAAATTTTCTGAACCAAAATGCCATATATTATCCATAGGTATACTTTTTCTTCGATTTCACATTCCTTAAATTCTTACATTTTGGCATCTTAATATTTTCTTATATTAATTTTGAAATTATCATCTAATTTCCATAAAAATTTCAAAATTGATTACATTTAAAGACCATGCTTACATTTTAGTCTAATCAAGGTCCCAACATTTTTTTTTCTAAAAACCTTAGGAACACTTAATTCCGGTCAAGGACCTAATCACTTCTTTACCCTATATATTCACATCCCTATGCATTTTATAGAATAATCTCTTACTATTCTATGTATAAAATTTGGTATTTTACACTATGAATGTTCATGATGCAGCCTACATGGTTCTATTAGCCTAATAGTTTTTTGAGAATGCAATGATTGTACATTGTAGGTATTTACAACCAAATCCTATGTTTTGTCATTTTGTGTTAAAAAAATGGTGTGACTCCCAAATGAAATGAACCATCCTAATTTACATAAAAAATGAATCCTACAAGCTAATAATTCAAACGATTCATCAACAAATCCTACTTCATAGTCATGGTAAAGTCTCTAAATTCCTCTTATTCCTATAAGTGCCAATTCTTCTATATTATTTGTCCCCAATATGCATAATAATACATGTCTAGAGTGTGAGGGTGTTACACTTAGCAACTGCAGGGAGCAGAGAGAATTCGGTTATAGGGGACTCAGGAGCATGGAACGTAAGGTCCTTGGGATTTATGGAAGCTAAAGACTTGTCACCAATTATTGAAAGTCCAGTCAAAAGAAATACATCTCTCAAATTTATAGTCATGGTACCAAAAGGGAAAGCAAAATGAGAATCAGTAGGAGACCAAAATCGAAGAGCAGCAAAAATAAGGGACTTATAGCCGAGGACATTTTGGAGGCTTAACTCAATTAGCTCTAGCAGTTCAAGCTTGGTCCACTGAGAGTTATACATTGGACACAAGCGGGCCACCCAATCTTTTCGTTCTTGTTGCACATAACACCACGACCTGGTTTCCCCAATAATTTGGGTGAATGAAGGTAGCACTTGAGTCATGTGTAGGTGGTGAGTGTTCATTAAGGGGTATGGAACTTGGAGCTCTTGTTGGTCAAGGGTTAGGCGACCACGGTCAAAATGTGATTCTTAGTAGAATAGGAAGGAACAAACATAGCATTGGGAGTACTGCAATCACAAAATAGTGAACATAATTAGGAATAAAATCCTAAATCTCCTAGAAAGCCTATGGAAGAAAACAAAAACATAAGAAAATACTTACTCAAAAGAAATGAATTCCAGAATCAACGCTATTGTTGAGTGAGATTAAAGATTCATCATTAATAAAAAAAATAAAAAGTATGAGGGAAACCTAAAACCAAGAACAGTGAAACAGAAGGGCACTTACTAGAGCATAAAAAATGGAGCCTCGCAAAGATTGAGGAGAGGAAACTTCTTCGAAGTAAGTCTTAGTCATTGAAGATCAACAGAGAGGGATGATGGGTTGGAAATGGGAAGAGTATGAAAACTTCTTGAAGAAGAATCACAGGTTACGGCTATGAAAGCAGGGAGAGAGAATCATGGTAGTAGCTTAAAAAAAAAAAAGCACCCTCATCATTAGTTCAAAAAGACACCTTTCAACTATTCGAGATAAGTTGGGAAAATACACACTTGTTCTTGGTCCAAAAGAGGATCACCAAGGGATAAAAGTGAACACGTAGTATGCATGAAGGAAACGAAATGATATACTCTCCTGGTCCATATTATAAAATGTTTTCTATAACAAATTTCTAATTCACAATATAGGATGTTAGATATGCTTTTTCCTATTTCAACCTTTTCATTAATTCTTTACTACTCCTCGTGTATAACTAATTTCAGGTCAGCCTTAGGTCTAGCTAGCAACATGGCAATTTTAGATTGTCAGAATCAGGTGGCGCCCCCTCGTTTCCCTCTCTCCCTCTCAATTACTATTCCTATTCACGGCATCCATTGAAATCATTCTAAGGTAAGATGGGAGGCTCAGGCGTCATTTGAAATCAACGGTGAGGTTGTGTCAAGTATGCTAGGAGACTCGCAATTGCTCGAGGATGCCATGGAGGTCATGGAAGACTCTGTTGATGGTGAGATTTTATTGGTGGTAGAAGATTCTGTTAACGATGATGTTTTGGCCATGGTTGATGATTTGGTGGATGGTAATGGTGATGGAGGATTCCAATTTTCTTTCTCTAGTGCAATGGGGGATGAAGACTTTGAAGATTCCATGGATGGTGAGGTTCTAATCGAGGAGGCAAATGCAAATGACCGAGAACTAGAGAGGTTGAGAGAGGAAGATGGAAGGAAGTCTGGGGAGGTCCAATTTCCACATGTGAAGACTTTTGATTTGAACAAGCTATCAGATGATGATGTGACCTCTGGTGATGTTCCAAATTCGGGTGAAGGGCAAGGTTCAATTGTAACATTCCTAAAAAGTTAGATAACTAAAAATACATAGGGAATTTGCAAAAACGGCAGATACCGTTTTAAAAAGAAATTAGTTTTCCCAGTCAGATGGAAAAATGAGAAATTATAATTTTTGCCCATAAGAATTGTGAAAATTACATTTATGTCCCTAAACCAAGGTTCAAAAAACCAGACCAGGCATTTAACTAGTTAAGGCACTAATTCAAAGTTCAATGGTTCAACCGTGGTTCAACCGGAATTAAATTGATGGTAATTAATTTCATAATTTTTTAATTTTATACATTATATAGAAAATAAAAAAATATTATTAATAAGTTTCACAACCTAATATTAAAATCTAGATAAATTAATATTCATTTGTAAACATATTTTGAATTCAAAATAGTCAATTAATATTTTTTTCATATTATTTGTTAAGTAAATTTATCATTATTAATAATTATATATCATAATAATACTTATACAATATTATAATATAGAAAGAAAAAATTATACAACAATAATGCTATTTAGTACTAAAAATAATGTTATTTTTTTAATAAAAAAATTTAAAAATAATTAAAAAATAAACCGGTTAACCGGTTCAGCATTGATTCAAGACCAGTTTAACCGATTTTTCACCAGTTCTGGAAAGGGGCAGTCAAGGTCTATAATCAAACTAGACCTGATATCGAGAACCAGTCAAGCCAACCAATTTGGTCCGGTCTGATTTTTTGAATTGTCCTACACATAAAAAGTCAGTTGGCATGAAATTAAATATTTTGGGAAAATTTATAATTAATGACCCAAAAAAAATAAAAATTATAATTTTTCCCCTGGTCAAGGATAATTTTGTAAACATGCAAAATTACTATCAAAACAAAGCTCTCGACGAGACGAGTCCAATCGTACATGACACTGAGGGTTAATGATTAAGGATAAAGAAATAATTAGTGCCAAAAATTAAAAAGTAATTATATACCAATAAAGCTGCTTTTTGATCTATAAGAACTAAAAAGTCAAAAACAAAACTATTGGACATTGCAAAAAGAGCTTTTTAGAGATAGGATAATAAAATAATGTGATACACAAGCTTGCTTTATTCCTGTTCCAATAAAGTGAAATTATACTGCAAAAAGTAACTTTACCAATCCAAATATAAAGCAACCAACACAGGGTATTACTAGATTGAGAAAATTATGCAGTGTCTTGGAGATAATTTCCCCTCTTAGATGGTGCCACTTGGCAGCTTCCATGTCCACAAATTGAAGTCTTGGAGGCCAAGCCAAAAGTTTACCAAAGGTAAACTTGACTAAAGGTAGTTAATTGGCCAAGTGGGTAATTAAACCATGATTAGCCACCTTTATAAATACCCCCTCTTGCCTTGCACGACCATAAGCTCAAGAGAAAGGAGAGAGAGTGCTGCAAATTGAGAGAGAAGAAGGTAGCAACGTATGGGTGGAGAAAAAAAATAGGGAAAATATCAAGAAAATTCCAAGAAAATCGGTAAGCCATCTTCTTGCAATTTCTAAATGTTCTAGCATGATTATTGAGTAGTTTAAGAGAGTTTCCTTGCAATTTTCTCTTCGTCCAACCTCTGTACAGTTTTGGATTAAGCTTGATTAAGAGAGGAATGTTGTTTTAAAACCATAAAATGGTGATTAAGCATGAGATTTAGCAAGGCAAAGCAAGTTAGGTATGTTTTGAGTAAGTTTTGAGAGAACCCAATCTTTTTCTTTGGAAGCAGAATTTTGCCTGGATCAAAAGTGAATCTTAGAGTGGGAATATCATTAGTTTGATGCTAAAAATGGATTCCCCATGGGCAAAAACCTTAAGAACAAGTATATGTTTCAAGTTCCGAGTTAAGATAAACAAGTTAGGATTTAGGGTTTTATGTGAGCTTTAAGCTTTAAGATATGAAATCAGTGGCTTGAGCCATTGTTTATGCCCATGGACTTGAGGAAGCTTGAGAAAGCTAGAGGAATCATTGGTTTGAAGAGAAAAGCCAAGTGGTACATGAAGAGGTAGCTAAGTTTACATATTCTTGCTTATGTTATTTTATTCCTTTGCTTTGATGCAAATTGGTTGCCATATTGCGAATTGTGTTTTCTTTACTGGTTTTGGCTGCAATATAAGGAGTTTTATTCCCCAGGATGTCCATTTTCTAAGCCATTATACTGCCAAAATTTTTATAACCAATGTGGCAATTTATTGTTTAAATGTGATTGATGTAATTCAATGTGATCAAATGTGAGTTATTTGACATGATTGACATCATTACATGAAATTTAACTTGCTACTAAGATTTCCCCCATTCTCACTCCCTCAAATATCCCAAATGACTAGGCACAAGCTATGGCAAAGGAGTCCAAAAAGCTAAGGAGAATGAAGAAGAGAAAGATGTTTAATGATGTCTTGAAGTTACGATAGTATATTTTGAAATTATGTATAATACCATGTATATGCTTTTAGATCTATGACATTGTGCTATTATGTCCTTATGAGCATTATGAAATGTTTGACATGGATTTAAAACATGGATTGATCATGTGAGCATGTTATAAAGCCTATTTTCCATGATTACTTTGCAAATAGCTCATTTTGTAGCAATGAAAGTAAAGTGAATAATATTTAACAGAAACAGGGCAAGTAAGTTAAGTGTTATATATTCTATGAAAGTATAGAGAAAACAATTTCCATTGAGTTAAAGAATACTTACTTTGGATAAATGTATGATTTATAGTGTAATTTTAAAGTTGAGGGGTCAAAACTGGGCAGTTAAGTGAAAGCCATGGATTTTACTGTAAGTATTACTTATTTTGAAAAGTGATATAAAATTGTAAATAACTCCAAAAATCCAGTGGTTTGCATGTATGAAAAAAATCAATATCTTAAGTGTAATATGCCATGAAGTTGAAGGAAATTGGAGCTATATAATGAGAGTTATACATGTTTTTCTATAATTGTTCCAGTAAGAGTGATATTCTGACCCTTCTTTTTTCAAGTTGATGCCATGCCCTGTAAGTATTGAATAAATGTACAATAAAAATGTGGATGTAAAGTAGACATGTAGAGCTTTCTAAAAGTGTAAAGAATGCATGAATTAGCTTAGGTTAGAATGAGAAATGAATTTTCAAACTTAAGCCAGAAAATCTGGAACTTAATATTTTGACCATTCAAACAGTGGAAGTTTAAAAATTAAACTGTATCAATCGGTGCAGTCAAATACAAGTTTCATATTTTTCTCTTATATATAATATTTCTAACTTCATTTAGAGACTTGAATCACATTAATACCATTTTTTTTGGAATTAGTTATAATTTTTCAAAGTTCAGCCAGAATAAAGGACAATAGATAAATAGTAAATTTCAAAAATTTTATTTTTCAGATTTAATTCTTTTAATGATTCAAGCTTCTAAAATGACTTAGTTGGATATTAGAAATGCCATACTACTTGGGAAATTGCATATGAAAGCAAGGTGTTACATCAATCATGAACAGTTTGATTGAATAATCTCATTCTCATGGCTTAATGTGGTGTGGCATCTTCAATTTTTTTTTATAGGAATGAAATTGCAGTGCTTAATTGAAAAAAATTATTAGTAGCCAACTGTTTAATTGAATGAATTTGAGTATCTCTTCGTTCTTAATTGATTAGACATTGGCATCGATTCTTTCTTGATTGCTATGTCTTCTTCCTTCTTCACATTTGTCATTGGTTTAATATCTTCCTTCTTTACCTTTGCCATTAGCTTCACGTGTTCATTCTTCAGTTCCTTCTTCACCTCAGCCATGGGTGTCTTCACATCTTTCTTAATTGAAAAATAAATTTGCATTGCTTAATTGGAAAAAAAATTGCATTGCTTAATTGAAAAAAAAAATTATTAGTAGCCAACAATTTAATAGCCAATTCATTCCATTTTTTGTTAATATATGAATAAAAAGCAATTTTTTAATAGCTAATTCACATTACCTGAAAAATAAAATTGTTTACAAGCTATTGCAAATGAAACAAATAAGGTGAGATATGAAAATTGTCATTGCAAATTGCAAAAAAGTGCATACACTTAACCTTACAATTGAAAAGGTGCCATACAGTTTGCTTCATTGCAATTTGGAAAATTCCATTGCAAACCCAACTTTGGTCAAAAAGCCACAATACCTTACACTTAGCACAAAAATGCTTTTTAACCATACAATTACTCACTTGCTTCCCTTCGTAAGAAATCTAAAAATTGTGCCTATTTACAAGACCCCATTTCTTATCACTCACTCACTTCCCTCAAGTAATCCAATGCACCACTTTTGGGCCTACACTCCATCTATTCCATGAGTGATCCTTCCTTATCCATTATTTGTTTCCTCATGTGTAGAATCTCATACTTGATTGACCCTCCATTCTTCATGATCTCCATCATACAACATTATAGTGTTAGGAAGATCTTATTTAATTCCACTGCTGAAAATTTTTTGAATCCTTTGACCACTGCACCAATGATGTCATCAATGGTCTTTGGTGCTTCTTTGTGCTATAACAATTGAATGGCATTGAAGAAGGCCAAATCCAAGACATTCAAATGCAAAGAATTAGGAGGTTGACAAACTAAACATATATCAAAGCCACTTCACGGGCAACCCAACAAAACTTATCATCATTTTTAATAATGTGAAATGGACTATTATCCTATTGGATGAAAATTGTTTCATCCAAATGGTCTCTTGGCCATTTCTCTTTAATGGCTGGTAAAACTTTCTTAACTGGGAAAAGTCTACTATCATCCTTATTCACTGAAGTTATGGGTTTGGTGACCAGTGAACCTATAGGTTTGTTAGTGCTACTTCTTTTGGCGGGATCTTAAGTGGCAAGCGAAAAGACACCAATGTTGCCAGAGAAAGTTTCATTCCCTTCACTATCAAATCTTGGACTAGCCATTGCTACTAGAAACATAACTTTAGTAATGAAGTTCTTACTCTTGCATGTCTGATATGGCTCCTCCTCATTTGGCATAAGGTAGTAATTAACGGATTTCTTCATCATGTAGAACCATTTTTCTTTCACATGAACAATGTTATGCATGGATTTAAATTTTGGATCATGTGGTATGCTTTTCTCATCTAGCATGGACAAGTAAAACTTCACGTGAGCAATCATGTTCTCATCCTTCATGAATGGCTTAATTGAGTTAGAGTGTCGACGAATAAAACCTTGTTTCTTATAACATCCTCATTTTCAAGGCTATGTTTAAAGGTAAGAAAAGAAAATACTCATTGTTAAAGGAAGGTTACCATGTGCCTTGTAAGAATGTACTAAAAGTAGGAATGAATAAGATACCACATGTGAAATATTTTTTAATGCTATGAAGGAAAAAATGATAATTTCACACGTTTGATCTTTAGCAGGAATTAAATTCCAAATGTGGTCCTTAACTAGAATTATTTCTGAAAATGTAGAAAAATGATATATATATATATATATATATATCAAAATGGACCTCTTAGCATGCTGGACCATGTTAGAAGAATAAATTGAACTAAAAAGGTGTAGTTTGCAAATAATACAGATTGTAAAAATATGAATAGTAAAAGAAAAAGAGGTGGGCCCCACAATACAAAAAAAAGGAAAAAGAAAGTATATGAGCCCCACATAAAATGTTATTTGGAATAGTTATTAAGATAAATGCAGATTAAAAACCAATATATTTTTTGTACATATTAATGAACAAATAGTATTATTATATACTATAAAATACCAAGAAACTGTCCAGATATAAAATAAAAGATATAAGATATAAAGTAAAAAATATATGATTAATCTAGACCAAAGTTAATATATTGTATAGAAGGTCATTTGTTCTCTCCCCATTGGCAAAAAATTTAAGATGTGATTTAAGAGGAATATTTTATCAAAAATGATGTCATGGATGATGAAACTTGAGGGTCACTTGGAAGACTAAGATGCAATTTTTTTGGCTATAAATAAGTGACCCTCCCTTCCACAATTCCCTCAAGTTTCAGCCAAGCATAATAAGGAGAGAGAAGCTGAAATTCTAGTGAGAGAAAGAGGGGAGGAAGAAGGAAGAAGAAGAAGAAAAGGAAGAAGCCAAGTTTGGAGGTAAAGAAATAAGATAGGGATATGTTTTTTCCTCAAATCTAAGTTGGTTTTTCATGAGTTCAAGTTAGGTTAGTTAAGTTTTCTCCCTCTCCCTCTAGAGGACATAATGAGCTTTGTGATAAAACATATTATGTATCATTTGGCTATATATGAGATGATTTATGGCTCAAGAAAGTTATGGAACAATAGATGGAAATTGGTTGCTGGACAGTTGTGTTCTGTAAAAATTGCCTATTTTGAATGTCTGTATAAAATTATACAATATTCCAAAAATTCAATTGTTTCTATGTATGGAAAGAGATATGTCTTATAAATGATTTGACATTAGTTTGACTCAATTTGGAGTAGTATAAAGGCAATTATGAATTATTTTCCAAAATTGTTCTGATAAAGAATAATTTAGATACTCAATGGTTTATATTAGTATTTTGTCTAGTACGTATGTAATAAATGTATAATATTTATATTGTTAGAAAGTAGACATGTAGATCTTTCCAATGATATAAAGAACATATAAATTAACTCTATATAATATAAGAAATGAATGACCAAAATGATAGCTTAGAAACTGAAAGTTGGAAATGAATAGTAAATTAGATGAATTAGTGTGTCCAAATTCTAGTTTCATATTTTTCTTATGAACTTCAAGATATGAATGATTTTCAAGGATTTGAACTACTATAAAACAATTTTTATGTATTTAGTTATAAATTTTCAAAGTTCGCTGTGCAATATTATGAATAATGCATGAAATCAAATTTTTATAGTTTTAAGCTTTCCATTTGTTCAAGATCTCAAAAGCCTTTTTACTACATCCAAGTGAGGCAGTATTCATGGGGAAAATGCTAAAATATGGGATGTGACATTTCTGAAGTCTAATTAATGAAGATTTGCTTATATTCAATACACATGATAGTGATTGGAGCGTGGTCCGTTGTGAAAGAGGAACTTCATGAATCCTATATGTAGGCCTAATTCAATTATCTTTCTGCTACAATGTTTTGTCTTCTAGTGAGATGAGTCTCTTGTATCCCTAACTTGACATCAAATGTGATCAACGATACTCCTTGAAGTATTGAACATTGAAACAACTGTCTCTATTGTTCTTACCTTCAACTTTCCTAAATGAGTTAAGTGCTTTAGAATTTGAGCAATAGCTTCCCATTCTTTTTTTGTTAAAAATTTCCTTTCATTCATTATTCAATATATTATGTATTGATTTGCGTCACATGATAAAAGAAAATAGTTCACATAAAGTAGAGAAAACCTTAATAAATTAAAAGTTGCATAATTAAAAAAATATGACCAAAATTATTTAGAAATTAAAAATCGCACCACAATTTAAAGAAAATACTCAAATTATGGACATGTGTAAAGACTACCAACATTAATAAAAATAAATAAGAAACTATCACAGGTGATAATCATGAAAAACTTGGTACACAATTGAAGAAAAAAATTAGTAGAAAACATTAGAAATTGCAAAATTTAAGAAACTCACCATAATTAAAAAGATACTCCTGGGCTACCAATAATTCAAGAAAAATTTATAATTGCAAAATTATGAAAGAAAACCTAAAGCATTTAATAAAAGAATTATTAATTCAAAGATGATATTTGTCGACTACTAATAATACAATAAAAATTTATAACTACAAAATTCATAAATGCTGAGAAATTGCAAAAAAAAAAATCATACCAATAATACAAGAAAAATGGTGAACATAAAATAAAGAAAACATTAATAAAAAAGTAGCATAATTAAAAAAAACCAACAATAGTAAAGGAACAAAAATTTCACTAATTAAAAACTAATTACAAAAAACTATTCACAAATTAGATAAACACAATGTGGTACTCACCTGCAATAATAGAAAAAATTATTCACAAATTAAAAATATCACCAAAAGTTAAAAATACTATGTAAAAGGAATACAAAAATTAATAAACAAATTACAGTTGGCACACAGGTGCAATACCCACTCTATATTTAAAATTTGGGGGGGGGGGGAAAAAGAAGGAAAAAGCAACCCACTCATACTAGGTTCTTTGTCTAGTATCTCTATCTTGTTCCAAACAAGCTCTTTGTCCCACTGAATCCCAAAGCTTTCATTGCTATCAGAGTTTTCTTCCATCATCGTCTCATCCATGCAAAGTCCATGAGAGTGTTTTTTCCAATGGGACAATATTCAAGTCACACATAGAGTGTCAATTTGAGTTCTCCCTTGTTAATTGAAACCCATAATCGAAATAGAGCATTGGCCTTTAAAATTGGTATCAACAAGTGTCCACCCATGTGAAGCTGAATTATCATCATTTATGAAGCTTGGCGTCAAGTTTGAGTTGAACATGATGAGGATCATTGATGGTAGAGTTAATCTTCTACGATCACCATCGAAACAGGGACTAATGAGCTGAAATATTGGTGTTAATCTTCTATCACACTCGATGGGTAACTTTCAATCACTAGAGTTATCATTTTGGACCCTCAAATGAGTCTTGATGGCATCCTAAATACTCCACTATTTATTTCAATGACTCTCATATGATAGTTCATAGCTCGTTGTGTAATATCTTAAAATTTTTAGATAGCATAAAATGTAATGAGATATGAGAAAAATAGACATACATGAATAAATGTAAAAAAGGGCAAAAATGAAAAATTTCAGGTCAAAAAAATAAAATATAAAAATTACATTTTAGTCCAAAGAAAAGAATTTATTGCCTTTTAATCCCTGGGAAATATATAGCAAAGTACCTAAAAGTTTTGATAATTACATTTTTACCCCAAATCAAGGGTAATTTTGAAATCATGCAAATTTTATGTCAAAATAAAGCTTGTGACAAGGCGAACCCAAATGTATAATGCATATGGGTTAATGGAATTTATGTGAAAAAATTTAGTGCATGAAAAAAGGCATTATGGACCCTACAGAAAGGTAGATAAAGCATGTAAAAGGTATGTGGGTCCTATATTTGGATCAATTGAGATAGGATATTATGGTAATTTTATATCCCAATATAGTTATAACTGGTGCCAAATAATAATAAAATATACTTGTAAAGTAGCTTTATTTGTTCAAACCAATACAAAATATATCTAGATAAATATAAGTACAATTTTTTTGGGCCAAAATGCCCTCCATTTCATGGTGTATGCTGCACATGGGAGAAAATTCAATAATTTAATAATTTCCATGAATTTTCAAGAAAGTTATAGAACTTTAGGTGATAATTTTTTATTGGTTAAAAAATTTTATATATAATCCCTCTTGGCTCATGGTTTTGGTTGACATTAAGGAACAAAGAAAGGGGGGAGGAGCAGCCAAAGAACACAATAAGAGAAGAGGAAGACGTGGAAACCAAGAGGAAGAAAAGTAAGAAGAAAATTAAGGAAAAATCAGTAAAATTTCTCTTCCTTATTCTCTTGCAATTTTCTTCAAGTTTTAAGTAGTTTGGTGGGGTTTTCTTAAGTTCTCTTCTTCTCCCCATCCTAATTAAATTTCAGTCTTGACATAGATTTAAGAAAGAAAGTGGTTTTGTGCCATAAATTAAAAAGAAAATATAAGATAAAGTGAAAGAAAAAAACTTCAGTATGTTTGGAAGCAAATTTTGAAATTTTCTAACTTTCCTCCTCAAACCCTGAATTTTGACCAGTTTGTTGGGGTAGTAAGGAGCTAGATTTTCAATGATTTGATGTTAAAATGGACCCCTTAGGTCCAAATTAGTTAAAAACAAGTGTTAGACTCAAGAGAAAGTTTAAGATAAATTAAGTGAATTTTTAGGGTTTGTTAGGCACTTTGTGAGATAGCTCCTTAAATCAGTGGGTTAAATGAATGTTTAATAATGTTATAGTGGGAGTTCAAGAAAGCTAGTGGAAACTTTGGTTCAAAAAACAAAAACAAAGGATTTCATAAGAGGTAGCTTGGTTCATTAATTGCTTTATGTTTTTCTATAATGTTACTTTGATGCAAATTATATGCCATATTGTTCTTGTGTTGATTTGTGATTGATTTTGGCTATAAAATGAAGGAGTTTGTTTCATAGGATGTCTATTTTTTAAGGGGAAACTCCGCCAAAATTTTTACTTGACAATATGATTTTTTGATGATTTTATGTGAATTTTGTGAAACTTAAAATGACATAATTACATTGAATGAACTAGCTATTGGGATTGTCATAATCTCACTCTCCAAGCACCAACATTATAGGTTAAAGTGATGGCAAGACCTTCAGGAAGAGGACAAGAGGCATGGAGAAGATTAATGATGATTAGATTTGTAATTGCCTTAATTACTTGTTTTATTGTAATTTTATGTAGAATCATATATGTTTTTAGGAAGTTGTGCCTTGCTGCGTTATGTTCCTTTAGGGATATTGTGGTGATAGGAACATATTTTGGATGGATTTGAATCATTTAAGTATTGTAGAAAAATGGTTTTTGCAAGTTGGTAAGCAAGACTGTCTAGTTTGACTACTGAATGTTCATACAGTTACGATTCATATGAAATTAGTTTTCAATATGAGTATTATATATATGCTTAGAGAGTAGACAAAGAGGGCTTTCAAACAAGCTAAAGATCACTTAATTTGGACATGTATATAATTTTTTTATGATTTTTGAAAATGTGTAAGAAAACCTAGAAAAATAATTTTGACAAAATGAATAGTAGAAATTACTGTATGAATTGACTCAGTACAGTTCCAGTTGCATATTTTTCCCATGTAGAAAATATTTTTAACTATTTTTAGAGATTTGAATTACTCTTATACAATTTTTTTGGATTTAGTTATGATTTTTTAAACTTCAACAAAAAAATTGGGTTACTTAACGAATAGTGTTTTAAAAATTTGAACTTTTTTCATTTGATCTTTTAATGATTCAAGCTCTTAAATTACCTTATGTAGACATTATAAATGTTATTATAAATGAGAAATAATATAAGGAAGTAAGGTATGACACATCAACTGTTAGGATCCTTAATCCACCAATTTTTCAATCTGTCTCCTGTAACACCTTAAATTTAAGTCTATTTCCCATATATTAGACTCCAATTATGTCTATTATTATATGATTAGAGACTTGATTGCATAAAAATATTAAAACAGATTTTTCTTTATTTCTGGTATTGTTCATTATGCATTGTCTATTTTACCTGACGAATTTTGAAAATTTATAATTAATTCTAGAAAACTCATCTTATAGTGATTCAAATCTCTAATTAGCTAAAAAGATTCTCTATATGGAAAAAAAATAAAATAGAGCATTTTCTAGACCAATTAATATAGTTTATTTCTCAAATATTTACTATACATTTGGTCATTTTGCAACTTCCCAAATTTTGGTCTTATGTTTAAAAATTCATATCTCCTGATTTTCTGAGCCAATCTTACATTCTCTATATTGTTGGAAAGCCCTATGTATCTAATTTTTAGAAATATTTCTTTTGTATATTTATTCTACTGAAATAGGGCAAGATATTAATTTAAACTAATAGAGGTCAAAGTTTAACTTTAACTGTAACAGTTTTAATTAAACATATATATGTCTTTCATTATATAGCTTCAAATTACTACCAAAGTGGTGGTATCTTAAACCTAAGACATATAACTTTCATACATGCAAACCACTAAATTTTGGAGCTCTACATAATTTTATGTTGCCTTTTAAAATCCCCAATACCTACGGTGGAATTTCCAATTTTTCCCATATTTTCCTGTTCTGAACCCTAACTTGAAAAATTCATAACAATTTATACCCAGATCTAAATGAAGTGTTCCTTAAACCATTTCAAAGTTCTGCTTGTCTATTTTAAGAGCATATATAAGACATACCAAAAAACCCTATTTTGAATAGAGTTCCTCTATTCTACTTTTAGTTGGTTATCTTGGACAAAATCATATTATAACCTATCAAATTAAACATCATAAACTTAAAACTTCATCATGCATTGCTCCAAATCCATACATAACCTCATGCAAGGATCATAAAATCAAAACCATGCTAAGTTATAGGTTCATAACATAATACATGATTTTATACAATTTGCAAAAATAATACATCCTAATTGGCTCCATTTATTCCATAATTGTGCTCCTTCTTTATCCACTTAGCTTGGCCTTGACCTTTGACACATTTGGCCCTATCAAGGTTAGTCATTTGGAAAGGAATGAGATTCAAAGAATCTCAGTAATTATATCCATTCATGCATACATATTATCATGGCATTTCATAAAATCATCATTGGAAATCATATAATCACAATTTGCCATAGAATTTCATAAAAATTTTGGCATGGTAACACTTTGAAAATTGGACATCCAAGGGTCATAACGCCCTTCATACAACCAACCAACAATACATTTACATTACAAAACATTCAAACAAATGCATGGCATCAACAAAGAATCATGTAAATCAAGTTTGACAACATTGAGCATAAATGGAAAAAGAACTACCTTGTAGCTTTCCAAAGTCCACCAAGCTTTCCACACCTTTTCCCTAATCTTCAGTTGTCCCCTATAACATCATCAAAACAAGTCTCAATCCAAGGATTGCACAACTTGCTTCACAAAGTGCCACTTCAATCTTAAAAATCTATATAATTATTCTTTGAGAATTTCTTATATAACACACTTGATCTAACCTATTTTGGACCCAAAAAATTCATTTTTCAGATCAAAATTATGAAATTCCCTTTTCTTTCACAAACCATAAATAGCAGAAAAATAGAGAAAATTGTAGAAAAATAATATCTCATCAATATTTGAAACCAAAGCCATAATCTTGCATCTTGTAACATATACTTCACTTTTTATGGATTTGTTTCTTCATGGCATAACTTTCTCTCTCTAGGTCAGAAATTTCAGTGGAAATATTTGAGAAAATACTCCATGAATCCTTACAAAACTCAAGTATGTACAAGGTTTTAGCTAAAGAAAGTTATTTTGGAAGTTTGGAAGAAAACCCTTGCTTTTTTTCTTCTCCTTTTCTCCTCCTATTTTTCACACATATAAGCCCTTATTTCTCACTATTGCAGCATGCTTGAAGATGAAGAAGATGATGTTTGTGAAAGCCACTTGCAATAAAAAGTAATGCATATAATGTAATTAACTTATTCGCTTTATCTTTAACCTTTACATTTAAAAGGCTTATGTGAAAATTCCTTTTGTGTCCCAGCTCCTGATTCAGAAGCCAATTGCTCAATTTTTTGGCCAAAATTGCTTCACAAATTCTAATTGGCCATAATACCCTTTACTGATTAAATATTTTTATCAAAATTATTATTAAATTGGTACAGATTAACCGAAAGTCACTTTTGGATTAAAAATCATTATCTTTCTCCAAAATATATTTTATTAATATCCATTCAGTGTCCTTGAATTGGTACTACGTTTTTCTGTAGTCTAAACTGACTTTTATCGATTAAAATATTAATAATAAATCTTTAATATCTAATCAATATTCTATTAATCTCATTAAATTTCATAATGCATCCCATTGGGTTAGGCTCATCAAGAGCTTTATTTTGATTATAATTTTTCATATTTACAAAATACTCTTGACCTAGAGATTTGTAATTTTTGAAACTTCTAGGTCATTAGCTATAATTTTTCCCAAGACTTACGTGACATTCCCAGCTTAGGGGACTAAATTGTAAAATATTTTATTTATTAAGACAACAATATAATTTTCTCATTTTTTTATTTAACATGAAAAATAACCTCTTTGTCCTTCTTTATACTTAATGGTGTCTCTCCATTTTTTCTAGTTCCTTACACATTTTACGATATCAACATTTTTTTCTTGGGGCTTAAATACAATATTCACATTTTACTTCTAATTTGAAAAATGACTATTTTACCCCTAAACCAGGTTAAAAACATAATTATCCATTTTTTCAAACATTTTTTTATAATTTTACCCAAATACAATTTTTTTATTGTTTCTTTTTTACTATTCACATTAACTTTCAAATTGGTTTATCACTCAACCTAGATCTCTTGACTATGCAATACTTATACCATTATGCTTTCCTCGAGATGAACTTTCATTCAAGTCGTATATTGAATACTTTTTGGAGTAAGTTCTAGAATTAATTTCTGTTAAGCACCTTATGAAAAATTAATTTCAATTAAGAATCAAACATAACTTCTTTTGAAAATTAGATGAGAAATTATTTTTTTTTAAAGTTTGAGTATATAACGTTTTAGTCTTGCTTCGTTTCTCATCTTTTATTCATTTTATAATATTTCATAAAAATAGAGATATTACATTTCCAATCACTAGTAAAACTCTCCACTCATGTAGACCAACTTGCATTTCCATTGGTCCATTGTGTTTTTAACAGGATTCTGAATTTGTGTATAATTGGTCAAATATGGCTTTGTGAGATTCTCTTGAGCTCCATTTTTCATTTACTATTGTATAGCAAAGCTCTCTAGGCCCTATAATGATAATGATAATGGGTGTTTAATAAGGGTAAAATGGGAAGTTTTGGTACTTTTGTCATGAATTTCAGATGAAAAAGTAATTTTCTTAATATGCATATATTTGATACACTGCATCTTGTAATATAGACTGGAGTAAATATATGACTTGGCCTTAAGTGCTATAGCCAAATCATATGTAGAGGGCAATTATTTATGCCTAAAGGGTGCTTCAAGCCCCAACCCAATATACTAGTACAAGGAAATACCCATTACTTTGAACAGGCACTTTGTCATTGGCCCCAAGTATCAGATAGAGCCCATGATGCATGAATCCCAAGCATTCTGTTGAAGATGACTATTTTCACGAAGAGTGGGCAAGCACACCAAACTAGTGGAGATCATAATTTGGTGGCCTCTTGAGAAAAGATTATATATTAGAAATGCTCAACAGACATGGACATAGGCATTAACATCTAGACACACTTAGACTTTTAATCCACTATAGGACATTTATCCAACCATTGCTCCGATAATTTGCACAATTTGAGAGCATAATTACTTGCACGAGAGAACTAGCTTCTTCCATTATTTAGATTTAGGAAGCTCATTTAAGCTTCCTAGTTCAAGTATTCCTAGGCTCTCTTGATATCATGACTTAAGTTGTTTAAGCCATCATTCTTATTCATTTCTATGGCATTTGTTTATTGTAATTCCTTTTAAGATACTTGGGGAAATTGTGGTAAAGGACTTTGGGTGCCCACAATGTTTGATTTAAAAGTCATATATGAATTTCATTTGAGGCAATGTCTCTTACATGCCTAATATTTTGTTTGTTTGCCTTTAGATTAAAAAAGAGCCAACATATATAATGCATACACATATTCTATATTATTTTATTTTTCACTTATATATCCAATTATTATCTCTTCTAATAAATTCAATTATATTTTTTCTCGTCATTTAACTTTTTTATTTTAGTTTCAATTTTTATTATGCTATTTCAAATCTCATATTTAAAAATAATTATATAACAACTTTAACTTTTGAAAAAAATTATTTTATTTTGATCTTGCAAATTTAAAATGCCTAACTCAAAATTATGTCTATTATACTTCCTTTGCTTCTTTTTATCGATCATTTGAAATTTTATCAAATATATTAATAAATACAATTAATATGTGAGAATTAAAAGAAAAGTTAATATTATCTTTAACTTTTAGAATATAATTAAAAATGATAATTAATGATATATTAAAATTTGAAAATGAGATATAATTAAAAATAAAATTTTTCTTCAAATATGACCATTAAAAAAAGGAGTACAAATAAAGTTTGAGTAATTGTAATATTGGAGAATACATGGGAGAGCACAAAATGAAACTAGAAAATTGTTTGAGACTTGGCAAAATATACACCACAGGATTAAGCCGATTATGATAAAACAACACTAGGCATATTCAAGTACCTCTAATAAAAGTGTTGTTATTATAATCGAACCGGACAAGCAAAGGAATTAAAATTTTAATATTATCTATATAGCTGAATCGGACCAGTTTGAAGAATCAGACTTTTAAATTTTAAAACTCACAACTTGGGCTTTTGGCCTATAAACAAACAACCTTAAGCCTCTCCCATATTGAAACCTATGTCCACCTCACCTTTGTGTTACGTTTGCCTCCCATGTCCTTTTATAAGCCTCCTGCCAAAATTTTCTTTTGAACTTGCCCGACGTGGGACTTTAATGAAATGAGAAATAACCATCATTCACAACAAAATTTCTTCCTTCAACTACTAGCATCGAACCCTTCCTTATAATATGTGATTTTAGCCTAATTTGCTCTCTTTTCCTCTTGTAAACTTCAAAAATATTGTACTTAATCATAGATCATTCCAAAAAATATAACAAACTATGAATAATGTAGTTGCAAACTTTCAACCCCAAATCGAATCACCCCTCTCATTCTAAGCTTACTTTGCTTCTCATCTTACAAGATTGCATTTCTATATTTTATAGACTTAAGTTTTTGTCATATTAATTTTTTATTTAATATGAGGGACAAGTAATTACATCCAACCCTTGATGATAAAGACATATGTTTAGCTTTCCAATTGAACTTGCATATATACATATTCATATATATATATATGATGCTTGCACATTAACATTAGTAAATTAGAAATATCATAGTATGGAAGGCGGGTAGCCTAAACTTCATTTATTTTCCATATATATTATTTAAAATATATTATTTTGATTATGACCATCCAACCCTAATTAGATTACAGTTGAATCATTGAATCTTAAACTTGTGTCTCATCCAATTCAATGCTCGATCCAGCTATAATAACATTGAATAAAAGTGATGGGGATAACATAAAAAAAAAAACCAAATAGCAGAACACATCAATTGCTACTTTACACAAAATAAACCTAATGAGCAAAAAGATATATAATTACACATCACATCAAGAGGAAGGTGGTGATGAGTTAATGGACAATCAAATGAAACAAACCAAAATTGAATTGAAACAAAGGTTGATTGTGGTGACTGAGCAATTGAATGAATTAAAACAGCAACTACATAAAAGAAGTTTATTTGATAACCATATTTTGGTTCAACCTTTCTGACAAGCAAAAATTCAATTTGGAAGTGATTTTTTTATTACTAGGATTATTTTTGTAGCTCAAGCATGCTTAGAGGTAGTAAAAATAGAAAGTGAAAAATCTAAAATTGTATTTTTAAAGGTGTAAAAACACATTGGTATGGAGTACTGTTGCTCTTCCTATAGAGGAATGGTTTAAAACTTGAAATAGGAAGTAGGATGTGAAAACTCTATATGTTAGACTGGTATGTAGGGTTACAAAATTTGGCAATTTCGGAAGTGGAGAAATTTTTTGGTATGGATTTTTAATGCTAGTATTTGTTTACCTTTCTTTCACTACACCCGAAAAACCCTTTCTTATTATTTCCAGAAATTTTTCCAATTCTATTTTGCAGGTGAGGAACAACAACAAGAGAGATATAGTGGTGCAATAGACTAGAGTTATAAAATGGAGTTGCCTCCTCAAAGATGGGTCAAAGTCAACATTCATGGTTCTATGATTAAGTTCAGGGGTAGCTAGAGGAAGTGGAGTCATTAGAAATGCAAAAGGACAATGGCAGTTGGGATTCTATCAAAATTTTAGCATGTGTCCTATCAAGGCAATTGAGGCTCATGCAATATTGATTGGCTTAGATCTAGCTTGGAAGAATAGAAATAGACAACTCATAATAGAATCTAATTCAATGAGTCTAATATAAAAACTGCAGGACAACAATTTTAATCTCCAAATTGCTAGCCCTACTATTCGTTAAAATTTGCAAATTGTCAATCTTCAGTGGGTAGTTAAGTTTTAGTATGTTGGAAGGGAAACAAATTTGGTTGTTGATACTCTAGCAAAGATGGGAGCCTCATTTGTTAGCCCCTTTTGTTACAAGATTAGAGATTTATACCTTGCTAGTATTAGTGCTTTGAGTGATAGAGACTTATTTGGTGTAACACTTTAAATTCAAAACAGATTTAGGTGAAGACTTATTAACAATAACAAAATTAGTATGTTATTAGCATGAATTTCAAGACAAGATTTTGAATCCAAATAGCAGTCCAAGCCTAAGACTTTAAAATCCATCTTTTATTTTATTTTTCTATACATATAATTTGGCAGCATAATGATTATAACCCAAATGTCCCTAAATTGAACATGTGTTAAGGCCTTTAGATCAATAACTTTTCCCAATAAATAAGACAATTTATCATGAATCATAAAAGTATCCATAATACAAGACTCAAGTTCAATGAATTCAACTAAGAAACTGAACCTTTTAAGTCCACTTGTTCATATACTCTTAGAAGACAAAATAGGTAAAGACAAGTGAAAATACAGCTTAGAAATCATTTCCCTCATGACAAAAACATCCTAGTATAATTTCATTTCAAATATAATCTATTTTAAATCATCAAAGCAGTCAAGGAAACATTTCCAAGATGCCCATTCTATACTTGGCAATTTTATAAACATGATGTATAAGACTAAGGTGAGAGAAAATATATCAAGCAACTATCACAACTATCTCTACTTGAGATAGGTATGAGTACATTCCTTTGATTGCTTTCCCTTATTGAAGCTAAAGTCATTACCTTGGGAAATGTAAGATCACAAACTGAGATAATAATCTTTGTGACCAAGGGCAATAGCAATAAATTAAACTATCAATACATCTAAATGTAAGGCATTATTGTAAATTTTGGTGTTAAAAGTTTTCTAGTTGTTAAAAATCCCTAGTTCTCGATTAACACTAGTCACAGACTAATACACAACCATGCTAGTAAGTTAGACCCACTCGGGCCAATCATCTCAATACCATAGACAACATTCTCATAAGAGGTGCTTTTGTAAAAACTTCCAAGAAATGCTAATTATAGGTCTCATAATCACACCTTGACAAGATGGCTAGCACACACTTGTGAGGTACACATGCCATCAAGTCAAAGTCTTCATATAGCTAGTATATACCCACAAGGTGCACATACTATATGTATCTCAATAACACGTGGTGCATAACACGCACCCATGAGACAAACATGCTACCATATACATGACACCCCTTAGAAGCACACACTTGTAAAGTGCATAATCTAAGGTAGTTAATAACCATAAATTGCCAAGGTGGCCAGCACATACCTATGAGATACACATACCATTAGATCAAAGTCCTCATATAACAAGCACACAATTGTCATGTATACATGTTATATGGTTCATCATTGCATAAGTAGTCACTAAATACCCATGAGATACACATGCTATTATGCATTAGACACACCTTGGCAGCACACACTCACTAGGTACACAATTCAAGGTGATCAAATGACAATCAAACCATTAATGTTTATAGTTCACAATCATTAGTCAACAATCATGTGGAAGAAATCAATGGAAATCAGACAAGGAATTTAGCAAAGGACTTGACGTGGTAAACACCAATTACCTTAAAAGTGTGAAGACAAATAACAATGTACACCAAGTAAAAGCCACCTATCAAAGTAGACTACTCGTGCTTAGGAGCTACAATATTCAAGAATGTAATTACTTTACACTTAAATTACAAGAGTAATAATCAATAATCAAGAGCCCAAAGCTATGAATTCTGTTTATCCAACTATTTTAACACAATTACACAACTTAACATGCTCCAAAGGGTCACGCAAACATCCATATAACTTTCACTTACTTAAAATATACCAAAGAAATTATATCAAACCATAGTTCCAAGTAAGTCCCTTATGGAAGAAACCATAACCAAATATCACAAATTTTCATAGTTTATTATTTATCATGCCAAAGATTAAATATAAAGTTTCATAGCTCAACGATAATAATTTGTGTCTAGCTAATTTTACATATTGTCAACAACCTTTTCAAGTTATATTTTTGAGCAAGTTATTTATATAGCAAATCAAATTCAAATTTCACAAAACTTTACAATCATATTCTTCATGTTCCAAAGATGCATATGATAAAATTTTTTATGGCCCAACAACATGAATTTCTAATTATTTCCTAATTCACAATAATCAATAACTCAATAAAGTTACATAATTGAGTTAACTTTTCATATAGTAATCCAAGGCCAAATTCTACCAAACTTTGCCTACACATACTTAGAATCTCAAAGACATTAAATAAAATAAATTGCTTGGCCAAACAACAAATATTTGAAAAATCTCATTTCACGACCTAGGGTTCAACTACAATTGAAGGTTTGAAGTTCAATTCATGTAAATTTCTCCATAGATCCAAATTCATGACCTTAAATTGCTTCATATGACAATTTTATAGCCATATCTCAAAGTATTCTCATTTTTCCTAAAATAACCAATTAGTGTTCATACTCAAAATCAAAATTTCAACATAAAATTTGTAAAATCTTACAATACAATAATGCTCATAGCATAATCAAGAACTACTCATTATTTCTAAGCATTTCTGACAACCATAAATTGTCTCAAGTTTTAAAAAATCGAAGAAGACATCCCAACATCAAGAATAATGAAACAAAATCACATAAAAGGGGATGATAAGATGGAAAAAGCAATTACCTCAAAGATTTGCAACAAAACCACTTGAAATCCATTATAGGACACTTAAAGACCCAATTTCGACCCAACCTTAGGAGGAGAGTGTGATGACCCTATGCATCATTTTAAGAAGAACTTTGTCTAATAATACATGATTAGAAGGATTAGGACTCGAGGAAGGATCAAAATGGAGCAAATTGGAGAATTGAAACAGAGAACATCGGTGCCGTGGCAATGAACAGTAAGGGCACGATAAGGAATAGTAAAAGATCATGCTTGGGCTAAACCTAAGAGCCCTAGCGCAACAGCGCCAATCGTGAAACTTAGTTAAATCAAACATCAAAACCAATCACGAATAGAAAAGAAAAGCAAAGGAAGGATGACGTGCTTTACTAGGGTTTTATTTTTTTAGCCTTGGGGGTTCGATTTTTGGCAATTAGGAGCTCAAATCTTGTTAGAAGTCATCACTTAACTTTTCTCTCTGTTTTTCTTCAAGTTTTACTGAAGATTTTTCATGGATTTGGTTAGGGTTCTGACTTGGGTAAATTTCCATCGATTAAATTATGTATAAATGTGATCTAGAGGTGTTGTTGGACATTTTTATGGATTGAGTGTTGGTTTTATGATGTTTAAGTAGTATATCTCCTAAACCCTAAACATCAAATGTTGACATTTTTAGGAATCCAAACTTGGAGAAGTATGATTATGATTCTAAGAGTTGTTTAGAGTGTTTTGATGCTTGGGTTTACTTAATGAAACTTTTTTTCCATTTAGGTTATGTTCAAGTTGGTAAATATGTATGCTAATGGTTGAGGATTTGTAATGGTAATGAGGAATTGATGTTATATAAGTTGTCTTATAGCTTGATTATGGTCTCTTGACTCTGAATTGTAATTGTAAAGCATTGGATTGATGGTGGTTGTTCCATTTGGCCTACCGAGGTGTTGAGTGGGTTTGACGGTTAAAGTAACCAGGGTTTCCTTTTATGTTGTGATATATGTTTAGTCATTTTCATATCATAATATGCATGCTTTATGTATTTATATGTTTTACCTTTGCATATCATGATATGTCTTATAGTTCAGCTATGGTAAATCATATTCATATCATGATATGTGCAGCTACACGACTATTAACTATCTATCCCTACCTTATTGTATGATAAAAATGGTAATATAATGTTAATGATAATAATATGTGTAATTTGTGATGATGGTTGATATGGAATGATAATTATGCACCCACAATGTATTGTATACCTTCATATGACATGCTAGCACATTAGAAATTATATGTTTACTTGTTAGCATGCATTGGGTATTGTCACATTATGTACATTGTTAGGACATATGGTCTGGGTGACGATATTCTATATACCATATGGTATGCCAATCCGCTAAATAGCACACAAGACTTTGTGTTAGGCGGTGTGGCTTATATGTATATTCCAATCACTAAATAGTCATCCTATGACTGGGAGACTTAGGTGGTTGTGAATTAGGGTACATTTTCTCTAAATAGTCACCAATTCGGGTCGTTTAGGGGAAGAAGAGCCATGGTCCAACCTTTAGTACAATGGCCTTTGGTTGGATCATGACCATTAGGAGGAGAGCTGGGTGGTGATTCCGGAATCAGCCATAATGGGTCGTTGGAAGGGGGCTACTGGTTGATGTTACCTTGTCATGGTAACTAGCTCATGGTTCTAGCCGTGTATTGATGGGATTGGCATTTGCATATCATATATATTGTATTAGTGATGAGTTATATCTATTGTTAGCATGAAAGCATGGTTATATGTATGTATGTGTTCACCCCTGGTTACTGGGACATATGTCTCACCCTGTGGCTAACAATTTCTAGGTGAAGGATCTAGTTCTAGCAAGGACAAGGAATGCTTGGACAAAGAGGATTGAGAGTACCATTGTGGGTGCCAAGGACTGTACTCCTCAAGTATTTGTTGTTCATTTATTTCTAGTAAAGTGCCATTGTAGTAACGTATAACGTCTTGTGAACCTATGTGATTTAAGGCATGACCATTATATGTTTACCGTGGAACCTTTTTGTACATTGGATGGCCTACCCCGTATTGATAGGTCTAAAACCATGTTAGTGTATGTTAATTGTTGACTATGTCTTATACATGTTATGTGACGTATCACCTGAATGTATGCTTGTATTGGACCTGAGATTGATGTCTTTAGCCCACCTTGGATTTGTGTGCTTAGGTTGTGAGCTTAGTGTGGGTCTTTGGCCCTTGGTTTGGTGAAAGTCCATTAGTTTGAGTTAGGGTTCAAGGGGGACGAAACTTGAAGGAGTGATTCTTCAGGTTAAAACCTTTTTAGACATGTTACTTGTGTCTTTTATGACTTGTAGAAATGGTCTCTATATGCAATTGCTTGTGGGTGGCTATAGGAGGTGTTGAGTTCTTGTTTTTGGTCAAAAGTGATTATTTCAGTGTTGGATGTCTAAAATCTCCATATGGAGGTGGTTTGAGACATGGTTAGTGTCTACAGTTAAAAAGGTGGTAAAGTGATCCATAGGAGTCAAAATTAGGTCAATCAGAGGTCAAACCTCAAATTTGTGCACGTCGAAAGTTTGGTTGAAAAGTCAATAAGTTGCTAATATGGAATTTGATATTGGCGTCGCGGCGCCATGCCTCTCAGGTCCCTTCCCAGATTTGTCTAGAAATGTCTTAGGCCACAGCGCCACATATGTGGCCACGACACCACTCCTATGTTGTGTCTTTTCTTCTCTATTTTGGATGTGTTAGGCATATTAAGGCCTTGTGAGTTTGGGGTGTGATAGAGAGTGGTTGGAGTTCAAGCAAAATACAAAAAATGCAAGTTTGGCGTCATATGTATATAAAACTCATAGAGGGACTTAGTTGCAAAGTGATTTCCAAATCTTAAGCCAATGTATAATTTTTGAAGGCTCTAATTGCATAACTTCTCAAATTGACCCCTTAAATTACAATTTTTTCAAACATTAATTATTTTATTATTATTTTTTTATTTTTTCCCTTATTTTTTGCACGACAAATAATGGTTAACTAACTTAAAAATTACACTTTAAATATGTGGGTCAATACATTTTTTCCTAAACATCAATTATCATTCAATTATTTAAAATAAAACTCACTTAATCAAGCCCCAAAGTTATATTTTAAAAGTATAGATGTTACATTTGTTATTGATATCCCTATGATTTTAATTTTTTCTTTTTTCCAAGCTTAGCCCTCCATTTCTTCACCAAAAGAAAAACTACACTATCAAATAAAATTTTTTTTGATAGAGTTCCTCCTTTTATCTAGATGGTCAACAAACATCAAGAACATTATAGATATACTCAATAAATGAAAACTCATTATACATAGGTCAAATCTTATTTATATCGTGAAAATGGAAAATTGATTATACCATATTCTAAGAAGAGATAGAGATAGTGAAGTAGAACTCACCTAACAATAGCTCGTGCAATGAAAAAATGCGAGTAGTAAATAGGAACAAGCAATGAGAGAAAGTGAAGGATGCAAGTGACCAAAGTGAAAATACCTAAGTTTATGAGCTCAGGGACCCTTTATTTATAGTGCTCTAGCACTCCCTCATCTATCTTTTTTTTTCTCCCAACAAAACTGGATTTAATGATTAAGACTAAATCTAAGTATAGAAACTCAAGCATTCCTCATATATATTGTTAGGATTAAAGAAATTGAAAAGGGTAGAAGAGGTAAAGAAGGAAAATAAGCAAACAGAAGATAAAGGAAGGAGAGGAAATAACAAGATGAAGACTAGATTCTCATATTTTATATACTCCTTCTGTTACGAGAGTGCCTTATATAAAACTGATAATAAAAATGAAAAATACAAAAATAACCCTGTTGCCATAACGAGTCGTATCAACTACCCTCCTCTTAAGATCATCTGTCCTCAAGGATGAAGTAAACAAGCCAAAGCATGAAATCCTCATTGCATGTCTAATGAGATTCTCATGTAGCTTCTTTCTCAATCTCACCCTTCCACAAAGACACATGACAAGTAGCATGAAAGACATCCCAAGCTTGCCCTATAGGGGAATCCAAACCATTCCAACCAATTAAAATATAAGAGACCCAAGATAATCAAATTGGAATGTATGAGGGAACAAATCCTAGGGTAGTAATAAAATGCATAATAATAAGCATTGCAAAAATTAATGGAATTCCATTTTAAAGTTGAACTTCAATTGCACTATAGTAAAAATGACAAGACCACATATACTTGGCAATTATGAACTCCACAAGATCAACTTCTACAAGCATAATCTCACCATAAAGGTGTTGGTAATGAGCATTCATGGAATCTCTTTGCAATCCAATGTAAGTCATGAGCTTATTCATTTTGGTAAATCCAAAGTCAAAGATAATAACAATGTACAAGTCTCCAATTAATTGTTGCAAAATTGTTTTATTAGAAATTATCATACAATAAACTTCTTTAAGATCACTATAACCATTCAAAATTGACAATTTGCTCAATTTTCCAAGTGGCAACTTAGTTGCATTGCATCTTATTGCCATCATTTGTTGATTCACCATGCTCACATTACAAATAAGAGATATAAATTTTGCAACTCATGACTAAAGTTCTAATTTCAAAGATTGTGCTACACATACAGACTTTTCTATCATAGTAGATTCTTTGTGATTTCGCTTGCAAGCCATTTCCAATCAAGCATAAGTCTTTGAGTAGACATCTGAATTCTTTCGATCAAACCATTAATTTTTAGCAGTGGCAAAGGCAAAAATGTAATTTCAAAATCCTTACTACAAATGAGTATAACAAGAACAAATTCAGGGTGTGTTACTAAGCGATGAACAAATGAGAGTGCCACAACCAAAGCTAGTAGACAAAGTTCATTTGAAGAAGTTACTGATGTCCTTATTGCAGCTATTACAACAATTCAGATAGCAAGAGAGAGAAGAATATAATTCAAGCACCATTCACCCAAAGCACTACCATATTTTTGTTGTTACAATATAGGAACCATCACAATACGAAGATGGATTAGGATGTCTAGATCAAAGATTAATCTAATAATTAGCTTCATCAACACAATATTTCTTGATCAAACTCAAGTTTAGTACGTCATTTGGGGTTATTTCCCAAAAAAAAATCCACCACAGCATATGACTAATCCAACCCCTTTTAGTACCACATCTTTCTTGAATCCTAATATGGAAAAAACCTTCACCAACATTGCAATAAATTCAGCATTGCTCCTAGGAAACAAAGCTAGAACTGAAACTCTAACAATTTTCCTCCTACAAGAATTAAATTGTACAAGAAAAGGCCACAAGAACAATCTCATGAAAAGCTTCTCATTAGCAAAAAGAGCGATTTGTGTAGCCTCAACAAAATCCTTACCCATACATTTTCTTCCACCAATGAAATGATCATCAATGCTTACAATGAAACAAAGTCCCAATGAAAATCCATGAACATTATTTGGTGTTACAGTTCTAGGATAAAAAATCTAGATAATATGAAAGTCGTCCAACCATTATGTGACTTAACAACATTAATATGAGCAATTGCACTGGCAAAACTAGAATTCCTTAATATAGCATTTGCATCACTTGTTACTACCACACCAGAAATGGTCTCACTTTTTTCAAAAATTGTTTCCAAGTATGCATCTATCATAGGTTCAAGCAGGATGTTCACATGATAAAGAGATCCTATCAGAAGAATAAAGATAGATCTATACATAATCATGTCAGATAGAAATGAAGACAATAGCGATGCTAGAGTCTCTTGTTTATTCGCCAGATACAAAGTCCTAATAAAGGTGTTGAACAAGGACTCCTCTATGGAAGCTTTGATACATGGTCCATCAAATTGCTCTATGCTGTTTGATATCTAGTCTAGTTCATACTGCTTTGATGTATTCAATATTTGCTCATAATCAGCCACTTCATAACAGAGAAAATGAAAAATCGATTTGGGTGGTTATTGGTGGTTCTTCCACATGATTAGAAGAATCTTACTAGAAATTAACAATCTCTTGTACTTGTGGCCTTGTAGATGACTGGGCTAATGTTATAGGAAACTTAAACAAATTCTAAACCCTAAGTTCCAGTAGATGGAGACATCGAAGGAATCACAAGCATCGAATAACAACACTGAATAATATTCACTTTTCACAATGCATGAGTTAATTGAACTAGCTAGAGACACAATGGTGGAGTTGGAAGAATCAGCACTCTCAACAATAAAATGCTCAGTTACCTTAACTTTCCATAATAAATACAAAGCCCTCTCGCCATATTCAACTAGTCATATGGCTTCCCAAAAAATCTCTTAGTGTTAAAAGTTTGACTTGAGTAGCTATCTCCTCCTTCAGAGATCCTAGGAAGGAGTTGATCTTTTGAATCTCATTCAATTCAACCTCGAGAATGTAATTTATCGAGTAGAGTTTTGATTTCCTCTAACAACCCATTTGTTTAAGATGCACTATTTCCTTCATCTCTTAAATGCCAATACGTGATTAAGTGTCATTCTCCATTTGCATCAACTTGATCTGACAATCGCCAACATGTGCATGATTTTCATGGCAACTCTAATCTCTACTATTGCTAGCCAAATCAACTAATTGCAAAGATAAGCTACGATTTGATTCTTGCAACTTGCTCATTTGTTGCTCCAAGTTCGAGAATTGTTGATTCAGCTCTGATCACAATTGAACCTCAATTTCATGAATATTGCCTTGAGCATTAGTATAGTCACCCATGGATACAACTACTATGATATCAATGTTAGGATTAGAGAAATCAAGAACTGAGAAGCGTAGAATAGGTAAAGAAGAAAGAGAAAATGAGGGAAGATGAAGGAAAGAGAGGAAAGAATGATACAAAGACTACATTCTCATATTTCGCATAACTACCCTTCTGTTACAAGAGTACCTCAAATAAAACTGATAATAAAAGGATAAAAATACAAAAATAACCATGTTGCCAAAAACAAGTCGTATCATATATATATATAACCAATGTTTAGTTACTACTATCTCCATCAAGGAAAAAAGACAAATGAGAATCCACATAAAAAAATATTTTCCACAAAGGACCCCCACTTAGAAATGCCCAAGTGAGCTTCCTAGCATGCCCAAATGGGTTTCCTGCCGTGCCTAAGTGGGGTCCTTTATGGAAAATATTTTTTATTGGTCCTTAATTTTCATTTTTCCTTCCATGAAAGCATAGTAGTGGGTTATGTAAGTGATATGAGCCATCATGAAATCATGGAGATGGAGAAAGCATGTGCCACAATATTGTATGAGTTAGGGAAAAAGACACTTTGGGACCTTTCACGTAAAATGTTCCCAAATTGGGAACCCTAAAAATTCGAATCCTTTAAAAGGACCTAGATCCTTTGAGGGAAAAAAATTAGTTGGACTAAAATACCCCTCCTCCCTCTCTCATTTCCTCCTTCCCTCATTGGAGACAGCGACATCATCGGAGCTCTAGTGACCAAAAACATTGCCATACAGTTGCCGAAGTAAAGTTTGATAAAATTGAGAGTGTTGAAATCAGTTATAGTAAGTTGGAAATTATGAGTCTCTCACTTGGAAGTTTTATTGATCCTACTTGGACTTTTTTTTCGTTATTGCTTTCTGAAATAAAATTAATAGTGTTGAAATCAGTTATAGTAAGTTTGAAATTATGAGTTTTTCACTTGGAAATTTCATTGATCCAACTTGAAAATTTTTTTTAAGATTACCTTCTAAAATAAAATTGTGAGTGTTGAAATCATTTCTAGTGAGTTGGAAATTACAAGTTTCTTACCCTTTGAAATTTTTTCCTGAAAAAAAATTTTCAAGTTGAATCAATGAAATTTCCAATTGATAAACTTGTAATTTTCAACTCACTATATTTAATTTCAATACTCTCAATTTTATTTCAAAAGGTAACTTGAAAAAAATTTCTAAGTTAGATCAACAAAATTTTCAATTGATAAACTCATAATTTCCGAGTCACTATAACTGATTTCAATATTCTCAATTTTGTTTCAAAAGGTAATCTTGAAAAAAATTTCTAAATTGAATTAACAAAATTTCCAAGTAAGGAACTCATAATTTCCAAGTCACTATAATTGATTTCAACACTCTTAATTTTATTTTAGAAGGCAATTATGAAAAAGATTTCAAAGTGAGATCAATAAAATTTCCAAGTGAGAGATTTATAATTTATAACTCACTATAGTTGATTTCAACACTCTTAGTTTTATCAAATTTCACTCCGGTGATGGTACCAACACCAGTGACATTTAATGGTCGCAGGAGCTCTGGTGATGTTGCCAGTGACCGGAGCTCCAGTGACGTCATCGACTCTGGTAGGGGAAGGAGGAAATGAGAGAGGGAGAAAAGGAGAAAGGGAGGAGGGGTATTTTAGTCAACTAATTTTTTCCCCTCAAATGACCTAGGTTCATTCAAGGAACTTGAATTTTTAGGATTCCCAATTAAAAAATATTTTACTTAGGAGCTCTCACAGTGTCCTTTTCCCTGCAGTTACAAGGAGGTGAAAATTTTTCAAAGACTAATAATTACACCTACTTCCTAATAGTCTAATATAGTATTATAGTAGCTACCCACAAGTAGTCTAAATGTCTAATAGGCATGGTATGTCAGATCAATTAGAAGAGAGAGAAAACGCAATATTTTTTCAAATATTGAAAAAAAAAATGCCACTTTTATCTTTACTATCAAAACAGGGGCAATATACAAATGACCCCTTTTTTTTCAAATGCAAAAGTTCCGTCCTTTTTTATTTATGCAAAAGCTCCATACTTTCACTGAAAAAAAAGCTCCACATTGATTCATGAAGTTATGAAAGAATGCCAAATAAAAATGAAGAAAAGGGAGAGAAGATATATAATGAATGAAAGAAAACAAAATGCTCACTCTTTCTGCTCAATCCCAATTCAGCATCATAATAGCACAATTGAAAGTTTGGCCCAAAAAACTAGCACAGTTGAAATGGGAAGTTGATATGGTTATCCAATAAGCGAAAACAAGAAATCAAATTGACATTAGAACCGAATTGTAGTTGGTTACGGTGTCTAGTGATGATGCTTGCCAGTGGTGGAGGACGATCATGTGCAATAGAGGAGATGGAGGAGGCGCGACAAAGCCAAATTGTGTAATCCCAATCACTATTGATTTTGTATTCTTTTTTAATCTTAACTTACAATCATGTACTATTGATCATTTTGATATTATATTGGGCGCGGAGATACATGGCGAGTTTTTTGTGAGGCACGAATTCGGACTACATTGTTTTATTATCTCATCCCAAACTCAAACTGTAATGGTTTAGGGCCTATTTGATTTCCCATTGAAAACCACATTTCAGAGTGGTTTTGGGAGAAACAGTTCCCTAGTGTTTCTCTGAAACGTAGTTTCTAATAGGAAAACATGATTTTCAACAGGAAACCAAATAGACCATTAGTTTGGTCTTTTCTAAGCCCTATCACAATTTTCTGTTGAAATTTGATTTATTTTAACTACATAGAGGGCATGATAGATAAAGCACCTCGGAGTTGAAACTAAATTATCATCCCTAAGCGTGACTGAGTTGAGAAAATGTATGGTTGTCAACTTTTTTTTTAATCTTGGATCTTTAATATGTATACAAATTGTTGGCCAAAAAAATAATTATGCCACATTTAACCCATCATTAACCTTAGCCCCCCTTCATTCAAGTATTCCTCCATACCCCATTATCAACCTTCATTTCAATTCACACACACATATGAAAACACATGAAAATAATATAACAGTATTCTAGGAGTACGTATTGTATCAATGACATCGAAGGATTTTTTTTATTTGTAAAAATAACACTAAGTGATTTTAAAATCAAGTATATCTTCTTTCGCGGGCTTTAAGCCTCTTCTTTATACCAGTATATATATATATATATATATATCGGGTAAAATGTTCCTACTTAGTCAAAAACAAAAAGATGGAGTTTCGAATAATTTATTATTGAGCTAATGTGATTTACAATTTATAACTCCTAGGCCCAATGAATGCTCATTTCCCTCACAATTTACAACTCCTAGGCCCTTCTATTGTTACATATTTTTTTCTTGGGCCTTCTATTGCTATAATTTTTTTTGTCATAACTAATTGGTGAGGTATGTGCATTATTCTGTCTATAAAAATTGATGGTAGCAGCTAGTATCCGCAAATAAAGCCTCAAATACAAATATTTGAAGTTTAGTTAATTACAGAGAACAATAATTTTTGGCAATGATGAATGACATTAATTATGGACAACCTTACCGGTCACCAAGTCCTCCAAATTAACTGCAAAATGATGTGTGTGATATCATTTATGAAGAAAATCGAAATGCAACTTCAAGTTCCACAAGCTTCATCCCCAGTGAAAGATATTATTTTTTTTAGTTTTTAATATAAAACTCTTTTAATTGAATTAATTATAAGAGTTAAAATTAGTGAACTATATATTTTTAAAAAAAAAAATCACTTTTTTTCAAAACCACCCTTATTAATTTCTCTTTCCCTCTCTCACATTACCATCTCATTGAATAAGGGCATATTTTTATCACATAATAAATATTATCTCATATTTTAGAAAGGGTTAGAATTTAAAATGTATAATAAAAGTCCCTATATTTAGGACGAATAAAGTATTTAAAAGTAGATAAAAAAATCATTCTAAACTCCTATCATTGGAGGTGTTATTCTGAAAAAATATATATTTCCTTGTATTATTTTCGCTTGTAAATTAGCTAAATTGAATACTTTTTTCTATACAATATATAAAGTATAATAAATGGGTTGTATTACTCAAGCGATGCAACTTACTATAAATTTTATATCATATATTGATATTAATGATATATCAATATTGATGTTGAAAAATACTCAGATAGTCAGATTTGTGATTCCTCACTTCCTTATCCTCTTTAATTTTTCTGTTTAAAATTTCATTTAAAAGAGTATATATTTTTTTTTTGCAAAATTATAACCAATCTAAATAATGCCTCAATAATTTGTTCAGTGTCATTATTTAAATTTGTTGCATTGACTAGACCGTGAGAATTAAAATGAATACAACTGCCAAGTTGTTGAATATAGGTAGACTTGCAGATGCATACCTTGTTTGGATTTAAAACACACATTTAAGAATTTAATTTTATTTACATTCAGATTTTATTTAAATAATTTAAATTTTCACATGTTATATTTTTATTTAGATTATTAGTTGTCTAAAAAATTAATAGTTAAAAATTAAATAAATTTAAAATATCTAAATTAATTTAAATGATGTATATGGTATGTACATAATACATATATATGCTTGATAAAAATGTGCATAAAATCAAGCAAAAAGGTACACCATGTTCATGGGCTAAAAAAGAGGTTCATCACATTCACAAGGTCCCACCACACCACGCAACTAGACAAATGAAAGTTCGGTTTCTCTCCACATGGGTTGTATTATTTTCTCTTTTCTGGCAATGCAAGGTACTTGTTGAAATAGATGATGCAAATTGATCATCCAACATCTTTTTTTTTTTTTTACTACCCTAGAAATAGCCCATATTGGCACTATGTCAAGTGTTGTAAGAATGATTGCCAACAAATATGGGGCCGATCGAAAATGGCAATGAGTTTCGTTGGCAATATATATAGAAAGAAAGCTTGTAATGTCAAACAAAAGGCTCAATGCAATTTTATGCAATTAGATCACTGTGATGAAATATTGACACTTGAAGATCAGTAGTGTAGAATAATAGCCAAACCATCCGCATGATATTACATATACACAAAATATCTATTATTTCTTATGAAAAAAACTTCAGAAGAGATGTCACTTTGGTAACATTCATGTGTCAATTAATCTACATAGAATAATAGACAAAACTCTAAGGTATTAAAATATATTACTTTATGAAATTATTTGAATTCAATTGCTGGGAAAAAGACTTAAAAACTTAAATTTCATAAATTAATATAAGCAATCCCACTTTGGGCCATAAAAATCCCACTTTGATGGTAATCATTCATCACATACAGTCTATGGAAATCCCTGTATAAGAATCAATTCTATGTAATTTAGAAGAGGCGCAAATCTTTCTTGGTCAAACCTAAAAACACCAGAAAATACCCCATCGTCCTTTCCTGTCATTTCTCTTGGTACTCAAAATCCAAACATTGTAAATTGGTTGGTATGTCTTCATCTATGATCTTAATGAATCTCATGCACGGAAGCTAGGTTAGTAATGGGCAAAGTAATGTTGTCTTTTGGGCTACTTCATCTTTGATTCTTTTTTTATTCCTTTTTTATATATTATGGATAAGGAGTATTTCCACTGACAGTAGGAATTAAATTCCTTTGAGATAATGAGAGTAAGATATAGATATCTCCCAATTATTTCATACACATGCACTATGCCAAATTGGACTTTTGTTAGCATCTAATTAATAGTTGGTGATTATTTTAAAAAATGGGAACACAAATAAAATGAGATGATTAGTAGCCGGTTATTTAACTGCCTAAAAATCTTATCATTTACTTATAGGGATGATAGTCTCTACCATTTATCCTAACCTAAATTGATACTTCATCTTTGATTCTACCAATAATGTTAAACACTATAAGCCCGGGAGGACATAAAAAGGAGAACCCCTTGTTCAAGGAGTGCATTATGTTAATTAGTTGGCGGAGGGTCCTCCACACGGAAAGCTATCTTGCTTTATTATTGTTGTTGTTTTTGTTGAGGGTAAAGTTGTTTTGAGCTAGCTGCACTTTTTTTTTTCCTTGTTCTTTTAAGTAGATTTGTACATGTGCTATGCATGAGGTCATTCGGTAAAAAAAAAAGTATATATATATAATAAAATGGAGGGATAAAGAACCTTTCACTCCTCAAAGTTTTCCCAAATTTTCATATTAATTCCTATATTTTCATTTTAATTAAATAACTCCTCATAATTTTATAGCATTAAAGAGTTAGTCCTTAATATCTAAAAAATTCAGTAATTTAATCCCTCCGTCCTCTAGGATGGCAATGTAACTAGCAGTTAGCTAACTTGGATTGACACATAGATCATTAAAACTGACTAGACTCTATTTTTTGAATAGAATGCAAATATCAATTGATTATTCCGATTTTTACTACTATGTTTCTGCATTTTTTAAACAAAAATATGGTCTAGTCATCTTTAATAATCTGTGCAGTCCAAATCAATTAATTGTTAAGCATATCATCTCAATTTTAATGATGTTAATGTTATCCTAGAGGACAAAAGAATTAAATTACTAAGTTTTTGAAATATTAAGGACCACCTCTTTGGTGATATAAAACTATAAGGAGTTATTTAATCAAAATGAAAACACATAAAATAATATGAAAATTTAGAAAAACTTTAAGGACTAAAACATCCTTTATCCCTAACATGTAATTTTATATATAGAAAAATAACCATTGCCAAAATAATAATAATAATAATAATAATAATAATAATAATAATAATAATGTATGGGTTAATACACAAATAATTAGCTTAGATAATTAAACGTTTCTCCGTATATAATATTTATGTAAGGGATAATGCATAAATAATAAGCTTTGAGCTGTAAAAATATAGATTTTACACGTAGATTGAAAGAGTGATCAACTTTAATTATTAATTTAATATTTTTTATAAAATTGATTGATCTATCAAGCTTTTCAACTAAATTAAATTATAATTTACTTGGCATGAATTATAATTTATAATTTATTAAAAATTTGATTTAACCAAACAACGGTAACTTGGCATAAAACCTTATTTTTTAAAAAATAATTTAGCAATTTTTTATAGGATAAGATTTGAATTCAATGTTGTCAAAACAACTCGGTTGACTAGGCGAGTTCACTTATAACACACAATTTCGAGCTATCTCGCTTCTGAACTCAGGACATACAAAGACTTGCACAGACTCACGTGTGACTTGATCAGAATCGGATGAAACAGCTGGAGTGACCGTGCTTTTACGAGTCAGGAATCATGTATTAACTGAAAGAAAAGTTAGGCCAAGAAGGATTAGAATAGGCACCAGTCCACTCCGTGAGGACAATTGACCACTTAGCCACCACGCCATGGTTCTTCATTGACTAATTGATGGCAAATAAATATATATAGGATCAGGGTATTATAAACCGGACCGGCCATTGAACCGGATGAAGCTGTTAAATCAAATATTTTGATGATTCCAAACCAACATTCTAAAACTTGGAAATATGATATCAAACGTGCATGGAAGATCCCAAATAAAGAAATCCAAATAAAATCAGCACAAGAATAGATATATGATTTATTATTGTGTTTGAGTTGAGTAAAAGACTTTGAATTGGCAAAAGACAGTTTTTAGAAATCTAATTCCATGTTCATTCATGGAATACTTGAAAAACACCACTAACAGATGAACTTTAAAGTGATATAGCTGAACTATTGTTTTGAAAATTCAAACTTTGGCTTTTGAAATTCGAATTTCGAATTGAAAATAAGTTAGTCAGAAAAGAGATCCCTCTGACAGACGAACTTTGAATGCAGAAATTCAAACTTTGACATGAGTTTGATGAGAGCCTTCTCTGACAGATGAACTTTGAGTTTTGAAAATTCAAATTTTTGATAAATTACAATTGATAAAAATTGAAAATTCATCTAAGGATATTTCAAAGCTCATCTGAAAGTGAAGATTAAAAAGAATCTCAAAATGGTTCACTGGCAAACGAACTTTTGTTTTGAAAATTTGAACTTTGAATACAAAGCTTGCAAGTCTGTTATGACAATCTGTTAACATACGAATATTGGTATTCAGAAATTCAAACTTTGAACTAAGTCTAATTGGAGGTCTTTCTGACAGACAAACTTTGAATCTTGAAAGTTTGAATTTCGAAAAGATGAACTATTGTACCTTACTGAGCTACCCACTGACAGACGAAATTTGGGGTACCAAAATTCAAACTTCGAAGGCACTGTAGCAATATGGGATAACTGTTCACACTTATCAGAGGAACTTTAACTTGAAAATTCATATGTTCCAACATAGAAATATTCTTCAAAGATGAAAATTCGAACTTTGCTTCATAACAGATGAACTTTGAAATTCAACGTTAAAGTCTTTAACTTTCGGTATCTCTTAAATTCGTCTGTTGACCAACTAAAATTTGAACTTTGAGCGTCAAAAGCATTAAATGCTGTTAGTGAACAGATTTTTTTTCAGAGTAACCGTTGGGTAACTTCTCTAACGAATAGATTTGTCTCTAACGTATAGTTAAGACCTAAATCTGTAAATAAAACCTCATTTGAAGTTGTGAAAAATGAATTTAACATTGTATATACTGAAACTTTATCAAATTCTCAACTTAAAGTCCATTACTCTCATACTTCATATTTCTGCACTTCAACTTTCATATACACTCTAAATTAGAGAGTTTACTCTTTGTAATCAATCTTATCTTCATCTGGAAGAAAGATTTTCTTGTGAGGGATTATCACAAGGGATTTGGGAAGCACTTAGTTAGAGTGCAAAAATAGAAGTTGTAAGCTCTAAGAATAGAGAATCAAAGCTATATTATGGCAATTGCAAGAAGCTCATTGAATTCTTGCAAGATAATAGATAATTTCAAGTAGTTGCTTGGAGACTAGACGTAGATCAAGATAAAGAGACCGAATCAGGATAAACATCTGTGTCTTCCCTTCTCTTTTACTGCTTTTACCTTACTATATCTATATACTTTGTTTTACTATCATTTCTGCTTTCATCACTCTTCTAACTTTTGCAAAAAATTTTAATCTTCCCAATTCACCCCCTCTTGGGAAGCCAGCATATCTAACAAGTGGTATCAGATTCTGATTTCCCAAACAAAGGATCTAATAGTCCGAGAAATTCAATGGCTGGCTTTGGAGAAAGTATACTACTAGAGAGAAACAACACAAACAACCTGGCTTTAATGGAGAACACTATAGATACTGGAAGATGAGAATGCAGATCTATCTCTAGTCCATTGATCTGGACATCTGGTCTGTCATCCAAAAGGAAGACTTTGTCCCAATGAAACTGCAGGATGATGGAAAATACAAGGAGAAGCCAGAGGACGATTGGAAAGAGGAAGATAGGAGAAGAGTCTTGCTGAACTTTAAGGCAAAACACTGCCTAGTCAGTGTATTAAACCAAGACAAATTCTACAGAGTGTCACAATGTTCCACAACCAAGGGTATGTGGGACACTTTAGAAATCGCTCATGAAGAAACCAGTAGAGTAAGCGAAAACAAATTGAACACCTACATTGGTGAATATGAAAGCTTCAGAATGGTGGAAGGAGAGAGCATCAAAGAGCTATAAAAGAGATTCACCCTTATTGTGAATTAATTGAAGAGTCTTGGCAACGAGTACACCCAGCCAGAGAAGGTGAGAAAAATCCTTAGAGCTCTTCCTCTGGAATGGCAACCCAAATTAACAGCAATAGAGGAGGCCAGAGGAGAATCAATGGCCTTAGTCATAGCCCTCTTTGGTAGCCTAGAAGAATATGAGGGAAAGATAAAGACTCTTAAGGAAGCAGGACAAGACAAGAAAAAGAAGGGTCTTGCTCTAAAAGCTGCTGAAGAGAAAGAAGAAGAATCTGATGATGGAGACAAATTAGATAAAGAAACTTTGGCCATGATGGTCAAAAAATTTGTAAGATTTTACAACAAGAAAAGAAACAAAAGATTCTTCAAGAAAAGAGTGACAACAGACAACAAAAAGGAAGGAAAAGAATCTGTCACCTGCTACGAATGCAAAAAGCAAGGACACATAAAATGAGATTGTCCACAATTCCTAAAGAAGCAAGAGAAGAAAAAGAAAGCTGCTAACAAGAGCAAGAAGAAGAGGGCATACATCTCATCAATTTGGGGTAATAGCTCAGATAAAGAAGAAGATGATGAAGATGAAATTGTCAATATTTGCTTGATGACACTTGCTTCTGAAGAAACTTAAGATCCATCTATCAGTGATCATGAGGATGAGGTATATGAATCTGAACCTTCCTATTCTGAATTAATTGATGCATTTCATGAACTGCATGATGAATTCATTAAGACAGCTAAAGAATTGAGACATGCTAAGAAAAGGATTAATAAGCTAGAATCTCAGTGCATTAGTTCTGACATTACATCTTTGCATAAATCTTAATCTACTTGTTGTACATCGTGTCTTGAATTAAAGTAAACTAATGACTATCAACTGAAAGGAATGGCTAGACTTACTAAGGGTAAAGATATGTTGTTTGCTTTAATGGGGAGTCAGAGAATCACACAAGGAAAGGCTGGACTTGGCTATGATCCTTATGCAGTAAAAGAAAGGATTGACAAGAAAAATCAAAATCTGTAGAAGAGGCATTTTGTACATGCTAATGGGCATAAAAAGAAAAATCATACTTTAAATCGCATTGAATCCTATAATCAACCAAAATATGTGAAACAAAAATATTATTTGCATTGTTTTTTTCCTGCATCACAATCTAGCAGCCCTTTCACCACCTTTCACTTCTGTAACAAGAAGGGACATATTTCCAGTTCATGTACCTTGAAGAAAAATGAACTTGACAGGAAGGTAAAATGGGTTCCCAAAGATACACTTGTATCTAGGGAAAATGCCACTGACAGAAAAGGACCCAAGCAAATTTGGGTATCTAAAAAGAAACTCTGAACTTTGTTTTGCCGATCTGTCTTAAAGCAAGAAAGAGCAACAAATTATATATGACAATGCCTGCTCAAGTCATATGATAGGTGACAAGGAGAAGTTCATCACCCTTAGAGACAAAAAGGGAGGAAATGTGACCTCTGGAGGTGATTAATACAGCAAAATAGTTGGAATTGGCATTGTGGGCAAGAATCTAGAAACATCTATTGAAGAGGTACTGTTTGTAATTGGCCTCAATCACAATTGCTAAGTGTGAGTCATACATGTGACAAAGGTAACTGGGTATTGTTTGACTCAAAATTGTACTTGGTCATCCGAAAAAGTGATCACAAAGTAATCTTCAAGGCTCAAAGGGATGGTAACTATTAAACCATTGATCTTGATGAACTTTCTTCCTTAGATTCTGTCTATCTGATTAGTCAGGATAATGATAGTTGGTTGTGGCATAGAAGATTAGCACATGTTAACATGAACCAACTGTCAAAATTGGTTAAGAATGAGTTAGTCACTGGCTTACCAAAAATCTCTTTTGAAAAGGACAAAGAATGTGATGCATGTCTTAAAGGAAAACAAACCAAATCATCTTTTAAACCTAAAAATGTAGTCACAACATCTAGGCCACTGTAACTATTGCATATGGATCTGATTGGCTTATCTAGAGTAAAAAGCATTGGTGGACATTTGTATGTTCTTGTAATTGTGAATGATTACTCTAGATTTACCTGGACTTTATTTCTTTCTTCCAAAAGTGAAACCTTTGATGCATTTGTGACCTTAGCTAAGAAAGTATAAAATGAGAGGGGTATTTCTATTGTGTCTATCAGGTCTGACCATAGAGGAGAATTTGAAAATTCATGCCTTCTGGAGTATTGTGATGAACATGGAATTGATCACAACTTCTCAATTCCAAGAACTCCTCAGTAGAATGGAGTGGTGGAAAGGAAGAACAAAACAATTAGAGAAATGGCAAGAGCAATGCTGAATGAAAAAGAACTCTTTCAAGTATCCTGGGCTGATGCAGTAAACACAGCAAGTTACATTATTAATAGAGCCTACATCAGACCAATTTTGGGGAAGACTCCTTATGAGCTGTACAAAGGAAGAAAGTCAAGCCTTTCACATCTACATGTGTTCGGTTGTAAATGTTTCATTCACAACAATGGAAAGGAGAATTTGGATAAGTTTGACGCCAAATCTGATAAAGGTATATTTCTGGGCTATTCTAGTAGGAGTAAAGCATATAGAGTTTTCAATAAGAAAACTAAATCTGTAGAGGAATCTGTGCATGTTGTTTTTATTGAAAATGAAACAGTTTCCATGCATATAATTGATGAGGATGATCTTATTTCAAATTTTAAGAACTTAGATATTTCTAAAGAAGGTAAAACTGAACCTCCAAAAATGTCTGAATCTATTAACATAGAGGAAGATATTTAGGAGAAATACTTTGAGAATGAAAATAATGAAGATGCATCTCAAGAACTTCTCAGAGCTTGGAGATATCAAAGGAATCATCCTGTTGATCAAGTGATTGGGAATGTTCAAGAGAAAGTTAAAACCAGGAAGCAGCTAAGGGATCAGATGATAAACTGTGCTTTCATTTCTCAAATTGAACCTAAGTGTACTGAAGAAGTCTTAACTGATGAACACTGGATTCTGGCCATGCAAGATGAATTAAATCAGTTTGAAAGAAATCAAGTTTGGGAATTAGTGCCTAAACCTAGAAATCACCCTATCATTGACACTAAATGGGTCTTTAGGAATAAACTTGATAAATCAAGAACAATTATAAGAAATAAAGTAAGACTGGTTGCCAAATGATACAATCAAGAAGAACGTATTGATTTTGAGGAGACGTTTGCCCTAGTTGTAAGATTAGAAGCAATTAGAATCCTGCTGGCATATGCATGCATGAAAAATATAATGTTGTATCAAATAGATGTGAAAAGTGCTTTTCTGAATGGATATATCATGGAAGAAGTTTATGTAGACTAACCTCCAGGCTTTGAGGACTCTACAAAACCAAACCATGTTTATAAACTAAAAAAAGCTCTTTACGGTTTAAAATAAGCTCCTAGAGCTTGGTATGAAAGATTAAGCAACTTTCTAACTGAAAAAGGATTCAGTAGAGGAAAAGTGGATACTACTTTGTTCACTAAGAAGGAAAACAAAGATTTACTTATTGTTTAAATTTATGTTGATGATATTATATTTGGTGCTACTAATGAATCTCTTTGCAAGAATTTCTCTAAGCTAATGCAGGGTGAGTTCGAAATGTCAATGATGGGTGAACTTAACTTCTTCCTTGAATTGCAAATTAAGCAATGTGTTGATGGTATCTTCCTCAACCAATCAAAATATCTGAGAGAGCTGCTGAAAAAGTTTGGTATGGAAAATGCCATGCCAATGGGAACACCTATGACTACTGCAACTAAGTTTGATATGGATGAAGGAGGAAAAACTTTTGATATAACCCAATACAGAAGAATGATTGGATCTTTGTTATACCTAAAGGCAAACAGACCTGATATAATGTTCAGTGTCTATATATGTGCAAAATTTCAATCATGTCCCAAAGAAACTCATGCAACTGTTGTTAAACACATCTTCATATATTTCATTGGAACATCACAAATGGGACTTTGGTACTTAAAGGGCAATAGAGAAGATCTCATTGGATACACTGATGCTGACTTTGCTGGATCCAAAACTGACAGAAAAAGCACAAGTAAAACATGTCAGTTCCTTGGAGGATCCTCGGTGTCATGGTTCAGCAAGAAGCAAAACAGTGTGGCTCTATTCACTGCAGAAGCTGAATATTTTACAGCTAGTAGCTGTTGTGTATAAGTTATTTGGATGAAGCAGCAGCTTGAAGATCTTGAGATTGAGATGAAAGAAATACCAATCATGTGTGACAGCCAAAGTGTTATCAACATCACAAAGAATCCTGTCATGCATTCAAGGACAAAGCACATTGAAGTTAGGCATCACTTTATAAGGGATCATGTTTTGAAAGGAGAAATCAGATTAGAATACATCCCTACCGAGGATCAAGTTGCTGACATTCTGACAAAGCCCCTTCCAGAGAATAGACATTGTAAAATCAGAAGAGAATTGGGTATGGTAAATCTCAATGAACTGTAAGCATGTCATAAAACTTATCTTAATTAAAGTTTTTGACATTGAATCAATCCTAACTTTGGCATCAGAGTGTGTTTAATATAAGTTGCAGGTGCTTCTCACAAGTTCAAATGATAACAAAACCTTATAATGGAGCTGATCTAGATGACACAATCAAAAAATGAAAAAGAAAGCAAGAAATCTGAGCGTCTAGATTTGTTTTGTAAGTTTAGAAAGTTGAAATTTACATTTTAGATGTTTATTAGATGAATTTCCTTAATTAAACTGTGTTTCTGTAAAGTTAGCATGATTAACATTCGAATTCGGATGGCAGTCAGACAAATTTTAGTTGGCTGCACTCTGTCACAATACTCTTCTGTCCTTCAAAATTTGTCTATTGATCACCAGAAATTTGAATTTCCAAAAATGAAATACAAATATAGTCTCTGTTCAACATGACTGTTGTACGAATCTCTATTTTTCAAAATACGCATGTTGAAAATTCTTTACAAAATGTTAAAATTTGAATTTTTGAATCAAAATTCATCTGTTATAACATGTTCACTTTATTGGTTCTCTGAAAGATGAATTTTCATAAGAAAATTTCGTATGTTGCTTGCTGTGCTCATATTTGATTATTGCCTGATTCTTTCAAAGTTCAAACTTTGTTAAAACAAAGTTCGTCTGTTCACATATTGTGTTCAGAACCAAGTCTCTGTTAGACAAATTTTTAGTTGAACATTTGTTTTTCAGTAAGCCTTGCTAAATGGATTGACTTATGACTGCTCGAAGTTCAAATTTTGACCTCTCAAAATTTGTCTGTTCAACGGTTACATACGTTAAAACCAACGGTCATCCTCTGAACAGATGTAACCTTATTTATCCTTCTCTTAAGTCTGTTCAGATTCTCTCCTTAATTCCCATTAATTTCGTTTGTGAATCTTCATTTGTCACGAATTAAACTTCTTTTCACACCTTATAAACCCTCTCTTTGCATCTTTCTGAATCATCCCTCATTGAGAATGGCTAGAGTCAAAAATCCAAAGGTTAGGAAAGAAGAGTCACGGCCAAAGAGATCTGTAAAATCTCAATATGCCTTAAAAGAGAGTGAAACACATAAAAGAAAAGGCGAATCCAGCAAAGCTACTCCCTCCAAAAGGCAAAAACTGCTCCAAAGGAAGACTCAAAGAAATCTACACCCTTTCCTTCGAAGAAAGAAGAGCCCACTCTTCCTACTACTCCTATCACTGCTGCACCTTCTTCCTCCTCCAGCACCGAATCTGGAGAATATCAACTGACCTCACTACCACTATGGAGCAATGACCATATTCTTGGTGAATACACTTCTAAATTCATCAGCAAAAAGGTAAACAAGCCTCATTGTGTAAATTTGGAAGAATTCCTGATTTCCAACAATTTTGATGCTAGGCTATGGATGATTAGATACAAAAATCTATTGGGAATACTAGAAAGATATGATGATGAGGTAGTAAAAACCTAGTATGCCTCTCTGAAATTTAATAGCAAGAAGAAGAAGTAGGAGGTAAATCTGAGGTCAAAAACCATCTGGTTAACAAACGAAACCTTTAATGAGGTTTTAGAAATTCCAGGGCAAGACAGTTTGAAGACTGATATTACAGCTTCAAAGTATATGGATGAGGCTGAAACCACTGATTAAGAAGGAGACCCTTTTCTGAACTACAAGGAAAGTACAATTTTAAACACTCTGTTTAGAAGGAAAGAGAACAGGCCACCTTTAAGCTTGCTAAAGCCTACTGACCTCAATTCTCAAGTCAGAATTCTGCACTATATTATGTCTAGGATTATCTTCAATAAAGGAGGTAGTTTCAATCTGATTACAAGGGCTGAAGCATATGTGATGGCAGCTATTGTGCGTGGGAAGCTCATCAACATGAGACACATCATCCTCCAATGCATGATCAAGGCAAGAGATTAGAGGAAAGATTCCACCCTTCCCTATGCAGCAATCATCTCTAGGATACTTTAATATGCCCGGATCCAATGTCTTGAGAAAGGAAAAGGGAAGCCTACTGAAATCTTCAAAGAAGAAGAGCTGCAAAGGATGAGAATAGAAAAGAAAGATGGAAGATGGATTGGAAAGGGAGTTAGAAAGACTGAAGACCTTTTCTTTGATAAGAAAGCCTCCCAACAGCAAGAAGGAACATCTGAGGCTGCTGTAAATTCCATGCCTCAGACTTCTCAGCCTGTATCATCTCCATCTTAGCCCCTCAAGCTCAAGCACCATCAACTCCATCTACTAAAGCAAAGGCAACAAAGATCACTGAGTTGTATGACAGTATGTCTGCACTCATGATTAGCATCAGAGATGAGTAAAATGTCAAGTTTGCTCATCTACAAGACCAGATACATCAGTTGGCAAGAAATATGAAAGTGGTTGCTGATGTATATAAAGACATAAGGAGTGTCATTCCCTCCACATCAGCTCCACCTCACCCAGGATTTTCTGAGCCTGTCATGTCTCCAACACCTGAGCCTCTAAGTCCTTTTGTGCTAGCCTCCCCTGAACCTGATGATGCAGTGCATGATACTGGAGCTGCTGGCACTTTGACAACACCACAGGCCTCCAGTGATGAGGCAAGTCCTGGTCCTCTCTTGGACTATGGCATGAAGGTAGAGGCACCTCTAGAACCAAGCTCCCATGAGTCCATTCCTAAAGTTGCTCAAGATTCAATTCTCTCATCCTAGGAATCTGAACAAGTTGAAAAACTGGTGGCAGCCATCACCACTTCACCCTTCATGCAAGCCACCCTAAATGAAGAGAGAAGCATTGTCCCCTATGTTGATCTAGAGGCTATTGCTCATAATGCTCTCTTACGAGCTCAAAGATTAAGGCTTGAAGAAATGTTTCGTCCTCCTGCTCCCTCACCTATTTCCACTTTCGGTCTCTTGGAGGCATGAAGAGCTCAATTGGCTGTTACTAGACAAGAAGTGCAAGAACTTCTTGAACTCTCTGATGATGATGAGGGCTCCAATTCTGAAGTATCCGAGTCTTTGCCAAGGCTTAATCCAAATCTGACATTTGTTACTGTGCCTCTTCAGGCAATTCCAGCCTCTCAAATCCCTCCTCCTGCTGACTTTGTTCACCTTCCTGATGATGCCAAAAAGGGGGAGAAGTCCTAGCAAACTGGAAAGATTGCAGGTGCAGTGGAGCCTTCTGGCAAGACCTACACCAAGAAGAAGTCTATGTCCAAGAAGAAGTTATTAGAACTTAGGATTGCTTGGCCTTTCTCGTTGTATTGTAAATGACATAATTCTTTGTTTTGTACTCTATTCTGAATTTTATGATTGCCATAATCTGTAAAAATTTAAATGAATGAATGATTTTCTTTGGGTAATCTGCTGTGCATGATATCTTATCTTCTGAATTTTAATGTATATATCGATGGTGAGCTTGTTAAAGCAAACCCAAGTACTAGTGCAGTTTACAAGTTGTTTTGTCATCATCAAAAAGGGGGAGAATGTTAAATCAAGTGTTTTAATGATTCCAAACCAACTTTCTAGAGCTTGGAAAGATGATATCAAAGGTGCATGGAAGATCCCAAATGAAGAAATTCAAGTAAAATTAGCATAAGATTAGATATAGGATTTATTATTGTGTTTGAGTTGAGTAAAAGACTTTGAATTGGCAAAAGAAAGTTTTTAGAAATCTGATTCCATGTTCATTCATGGAATACTTGAAAAACACCTACTAACAGACAAACTTTAAAGTGATATAGTTGAACTATTGCTTTGAAAATTTGAACTTTGACTTTTGAAATTCGAATTTCGAATTGAAAATAAGTTAGTCAGAAAAGAGACCCCTCTGACAGATGAACTTTGCATGTAGAAATTCAAAATTTGACATGAGTCTGATGAGAGCCTTCTCTGACAGATGACCTTTGAGTTTTGAAATTTTGAATTTTTGATAAATTATAATTCATAAAAATTGAAAATTCATCTGAGGATATTTCAAAGCTCATCTGAAAGTGAAGATTAAAAAGAATCTCAAAATGGTTCACTGACAAACGAACTTTGTTTTTGAAAATGTGAACTTTGAATACAAAGCTTACAAGTCTGTTATGACAATCTGTTAACATACGAATATTGGTATTTAGAAATTCAAACCTTGAACTAAGTCTGATAGGAGATCTTTCTGAAAAATGAACTTTGAATCTTGAAAGTTCAAATTTCGAAAAGATGAACTATTGTGTCTTATTAAGCTGCCCACTGACAGACGAATTTTGGGGTACCAAAATTCGAACTTTGAAGGCACTGTAGCAATATGAGACAACTGTTCACACTTATCAGAGGAACTTTAACTTGAAAATTCGTATGTTCCAACATAGAAATATTCTTCAAAGATGAAAATTCGAACTTTGCTTTATAACAGACGAACTTTGAAATTTAACGTTAAAGTCTTTAACTTTCGGTATCTCTTAAATTCGTCTGTTGACCAACCAAAATTCGAACTTTGAGTGTCAGAAGCATTAAATGCGGTTGGTGAACGGATAGTTTTTCAGAGTAACCATTGGGTAACTTCTCTAATGAATAGATTTTATCTCTAACATATAGTTAAGACCTAAATCTATCAATAAAACCTCATTTGAAGTTATGGAAAACGAATTTAACATTGTATATACTGAAACTCTGTCAAATTCTTAACTCAAAGTCTATTACTCTCATAGTTCATACTTTTGCACTTCAACTTTCATATACACTCTAAATTAGAGAGTTCACCCTTTGTAATCAATCTTATCTTCATGTGGAAGAAAGATTTTTTTGTGAGGGATTATCACAAGGGATTTGGGAAGCACTTAGCTAGAGTGCCAAAAGAGAAGTTGTAAGCTCTAAGAACAGAGCATCAAAGCTGTACTGTGACAATTGCAAGAAGCCCATTGAATTCTTGCACGATAGTGGATAATCTCAAGTAGTTACTTGGAGACTGGACGTAGGTCAAGATAAAGAGACCGAATCAGGATAAACATATGTGTCTTCCCTTCTCTTTTATTGCTTTTACCTTACTATATCTATCTACTCTGTTTTACCATCATTTCTGCTTTCATCACTCTTCTAATTTTTGCAAAAAATTTTAATCTTCCCAATTCACCCCCCTCTTGGGAAGCCAGCATATCTAACAGAAGCAATGGTTCAAGGTTCAATGGTGAGACCGGGGTTAGACTAAGGTCGAATCGGTTGTGAATAAATTAATATATTTTAAATGATGTAGATAAAAAATATGAAAGATATTTATCCATGATCATAAAATTAACATTCAATCTAGGATGAAAAATAAATTTAATAATATATAGAAAATTAAAAATGTTATTAATAAGTTTTACAACTAAATAATAAAATCTAAACAAATTAATATTCATCTATAATTATATTTTGAATTCAAAATAGTCAATTGATATTCTATTTTTATATTATTTGTTAAGTAAATTTATCATTATTTATAATTATGTATCATAATAATACTTATACCATATTATAATATAGAAAGAAAAAATTTATACAAAAAATAATGCTATTTAGTACTAAACATAATGTTATTTTATCTTAAAAATTAAAAAAAATATTTAAAAAAATTAAAACATTATAAAAGAAGAAAAGAGGTCAAACCGGTTCAAACCGATTTTGTACCAATTTTTGGCTGGTTCTTGACTGGTTTGACCGGTTTTGCTTCAGTTTGCACCGGTTTTGAAGAGCTCCGATCTTTATCTATGACTGAACCGAACTAGGGGCCGGTTCCTGATCGAACCGGGTGGTCCAATCTGGTTTTTAATACATTGTATGGGATAATATATACTTCTGACACCAACTTTTGACCATAAGAAATCTAAGGAGATCCAACCAATTATTTTCCAAGATAAATCATTAACCAATAACATAGTTATTATTTATATAAAAAAAAAATAACATAGCCTTTATGCATATGTAAAATTTTGGTGTCATATAAAAATATGAAAATAAATTTACATCATTTTTTCAAAATTTTTTTTGGCATAAATTATGTTAAAATTCTATATTAAGTACTTTTGATGATATAAATTATATATAAATATTTTTTTGTGGGAAAAATTAATAGTAGGTTTTATAATTATACATATATCACTTGAGTTTTCTCAATGTATTGTTTAATAATTATTTATTTATTAATAGAGGTAAATTCTTACGATTTTACGATATGAGTTTATGTTACAAGTTTATCTGACTATGATGAGTTTACTTAAACTCACAAGTTTGACAACTAAATTTGATTGACTATAATTTATTAAAACACCATAGAAAGTGTGAACAAAACGGAGCAAGATTGTGCTAGATTACTACAATATTTTACTCTCAGGATTTGATGTGTTAAATTCTTATTGTGTAACAAAGAAATCTCTCATAGATCTATAGTTAGAACCAGACAAAACTGGTGCTAGCATAGATTTGGAACTTTACAAAATTGGCTAGAAAAATAACCGGTTAGCTAGGAACCAGACAAAAATTGGTAAAAATTGAGAAAAACAGTCAAAAGCTGGTAAGAACCATTGAAATTATTTTTTAAAAATTGTTTTTTAGTTTTTAAGATAAATAACATTATTTTTTAGTATAAAATAGATTTTTTTTAAATTTTTTTATATATATTATAATATTATATAAGTATTATTATGACACAAAATTATTAAATAGTTATAAATTTACTTAAGAAATAATTATAATTCATGCCCGTACAATGTACAAGAAGTTATTTCTTATGAAATCAAAATATATAGACGTAAAAATATATAAAAAATACAAATATTAAATACATTTTACAAATTATAATTGTAAACTATCATACAGAAAAAATCCATTCTGAAGCAAATTCATCATAAAAAAATATTCCTCATATTTGAATTAATTATATTATTAAATATATATTCAAATATATAATTCAAAATGTTTTATAAAAAATAATTATTTCTATCAAAATTTAATTGTCTAAATCCTTTTATTCTTTAAATTTATTAAATTTTTTTAATAAAATTTGAAAATAATTAAACTCATTTTGCGGTTTATTGATTCATTGCAACTTATAAATATATTTTATCAATTTGGGAAGTATTTAATTCATTCAAGATTTTATTATGTCAATTAATGCAAACTCGAATGGTTTGAAATCTGCATATTATAATTGAATTCAAAATGATAACATTTAAGTTAAATTCAAACATAATGTTTAGTTAAAATTATTTAATAGATTTATAAATCATTGACTCACATCTTAGTAATTTCTTTTAATTATGTAATTTGTTGTTGATGATAATGATGATGATGATAATAATGACTTTAATTTTATTTGAGGTCTTAATTTAAGTAAATAATATTTGAATTAATCAAATAATTAATGTCATATAAGTTGTTGAATTCGAACATATTTGTGAAATATTATACTCCCTCAAATCCTTTTTATAATAAACTTTTAAACAATTTTACACATCTTGAAAATTTTAGTTGAAGGTAGTTAATCTCATTAAATTTATATAAAATTTTAATTATTTTTTAAAATTATTCATATTCAATAAAGTACATTAATCGCACTCTTTTCTCTCTTCAAGGGAATGATATTTAATATATTTTTAACTATTGGTGTAATTATCCACATTAATATCAATTGTTAACTTTAAGTCAATGGCATTTTGAATAAAAAAAATTTAATGATCGAGACAATTTAGAAGTATCTTATAAAAAGAACTGAAAGGAGTATATATATATATATATCTAGAATTAATAAAATGATGTTGGTGCATCACGATATTGAATGAAAATTACATCCATATTATAACAATTTACGATATACATGACAATTTACAAGCTCAAAAAAATTGATACACTAATTAAAATTGACATGTGATTGGTACGGTCAAAAGTAAATGCATAAAATTTTTTATATATTTGATCAATACAATGAAACGGTAACAATCGTAGTACTTGACCATATTTGTTATGCAATGAATCGATCACGTTGCTTTGGCCAAAAAAAAAAAAAGAATCGATCCCAATTTCATTATTTACAATAAAGAGGAGTAAATATTAATTAACTCTGTAACAATTTAAGTACGACAAAAAGGCAATATAATTCTTTAAAAAAAAAAGGCAATATAATTTAACCAAAAGCAAATGAAAAGTGCACATATTCTTATTTGGAAAAATATGTTCCATATCAGAAAATGAAACATTATTATTTGAAAGGATGCAACCAATAACATTATCAAAAGAGAAGCAAAGATAGGGCGAAAAACCCATCTCCCCAAGAAAAATAGTTTCATTCCTTTATCCTTGTGGATAGGTAGTACAAATCATAGAACTTATGTTGTCATTAAGTACAATAGAACCAATTAATCATAAAACGATATAGGTCACTACAACAAAAAGGGGAATAGATGGCATTTTTTTCAAGGTTTTATGGTGTTTATAAAACATCATGTAATCCAGCGCTGATAAAAGCAAGACACTTACGTTGGTATTTTGAAAACACCAACTAAAGCCTGATTTTACATACCGTTTATCTGTGAAACGCCAACATTTATTACATGGCATATATGATGTTTATGACATAAATGCCATGTAATATTAGTAACAGATGGCCTTTAATAATTAAACGCCATCTGTTTAACATATAATAGATGGCGTTTATAAGGTAAACACCATCTATTTTGTGTAAAGGTATAGATGGTGTTTAGGGTTCAAACACCATTTATTGTTTTCAAAAGATGTCATTTTATCCTAAAACGCCATCCTTGATGATAAGTATAGATGGTGTTTACCAATAAATGCCATCTAATGTCAGTAAAACATGGCACTTAATTGTTAAACGCCAACTATATTCAGTTTTTTTTTTTAATTTTCATTTAATTTGTTTTGTTTCCTGACCCTGCAAAGTAAGACAAATTGCATTGTAAAGGGGCTAAAAACACCCAGAAGTGAAATTAGTAAGCTTTTTAGATGAAATCCCAACAAACATTTGGATGAAATCCCCCAGTTGGGAAAGATTCAACAAACTAAACATTTGGATGATAATATTTTTTCAAGAAAAAATGCAAAAGCTGATTCCATTATATTTGGTTTTGTTTTGTACAGGCAACATAATCCATGGAATCTTCCATCTTTATCATTATTTGTGAAAGAAGAACATGCAAGGAATGGACATAGAAAATAGAAAATAACTCGCAAGTTGATCAGCAGGGTAAACCTTGATCCATGGTTATTAGAAGTTGATCATATGCCATCAAATCCATCTTGTCACAATTTCCCATCAACATCTATGATCCCTTCCCTATTTGGCTTTGCGACATGTGAGCCGATTCTAAGATGCTTTCACCTGTTATTTGTTGCAAAATATAGAATCTGTCAAAATACATGTTTTGCAAACATACTTAAGGTAGAGAGAGAGAGATAAGAAAGTCATGTTAATACTTCTTTAATCACGCTGATGCACACTTTTGTTTTGTTTTTTTTTCCCAGAGTAATTATACATATTCACATAAGCATATTCAAGGAAACATTTGACAACCAGCTCAGTATTCTAGAAAATTTTTTTAGCAGTCATCTTTTGAGGACAATATAACATCCAATATTGAAAACAAAGGATCAAATAATTTAAAGCTGCCCACATCAGTCAATTCCACTAACACATACTCATGATTTTCTTTTTCCGATTTTTTTTAATTCCAATGATATTTATTACAACAAATCTCAGATACCACCACCTTGAACAACATCTAAAAGTAAGATTTGGAAGAATTCAACTATCAACCAATTTAGATGATGCACATCCTGCAGACAAAGATATGCATGCTATTTCTATTCTAACCAGATTTTGTTGGTAAGTTCATAAGCGCATAACATCTAGAAGCATACCTTTGCCATGGCTTCAGATGTTCTAGATGCATCATACAAAGATTTCTCAAATGCATGCAATAATAGAGGATTCCCTATTTTTGCTTGTCCTGCATGAAAAGAGTCTGTAATATACATTCACAACCCAATGTTTGAACAGAAGGCTATAAAATAGATATCGTAATACAAGAAATAGAACGGGACAATCTACACTATAAGCTATAATTTTTTTTAATTTATAAATAATATTGGCATGTGTAAAGTTTACTTTTAGTTAGCAGTTTCCATAAAAAAGCCAATTACTGTTTTTTATTATTTTTATATTTTTATTTTTGTAAATCCTTTACTTGGCGTTTATTTATAAATGCCAACTAATTTTTATATATTTTTATTTTTTAATTTTTTAAATCATTTTAGTTGGCATTTCTATATAAACACTAACTGAGATTCCAATTTTAATTGGTATTGTTTTTGGAAATGCCAACTAAAGTAGTCTATGCACATTTTTATTAGCAGTTTTGTAATAAACGCCAACTATTTAGCGACATTATAACCCTAAATTGACGTAGTGGGTGTATAATAGATATTATCAATAAGTAAAAAAAATGAGATCATGCATTGTGCAAGGCCAAAAAAAATCATCCTTACATTCAATATAAGGAGCTTTAGACATCTTTCATGGTTGGCATTCATCACCACAATTACCCAACCTAACAATTAATTTTGTGGGAATTATACTTCCATATGTTACTGTCATTTGAGAAAGAAAATTTTATTCTCGACTTTAAACAAAATCAGCTTATGTATCGACCCTGATTATTGATTTCAAGAAGGATGTCACTAAGTTGTATAGGGCCAGAGGGACAAGGACTGGAGAAAGAACCAAAATTGAGCAAAAGGAGAGGAGGAGACAGAAAAAGTGGTGCTGTGGCAGGCTGCAAGAGCTCTATGGCACAAGGAGCTAGATTTTGAGCCTAAATCAAGCACTAGTCATGAATTTTCATTTAAACAGAAGTCAAGAGTAGTTGCTAGAGGAAGGAAAAACAAAGCAAAACGAGAGTTCTCTGCTAAGGTTTCACATTTCTGACTTAATTGAGGGGCTCAATTTCCTACTTTTTGGAGGCTTGATTCTTGTGGGTAAGTCATCCTTCACCTCTCCTCTTCATTTTTCTTCAAGTTATACAGTGATTTCTTATGGTAGGAGTTAGGGTTTTGACTTTGGTTGCGTTTCCACTGATTAAATTGAGTTTAAATGCTTCATTGATGTGTTGTTGGGTGTGTCTAAGCTCTGGATTAAGGATTTTAAGTGTTTAAGTGGTATATTCACTAAACCCTAACCCTCAACTCTTGATATTATTGGGAATCCGAAGTTGTTTGATAATGATTATGGTTCTCTGAGTTGTTTTCGGTACTTTGATGTATGGGTTTGCTTGGGGAGGCTATGCTTTAGCCGGTTATGCTTTGGGATGTCAAGTTGTGTGTGCTAAAGGTTGAGAATTTGTGTTGGTACTGAGAATTCGGTTTTGTGTAGGTTGTAATATTGCTCACTTGAGATCTCTTGACTCTAGGTAATGTTTGGAAAGCTTGGAAGTGATTAGTAAGTGACTACAATGATGTTTAGGTTATGGACTCCTTGTTTGGATTGGTTGAATTATTATGAATTAGATTGTGTATTTTGGTTTGGGACAATGTGATAATGCAATCTTGCATCCTTTTTGTTGTGTGTAGTGGGTGTTGTCTCCTTTGGCCTACCGTGGTGTTGAGTGGGTTCAAACAGTTGAGGTAACTAGAGTGTGTTTTTCTATCTCTTTCAATTGGTTATATGTATATATGTCTAATCATTTTCATATCATGATATGCACATGTTATATATCTATATTTATGTTTCACTCTTTCATATCATGATATGCCTCCTAGTATGGATATGGTCATTTCTTTTCATATCATGATATATGTAGTTACATGACTAGTAAGTTCTCTATCCTATCTCGATTTATGATGAAAATGGCATTATGATAGTAGTAAACATGATATATACAAGTATGATGAATATTGATATGAACTGATTAACATGCACCCCATGTTTTATTGTATATGATTATATGGCATGTTAGCACCATAGAGAATAACATGTGATCATATGTTAGCATACATCGAGCATTGTCACTGGTCATACATTATGTTGAGATATATACTTTGGGTGATGATGCTCTCTATACCACGTCATATGCCAATATGCTAAATAGCACATGAGGTCTTCTGTTCAAGTGGTGCAACTTGTATTATTCTAGTAACTAAATAGTCATCCTATGGCTGGGAGACTCAAGTGACTGTGAATTAGGGTGCACATTTTCTAAATAGCCATCAATTCAGGTAGTTTAAGGGAAGGAGAGACATGATCCCACTTTTAAGTTCAGTGGCCTTTGGCCGAGTCATGATTATTCAGAGGAGTTTGGTTTCTTATTTTGGTCAAAAGTGACCAATATGGTGTTGGATGTCTAAAATCTCTATACAAAGGTGTTTTGAGGTGTGGTTGGTATCATTAGTTAGATTAATTAGGAGTAGAGTGACTTACAGATTTTGGAATCAGGTGAATAAAAGTTCAAAGTAAGGTGTTATGCGCATTAGAATTTAGTCCTTTGCATAAGCAAATTGCTAATGCAAGTTTTGTCATTAGCGCCACAGCATTAGAACCCAAGCCACAGCACCATGTCATACTACTTCATTCCTACCTTCATCTAGAATGTATTGGCGCCATCTTGTTTGTCAGCCCCTTTCAAAATGTTACCATGCATGTTATGTCTGGTTTGGGTCTTAGGAGTTTAGGATATTACAGCTTAGTGCTACCACTATAGTGCCATCACAACCTGGGAGAAGCAGAATGGGTTAGTGCTATGGCCAAGCTACTAGTACTGTGACACCACCTACTGATGCAATATATAGCAATTTGTTGATTTTTTGGGCCAACTTCTGACTTGCACAACTTCATGCTCTGACCTTTGATTAACCTGAATCCAACTTTTGCAGGTCATTCTCATCATAATCTAATCGTAGACACTAATTTTACCTCAATCCATTTTTATTTAGAGATTTTGGATGCTTGTGATTGATTTGGTCACTTTTTAAAAATTTACAACTTAACACACCCAATAGCTACCAATAGTCATTTGGCAGCTCAGGACTCTTTGCATAAGTCACAAAAGACACAACCAGCGTATTCAGGGAGGTTTTATGCTGGAGAAGCTACTCCCCTGAGTTTTGACCCCCTTGAATCCTAAATCAACATAATAGGCTATAGGCCCAATTCACACATACAATAACTGAAACCCACTTTAGGCTATCAAACAAGACCTACCAAGCTTACAATCACATGCATTAATATACAATGACTCATACCAGGGTCCAAATCATATCACATGCACACCACCTACCTATAAATCACAAACAGGGCTTCAAGCCACATCTACAACAATCATCATTACATATTTATAACCACAACACACATTAATATCTTGCCATTTCCAATGGTATTCACCATTGCTTAACCAATTACATACTACCTGTAACACCCTACCAAATACAACCTCTATACTTGACTTTAAGAACCAACGAAACACATCCCAAACTTCTAATAATTACCTTCCAAAACATCAGAGCAGCAAAAAATGCCATAAACACCTCAAGAAACACTAGAACAGTCAGAATAATGTGTAGGGCTACGACTGCGGCTCTAGTGATTTTGGATTCACTTGCGCCGTGGCCTAGCTTTCTAGCGCTGTGGCACCCCCTTATTGATACCATATAAGCAAAATTCATCTCCTAGGGTGAACTTCCGACGTGCATAACTTTATGCTCCAACCTCCGATTGACCTGATTCTAATTCCTACAAGTCAATCTTATTCCAATTTATTCATGGACACCAATTTCACCTCAATCCATCTCCGTATGGAGATTTTGGGCACTTGATATTGTTTTGGCCACTTTTTAACCAAAACTCACAACTTACATCTCCCATTTGCCACCAAAAGCAATTTGACCATTCAGGTCCATTTACACAGGTCCTATTTGACTCAACCAACTTGTCCAAAGAGGTTTCACTTCAAAGGAACCACTCCTATAAGATTTGACTCCCTTGAACCTCCAATTGATAAAGTGGGCTATAGGCTTAAAACTCACATACTTGGCCCAAAACTCCCTTTGGGCTCACATACATGACCAAATCACCCCACAGATGCACACCCCAACGATACATAACATAACCCATAATAACACCATCACATTCATCCACCATACATAAACATACATACAATATCATCCCATGTCAAACATCAACAACATATATCCATTACAAACACCTTAACCTACTTAGCACAACATGCATAGATAGTAACCATATGCACTACAAAGACTTGATATTCTTGATGCTGGAGTACCTACGCTTCCCTTGTCTTCTCCAGACTAGTGCTAGAACCTTCACCTGAAATGTTAGTTCATGGGAAAATGGTGTGAGATAAAGTCTTAGTAACCAGGAACAACCACACACAATATATATACTAATCCACACAATCGTGCACATGGTGCAATAAAATGATAATGAATGGTATGCATGTTCTCCCTCATACACGACAAGAATCATGAGTTGTCGTTATCATAAGACATTTCAATAGATGATTCCCTTGTAACAGTCAGCGAAGACTGATTCTGGGACATCACCAATCTCAGCTTACCCTAATGTAACTCAGCCAATGGTTACACTAAAACTTGGACCGTGGCTCTCCTTCCCCTGAATCACCGTGAATTGGTGGTGAATTAGGGAAAGTGTATCCCTAAATTCACTACCACCTAGTTTTTCCAAGGAGAGAATTTAGTGATGGAGATATTTTATCATATCATCTTATCCACTGTCGTCTAGCTCTCCCAAGGAGAGGATTTAACAGCAAGGATTTTTATCATATCATCATCATTTACCATATCATTATCACCTTATCATCAATCTATCACTATGCAATCATATGGTGAAGATACCAATGTCATGTCAACATGCCTCAAACACACATATATATCATGATCACAAACATCATATGGACATGCTAGTATGCAATGGTATGAGGATGCTACACATCATATATACATAACATATACAATCATCATATATCAACTAGCCATGTGCATGCCACGATATGTAGAAAACCACACACATACACAACCAATATTGTGGTATGAAAAGGAACATACATATATACATACATATATATCAACATATAATCACATAATATAAACACCGGTTACCTCTAGCTATCAATTTCCACACACACACGATTCCATGGCTTCTTGGAATGTCCAACACACTCATACCCCTTTTGGTCAGCCAAAAACCTCTAATATATCATAAAATCCTCAATTAACATATTATACAATTATCGAAAATCCATAATTCAACCATTTAAGCCTAACCCAGGGATCCAGGCCCACTTTCATGTGTCATTTAGCTCCTAGAGACCATTCAAACTATAATCAATCTCACATATCTCAGATTCTATACTCTCTCTAACAATTTCAACCTAGGGTTAAACTCAAATCATGCATACTCCTTTTGAAACTCATGCCTAAGCTTCACAAACATCGAATCACACTCCATTAATCATATTTCATCCATTTTAATTAGTGGATTTCAGCCAAAACCAAAAATCTCAACATATATGTAACACCTTACTCCTAAATACCTCCTGACTTGACCATAAACTTCAAAAACCAATCAAACATAACCCAAACATCTCAAAATTTCTATCCGAATATCCGAGCAGCGGAAGAAAAGTCAAAGGACACCAGAAACTGGGCTAGGGTCGCGGCTGCTACAGTATCCCCCTGGGTTCGACCCTTCTCTGTTTCTCTTGTGCCTACTGAATTGCTGGAGCTGTAGTCTAACTTTCTGGCGCCGTGCCGCCCTATTGCAAATTTAACATGAGCAAAAATTCATTTTCTGGGGCAAACTTTTGACACGCATAACTTTATTCTCCAACCTCTGATTGACCTGATTCTAACTCCTACAAGTCAATCTTGTCTTAATCTAACCATGGACACCAACTTCACCTCAATCCAACTTCGTATAGAGATTTTGGACATCCAACACCGTTTTGGCCTCTTTTTTACCAAAGCTAACCATTTCCAACTTCTAATTGCCACCAAGGGCAAACTGACCATTTGGAATCATTCAGACATGTCCTAAATCACTTAACTAACTTGTCTAAAGAGGTTTTATCTTAAAGAAACCACTCCTCTGAGATTTGATCCCCTTGAATCCCAAATTGACAGAGTGGGCTGTAGGCCCAAAACACACCAGCAAGGACCAATTCCATCTGAGCTCTCACACACTACCACAACTCAACATACACAGCACATACAACACAATTCCATAACCATAACATGCGAACAACATCAACTCCATTACAATAACAATAACAACATCGCCACTTAGTTACAAACCATCTATCCTACTTGGCACAAAGTACAAATCCAAATAAACATACACTACATAGACCTAGTATTCCCACGGCTTATGCTAATCCTTTTTCTTCTCAGGACTAGTGCCATAATCTTCACCTAAAATGTTAGTTCATGGGAAATGGGTGTGAGACAAAGTCTCAGTAACCGGGGACAACATACATATATATACATATAACTCATATAATCATGTATGCAATATGAAATGGAATGCATGTCTCCCTCGCACATAGCTAGAACTATAAGCTATCATCATAACAGGACATTTCGTATATGTGATTCCCTTCTAACGGTTGGTGAAGACTAATTCCGGGATATCACGAAGCTCACCTTACACTAATACAACTGGGCCAAAGGTTATACTAGTTTTTGGATCGTGGCTCTTCTTCCCCTGGACCACCTCGAATTAGTGGTGATTTAAGAAAGGTGCAGTCCACTACCGTCGGGCTCCTCTGGCCATAAGGGAGGATTTAGCAATAGGGATCCCATCCTTATCCTCCCTTATCATATATCATATCATCATATCTCATATCATCGTATATCACATCATCATTACCACCCAATCCACCATATATCACAATCTTACAATGTCATGTGGTGATGCTCATATCATATCATCATATAATCATCATCATCTTGTGTCACAATGTCATACATGCATTATGTCATGTCACATCAACATCATCATCTCTAATCATCATCATAATCATCACAATCATTATACCCTATGTGTCTAGTTGTATACATACCACGATATAAAGACAAACCATACATACATACATACATACCCATATCGTGGTATGAATGGAAACATGCATATATACACTTATATACCAACATATACCATAGATACACAACACAAACAATACAAACACCCGGTTACCTCAATTGTCAATACCACACACACACGTGATTCCATGAGCTTTCTTGAATGCCAATCCTATGACTTGTCTTCTCCAATCAGCCAACAACCTTAACAATATCATAATACCTCAATTAACATATAATCCAAACATCCAAATTCCATAATTCAACCATTTAGGCTTAACCCAAGGTTCCAACCCTATATTCATGCATCATTAAGCACCTAGGGACCATTTAAACACTACTCAATTTCATACACTTTGGATTCCCAAGAGCCTCCACCGATTATAACCTAGGGTTAAACTCAAATCATGTATAATCCCTTCAGAACTCACACTAAAGCAACATACACACCAAATCACACTCCATTAACCCCATTTCATCCATTTTAATCAATAGGATTCGGCCAAAACCAAATATCCCAACATATAACTGAAAAATCCCAATACAAAACTGAAGAATATGGAGAAGGAGGAGTAAGGATCACTTACCAACCAAGATCCAAGCTTCTAGAGGCTGAAAACTACTCCCAATGGCCGAAAATTGCAAACTCTAGCAAAGCTCCTTATTGCTCCCTTTGTTTCTTTCTTTTCTGTTCATCCGAAATGATTTGGATTTAAACAAAAATCTCGAGTCCCGTAGTGACCCCAGATAAGCCCACCGCAGTGCCATTGCTTTCAACCAAAAAATGACATTTTGGAGCTCACTCTCGCCGCCGCGGCTCTTCTCCTTACCATGGCGTGGAGCTCTTTCAGCTTCCACTTGAACCTGCCCTTTGTCTTGTTTCCTCCGGTTCTGTACACAATGCTAAAGATTCTTGGTTAGCTTAGGACTAAGTTAGGGACAATGTAATGAGGGTTATTACAATATACCTGATTTAACAAGTAGGGATCACTTACCATTGATTTAGTAAGCTTCTAGACTCTAGAAATGATCTCCCTTGACTGGATTTCTTAGCCCTAGCTCCACTTCTTCTTTCTTCCTCCATTTCTCTCTTGCTCTCTTCTTCTCATTCTAAATGAAATGTTTTTTATTTAACTAAATTTTTGCTCGCTCGCCATGGCGCCAGTAAGCTCACTGCGGCAAGGAGCTCATCTGTCCCTAAGTTGAGCTTTCCTCCATTCTGGTCCTTCCGATTCTGCATATGACACCAATTACACTTAGTTAGCTAAGGACCAAGTTAGGTACAATGTAATTAGGGTTGTTACACTATCACATATCACAAAATACTCCTAGGAATGCTCCGAACATGTAATACACATAACTAGACTACTTGGCACAAAATGAAATATAACTAAACCGTTATACATACCAATTACCAGTACATATATTCCTGAGCCACGTAAGGAACTAAAACTTCTTAGCCTTCTCTAGACTAGTATTAAAGTCTTTTCCTGAAATGTTAACTATAATGGGTGTGAGACAGAGTCTCAGTAACTGGGAAAACACTCAGAATACAACAAATATTCATAATTCTATGCATATATGCATATGATACAATGCAGTGCAAAATGTCATGGTATACATGTCTCCCTCATACATAGCTAGAACCATGGGATAATGTCATCACAAGACATTTCCAATAGGTGATTCCCTTCCAACAACCGGTGAAGACTGATTCCAAGACATCACCAAGCTCACCTCACACTAGTATAACTTGGCCAAAGGTCTTACTAATACTTGGACCGTGGCTTTCCTTCCCCTAGACCACTTGAATTGGTGATGATTTAGGGAAGGTGCAATCCACTGCCACCTGGTTTTCCTAGCCATAGGAGAGAATTTAATGGCAGGGATATATCATCATATCAACATGTCATATATCATCATATCCCATCTCATCATCATTACTCGATCCACCATATCTCATTATGCTTAATGTGGTGATGATATTCAATAATATGCCACATGTCTATGTTACTATGCAATTATCATCATTATCATCGCAATCATTATCATTATCATAATCATCCTCATTGTCATGCTAGCATGTTATTATGTGGGCATGCAATAGAATCACACACGTGTGTGCACACACACACACATATCATCATATTAATCATTAGCACACACGAGCATCAATGGATGGAATTCACATATCTTTACTAGTCGTTTACATACCACGATATGAAAAGGAGCCATATACACACAACAATATCATGGTATGAAAAAAAACATGAATATATATACATAAACACAAAACCAATGGTTAACACACATACATATACAGTCAGTTACCTCAAATTGCCGACACGACACAAGTAGAGGAATTAGGCAAGCCTTTAAAGCACCAACAATGAACCACACACTTCCAATTAACCAATTATACACTACAACACCATAATACCTTCAATTAACATACTATACACATTAACCAAAATCCACAATTCAAGTATTCAAGCGTAACCTATAATCTCAATAGCACCAACACACACAAATAAACCCCAATTACTTATTCATACCACAAATAACCATATTCAATTTGGATTCCATATAACCCTAAAGGATTCAAGGCTAGGGTTTCACACAAATCAATCACAAACGTCCAAAACTCATACCCAAGCCTTAAGGACACTAAACAACACTTCAATAACCCATTTACAACCATTTTAATTGGTAGAATCATCACCTAACCTGAAACCTAGCATACTCCAATGGATTTCACACCAACACAACTAGAAAAGAGAAGAGGAAGGATGAAAATCCACTTACCAACCAATATTGAAGTTTCCTAAGGTTAGAAATCACCTTCCAAGACCAGAAATCACGAACGCTAATAGTGCAAAATGCCTTCTTCTTCATTTTCTTCCATTCCATTAATTAAAACGTGTTCTGATTTAAAGAAAATTTGTGACTCGCATTGTGGCATAAGCAAGCTTGTCGCAGCATAAGACTTATCGACCGAAAATAAATTTGAAATCATCAACTTAATCACCATGACAGCCCTGCATCGTGCTGCGGTGGGTGTCATTTTGTTTACATTTTCAAACTTTGTCCGACTTTGATTCTTTCTCCAGTTCCAGACCCTCCAGTGCTGCACAAACAACAAATACACTTCCCATTAGCTTGAGGCTAGGTCCAAGATAATATGTTGAAGGTTGTCACAAAAACTCCTCACTATCAACAAAACCCATAAATCACCATTATCGAGAAGATGTTGAGGTAGCACATGATATATGAGAGGATGGAGAAAAGGATTAAAATTAACAAATCCATTAAAAAGTATTAAAGCTAATGACAGAAAGAAGGAGTAGATCAAGAAATAAGAAGAGGGAAAAGAAGATCTAATGCAAATATATAGCAATCATTTAAGATGGAACATATGATTTAGGGTTCTGCCATTAAGTGAGCACATGAATTTTATAGAACACTCATTAACAACAAAATTTTTATGACCAAGAACCTTTACTATCTTAAACCTCATTTTAGGGCAATAAAGAAAAAAAAATTCTATAGAGCCATAAAGTGATGAAAAGGAAGTAGAGAAAAACATACACATGTGCTCATAGCTTTGATGGGCTCATTGTTGACTTCGAAAGAGAAGAAGACACTAAATCATGCGCTTCAAACAAAAATCAATTCAAAATCGTAGTCAATTTTGTATAATAAATTTAAATGATAATCATATTTTCAAAATTCAATTTAAATAGTAAGAAATCAAGCATGATATCCAAAGATCATATATTAGGTATAAAGATAATTGATGTAACATCTTACTCAAAAATACCTCCAAACTTGACCAAATAATTTCGAATCCAACCAAACACAACCAAAACACCTTGCTTTTACCTTGCAAAACATCCTGGCAGCAGAAAAATACCCAAAGGACACCAAAATTGGGTTGGAGCCGCAGCCACTACAGTACCACAGTGGCCTGATTTTTTGGCACCACAGCGCCCCCTATTGGTTTTATACCAGCAAATTTCAACATCTCGGGGTGAACTTCCGACACGTATAACTTTATGCTCTGACCTCTGATTGATCTGATTCTAATTCCTACAAGTCAATCTCATTTTAATCTATCCATGGATACCAATTTCACTTCAGTTCATCTTCGTATGGAGATTGTGGACACTCGACACTATTTTGGCTACTTTTTGACCAAAACACACTACTTACAACTCTTATTTGCCACCAAAGATAATTTGACTATTATAGACCATACACACAGGTCCTAAACGATTCAACCAACTTGTCCAAAGAGTTTTCACCTCAAAGGAACCACTCTTATGAGATTTGACCCCCCTTGAACCTCAAATTGACATAATGGGCTATTTGCCCAAAACACATCAACAAGGCCTAATTCCATTATGGGTTCACATATATGACCAATTCACCCTACAGATACACACACCAACCATACATAACCCATGAAAACACTATCATCATATATAACCATCTCATTAATCTACTATACATAAACATACATACAACATTCATATCAAACCCCATCCATAACACATATCCATTATAATCATACTATCCTACTTAGCACAACATACATAGACATTACACCCATACACTACTAGATTTGGTGTTCCCATGTTCAATATGCTACTCCTTTGTCTTCTCTAGATTAATACCAGAATCTTCACCTGAAATGCTAGTTTATGGAAAAGGGATGTGAGACAATGTCTCAGTAACCGGGGACAACCACACACATATATATACATAACTCATACAATCTCATGAATACAATATGAAATGGAATGCATGTCTCCCTCACACACAGCTAGAATCACAAGCTATCGTCATAATAGGACATTTCATATAGGTGATTCCCTTCCAACAGTCGATGAAGACTGATTCTGAGACATCACCAAGCTCACCTTACCTTAATGCAACTGGGCCAAATGTTACACTAGAGCTCGGACCGCGGCTCTCCTTCCTCTAGACCACCTCGAATTGGTGGCAATTTAAGGAGGGTGCAGTCCACTGCCGCCTAACTCTCCTAGCCATAGGAGAGGATTTAGCGGCAGAGATCTCATCCTTATGCTTCCTTATCATATATCATCTTCTCGTATCATATCATCATATGTCATATATTATCATCACCACCCATTCCACCTTTTTTACTGTGCATATAGTGGTGATGTTCAAACCATGTCTGTAACATTCCAAGAAAGCTAAAATATCTAGAAATGCATAGGTTTTTTGCAAAAACGGGCAGATACTATTTTACATGAAATAGAGCAAAGAGATCATTTTTCCCGGTTGGGTGGAAAAATAAAAAAATTATATTTTTACCCCTAAAAAAGTTTAAAAATGACATTCATGTCCCTAAATTCATTTAAATTTACGTGGAGAAAGAAATAGAAAAGCTCTTGGAGAAAATTATACCTAATGAACCAAATGTTTTAGAAATTATAATTTAACCTCGGGTTAAGGGTAAATTTGTAAATATAAAAATTACTGTCCAAATGAAGCTCTCAATGAGAGAAGTCCAATGGTATATGACATGAAGGGTTAATGTTTAATAATAAAAAAATAATTAGTACCGAGTGTCCAAAAGTAACAATAAACCAATAAAGTAAATTGTGGGTTCTACCGATGATTAAAAGGTAATCGGGACAGGATATGAGCTATACATAGATATCATTTGAGATAGGATAATTAAGAAAATATAAAAATAAAATTGGATGTGATGATATGATGGCATGTATAGGATTTATCTACTGAGATTCTTTGAATCTCACCCTCCCACATATTAACCATAATTAGGTCACAACAATGGCAAGACTTCCAAGGAAGAAAAAGGAAATGAGAGAATTTGACCATTAACTTGATAATGCTAGCATTGGCCATGAGTTTAGAGTTTTTGTATAAATTTGTAAATGTGATGATAAATATGTTTCTTCAATTTTTTATGTTTCTTTAGGACTTAGTGAAAGTATGGTATGATATGAAGATAATATATGGCCATGTAAATATTTTATAGCTTTTATTTGGCAAAGTAGTAGGATGCAAATGGTTATTCTAACCTATACAGAGTGAATGTGCCATTGTTTGGGATTTTCGATGTATAAAGTATGGATTTTATATATGCTTAAAAACTAGATAGAAAAAGCTTTCATATGGTTCAAAGATCACTCAATTTGGATAAGTGTACGAAGTATGGTGAATTTTCAAAATTAGTCCAGAAAACTGAATTTTCATAAAATGACCATATAAATAGTAAAATTTCACAAAATTTACTGTACTAATTGGCCAAGTAGTTGCTCTGATTGATTTTTTTTCATGTATATAATATTTTAAGCTATTCATAGAGGCTTGAATTACTTTCATATGATTTTTATTGAATTAGTTATAATTTTTTGAATTTTGTTGAAAAAGAAGAAAAAAATGGGATTAAATGAATAGTACCATGAAAATTGATTAAATTTATTACAATATTTTATTGTGATTCAAGCTTCTAATTAAGTATAGTTAGTCACTAATGAGGTCTAATACATGGGAAATGGTCCTAGATAGAGGTGTTACAATGTCTATGTATATCATCATCATAATCATATTATCAATGTCATGCATGCATCATGTAACGTCACATCATCATCATCATCTCTAATCATCATATGCTGTGTGTCTAGCCGTGTGCATACCATGATATATAGAAAACCATACACACACACATCAATATCGTGGCATGAATGGAAACATGTATATATACACACATATATAATAACATATAATACAATTAATACAAACAATACAAATACTTGATTACCTCCAGTTGTCAACTTCACACACACACGATTCCACAGGCTGCTCAAGTTGTCCGACACACTCGTACCTCTTTCGGTTAATCAAATACTTCTATCATACCATAAAATCCTCAATTAACATACAATCCAAGTATCCAAATTCCATAATTCAACCATTACCCATGGTTCCAACACCATTTCCATACACCATTTTGCTCCTAAAGCCCATTCAAATACTAATCAACCACACATATCTCAAATTCCCAAATGCCTCAACCGAAAATAACCTAGGGTTAAGCTTAAATCATGCATACTCCTTCTAAAACTCATACCCAAGCATTACAACCACTAAATCACACTTCATTAATCCCATTTCATCCATTTTAATTGGTGGATTTCGGCCAAAATTGAAAATCCCAATATATACCCAAAAAATCCCAACTCAAAATTGAAGAAAGTGGAGAGGGAGGAGTAGAGATCACTTACCAATAATTATCCAAGCTCCAAGAGGCCAGAAATCATTTTCAAGAGTCAAGAATTCAAAGCCCTAGCACAGCTTCTTCTTTCTCCCTCTGTTTCTCTCTTGTTCTCCCGTTCTTGGTATGACCAAAATATTTCTGATTTAAACGATTCTGAGGCATGGCGCCATGGCAGGGGGTTAGTTTGCCACGGTGCGAGTACCCTTGGTTGGAAAATATTTCAAAATTTGCAGCTCGCTCGACGTGGTAGTCCTGTTTCTTGCTGCGGCATGGAGCTCCTTTTTCCTACTTTGAGCTTTCTTCCATCCTGTTTTATCTGGTTCTGCACATAACATCAATTACACTTTAGTTAGCTAGGGACCAAGTTAGGAACAATGTAATGAGGGTTGTTACAATTGACTGTTGTATCCATAAAAATACTTATATATATATAAATAAAAAAGTGATTTTTCATATTATCATATCAATTTTTAAAAAATAAAAATGAATACATATATATATAAAGAAATAAATATTATTTGTAATATGTGAGATTAGATTTTTTTTATAGTCAACTTGATGATGTGGAGACATAAAATCAGGACATGTCATACTTTTTTAGTTCGATGTCGACCTTGAAGGAGAAGAAAACGTTAAATCATGCGCTTTAAACAAAAATCAATTTAAAATTGCAGTTCATATGATCATCATATTTTCAAAATTGAATTTAAATGGCAAGAAATTAGGAATAATCTTCAAAAATCATATATTAGGGAAAAAGATAATTGATCGGTGTATCCACAGAGATACTTTCATATATGTAAATAAAAAAATGCAATGTTTTTATATCTTCATATCAAATTTTAAAAAATAAAAATGAAATATAAATTTAAGGAAATAAATATTATTTGAAATATGTGAGGCCATATTTTTCATAGTCAGCTTGATAATGTGAATGTCTAAAATCATGACATGTCATACTTTTGACCTTTATTTCATAATAGATAACAGATAGATACTATATATGACGATGAATTATTAATTGACTATTTTAAATTCAAAATGTAATTATGAATAAATATTAATTTATTTAGATTTAAGCATTAACTTATGAAACTTATAAGTAATATTTTTGTTTGATTTTTATATAATATTTGGCTTATAAAATTGAGTATATTAAATTTAATATTACCCATTTAATTATAATTTGATCATGGCACTAGGGGTGAAAATAGACCAAAAATAATCAAGCGCCATGTACCTGGCCTAGGCCTGGCATGGAATTGGATCCATGCACTTCCCATGGTGTAAACTTTTTAATTTAATATTTTTTATTAATTTCTTTTGATAAGATAATCAAAGAACAAATGTTACCAAAACATTTTTAGCAAATGTTATCAATACTTTAAACGACCATTATCTGTAAAATAAAAAAAATTATTATTCCCTCTATTCCATAATTTTGTTTATTTTAGATTTTTATTTTATTTCAAAATTTTTGTTGTTTTAGAAATTTAAGGCCTTTTCATTTTTGTTCAAACTGTACCCTTATTTAATAATTTTTTTCTCCTTCTTCCTTAATTGCAACATAGATTAAATCAAGATACTTTAGTCAATGTACAATAACATTATATTAAGCCTTTAACTTTTAAGATATGTGTTTTTTTTTAACCAGTGACTTTTAAGGTATGGTTATTGTGTCATAACTATAACTATAACTATAAACTATCAAATTTTATTTTATTTTATATTAATGTGCCATATTATCTATACACAAAACATCCATTATTTCTTGTGAAAAAAAAATCTTCAGAAGAGATGTCACTTTAGTTACATTCATGCATAAATTATTCCACACACATGGAATAATAGGCAAAACTCTAGGGCATTAAAATATATTACTTTATGAAATTATTTGAATTCAATTGCTGGGAAAAAAACTTAAAATTAAATTTCATACATTAATACAAGCAATCTCACTTCAATGGAAAAAGAAAATCCCACTTTGATGGTATAATCACTCATCACAATCTATGGTTGTATAAGAATCAATTCTATCATGCCCTCGCTAGTTCATGCATCAATGGAAGCGCGGCTTTGCAAGAGGCGCAAGTCTTTTTTGGTCAAACCTAAAAGCATCAGAAACTACCCGTCGTCCTTCTCTTTCATTCCTCTTGGTTCATATGTTTGGTACTCATGAAAAATCTAAAGATTGTGAATTGGTTGGTATATCGTCTTCATCTATGATCTTACTCAATGGATCCCATGCACGGGATACTATATATGTTAGTGACGGGCAAGTAAAGTAGTCTTTTGGGCTACTTCATCTTTGATTCTTTTTTTTTTCCCTTTTTGTTGGGCATGGGGAGTATCTCTATTTACAGTAGGGACAAAATTCTTTTAAAGTACTGAGAGTATAAAGTAGACTTCTCCCAACTACCCTATAAGCACAGGTTTTTTTTTTCCAAGGTACTCTATAAGCACAGGTTGAAAAATCGAAACACAACTATTTACTTAAAATGAGTGCTTCTACCACTTGTGCCAACTTAAATCGGTACAGCATCTTTTATTCTACCGATAATGTTAAACACTACAAGCCAAAAGGAGACCCTTTGCCGAAGGAGTGCATTTTGTTAGTTGGCCAAGGGTCTTCCATACGGAAAGCTATATCTTGGTTTATTATTATTGTTGCTATATTGTTGTTGAAAGTCTAGTTAATGTTTTGTTTTATAAATTTCTCTTAAGTGACCGGCGACCCCACAAATGTTGGTTGCTACTGTAACTGGCGGTAACCACCCATTATATTAAATCAAACCAATGAAAAAAAAAATTCCAGTTTTAACTTTTTTTTTAATAATTACTTACGTATGGAGATCAAAATGGCTATAAATGTTAGGTCCAGAAAAAAAAAAAATCCTTGTTACCCACATAAAGGAAACAAAGTGCATGTGGTTGGAAAGCACAAATACACCTATATAGTCGAGGAACTTTTCAACAAGGGAAATACATGAATTTTAAAATTTAAACATGGACACAACCCATGCCCAGATGTCAATTATGTGATTTAATGATACATTAAATCAAACTAAATAGAATGTCTGAACATGGATGAACTAAATGATCAATACCTGATTTTACTATAGCTAGCTGCAAAGTTACGTAAGGTCAAACTAGGTCTTTCTCCCTATAAAAAATAATATTTTATTGAGCTAGGGTTAGAGATCTCTATCCCCTAACTAAAGCCAACTTTTGTTGGCACTTAGAAACATAAACAAAAAAGCCCCTTTCATCAGCGTTTGAATAGTTGGAGTCTATGAAATGCCAAGAAAAGCAAAAAAATAAACACCAATAAAAGCCAATTGTGGTGAAGGGAGAGAGGACCTAACCTAATCAAATAATACAAAAAATTACATTTAAATACCATGGAGACAAGACATTTCTAAAAACATATCGTGAATTTACAAAATTTCAAATGACTATCAAGATATCAAATTGGAATTAAAATGCATTGGGAAATATTGATTTTGTCCCTATATCGAAGTTGGGAATATATGATGATAAGTTGGTAATATGTGATGACTAGTTGGTGAATAGGTGAGGATCAATTGGAAATAAGTGAAGATCAATTGGAAATAGGTGAGGATTAGTTGGAAATAGGAAAGCAAGGACAAAATTGGCATTTTCTGGCATATTTTAATTCCAATTCAATACTTTGGTAGTTATTGAAAATTTTGCAAGTTTGTGGTATGTTTTTAGAAATAACTTGCTTCTATGGTATTTAAGTGAAATTTTCCTGAAATAATATTTTACAAAGCCCTCCCACTACTCACAATTAGCAACAAGATCATGACCCAGTTGATAAATAATGAAGTCCTTTAATAATGTTATTTTGGATTTAATCCCTAACCATATGTATGAAAAAGATTTTATTGAGAGAGACAAAGTTTACTAGGGATATACCCTTGATGTGGCTTACACTTTTAGCCACCATCCAAAATTAATTAGAACCATGTAACTAGTGCGATAACTTAGTGTATAATTTCGGGCTTTTAACATCTCAAAGAACAAGCATTTAACTCGTTTTTAGATAACTGAAAATAATTAATGTGAACCCACTAAATACAATTTTCATAAATGTTCCAACTTCTAAAACACTACTCCCTCCGGTTCCTATTATAGGGTGTTATTTAGAAAACTTGTCTGATCTAAAATATAAGATGTTAAGTAATAAATTTAATTTTACTCTTAATTTTACCCCTATTGAATGCTTTCATCACAAGTCTCAATTAACTTCTCTCTCCTTCTACCATCATTATTAATTTAATGTATTTTTATTCTCTCCTTAAGAATAAAATGGGAATGTCAGAATTTTTTTTTATCAATTTTAGACTGTAACCAACTTTTTTTAATCTAAATGCGGTAGTTAAAAATATCTTAATCTTATAATAGGGACCAGAGGGAGTACATTCGGAAACTTTTTCAACTGTCATTCAATAATAAACGTGCAATCCCACCTGTCCCTTTAAAAATATTCATGAACATATTTTATCTCCCTTTTTTCTTTGGACCAACACATGGTTTTTCTTCCTAACATACTACATTTGACTTGAATTTAAATTTATCTACTGATGACTGGATTTTCTAGTCATGTATAATTTTAGTCAACAATATAGCATAATTAAATTTAAAAATGGATTTTTAATGCATCGAAACAATTATGAAAAAAAAAGGGTAAAGCATCCTACACTGTCGCTTTTGTATAAAGCACAGAATCATAGTCCAATCCAGAAGTAGTAAATTAAGAAGCGATAAGGTATTCCTATCAACAGTAAGCAAATTTACAATCTAAAGTTTATTAGATAAAATTAGGAAAATTTTAATTATTATTTATCACTTTTTATTTTTGGGTTAAAAATCACTTCTTTCTTTTGTCTAAGGAATAACCCATACTCATACATACTAGATCTCACGTTGATCTTCTACATATTTGCTTTATCCTAAAAAATATTCAACTCTACACATAAAAAATTACTGAATAGTCATTGTGGTGGGAACAGTAGAAAAAGTCTCTGATTATTGTAGTGCCTTGCTGTCATCAATTAGACCACGTACGTATAGGTTGCCTGCTTCGTCTCTCTCGTACGTCTTCTGTGACAAGAATTCTGTCCTCTTCCTCCTTTCACTTACTATATATACCTTATGATATGAGCCTCTCCTCATGTCCCCATTCTTTTCACTGCTTAATATATACACCTAATATGGCAGAAAAACAGTGGAGGAAGAAAAAGCAGTTCGAAGAAGAAGAAGAAGAAGAAGTAGTAGTACCAGTGAGTCCCATGGGACAATACTTCAACAGCTCTGTGCTATGCATTTACATTATTGGCGTTTTAGAATTCGAAGTTCCCTTCGATGAATCTCAAGCCATTCCTCTCCTCAATCGTCTCTTCCTTCCCATCAACCCTCGCTTCTCCTCCATCATGGTCATGGCCTATCTCTCTCTCGCTTGTTATTCCTTTATTTAATCTGTGAAAATTGCACGTTTGCTTCAAATGGTATATATAAGAAACTGAAGTTATGTCATAACAAAGATTTATAGTAATAATATTGTCAGAAAGTAACTTGACGGAAGAGAGGAGCGTATGTAAGAGTAGCAATAGTTATTATTTCTATTCTTAGGTTCCTCACTCATCCTCAACTGGGTAACGAATTTTGAGATTTGTTTTCATTTTATTTCTAGTGTAACATATAATTTATATGCAATTAATAACATTTTTTCAGAGCATGGAAGACAAACACTACAAAAAAAACTGTCAATTTGAGACAAAAATTTTCCCTACAAAATCTTTCACAACACTATTGCAAAAATTTTGCATTGCCCTAATCTGTGACAGACTAATCCATTGTTAAGTCTATCACAAATGTCCCTTATTTCTTTACGTACAATGGAAGAATCTGTCACGAAGCAATTTGCAACAGATTTTTCTTGATTAGCGATGGACTTTTCCGTCATAAATTTCAGTTTTTGTAAAGTTTTATAGGAAATGATATTCTTTGCATTGAGAGCAGGTTGAAGACAAAAGTGGGAGAAAACATTGGAAGAAAGTTGATGTGAACTTGGATGATCATCTCAGCATTCCCTTATTTCCTGAAAGTAAGTCAAAGGAATCATCAAATGACAAGTATTTGGCTGATTACTTGTCAAGAATATCAATCGCGAAGCTTCCAGAAAGCAGACCATTATGGGACATTCACATCGTGAATTACCCTACAAGCAGTTCAGCAAGTACCCTCATCTTCAAACTCCACCATTCTCTTGGAGATGGGTACTCTCTAATGGGTGCTCTTCTTTCTTGTCTTCAAAGAGCTGATAATCCCTCTCTTCCACTGTCTTTCCCTTCCCTCAAGCCTTCAACATCTCTCAACAAAAGCTTCTTTAACAGATTCTCTTCAGCCATGTTGGCAGCCTGCAATACTGTAGCAGATTTGTGGTGGAGCATATTGAAAAGCAGCATCATTGAAGATGATGAAACACCAATCAGATCTCGTCTTGAAGGAACAGAAGCTCGTCCAATCACCATATCAACCATGAGTTTTTCCATTGACCAAATCAAATTAATTAAGTCAAGACTTGGAGTGGTAACTAATCTCTCATTTTCTTTTGTTTGTTGAAAATTCTTCAATGGTTTTTGACTTTCAAGAACTCCTGTATATCTAGCAGGTTCCCTACTCATATCCTTTTTTTTTTCTAATTTAAATATACAGACAATGAATGATGTTATCACTGGAATTATCTTTTATGGGACTCGCTTATACATGCAAGATGTAAATAAGGAATCCGGGGCTGCAAACTCCACGGCGTTAGTGCTGTTGAATACGAGAAACGCTGAAGGTTACAAGTCCGTCGATGACATGCTTAATCCTAAGGCAAAAGGGCCATGGGGAAACCGTATTTCCTTCTTGCATGTTCCAATTCCAAAGTTAGAAAATGACCGAATTTCAAATCCACTAGAATTTATCTGCAAAGCACACAATATAATCAAGAGGAAGAAACAATCTTTGGCTGTTCCACTCACCGGGATGCTTCTGGAGATGGAGAGTAAATTCAAAGGCTATGAGGTATATATGTATGGGTACGTCTAGTTAAATTAAATAGTACAAATAAATATATAAAGTATAAAGCACAACAAAACATCCCTTTTCTTTAGAACATAATTACAGCACATCCATAGTTGTTTGTGTTATGAAATGTTTTACTTTTCACATGCATGGCAATCAGGATAGTTTATGACTAGGGGTGGAGTTTAGTCCCCACATTGGTAATAAGTGTACATGTTAGAGTGTAGATAAGTAGAACATTTCACCACTTGAATACCACCCACATTAGGTGATTTTTTTTTATTTGGTGCTGGTGGGAAAAAGAAGTCAAATTTAGTTTATCCTCATAAAAATGATATGCAAGAAAAGCTGTCCTCTTACACACATTGGTTAAACTAGAAATCTATCATGGAATTGAACGTCAATTTATTTGTTGGAGCGAGAAGCTGTGAAAAGGACGTTTTTTGTTGTGGCAACAACAATTATATATAATTTGTGAATAATACGGCTAAATTATTGTGGTCGCAAGCAGTGGCACTGGTGATAATTTGTATTGTTGATCTTTCAGAATTTTTTTAAAGCATAATCAATTGTTGTGGTTGCAGTCAGTGGCTAAACACCTTCATGGCACAGTGTCAAAATCAAGTACGGTAATTACAAACTTGATCGGACCATCACAACCAATGTCTTTGGCTAACCATCCTGTCAAAGGCTTGTATTTCACCATTGCCGGAGGTCCTGAGGTATTTTATTTTTCCGGTGAATTGTTGCAATTAATAAAATTGCTAGTAAATTATTTATCCGGAAAAAAAATTAACAAGGTATCTGCAAACTTAATTCAGACGCCAAACGCTTGTTTGTGGACTGATGTACTCTAATATAACAGAGGTATTTTATTTTGGAATGACATAGAAAGAAAATGAAGAAAAGATAAGTATAATTTTTCAGTCTATATTATATGAGTTTATAATAAAAGGATAATTTTCATAATTCAATTTTATGGTTAAGTGTTTCAAAAAAAAAATTGCTAACATATATTATATTTTTATTGGAAAAATTAATTTAAAAAAAATTTAAAACACTCAACCCGGTCCATTACAACAAAGTGAAAAAGTTTGTATCATAATGAGTGATGGAATCCACTAAATGGTAGAATAAAAAGATCAGGAAAAAAAAAATTTTTATAACAATTTTGCTCCAGTGATTTACAGTGTTTTTTTTCCCAATCTAACTTACAGGTGAGACCATTTTTCTGTTGTTAATTTTAAATTCTCTCTCCAAAACCAAAACAAATATGAACTTTTCTATATAAATTCTCCAAAATGATAATTTACCATTTATATATGTTTGACAGTACTAACACCATTTAAATTTTATGGGTTTCAGAGCCTTGTGATGTCAATAATGAGCTATATGGGAGTTCTAAGAGTGACCCTCAAGACTGAAAAATATTTCATAAACGAACACAAACTGAATTCCTGCATTAAAAGTGCCTATGACATAATACTCAAGGAAGCTTTGGAAATTTCTCAAGAAACCAGAAGTGAAGCTCATACTAAAACTCCTCATTGTGCTATTTAGCTATAATTTCTCAGATTTATCCATTTGTTGTCTTTATTATTGGTTGTATGTCTGAATAAAGAAGAAATATAAGTGCTAAGAGAGCCCATTTTCTGGATTGATAGTGGTAGAATTTAAATATGGAAGCCCCATGTTTATTTGTCGATTCCTTATCGTCTCTCACTTTGTGTAAAAAATGTAATTAAGCATATTATGCTTTCATCAGCAACTTAATTATTGTCTACCAATTAGGGATTAATAATTCTTAGTTTGAGAGTTTTAGGGCAGCTATGTTCAATTGGAGACTTATTGCAACTCATGATGTGTGTAATTTTTCTTTTGGGCAAATTAATAACATGTGCTGACATGAATAATTGTTCTTAGTCATGTATGGAAACGTGGAATAATTAGAATTACTTGAACACATCAACAAAAGAAACATCCTTTAGGTCATGTTTAGTACGCATAAAAGAAATTTTCAGAAAGAGAGAATGAGAAACAAAATCTTTAGCTTGACATGTTTGGTACACAAAGAAAACTGAGAATTTGGGATGGAAACAATTTTGTCTCAAAACTGATCGCAAATCCATCTCAAAATCCATCACAAAATTTTTGTAACAAATTTTGCATTGAAAATTTCACAAATTCATCGCAAATCTTACACAAAATCCGTCACAAAAAATTTGTAATGAAATAAAATGTGATTGACATGATCCGTCACAAAGCTAAAATCCATCGCAAATCTTGCTTAACTTGTAGCAAAAATTTGTCTCAAATTTACAATTTTTTTATAGTGATTTTAGACTTCTAAAGAATTAATTGATGCTTCCTTAAGCGGACTTTCTCCACTTGAGCTTTGGAAAAGAGTTTTATTGAAAAATTGAAAATTAGTTGTAGTAGAAAAATACTTTAATTTGAAAAATATGCGTGATAACATACATAATACTAATGATAATTTTATCAAGTATACCTAATAATTTTAATCATTTAAAATACTTAAATTATTAAATTTTTAAAAATTAATTATTATTTTAAATAAATTTTGGAATGTCATTTCTCTTAAAAATATTAGCATTTGATTTTACATTAAAGGGCAACAATGAAGCAAATTAACAATTGGTAAGGGACAAAAAAAAACCTTGGACTAACTTAAGGGACAAAAAAGTTAATTTCTACCCCTTGAGCAGAATGTGTTGAGCAGATGCGGACCATATTGAGGAGACGGTCCACAGAATTACACTCCCTTTCTTTTCTTGTTTAAAAAATTGGAATAAAGGTTTTTCTTTTTTAATAGAATTTTATATGTCTTCTGAAAAATTTCCATTAGTTTTTTAATTAAAAAATTTTCTATAGAATTTTTTATCCCGTGAACATAGTTATCTCCATTTTCTTAGAGAAAATTATTAAAAAACTTCTAAGATATTCACTCCAAAAGATCATATCAACTTGTGGAACCTTAGAAACTTCATTGGTTATGGATTCGCTTCTACATCTAGTCTCACTTATTCTCATCTCACTTATTCTCTAGAATTAATATGAGATTTGATTCGTGTTTAATGATTTTGTTGCATATTGATTATATATATCACTTACCTTTCAAAAGAAACACACGCCACGGATTGATGTTCTCAATCATTGATAAAAACAAGTCATATTGTCCATGTCTGTCCTTTTCCTCTCCCTGTTACATTTCTCTTTCTTTCTTTTCTTTTTTTCAATCTCTCACTTTTCCATTTGCTCTCACTCTCTCCCTCTCATCTCCTCTTCAAAACCTTCTCTCTAATCTCTTCTTTTTGTCTCATCTTTTCTCAATCTGCACTGCCACCATCTTCCTCATTTTTCCTTGTTAATGTCGCCGTTGTGAATGCCACCAAGCATAATGAGAGCACTGGCAACATCTCCCTCACCTAGCTTAAGCCAAACTCTAGCTTCATCACCAACTACCCTCTCTGGCACTGTCTTCTCCTTCTTAGAAGGTTTCTTCCTCTGCCCCTCTAGCTTTTGGTTATGCTCCTTCCTCCTCTTATTTTGTTCCTTCTCGCAAGATCTCAGCTTCTTCATGTACAAAAGGCTGGCGAAAAGCTTTGAGTTGATAATGAATGTAACATCCCACATGATTAAGAGATTGATTAAAACAAATTTGGAATTCAAAAGGCTAAAATTTGATTTAAAGAGTTGTGGTGTGTAGTTGAGTGATTTTTGATGACTTCTCATATGTTGGGAAAGATTTGGTGGTGCTTCAAAAATGTTTAATTAGGCATTGATCAAGAAAATCATAATATAATATTTTTTTTCATTAAAACATGAGCAAATTTTGAAATTAGACAATTTGAGGATGAAATAATATTATATTGAAGTAGAACTTTTTTGTATTTGAAAATAAACATTTCAAGCTTTCCATATAATCATCATTTGCTATTTTTCAAGATAACTCAAGTTATAGGGTTCAAAATTTAAATCACGTGTAAAGCTTTGGTTTAATTAGTTGGAATTTGTATGAGAAACACCCATTAAAGCTTTGGGATTAGTTGGCACTTGTTTAACAAAATGCCAACTATTGTTTTATTAAAAAAAACACAAGTCATAGATTATCAATGACAGCCATTGATGGAAAAAAATTTAAGGTTTTAGATTAATCCCTTCTTCCCATTTTTCATTGGCTCCTTTTGCCAAATTCAGAACTCCCTTCTCTCTCTTCTGTCATCTGTATCTTCTCCCCTCTTCTCTCTTTGAACTAATCATCTCCCTCCTCTCCTTCCTCACATCTCTCATCGATAATGTCTCCTGCACACATCTACCAATTACACATCGCGTGACCCTCGATCTTCTGGTGATTCAAACCATAAGGAAAGGCAGAGTTGTTAAGTAGGTGAAGACGAGGATGATTTTAAAAGAACCGAGGTACCGAGGCATGAGGAAAAGATCATGGGGCAGATTCACTGCTAGATCAGAGACCCTATGAAGAAAGCTCGTGCATGGCTTGGCACCTTTGATTCTGTCAAAGAAGCAGCTCGAGCGAACGATGCTACTTTCCTCAACCTCAGTGGACCCTAGGCTAAGACCAAATTCCCGATCAACCTTATATTATAGTTTATTGCTTCTAGGCAATTGGCATGCTGAGTTTGATTTGGGCCTTACTTTAATCATGGCAATCAGAGCTTGGTTGAACTTTTCCTATATGCTTTTAATGTGGCAGGCTTGGTCATATTGATAGGGATTGTGATTGAAGTGTGAATCATACTTGTCATGCTCTGTTGCAACATAAAATTTGACTGCTACATTGGTATTGTGTTCACTTCATTAAGGATTTTAGATATTCCATGGCTTCTACATTTAACTTGGATTTTGTGATAAGGCAGTGAGAATAAATCTACAAAAATACATTATAATAGGAAAGTCAATCCCTCTATACAATCTTGTTTAGTGGCAGATGTAGCCACCTTGTTCTGTGTCAAGGATGACAGTGAATGAGCTTGTTCTCACAACAGTGCACCCTTTTACAATCAACTTCTCTAGTTCATCTTTATCATTTCAGCCTTGCCATCTTTACCATTCTTTTTTGCTTTTGTATCCTTTTCTGGTGTTTTACTTAATTTGTATCAGTTGCCAAGTTTATACAGGTCATAGTGCACACACGAGTACTTGTATTAAAGATTCTTATTCTATAATGCGTGTGTTTGTTTTTGTGTGTGTGTGGGGGGGGGGGGGTACTTGTGTTAAAGTGAGTGTGTGCGTATGATTTTTTGGTTTTTGGATGAAGATTCTTCAAGGAAAATCATCTTGTTATTTTGATGCCTTTTACTTTTTAATATTTGTTGTGTAAAGCAACAGAGTGAGACTAGACATGAAGAAAAGTTCAGAATGTTGTAAACACATTTTCTGGTCATTTTAATGCCCATGGTTTTTCACTTTCCCAAATTTGTTAGGTTCATCTACAGCTAGATCCTTTTCTTAATGAACTGACAAGCATGTTTGAGCAAAGCACTGAGAAGAGCGCTATCTGGGTTACTCTTAAGCGATGTATGTTTCAATGTTGTCTCATTGAGAGATTGATATTTTAAGTTTTTCTATTGGGCAATTTACTTTTGTTTTGCTTTTCTACTGTGGCTTTAGCCTCTTTAAAGTCTAAATTGCAGAGGGATAAATTGGCCAGTGTCGGTGAAACAATTGAGTATAGATGCGTCATTCGCACCACTGATGGGAGAAAGAAGATTTCTACTTCAGTATGTGTCCTGTCTTTTCAAACTTAATTTCACTAGCCTCTGCAACCTGGTATTATTTCCACGTTTAATTTTTTTTTTATCCTTTATTGCTTTCACTTGTTAATCATATTGGTGCAGACCTTAAATCAACAGCTTTGAGATTTTCTTTTGTACAATACAAAGTTAAAATATAAGGGGGGTGGTACCATAGATTAAAACCTTCTGCTTTACAATACTATAAATGTTCTGCTATCTGTGTTTAGGGTTTGTATTAGTCCTCCTTTAAGTAAGAAAAAATTATAGAGAAATAGCTACACTATTGGCCATAGCTCAAGAGAAATCCTGAGTATTACTATCTTAGTATGTTATATCTTGGTTTAACGAGCTTTAATATCACAGATATGATCTCCTGCATGCATGGTTAAAGTTGGGAAGAGGGGTAATGGAAACACTTACTTTATTTGAGAGATTAAAATTATAAGGAGAACGTGAATAAAGGGATCATTTTCCCTCAGACCATCATATTGCCATTTCCTCCAAATGGAAGGGAAGAACTCTTATTTGTAAAGCCTGTGTAATGTATACTGTCATACTTCAAAATAACTATGGGAGAAGTCATTCTTTACCTTCCACCTTTTCTCTTCTCATCCTATCCTTTTACCCACTATATTTTCTTCTATAAAACTTCCAAACACAGATCATTTTCCTAGTTTATTTATGATGGTTAACACTTAATAGCTCTTGACTAGGTAGACTACCCCACCTCCACCAAAAGGCTAAATGTGAAATTGAAATGAAGTAAAATCTTGCTTGGTTTTGTTCTTCCCTTCCCCCTATTTTTCTCCTAGTAGCCTTGTTAGTTACTGTCATTGTATGAGTTTATAAATCCTGACAATCTTGATGTATCTTTTGCTTAGTGTTATTATTATTAATATTATAATAATATTATATCTAACCTACATTTAGTTTATTTGCTTTTATAATTGTGTTATACTCTGGTGATCACTTTCTTGCTGATTTTGTATGAATCCTCCTTATGTCCTTGTTGACCGTCCCTGAAAAAGGCATGTGACAATAGGGTCTATCTATACGATTGTTTAGAATTGCAGGGGGCAAGAGAGAGAAAAGAGCGGGGAGGGGTGTGACATGATTATTATTTAATTTCATGCTTGAAATATCAATTACCAAGTTTTATATAGTCATGCACAATCAGAAGTATTAATTTGAGCTTTGGCTCGATTTGTTCCTATAACACCCCTTATATTATCTTTCTTGGCGTTGTGTTTAGGATCAGAGAAAACAGGACTGAAGAAGGCTCAAGTGGAGTCTGGAAGAGTTCCACGTAGCGGTGAGAAGTAGGGCCACCGTGACGAGAACCATTCCAGTGGCATTGTTTCAATTGAACACGGTGGAGCCGCAGCAAGGTATGCTAAGGTCCTGGCGAGATTCAGGATTTTTGTTTAAATTCGGATCATTTCGGATGATCGGAAAGAAAGAAAACAGAGGAAGTGACGAGGAGTAGCGCTAGGGTTCACTATTTTTGGGCGCTGGGAGTGATTTTCGGACCTCAAGAGCTTACATTCAAGTTGGTAAGTGTTCTCTACTCCTCCCTCTCCATTTTCTTTGGTTGGAATTTGGGGTTTTGAGGTTTTGAGGTTGGATCTTCAGTTTTGGCCGAAATCCACCGATTGAAATAGATGAAATGGGGTTAAGGAAGTGTGTTTTAGTGTTCTTGTCACTTGAATGTGAGTTTTGAAGGATTTATGTATGATTTGAGCTTGACCTTAGGTTGTTTTCGGTTAGAGCTCTTGGGAATCCAAGTTGCATGGAATTGTGTAGTGTTTGAATAGTCCCTAAAAGCTTATTGATGCATGGAAAGGGATGTTGGAATCTTGGGTTAGGCCTAAAGTAGTTGAATTGTGATATTTGGTATATTGTGTTAATTGAAGAATTGTATTATTATGAAGGTTGTTTGGTTAATTGAGAGGGGTTCACGGGTGTTGGATAATTTGAGAAGTTCATGGAGCACACGTGTGTGGTATTGACAAGTTAAGGTAACTGGGTGTATGTTTGTATTGTATTGTTTGTATGGTATGACAATACGTATATTTGTGTATATATGCATGTTCCTTTTTATACCACGATATTGATTGTGTATGTGTATGGTTTTTTTTATATATTGTGGTATGCACGGCTAGTTAATGTATGATGATTGTATATATTGTGATGTGCAGCATCCCCATACCATTGCATGCTAGCATGTCCATATGATGAATGTGATGATAATGATGCATATATATGTGTGTAAAGGCATGTTGGCATGACATTGACATTATCACCATATGATTGCATAGTGAGAGATTGATGATGAGGTGATATGATATGAGATGATGATATGATAAAGATCCCTGTCACTAAATCCTCTCCACGGGAGAGCCAGGTGGAAGAGGATAATATGATATGATGAAATATCCCTGTCACTAAATCATCTCCTTGGGAGAGCCAGGTGGCAGTGGCTTTGGAGATGTACCTTCCCTAAATCACCATTAATTTGTGACGGTCCAGGGGAAGGAGAGCCACGGTCCGAGCTCTAGTGTAACCATTGGCCGGGTTGCATTAGGGTAAGGTGAGCTTGGTGATGTCCCGGAATCAGTCTTCACCGACTGTTGGAAGGAAATCATTTATTGCAATATCTTGTGATGACGACAGCCCGTGGTTCTAGCCGTGTATGAGGGAGAACATGCATACCATTCATTCACATTGCATTCATGAGTTGTATGAGATATATGTATATATATGTGTGTGTGGTTGTCCCTGGTTACTGAGATATTATCTCACACCCCTTTCCCATGAACTAACATTTCAAGTGACGGTTCTGGCACTAGTCAGGAGGAGCTACGGGAGTAGCTGCGTACATGGAAACAGTCTATGTAGTGTGTGTATATTGGATATTGTATCATGTGCCAAGTAGGATAGAAGGTTTTGTAATAGATGTATAACATTGTAAGGATTGTTATAGATGTGGTATGTACGGTTATATGTGGAAAAGTTGTTGTTTGTGGTATGTATGGGCTACGTGTGATGAAAGTTGGTTTTGAGCCTGATTGGTGTGTTCTTGGGTCTGTAGCCCATTTTGTCAGGTAAGGGTCCCAAGGGGTCAAATCTCATAGGAGTGGTTCCTTTGTGGTGAAACCTCTTTGGACAAGTTGATTTGGGGGTTTTGGACCTGTAAGAATGGTCTTTGAGCGACCAGTTGCCTTTGATGGCAATTGGAAGTGGTTAGTGGTGAGTTTTGATTAATAAGTGGCCAAAACGGTGTCAAGGGTCCAGAATCTCCATACGGAGTTGGATTGAGGTAAGGTTGGTGTCTATGGATAGATTATGACTAGATTGACTTATAAGAGTTGGAATCAAGTCAATCAGAGGTCAGAGCATAAAGTTATGAGCGTCAGAAGTTCGCCCCAGAGTATGAAAGTTGCTGATATGGAATATCAGCATGAGGTGCCACGGCTTCAGAGTCCAGGCCACGGCACCTGTAAAGTCATAAGCGAGTACAGAACAGGGGAGGCCAGAGCTGCAACGGTACTGTAGCGGCCACGGCACCAGCCCATTTTCTGGCGTTTTTGGGTTCGTTTCCACTATTATGAAGTTGTGAGAATTTGTTTTGAGATGTTTGGGTTATGTTTAATTGAGTTTTGGAATTTTTGGTCAAGTCTCAAGTGTGAAGAGGTAGGGTGTTACAGTTCCATAGAAAAATAAAAATTGTTTAGAATTTATAAAAAAAATCCCATAACAAAATTTTTGTTTAGTTGGAATTTTGTTTGTTTGTTTGGATTGTGTGAAAAAAGGTGGCAAATTATACACAATTGAAGGCTAGGTGGTTAGTGATTGATGCACGTTTATATGCATGCCTATGTTGTCTACACACGCATATGCACCCATGTATATTTATGTCAGTTTGTGGGTATATATGTGAGTCTATACATATGTATATGAGTTTACTACTCATAGGTTGTGATTGTTTTTCTGTAATATATCTTATTTTCAGGAAAAATAACCATTTGAACGCATTGAAGTATTACGGGATTAGGCACTTGAAATGTTTTTTTGATAATAAGTTTAAGTCATGTATTTTTCTTTATTTTGGTGAGATCACCCTTTTATTATCTTTTGTGTTGTATAAATATGTAAGGTAGAGATTTTTTTTTTGTTAAGGATTGGTGTTGATATCCTAGAAATTGAATTATAAATTTTGTTGTAATTTAATTGTGATTAACTTGCTAAAATGCATATTTTTTATGTAATATATATTTCTTTTGCCAACCGATTTAATATAATTTTAATTGAACTGGTTTTTTTAAATTATTGGACAAATGCCAACTAGAGCCATTTTTTAAATAAAAAATTATAAAAGTTGGCGTTTGTAAAACAACTAAGTCTCTACTTTAGAAACCAACTTTAGTTAGCATTTCATAAATGCCAATTAGAGCCATTTTTTAAATAAAAAAATATAAAAGTTGGTGTTTGTAAAACAACCAAGTCTCTACTTTAGAAACCAACTTTAGTGCATTTCATAAATGCCAACTAAAGTCCCTCTTTTTATAGTGCTAAAGCAGTCAATGTTTTTGACAATGCTAACTAAAGTCCCCCTCTTTATCTGTGATAGAATAGTTAGCATTTTTTAAATATCAATAAAAAAAGTAGAAAATAAATGCCAATTTTTCTCTTTTTTGGTGTAGTGTTGGCTCTTCTATAGGGATTGAATGACTAGAATTCTCTTCCAAAAGATTCTTACAAGAAAGTAAAATAATAAAAGCTACCAAATAACAAAAGCTAGGCTAAATATGCAATATTAGGCTATAAAATTCATGGATAAAGCCTCTGAATCCAAAATTGCACATTTAAACTAAGAAAAACATGCAAAAATGATGGGAATTTCTAGAGATTCACAGTTGACTATTGGAGCCTAGCTGACCTTGTTTCAAGTGGACTTTCCTTGAATGTTTGTGATAAAGTATTAAAATGTTCTAATCTATTCTCAGTTTAGTATGATATTCATCCCTTCAAGGTTCTGAATTTGTTATGCATACTTGATAATTTGGTATTAGATTTATGGGTGTTACAACGAACCCATCTGATCCAGATCCAAGTTCCCTTTTCAACGATTGAAAATCTGGATTGTTAACGAACCACCGGCTATAAGCTCACATCGTTTATGTTTTCCACTGATGTTCCTCCTTTGTGGTTCAGATCTGGCTTCCTAGCTCCCTCGTTGTTCATATTTGTCTTCCTATTTTTTCTCCTAGATTTGAAATTGTTGTGTATTATGTGTATATTATTTTTTTTTTGTGATTATGCAATTATTGAAGATGAATGACACCGATGGCAAAGATGGTGGAGATTCTTTTGAAGACTGTTGTTTGTGATTTTGAAATTATTATTTTATGATTATGGATTTGTCCAAGATGTTGATCTCTGTGACTTTGAAATTTTGTTTGAAATTCTAATTTGGTACAAAATAGAAGCCACGAAATTATATATGGATTTGCATCAATTTTATTTTTTTACAAAAAGAAAAAGAGAATAATTGGAGTTTGCTTATAGAAATGCCAACTTAAGTTGGCTTTAGCTGTTGTTTGTCTTATAAATGCCAACTCAAGTTGGCTTTAGTTGTTGTTTGTCTTATAAATGCCAACAAAAACCCACCCTTTTTATCAGTCCTAAAGTAGTTGGAGTTTCAGGAATACCAAGAAAGACAAAAATAAACACTAAGATTGACCTATTTTGGTAATTTGTGTGTGTGTATTAAACTATGAATTCAATAGATTTAGAACATTTGAATCCTTCAATATATAGAATATATATTTTTTTTTTTCGCAAAATATTTTTATAGACAATATTTTAGTAAAATTTATAACGTATATATACATATAGAATATTTTCTTTGTATGATGATCCGACACATGTTTGAATGGAGAAAGGAATGTTTCTTTCTAAGTTAGAGATGCGAAAGCTAAGTTCGTGAAATCTGGTATGTTTGAGAGTATTTTATTTCTCTAACTGCAGTTCAAAATAAACAAAATCAATACACTTTCGAAATTCAGGCTATAAACGTAATGAGTAGAAATTTTTTTTTAATTAATCATGTATTTTCGAAATTCATGAACCTAATAGTTGTGTAGTTCATTTTTTTAAGGAAAAATTGTTTATCTCTAAATTCCAAGATTAATCGGATAAGTCAGATATTTAAAACAATTTTTATAATATACTGTTTTGTATAATTTTATTATAGAAAAATCAAAATATTTTAAATTTGTGCATTTGACTTTTATATTAATCAATATATTTTAAGAAATTCACACACACACACACACACACACACACACACACACACATATATAAGCATATGTTTTTTCTTTGAAAAACTAGACATTTTTTTGGAATGAAAAAAGATATCATATATAACATATTAACATGAAAAGCTGTACAAAAAAGGGCTAATTAAGACCTTGAAATATCCGTTTCCAGCACCCTAGCTATGAAAAAAAATTGGAGGGGTCTGGAATGTACAAAAGTTTTGAGAAAAAACAAAAGCATTCTCCAGTCTTTGAGGAGTAAATCTCTAGCTTCTGTTACAATGTCTTCAAAGGGGTGATCACTGATAGCATTCCTCAGCATAAGATTAATGGTAATGGCCTCAGTAGATTCACGGTGGACATAAAATTCTGAGACCTAAGCTCCATCCTAATCTGAGTCCTTCAAGCAATCCCATGATGACTGATATGGCACAAGGCACATGTTCATGGCGGTAAGAAAAGCCTTGGATCCGTTATTGTCCCATGCTATCATGGAGAACACCACCATTAATTGTAACTGATTCCTTGAGTACTGGTAGTACCAGCAATGTCAAATCTTTATGTTCCTGTAATGGGAGGTGGCCATTAATTGGCGGGAATAATTTTCTGCACTTGATTTTGAGTAAAAAAAAAAAACTAGACATTTTTCTTTTTGATAATGGAACTAGACATTTTATATTTTGTATTATACAGAGTCTAGAGTAAGTTCTAGAATAAATAATAGATAGGAATTTTCTAATCAAAGATTATATTTATTTGATTTGAACAAAATTTTAGATGGGAAATTCAAAATTGAAATTCAAATAGTTAAGAAAAAGAGAGAGGAATAAAAATAATAAACCTAAGTAGGCATCAACCAAGTGATCCACATTTTTACCTTCAAATTTAAACTATATGAGTTTTGATTCCTTCTAGACATACATAGGCCTTAGAATTTCATCCCACATCAAATCGGCTTGTAATAATAAATAATATAAATTATATTCCACTTTTTATAAATCTAGGTAAATATGTAACTAAGAAGGGCATCTAGAATAATTTTTAAGGTCATATTAATGTTATATAATGAGTTTAGGGTAGCCGTACTTTTGAACAAATGGTGTGAAGTATTTAACACTTTCTCGATATACAAACGATTCTCAAACATGTACATATTTTCATTTCCCTTTTTCCAAAAGGTTTTTGAAAATTCTCCCTTTAAAAGTTTTGGTGTAAACTCCATAAATGTCTTTTTATTTCAAAAATTAAAAACCCATATTTCTTTTGTGCCGTTCGCATAGTAATGTTGGTATGACACCCTGTTATGATTCTAAAGGTAGTGGTAAATTGCTACAGACCAGTTGTAAATAATGAATAAAGTTGTGAATTGCCAAAAATTACTTGTAAATGGTAAAACAGCAGCCGACTAATTAATTAGATGGACAGTTGACTTTTGAGTCTCATGATATGTATGAAAACCTTTTAGGAGCCTCAATAATGATCTTCCTATCTTATTAATTAGAGTTGACTTGACTGTTGTGATGGAGAATAGAGTATCCACTACAAAAAAAACAGCAAATTAGCGATGGAATTTAGTGACGAAAAGAAATTCTGTCTCAAGTCCATCGCTAAATTGTCACTGATTTCATTGCTAAATTTAGTGATGGAATTAGTGACAGAAACCATTTGTTAGAAATACTCACGTCAGTAATTGGTCACAGATTGGTCATAAAATTATTTAGTGACGGATATTTCCATCGATAAAATAAGAATATCTCATTCCAATTTTGTGACAGATTTAGTGATGAAATTTTCTATTGCAAACATATCCTTCATTAATCTGTCACCAATTCCATTAGATGTTGGTTATTCAGTTCAAATTAGTTATATATTATAATTAGAATTTAAAGTATAAGAAACAAATAAATTAAAATTTAAAATTATAATAACGTTAACTACTAATAATCAAGAAGACAAGCTAATTCCTAATTATCTAATGCGATCAACCCTATATTTGGAGAAATTCTTATTATGCTAAGTTAATTACTAATATATTTAACATACAAATTAATATTAATGCTATTTATTACTAATGATAATTGAAAAAACAATAACATATCAAGACAATAATCATTAGTTAGTCCAAGAGACTAATTAGCCATGCTAGCTAGATTGAGACTCTTAGCTCAAACTCTTATGGGTGTTGATAGTGTGGATATTTTCATATAGTAAAAAAGTCTAATGTAACAACCCTAATGACAATTGTTTTGGCTTTGGATGTAGCACTAGAGGAAATAGGATGGAGGAAGGTTCAAGTGGAGTCTAAAAGAGCTCCACGCCGCGGCAAAGAGCAGGGCCACTCTGGCGAGAGCGAATTCCAGTAGCTCTTTCTGGCTAAAATTGGTAGCACCATGGCTAGCTTGTCTGGAGCCGCGGCGAGATTCGGGAATTTTGCTTAAATTCAAATCATTTCGGATGAACGAAAAGAAAGAAACAGAGGAGAAACTGAGGGAGCTCTGCTAGGGTTCGATTTTTTCGGCCATTGGGAGTTGTTTTCAGCCTTTGGAAGCTTGGATTCACATTGGTAAGTGATCTCTACTACTCCCTCTCCATTTTCTTCGGCCAAAACTTGGGTAAGATGAGCTTGGTGATGTCCCAGAATCAGTCTTCACTGACTGTTGGAAGAGAATCATCTATTGAAAGGTCTTGTGATGATGATATCTCGTTCTAACCGTGTATGAGGAAGAACATGCATGCCATTTATTAGCATTACAATGCACCATGTGTACGATTGTGTGGATCAATATGTATATATATGTGTGTATGGTTGATCCCGATTACTGAGATATTGTCTCACACTCATCTCCCATAAACTAACTTTTCAGGTGACGGTTCTAGCACTAATCCTGAGAAATTTGGACATGGGAATATTAGGTCTATGTAGTGTATGTTTATTTGGATTTGTATCTTGTGTCAAGTAGGATAGTGTGATTGTAATAGATATAAAGATTCTAATGGTTGTAATGATATGGTTGTTGTTGGTATGTTATATATGCGGAGTTGTGTTATATATGCTGTGTATGTTGGTTGTGGTATATACAAGCCCAAAGGTGGAATTGGGCCTTGTTGGTATATTTTAGGGCATGTAACCCGTTTTGTCAAATGGGGTTCAAGGGGGTCAAATCTCAGAAGAATGGTTCCTTTGAGATGAAATCTCTTTGAACAAGTTGGTTTGATGGTTTTGCACTTATGTGAATTGTGACATCCGGGCGCTGATGAGGGCGGGGAGTAATCGCCGGTGTAAGAAAAGGGGGTGAGATAAAGTGATAAGGCACGGACAAGGAGCGGCTCCTGGCAGGCTTCTAAGCGGGAGGGGCATATGAATGAATCGAAAGCATACCGGAACGAGAGGGATCTAAAGACTGTGTAGGTATTGGACTATACGGTTAAGGATAGCTTAAAAGGAATTTATAGGTACTACCTATACCAACAGGGTGCACCTACCTTTTCGGTAGCCTATCTCTTAAGAACTCTTCAGTTAAGCGTGCTTGACTTGGAGCAATTATGGGATGGGTGACTTCCTGGGAAGGAGGTACGTGAGTGAGGACAAAGCACACCGAAAGAGCTTGTGTTGGTTTGTAGGGACAGTCGTCAATCCTGAATAGCGGCCGGACGTTACAGGAGTGTAATGCCCCTCATGATATTTTTCTTGGCATTGTGTTCAGGATCGGAGGAATCAGGACGGAGGAAGGCTCAAGTGGAGTCCGGAAGAGCTCCACGCTGCGGCGAAGAGCAGGGCCGCCGCGGCGAGAAGCTTTCCAGTGGCGTTGTTCTGGAAAATTTGGCGGAGCCGCGGCGAGGAGTGCTGGAGTCGAGGCGAGAGTCGGAAAAATTGTTTAAATCCGGATCAGTCGGACGCGAAAGAAAGAAAGGAAACAAAGGGAACGACGCAGAGAGACGAGGAGCAGTGCTAGAGTTCGGCATTTTCGGTGTCCCAGAGTGATTCTCGTCCAACAGGAGCTTGGATTCAAGTTGGTAAGCGTTCCCTACTCCTCTCTCTCCATTTTTTTTGTTGAAATTTGGGATTTTCGGTTGTATGGTTGGATTTTCTGGTTGGGGTGAAATCCACCGATTGAAATGGTTGTCTTGGGGTTGTTGAAGTGTGTTTTGTGTTCTTGTTGCTTTGATGTGAGTTTTGAAGGGTTTATGTGTGTTTAGAGCTTAACCCTAGGTTGTCTTCGGTAATAGCTCTTAGGAATCCGAGGTATTTGAGGTTGTGTAGTGTTTGAGTAATCCCTAAGAGCTTATTGATGCGTGTAAAGGGTGTTGGAACCTTGGGTTAGGTTAATGTGGTGGAATTGTGAGGCTTGATTTGTTGGTATATTGTGCTAATGGGAGAATTGTGACATGATAAAGGTTGTTGGCCACGCGAGAGGGGTTCACGCGTACTGGACAGTTCAAGGAAGCTTGTGGAACTCGTGTGTGTGTGGTAATGACAATTGAGGTAACCAGATGTTTGTTTTATGTGATTATATGTTGATATGTATATGTACGTATATGCATGTTCCTTTTCATACCACGATATTGATTGTGTGTGTGTACGGTTTTCTACACATCATGGTATGCATGGCTTGTTGATGTATGATGATTGTATATGTTATGATGTGTAGCATCCCCATCTATTGCATGCTAGCATGTCCATATGATATATGATATGATGGTATATGTATATATGTATGTAGAGGCATGTTGGCATGACATTGATATCATCACCACATGATTGCATAGTGAGAAATGGATGACGAGGTGATGATGAGGAGATATGATGTGATAAAGATCCCTATCGCTAAATCCTCTCCATGGGAGAGCCAGGTGGTAGAGGACATGATATGATATGATATCCCTGTCACTAAATCCTCTCCTAGGGGGAGCCAGGTGACTGTGGATTTGGGGATGCACCTTCTCTAAATCACCATCAATTCGTGATGGTCCAGGGGAAGGAGAGCCACGGTCCGAACTCTAGTGTAACCATTGGCCCGGTTGCATTAGGGTAAGGTGAGCTTGGTGATGTCCTGGAATCGGTCTTCACCGACTGTTGGAAGGGAATCATCTATTGAATGTCTTATGATGACGTTAGCTCGTGGTTCTAGCCATGTATGAGAGAGAACATGTATACCATTCATTAGCATTACATTGCACGACTGTGTGGATCAGTATATATATATTAGTGTGTGTGGTTGTTATTCCCGGTTATTGAGACATTGTCTCACCCCATCTCCCATAAACTAACCTTTCAGGTGACGGTTTTAGCACTAGTCCGGAGAAGACACGGGAGTAGCTGTGTACGTGGGAATAGTCTATGTAGTGTGTGTATGTTGTATTAGTATCTTATGCCAAGTAGGATAGCATGGTTTGTAATGGATAATGTTATGATTGAGATTGGCTATGTATGGATGTTTATGTATGTGGTATGTATGGTTGAATGTTGTTGAGAAGTATGTGTGACTGTTTTTGTAAGTCCAGAGTGTTGTTGGGCCTTGTTGGTTTGCGTAAGGGCCTGTAGCCCATTTGGTCAGGTTGGGTTCCAAGGGGTCAAATCTTAGAGGAGTGGTTCCTTTGAGGTAAAACCTCTTTGGACAGGTTGGTTTGGGGGTTTTGGACCTGTATGAATGGTCTCCGAGCGACCAGTTGCCTTTGGTGGCAATTGGAGGTGGCTAGTGGTGAGTTTTGGTCAATAAGTGGCCAACACGGTGTCAGGGGTCCAGAATCTCCATACGGAGTCGGATTGAGGTAAAAGTGGTGTCCTTGGATAGATGGGGACTAGATTGACTTGTAGGAGTTGGATTCGAGTCAATCGGAGGTCGGAGCATAAAGTTATGCGCGTCAAAAGTTCACCCCGGAGTGTTAAAATTGCTGATACGGTATATCAGCAGGGGGCGCCGCGGCGAGGGAAGGCAGGCCGTGGCGCCAAAGGAGACAGAAGCGATGTTGAGACAGGAGGGCCCGGAGCCGCGGCGGTACTGTAGCGGCCGTGGCCCCAGCCCAGTTGTTGGATATTTTAAGTTGTTTTCGCTGTATTTATGAATATGGAGAGTTGTTTTGAGATGTCAGGGTTGTGTAGGGTCAGATTTTGAAGTATTTGGTTAAGTTCGGAGGTGACAGGAGGTAGGATGTTACATGACTGGTCTTGGATGGTCAATTTGCCTTTGATGGCAAATGAGAGTTGTAAGCTATGAGTTTTAGTCAAAAAGTGGTCAAAACGGTGTCAGGGGTCCAAAATCTCTGTATGGAGATGAATTGAGGTGAAATTAGTGTCTATGGATAGATGAGGACGAGATTAACTTATAGGAGTTGGAATCAGGTCAATCAGAGGTCGGAGCGTAAAGTTATGTATGTCGGAAGTTTATCCCAGAGTTAAAATTTTGCTGGTATGGAAACCAGAAGGGGGCGTCACGGCGCTAGGAAGTCAGGCTGTGGCGCCAGTGGAGCTAGTGGCATGTGAGTTTCTAGGAGGTGCTAAAGCCACAGCGGTACTGTAGCGGCTGCAGCCCCAACCCAGTTTTAGATGTCTTTTGGGCGTTTTTCCACTACTCTGAGATTTTGAGAAGTTTATGTGAGTTGTTTTGAGTGTGTGTGATTAGATTTTGAAGTTTTTGGTCTATATTGGAGGTGATTGGGAGTAAGGTGTTACATCTAATAGAGTAATGTAGTATAGAGGAAGAAGGCTTATGAGTTGTTAATATATTTTCCTGAAGAATAAGTAATGATAATATTTAGGGAATAAGTATCGGCTAATTCTCTCTCACTTTCTTACTCATTTTTGTCTTCTATATTCTCTCAATTATAACAAGTTAAGTTTGTTACATTTTCTTTTAAGTCCTATGATGATCAAAATTGCAATCTTCATTTTAATGATTTTTTTAACCAAATTGCTATTAGACTATATATATTAAGCTTATATATAATATAATTTATTAAATAATAGAATATATGATATATAGCATATATTATATGATATGACATAGCAACAAATAACATAAAATAATATAATATTAATACATATTGTCGCACCCAAAAATGCGATACGGATGAAGTAGAAAGAAAAAAGCGAAGAAAAAGAGAAAAATCGACCTTCACAACGAAAGCTGATCATGGAGGAGTCGTCACCAAAATTTTAAAAAAAATTTTGGAAAACCAAAAGAAAAAAGGAAAAGGATGGTGTACAAATCAGAGTTGGGTTCAGGAGTATGATTGTGAGTGAAGAAGGTATTAGGCACCCCCACAACACCCATTCCCAAGCATGGTTACCTTAAGTTGATTATGTAATTTTTATGACTTTTAGAAATTATTTTGATTGCCCTTTAATCATTCACATACATAAATAAAAATGAGAGAAAATGAAAGAATAATAATAAAAAATAAAAAATAAAATGAAAATATGAGAAATTGGGAAAAATAAAATAAGAGAAAAATATTATTTATTTACAAGAGTAGAGACCCAGAATCAGAGTTTGAGGCCTACATAACTTGTAGTGGGGATCAAAGCCCACGTAGTTCGAGCTAAAAATACGTGTCGATGAGTTGGTATTTATTTATTTTAATTTTTGTGGCAAGAGGCAGTTAATTGAAAATAACTTGTCATTTTATAAATAAAACAATTTTCCAAAATTTGAAATAGTGTGCTTTAATTTACAAAGGATAATTTAATTTAACTTACTTACTCTTATTTTATTTAATTCTCAAATATTTTATTTCTTATTTTATCAAAATCATTTTTCATAGAATTTATTTGCTTATTTTAGGAAAATCAATTCATAATTGATATACTCACATATGATCATTGTCTCATTCAAGATTTCCTAAGTATCTGCGAGGATATCAAAATCCCCCACAGATAAAGGAGTTTTCTTGGAATAAAATATATTATTATGCTTAGCTACATTTTTGAAAGATTTATATATATATATATATGTATAAAAAATATTTTCATTAATCTAATGACATCTATTTTATTATTATTTTTTTAAAATTTTGCTTAAAAGACTTTATATGTTTATTATAATTATTATTTTCTAAAAAAATCATTATATTCTTGTTATATTCGCAAAGAGCTATAATCTCATACGATAAGTTGATTTCCTAAATATCTGCAAAGATTCTAAAATCTCCCTTAGATAAGGGAGTTTTCTTCGAATAAAATAGATTATTATGCTTAGCTACATTTTTGGAAAAGATATTTTTATTAATCTAATAGCATCTATTTTTTTTTAATTTTGCTTAAAAGACTTTATATGTTCATTATAATAATAATTATTATCATTATTATTATTTTTTAAAAAAACTATTTATACTTGATATATCTGTAGAGAGCCATCATTCCATATGATAAACTGATATTCTAAGTGTCTATGAAGATCTCAAAATCTCCTTTAAATATAGGTCTTTTCTTAAAAAAAAAAACATATACATATATATATACATTATATTTATTTATATTGCTGAATGATTAGTTTTCCTTAAAATTTTTATAAAATTGAAAGGCATAATCTAACCTACACTCCTATGGAAATCTATCATTACCCATGGCAATATAGTTGAGTTATAGTTGAGTTAGGCAATCACAGTTGTTAAATAATCTCATGCGGTACTATTATTTAATTATTTTTATTTTAAAAAAATATGAATGGGCCATTGAAATCTAAATCGGTTAGCACAAAGTGCCCAACACAGTATGGAATTCCAATGATCCCCATAACATGTGATCATCCTATAAGCCTATGAGGATTATTAAAAATCCCCCACGGCTCTTTCTAAAATTAATTTATACAACCATAATAGGATAAAACAACATGTGCTTGCATTCCATCAAAGATTTTCATGTTAATCAAATCCAACCCACATAGTTCATCACACGTTATTTCCAATCTCATTTTGACAATATGCAACCAAATTGTTAGCAACCAAACAATATCTTTAGCATCATCTTTTTTTTTTTGTGCAAATTGTTGTTTCTCTTCAGATCGAATCTTGCTATACAGTTACTAACATTCTAGAACAGCACAGACAGCTTAAACTCATAACCAAAACACCCTTTCCTCTACACTTGAAGCTCCTACACCCACGTCAAACCATCAGGGGAACCAAGATTTGCCTATTTAATAAACTAATTCTTCATATAAAGCTTCCTAACAGCAGGTCATCATGTCCCATAGTGAAAATAATTAACATTACTTTTTGAGCTAATGTGAGCGACAAAACAGAGCACTTAAGAACACAGTTAAACAATGAGCTAGGCTGAAGAAACAAAAAGGAAGGTAAGATATTGTAAGCATCATCATAAAAGACACCCTCCAGTAAGCATTATAACCAAGTTTATAAACAAAATGACCCCCATGATTCGGTGAATAAACAAAAACTCAACCGGACATTTGTTCTTGAGGACGAGCAGAGGTAACACATGCCAAAAACAGAGCATCCATGAAATATATCCTAGGTTCAGCAAACATTAATCAAAGTTCGAAATGGAAGAATGATCTTTACCCAGCGAAAGTCTATGTGATCAACCACACTAGCTCAGCCTTCAGGCTTCGTTCACCTTCGTTCCAGTGACACCCTCTTCTGTTTTCGTGTTCTGCCTCCTTGTTACTTTGGCGTTCACCCTTCTTTTCTCGTTCTTCGTCCCTCTCTTTCCGTCTCTCTTTCAGTCTCCCCTGTGCTCTCTCACTTCGGCCCCCATTTATAGCCCCATGTCGTTGACTTTGAGAAGAACCAGCTTTGGATTACTCAATGTTTCCTCGATTAAAATTACCTACTTGGTTCTCACGCTGGTCTGATGCCTCTGCTCCTCTGTTTTCCTGCCTTGCTTTGTATCACTTTTTGCAGCAGTCAACAACAAGAAAGCTCGTTCAATGAGCTTCTATGATTCCCTCTTTGCTAATGGCTTCTTGTGCATCTTTCAGCTTTCTTCTTCACTGCCTTCCCTCCTCGTTGAAACGCAGTAACATGGAAAGGGGAAAAAAGAGAGAAGTAGGCTTTTGTTGGGTCCAATAGCCTGAGCTATGGTGCTTTGACATCTTCTATTTCCTTGCATCACTGTTTTATTTCTTTTTGCTTTTCCTCCTTCAGCCAGCCGTTCCAACACGAAAAAGGAAAAGGGTGAGTAGGGTTTTTTTTAGAGTTGAGTGTCACGCGTGCAGCATTTTGATCCCTTCGGTTTTACTACTAGTATTATTTTACATTTTTTTTATTAACTTATCAGAAAGAGGTCGTTGTCGTGAGCATGATCTCCGGCAACCCCATCAAAAATGATTTTTACTTATTTTATTATTATATATCTTTTGAACAAAGGAGGTAGTTGGGAAGATAGTGATAGATTTTTTTTAAGATAATTTAAATTCTAAAAGAAAGGAAATGGATTTTTTTTTTAGTAAATTCTAAATGAAAGAGATTGGATTTTTGAAAATGTTAAAATAAAGGGATAGGGTTTTTATTTTTGAAAATCCTAAAAGAAAGGAGATTGATCCTAAAAGAGAGGAAAGTGATTAAATTGTTTTTTTTTAAAAAACAAAAGCTAACAAAAATGTAAAGGGTTTGGAAAATAATATATGTTTTTTGGAAATTATGAATTTTAGGAAATTCGAAATGGGACTTTGATTATCATGCTTCATTTCAAAAATCCCCTAGGAAAAGGATTTGGATAAGAAGGCAAAAAAGGAAAGGATTTTTCCTTTTTCCTTTTAACACTAACAGGTAGACTTTTTATTTTTTGAGAATTTTAAGAGAAAGGAAATTAATTTAAAATTTTAATATATATTATTTCTTTTTAAGGTCATAAAGAAAATGGATTAGATTTGGATAAGAAGCCTGAAAGAAAGGGATATTATTTTTCTTTTCTTTTTAATACTAAAACGTAGGATTTTTATTTTTGAGAATCCTAAAAGAAAGGAAATTAATTTAAATTTTTTGTTAGTTTTTTTGAAAATTCTAAAGAAAAGGGATTGGATTTGGGGAATGATATTTTGGATTTTTCTTTAATTTTAAAAAATTTGTATTCAAATTAAAATTAAAAGGAAAATTTCCATCTCTTCTTTTTATTTTTTTGTAAATACCGAGACAAAATATGGTGTTCACAGTTACCTCTCTTTACTGGTTTCTTATGTGAGAATGAGGAAAATGCAGTTTTTAAAGTTCTCGCATAAAGAATAAGTAAAGATTAGAACACGAATTTTGTCCGCGCAAAACACACAAAGACTCACTTGCCCCTGACACAAAGAGATGCAATACGACATGAACTTAAAGCATACAAGACTCTATTTTGGGTATGAATGATTTAATGGTGAATGAATGTTCTCATGCAAGACATGCAATGCAAATGTGAACTAAGACATGACTAATTTTGGATTACAACATGACTAATACTTTCATGCAAGACATGCAATACAAATGTGAACTAAGACATGACTAATTTTGGATTAGAACATGACTCTAACAGATGCACAAATGAACAGCTTTTCATGCAAGACATGCAATGCAAATGTGAACTGAGACGTGACTAATTTTGGATTAGAACATGACTCTAATAAATGCACAAATGAACAGCTAACTTCAATTAGGATTGAACTAATGTAACATACAATGATGTGACACAAATGAATAACTAAGTCAACTAGACTATGACTAGTGTAGTATGCGGTGATGTGACTAAAATGAATGTGATGACAAGATCGAAACAAAATATCATGTTGACCAATTGCCCCTCTTCATTTATTTTCTAAGGGAGAAGATCATGAAATGATATTCACACTTTAGAAATAAATGAAGAAGAAAACATGTATTTTGTTTGGGAGGGCAAGACGCATGAACAACAACAACAAAACAAAGAACCCTGAACATTAGAGTTAGGGCTATGTGGGAGTGAAGTGCCTATATCATAGGACTTTGGTAAGTGATAGCGTAACAAATAAGGGGTGTCTGACACTAGCTAGGGCTTTGGCAGGAATTTAAATGATAGAGATTTAAAGGGGGCCTGATGTAAGCCAAAGCTTTGACATAAATTTAAATGACAAAATTTAAAGGGAGCCTGAGCCAGCTAGGACTTTGACAGAAAATAAAATGACAGAAATTTAAAGGGCGCTTGATGCCAGCCAGAGCTTCAACCAAAAAAAAAATGACGGAAATCTAAAGGGGACCTGATGCTGGTCAGAGCTTTGACAGAAATTTAAATGATGGAAATCTAAAGGGGGCCTGACGCCAACTAGGGCTTTGACAAAAATTTAAATGATGGAGATTTAAAGGGGGTCTGATGCCAGCCTAGGCTTTGACACAAATTTAAATGACGGAAACTTAAAAGGGGGCTTAATGCCAGCCAGGGCTTTGACAAAAATTTAAATGACGAAAATTTACAAAGTGCCTGACGCCAGCCAGGGCGTTGACAGAAATTTAAATGATGGAAATTTAAAGGGGACCTGACTCTAGCCAGGGAGTTAATAGAAATTTAAATGACAAAAATTTAAAGGGGACTTGACGTGGACCAGGGTGACAGAAATTTAAATGATGGAAATTTAAAGGGGACCTGACTCTAGCCAGGGAGTTAATAGAAATTTAAATGACAAAAATTTAAAGGGGACTTGACGTGGACCAGGGCTTTGATAGAAATTTAAATGATGAAAATTTAAAGGGGGCTTGATGCCAGCTAGGGCTTTGACATAAATTTAAATGACGGAAATTTAAAGGGGACTTGACGCGGGCCAAGGCTTTGACAGAAATTTAAATGACTGAAATTTAAAGGGTGCCTGACGCTAACCAGGGCTTTGACAGCAATTTAGATGACGAAAATTTAATGGGTGCCTAATGCTAGTAAGGGTTTTGACAACAATTTAAACAACAAAAATTTAAAGGGTTTTGAGGTGACACCTACATGATGTAGGACATGGGGTTCTTATTCAAAATTTGTTTAGACTTAGGACTTGGTTCTTTGATCACCCCGACTTTTGCGAAGCTTATTTGACATAACAGACTATGTATGATGCATGAACAATGCAATTTTTGTTCTTTTTGTTTTTGGGTATAAGGATTCCCCTTTTGCAACATATGCCAAATTTCTTTTTCTTTTCTTTTGTCTTTAGGATTTATTATGATGCTATGCATGCAATGTCAAATGCATATAAAATGCCAATTTTGCTATTTCATTTATTTTACCCCAATTTGAAGGAAAGTTTATGGTGATATAAATATAATGGAAACTAAGTTTCATCTTTCTATTTTATTGTTTTGATATAGATCTTTATTGTTACTGATGAAGGAACTCATCTAACCCCACAACTCTGAACCCATGACAATTTGAAGTGACGATGGACAAACCACTCTGCATGCTTTTACTCTTCTTGAGTGTAGTGTTTTCTTCTTGGAATAATAAGCTCTGGAGGGTGCACAGACTATTTCCTCATACTCATCAATTCGATTTTATGAACTTCCAGTTTACCGCTTGTACTTAGCATGATTCGTGTGAAATCATGAGTATCCCTAAATATCTGCTATCAGGCAATTCTTTCACTTTTTTTGTTTTTTTTAAGATAATTTATTTAAGAAATAAAGATAGCAACTTATCAAAGAATGTGGTAATCAAGAGAAAAGAATAGAAATTCAATTTATTAGATGAATAAACCACTTGGATTTTGACATAGGGGATCTCAAAACAGCAAGAATTTAAAGATACCAATCATATGAAAATGAAAGATGCCTTTACAGTGACCCCTTAAGCCCCCAGTTGATTAGCTTGCCTTGTTTTTGGACACGTTTTTTAGTGGGTCTGACTAACTATCATGCTATACTTGCCATTTTACCCCGTTTGTCGATGACATTTACCCCTGTTTCCATTTTCGACAACTTAGAAGATAATCTACTTTACTTTTGTTAAGGCTGCATTTTCAGGTTTTCAAAATAGTGAGCTATTTTTCTTTTTATGCTCTAACTTTTGCCTAGACTATTTTTTTAGGTTTTCAGCCTAGCGACCTATTCTTCTTTTCATGCTCTAACTTTTGCCTAGGTTGCCTTTTCAGGTTTTCAACCTAGTGAGCTATTTTTTATGCTCTAACTTTTGCCTAGGTTACCTTTTCAAGTTTCAACCTAGCGAGCTTTTCTTTTTCCTCTCTTTTGTTTTCTTCTTTTTTCTTTCTTTCTTTCTTTCTTTTTTTTAGGTATAATATTTCTTGACAGAGTCTGCATTGATAGGTATTGCTAATTCTTGCCTATCAATATCCATTAAAATTGGCGCACCTCCTGAAAAGGCTTGCCTTACCATATAAGGGCCTTCATATGATGGGGCCCACTTTCCCCGATTGTCCTCTTGTCATTATCTGTTGCCCCAGTTGGATATTCTCTATGTTTGATGTGGGACTTAATATCGTGAAACCAGGGTTGTCCATCAAATTCCTCTTCTATACTCAAGCAATGTGCCGGAGTATTTCTAGCTTCAATGTGAATTGGCTGAATGTGAATCCCGTAATTTAGCTTAATCATGACAGCGAGTATTGCTAAAGCATCAGCAAACTAATTTTTATCACCAGTCATATGAGTAAACTTGATTTTTATCAAAATTCTCGATCAATTCAGTCAAGTAATTCTGGTAAGAGACTAATTTCGGGTCCTTCGTTTGCCATGCCCCTGTTACTTGATAGATTATGAGTGCTGAATCACCAAAGACTTCAAGATCATTGACACCTAAGGCTAAGGCTGCTTGCAAACCACTAACGCAAGCTTCATATTCTGTTACATTATTTGTACATTTCAAATTGAGTTTAACGGCAACGCGGAATTATTTCCCTTAGGGGGATACGATCACTGCTCCCACCCCACATCCGTGCACATTTATCGTTCCATCAAAGTAATTCTCCACTCAGCATCCTTTGACTCATCTTCTACTACCAAGATATCTTCATTAGGGAATTGAAAGTCTAGTGGCGGACTCTCATTCAATGGATTTCCCGCTAAATGATCAACAATAATACTTCCTTTAATTGACTTGCAAGTCACATACTTTACATCATATTTGAAGAGTATTACTTGCCACTTTAACACCCTACCTGACACGTAAGGGCTTTCAAAGATATATTTAATAGGATCCAATTAAGAGATCAACCAAGTAACACGGTATAACATGTATTGTCTTAATCATCTTGTAACCCACACCAAACCACAACATGTTTTTTCAATAACAGGATAGCGCGATTCATAATCATTGAATTTCTTACTTAGATAATAGATGGCATGCTCTTTTTTGCTGGATTCATCTTGCTGTGCAATATAGCACCCATAGAAAATGGCAAGATGGTTAGATAGAGGATCAGTGGCTGACCTAGTTTAGGAGGTACCAAAATAGGAGGATTCACCAAGTATTCCTTTATATTCTCAAATGCTTGTTGGCAATCTTCATTCCACTTCCCAGGATTTCCTTTTCTTAGCAAATTAAATATTAGCTCACGTGTGGTAGTCAAATTTGCAATAAATCGAGCTATATAGTTCAGATGACCCAAGAAGCTTCGTAGTTTACCAAACATGGCCCCAAACACACACTTATTGGGATTTAGACGAAGCTTGTATTGGCACAGTCTTTCAAATAACCTTCAAAGAACTGCCACATGACTTTCTTCCTCTATTGAATTTGCCACCATATCATCTACATAAACCTCAAGCTCTTTGTGCATCATCTCATGGAATAATGCAACCATAGCCCACTGATAAGTTGTATCTGCATTTTTGAGACCAAATGGCATCACCTTGTAACAAAAGGTTCCACATAGAGTAGTAAAAGTGGTTTTCTCGTTATCAACTGGGTTCATGGGGATTTGATTGTATCCTGAATATCCATCCATGAATGAGTACCTATAACTCCCTATCATGTTATCAACTAGCACAACAATATGTAGCAGAAGAAAATGATCCTTAGGACTGGCTTTATTTAAATCCCAATAGTCCACACACATCCTAATGCATCCATCCTTCTTAGGTACTGGTACTATATTTGCCACCCACTGTGGGTACTTAACAACATCTAAGAAACTGACATCCCATTATTTCTTTTCTTCTTCTTTGATTTGAAGAGATGTCTTGGGTCTCATTCTCCTTAATTTCACTTCTTTGGCTTGATGTCAGGGAACAAGGGAAGTTTGTGAGAAACAATGTTGGGATTAAGCCCTAGCATATCTTGGTATGAACAAGCAAACACATCTAGGTATTCTCGGAATAAATCTATCATCTCTTTCCTCTCAGGATTATCGACTATCTTTAACTCTTTTTTAGCTTCCTCAGTTCCCATGTTGATAAACTCTATGACTTCCTCATGTGGGATGAAGCCATTTTTGGAGGATTCAATGAGATTTGCAAACGTATAGGGTAATTCAGCAAGCGCAACACTTTCTTTGGACTCGTAGTCAATTGTATCCATAGCAATGCAAGTGTCATCCCATTGGGGTTCGAGAGCCTCTGTGTCAGACAAGAATTGCGAGAAATCTAATATCCTAGAAGGAAACAAAATAAAATGGAAGTAAACAATGAAGTATGAAGGAATACAGGACTCACTAACAATTATTTAGACAAGGGATAGATGTAAAAGGGAGACAGGAAGGATATAACAAAATATATAGACATAAGAGAAAGAAAAGGATGAAGAGAATGAGATATTGCATTCATGTAGACACTGCATTTAATCCTTAAACATAAAAGTTTCCAAAAGTCATGAGTACAAGGTTTCAAAAGACAAGACATAATAAAAACTCTAAAACATTCCTCTAATGACATAACATTAGGGATTATCCCGAATTCCTAGTTTTCTAATGCTTTTCCAGGGGCATCAAGCTGAATCCAATGTCTTTTCCCATAACTTTCCTCTTCTTTATCTGTTATAGCAATTGAGTCATTCAGGTTAATTGTCTCAGAAACCTGTGGGAATGTCTCTTTGATATGAAGAACTTTTGATTTTCCTTTGTGTAACCTCATCTACTCAACTAGAAGAGTCTCCAATGAAGGATCATATCCCAACCCTTGATGACCTAGATTCCTGGGGAGTTTGATTGGCTCCTTTATCCCATGTAATTTAGCTTCAAGCCCTTGTCCTTCCCTGTACCCGCTATGCTTCATTATCTTGGCCACTACTTGTTGGACATCTTTAATTGGCTAATTATTTTCCACAATCTCAAAGCTATGATAGAGGTTAGCACTCGTTTGCTCTACATTTTCAATATATGGTACAACACTTAGTTTACTAATCATGAGTTCCTCTTCCCCTTAATGGTAATAAGTTGTCCATCCTTGACATATTTGATCCTCTAATGTAGAGTAGACGGTATAGCCTCTGCATCATGAATCCAAGGCCGTCCCAAGAGCATAATGTATGTAGCATTAATATTCATGATATGAAATTGCACTGAAAAGATGTTTGACTCTATCTCAAGTGGAAGATGGAGCTCCCCAAATACTTTCCTTCTCGCTCCATCAAAGGCTCTGGCAATTAAATCACTGTGCTCTATAGCAGACATGTCCACTAGGAGTTCTTGTAAAGTTGTTAGTGGCAAGACATTGAGAGCAGATCCATAGACCCATGACACTTTAACATAATATAATGAGCTTTAGGTCACCCCGCCGGAGTTTGAACAATTTCATCTTCATAGAAAGTGATTTGGGTGGCATTCTTTACAATATTGACCATGTGAACTACTTTTTTAGGAGTTATGTCTGGACACATGTATGCACTTTCTAATACCTTCTGAAGTGTTTTACGATGGACTTCAGAGCTCATAATGAGTGACATAATGGAAATTTGAGCTGGAGTCTTTGTGAGTTGCTCTACTTATCATATTCATTGTGTTTCATGATCTTTAAGAATTCATTAGCATTAACTCTCTTGTCAGTCACCACTTTTGATCCCAAACTTTCCCCTTCTCCCTAGCCATCACCTTCTGCCTTATTATTTTCCTTTGGATAGATGTGACTACTTCTTGTAATCATATTTATCAGATTCTGGTCATTAACTTCCGTAACTTGTTCTTCACTAGCTTTCCCTTGGGCTGAGAGATACTCAGTTCTTAGGCCATAGTTCCAAGGTACTGCCTGATTACTATCTTATGGGAATGGTGCCGGCACATGAATAAATGCCATTGATTCTTTCTTATGTGTTGCTACCTGAGCAGTTGAGTTAACAACTAGAAGGGATCTGTTTAAACTTGGCACCTCTCTAGACCTACTAGTAAATGGAGGTGGAGGTTTTACTATTTCCAGGGGGAATGATTGCTCCTTGCTTTCTGAAGCTGGAACCTATGCATTGATCATAAGGAATGATCCTTTTGACTTGTCAATGGTCGGTGACACACTTTGCTCCCCCATCATGCATATAGGCCTATCCTTCGATATTCCCCTTTCAACTCTAATTATCCCAGACACCATCGTCTTTTGTACAACTCCTTTGAACACCTCACAATCCTCAATGTCATGATTTGTATTCCCTTGATGATAATCACAAAAGTAGAAACCATAATTATCAATTCTACTTGAGCCTCCTACATCATGAAAAGCACACCCTGCTTCCTTGAGATGATTAAATATCTCCCTTATAGTAAATTTGAGTGCACTCACGTCTTTAATCATCATAATGTCTTCTTCAATTGCACCAACTTGTTTCCCTTTATCATGCTTTGGAAGAGGATTGGAGACAATATTTAGGTTACTATCTCGTCATACGCTAATATGATTATTATCCAAAAGGTCTAGCACATTCTTCTAGAATGTGTCATATCGGTCAATTGAATGTTCCTGTGCTCCCATGTGATATTCACAAGTTTCATTTGGATTATACCATGAGGGAAAAGGTGGTTGCCAAGGTCTTGCAGAACGAGGACCTATGAGCTTCTCCTCCACTAATTCCCTAAAAAGCTCAGATCTAGTAACGTTGAAGTTAGGTAGAGGGCGATCATCCCTTCGGGGACGCATGGCTCTGGGATCCTTATTCTAGGGTAAGACATTAGCTCGTTGATTTGCATGTGGTTGTGAAACTGAGGGTGTTGAAAAGGTTAAGCAAGCGGAATTCTAGGTTGGTATGGAACATGTTGCATGCGAGCACCATATGCAACAGGAGGTAGGTATTAGTATTGTGAGTTATACGGTGGCCTGAATGGCTACTGATAAGGATCTGGAACATGATTTACATCACTATCCTTCTTTTTATCACCTTGCCCTTTCTTATTCTCAGGATATGAGGCCTCTAATCTTCCAACCCTAATATTGGTATCAATTTTTTCTCCTACCTCAATGAGGTCAATGAAGTATTTAGCATGAGTTCCCAACATAATTCTAAAATAAGGCTCACCTAGCGTATCAATGAAGTAGAAGCATAACTCAGATTCAATTAAAGGCAGTTGGACTTTTGAAGCCATTACACGTCATCACTATGTGTACTCTTTGAAGGACTCGGTAGGTCTCTTCTCCATTCCCTTCAATTGTTCCCTGGTAGGGGCGAAATTCAAACTGAACTGATATTGTTTCATGAAGATATCTGTCAGATCTCTCCACTTTCATAGCTTAGAATGGTCCAACTTCATAAACCAATGCAGAGCTACTCTAGTGAGGCTTTTGTGGAAGAAATAAATGAGAAATTTCTCATATCTAGACTAAACTGACATCCTTGTGCAATATGTCTTCAAGTGATAATGTGGATCTCTGTTGCCATTGTATTTATTGAAGTTTGAGACTTTAAACTCCTTAGGAATAACCATGTTAGGGGCCAGGCATAGCTCATTCGGATCAAGGGACTTATGTTCAGCTACTCCTTGCAAAGCTCACAATTGTTCCCTAATTTCAAATGCCTCCTTCTTTATACTGACCTTACTGCTAGCTTCTCCACGTTGAGGAAACATGCTATTAAAAGGTGGATTTGGAGCCATGAACATTGCGGTATTCTCATTATTATTAGCCTCGTGGGTGTACGCATACCCTTAATCCTATTCCTGGAATCCTTGTCTACCCGCCCCTGAAGTTGGAATGGACAGAGGCTTATTTTGGTAGGTGCCAATCCCCTCTGGTGTGCCCTTCACATTTATGTCATGCGGTTGAACGCCGTTGGTGTTATCGTCAGGCCTTTTCCCATTTGCACTCATGCCTTTGAGCATTTTCAACATCTCACCCATTTGGGTTTGTAGGCTATTAAGTTAACCCTTTAATTCCCCTACCTCCTCTTCCAACCTTTATTTAACATCAGAAAGATAAACTTCTAAAGCATTGCTTTCGTTTGCACACGTGTTAAGTGGATTTGTTTCTGGAGTTGAGTAGGGTTAGATGAGTTCCTTTTAGCCAGGGCAATGTTGTTTTACCTATTTCCATGAGATGATCATTAGTCAAAAGTCAACTTATAAATATTTATTTATTATTTTTATTTTTGTTATGTTAGTGAATTATCCCATATTGTGTTGACATAAGGGCTTAAAGGCATGAACACCCCTACTTCCTCTAACAATCTATTGTGCTATAGGAAAACATAAAGTTGACTATCACATATGAATGATGTTGGATCTCATCATCATTCAAAGTCTATTAGAGGGAATGCGGATCCAATGCGATAACGCACAACAGAAACCATTGCATTAATCATAAGACAAATCATAGGTTCATTTGGTACATAGAAGTTGTTGTATGACCATACATTCATCCTTCAAAAGATAATAGTAATTGTTGCATAAACTTTAAATCTTTTTTGTTGATTCTTCCTGGTACATATTTAGAATCTTGTCAAACCTCGAAGCTCTTCCACAATTTGCCAGCACAAGCTAAAGAAATTAGTGACCTCAACTGGTGTGCCTAAAGGGAGAATCATGCCCTTAGCTTGTTTAAATGCTCCAATAAATTCTGGGATTGCCTCATTAGCTAGCACGATCATCCTCTTACATCATTCCATCCATTCTTTGGTTTCTTCTTTTTGCTCAAAATAATGTGTTTTCCATTTCTCCATTTCTTCCTTTTGTTCATTAAGCCTTGTGACAAATTTCCTCATTGTCTCAGCAGCGCTTCCTCTTGCTTTGGCCAATTCCTTTCTCTTGCTTTCTAATTGGCGAGAGAGCATATTGATTCTTTCCTGCAATTCAATTATGGGCCCATGATCATGCAGTTCTTGCTTGATTGCATCCTTTTCTCTTACTACTTTAATCAACCTAGTTTTCTTATTCTGCATTCTTACATTAATGTCTTATGCCGTCTCTTTAAGCTTGGCATTTTCCCTCTTCAACTTCTTGATCTCTAGGTTTTCTTCAACCTCGTTTTGCCTTTCTTTCTCTTCTAATCTCCTTTTCAATTTGACACACTCATAATGTAATCTACCAGTTCCTCTTTATTCTTGCAATCTCTATCAGCTAATTTTTGCAACTCATCTTCCTTCTCTTCTAAGCACTTTGTTAGTTGTTCATTAATTTCCTGAATAATGCTTCCTAATAATGGATTTCAGGGAGCGTAAGCTGGATTTGAACCACTTATCATATCTTTCAGCCAGATTACATATTCTGGGATTGAGGTTACCATTCATATTCTCAACTTAGCTCTTCCTTTGTACATGACTCTCTTCCATGCTTCTCTAACTTTCTGGCCTAAAGATTTTGTTTCTGGCTCATGGAGGAAGTATATTAGACACACCTCTTCTTTTGCTGGGACATTTTGTCGTAAAGCCAATTGTCTCAATGCCAAGGAAGGATTGTAATTGATACAAACTCTCGGGCCCATTAGGGGAACATTTGGAAAATCACCACAATAGTAAAGGATCCTTTCTTCACACCACCAATCTAACTTCCATAAGAGGGAGTCTTCATTTAGCTCTTCAAAAATTTTCACCCAGTCGCAGCAAGTTAATCTGTCGATTCATTTCGATTCTCAAAAGCCTTAAGTGGGTTACTTGATAGATCATCTTTCTTCCTAAAATTAAGGGTCTTGCTATAGACGCGGCCTAACATCCATATGTCAAGTAGAGGAAGGCAGAATTTGATTTTTCCACTTCCTTTCTTATGACACCAAGTTAAGCTTGAGTATGTTTTTGCTAAAACTGTAGCCATTGGATTCACTCGATGATACTCCACCATATGGAATACACTAATGACGCCAAAATCAATTAAGACTACTGATGATGGGAAGAGGATTATGCCATAAATGGCCATTGCAAAGACCCTACAAAAGGTAACCTAATCTTTTTCTTCTGCCAGCCTCTTCAGATGGTTTTCTACATCCTTTCTAGAAATTCCTTCGAGTCTTCTTGGGTGAACTATCCTCATATCTTTGGTTGGAATGTTCATGATCCTTGCCACAGTACACTAAGCTGGTAACTTACTAGGATAGAGATATAATGACCTATTCTCCTTAGCATCCTCATGATTGCTCCATATTCTTCTAGTGTCGGAGTCATTTGAAAGCTAGAGAAGGTAAAACATCGTAACATTGCGTCCCAATATTGACCTAATTCCACCAAGGCCTCTTTGTGTATAGTCAAATGCCAGAGATCTAATATATTGCCACATTTCTCCTTGAAGTCCACCTGATTTTGTCTTTCAATAAGATGACTTAACTAGATCAGACTATCAACCTGTTCCATATCTGCAATCACTTTGATCCCTTTACCTTTATATATCTTTCTAGTATGACTTTGATCCGTATTTCCCTCATACGCCATTGGCCCTTATGTCAATTTTTAAGTAATTCACTAATCCCTATAAATAAACAAGATATTAGTATCATGGTTTTTCCTAACCTTTCAGCAAATTATAAGACTATATATAAAAGATGAATTTCTTCCCCTCTCAATGCATATTGCATTGGGGATTGAAATGAAAACTAACCTATGAATGATCAAAATCTTCTCATGGTTAATGTCACAAAACTTTTAGTCTTACAAGTTGCCAAGAGGTTTATGCTCTTTATGATTCCCTAACTAATTTGTTAAATATGTTTTGTTATGATTACCTCCACCTCTTTTTTGTTAAAAAAAAAAAGCTAAGTTTATTGATGAAATTCCATGAATTCTATGGGTCATTCCCTTTTTTATGCTTCTAATATGATAAATACAATGGATTATGGTCTATTAGGGTCGGCGACCCATAGATGCAGGTTGGATTTCTAATGCATGTACCATCATTATGATATATTAGAGCCAATTTGTGTGATGACATCTAATACACATTCTGGCATTAGGCGACAACTTGCCACCATCCCTTAGGGCTATATTTGATGCCAATATGTTATGATAATACCAAGAAAGGAATGCTCTCCTTTGTCCTATATAAGGTCGGACTTAGGGTAAGGTATTTGACCTTAATGGATAGGCACTAACTAACTAGGTTGGTTACTAGATTTATTCTAATGACGTGTAAGGCTTCAAGGTAGATCTATAATCCTAATGGATAAAAGGTCCTCAAGTTGCCCTCACCACATGGTGAAGATCTTACTTAACAAATCAATTCTTGAGAGCTTTAAAGCCCCACAAGAGTTAAATATGTTAAACAAGTAACAACCTAAACGAAGTCCTTGTAGTAACCTCTGAAGATTCAAAGACCTTCCAGGGAAACTACTATCAACTTCTACTAGCCTAGGGTGTACACAGACCTGGGTATAGGGCCTAAATGTGTATGAGGAACATGTGTAGGTGCACGGTGTGTGAAGAGAGCATACATACCTGCAGACCAATGCCTAGGTACTACCCCATCCCCATCTGCAAATAAAATTAGATAAATAGATAATAGTCATCTGCCCTAAGGTTTATTCTGCATGTTATCTATCCTGACACATGTTATTCAATTAGCAAATAAATTAAAAAGCACGTGAACAGAAAAAAATACAAAGCATGTTATCTACCTTAATCATGTGAGGCAAACAACATAAAAGAGTAGACAAAATAAATACAAAGCCATAAAACTATGTATGATCAACCTACATAGGCTTGACTCTCAAAATCTCCAGTGGAGTCGCTAAACTGTCACACTCGAAAATGCAACACAGATGGTGCGGAAAGAAAAAAAAGAAGAAAAAGAGAAAAATTGACCTTCACGACGGAAACTGATTCTGGAGGAGTCGCAACCAAAATTTTAAGGAAAATTTTAAGGAAAATTTTGGAAAACTATAAGAAAAAAGGAAAAGGATAGTCTACAAATCAGAGTTGGGTTTGGAAGTACGATTGTGAGTGGAGAAAGTATTAGGCACCCTTATAACACTCGTTCCTAAGAACGGTTACTTTAAGTTGATTATGTAATTTTTATGGCTTTTAAAAATTATTTTGATTCCCCTTTAATCATTCACATGCATAAATAAAAATAAGAGAAAATGAAAGAATAATAATAAAAAATAAATAAAAATATGAGAAATTGGGAAAATAAAATAAGAGAAAAATATGATTTATTTACAAAAGCATACTTGATCAAGAATTAGAGTCTGGGGCATTTGTACCCTATAGTGGGAATCAAAGTTCACATAGTTTGGGCTAGAAATACATGTCAATGAGTTGATATTTATTTATTTATTTTAGTTTTTGTGGCAAGAGGCAATTAATTGAAAATAACTTGTCATTTTATAAATAAAACAATTTTCCAAAATTTGGATTAGTGTGCTTTAATTTAGAAAAGATAATTTAATTCAACTTACTTACTCTTATTATATTTAATTCTCAAATATTTTATTTCTTATTTTATCAAAAGCATTTTTTCATATTTTTTCATAGAATTTATTTGCTTATTTTAGGAAAATCAATTCATAATTGATATACCCGCAGAGGATCATTGTCTCATATGGTAGATTGATTTCCTAAGTATCTGCGAAGATCTCAAAATCCCCCATAGATAAACGAGTTTTCTTAGAATAAAATATATTATTATGCTTAGCTACAGTTTTACAAGATTTATATATATATGTATAAAAAATATTTTCATTAATCTAATGGCATCTATTTTATTATTATTATTATTTTTTAAATTTTGCTTAAAAGACTTTATATGTTTATTATAATTATTATTTTTTAAAAAAATCAATATATTCTTGATATATTTGCAGAGAGCTATAATCTCATACGATAGGTTGATTTCTTAAATATAAAGATTCCAAAATTTCTCACAGATAAATAAGTTTTCTTAGAATAAAATAGATTATTGTGCTTAGCTACATTTTTGGAAAAGATATTTTCATTAATCTAATAGCATCTATTTTTTTTCTAATTTTACTTAAAAGACTTCATATGTTCATCATAATAACAATTATTATCATTATTATTATTTTTAAAAAAATCTATTTATACTTGATATATTTGTAGAGAGCCATCATCCCATATGATAAACCGATCTCCTAAGTATCCATGGAGATCCCAAAATCTCCCATAGATATAGGTCTTTTCTTAAAAAAAAAAAACACATACATATATATATATACATTATATTTATTTATATTGCTGAATGATTAGTTTTCCTTAAAATTTTTATAAGATTGAGAGGCACAATCTAACCAACACTCTTGTGGAAATCTATCATTCCCTACGGCAATATAGTTGAGTTAGGTAGTCATGGGTGTTAAATAACCTCATGTAGTACTATTATTTAATTATTTTTATTTTAAAAAAACATGAATGGGCCATTGAAATCTAAATCGGTTAACACAAAGTGACCGACACAATGCGGAATCCCAATTATCCCCCAACATGTGATCATCCTACAAGCTTATGAGGATTATTAAAAATCCCCCATGGCTCTTTCTAAAATTAAATTATACAACCATAATAGGATAAACAACATGTGCTTGTATTCCATCAAGGATTTTCATATTAATCAAATCCAACCCACATAGTTCATCACACATTATTTCCAATCTCATTTTGACAATATGCAACCAAAAGGCAATATCTTTAGCATCATATTTTTTTGTGTGCAAATTGTTCTTTCTCTTCAGATCGAATCTTACTATACAGTTACTAACATTCTAGAACAGCACAAAGAGCTTAAACTCATAACCAAAACACCCTTTCCTCTATACTTCAAGCTCCTACACCCACATCAAACCATCAGGGGAACCAAGATTTTCCTATTTAATAAACTAATTCTTTATATAAAGTTTCCTAACAGCAAGTCATCATGTCCCATAGTGAAAATAATTAACATTACTTTTTGAACTAATGTGAGTGACAAAACAGAGCACTTAAGAACACAGTTAAACAATGAGCTAGGCCGAAGAAACAAAAAGGAAGGTAAGATATTGTAAGTATCATCATAAAAGACACCCTCCAGTACACATTATAACCAAGTGTGTAACCAAAATGACCCATGATTCAGTGAATAAACAAAAACTCAATTGGACATTTGTTCTTGAGGACGAGCAGAGGCATTAAATGCTAGAAATAAAGCATCCCTGAAATATATCCTAGGTTCAGCAAACATTAATCAAAGTTTGAAATAGAAGAATAATCTTTATCTAGCGAAAGTCTATGTGATCAATGACACTAGCTCAGCCTTTAGACTTTGTTCACCTTCGTTCCAGTGACTCCCTCTTCTGTTTTCCTGTTCTGCCTCCCTCCTTGTTACTTTGGCGTTCACCCTTCTTTTCTCGTTCTTCATCCCTCTCTTTCCATCTCTCTTTCAATCTCCCTTATGCTCTCTCACTTCGGTCCCCATTTATAACCCTATGTCATTGATTTTGAGAAGAGCCAGCTTTGGATTACTCAATGTTTCCTCGATTAAAATTACCTACTTGGTTCTCACGCTAGTCTGATGCCTCTGCTCCTATGTTTTCCTGCCTTGCTTTGTATCACTTTTTTTTTGCAGCAGTCAACAACAAGAAAGCTCGTTCAACAAGCTTGTATGATTCCCTCTTTGCTAATGGCTTCTTTTGCATCTTTTGACTTTCTTCTTCGGTGGCCCTACTCCTCACCGTGGCATGGAGCTCTTTCAGCCTCCACTTGAACCTTTCCTCCATCCTGTTTTCTCTGGTACTGCATATAATGCCAATTACACTTGATTAGCTAGGGACAATGTCATGAATGTTGATACATTCTCCCCTCCTTATAAAAATTTTGTCCTTGAAATTTCAATTCTTACCTTAGGCAAAAATCTCTGGATACCTCCTTCTCAAGGATTCTTCCATCTCCCATGTAACATCATTAGATGTCAAGCCGCTCCATAGTACCTTCATTAACTTAATGGTCTTATTTCGCAACTGTTTTTCCGTTATATCAAGAATTTGTAATGGCATGACCTCAAAAGTCAGATCCTCTCGCACTTGAATTGCCTCATCATTAATTATATGAGACAGATCTGGATAATACTTCTTAAGTTAAGACACGTGGAAAACATCATGCAATCTAGTGAGATTAGATGGTAACGCCACTTGATATGCTATAGGCCCAATTCGCTCCAAAATTTAACATGGATACATATACCACATGGTGAGCTTCTTCGCTCAAATTGATCTCCCAATACCTGTAATATGAGTGACCTTGGAAAACACATGATCTCCAGCATCAAACTCCAATTGTCTCCTCTTTCTGTCCTCATAACTCTTCTGTTGACTTTGAGGGTCAGAAGCTTCTATCGAATACTTTCTATTTGTTGAGAGGTTTGGTCCATAATATCTGAGCCTAAAAGACTCCGTTCACCAAGCTCAATCCAATATAACGGCAATCTGCTCTTCCTGCCATACAAAGCTTCATACAAAGCCATTTGCAAACTCAAGTGATGGCTGTTGTTGTAAGCAAATTCAACTAATGGCAAAGTTGATCCTAATTGCCTTTATCCTCTAGAACACACGCATGTAACCTGTCTTCTAGAGTTTAAATCGTCCTTTCAGTCTACCCATCAGATTGAGGGTGATAAACAGTATTGAAACTCAACTTCATTCCCATGGTCTTCTGAAGAGACTTCCAAAACCTAGATGTAAATCTAGGATTTCTGTTTGACAAAATATTCATCGGGTCTTCATGCAATCTTACAATCTTATTCACATACAACTGGCCTAACTTCTCCATTGAAATAGTTCCCCAATTGGAAGAAAATCGGCTAACTTCATCAATCTATCCACAATTACCCATATAGCATTGTGCCTTGAAGAGGTCCTCGGTAATTCTATCACAAAATCTATGGACATGCTATCCTATTTCCACTCCAGAATCTCCAAAGGTTGTAATGTACCCTCTGGCAATTGGTACTTAATCTTTACCTTCTGACAAATTAGACATCTTGCCACATATTCTATGATTTTTTTTTCATGCCTGGCTACCAGTAACCTCACTTCAAATCTTGGTATATCTTTGTGGTACTTAGGTGAATAGTATAGCTGCTCTTATAAACATCCTCTAAAATGACTTCTTGTGACCCTGCAACATCTGGCACATAAATCCGACTATGGTACCAGATGATGCCATCCTCCAATATATCAAAATCCTAGGTTTCCGTAATTTCAATTCATTTATGAATGCCCAAAAGATAGTTATCCTTCAACTGAGTATAGCAAAGGTTTCTTAATAAATTGCTTGATATATTGATGGATCCCAATACTAGTACTCCAGGATGGACAGTAATGGATAACTTTATATCTCTCAAGCTTTCTAGCAATTGTTGCTCCCTCATCATCATTGTGGCTATGTGAATCGACTTTCTACTCAGCGCATCCACCACTATATTGGCTTTCCTAGGATGGTACTTCAAGGCAAATTCATAATCTACCAAGAATTCTACCTAACGCCTTTGCCTCATGTTCAACTCCTTCTAATCAAACAAATACTTCAAACTTTTACGATCACTAAGAGAAAATAATGCCACCATAATTTCAAAGCAAACACTACAACCACTAGCAGAAGGTCATGACTATGATAGTTCTCCTCATGAGGTCTTAACTGTCTTGAACAATATGCCATAACTCTTCCTTGTTGCATTAACACACACCCTAGACCCTTCTTAGAGGCGTCCGTGTAAACTATGAACTACTCAAATGGGTTAGGGATAATCAGCACTAAGGTGGATGTCAAATAGGCCTTCAGCTCTTGGAATGCTCTCTCACACCTGTCATCCCAAATGAAAGATTGATCCTTATGGGTGAGTCTAGTCAATGGTATAACAAGATGAGAGAATCCCTTAATGAAGCTTCAGCAGTAATCAGCCAATCCCAGAAAGCTGCGAATTTCGGTCACCGATTGCTGTCTCTCCCAATTTAACACCACTTCAACCTTACTAGGGTCTATTGCTACTCCTTCTGCAGAGATCACATGACTTAGAAATTTCACCTCTTGTAGCCAAAACTCACATTTACTAAGCTTGGCATACAATTGGTGATCCCGCAATACTTGCAACACAATGAAGATGGAGTGCATGCTCTTCCTCACTCTTGGAGTATATCAGAATGTCATCAATGAATACCACCACAATTTTATTTAATACAGCCAAAAGACCCTATTCATATAATCCTTGAAGATTGCCAGGGCATTGGTCAACCCAAATGACATCACTAGAAAATCATAATGCCCATATCGACTTTGAAAAGTAGTTTTAGGCACATCTTTAGCACATCCCCTCAATTGATGGTATCCTGACCTTAAATCGATTTTAGAGAAAACTGAGGCACTTGCCAACTGATCAATCAAATCTTCAATCCTAGGTAAAGGATATTTATTCTTAATTGTCACTCGGTTCAGCTTCCTGTAACCAATGCATAATCTGAGGCTACCATCCTTCTTCTTGACAAACAATACTGGAGCTCCCTAAGGCAAGATACTAGGTCTGATGAAACCCCTTTTTAACAAATCTTCAATTTGCTTCTTTAGTTCCTTTAGTTCAGACGGTGCCATTCGATATGAAGCCTTCAAAATAGGACTTGTCTTAGGCACCAAATCAATAGAAAACTCCAGCTTTCAGGGTGGTGGCAAACTAGTAATCTCCCCTGGAAACATATCAGGATATTCACATACAACTGGGTATCTTTCTATACCTCTTTCCATATCCATGTTAACAAAGAAGAAAATTAGAAACCCTTGACATCCTTTTCTCAAATACCTGTCAGCTTGGGCAAATGACAAACAGACATTCTCATCCCCTTCAATACTAGGGATATTCATGGGCAATGACATAGTCTTTCGAGCACAGATAAGAATAGCATTATTTGCCTCTAGCCAATCTATCCTAATTATCACATCAATCTCTTGCAATGGCAAACATATTAGATACAGGGTAGTACTTTACTGTTCAAAACAAACCACATAATTTAGACAAGCTAGAGTCTTCTTTAGTGAAACTCCTATGGGTGTAGATATCGAAATTCAAAAGGTTACTCCATTGCCACAATACCCAATCTCTAAGTATAATCAATAGATATGAAGGAATGTGATGCACCTGAATCAAACAATGCATGAATAGAAAAACCATTTAATTTAAGTTTACATCTAATCAACTTAGGCGCTATATCTGCTTCCTATTGGGTGATTGCGAAGACCCGACTGAGCATCGTGGGCCTCATTGTCGCATTATCACGCCTGGGCTCATGGCATCCTTGTATAATATGTCCTGGTCTCCCACAGTTATAACAAACCAAACATGGTAGATCACCGTGACTCCTCTTGTATTTTGTGTACGGATTTAAGGCACTACTTGAATTATACTAAAATGAGGCTGAGTCTCTCCCTGCATCTTCACTCTGACTTAAACTCCCCTAGTCAAAGCCTCCTCTAAAGAATAGTCCTCTGCCATACCGACCTTTGTTGGACTGATCTCTACCAAATACGCCTCTTCCTTTACTGTGGCGGCCTCTATTATAGAGATCTCTTCCTCTACTAGAACCTGTACTGTCACCGCTACTACCACTACTAGATCCATTTCCTTTACTGACACCTCCGATAGGTCCTAGGTGAGAAAAGGCCTAAATCATGGAATTCCTTATATCCTCCTCAGTCTCTTTCATTCTCCTAAATAGGACACGTATCTTCAAACACAAGTCATTGAAGGCTATAAAGTCAACCATTGACAGTCGCTCCTTAATCTTTGGATGGGCTCCTTCAAACAACCTTTGAGCTTTCCACCTATCATCAAGATAATTATTCAAATAAGTGAAATACTTCTCCAAATCCAGGAATTGGTCAATGTAATCATCCGACGACAAATTCCCTTATTAAAAAGCTAGGAACTCAGCCTCCTTTTGCATTATTAGAGCTAGAGGGAAGTAGTGTGCAAAGAACCTTTCTTTAAACTATTCCCAAGTCAATGGAGGATTCATCTCTTCGACACTCGAGAGAATACTCCTCCACCAATGCTTAACCTTCTTTTCAAGCTTGAACATCGCCAGTTGCACCTTTTGCTCAGCGGTGCAATCTATCACACTAAAGATATTCTCTAGTTGTTCTATCCATTCCTTAGTCAATGCAACATCCATTGTACCTTCGAAAGCCGAGAGATTAAACTTCCGAAAGTCTTTCAACTGGGAGGAGATAGCCCTTCTTTAAGCTCTTGGGGCTTTCTCAGGCTCTACCTCATTCTCATTCTCATTCTTATTCTCTCCTGCATTCAAGTCCACATACATGCCAGCCTCTTCATTCACATCTCCATAATCCTGACGATTCAATTGCTCTTGCATTCTATTCAATGTTTCCCCTTGTGTATTCACCCTGTCACTGAGGCCAATCAACATCTCATGCATCTGCCTCATTAGATCACTATTACTTTGTCATCCTCTACAAGAATTTCTCCTACACACAAGTAATAACACATTCAGTTATATGGTTCTAGACTAGTATTGTAGTGAGAATATGAGTCTATGTATTTAAAGTTGTGCCAAATATTATCACAAGTAGAAACAATGGCCCAAATCATTGCTCTGATACCAAAATGTAACTTCTTACTCCAAAACACCTCCTGACTTGATCAAAAACTTTGAAAACCAACGAAACACAGCTTAAACATCTCACAATGAATTCCCAAAACTTCAGAGTAGTAGAAAACACCACAAAAATCCTCAAGGAACACCAGAACAACAGAACAATATGTAAGGTCATGGTTGCTACAATACCGCTATGTCTCTGATACCCACTGGTTTACTAGTGCAGCAGCTTGGCTTCCGGCGCTGCGGTATCCCTTTGCTGATACCATATCAGTAAAAGTTTAACCTCCAAAGCTAACTTCCGACTCGCATAACTTTATGCTCTGACCTTCGATTGACCTGATTCCAACTCCTACAAGTCAATCTTGTCCCAATCTAACCATGGACACCAATTTCATCTCAATCCATCTCCGTTTAGAGATTTTGGGCACCTGATACTGTTTTGACCACTTTTTAACCAAAACTTATAACTTACAACTCCCATTTGCCACCAAAGGCAACATGACTATTTGCGACCATTCACACAGGTTCTAAATCACTTAACCAACCTGTCTAAAGAGGTTTCATCTCAAAGGAACCACTCTTCTAAGATTTGACCCCCTTGAACCCCAAACTGACAAAGTAGGCTATAGGCCTAAAACACACCAACAAGGCCCAATTCCACCTTTGGGCTTACAAACACTACCACATAAACTCTCCGACACCCCAAACCACACATGCATAACATAACATCACATCTATCACCATTCCACATCAATGCCATATATCCGTCACATTCAACCACCATACATAAACATACATCCATTACAGTCATACTATCTTACTTGGCACAAAATATACAACTCTACAAAATACATTATATAGACTTGATATTCCCATGAGCGGTGCACTACTCCCATGTTTTCTCCAGACTAGTGTAAGAACCTTCACCAGAAAAGTTAGTTCACGAGAAATTGGTGTGAGACAATATATGTACATTCTGATCCACACAAACGTCCACATGGTACAATGACATGCTAATGAATGGTGTAACATTCTACCTCCCCTTCATAACCAAAACTCACGAAATGCAACCAAACACAATTCAAACCGCTTAAAACAACTTTTCACATCCTCAAACCAGCGGAAACAAACCCCAAATTACCAAACTTTGAGTTGGGGCCGCGGCTGCTACAGGACCACCGCTGCCCTGGCCTGCTCTGTTTCTCCCTCGCTATTGCCATCACAGGCGCCGCGGCGCCCCCTTGCTGATATCCCATATCAGTACTTTGACGTTTTGGTGCAAACTTCCGACACGCATAACTTTATACTCCGATCTCCGATTGACTTAATTCCAACTCCTACAAGTCAATCTAGTCCCAAACTAACCACAGACACCATTTTCACCTCAATCCAACTCCGTATGGAGATTCTGGACCCCTGACGCTGTTTTGGCCACTTATTGACCAAAACACATCACTAACCAATTCCAATTGTCACCCAAGATAACTGGTCACTCAGAGACCATTCATACAGGTCCAAACTCTCCAAACCAACATATCCAAGGAGGTTGCACCTCAAAGGAATCACTCCTCTAAGTTCTGACCCCTTTGAACCCCAACATGACAATACGGGCTATAGGCCCTAAAACACCACCATCAGGCCCAAACCACTTTGGGCTTACAAATACTACCATACCAATTTCCAAAAGCATAACGCTCTCAAAACACTAGCATAATACATTCCACATATACATAATCAAGCATACATTCATCCATAACAATCCTGTCAATCTCATACATTCAATACACAACTGTCTACCCTACTTGGCACATAATACATTATCCAAAAATACAAACACTACATAGACTTCCCACGTACACAGCTATTCTCTTGGCTTCTCCGGACTAGTACCAGAATCGTCACCTGAAAGGGGTTAGTCACAGGGGAGGGTGGGGTGAGACAATGTCTCAGTAACCGGGATCAACAACACATAAACATATATATATACAAATATGAATCATATAATATATGAATGCAATGTAAAATGCATGATATGCATGTCGTCCTCTCTGGGACTTCCATCCTTATCCTCCCTAACACACGTATACATATACCCCATCCTTATCCTCCCTAACACACATATACAAATAACCCATCCCTATCCTCCCTAACACACGTATACATATACCCCATCCTTATCCTCCCTAACACACATATACAAATAACCCATCCTTATCCTCTCTAACACACACAATCCACCCTTATCCTCCCTAACATATACAATATCACATACTCCAACCTTATTCTCCCTAACAATTTCATTTATCATCATATATCATACGTCATCACATCATCACCACTTCATCCGTCATACATCTCAATGTAACAATAACATGTGGTGATGCTAATGTATCATCATAATCATCATGATCGTCATATCATATCACATCAATGTTCTCATCACATATCCCATCACAATACTCATAAACATCATCTACTATACATATACCACGATATATAATAACCACACACAAACATATCACTATCGTGGTATGAAAGAGACATGCATATATATATATACAACTATACATACTATCATATAAAACCACATAAACAAACACCTGGTTACCTCAGGTTGTCAATACCACGCTCAGGCAAGTTCCACACGCTTTCTTAAACACCAACACGCTTGAGCCCCACACAGTTAACCAAATAACCTTCATAATACATAATTCTCCCATTAACACAACATATCCATAATCACAATATCACAATTTAACCACTTTAAGCCTAACTCAAGGTTCCAACACCCCAATCATATATCAATAAACTCCCAGGGATCGTTTAAACACTACTCGAACACGTACTCTTCAGATTCCCAAGAGCCCTAACCGGAAACAACCTAGGGTTAAGCTCAAATCATACATAAATCCTTCCAAACACACATCCGACCAATAAGAATACCAAAACACACTCCATTAACCTCAAATCATCCATTTCAATCGGTGGATTTCACCCCAAATCGGAAATCCAACCTTAACACCGAAAATCCCAAACTTCAACCGAAGAAAATGGAGAGGGAGGAGTAGAGAACACTTACCAACTTGAATCCAAGCTCTTGAGGTCCGAAAATCACTCCTAGAAGCAAGGAATCCCGAACCCTAGCACTGCTCCTCGCGGTCTCCCTCTATTTCCTCTGTTTCTTTCTTTTTCGTTCGAGTGAACTGATCCGGATTTAAACATATTTCCCGACTCTCACTGCGGCTCCAGCATACCTCACCGTAGCTCCACCAACTAATCCGAAACAATACCACTGGAAGGTCTCTCGCCGCGGCGCGGAGCCTTTTCTAGTTCCTCTTGAACCATATCCATCCTACTTCCTCCAATCCTGAACACAAGACCAATAAAGATATCATGAGGGGCATTACAAATGGTATGCATATTCTCCCTCAAACACGGCTAGAACCACGAGCTGTGGTCATCACAAAACATTTCAATAAATGATTCCCTTCCAACAGTCAATGAAGATTGATTTCAGGATATCATCTTGCTCACCTTACCCGAATGTAACTTGGCCAATGATTACACTAGAGCTCAGACTGTAGCTCTCCTTGTAACACCCTACCAAACTCAAACCTCAATTCTTGACAAAATACTTCAAATGCATCCAAATACAATCAAACCACTCTAACTTTAACTCTCAGAACACCAAAACTTTGAGTAACAATCAACAAACACCAGAATTGGGTTGGGCCCGTGACCTGCTACAGTGGCACCATTGACTCAATGAGGTAGTGGGGTTTGGCACCGTAGTACCCACATCAGTTCCCATATCAGAAAATTGTTGATTTTTCGGACCAACTTCTGCTGAGCATAACTTTGTGCTCCGACCTCCGATTGATCTAATTCCAACTCCTGCAGGTTACTCTCATCATAATCTAACCATGAGCACCAATTTCACTTGAATCCACCTTTGTATGGAGATTTTGGGCACCCATCACCTTTTTAGCCACTTTTTGATCAAAACTCACCACCTATCACCTCTAATTGCCACTAAAGCCAAATGGGCACTCAAGGACCATTCACTCAGGTCCTATTTGGCTTAACTAACTTGTCCTAGGAGGTTTTACCTTGGAGAAACCTCTCCTTCGAGAATTGACCCCTTGAACCTTAGAACCACATAATAGGCTATATGCCCAAAACTCACATACATGGCTCAAACCCACCTTTGGGCTCCTGCAAAAGATCAATCCAGCTTACAGACATATTCCCAACAATGATGACCCATACTGGGGTCCAAAACATCATCACACACATCTAAATCATTCATGACACCTATCTACATCTCGCATACCATCAATAACATCATATAACCATCAATATCATCCATACATCATTTCTATCATCATATTATCATATAACATACAGCCAATACTCGTAGGACATGTATACCAATCTCACAATACTACATACCAACAATACTCCCCAGAAATACTCAAAACAGGCAATACACTTAACTACCACCTACTTGGCATAATATTGCATAAACTAAATTACAACTATAATTATACTTGGGTTTCCCAAAGACGGAGAGGCTTGCAATTCCGTGGTCCTCTCTAAACTAGCACTGAGTCTTCATCTGATAGGTTAGTCATTGAGGGGGTGTGAGACAATGTCTCAGTAACTGGGGACAACCACACACACATATATATACATAACTCATACAATCTTATGAATGCAATATGAAATGGAATGCATGTCTCTCTTGCGCACAGCTAGAACCAGGAGCTGTCGTCATAACAGGACATTTAGTATAGGTAATTTCCTTTCAATAGTTGATGAAGACTGATTCTGGGACATTACTAAGCTCACTTCCTATTAGTGCACCCTACCAAAGGTAACAATAATGTTCGGATCGTGGTTCTCCTTCCCCTGAACTACCTCAAATTGGTGATGATTTAGGAAAGGTGCAGTCCATTGTCGCCTGACTCCCCTAGCCATAAGGGAGGATTTAGCGACAGGGATCCCATCCTTATCCTTCCTTATCATATATCATATCATATCATCATCACCACCCAATCACCATATACCTCACAATGCCATGTGGTGATGCTAATATCATATCATCAAATAATAATCATCATGATCTCAATGTCATGCTATGCATCATGTAATGTCACATCCTCATCATCATATATGCAATCATCATCATAATCATCATCTAGTTGTATGTATACCATGATATATAGAAAATTGTACACACAAACACATCAATATCATGGTATGAAAGAAACATGCATATATACACATATATACTCATATATATAAATACAATACAAATAATACAAATACCTGGTTATCTCAGGTTGTCAACACCATGCACACAGGGACTTAGGCAAGCCTCCGGAGCACCTATCACAAGCTATACGCCTCCAATTAGCCAATCATCCACTATAACAATATAATACCTTAATTAACATAACTCCAATAACACTAAAATCCACAATCTAGCCATCCAAGCTTAACTCGGCGTTCTAACAACATACACACATGCCAAGAAACCTTAAACTATCATTCAAACATATACCAACACATGTAACTTTGGATTTCCACTTTCTTTCCTAATTTTCAACCTAGGGTTTAACTCAAACCCATCACAATCTGACCAAAACTCAAATCCAAAACTTCCTAACACTATATAACACTTCTACAACACCAAAATAAACATTTTAATCGGTGGATTCTTCCCCAACTTGAAAACTCACATACTCCCACCAATTTCCAAATCAAAATCGAAGAGAAAAGAAAAGGGAGGGAGTAAGATAAACTTACCAACCATTAATTGAGCTCTCTAGGTCCAGAAAACATCCCCTCAGGTTAGATTCATATGCCCTAGCAGAGCTCCTCTGTTCTTCCTTCATTTTCTCCTTCCGCATTTGACTGAAATGTTTCTGACTTATACAAATTTTGGGACCCTCGTCGTGGCTCCAGATAAGCCTGCAGTGACGTTAGTGTTCTCAGTCCTGTATTTCACCGCAAAGTGACCTCTTCGTTAGCTCAAATATTGAATTTCTCCCATTTTGCTTCTTTCTTCGGTCTTGTTTCCCCCAGTCCAACACACGACACAAGGGTTACTTCATGTTAGCTCAAGACTATGTTTAGAGTAATGTAATGAGGGTTGTTACACTCCTTCCCCTGAGCCACTGTGAATTAGTAGTGATTTATGGAAGGTGTATCCCCAAATCCACTGCCACCTGGCTCTTCCAAAGAGAGGATTTAGTGACAAGAATATTTCATCATATCATATTGTCTTCTGCCACCTGGCTTTCCCAAGGAGAGGATTTAACAATAGGGATCTTTATCATATCATCATCTCATATCATATTATCATCACCTCATCATCAATCTCTCACTATGCAATCATATGGTGATGATGTCAATGCCATGTTAACATGCCTCAAACACACACACATATATATAGTCATTACAAACATCATATGGACATGCTAGCATGTAATAGTATGGGGATGCTACACATCATACATACACAACATATACAATCATCATATACCAACTAGCCGCGTGCATACCATGATATATAGGAAATCATACATATACACAACTAATATCATGGTATAAAAAGGAACATACATATATACATATATATACTATCATAGCTTACCATGCAAACAATACAAACACCCGGTTATCTCAATTGTCGCTATCATGCGCACGAGTTCCACAAGCTTTCTTGAATACCAATCCCAATTCTTGACTTCTCTAATAAACTAAACAACCTTTACAATACCATAAAATCCTTAACAAACATACAATCCAAATATCCAAATTCTATAATTCAACCATTTAGGCCTAACCCATGGTTCCAACACTATTTAGCTCCTAAGAACCATTCAAACACTAATCAATCCCATATATTTTGGATTCCTCATCTTCTCAACCAAGAACAACCTGGGGTTAAGCTTAAATCATACATACTCCCTTCAAAACTCATACCCAAGGATCACAACCACTAAATCACACTCCATTAACCCCATTTCATCCATTTTAATCTATGGGATTTGGCCAAAACCAAAGATCCCAATATCTACCCGAGAAAATCCAACTTAAAACTGAAGAAAATGGAGAGGGAGGAGTAGGGATTACTTACCAACCAAGATCGAAGCTTCAAGAAGCCGAAATTCTCTCCCAAAGGTTGGATTATTCGAACCCTAGCAGTGTCTCTTCGTCGCTCCCTCCATTTCTTTCTTTTCTGTTCGACTGAAATGTTCTCGGTTTATACAAAATTCTCGACTCTCACCGCGACGCCATTGGTTTATGTGATATCCGGGTACAGATGAGGGTGGGGAGTGATCACCGGTGCAAGAAATGGGGTGTGAAATAAAAAGTGATGAGGCATGGATAAGGAGTGGCTCTTGGCAGGCTTCTAAGCTGGAGGGGCATATGAATGAATCAAATGCATACCGGAATGAGAGAGATCCAGAAACTGTATAGGTATGAGACTGTACATTTAAAGGAATTGATAAATACTACCTATACCAATAAGGTGCATCTACTTTTTTGATAGTCTGTCCCTTAAGAACTCCTCAGTGAAGCGTGCTTAACTTGGAGCAATTTTGGGATAGGTGACTTCCTGGGAAAAATGTGTGTGAGTAAGGTCAAAGCACACTAAAAGAGCTTGTGCTGATTTGTGGGGACAGTCATCAATCCCAAAGAAATGGCCAAATGTTATAGTTTCAGCCAGAAAATGTCATTCTGGAGCTCTCTCTTGCCACTGCGGCCCTGCTCTTCACCACGGTGTGAAGCTCTTTCAGCCTCCACTTGAACCTTTCCTTCGTCTTGTTTCCTTCGGTATTACATACAATACCAATTACTCTTGGATAGCTAGGGACCAAGTTAGGGACAATGTCATAAGGGTTGTTACAACTGAAAATTCCGTTGCTAATCCGTCACAGAGTTGGAATAATATTAACCCAACAATTCATCACTAACTCATGTAGTGACGAAATTTTCTGTCACTAATTAGTGACGGAATGTAAAATTCCATCACTAACAAATTAGCCACGGCGATATCAACAACTCAATGTATCAGTCACTAATTCCATCACTAAATCATTAGCAACGGTCTTATCCACATTTAGCGACGGATCAATGACAAAAATTTTTGTTAGTAATCTGATGTTTTTTTGTAGTGATCCGTACATAATTAGGATTTAAAATAAAATATTTAATTAGGATATTTATAATATCTCTTGGATTTAATTAGGTTTTATTTTATCTTATTTATTTTCTATTTAATAATTTATTTTTATTTAAGTTTAGGTTATTTAAGTTTAGGTTAGATTATTCTGGCTAGAATTTTTTTTTTTGCTTTATATAAGTTGTTTCCATTTTAGTGAGGATCCAAGGGTTTATAAATAGTTTTAAAATTATTTTTTTTACATGTCTTGATTATTAATGGAATATTGAGTATTTTTAATGATACCTCTTTCCTTGAGATATTTCTTTTCTTCCTCCTTCCTGTTTACTCTTTCTCTCTCTCCCTTCTCCCTCTTGTATCATTGTCTCATTTACAGCTGATATTTGAGATTTTAAAATCTCATTGTTTATTGTTTAGAATTACAGTTCAGGATTTTACAACTCAGTTCCATCTTATTTATAGCATATCTAGCAAATTACAATCTTAAATTGCTAAGGGGCATTTTTATCATCACAACTTTTTATTAAAATAAAGACTTGGGTTCTTCATTGTACTTTTCTAAATTCAAAGTCTTTCAGTATTTTTGTTTCTTTTGATGTCCTACAGAGTCTTTTTTCCTTAAGGCTTTCTACAGGAAGTCATGTACTGGTGGGAGAAAAGGTTGAACAACAACCACATAATAATAATAATAATAATATATATATAGTGGATATTCTCCTCTTTCCGACACGGAAGCTAGTTGAGAAGGCTAATTTCTTAGAGCCCTAGCTCTCGTGAGAACTCAAAACATTATTTTTTTTTACAAGAAATTTAACGAAAACAAAAGCATTTTTTCTCATAATTCCTATGTTAATGTTCAATTCAGCTTAAGCATTATTTTATTATATTCTCCCACATTTTCTTAATGGATAGGGACATAGTCCATCCCTAAACTTCTACTTTCCCGAAGTGTTCCAAAAATGTAATTAAGAAAAAAAATTTGACTTTAGCAAGAAACAATAGTAGGCCTTATGCATTTGTACTGTAACACCTTATCTTATCACTATATTTCCCATATATTATACAACATTTGAGAGTACTTAGAAAAGATTTAGATGCTTGAATCATATAAAATTCAAGAATGAAAATTTTCATTTTTCAAATTAACAAGTCCCTTTGCACACTGAAATTCAAAAATTCATAACTAAATGTAGAAAAATCATATAGTAGTGATTTAAGTCTCTAAATGCAGATTTAAGATTTGCTCCTTATGGGAAAAATGTATTACTGGACTTTCATTGGATCATTTTACACAGAAAATCTCGTAAATATGATAGGGTGAAAAATTCCAGTTTTTTGTCCAGATTTCTTTCCAATAAGTTAATTTTTCATAACTTTCTCAATTCTTAACCAATTTGTATGCTCTTTGGTTCCTTAGGAAGTTCATAATGTCTAATTTAATGACATGTAGATCACTACTTATATGAATTTGTTCAGGTCAAACTTAGTCTTCCTAAACATTTCTGCCCCAAATTGGATTATTTAGGACTATTGTATTGTAACTAATACCAAAGCTACTATAATTTACCAAGAATGATCATAAATGATTTCTATATCATTCACTAATCCAAAAGAGGTATCATAACACATATTACTAGTTCAACATAGTTACACACTTTAATTAAACAAACAGCATCATAATATTTAAGATCAAATCTTCAACTCAAAGCAACTTCATTCTTCCTTCTCTTTGGTCTTATCCTTTGCATAGCTCATACCTAGCATGGGTTAGTAACTTGGGGGAATGAGATTTTGCAATCTCAATAGCAAGATACATTTCAAACAAATATATCATCACACCAGCTTTTAAACATTATTTGAAACACTAAAAGCATATTATAACATAATATACCATATTGTCAAATGGAAATTTCGGCAGAGTTTCGTCTTAATAAAAGGACATCCCGGGCATTGCCCTCAATTCAAAAAAGCCAATACCAGTCATAAAATACAATAGCAACAATATGGCTCATCAAGAAACATCATGTAATTATTTGAGACAATATAAATGCAAGAAATGTAAATTGCTACTTGTCGGCTATAACTTGCTTTCTAATTGAGCTTTCCTTTTCCAATCACCTTCTCACAACTTCCCAAACCTATAATCAATGATATAATCATGCTAAATTATTTCATTCTTCATAAGACAATTTAAAGTGTGTTTATGCCTTAAAAATCCATATTGTCCATTCTAAGTTTAATCCTCCAATCAATACTCGTTTCTAGCTAATTCTTATATGAGGAATCTATTTCTAACATTAGTTTTATAAAATTCCATCCCCTACCTTTACTTTTCTTCTTGGTCAGAACTGATCATCTTAAGGCACAAAAGAAATTTCAATTCTTTTATGCCATAACTCATGCATTTCTTCCCTAAATTCTAGTTATGGTTGAAATTACCATTAAGAGGAAAAAGGGAAGAGTTTCCAACAATCACATCAAATCTTTAGTAGTTTTTGTTTTCTACTACCTTATTTTCCTATCTAAAACCTAAACCTTAAGTTCAGAATTTGAAAGGCAAATTCTTACCTTGCTTCCTTGGATTTCCCCTTTTTTTTTTCTTTCCTTTCTCGCTTCTTCCTTCTCCCTTCAGCTTCTTTTTATCTCTCTTGGGCTTCTTCCCTTTGGCCAGAAAATGCTACAGAATGGGGAGGGATGTCTAATATTTATAGAGGTTAAAATCTGATCCTAACCCTCTATCTTTATTTAATCTAATGGTCCAAATTTGTTAAGTGGCATTATCCATAACATCATCACTTAATTTCTTCATAAAATCTAATTAGATTAATTTGTAGAATAAATCTCCATTTTCCTTGGCTCAACACTTAGTAAAAAGAGTAAAATTTTGAGTGGAATTCTTCCCTTCATTATCTGGGCCACTTGGAGAAAAGGCGGTGAAAAGTCTTAACCGAAAATTTCTTATCCGAAGGAGTTCTGAACGTGAGTGAGAGAAAAGAGAAAATGGAGGAGAAAATTACATCAACATTCCCTATATAATTTTACCAAAAAGAGGGGAGAATGAGAAAATAATTTTTCAATTGTCAAATTAATTTTTTATTGGCCTAGATGGATTGCAAATTTTTTACATAGGGTAAGCTTTTTCTACATCAATTAGAGCTATTTATATTTCTATATATAGTATAAATTATATCAAGTTTAAGGTTTATAATGATCTATTTTATCTGTTAGAAAATAATTATTTATAAGGTCTGAAAATTTTTTACTATTTACTTTTGATTTCCATGGTCCCACCTAACACTTTATCTTCAAATGATCTATCTTCTAATCTAGACCTTCCGGTGAAACAAGACTTATACCATTGGAATCAGCTCATCGAGAGCTTTTATATGATAGGTACTTTGCATATTTTTTATTGGATAGAATTAATTCTAATTAAGAACTAAACTTGTAAAATGATTATTTATCCTTTATAATATTTAAATAGTATATTAATTTTAACGTCCTCTCTAATCCTGCTTTCAATACTATAATGCAGAGCATATCAAATTATCATGCTTAAAACATAGCCCTAGAAATTTGAATGGTACATGTACCATGCCCGAGATGAATCACTTATGAGTGGGGCTTCTTCATTTAAATGCTACATGTGCAGTTTTACAACCAACCATAGAGACAATTAATTGATAAATCTGAGAAGCTATAGCTATATCTATATAACACCATGAGGAGTTCTAGTACGAGCTTCTAACTCGCATGGTTTCTTGAGGAATTTCCACAGCTTCCTTGAGTATTATCTCAAAGGCACTTTTAATGCAGGATTTCAGTTTGGGTTCGTCTATTAAATATTTTCCAGCCTTGACGGTCACTCTTAGAACTCCCATGTAGCTCATTATTGATATCCCAAGGCCCTGAAACCCATAAAATTTAAATGTTCATTTCAGAGAATTCAAAGGCTTTCTTAAATGGTTGTTCCCCATTTCTGTCAGCGTTTAAAAATTATCATAAAAGGCAACTATTTTTCATCTTTTTTTTTTTGGAAACTATTTTTCGCCTTTATTCCACCATTTAGTGGATTCCATCACTCCTTATGATTCAAACTTTTCCATTCCTGTTCTAATTGATTGGTTTCGTTTGAGTGTTATAATTTTTTTTATCAATATTTCCAATAAAAATATAAAATACAGAAGGAATTTTTTGAAAGGTTAATTCAATCACAAAATCGAATTATAAAATTTATCCATTTACTATAAAATCATATAATAAAGACATTAATTATACCTTTATTTTCTTCATTTTCTGTCCATGTTATTCGAAAATAAATGCAGAAGTCCGTAACTAAGAGTTTGGTCCCTGAAAAAAGTTTGCATATACCTCTACTAATTCGTTTTCTATAATTAATTAATTTACAGGCTCTTTGATTGCCGGCAATTCACCGGAAAAATAAAATACCTCAGGACCTCCGGCAATGGTGAAATACAAGCCTTTCACAGGATGGTTAGCCAAAGACATAGGTTGTGATGGTCCGATCAAGTTTGTAATTACCATACTTGATTTTGACACTGTGCCATGAATGTGTTTAGCCACTGACTGCAACCACACAACAATTGATTATGCTTTAAAAAAATCTGAAAGTTCAACAATACAAATTATCACCAGTGCCAGTGTCTGCAGCCACAATAATTTAGCCGTACTATTCACAAATTTTATATAATTGTTGTTGCCTACAAGAACAAAAAACTTCCTTTTCACAGCTTCTTGTTCCAACTAATAAATTGAGTTTCAATTCCATGTGAGATTTCTACTTTAACCAATATGTGTAAGAGGACAGCTTTTCTTAGATATCATATTTTGAGAGTAAACTAAATTTGAGTTTTTTCTTTCCCACCAGCAACAAATAAAAAAAAATCACCTAATGCATGTGGGTGGTATATATTCAAGTGGTGAAATGTTCTACTTATCTACACTCAAACATGTACACTTCTCACCAATGTGGGGACTAAACACCTTCCCTAGTCATAAACTATCCTAATTGCCAAGTGAAAAGTAAAACATTTCATAATACCAAACACCTATGGATGTGCTGTAATGACGCTCTAAAGAAAAGGGAAGTTTTGCTGTAAATTTATGCAATATATATTTATTCTTTCTATTTAATTTAACCAGATGTACCCATACATATATACCTCATAGCCTTTGAATTTACACTCCATCTCCAGAAGCATCCCGGTGAGCGGAACAGCCAAAGATTGTTTCTTCATCTTGATTATATTGTGTGCTTTCCAGATAAATTCCAGTGGATTTGAAATTCTGTCATTTTCTAACTTTGGAATTGGGACATGCAAGAAGGAAATACGGTTCCCCCATGGCCCTTTTGCCTTAGCATTAAGCATGTCATCGACGGACTGGTAACCTTCAGCGTTTCTCGTATTCAACAGCACTAACGCCGTGGAGTTTGCAGCCCCGGATTTCTTATTTACATCTTGCATGTATAAGCGAGTCCCATAAAAGATAATTCCAGTGATTACATCATTCATTGTCTGTATATTTAAAAAGATATGAGTAGGTAACCTGCTAGATATACAAGAGTTCTTGAAGGTCAAAAACCATTGAAGAATTTTCAACAAACGAAAGAAAATGAGAGATTAATTACCACTCCAAGTCTTGACTTAATTAATTTGATTTGGTCAGTGGAAAAACTCATGGTTGATATGGTGATTGGACGAACTTCTGTTCCTTCAAGACCAGACCTGATTGGTGTTTCATCATCTTCAAGGATGCTGCTTTTCAATATGCTCCACCACAAATCTGCTACAGTATTGTAGGCTGCCAACATGGCTGAAGAAAATCGTGTAAAAAAGCTTTTGTTGAGAGAAGTTGAAGGCTTGAGGGAAGGGAAAGACAGTGGAAGAGAGGGATTATCAGCTCTTTGAAGACAAGAAAGAAGAGCACCCATTAGAGAGTAGCCATCTCCGTGAGAATGGTGGAGTTTGAAGATGAGGGTACTTGCTGAACTGCTTGTAGGGTAATTCACGATGTGAATTTCCCATAATGGTCTGCTTTCTGGAAGCTTCACGATTGATATTCTTGACAAGTAATCAGCCAAACACTTGTCATATGATGATTCCTTTGACTTGCTTTCAGGAAATAAGGGAATCTTTATATGATCATTCAAGTTCACATCAACTTTCTTCCAATGTTTTCTCCCACTTTTGTCTTCAACCTGCTCTCAACGCAAAGGATATTATTTCCCGTAAAACTTGAACAAAAACTGAAATTTATAACGGAGAGGTCCATCGCTGATCAAGAAAAATCCCTTGCAAATTGGTTTTTGATAGATTCTTCCATTGTAATTTAAGAAATAAGGGACATTTCTGACTGACTTAACAATGGATTAGGGCAATTTAAAATTTTTGCAATGGATTTCTGAAAGATTTTGTAGGCAAAATTTTTGACTCAAATTGTCAGTTTTTTTTTTTTGATATGTTTGTCTTTACCATGCTCTTAGATAATGTTATGTATTTGATATAAATTACATATGTTACACTAGAAATATATAAAATGAAAACAAATCTCAAAATTTGTTACCCAGTTGAGGATGAGTGAGGAACCTAAGAATAGAAATAATAATTAATGCTACTCTTACGAACGCTCCTCGCTTCCGTCAATTAACTTTCTGACAATATTATTATATAAAGCGAGGGTTGATGGGAAGGAAGAGATGATTGAGGAGAGGAATGGCTTGAGATTCATTGAAGGGAACTTCGAATTCTAAAACGCCAATAATGTAAATGCATAGTACAGAGCTGGTGAAGTATTGTCCCATAGGACTCACTGGTACCACTACTTCTTCTTCTTCTTCTTGGTACTGCTTTATCATCATCCACTGATTTTCTGCCGTTTTAGCAGCGATCACTAGTGTATTATGTGTCTGCTAAAGTAATCAGAAGTATGGGTACGTGAGGAGAGACACGTACAGGTAGGTTTATGTAATAAATGAAAGGAGGAAGAGGACAGAATTCCTATCACGCACAAAAGACGTACGAGAGAGATGTGGCAAGTAGTCTATACGTACCTTGAGTTTTCCAAAATTTGTGTTCAGACTTTTCAAATGGAATAACTGGTCTAAATTGATGACCAAAGGCACTGCAATAATCAGAGACTTTTTCTACTATTCATACCACAACAACTAGTAAATTCATTGGTAAAGTTGAATAATTTTAGGATAGAAATTAGAAGCAAATATGTAAAAGATGGGTGCAATATTTGTTAGATAAAAGGAAGAAGTGATTTTTAACAACAAAGAATAAGGAAAAAAAAGTAAGAAATAGAAATTAAAATTTCGATAATTTTATTTAATAAACAACAAATTGTAGGAGAGAAGCAAAGATGTAAAATGATGAGTTATATTTTCGCTATAAATTTTATTATGATTATAATTCACTTCAAGATTCTTAATAGGTAAATATGTATAGATTTGAGCTTTTCTTAAATAAAAGAAGATTGTGCATGCATAAGTTAAATAAATTTGGTGTGAAGGTATTGCATAAAGTATTTTCTATTGCTTTATTAGAAGGTTTTAAGATTGATACATTGTTTGTTTGTTCTTTTGGAATGCGTGATAAAATATTTGTTTTTGACAGATTAACAAGAAATTACCATTGTGTATATGGATTAGTATGTGATCATTTGCTATCCTTACCATATTATTGTTAGTCTATTACAATTTTAAAAGCTTTAAATTCTCAATACTGTTTCCATGTATTCAAATTTCATTCATTGAGCATGATAGATGGGTTAAGAAAGTATGAGTGTAACGTCACTAACATGTATTAATTTTGTTTATGAATTGATTTTTATATATGGAGACTGTAATATGGAGAGTAAGTTGCAAATTTTAAATAAATAAATTGTAAATTGTGGAATTCAAAGTTTCAAATTCTCGGAAATCTTACCAATTTAATTTTCAATATTCTAGATTAAAAACCGAAGACTGAATTGTAAATTTTGAATGAACAAATTGCGAATTTGAAAATTTAAGTTAAAAATTGTTAAAACTCTTACTATCAATTTAAATTCTAACATTCCATAATAAAAAGTGAGAGAGTGAGTTACAAATTTTGAATAAATAAGCTACAAGATAGAGAATTTAAGTTGTAAATTCCTAGAATTTTTATAAATTTAAATTTCAATATTTCATATTAGAAATTGAATACTGAGTTGCAAATTTGAAATCAACAAGTTGTGAATCAGGAAGTTTTAGTGGTACAATTTTTAAAATCTTAACAATTTAAATTCCAACTTTTCATATTAAAAATTGTAAGAGAAAAGTTGTGAATATTAAATAAACAATAGTGAATCCAAAAATCCAAGTTACATAGTTTTGAAATTCTGATATCAGTACTCCGGATTTGGTGGCATTGTTAGGCTTGTAATAAACTTCTTTACTTTTATCCGAATTTCATTTTTGTAAACTGTGATTATTGTAATAAACTTTTTATAAAAATAAAATCTAAACTGGCACTTCTTTATCCCCCCATTATTGAAACGTACTAAAGCATCTATCATGGATAAATTTAATTTTATTTTCAAAACTTAAAATTCATTGTAAAAATAATTTTATTTAACTTTGATTACACGATTAATACATGTTATTAATATTTATATTTAAAACTCTAAGAAACTTCATTATTTATTTATAAATTGTAAATAGAGAAACTCCTTTTGCAATTATCTTTTAAACTCTATGCGTAGAGTCCTAGATCAAGCTCCGTGCATACATATATATAGATATAATTATAAAATTAAAAAGATTAGTTTTATTTTTATTAAAAGAAAAGTGAAGCAATATAGACGGGTACAAAGTGATATGACTAGGTGTGTATTCATAAGTATGATACACATATCATATATATTATATTATATATCCAATATGGATAGGACTACTTTTTTGAAATATCAATATTTTATACTCATATTTATTATAATAATGCAATCATCTTTAAACAAACTTTTGAATCATTATTAACTGGAAAAGTATGAAACCAATTAAAATAAAGCTAAGAATATTACTATTGACCAATCATATAAAAATTTCAATAACAATTTACGAAATCAAGAAATAAGTGATCAAGGGTAAAATAAAAATAATGTTGCTAAATATTACAAAATGTCTTATAAATGGAACTAGAAAAAACTTCCAAAATATATCTTATAAAAAGGACGAAGAAAAAATTTTATAAACCTAATGTAAACTTGATATGTAATCCTTTGTGGTTGTATTTTTTACTTTTCAATTAAGAAAAACAAAGGGTCGGCTTTGGGCATAATGACTATCTACATAAAGGCAATGAAGGCAATTAATTACATTTCACTTTCTTGAAAGTCATAATATATTCTCCCCCGTTTTCTTAATAAAAGATAAAATTATAATAAAAGTAATAAAATTGTCTAAAATATAAAATAGTTTATAAAAGTACCCTTATTTAGTGTTAATAACTTTTATATTATGTAATTAATATAAATAAATTGTATTGAAAAAATATCATCTTAATTAGGGGTAATTCTATAAAAAATTATTAAACACACCATACAAATTCCCTTATCTATTATATTTTGAAATATGAAAATTCTTTCAATTATCCCTTATATTAACAAACTGACTGAGTATACAAATGTTGTGGTTGTTATTTGTGGAGATCAACTTTTTTTCCCTATTCTGTCCTCCTGCCGATCATAACGCATGTGTTTGTTGGGTCTCATTTTATTCAGAACTAGATTTTCCTCCCTCGCTTGCATGGAGGATGTGGATACACGGAAACACATAAGGGACATTTTATTTAATTTTAAAATATATTAAATTTTAAAAAAATTATTACTAATTTCCTCTATTCTAAAAAAAAATATCAAATGATATTAATTAAAATTAATATAAATTTTAGAATTAAAAAATATTGATTTTTTTGAAAAGTGGGACCCACCTAAAAAAAAGAGAAAAGATGGACCTCACTTGCAAAAGAAAAAAATAAATTAAAAAAATGAGACCACTTAAATAAAAGAAGGAAATAGGAAAAAAAAGAAAAGAAAAGGCATGAAGCCCAAACTAGGATGGAGTCGGTGCTGTACATTAGCTACGGCTCCATTCTACATTTTATTATATATTGATGTTAATAACATTAATATCGTTACCAGAAAAGAAAATGACACAACCCATTTGAAGAGAGACTAAAGTTTCATTTTTCTTGCACGGTGGGACCTTGTGAATTACATGATTCCCATTTTTCTTTTCCTGTGAAGGTGATATATCTTGTTTGCTTGATTTGATGCCCATATGTACATAAGTGAATATACATCATTTCAATTTAATTTAGATGATTTAAATTTTATTAAATTTTTAACTATTAATTTTTTAAAAAAGAATAATTTATATTAAAAATAAAAATAAAAATAAATTTAAATAATTCAAATAAAATTATATTTTTAAATGTGTTTTAAATCCAACTAGATAGGGACCCAAGTCGTCCTATTTGCTATGACTTGCTGTGTTCATTTTAATTTTTATGTCCGTCTAGTCAAATTTTAACTGTACTTTTGTTGTTTTCTCCTTTTTGATGAGGAGTATCCCCTATTAAGACTAGGGACTAATGTCCCTGTTGTTATGGAGGCATAAAGTAGGTCCAAATGGTTTGTTTTGTATATAAAAATGATATCAAACCCCCCAACCACTTATTTAAGTTACAGGAGCTTTTATTATTTTCTTATCATATTTTTATCTTATAGTAACAGTTAATTTTACAGTAGATATTTTACAATAGGGATAAAAGTGTTGCCTAATATATGAATAGGCAACAGTTTTCTTAGTGTAATATTAGTTTTAACTTTAAAAAATAAATATTGAGTAATGCTTAAAAATTATTTTCTAAAGTAAAATAGACAACATTTTTTTACCTATTGTCTTCTATTATTAAAATAGGTAATAAACAATACATGTTGCCTATAAATTTTCTATTAAGCAATGCACTCAAAACTATTGTCTAATATCAATGGGAATGGTTTACCTAATAGACAACAAGTATTGTTTATTGTTTAATAATATCAGATAGCATGTGTAACACCCCTCATGACTTTATTTTGGTATTGTGAGCAGAAATAGAGGAAAACAAGACGGAGGAAGGCTCAAGTAGAGGAAAATTGAGCTCCACGCCGCAACTACCGCAACTACCGCAACGAGAAGAGCTCCAGAATGAGGTTTTCGGTTGGAAGCACCGGCGCCGTGGCGAACTTACTTGGAGCTGCGGCGAGAATTGAGATTTTTAATTCGGATCATTTCAATCGGACGGATAAAGGAGAAATGAAGGAGAAACAAGGGAGCTCTGCTAGGGTTTGAAGATTTTGGCCATTAGAAGTGTTTTCTAGTGTCCAAAAGCTTGGATTCATGTTGGTAAGTGATTTTTACTCCTCCCACTCCATTTTCTTCGGTTGAAACTTTGGGTTTTTTGGTTATAAGTTTAGATCTTAAGTTCTGGCTGAAATCCACCGATTGAAATGGATGAAATAGGATTAAGGAAGTGTGTTTTGGTATTCTTGTTGCTTGAATATGAGTTTTGAAGGGTGTATATATGATTTGAGCTTATCCGTAGGTTGTTTTCGGTTATAGCTCTTGGGAATTCACAGTGTATCTAGTTGAGTAGTATTTGAATGGTTCTTAAGAGCTTATTGATGCATAGAAGGGGTATTAGAACCTTGGGTTAGGCTAAATTGGTTGAATTGTGATGTTTGTTTATTGGTATATTGGGTTAATTGAGGAATTGTGGTATTGTGAAGGTTGTTTGGTAGCCTGAGAGGAGTTCAAGTGTATTGGACAACTCGAGAAGTTCGTGGAATCCGTGTGTGTGATATTGACACTTGAGGTAACTGGGTGTTTGTTTGTATTGTATTGTATGATGTTAAGCATATTTGTATATATATGCATATTTCTTTCATACCGCGATATAGATGTATTTGTGTGTACTGTTTTCTATATATCATGGTATGCAGATAGCTAGACGATGATTATGATTATGATTATGATGAGGATTACATATGTGATAATAATATTGAAATGATAAGGCATGATGCATAGCATGACATTAAGATCATGATGATTATTATATGATGATACATGAGTATCACCACACGGCATAGTGAGATTGTGATATATGACAGATTGGGTGATGATAATGTGATGATGATATGATATATGATAATATATATGTTAGGGAGGATAAGTATATAATATATATATATATGTTAGTGAGGATAAGGATGTAATATACATGTTAGGGAGGATAAGGATGGGATTCTTGCAGGGCAGACATGCATTCCATTCATTTCACATTGCATTCAAGAGTTGTATGAGATATATGTATATATATGTGTGTGTATGGTCGTTCCAGGTGACTGAGACATTGTCTCACACCCCTCTCCCATGAACTAACCTTTCAAGTGATGGTTCTAGCACTAGTCCGGAGAAAATGAGAGAGTAGCATCAGACGTGGGAATACTAGATCAATGTAATATATGTGTAATTTGGATTTGTAACTTGTGCCAAGTATGATAGAATATTTTGTAATGAATGTATGACATGGATATGGATTGTATGGATGAATGTTTTATGCATGGTTATGTATGTGGAATTATGTATGTTGTATTATGGCATTTATATGGTTTTGGATGTTGAGCAGTCAGTATGGTAGTGTTTGTGAATTCAGAGTGGATTTGGGCCTAGTTAGTATGTTCTAGGGCATGTAACTCGTTTCGTCAATTTGGGATTCAAAGAGGTCAAATCTTAGAGGAGTGGTTCCTTTGAGGTGAAACCTCTTTGGACAAGTTTTGTAACACCTTACCTCCTGACATCTCTTAACTTGACCAAAACTTTAACATTTAACTAAACGCAACACACAATACCTTAAAACAACTCTCCAATGCCTCAAAGCAGCGGAAACAACCAAAAAACCACCAAAAACTGGGCTGGGGCCACGGCCACTACAGTACCGCCGCGGCTCTGGCCTCCCCTGATTCTACATCGCTTTTGGATTCACTGGCGCCGCGGCCTGGACTCTGGAGCCGCGACGCCCCATGCTGATATCCCATATTAGCAACTTTCATACTCCGGGGCGCACTTCCGACACGCATAACTTTATGCTCTGACCTCCAATTGACTTGATTCCAACTCCATATGGAGATTTTGGACCCTTAACATCGTTTTGACCACTTGGTGATCAAAACTCACCACTAACAACCTCCAATTGCCACCAAAGGCAGATTGACACTTACAGACCAATCATATAGGTCCAAAAATCCCCAAACCAGCTTGTCCAAAGAGGTTTCACCTCAAAGGAACCATTTCTCTAAGATTCAACCCCTCGGAACCCTACTTGACCAGATGGGCTATAGGCCCCTTAACAACCCAACGCTAACATACAGACTTCTAAACATCCTAAACCATACCACCATACATACCACATACATAAACATACATAACCAGCCTCAACCATATCATTTATCCATTACAAACCATTCTATCCTACTTGGCACAATTACAAATACAAAGTACACACTCTACATAGACTATTCCCACATTCACAACTACTCCCGCGCCTTCTCCAAACTAGTGCCTGAACCGTCACCTGAAAGATTAGTTTATGGGAGAGGGGGTGAGACAATGTCTCAGTAACCGGGATCAATAACACATAGACATATATATATACACATATGAATCATGTAACACATGAATGCAATGAAAAATGAATGATATGCATGTTGTTCTCACAAGGACTCCATCCTTATCCTCCCTAACACATACATCATCCATCCTTATCCTCCCTAACAAATGTATATAATCCAAACTTATTCTCCTTAACATATATATATATATTATCATACATCACATCACTGTCACATCATCACCACTCCATCCACCATACATCACGGTCTCACAATGTTATGTGGTGATGCTCATGTATCATCATATCATCATTATCATCAAAATGTCATGTATGCATCACATCATATCATATCAACATCATCATCACATATCTCATCATCATAAACATAATCATCATCGAACTGTATACATACCACGATATATAAAAACAGTACACATAAACACACCAATATCGTGGTATGAAAGAAACAAACATATATACACAAATATACGTACTATCATATAACTTAATCAATACCATATAAACAAACACCCGATTACCTTAATTGTCATTACCACACGAACACGAGTTCCACAAGCTTCCTTGAATTGTCCAATACACGTGAACCCCTCTTGATTAGCCAACAACCTTAACAATACCACAATTCTTCCATTAACACAAAACACCATATAACCAAACATCACAATTCAACTACATGAACCTAACCCAAGGTTTCAACCCCCTTTTCATGCATCAATAAGCTTTTAGGGATCACTCAAACACTATACAACCACATACCCTTCGGATTCCCAAGAGCTCTAACCAAAAACAACCTAGGGTTAAGCTCAAATCATACCTACACCTTTCAAAACTCACATCCAATCAACAAAAATATCAAAACACACTCCATTAACCTCAAAACATCTATTTCAATCGGTGGATTCCACCCCAAATTGGAAATTCCACCTTAACATCGAAAATCCCAAACTTCAACCAAAGAAAATGGAGAGGGAGGAGTAGAGAACACTTACCAACTTGAATCCAAGTTCTTGAGGTCCGAAAATCACTCCTAGACACCGAAAATCTCGAACCCTAGTACTACTTCTCGTGGTCTCCCTCGGTTTCCTTTGTTTCTTTCTTTTCCGTTCGTCTAAAATGATCTGGATTTAAATAGATTTCCCAACTCTCGCCGCGGCTCCAGCACAATTTGCCGCAACTCCACCACGTTCATCTGGAACAATGCCACTGGAAAGGTTCTTGTCGCGGCGTGGAGCTCTTCCAGACTCCACTTGAGCCTTCATCCATCCTGTTTTCTTCGGTCCTGAACACAAAGCCAAGAAAAATAACATGAGGGGTGTTACAAGTTGGCTTGGGGGTTTTGGACCTGTATGAATGGTCTTTGAGTGACCATTTGCCTTGGTGGCAATTGGGATGATAGATGTGAGAGAACATTCCAAGAGTTAAAGGTTTGTCTAATATCCACCCCAGTGCTCATTATCCTTAACTCATCAGAGTTGTTCACAGTTTACATGGATGCCTCCAAGAAGGGTCTAGGGTGTGTATTGATACAACAAGGCAGGGTCGTGGCATATGCTTCAAGGCAGTTAAGGCCTCATGAGGAGAACTATCTTACTCAAGACCTTGAGCTAGCGACTGTAGCATTTGCTCTAAAATTGTGGAGGCCTTATCTCTATGGTGCTCAGTCTGAGGTATTCAATGATCACAAAAGTTTGAAGTATTTGTTTGATCGAAAAAAGCTGAACATGAGGCAAAGGCATTGGGTTGAATTCCTGGTGGACTATGAGTTTGCTTTGAAGTATCATCCTGAGAAAACCAACGTTATGATGGATGCATTGAGTAGAAAGTCAATCCATATAGCCACAATGATGATAAGAAAACAATAGTTGCTAGAAAGCCTAAGAGATATGAAGTTATCCATTAATGTCCATCTTGGGGTACTAGTAATGAGTTCCATCAGTGTATCAAATGATTTGTTAAGAAACATTTGCTATGCTCAGTTGGAGGATGATTATCTTTTAGGCATTCGAGAACAAATTGAAATGGTGGAGACCCAGGACTTTGATATTCTAGAGGATGATATCATCTGGTACCATGGTCAGATTTGTGTGCCAAATGATGTAGGGTTATGAGAAATTATTTTGGAGGAAGCTCATAAGAATAGGTACCCTATTCACCTAAGTGCCACCAAGTACATGGCAAGATGTCTGATCGAGGGTATTGGTGGCTAGGTATGAAAAAGGACATCGCAAAGTATGTGACAAGATGTCTGTTCTGTCAAAAGGTCAAGATTGAGCACCAATTGCTTGCTGGTACGTTACATCCTTTGGAGATCCTTGAGTGGAAATGGGATAACATTTCCATAGATTTCATGATAGGATTACCGAGGACCTCTTCAGGACAAAATGGAATATAGGTCATTGTGAACAAGTTGATGAAGTCAGCCCATTTTCTTTCAATTCAAGAGACTATTTCGATGGAGAAGTTGCCTCAATTATATGTGAATGAGATTGTGAGACTGCATGGAATCCCAATGAATATTGTGTAGGACAGAGATTCTAAGTTTACATCTAGGTTTTGGAAATCTCTTCAAAAGGCCATGGGTATGAAATTGAGTTTCAGTACTGCTTATCACCCTCAATCTGATGGGCAAATTGAAAGGACAATTCAGACTCTGGAGGACATTCTGCGGACATGTGTTCTGGAAAACAAAGGCAATTGGGATCAGTTTCTACCATTGGTTGAATTTGCCTACAACAACAGTTTTCACTCGAGTTTGCAAATGGCTCCATATGAAGCGTTGTATGGTAGAAAGTGTAGCTCGCTGTTGTGTTGGGTCGAACTCGGTGAAAGGAGTCCTTTGGGCCCATATATTATGGATCAAATCTCTCGACAAATAGAGAGTATTTGTCAGAAGCTTCTTACTGCTCAGAGTCAGCAAAATAGTTATGCGGACGGGATGAGGAGTTTGATGTGGGAGATCTTGTGTTTTTGAAGGTCACCCCTACTATTGGTGTTAGAAGATTGATTCGAGCTAAGAAACTCACTCTGCAGTATATGGGTCCATACCAAATTCTGGAGCAAATTGGGCCAGTAGAGTATCGAGTGGTGCTACCACTACAACAAAATAGAAAATTTCTCAAGGACAAAATCCCTGAGAAAAGGCAAAAAAAATCAGTGAGAAAATAGTTTCTCAGGGAACGTCTCAAGAAAAAATAAGCGAGAGAATAATGCTCGCGAGAAAAAAAATTTCTCATGGAATTTTCCATGAGAAATTTTCTCATGGATTTATCCCTGAGAAAATTTCTCAAGGATTTATCCCTGAGAATATTTCTCATGGAAAGATCCGTGAGAAAAATTTCTGATGGATCCTTCCACGAGAAAAGTTCTCATGGATTTTTCAGCGAGAAAAAATTCTTTCGGAATCTTCCATGAGAAAAATGTACAAAAACAAAATATAATCACTTTTCTCATGAATGCATCCGTGAGAAAACATGATTGCTGGACTCGACAGTTCTCTCATGACTATTCCGTGAGAAAAGCCTTTTTTTTTTGGCCTACCGTTTGTATCCATATTAATTCCTAATTTCACATTTAAACCTGTCAGGGAAAAAAAAAGCCAACACCAATATGCAGCTTCTTATCATAACATTGAAATCAATACTAACATTTTAATTAACATCCAAAATTCACAAAACATTCACAACATTACAAACTAACATTTAACATTTCAAATTCTCATTGTCAAATAATCCACTAGCATTATAAGCATCATCTAATTATCCACTAACTTTATAAGCTACTACACCTTCTCCTCCTCCTCCTCATCATCAGAATCATTATCATTGCCAACTGATTATTCACACCCTCCCCCTCCTCCTCACTATCACTATTAGCAACATCACCAGGGGCTTGAGTCGAAGTGCTACCTTGAGCATTCTGAGAGTTCAATTGAGCCAAGATTTATTTCATCATCTGACTGGTCTCTGCAAATTGTGCTTGAAGAAGTTGTTCCCGATCTTCAAACTTCTTCTCAACCTCAGCTAACCTTTTCTCATAATATTGTTTTTGTTCATGCAAGCGTTGTTTTAGCTGTGATATCTCACCATAATTAGTCACAAGTCCACAAGACTTTAAGAGACTGGCTTGTGAACCTACCCCATAAACTTGGCCCTTCTTATTCTTTCCGCCTACAGATTGTAACCATAATGTAGAGTCATCCAATTCTGTACCTGGCTCTTGGTTATGACGAAGCTCCTCATATTGCTTCTGCATTAACAAAAAGTAAGCAATATAAATGTTCTTTAACAGTTTATATTTTCAAACAATATAGTTAAATACAAAATAGACCTTAAATAACGTACGTATTGATCTTCAGCTTCTTTTGCAATCCAACCCCCTTTTTTCTCATTATGGTTGACTTTCTTGAACACCTCTGGAAAGTGAACTACCCGACCAGACTCTTTTTCCTACGAAGTTAGAAATTTATGAAAGCAATAAAGACAAACATAGCAACACCATGTAAGGCATCAACCATTTATGAAAATGTAGAAAAACTTCTAATTCTAAACCATAACATACAATATGAAATAATCTAAAACAAGACTTACCATTCTATCTTTATACTCTACAAGTGAAATGCTACCACCCCTATGCTTGCATCTTTCAGGATTAACTGCTCGGTTGGACTTGTTCCTATTTGATATTTTTTTAAACTCATCAGAACCCCAATGCTTCTTTAAATTATTAAAAGCTGGCTCTGGCAACCATACTCCTTTTGTCTTTCCTATTCGAACATCTCTTAATCCTGAACATATGAGGTTGCTACATTTCTTCTTCCATATGTCATGAATGACTAGATCCAGATTGGGATCCCAAGCACATTGTAACTTAATAAAAAGCAAAAAGCATTAGTTAAACAATGATAAATATGGATAAATATAATTTATCAATGGTTACTGGATTAACTCACCTTAAACTCATCCCATCATACTTTCCTGACATCCTTAGTCACACTAGAAAAATTTGGCCATCCACCCTCATACTTACTATGGATGATTCGAGTCAATTTACGAGTTGCTTTCTTAGTAGGGTAGAAGCTGTGAAATATAGCCTGTTTAGTAAAATATATAAAATGAAGAAATAGTGACAGCAAAATTAATTAGAAGACATACTTGTCGGTACCAATATTTCTAATAACTAATCGGCCATCTGCTAATATTGATCCCGGATCAAATGTGAGAGCTTCAGAAGATCCTAGATCAGAGCTCATCACACAAGGTGAATGTCCTTCTACACCAGCAAATGAAGAATCACAGGGAGATGATGGGATGTGGCTGGATGGTGTCATAGCTGATGCCACATGTGATCCTGGCAGTGTAGCATTGTGTTGGGATGAGGATGGTCGAGAGGATGGAACCATAGACACAATTGGTTGTGATTGTTTTTATGGTCGCGGTGGTCGATCATCCTGCATAACTTTCTTACCTTTCTCCTTCTTCTTGTCCATAAGTCTGAAATACAAAGAAAACCACACAAGATTAAAAAATTTGTACAAATAAAAAAATCATTAAAAATAAATTTATACAAAAAACAATTCATTCTAAATAAGTAGTATTAGTGACATAAAGTTACCGATCAACATCATATCAATCACTAGCTAAATAGAAATCACTAGGAGGGTCTTCTTCAATTTCAGATGAGTCGGTATGCACTAAGTCTTCATTTGAATTTTCATGCTCTTCAATGTTATCTTGGAATATCACATCATCCACCTCGTCACTGTGGATTGAGTTATCTCATAAATTGTGCTCATCAATATCTTGTAGATCATACTCAATCAACTGAGGAGAATGATTTCCCTCATCTTGGAATGGCTCATCTTCCTTATCATAACCTGGGGCATCAATTCGGTTTCTTGCTCTTGTCCTTATCACAACAAGCCAATCCTTTTTATTAGGGCTTGCTTTTGGATATTCAGTGAAATACACTTGTTCAGCTTGTTGGGCAAAGATAAAAGTATCATTCCCCTTATATGTTCTTTTTGAATGAACCTCCACAATATTATGTTTTGGACAAAGTCGAGTCCCTCAATTTGTTGGATCATACCACTTACAATTGAAGACCACCAAGTGCCTATTTGGGTCACCGATAAAATCTAATTCTATGATCTCCTTTAATAGACCATAATAAGCATATTCGACTCCGCTATGACTAGTTCCTTTAACACTCACACCACTATTGTTGGTTTTCCTACCTTCTGCCTAAGTAGAAGTGTGAAACTTATAACCATTCACTGACTATTGATGAAATGTTCGTGCACGTCTCAAAGGACCCCAAGCAAAAGAAATCAACAGCTTATCTGTTATCCTATTTTCAGGGTTTAAAACCTATTCAAGTAAGAGAAAAGATTGTTATTCATTTGATAGTGAGAATGAAAAACCTATTCAACTTATCAATAACTTACATAACTTACGTAAGTGTTGAACCATTGAGGGAATTCTGCTGCAATATACTTATCCATATCCTCACTTGATAGACTAGAATTCATTGAAAATAATCTCTCTTCATACAAGCTACATTAAAAAAACAAACGAATGTTAGGAAAAGTTGAACCAGCAGTTGCATTAAATCAATATAGGAGAGATTCATACTTAAGGAAAGGCTTGACTTCAGGAGCATTGAGAAGGATATACAATGTGATTGTATTTCACTCATCCTCAGTAAGAAAACATGTGTTTCGAGTTATTCTTCCATGAGGTTGACCAGGATAGTTGAAAATAGACACAGGAGGATGAACATCACTCACCCCACCATCGTCATTTCGAGGAACTCTCCTAGCTCTTGATTGAACATGTGCATCAAAATAATAAGAGCAAAATGTTGAAGTCTCTTCAAGTATGCAAGCTTCACAGATAGAGCCTTCAACACGAGCCTTATTTTTTACCTTTCGCTTCAATGTGTATAAAAACCTCTCAAATGGATATATCCACCTATATTGTACAGGTCCACCAACTATGGCTTCATACACTAAGTGAATAGGTAAATGTTCCATGAAATTAAAAAAACTTGGAGGAAATATCTTTTCAAGAGTACACAAAATAACAGGAATGTTTTGCTCCATCACGTTGAGGCTATCAAGATGTAAAGTAGGAGCACAGAGATCTCAAAAAAAATGACTTATCTCTGTAATAGCATCATATATTAGGGTAGGTAAACTAGCACATATTATTGGCAATAGCCTCTCCATGAAAATATGAAAATCATGACTTTTCATTCCCACCAGTGTGTAGTTTTTCATATCAACACATCATCCCAAGTTGGATGCATAGCCATCCGGAAGCTTCAGAGTTTTGACCCATTCGCATACTGCTCGTTTTTGCTCCATACTAAAGGTGTATGCAGCCTTCGGTATGGTTTTTCTACCACTGTCTGAAATCTCAATGTGTAAGGAGGGTCGTTTACAATGCATGGTCAAATCATACCTTGCTCTTTCATCATCCTTTGTCTTATCTTTCACATTCATCACTGTATTGAATAAATTATGAAAGAAATTTCCCTCAGTATGCATTACATCTATATTATATGGATTTAACAACTGATGCCAATAAAGAAGATCCCAAAAAATACTACGTTTCGTCCAATTATGGCACTGCTTATACCCCTCCAAACGTAGATTTGGTGTTTCGGTAATTTTAGGAAATCCCCTAATTTGATCATACACTTCCTCTCCTGGATACCTTAATGGTGGTGGAGAATTTTCTTCTCTATTCTTTCTAAAATTTTGTTTATTTCGTCTGAAGGGATGATTCAAAGGCAAGAATTGACGATGACAATCAAAGTAGCATATTTTTTCCAATGCTTTAAGTGTAGTGTATTTGTACGACCCATGCAAATGGGACACCCATGCTTTCCTGATGTCTGCCAACCACTCAACATGCCATATGCTGGAAAATCATTTACAGTCCACAAAAGGGTAGCCCTTAAACTAAAATTTTGTTTTAACGATATGTCATAGGTTACGACACCCTCTTCCCAAAGCAACTTTAATTCATCAATTAGAGGTTGTAAGAAAACATCAATCCTACTTTTTGGATTATTTGGGCTAGGAATAATGATTGTCAAGAACATATATTCTCGTTGCATACACATACCAGGTGGAAGATTGTACGGAGTGATAATCACGGGCCAACAAGAGTACGTCCTTGAACTCAGACCAAATGGAGTAAACCCATCAGCACAAAGCCCCAACCTAACATTCCTAGGCTCTAATGCGAAATCAGGATGAGTTTGATCAAAATACTTCCACGCAGCCCCATCTGATGGATGCGGCAGCATACCTTCATCATGACGATTTTCATGGTACCAACGCATATGCTTTGCTAAGGCATTAGATGCAAACAACCTTTGGAGTCTTGGAACAAGTGGTAAATACCACATTTGTTTTGTTGGGATCTCCTTAGACCTCCCTTTTCTAGGTTACACCTCTTTGAATCTTGCTTCCCCACAAAATCTACATCCTTTATCATTAACTGCATTGCCATAATACAACATGCATCCTTTAGTACAACAATCAATCTTTTGATAACCACAGCCAAGTTGCTTTACCAGTTTTTTGATTTGGTAAAAATTTGCTGGCATATGATGATTAGTCGGTAAGATCTCTTTTATAAGTGTAATAAGTTCATTCATATATGCACTAGGAATGTTATAATCAGACTTGATGCTCAACAACCTCATAGCTATTGACAACACTGTGTGATTCTCACACCTATCCCATAATGGTGATTGTGAAGCATGAAGCATATCATAAAATTTTGCAGAATCTGGATTAGGATCCTCAGGAATGTCATATGGCTCAAAAGATGGCCCAGCAGCATCTATAACCATTTGCTCATATGGATTAGAAGTTGTACGAATGTTGGCCTCAATTGAAGCCACTTGAGGCCGTTCCTCTCCATGATTATGCCAATAGTAATAGTCAGGCATAAATCCTTTATAGTACAAATCCTTCTTAACATCATCAAGAGTTTTATGCTTCAAACACTAACATTTTAAGTAAGGACACCTCAACTTCTCGGATTCCTTAAAATTGTCCAAATGACTTGCAAACTGAAGAAAGACCTCCACCCCTTCAATGAACTCAACGCTAACAGTTTCACGCTCCTTATCAAATCTATTGTCCATCCAACGACGATGCTCAGGAGGAGTCATCTAATGCAACAGACAACTTCAAAGGAATGCTCTATTTTAATTGAAAAATTAAATAATAAATATACTTTATTTATGTATGCTAATATCAACAGAAAGAACTCCACAAAGTCATATCCATTTACATGCAATGCCAAAAAATAATCAGATCATCAACAAATTACTTTTGATTTTTTCCCATTCAAAGTTTAAAACAATGAATGCATAGCCCATTCAGAAAAAATATGGCTAATTAAAGAGAAAATCATTAGCAAAATCCAACACACATATCACAACTTTTGGTTTTTTCCGATTCAAATTTTAAAACAATGAATACACAACCCCTTCAAAAAAAATATGGCCAATTAAAGAGAAAATCATTAGCAAAATCCTACGCACATATCACAACATCCCTCCTTAATTAATAGATCATTGCAGCAACTTAAAGAAAATCCTTATTAGAGTAAAGGACCAAAATATAATTCATTGACTAATAAATCATTGCAACAATGACCATCATGATCATGTGTCACTTAATCAATTAGCAAATGAGAAAAAAAGTAATTTCACCAAAAAAAACTGATTGGGCCTATTGACATTGTCTAAAAAAGGCCTAGAACATGTTTTCCCTTCATCAAAAAAAATTTGTCTAACTAATTATGAATAAGTCAAAATTATATTTAAAATTACACTATCAAAATAATAGAAGAGTTTCAAAGATGCTTTTAGAACTTGATTAAGATCCACTAAAACATGCTGAACCGAGCAAAAGCAAACGTAGGACCATTTATTATAATTAATCTCCCCTTCTATTTTCTTCTACTAGACTCATCAAAATGGTTTGATTAACTACTATATTGCAAATGTTCTTGTGGGTATCACTTGGAAAGAATAAACACTAAAGACCTATCAATCACATTCAAACTGACAGAGGGAGATCTGTTGGAGGTATACAATAGCTTCAAGTTTATTAATTCTGAAACTAACTCCAAGTATACTTTCAGGACGCGTTCTACACTAAACACTCTAGCTTAAGATAGACGAACTAATTTATTACTCCATGTTCATTTTTAACCTCATTCAATAGAAATATTAGCACAAACAAGTCCTTTAACATAATTTTCCATCTTTAACAGTCAAGAAAAATTACTAATTTAAATTCCATGAAAAGAAAGAAAATAGAGTATCTTCGAGATGAGAATAGAACGACGCTAAGAAGAAAGAAATCACATATACTTACCTCGAGTTGAGTTTCAGAGAGATGAACCAAGTTTGAGGCAAACCATCAAACTTGTCTAGAACAGATGGGACCTTGTGCGGGAGCCGAAGAAGTTTTGAGAAGCTACCATTAAGGCACTGATGCTAGAATGCCGAAGGAGAAAAACAAATGGAGGAAGCTAACCACCGAACTTGTTTGGAACAGAGGAGCAATGAAACCAGTGGGGGAGGTTCAAACTGGGGGCAGAGGGTGAAGATGGGACATTATGCGGGAGTCGAAGTATTTTTTCGAAGCTAGCGTCCGAAGGAGAAGAGCAAATGGAGGAAGCAAACCACTGAACTTTTTTGGAACAGAGCAGCAATGAAACCAGTGGGGGAGGTTCAAACTGGGGGCAGAGGGTGAAGATGGGACATTGTACGGGAGCTGAAGAAGTTTTCCGAAGCTAGCGTTCAAAGGAGAAGAGCAAATGAAGGAAGCAGACCACTAAACTTTTCTGGAACATAAGAGCAATGAAACAAGTGGGAGAGGTTCAAACTGGGGGCAAAGGGTGAAGATGGGACATGCGAGAGCTGAAGAAATTTTGTGAAGCTAGCATAGTGACATTGATGCTAGAATGCCGAAGGAGAAGAACAAATGGAGGAAGAGGAAGCTGCCGTAGAGAGTAAGCTACAGGATATGAAAGGAAAGTTACAAAATTTTGGTGATTAGGGCTTCATTTGATGGGAGGCAGGACGCGTGCTTCTACAAAAACATTCAAAGAAAAAAATTAATCCTGGACAGTATTTAAGTTCGATCTGGCAACCTCAAAGACAAATAATATGCTAACTTTGGCAACCAAACTATCGTTACATTGTCAGCATTGGGTGCAAATAAAAATATAAATATATATAGTAATTTTCTTTTTACTATATTAATAATATGCATGTTATATACACATTTTAAATATAGTAATTTTCTTTTTACTATATTAATAATATGCATGTTATATACACATTTTAACTTAATATTTTTTTATATAAAATATATTATAGCTATATTTATCTATATATAAGTATTTTTGTTATATTAATAGTATATGTTATGTAAAAAGATACAGTAAAATAAAATTCTCCAATATTTCATCTATTGCTTTAACTATATCTAAATTACTTAATTATATATAAGTGATAGAAGATTATCTATTAAGAAAATGATGAAAAATATGATTTGAAAATTTAAAACAATATATATTTCTAAAACATTATATATTGAGTGGATTTGAAAATTTAATTTCAATTTTTTAAATATGTACAATTTTTCTCATAGAAGAAGGCTATGAAAAAAATTATTTGTTCTCACTGAATTATCTCTAAAAAACTCTTGTTATGCATTTGTCCCTAAGATCATGCCAATATTTCTCACAGCTAATACCAAGAGAATGATATTACGCTGATAAGAAATTACTAACTTCTCATGGAACTATCCCTGAGAACATTTTCTCATGGCCAAATCCCTGAGAAACTGCCTACATTCCTCATGGATAGTACCGAGAGAATTTTTTTCACAATACTTCTCATGGAATTTTACATGAGAGACTATTCTCACGGATATATCCCTAAGAAATTGTGAACATTTCTCACAGTAAATTTCATGAGAAATGATAATATATTTTCTTAATCATAGATTATTATTTTTCCCATGATCTCTCATGATCATTTCCCTGAGAAATGATAGTATTTCTCATGGATATATTTATGAGAAAGGTTTGTACCTTTTCTCACGGAATAGTTCAAGAGAAATGGTAAAATTTCTCATGAAAATGGCCGTGAGAAATATTGGCACCATTGCCCTCCTTCTGGTGGGAATTTTTCTCACGGATTTTCTCATGAATTTTCTCTTGAATTATATCTTCATGAGAAATTTCCCTGAGAAATTACAAATTCCATGAGAAAGTTTTGTCCCTAAGAAAGTTCCCTGAGAAAAATTCTATTTTCTTGTAGTGTACCACCTAATCGTGCTGGATTGCACAATGTTTTCCATGTGTCTCAACTCAAAAAGTATCACCCGGATATGTCTCATGTAATTGATGATCAGGAAATTCAAGTGTGAGAGGATTTGACTTTTGAGATCATGCTATTGCAAATTCTTGAGGTAAAGGAGAAGCAGTTAAGAAATAAGACCATTAAGTTGATAAAGGTCTTATGGAGTAGCTCGACATCCAATGATGTCACGTGGGAGACCGAAGAATCTATGCAAATGAGGTATCCAGAGATTTTTGTTTGAGGTAAGAGTTGAAATTTCGAGGACGAAATTTTTATAAGAAGGGGAGAGTGTAACGCCCCTCATGACTTTGTTTTGGTATTGTGTGTAGAACCAGAGGAAAACAGGACGGAGGAAGGCTCAAGTGAAGGAAAATTGAGCTCCATGCTGTGGCGAGAAGAGCTCCAGAATGAGGTTTTTGGCTGGAAGCATCGGCGCCACAGTGAACTTACTTGAAACGGCGACTAGAATCGAGATTTTTGTTTAAATCTGGATCATTTTAGTCAAACGGACAAAGGAGAAACAGAGGAGAAATGAGGGAGCTCTGCTAGGGTTTGAAGATTTCGGCCATTGGGAGTGTTTTCCGGTGTCCAAGAGCTTGGATTTATGTTGGTAAGTGATTTCTACTCCTTTCTCTCCATTTTCTTCGGTTGAAACTTGGGGCTTTTCATTATAAGTTTGGATATTCAGTTTTGGACGAAATCCACCAATTGAAATGGATGAAATGGGTTTAAGGAAGTATGTTTTTGTATTCTTGTTGCTTAGATGTGAGTTTTAAAGGGTGTATGTATGATTTGAGCATAACCCTAGGTTGTTTTCAGTTAGGGCTCCTGGGAATCCAAAATGTATGTGGTTAAGTAGTGTTTGAATAGTTCTCAAGAGCTTATTGATTCATAAAAGGGTTATTGGAACCTTGGGTTAGGCTAAATTGGTTGAATTATCATGTTTGGTTATTGGTATATTGTGTTAATTTGAGGAATTGTGGTATTGTGAAGGTTGTTTGGTAGCCTGAGAGGAGTTCAAGAGTGTTAGACAACTTGAGAAGTTTATGGAATCCGTGTGTGTGGTATTGACACTTAAGGTAACTGGGTGTTTGTTTGTATTGTATTGTTGTATTGTTTGATGTTACGTATATTCGTATATATATGCATCTTTCTTTTATATCACGATATAGATGTGTTTGTGTGTACTATTTTCTATATATCGCGGTATGCACATAGCTAGACGATGATTATGATTATGATGAGGATTATATATGTGATGATGATATTGATATAATATAGCATAATGCATATCATGACATTGAGATTATGATGATTATTATATGATGATACATGAGCATCACCACACGACATGGTGAGATTGTGATATATGGCGGATTGGGTGGTGATAATGTGATGACAAAATGATATATGATAATATATATGTTAGAGGGGATAAGGATGGGATCCCTGCGAGGGACACATGCATTCCATTCATTTTACATTGCATTCATGAGTTGTATGAGATATATGTATATATATGTGTATGTCGTTATTCCCAATTACTGAGACATTGTCTCACACTCCTCTCCCATAAACTAACATTTCAGTTGATGATTCTAGCACTAGTCCAAAGAAAACGAGGGAGTAGCATCGGATGTGGGAATACTAAATCTATGTAGTATATGTGTAATTTGGATTTGTAACTTATGCCAAGTAGGACAGAATATTTTGTAATGAATGTATGACATGGATATGGATTGTATGGATGGATGTTGTATGTATGGTTATGTATGTGGAATTGTGTATGTTGTATTATGTCATTTATATGGTTTTGGATGTTGAGTAGTCAGTAAGGTCGTGTTTGTGAACCCAAAGTGGATTTGGGCCTAGTTGGTATGTTTTAGGGCCTGCAACTCACTTTGTCAAGTTGGGGTTCAAGGGGGTTAAATCTCAGAGAGGTAGTTCCTTTGAGGTGAAACCTCTTTAGACAAGTTGGTTTGGGGGTTTTGGACCTGTATGAATGGTCTTTGAGTGACCATTTACCTTTGTTGGCAATTGGAGATTGTTAGCGGTGAGTTTTGGTCAATAAGTGGCCAAAATGGTGTTAGGGATCCAGAATCTCTATACAGAGTTGGATTGAGGTGAAAGTGGTGTCTATGGATAAATTGAGACTAGATTGACCTGTAGGAGTTGAAATCAGGTCAATCGGAGGTCGGAGCATAAAGTTATACGTGTCGGAAGTTCACCCCAGAGTATGAAAGTTACTGGTATAGAAAACTAGCAGAGGGCGCCATGGCACCAGGAAGCAGGCCGTGGCGCCAAAGAGTGCAGTAGCAAGTGAAAAACAGGGGAGGTCTGGAGCCACAGCGGTACTATAGTGGCTACAATCCCAGGCCAGTTTTTGGTGTTGTTTGATTTGTTTCCACTATTTTAAAGTTGTTTTAAGATGTTTGAGTTTTGTTTGGGTTGATTTTTGAAGGTTTTGGTCAAATCTGGAGGTATTTGAGAGTAGGTTGTTACAACATGTACAAAATCAGTGCCTATGTTACTTTGGGCTACAATTTTCTAGTGTTACTCAATATTTGTTTTTTAAAATTAAGGCTAATAGTTACACACAAAAAAAATGTTGCCTGTTCATATCTTAGTCAACACTTTTATACCGTTGTAAAATTAATTGTTACTATAGGTTACAATTATTATGACAAAGTGGTAAATAAATTTGTTTTCTTCAATGATGTATCAAGTTTGATCTCATTGTATTATTTTAGGAAGAAATATTTTCCTCAAATATTCAATTGTATAATATATATATATTAAATATTATCCTAAACTAACAAGGAGGACACCTTCGAGGCTTCATCATTGAACATTTAAATATAAAGGAGGTCATGAGTTTGAAATATGATAGGACCAAGATATAATATGATAATGTATTATTTTGTGTAATATTCATAAACTAGCAACATTTAAAAAGACTATTACCATTAAAATTATAAGCAACAATTAAAACTTTTGGCAACTGTGCCAACAACTGAAAATTGTTACCAAATTGAGCACACAAAACCGTTGCCTATTATCAAACAGTAAGCAACAATTTTGTCATCCGTGACTATAAAGTCTAAAAAATCGTTACCTTAAACAATAGGTAACATTGATTAATTCTACGCTCAAAAACTATAGCCTATAGTAATTGGCAACAGTTTTTTGCTCTATGGCTACATTTTTTCTTTGTTGCCATATACAAAAAATGTTGTAGTTTACACCAATTTAAATTAGTTCAACCATGCTTTTTTTTTTAATTAAGGCATGTGACAAATTTATATAATGACATTACACTCTTTTAGTTTAGTTAATTTTTTTTTTGGGCCAAAAAGTACTTTTTTAAAAATTATATACACATTTAAATGAAATTTTAAAGAGAGAAATTGAAGAGAATATGGAAGGGAGATAACACAAATCTCTCAGCATTTTTCAACACACTTAGATACTCAACTAAAAGAGAATATTCTAGTTCTAGGCTCACTCAAGAGCACTAGAACATCTATTGATACATCATCAATATTAATAGATCATTATATAATATAAAATTCATAACAAATCATATTATAAATTGTAAACACTAGCTAATTTACTTGGCAAAATAATAAAAAAATATACTAAATTTTTATAGTCGAGGAGACTTGATGGCAATGGCAGAGCCACATATAGGGTTGATGAGTTTCGGAAAAAAAAAATATATATATTACACATAGCATATTGAATTTTTATTTTTTGTACCCGTAATATTAATATGTTGAACTCCCCAAATCATTTAAATATTTTTGGGCCAAAAATATTTTTTAAACTTTATTATTTTAAATTAAGTCTAATAAAATCATAATTGAACTCATTAAACTCTAACATTTTTATAAGCTCAGACAAAACTAATTTAAATTTTTAAGTATTGAAATAAGAGACAATTGATAGTGTTGTGCAGGAAAGGTAAGAGAGAAAAGAAAAATAATGTTCGTTTTTGTCATTCAAAGCCATTCATGTTTCATATAGTACTATTCTTTTCAAAAAGAAGTTATTATTTTTATTGTTTTAATTAAAGTTGTTTATTACATCAATGAAATAACATTATTTTTGTTTATTGGTGCCGTTGGAACTATTGCATGCATCCGCATTGAGGTGTTTTTACAGTGACAGTTTGATTGTTTTTAATCTTCTACCTTATATACTTATCTGTTTAGCTAAACAAGAAAAGAAGAGGACATTGTTATTGTTTTTTTGGATATATATATCCTCTTGATTAATTTACAAATGTTTTATTTGTTTGCACTATAATTTTAATGGGCCAATGCCAAAGAAATTATAAAAGCCATTTAAGGATTATGCTTCTAGAAAGATTATCTCTTTTATTTTGAAGTCTTTATGAAAAATATATAACACAATATAAAGAGGATAAAGCAGCAAGTTAGAATAGTATTTATTGTGACTAGAAACAAAGAAATGGGCTAGTTGAGAAAATTACAAGGCGAAGCTCTAAAATTATGGAAAGTGGAGAAAGTGAGAGCTTGGAAAAGTAGCAAGGCAACAACTATATATCCTATGAAGAAAGGACAATAAACACTACAAAAAATTTGAATTTCGGCGAGGACAAAAGTCATTGCCGAAAGTCCAAATGTTGTCGCTAAAAACTTTTAGTGGCGACAACTTTGTCATTGGCATAAGTCTTGTCGTCAAAAGTTTTGATGACGACAAAAGATGTCAACGCTAAAAGTTGACATTTGGCGACAACATTGTCGTCGCTGAAAGTTGACCTTTGGCGAGGACCAAATTGTTGTCGCTGAAAGTTGACATTTGGAGACGACATTGTCGTCGCTGAAAATTGACTTTTGGCGATGACCAAATTATCATCACTGAAAGTTGACATTTGGCGATGCCTTTGTTGTCACTGAAAGTCGACCTTTGGCGATGACTTTTTTTGTCGCCGCCGAAAGTCGTCACTGAAAGTCTATTTTTTTGTAGTGAAAAAAGCTCAACAATCAACAATTTCAATAGCAGAAAAATCATCCAATGATCAACCAACATATTTCCCGGTTCAATTTATCAAAGCTCCCATAGCTTACTATAGTCTCTGCGGTATCAACTGTTAGCTCTCTAGGAGATTCCTACATCTACTTTGAACCTTTAATTTATTTATTTGTGCATTCAAAGCTCCGAGCTTTGAATATACCAAGCTATCACGAAGCTAGGTCTTAGCTCCTACAACTATTTCATCTTTCAAGTATAGGATTTTATTCATGTTTTATGTTTCATTTAGGACAGCTACCCAAATGTTTTTAATTTCTACATTTATGTTATTAGCTCTTAGATTTGCTTCCATTTTCCAGTATTGATGAATATGTTTTTATATATGCATATTTTTTATTGTTGTAATTACTTAAACACGTCTCTTTTCATCTTAAATTTACTTTACTTCGCATTTTTTGTATCTACATTGAAAAATTATAGTAAAGAACCTCAAGCTATTATATAACACCTCCCATGACTTTGTTTTGGCATTGTGCATAGAACCGGAGGAAAATAGGACGGAGAAAGAATGAAGTAGAGGAAAAATTGAGCTCCACGCTGTGGCAAGAAGTAAGGCTGCCACGGCGAGAGCCAATTCCAGTGACATGTTTATGGCTGAATGAGGTAGCGCCATGGCGAGTTGCCCTGGAACCGCGGCGAGAGTCAGCTTTCTTATTTAAATCAGAAACATTTCGGTTAGTCAGATGCGAAGGAATGAAAGAAAATGGAGGGAGTGATGAGGAACTCTGCTAAGACTTGCCATTTTACGGCCATTGGGAGTTGTTTTTTGCCTCTAGAAGCTTGGATTCAAGTTGGTATGTGATTTCTACTCCTCCTTCTCCATTTTCTTCAATTGAAACTTGGGATTTTTCGGTTATAAGTTTGGATCTTCAATTCTAGTCAAAATCCACCGATTAAAATGAATGAAATGGGATTAAGGAAGTGTGTTTTGGTATTCTTGTTTCTTGGATGTGAGTTTTGAAGGGTGTATATATGATTTAAGCTTAACCCTAGGTTGTTTTTGATTTGGGCTCTTGTGAATCCGAAGTGTATGTGGTTGAGTAGTGGTTGAATGGTCCCTAAGAACTTATTGATGCATAAAAAGGGTGTTGAAACCTTGGGTTAGACTAAATTGGTTGAATTGTGATATTTGGTTATTGGTGTATTGTGTTAATTGAAGAATTGTGGTATTGTGAAGATTGTTTGCTAGCTTGAGAGGGGTTCAAGCATGTTGGACAACTTGAGAAGTTCGTGGAATCTGCGTGTATGGTATTGACACTTGAGGTAACCAGGTGTTTTTTTGTAGTGTATTGTTGTATTATATGATGTTACGTATATTTGTATATATATGCATGTTTCTTTCATACCACGATGTGGATGTGTTTGTGCGTGCTGTCTTCTATATATTGTAGTATGTACACAGCTAGATGATGATTATGATGACTATGATGATTATGATGATGATTAAAGATGATAATATTGACATGACATGATGCATACATGACATTATGATATGATGATGATGATTATATGATGATACATGAGCACCACCACATGACATTGTGAGATTGTGATATATGGTGGATTGGGTGGTGATGATGTGATGACGATATGATATATGATAACATACATGTTATGGAGGAGAAGGATAGAATATATATGTTAGGGAGGATAAGGATGGGATCCCTGCGAGGGAGACATGCATTCCATTCATTTTACATTGCATTCATGAATAGTATGAGATACGTGTGTGTGTGTGTGTGTATATGTGTGTGGTTGTTCCCAACAACTGAGACATTGTCTCACATCCCTCTCCCATGAACTAACCTTTCAGGTGATGGTTCTAACATTAGTCCTAAGAAGCCGAGGGAGTAGCAACGAATGTGGGAATACTAGGTCTATGTAGTTTGTGTGTTTTGGATATGTATCTTGTGTCAAGTAGGATAGAGGGTTTTGTAATGAATGTATGACATTGTAAGGATTGTGATGGATGTATGTATGGTTATATATGTGGAATTGTGTATGTTATATTGTGGTGTTTACATGGTTTTGGATGTTGTGAAGTCAGTAGAGTGGTGTTTGCGTACCCAGAGTGGATTTGGGCCTTGTTAGTGTGTTTTAGGGCCGGTAGCTCATTTTGTCAAGTTAGAGTTCAAAGGGGTCAAATCTCAGAGGAGTGGTTCTTTTGACGTAAAACCTCTTCGGACAAGTTGATTTGGGGGTTTAGGACCTGTATAAATGGTCTTTGAGTGACCATTTGCCTTTGGTGGCATTTGGAGGTTGTTAGTGATGAGTTTTGACCAATAAGTGGCCAAAATAGTGTCATGAGTCCAGAATCTCCATACGGAGTTGGATTGAGGTGAAGTTAGCGCCTATGGATAGATGGAGACTAGATTGACTTATAAGAGTTGAAATTAAGCTAATCGGAGGTCGGAGCATAAAGTTATGCATGTTGGAAGTTCGCCCCGGTATTGAGTTTTTGCTGGTGTGTAAACCAGCAGGGGGCGCTGTGGTGCCAGGTTCTAGGTCGCGGCGCCAGTGGAGGCAAAAGCGTATGCAAATCAGGGGAGGCTAGAGCTGTGGTGGTACTGTAGCAGCCACGATTCCAACCCGGATTTCGATGTTGTTGGATTCGTTTCCACTGTTCTAAAGTTCTGGGAAGTTGTTTTAAGATGTTTGGGTTGCGTTTGGTTGAATTTTGATGTTATTGGTCAAGTCTGGAGGTATTTGGTGGTAGGATGTTACATATTACATCATTTGCTTTTGAACTCAATTTATTAACTCATCAATTGAGGATCAATTCCTCTCGCACGTCCACAAACCAAATATTCAACCAACAATATTATTGGTAAATAAAATTAAATTATAATTTCCAATTATAATTTGTAATTATTTTAAAGTATATGCTAATTGTGAATTATTAATTTTTTAAATTAATATTTTTTAAATTTTGTCATTTTTTTTCTAAAATTTTACCCTCCACTACTGCTTTTTGGGAAGAATGTGCATAATGAATGCCATCTATCACTACCTAAAATTATTGTTGTGCTTCTTCTTAAAGCTGCTATTAATGTTTAAATTTAAATTTAAATTTAAATTTAATGCACTTCAAATATTTAAATTTAAGGATTTTGCTTTCGAATGTTGAGAAAAAAAAAAGATTTTGTTTTGGGACGCTGGTTGCCATTAATGTTTATTTCTGCCAGAAAATGCACCTCGTTGGTCGTTGCTAGATTTGTTAATTTTCTTGGGCCAATGGTTGTTGCTAGATTTGATGTGCATTTTTATTGAGTGTACAGCAGAATTAATGTACAAAAGCGATGTGCATACTTTTTATCAAAATTTTAGTTGTCAATTTATTAAAAAATAAAAAATTTAAATTAATTCTCAACGTCTAGCTGCTCACATGTCTATGGTACGTTTTCTTAGTTAAGGCATGAAACGGATTTTGATAACGACATTCAGCAAATAATTGAGGGACTAGTTATACTTTTCTAGATTAGTTCTTTGACGAAAAAACTATTATATATACATCTTCAAATGAAATTTTAAGTGGAAAATTAAATTAAAGTGAATATATGGAAGTAAGAGAACACAAATTAAATCTCTAGTATTTTTCACCACACTTGGTATTGGTAAAAAAAATTACTAGATTGCAAGCGTACCAAAAAATTTAATCTTTATTTAATAGATAGGTAGCATACATGGTGGATTTTTTAACATAGCTCAAACTAAGGGATCATCAGGCTAAGTCTTCTTTTTGCTTTATTTAGTTTAGAAGTTGATTGGATGAATTAGCTAGATTGATGAGAAGATAAATGTTTAAGTATGAGAAGTTTGTGATTTTACCCTTGAAAAAAGGAAATACATGTCATATGACATAATTAATGACATAATTAATGAATTTTGGTTGTGAGAAATTTGACGGTAGATTGCCTGCTGAACAAATTCGATTGCCACATAAGAATTGCAATTTGATATGTTCCTTGAAAAATTGTGGGATTCATATTATCTGACTCAAATTGTTGCATGCTTATTTGTCAACTATGGTTATAAACTATTTGAATCATTGTGACTAGCCATGAGTTTGATGAATTTTGTGGCAAATATTTGGGTTATGATGGATTGCTATTGTTAGATATTTCTTTGCATGCATAAATAGATAAGTTTGAGCGTGAAAATATACATGTAGTTCGATGATAAATACTGCTACGAAATGTGTTTTTTATTTCCCAATCATGTTGCGGTTGAGTTTAAAGTGAGCTGATAAATTTTGAACATGTGTATATTTTTACTTTTTTTCCATATATATGCATTGCCATGAATGTTTTTGTTGTGAAATTGCTTCTCTCTACTTTCTTCAACAGGATAAGTCCATGAGGGCTAAGTTAAATCTTTGGGAAGATTTGGCAATTGAGCAGGAAGGCCATGATGATCCCCATCTTCCTTTGGCATAAAGATCTTTTTTTTTTTTTACACATTTAGTTATAACTTTTTAGTTATGACACATCAGTTGAAATTGGTTACTCCTAATGATGTTTTAACTTACAACTAGTGTCACTATTTAGTAGTAACGGCATTTTTTGCCCATTTTAGCTATTAATACTTATCATACATACATACATACATATATGTATGTATATAGGACCCAAGAAATATAGATTTAATTAAATTTTCTAAAATATAATCAACAATGAAATGGTCATGGAACTTTTTTGTCTCCAAATCCATCACTAGATAGTTCAGTGACATAATTTTCCGCCACTAATTCCATCACTTATTATAATGATGGAACATAAATTCCCATCACTAATGAATTAGGTACGACGATATAACGCTACACCAAAAAGAGTCTTTATTGGTTTTCATTGTATACTTTGGAGGATTTTTATTGGTGTTAGTTGGCATTTGTCCATAATGCCAACTTTTCTCACTTTTCTTTTTTTTTTTTTAAAAAAAAAGACTTATGCGCATTTTCCACAAAGGATTATGGACAAAAATTTCATAAGAAAATTTGCAAGTAAGACAATTTCTATTGAAGGAGTAGGAAGCCAAAAAAGCCAAGAAAAAATGCTTCAAACAAAGCGTTAATTTACATAACAGATTCCTATATTTACAGAACAAATACAAAAAAAATAAACAATGCATTAAACGTTGCAAGATAAACCAAACAGAAGCATCATACATCAAAAAGGGAAGCAAGGTGTTAATTTCCAAAAGTCATAAAGCTGATAAGGACTTCGATCTAGCTGTTGCCAAATAGAATTCTAAGATAGTCCATAATCAAATCAATGAATCTAAGCAGAGCAAAGAAATCTAGATGATCCATTTGATTGCCAATCTCAGTTCCTCTAACATAAAAAGATTAGAAAAGATTCTTAGATACCTAAATAATATCGTCTTGTGTAACAACTCTCATTGCTTTAACATAAACTTAACCTTTAGCTAATGAAGTATAATTCATGACATATGCAGAATTGGAGGAATCAGGACGGAAGAAGAGCAAAGTGGAGGCTAAAAAGCTTCACGTCGCGAATATTTGAAAATGTATATATAATGTTTAAATTTAAATTTAATGCACTTCAAATATTTAAATTTAAGGATTTTGCTTTCGAATGTTGAGAAAAAAAAAGATTTTGTTTTGGGACACTGGTTGCCATTAATGTTTATTTCTGCCAGAAAATGCACCTCGTTGGTCGTTGCTAGATTTGTTAATTTTCTTGGGCCAATGGTTGTTGCTAGATTTGATGTGCATTTTTATTGAGTGTACAGAAGAATTAATGTACAAAAGCGATGTGCATACTTTTTATTAAAATTTTAGTTGTCAATTTATTAAAAAATAAAAATTTAAATTAATTCTCAACGTCTAGCTGCTCACATGTCTATGGTACGTTTCTTAGTTAAGGCATGAAACGGATTTTGATAACGACATTCAGCAAATAATTGAGGGACTAGTTATACTTTTCTAGATTAGTTCTTTGACGAAAAAAATATTATATATACATTTTCAAATGAAATTTTAAGTGGAAAATTAAATTAAAGTGAATATATGGAAGTAAGAGAACACAAATTAAATCTCTAGTATTTTTCACCACACTTGGTATTGGTAAAAAAAATTAATAGATTGCAAATGTACCAAAAAATTTAATCTTTATTTAATAGATAGGTAGCATACATGGTGGATTTTTTAACATAGCTCAAACAAAGGAATCATAAGGCTAAGTCTTCTTATTGCTTTGTGTAGTTTAGAGGTTGGTTGGATGAATTAGGCAGTTGGATGAGATGATAAATGTTTAAGTATGAGAACTTAGTTTGTAATTTTACCCTTGAAAAGATGAAATACATGTCATATGATATAATTAATGAATTTTGCTTGCGAGAAATTTGACGGTAGAATGCTTGCTGAACAAATTCAATAGCCATATAAGGATTGCAATTTGAGATGTTCCTTGAAAAAGTGTGGGATTCATATTATCTGACTCAAATTGTTGCATGCTTAATTGTCAACTATGGTTATAAACTATTTGAATCATTGTGACTAGCCATGAGTTTGATGAATTTTGTGGCAAATATTTGGGTTATGATGGATTGCTATTGTTAGACATTTCTTTCCATGCATAAATAGATAAGTTTGAGCATGAAAACATACATGTAGTTCGATGATAAATACTGCTACGAAATGTGTTTTTTATTTCCCAATCATGTTGCGGTTGAGTTTAAAGTGAGCTGATAAATTTTGAACATGTGTATATTTTTACTTTTTTTCCATATATATGCATTGCCATGAATGTTTTTGTTGTGAAATTGCTTCTCTCTACTTTCTTCAACTGGATAAGTCCATGAGGGCTAAGTTAGCCAGATCTCCTACTCAAAAAATGATGAAGTCGAATGAGGTTAGATGCTGTAAGTAGAAAGAATACAAAGAGTTGATTCTTTGGGAAGATTTGGCAATTGAGTAGGAAGGCCATGATGATCTCCATCTTCCATTGGCATGAAGATCTTTTTTTTTTATACATTTAGTTATGACACTTTAGTTGAAACTTGTTACTTCTAATGAATTGTTATGATGTTTTAACTTCTTACTACTAGTGTCACTATTTAGTGGTAATGGCATTTTTTGCCCATTTTAGCTATTATTACTTGTCTTACAATTATATATATGTATATATAACCCAAGAAATATAGATTTAATTAAATTTTCCAAAATATAACTAACAATGAAATGGTGATGGAACTTTTTTGACTCTAAATCCATCACTAAATAATTCAGTACCAGAATTTTCCACCACTAATTTTGTCACTTATTTCTATGATGGAACATTAATTTCCATTATTAATGAATTAGCCACGGTGATATTACATGACACAAAAAAGAGTCTTTATTGGTGTTTATTTTATACTTTTATTAGCATCTCTAAAATGTTAATTATTCCAGCATCGATAAAAGGGGATGATTTTTATTGGCATTTGTAAAACTGCCAACTACAATTTGTTTTAGTTGGCATTTGTCCATAAATGCCAACTTTTCTCCTTTTTTTAAAAAACAAAAACAAAACTCATGCGCATCTTCCACAAATGATTATGGACAAAAATTCATAAGAAAATTTGCAGGTGAGATGATTTCTATTGAAGAAGGAAGCTAAAAAAATCAAGAAAAATGCTGCAAACAAAGCTTTAATTTACATAATAGATTTATATATTTAGAAAAAAAATACCAAAAAAAAAAACAACGCACTAAACATTGCATGATGAACCAAATAGAAGCATTATGAAGGGAAGCAAGGCGTTAATTTCCACCTGTCATAAAGCTAAGAGGGACTTCAATCTAGTTGTTGCCAAATAGAATTCTAAGGTAGTCCATATTTAGATTAACGAATCTAGGCGGAGCAAAGAAATCCAAATAATCCATTTGATTGCCAGTCTTACTTCCTCCAACACAAAAAGATTGGAAAAGATTCTTAAATGTTAGGAATAGCTGGTCACCCAAAAGGGAAGCAAAATTGGGTGATGCAAGCTTTTTGCCTCTTTTGAAGAACAACCTAATTTCATCAAGAGATGAAACAGAATAGTAATGAGTAGAGTATGATGAAGTAGATAGATGAAATGAGAGAATAAAAAATCAGACATAAGAATTTATACTGGGTTGGCCCAAACCACTTGGTTTACATTCATTCCTCAAGCCACTACTTGAGATTTTTACTATATCCCACATGTTTGATTTGGGCACTTGTGAAACTTCAATATATCCTACAAGTCTCAATAGGGACTTATGAAACTATTATCCCCACACCATTACAAGATGTATAATGTAACACCCTACCCCCTAACACCTTCAGACTCAACCAAAAACCTCAAGATCCTACCAAACGCAACCCAAACAACTCGACACCTCTTCCTAACACTTCAAAACAACGGAAATGAACCCAACAACACCAAAACTAGGACGGGGCCGCGGCCATTATAATACCGCCACGGCGCCCCCTGCTGATTTCCACACCAGCAAAAACTCAACACTCGGGTGAATTTTTGACACGCATAACTTAATGCACCGACTTTCAATTGACTTAATTCCAACTCCTACAAGTTAATCTAGTCCTGATCTATCCATAGATACTACTTTCACCTCAATCCAACTCCGTATAGAGATTCTAGACCCCTGACACCGTTTTGGCCACTTATTGACCAAAACTCACTACATATAACCTCTCATTACCACCAAAGGCAAATGGTCACTCAAAGACCATTCATACCGGTCCAAAATCCCCAAACCAACTTGTCCAAAGAGGTTTCACTTCAAAGAAACTACTCCTCTGAGATTTGACCCCCTTGAACCTCAACTTGACAAAATGGGCTACAGGCCCTAAAACACCTTTCATCATACATCACATATATAGCACATTTTCACATACAAAACCAAATATACATCCATCCATAACAATCCTTATAATGTCATACATTCATTACAAAGCCTTCTATCTTACTTGGCACAAGATACAATATTCAAATTACAAATACTACATAGACTATTCCCACGTACGTAGCTACTCTCGCGTCTTCTCAGAACTAGTGCCAGAAGTATCACCTGAAATGTTAGTTCATGGGAGAGGGGTGTGAGATAATGTCTCAGTAATTAGGAACAACCACACATAATATATATACTGACTCACACAGTTGTGCAATGCAATGCTAATAAATGGTATGCATGTTCTCCTTCATACACGGCTAGAACCATGAGTTATCGTTATCACAAGACATTTCAATCTATGATTCCCTTCCAACAGTTGGTGAAGACTGATTCCAAGACATCACTAAGCTCACCTTACACTAATGTAACCTGGCCAATGGTTACACTAGCGCTCGGACCGTGGCTCTTATTCCCCTGGACCATCACGAATTAATGGTGATTCAGCGAAGGTGCATCCCCAAATTCACTGTTACCTGGCTCTCTCGAGTAGAGAATTTAGTGACAGGGATATTTCATCATATCATATTGTCCTCTGCCACCTAGCTCTCCCATGGAAAGGATTTAGCGATAGGGATCTTTATTATATCATCATCTTATATCATCATCACCTCATCATCAATCTCTCACTATGCAATCATATGGTGATGATGTCAATGTCATGCCAACATGCCTCTACACACATATATACATCATTATTATCACAAGCATCATATGGACATGCTAGCATGCAATGGTATGGGGATGCTACACATCATACATACTCTACATATACAATCATCATAGATCAACTAGTCATGCATACCACGATATGTAGGAAAACCATATACATACACAATCAATATCGTGGTATGAAAAGGAACATGTATATATACATATATATCAACATATAATCACATAAACAAACACTCGATTACCTCAGGTTGTCAATACCACACTCACACGAGTTCCACAAGATTTCTTGAATGCTAATCCCATGATTAGCCTTCTTCGAGTAGTCAAACAACCTTAACAATACCATAATACCTTGATTAACCACATATACCAATAACCAAACATTACAATTCAATCACTTTAGCCTAACCCAAGGCTCCAATACCCCTTTCATGTATTATTAAGCTCCTAGGAACCATACCAATACCAAACAATCCCATACACTTTGAATTCTCAAGAGCCCTAACCGAAAACAACATAGGGTTAAGCTCAAATCATGCATAAACCCTTTGAAACTCACATCCAAGCAACAAGAACACTAAAACACACTTCCTTACTTCCTTAATCCCATTACATTCATTTCAATCGGTGGATTTCAACTAGAACTGAAGATCCCAACTCAAAACCGAAAAACCCCAAATTTCAACCAAAGAAAATGGAGAGGGAGGAGTAGAAACCACTTACCTACTTGAATCCAAGCTTTTAGAGGCGGAAAATGACTCCTAATGTCCGAAAACTCCAAACCCTAGCAGAGCTCTTCGTCACTCCCTCCGTTTTCTTTCTTTCTGATCATCTAAAATGATCCAGATTTAAACAAAAATCCTGAATCTCGCCGCGACTCCAGGATATCTCGCCGCAGTGCCACCAGTTTCATTTGAAATAATGCCACTGGACACGCTCTCACCGCAGCGCCCCTGCTGCTCGCCGTGGTGTGGAGCTCTTTCAAACTCCACTTCATCCTTCCTTCATCCTGTTTTTCTCCGGTCCTGCACACAATGCCAAAATAATATCATGAGGGGTGTTATATGTAATTTCCCTTAGTATTTCCCCACACTAAGATTCTACCCAGAAATTTATAGAAAGAATGATTATAGAATATAAACTCTCCTTAAGAGTATATAATACAATAAAACTCACTCTAATGAGATGGGTTTAGCTTTGAATGTTCACATAGAAAGATTTTATAAATTGTAGCAGTATTTTAGCACAAAACTCACTTAATTTTGTTACCTATAAGTTTAAATGTGATTCTATTTATAGATTTGTGACTTAACTAGTTGTTAGACATAAGATTTATCCATTGGACATAAGTTATAGTTGTTACTATGCAAAAAGAGCCATTAACCAACCTCATTAAATGTATCTGACATCCCAAAATTTGAATTTTGAGGCTCAATAGACGAATTTCGCAAAGTCAGTATAGTTATGTGTTTAATGTTGAACCTTGAAATTTGTCTATTACAATGTGACATTCGAATTTCAAGTTTGCCAAAGTTACTCAATGATAGTCTGTGTGAATTTTCATATTGGAAGTATATCTGTTAGATTTGTATAATTGCTTCAAACTTTCACAATGCACTTCGAAATTCGAATTTCAAAAATTGAAATTCAAATTTTAGGGACAAAAATTCAAATTTCAAGATTGAAATTCATCTATAAGAGACATGTTCAACATAACATAAAAGTTCTAACTTCGAAGTTTGTACTTTGAAGCCCAAAGTTCGTTTATTAGAAGAAGTGACTTTGAACTTACTTTTAACTTTTCTAACATTTGAATTTTGACTAAGTTTCATACAAATTTTGCACACTTTTACTAATAATGCTTGGTCCGAATTCAAATTTCAGAATCAAAATTCATCTACAGAGATGAAAACTCTGTAACTTTGAATTTCACTAGGTAAAGTACTAATTTTGCACAAAATAAATGAGTCCAATGCCAAAATTCATTTGTTAGCCAATATATCGTAGTTTTAACACATACTAACATCAGATTTACTTAATCTAACTTGTTTAAAATATATGGTAATAAGATTAAGTAAATTTCAAAGATTAAACCATCTCAAGAACTAAGTAAAAATAAAATATACCTAAAAGCTAGGTCTTTAAAGATTGAGCTCCACTTTCACTTGGTCATTTCATCCATGACATGCTTCCTTATGATATTTCATTCTTGGAGCATCATTTTTCTTCTTCTTCTTTGAGTGAAATATGATATTGATTTTTATTTCTTTATTCCAATGCTCATTCTTCCTTCTTGGACAATCATATATTTAATGTATTGCACTTATAAACTAAATAGTTAGTCCAATTTATATATCCAACTTATATTGTAAAATATAAAAGCACAGTGGATATATTAGTACATAGCATGATATATGTATTATAAATATAATTAAACATATGTTAATGAACATTTTACATTTTTTAGGAACATTATATATCTTAGACAAATATGATGCATTTGTTCCTTATTACTCTATATTTGTCATCATCAAAACTTATATTATATTAAATCTAACATTAAATACCTAAACAATATCGTCTTGGGAAAGCACAGTCGTATTTAAAGTAGGGTTTAGGTTGTAGCTGAACTTGTCCGAATTGAGAGAAAGCCAAGGGAGATCTTCATGTTTCTGGCTTGAAGACGAAGACGAAAGAGAGTTACAAGAGGAGATCAAAATAGATTCTTAGTCTAACTTCTAAAACAATGGGAGACTTAGGGATGCATATATGGATGAGGAGAGAAAAAAAGAAGACGATGAAAAAGATTTGGAGGTTTGGTGGAGAAAATGCTTGAGCGATTTGAGAGTGATCGAAGATGACGTTGTTTTCTGAGGGTCGCTCTTGGGATGTGACATAATTTCTTGAGGCTTGAGAGATCCTTCCATCGAGCAACAAGATCCACAGAGATGGAGTGGAAAAGAGAGGAAACGACTGGGAAAAAAAGAGACAAAGAAAGGGGAGGTGATGTGTGTGAGATGGCAAGTTGAAAAGGGTAAATCATGTACAGATGCATGTGAGCCATTTGATTTACCTTTATCAATGGCTAGAGTTCATGATCCATGGGGTGTGATTTTATAGCGATTTTAATTTTAATTTTTAAATCATCTTAGTTGTTTTTATAAGAAAATGCCAACTAAGATGCCACCTCTAGTTGATTTTTTTTTCAAAAACGCCAACTAAAATATTTTCTTGATTTTTATTTTTTTAATTTTTAAATCATCTTAGTTGATGTTTCCATGGAAATGCCAACTAAGATGTGATCTTTAGTTGGCATTTTTTTAAGAAATGCCAACTAAGTATTTTCATGCTTTTTTTTTAATTTTTAAATTATCTTAGTTGGCATTTACAAGGAAATGCCAATTAAGATATATACCACCTTTAATTGGTGTTTTTTCATAAACACCAACTAAATTATTTTCTTGCTTTTTTAAAAATTTTTAAATTATCTCTATTGACATTTATATGGAAACGCCAACTAAGATATCACCTTTTGTTGGCATTTTTTTTAAGAAATGTCAATTAAAGTATTTTTTTCTTTCTTTTAGTTGGGGTTTCCAATAAGCACCAAGAAATACCATAATTCGTGTAGCGTTAGTGATCGAATCAGTCTGTTACTAATCTGTTGCTGACTCATTAGCAATGGTCTAATTCATATTTAGTGATGGATTAGCGACGGAATAGTTGGTCACTAATATGATTTTTGGAAAGATTTTGCATAATGATGCCATTTATCACTGTCTGCAATTATTGTTGTGCTTCTTTTTAAAGCTGCTATTAATGTTTAAATTTAAATTTAATGTACTTCAATTATTTATATTTAAGGATTTTGTTTTTGAATATTCAAAGAAAAGATTTTGTTTTAGGGTACTAGTTGCCAAGTTGCCATTAATGTTTATCTGTGCCAGTAAATGTACCTCATTGGTCATTACTAGATTTGATGCACATTTTTATTGAGTGCACTACACTAAAAATAGCTTTCCTTGGTGGTTATTTTTTGTGTTTCATTGCGGTTTTTAACTGCAAACAATTTAAATGTCAAGAAAATTTCATTTGTCTTTTATAACTGCAAATAAAAGTACAATTCCCTTTGCGGTTGTTTGCAACAAACACAAAGGAAAGTTATCATTTTTTTAAAAAAAAAAATAGACCCTTGGTTGGCAGTTCTTATGAAGAACCACAAATGCAAGGTAACTTTTTGTTGGAATTTTGGCATAGAATCATAGTGATAATAAAACTTTTAATCCAAAATCCTTCTCAAGGATTCATCGTTTTTGCTTAAACTAAATAAAAAAGTAAGAAATATACTTGTGACGAATTCAAAACTCAGTCTTTATACTTTTTTTGTTGAGTGATTGACTGAATTAAGGTGAACGACTCTCACAAGCACCCACCCCCTATAGTATCTACATGAACAGGAACTCAACGAATGGTGTTCTAAAACCTTGAATTTTAAACATCTTTACATTTTTATCCTCTATGAACAACACAATTTTCATGTGGGGAAAAGATCTCCTTTTTAATTTTAATATAAAAGGTATTATATTTCTCTCTTACTCTCTTTAGTAGTGTGCAGAATAGAAATAGGAAGAAGCAGTAAATGGAATGAATTATGAAGTGTTTTGGAAACTCATAGTCATCTCTATTAGAGGAAACTAGGTGACTTATTTTCTAAGCTAGTCACATTTAATTTAATGCATTATTTAAATTAAATTCCAAGCTAATTTAAATTAAATTAATTCAAATATTGATTTTAATATTTTTATTTAAATTAACCCTTACTTGATAATTTATCAAGCAAAATTGAATTAATATTTATTTAATCATAAATTTAAATAATTTATTTTAATTGATTTATCTACTAACCTATCCATGAATTTAAATATATAATTCAAATTAGATCATATATAATTTAAATTAATCCACATATCAGTTTAATTTAACATTTAAATTTTATTAGACATTATCTTCATTTAATTTAAATATATTATTTAAACCAAATGAGATATATCTCCTTCATTAATTTAAATATATATTTTGAATTAAATTATATTTAATTCAAATATTAATTCCAATATTTGTTTAATTTAAATCTACCATTTAAATTACATCAAGCGTTATCTCTATTTAATTTAAATAACACCTATTTAAGCTAAATGATAAATAAATATATATATATATATTTCTCTTACCACATTCTAGAAGAGAGATAAACTATTATTTTATTATTCAATAAAATAATATCTTTCTAATCAAATTAGGAAATCTTCTAGAATATTCTTATTACTAATAAAATATTATTCTCTTATTTCAAATAAGAGAATTTCTAGAATATTATATTCTCAAGTAGGAAAACCTCTAGAATAGAGAAATATATTGAACGAGGACATTTTTCTATATTCAATGAATCTAAATATTCTAGTTTGCAGCATGCTCGTTCTTGTGTGAGAACCAATAGTTTCATATAATATTGGTAGTGGGTCCAAAATTTCTTTCGGCCTATAAGTCATAGGAGCTCTCTAGCAAGACATTATAACTATTAAAATTATATGAAGATTGGTGATCCAATACAATTTGTTTTATAGCATGTGTCATGTTCCTTTTGTCACATGATATCTAAGTTAAGTATTAGATAAGGAACCGTAACCCTCATATTGCTTAACCATGCTTTCATGATCCTGAGCTCAACTGATTAAATAAATGAAAATTCCTTTTCCTTTGAGTACAATTATGCATTTCTTGGTGTTACTCTATTATGGGACCTAAAGATATCTCTCTTGTATTAAGAGGGAGAAATTCCATCTTGATCACTCAATATCCACCGCATGGATCCTCCTTTATATGAACATAACCTACATCATCCCTTGGTTAAAGAGTGACTTTTGATTATCCCAAGACATAGTGTTCCTCATATGGAAATCTATGGAGATCTCAAGTCTGGGGGGCTAAATGACATACTATATATAAGATATACTTATGACCTAGACCATGTAGCTATCTCATGGCAGATCAATCCAACACCTTGGTTGTCATATCTTACTTTCATACTTAATTTCCCAAGTATTATGCAATATTAAATGTCCAAATGAACTATTTTAGAAGCTTGAATCATTATAGGGTTCAAATCAGAAAAATAAAAAATTTCGCATGTACTATTAATTTGATATCCCTATTTTCTGGCTAAATTTTAGAAAATCATAATTAATTTGTGGAAAATCGTTTTGATGTGATTCAAGTCTATTAAAATGGCTAAGACATTCTTTACATAGAAAAAGAAACAACTTGAACTTCAACATGTCAATTGATTCAGTCTTTAGTCAAAAGTTTAATATTTAATGGTCAAAACAGTTTATTCTAGGTTTTCTGGCTTAATTTCAAAAATTCATAACTCTTAGCTCACTAATCCAATTTAAGTGATCTATAGCTTCATGCAGGAAGGCTCTATTTATCTACTTACTAAGCATATATAACACTAATATAGCATGCTTTGTTATGAATAGAGTGTCTTTGTTTTAACAACCACTAGTCAAATTAGACAGTTTTATGTACCAAACATCAAAACTATTTGCATAAAATACAAGTCTAATCATCATTAATCTTCTCCTTGTCCTTTGTCTCCCTTGGAGCCTACCATCACTTGTGCCTATTATGTTAATGCTTTAGGTGATGAGATAGTGGAATCTTAGTAGCAAGCTCACATTCATGCAAATACATTATCATATATGCTTAAAACAAAAAATCATAACATTTTCAATCATTCAAACACATAATAAGGCATATTGTCAAAAAAAAATTGGACAGAGTTTCCTCTTAAAAAATGAATATCCCAGGGTCAAGACCCTTTCATAAAAACAGTCAAATCCAGTCACTAGTTATCGCAACAACAATATAGCAAGGATATCATATCATAGAAACAATATATAATAACTTAAAGAAAGAAAGTGAACTATGATACCTTTATGATTTCCTTTGCAATACCTGTAACAACCTAAAGAATAACAACCCCAAAAACTACTACACACAACCAAAAACTGACCGAATTGGATGAAACCAAGCAAAACAAAGTTGGAGCCATGGCCTTAACAATACTACTGCATGCAGCTTGGTGGAGGTAAAATGGGGTGGTGACGCAACCTCACCCTTAGTGCCACAGCCCCCATGACACATACCATATCAACAAAAAGCTGATTTTTCAAGTGAATTTTTTATGCCACAACTTTGTACTCCGAGTTTTAATTGACCTAATTCCAACTCTTATAGGTTACTCTCATTCCACTCTATCCATAAACACTAATGTTACTTCAATCTATCTCCAGATGAAGATTTTGGATACCCGTAACCGACTTGGTCACTTTTTGACCAAAACTTACAACTTACACTCTCCAGCTGCCACTAAAGGCAAATTGGCATCTCGAAACCATTCATGCAGGTCCCAATTGACACGACCAACTTGTCTAAGGAGGTTCCACCCAAGAGAAACCACTCCTCTAAATTTTGACACCTTTGAAACCCAAATCAACACAATGGACTAGATGCCTAATTCATGCATATAGGGCCCAATAATCACATTGGGCTCACGAACAAAACCCACTAGGCCTACACAAAACACCAATACAAGCATCATTATAGCATGACCCACACCGGGGTCCATAATCATATCACATGCAGATAGACCACAAACTTGGCATATAGCCACAACTATACCATTGATCATCATTCAACATCATCAACTTACCATCATTACACCACATACTAGCAATACTCCCCGGGACATAACCTATAGGCAAAACACACATTACTATACTACTTGGCACAATCTAACACATAAACTGAATAACATACATTTACTAGTATAGTTGGATATTCTTGTACAAAGAAGAGCTAAGACTTCTTAGTCCTCTTTGGGATAGTACTAGAATCTTCTCCTAAATGTTAGTCACAGAGGGTGTGAGACAGAGTGTTCGTAACTAGGAAAACACATAACAAATAATAGATCATGGGCTTCAAATTTTTGGACCTTAGGAGTCAAGAAATCAGTTTAAATAAAAAACCTTTTTATTCGACCAAGCACGAGAGAAAGAGAAAGAAACAAAGGAGAACGAAGAAGCAGAACTAGGGCTTTGGATTTTCAGCCATTGGGAATGAATTTTGACTCCTAGGAGCTTAGATCTTGGATGGTAAGTGATTTCTACTCCTTTCTCTCCATTTTTCTTCAGTTTTAAGTTAGATTTTTTGGGTATATGTTGGGATTTTTTGTTTAAGTCAAATCCTATCCATTAAAATGGATGAAATGGGATTAATAAGATGTGATTTAGTGTAAATGATGCTTGGGTGTGAGTTTTACAAGGATTATATATGAGTTGGGATAAACCCTAGGTTGGAATTGGTTAATGGTATATAGAATCCCATATGTATGTGGTTGGTTAGGGTTTGAATGATCATTAGGAGCTCAATGATGCATACAAATGGTATTAGAACCTTGGGTTAAGTATAATAGGTTGACTTATGGGTTTTGGTCAAGTTGTATATTATGTTAGTTGAGATATTATGGTATTATAGAGGTTATTTGGTTGATCGAATGAGTACAAGTTGTGTTGGATAGTCCAAGAAGTTCATGAAATCCACGTGTGTAGTATTAACAATATAAGGTAACTGGGTGTTTGTATTGTATTTATTATATGTTAGCATACATGTGGATTGATCGGAATCCTGTAAGTATACAGGGTCGATCGCAGTAATAAAAAGTCTCCGAAGTATTCCAAAGGTCAAACCCAAGGGAGGTATTAAATTTATCAATCCAAACTTTTAGTCCCAAAAGTGACAATCAAATTAAGAAATCAAATTAAAAAGGAAAGAAATAGAAAAAAATGATGTCTAAGTTTTGATTCAGTTTTAGAAGTATTAAGGAATCAGAATTCACCTTACGAGATAACTAGATTCTATTCCTTAGTTAGACTCTGCACAATTATAGTAACCATTGTTTCTAAAACATCCTAATTACCTCTCAGTCAATTAATCCCTATTTAATTAGGATTCAATTTGCTCTCACGCAACTAAAATTCCTAATTAAACCTTGAAAACTACAATGTACATCACCATGAATTCCTAATTCTATTTCTAGGTTAGTTATCCATGTTTATCTCTTTAGATCTAAGTTCACTCTTCACCTCTTAGTCCATAAAGCTTACCTATTAATTAGATTATATGGTGATCAAGCATAAAATCCACATGAACAAACAAGAGAGACAAAAATAATAAAGAAACAAATTAAACATAACTTGAAGAATAAATCCACAGAGTTAGAACTAAAGAAAGCAAATCCAATCTATCCTAGTCAGGCTACATCCCTACCCTTAACTGGAAAATTTAGTCACACAAGAGAAAAGAAATCAAATCAGAACTAAAATCCCAAATCATAGTGAAAATAACAAGAAAAAAGAGTTATAGTAGAAGAGAATGAATCTATCTCTAATACTCCCTAGATCTCCTTGCTCTCTCTTTCTATAAGATGCTCCTAGTTGCTCCCAACTGTGTTTTTAACCATGTTCTCTATCTTTGGGTGCCTTTTTGAATGTCCTTAATATTTTTATCATGTGTCCTTATATAGAGAAAGTTTAGAAGCCAATAAAAGCCCAAAATATCATAAAGACACATCAAAAACATGTTTTTATGGACTTTTAATGTTTGGCCTGGCGCCGAGTGACCATAGAATCATCAAATATAGTGCTAGGTACTTCTAAAAGCCAAGAAATTGTTAAAAACGTGTTGAACCTATGCCAGCTGAGTTTGGACCGGCGTTGGGTGAATCCATGGTACAAATAGCTGCTTTGTTCAACTTTAGAAAGTTACTAGCTCGTGTTGATATTTTGAGCTCAATTTTCATTATGATGACATTAGAATTTGGAAAAACTCAAGCATGAAATTTGTATCTCTATGTCTTCTCTTTCCAAATCATCTTAAATCACTTCAATCGGAGTTCTGATCTAAGAAATATGATCAAAATACCAAAGGATGTCAAAACTTTTCAGCATGAATGATTTGTAATGTTTTTGCTCCAAATGCTTCCAAATGAGCCTATAATGCCATGAAATATAAAAATATGTAAAATCATGCTAAAATATATCAATTTAAACATATTTAGATGTAATTTAGAGCTTAAATGTGGGTATTTTACATGTATAAAATAGACACCTAATATATATATATTCATGTTTCCATTTATACCATGATATTACTGTGTGTTTGGTTTTCTTTTTATATATCGTGGTATGCACACGGCTAGACATTATATTAGATGATAATGGTTATGATGACAATTATATATGATGATGATGTACAGTACATGATGCATAGCATGACATTAAGGAACATGATGATGATGATTATATGATAATATGACATGAACATCACCATATGACATTATGAGGAATTGGTTGATTGGGTAGTGGTGATGATATATGATGTATGATATGATGAGATATGATATGGGTGAAATAAGGATGAGATTTCTGTCACTAAATCTTCTCCTGTAGCCTAGAGAGAAAGGCAGCAGCCAACTGCACCTTCCCTAAAATCACCACCAATTCACGGTGTTCAAGGGGAAGGAGAGCCACGGTCCAAGCATTAGTGTTACATTTGGCCGAGTGCACTAGTATGAGGTGAGCTTAGTGATATCCCAGAATCAGTCTTCACTGACTATTGAAAGGGAGTCACTTATATGAAATATCCTGTTATGACGACAGCTCATAATTCTAGCTGTGTGCAAGGGAGACATGCATTTCATTCCATTTCATTGTGCATTATTGTATAAGATATCATATATATGTTGCGTGTGGTTGTTCCTGGTTACTAAGACTTTGTCTCATATCCCTTTTTCATGAATTAACATTTCAGGAAAATGTTCTAGCACTAGTCCGAAGAAAGCAAAGGAATAGTGTCTCGAACATAGGAATATTCAAGTGATGGTACTATGTGTAATGTCTGTGTATGTTGTGTTAAGTAGGATAGTATGTTTGTAATAAATATGATAAAAATGATAATGTGATGATGATGGATGTAGAATGTTGATGAAGAGGAATGAATGTGATGATGGTGATGATATTGGTTGTGTATGGTTGGTGTATGTGCTATGGGTTGAATTGGTCATGTGTGTGAGCCCATAATGGATTTGGGCTTTGTTGGTGTATTTTTGGGTATATAGCCCATTATGTGGAATTGGGGTTCAAGGGGTCAAATCTTAGAGGAGTGATTCCTTTGAGGTGAAATTTTTTTGGACAAGTTGATTGAGTTAAATATGACTTGTGTGAAGGGTTCCTAAGTGTCCAATTGCCTTGGGTGGCAATTGGAAGAGGTTTACGGCAAGTTTTGGTCAGAAAGTAACCAAAACGGTGTCAGATGTCCAAAATCTTCATACGGAGTCGGATTAGAGTGAAATTGATGTCTATGGATAGATTGGAACAAGATTGACTTGTAGGTGTTGGAAACAGGTCAATCAGAGGTCGGAGCATTAGGTTATGATGTTGGAAGTTCAGCCCAAAAGTTGGAAAATTGCTGAAATGATATCAGTAAGGGGTGCCGTAGTGCCAATCCCCTTTGTTTCTAAAAATTGAGACTAGAGAGTTTCCATACCGTGACGGTTGTAATGTCCAGCCGCTTCTTTGGGATTAACAATTGTCCCCAAAAACCAACACAAGCCCTTTCAGTGTACTTTGTCTTCACTCACACACCTCCTTCCTAGGAGGTCACTCATCCCATAATTACTCCAAGTCAAGTATGCTTAACTGAGGAGTTCTTAAGAGATAGGCTACTGAAAAGGTAGGTGTACCTTATTGGTATAGATAGTACCTATCAATTCCTTTAAGCTATCTTTAACCGTATAATCCCATACATATATAATCTCTTGATTTCTCTTATTCCGGTATGCATTCAATTCATTTATATGCCTCTCCTACTTAGAAGCCTGGTAGGAGCCGCTCCTTATTCGTGCCTTATCACTTTTTATCTCACACCCCCTTTCTTGCACCGGTAATCAATCCCCGCCCACATTAGCCCCCAGATGTCACATGAGTGTAACACCCCTCATAATATCTTTCTTGGTGTTGTGTTTAGGATTAGAGAAAATAGGATGGAAGAAGGTTCAAGTGGAGTCTGAACAAGCTCTACTTCGCGGCGAGAAGCAAGGCCACCACCGAGAGAGTGGGTCTAGTGGCTAGTTTTGGCTGAAAATCTATGGAGTCATGGTGAGATGCTTGGAGCCACAACGAGATTTGGAATTTTTGTTTAAATCAAAATCATTTCAGACGATTAGGAAAGAAAGAAATGGAAGAGAATGGAGGAGCTCTATTAGGGTTCGTGTTTTTCGGCAATTGGGAGTTGTTTTCGGACCTCAAGAGCTTGGATTCAAGTTGGTAAGTGTCCTCTACTCCTCCCTCTTCATTTTCTTAGGTTGAAATTAGGATTTTTTGGTTTTGAGTTAGGATCTTTGGTTTTGGCCGAAATCCACTAATTGAAATGGATGAAATAGGGTTAAGGAAGTGTGTTTTGGTTTTCTTGTTGCTCGGATATGAGTTTTAAAGGGTGTATGTATGATTTGAGCTTAACCCTAGGTTGTTTTCGGTTTGGGCTCTTGGGAATCTAAAGTATATATGGTTGAGTAGTGTTTGAATGCTTCCTAGGAGCTTATTGATACATGAAAAGGGTGTTGGAACCTTGGGTTAGGCCTAAAGTAGTTGAATTGTGATGTTTGGTTTAATGGTATGTTGTGTTAATGGAAAAATTGTGTTATTATGAAGGTTGTTTGGTTAAATGAGAGGGGTTCAAGCGTGTTAGGCAATTCGAGAAGTTTATGGAACTCACGTGTGTGGTATTGACAACCTGAGGTAACCGGGTGTTTGTTTATGTGATTATATGTTGATATATATATGTATATGCATGTTCCTTTTCATACCACGATATTGATTGTGTATGTGTATGGTTTGTCTACATATCGTGGTATGCACAGCTAGTTGATATATGATGATTGTATATGTTATGTATATATGATGTGTAGCATCCCCATACCATTGCATGCTAACATGTCCATATAATACTTGTGATGATAATGATGTATATATATGTGTGTATATATAGGTATGTTGGCATGACATTGATATCATCACCATATAATTGCATAGTAAAAGATTGATGATGAGGTGATGATGATATGACATGATATGAGATGATGATATGATAAAGATCCCTGTTGCTAAATCCTCTCCATGGAAGAGCCAGGCAACAGAGGACAATATGATATGATAAAATATCCCTGTCACTAAATCCTCTTCTTGGGAGAGCCAGGTGGCAGTGGATTTGGGGATGCATCTTCCTTAAATCACCATTAATTTGTGATGGTCCAGGGGAAGGAGAGCCACGGTCCGAGCTCTAGTGTAACAATTGGCTGGGTTGCATTAGGGTAAGGTAAGCTTAGTGATGTCTTGGAATCAGTCTTCACCAACTATTGGAAGGGAATCATCTATTGAAATGTCTTATGATGATGACAGCTCGTGGTTCTAGCCCTGTATGAGGGAGAACATGCATATCATTCATTAGCATGGCATTTCATGACTTTGTGGATCAGTATATATATATTGTATGTGGTTATTCCCGATTACTGAGACATTGTCTCACACCCCTCTCTCATCACTAATCTTTCAAGTGAAGGTTCTTGCACTAGTCCTGAGAAGTTGAAGAAGTAGCAGCGGACATGAAAATACTAGGTCTATGTAGTTGTGTGTATTTTGGATATCTATCTTGTGCCAAGTAGGATAGAATGTTTTGTAATGAATGTATGGTTATGTATACAGATGTTGTGTGTATGGTTGCATGGTTTTGGATGTTGAAAAGCCATTATAGTGGTGTTTGTGAGCCCCGTGTGGATTTGGGCCTTGTTGGTGTGTTTTAGGGCTTGTAGCCCGTTTGTTATGTTGGGGTCTCAAGGGGTCAAATCTCAGAGGAGTGGTTCTTTTGGGGTGAAACCTCTTTGGACAAGTTGGTTTAGGGTTTTGTACCTGTTTGATTGATTTCTGAGTGACCAGTTGCCTTTGGTGGCAATTGGAGATGGACAGTAGTGAGTTTTGGTTAATAAGTGATCAACATGGTGTTGGGAGTCCAGAATCTCCATATAGAGTTAGATTAAGGTGAAAGTGGTGTCACTAGATAGATTGAGACTAGATTAACTTGTAGGAGTTAAAATCAAGTCAATCAGAGGTCGGAGAATAAAGTTATGTGCATCGGAAGTTTGCCCGATGTATAGAAGTTGCTGATACGGAAAATTAGCAGGGGGTGCCGCAGCGTCGTACAAAATAGGGGAGGTCAGAGTCGTGGCGGTACTGTAGCAGTCGCAGCCCCAGCCCTATTTTTGCTGTATTTTGATCCGTTTCCGCTATTCCAAAGATTTGGGAATTGAGATGTCAGGGTTGTGTTTGGTTGAATTTTGAAGTTTTTGGTCAAGTCTAAAGGTGTCTAAAGGTAGGGTGTTACAATGATACTATTGAGGACACGGCGCTGCACTCTGATACAATTGTTTTGGTTCGATTTCTTCAGTTTTCCAGAGGTTTAGGTGATGTGTAGGGTATATTGGTGTAGGGAGCTTGGAAACCAGCCTTGTAATTGCTCAATTGATAGGGAAGAAAATTCCTTGAGGCTCCAGGGATTGATGTAAGTCAAGGAGGGTTAAACCAGGATAATCGCTTTGTGTAATCTTTCTATCCCTTCCCTTAATTTAATTAGTTATGTTAATTTTAACTTAAATTAATTTCTATCTGCAATATTTTAGTTTCTATGATTCTAGTTTTTAGCATATTAATTTGATAAAGTGAATTCACTTAAAACTTAATGTTTTTGTAGCTAAATAGCTTTGACATGTATTGAGTTAAATAATTATTTTTCAGACCATTTTAGACTTTAGAATTTGTTATATTAATATTTGAAAAATTGCAAAAACACATATTCACCCCTCTGGTGTATTTTTGGCAACATGTGCAGTTTTACAACCAATCATAAAGACAATTAATTGATAAATCTGAGAAGCTATATATAGCTATATAGCACCATAAGGATTTCTAGTTCGAGCTTCTAACTAACTCGCATGGTTTCTTGATGAATTTCCATAGCTTCCTTGATTATTATCTCGAAGGCGCTTTCAATGCAGGATTTTAGTTTGGGTTCGTTAATGAAATATTTTCCAGTCTTGACCGTCACTCTAAGAACTCCCATGTAGCTCATTATTGATATCCCAGGCCCTGAAACCCATAAAATTTAAATGGTCATTTTAGAGAATTCAAAGGCCTTCTTAAATGGTTATTCCCCATTTCTGTCACTGTTAAAAAATTATTATAAAAGGCAACTATTTTTCGTCTTTATTCCACCATTTAGTGGATTACATCACTCCTTATGATTCAACTTTTCCATTCCTGTTGTAATTGATTGGTCTGGTTTGAGTGTTATATTTTTTTTTATCAAAATTTCCAATAAAAATATAAAATACAAAAGGAATTTTTTGAAAGATTAATTCAATCGCAAAATTGAATTATAAAAGTTATCCATTTACTATAAAATCATATAATAAAGACATTATACCTTTATTTTCCCATTTTCTGTCCATATTGGAAATTAAATGCAGAAGTCCGTAACTAAGAGTTTGGTGTCTCAAAAAAGCTTGCATATACCTCTACTAATTCGTTTTCTATAATTAATTAATTTACAAGCTCTTTGATTACTGGCAATTCACTTGAAAAATAAATTAAAATACCTCAGTTCCTCCGGCAATGATGAAATACAAGCCTTTCACAGGATGGTTAGCCAGAGACATTGGTTGTGATGGTCCAATTAAGTTCGAAATTACCATGCTTGATTTTGACACTGTGCCATGGATGTGTTTAGCCACGGCCTACAAACACAACAATTGATTAGGCTTTTGAAAAATCTGAAAGGTCTACAAGTAATTCATTTCAAGTGCCAGTACCATCAAACACAATAATTTTGGTATGTACAAGTTATAAATAATCATTGTTGCTGACAAAGAACATAAAGCTTTGTTTTTTTTTTTTCTAAACAAAATGACAGGTAGGGAAAGCACTCTCATAACCACTGGCAGAGCACCAAGTTCTAGCAGCTGAGTATCCATCCTGTACCTTCAATGGCCTTTAAGGGCCTGACACCTAGGGCCTTGGGAATGGGTTAGTCACTGAATAACTAGAGGACTGAGTGGAGGGGGATTTCTCCACGATGGAGTTGTTACCAACACAGAACTTGAGCAGTCAATGGGAGACTCGAATTCTCCTCACCCATGGGAGATGAGAGCCTTAGTCCTTATCCCATGACCACTTATGACAACCTGCGTTGGCATATAAAGCTTCCTTTTGCACATAATAAGTCTGCTAGAAAATACTATCATAGCAATTGGGCTTACAACTTGCACCTAATAACATGACAACTTTTCTTGCATATCATCATGTGAAAAAAAAAACATTTATTAACACCAAACACCTTTTCAATGGATGTTGTAACATCTAAATTTTTACAATTTGTTTGAATTATGATTTAGAGATTAACTACATAATTAGAATTAAAAGAGCTTAAATATTTTATGTAAATCAAACTAGGGACTAAATTACAAAGGATGATCAAGGACCAAATTGCAAAGAAAGTTGAATGGCATAATTGAAAATATTAATTATTAGCAAAAAGACAAAAAAGGGAGACATAGATGTCATTTCCCCAAACAAATTATTTGTTTAGTATTTGCTAAGATTGATTATAGGAGATGATTCAGGAAAATTATCGTAAGAAATTATACTTTAATAAGCAAAACCAGTAAATAGATATATTGGGCGGAAAATTGGTCCGAAGTTCTATAATTTGTAAATTAATAAGAATTAGGAAATAAGTCTGGATTAAGAAACTTAGATATATTATGGCATAAAAAGAGATACTGGATTTTTCTATAAGGTTTAAATAACTATAGAATTAATCTAATGGATATTGGGTTAAAATCGGAATCTGGACACAGTAAGACTGCACCGGTTTCTTATTGGGCCAAGAGTACTATTCATGAGGGTCCAGGAAAGATATAGAAAACCCTAATAAGCCAAGGATAATTTTTGAAAGTCCAGAAGTATTATTGACAAGAATAGTTCAAACCAAGCCAAGAAAAGCTAAAGGGCCCAACAAGCTCAATTCACTCGATTTCCAGACTGATTAAATTATAGATGATTCAGTAGACTATGAAATAATAAAAAATAAGTCCAAAGTAATTTTATAAGATTTATAATAATTATCTATGCAGAGAGGTTACAAGAAAAAATTAACCAGGACTAATTTTAACGGTGTTTTCAGTTAAAGCCTAATAAAGTAAAATATTTTTCTAAAATAAATTATATGGATTTAGAAATGATTAATTAAGGATATAATGTGTTTAAAATTGATATTTTAAATATGTTTTTACCGAACAAAATTTACATAATCGGAGCCCGAAAACCCGGTGTCGCACCCGGAAAAATGCGACGAACGGAAAAAGAGAACAAATCGAGTTTTCGGATGAAAACCGACTTGTGAGGAGTCGCCACCAAAATCTTGAGGAAAATCTTGGAAAACCGCATTAAAGAGGAAAGGATGGTCTGCGTAACCAGAGTTGGATTCGGGAGTCGATTGTGTGTGGGGAAGGTGTTAGGCATCCCACAACACCCGTTCCTAGGAACGGTTACCTTACATTGATTGTGTAAATTAATATGGCTTAAAAATATATTTTGGCTTTCCTTTTATAAATCACATGCGAGAAAATGGATGGAGAAAAAGAAAATTAAGAAAATTTGGAAAACAAAATAAAGAATATAGATTAAATTAAAATTAAGGATATTCAAGCAAAATGAGAAAAAGGGTTTGAGAAAATAAATTAGGAAACATTTATTCAATTAAGGGAAAAACACCAAAAAAATAAGAAAATATTTATTTTTTACAAAGGCGGACTTGACCCAGGATCAGAGCCTGGGGCCTACGTACCCTGCGGTGGGGGATCAAAGTCCACGTAGTTCGGGACTAAAAATGCGTGTCACTTGGTTGATATATTTTTTTTTAATTTTTGTAATAAGAGAAAGTTAATTGAAAATAATTCACCTTTTGGCAATCAAAACGATTTTCCGAGATTGAGTTTGTGTGTTTTAATTGGCAAAAAGATAATTTAATTCCTCTTTCTTACCCTTATTTTATTTGCTTGGAAAATGTTTTATTTTTGTTTTTCATTATTTTTTTAAATACTTTTACTTGATTTTTGACTTTTGAAACAACATATTTTGTACTCTTGAAAATTTCTCTTTTAGAAGGAAAATCAATCAATCTATTGCAGACTCGCAGTCATGCCCGATAGATCAATATCTTAATTACCTGCGGAAGTTCCAAACCTCACGGTACAAGGGTTTTATTATAATTTTAAGGCGATAATTTGAAAAATACTAAAATATCATTATACTTTTAAAGGAAAGTTCAACTAATATCTGCATAGATAATCTTACGTAACGACATAGTTAACTAGAATACCCACGTGGATTTTGGAAACCTCGCGTGGTATGGTTACCCAATTAGTTATTATATTATTTTTTGGGTTTTTTTTTTTATTATTTTTTATTATTGCTATTATTTTTTAGTAAAATCGCTAAATATCATTATCTTGCTTAAAACGTTTTGAAACACACAAAAGTTCATGCAATTTATTTATGTTCCCCTAAAATAAGATGAAAAGGTCATTGAGACCTACTATTATAATTAAACGTTGTTAATACGCTCGTACAGCCCCGTAGGCTCATACGGTGTAATTATTTTAAAAGTCTGCGAAGACTCACAAGCCTTCGTGACAAGCATAGGAACTCATCAATTTATGGGACCATTTGAAAGCTTATGTGACTGACTCGATTAGCCCCGAATTGCCTTATATGATGCACATGCCCCAACACAAAAAGCTAAGACTTTGTGATTTTAAAGAAATAAATGGGCCAAAAAGCAAAAGCCCAAGTTATACTCCTTCTTACTTTATTTCATTTATAACCCACATTGGACAGCAGAAACCTTTTCTTTAGATAGGCCCATACTTCAACACAAAAGCCCAGACCTTGTAAGTTATAATGGGCCCGGAAAAAAAAAAGAAGGAAAAAAAACCAACTATACTCCTTCTTGTATTGTTTCATTCAAGAGACAAATTTGGTAAGTGGGCCTAAAAGGGAAAGCCCAAGTCATACTTCCCCACCTTTCTTTACTTAAGGCCCATGGTAAAAAAAAACCTTTCTCCAAATGGGCCTGTACTGAACAAAAACCCATACCATTCATTTCAGCCATTCTAAATCACTCGCTGGGCAAAAACAAATTATTGGCAAGGAAAACTCTACGCGAATTATCATCATCCCAGGGCATCCCCAGGCAGTCCACGCTCATTGAATCAATTCGAAGCAGTAAAATCAAGACAAGAATTCACGGCGGAACCAAACTACATTCCTCAATGCTCAATACAAAACTATAATGCAGCACGCGACTAAAATCAATCAGCAGAGGATTCAACGGGGAACCCAGGAAAACTATGGATTCTACTATGGAATTCAAACAAAAATGATCCAGTTGTAACCAGTAAAATAAACTAACCCAGATGACAATTGCCTTTGACTTACGCCTCGGATTCCTTGCCTCTCTCCCAATTGGTGAGCTTTCGTCCCCTCGGCCTCGGCCCTCCTCGGTTCAGTTTTCTGGAATTTCCAGTGCCCAATTTCCTGGAGTTCTTCGGCTTCGCGTCCTTCTCCTCCTTCCCAGGAAATTTTTCCCCCTCGGCCTCCTTTGTTTTCGGCCTCGCGGCCCTTGCCTCTGCTTCTCCCCGATGTCTCTAACAGCTGCAGTGAGAAGGGATCAACTCGAAGCTAAATCCCCAGGCTCTTCTCTGTCTCTCTTCAGCTTTCCTTGCTGAAATCCTCTCAATCTCGCGGTCTCTCGGTCTATGTCCCTCCTCTCTTCGGTTATAGACTCTGCTCGAGCTTCAGATTCCCCCCCTCTCTCTCCTTCTTCGGTCCAGAATTCTCCTTTTATAGAGCTTCCGCGGCCGAGAGGAGAGGAGCCCCGTGCGTGTGGTCTTCGGTCTTCCATTTGCGTACACGCCTCCTCTGTTCCGGTCTGTTCCTGTCTTTTCATGCTCAGCTTTTTCTCGCGGCCATGTCCCCTGCAGCTTTCTCTGTGCTCGTGTGTCTTTTCTCCCTCTGCTTCACGCTTCCCTCTGCTCGCGGCCATGTCTCCGCAGCTTTGCTCGTGCCTCCCTCTTTCTTTTCCCTCTGCTCTCTCTCTGCTAGGGCTTCCCTCTGCTCTCTGCTCTCTCAGCCGCGGTCCCCCCCTGAGCCCTAAAGGGCTCCCCTTGGCTTTGGGCCCTAAAGGGCTCCCCGGTTTTCCAGTCCACGAGCCCCATTGAGGGCTCGTGACACATTGGGCTGAAGTGGTTTCAGCCCAATGTGGTTCCCCCCCCCCCTTTTTTTTTTGTGTTGCATCTTTCAGATTTTTGGGCCGGGCCTGGCCCAAAATCCTTGCATGCTACTATTTTTTTTGTTTATATTTTCCTTTTATTATCTTTTTATTATTATTATTAAATATTTTTATTTTATTTTATTTTATTATTATTTTTTTTCGGTGCTTCGGTTTAGAGAATAGATTTTATTATTATATTTATATTTTTTGCTTTTTTGTTTTTTTTTTCATTCAGATATTATTATTATTAACCTTATTTTACTTTATTATTTTATTATTATTATTTTTTTGTTCTTGTTTGAGATACCCGGACAAAATGGGGTGTTCACAGTTGCCCCTCTTTACCGTTTCTTATGCGAGAATGAGGAGAATGTAGTTTTTGGAGTTCTTGCATAAGGAAGGAGTAAAGATTAGAACACGCATTTTGTCCGTGCAACATACATGATGGCCTGCTCACCCCAGATGTGGGAGTAAGGCGCCTATGTCGTAGGGCTTTGGGTGCTCGTCTCGATGCGAGACCTGAAACATACAGGATTTGGAGAATACCTACTCTGATGCAGGAATTGAAAAGTACCTGCACTGACGCCGGATTTTAAAAGTACCTACACTGACGCAGGATTTGGAAAAGTACCTACACTAACGTAGGATTTGAAAAATACCTGCACTGACGCAGGATTTGGAAGGGTACCTACTTCTGACGTAGGATTTGGAAAGTACCTGTACTGACGCAGGATTTGAAAAGCACCTGCACTGGCGCAGGATTTGGAAGGGTACCTACTTCTGACGTAGGATTTGCGAATTACCTGCACCGACGCAGGATTTAAAAAGTACCTACATCTGACGTAGGATTTGCGAATTACCTGCACCGACGCAGGATTTGAAAAGTACCTATATCTGACATAGGATTTGAAAAGTACCTATATCTGACATAGGATTTGAAAAGTACCTGCGCTGACGCAGGATTTGGAGAGTACCTATATCTGACGTAGGATTTGCGAATTACCTGCGCTGACGCAGGATTTGAAGAGTACCTACATCTGATGTAGGATTTTGGTTTTATGCCTGTTATGCTCCTGACAGTTGAGGACATTGCAAGGTGTGTGGAATGCAAGAATAAGCATAATAAGAATTTATTTTGTGATGCTTGCAACGAAAATGTGTGTGAAATGAGGAATTTTTCCTTATGTTTTCTATTTTTCATTGTTTGCTATCCCATTTGAGTGGGCCAGTTTTAATGCAATGTGTGCAGGATTTGTCATGTATGCCTCAATCTAAGTGGGAGTAAATTCTAATGCAAGGTATGCAAAGAGGATGCATGTGAGAGGTGAAGAAAAATTTTTTTTTTTTCAATGGGAATTTATTAGGGAAAATACACGGGAAGTGCGATCTGCTTGGATTTTTTCACTGTTTTATTTTTTTATTATTATGCGTGCAAGGAAGATGAGTACGTAGTGATGATTTTTCAATTTAAATGGGAACTCACTTATGTGATGTACGCAAGGGAAATGCATATGTGATTTTTGTTGTTGTTGTTGTTTTTTTTTTTGTGATGGTTTTCGGTGTCTGTTATTCATTTATCTGTTCAAAATCTAGTGACCAGATCCCACTACTCCTGACGGCACTGCTTTTAAAGGCTGTAGCCTATCCTCTGTCGTGGGCACGCTAACCAATCATGTTATTCATTTGACTAGTAAGCCTATCATCACCTCCTCAAGCGAAAGTAGGAGTTAAGGCGTGCTTAGAGAGGTTGTTTTGGTAATTTCCTCTTTTAAAATTTTGGTTATGTCAGTGTCGTGAGTTCGATAACCACTATAAGTAAGAGGTGTTGACAAGAGTGTGAAGAATAATAGGGCACTTAGATTGACTGTAAAGACGAACAATTGCGACTACGAATGTCGAGAGGGAGGCATTAATGAATTATGGAAAGCAAATACAATGGGTAACTTCTAGTATATTGATGGCTTCTCGTCGTGCGCGGCCCTCATGCATCTTCCAAGTTGCCAGAGACATGCATACTCTGAGTGCGACCACGTTCTCGCAGACACAGGCTTTAACCTCTTGTGTTAAATGGAGTCACCCTTTGATTGATTGCCGCCGAGACCACCTCCTTCTAGGCTGCTTTGCCGTCGGGTTTTTGCCTTGGATGCCTTTTTTTGGTTTACACCTCAGCAGGCCCTCATTCTCTCCTCCTTTCAAGTATAATATTTCTTGACAGCATCTGCATTAGCAGGTTTTGGCAATTCTCGACCTTCCATATCTGCAAGTATTAATGCACCACCGATAAAAGCTTGTTTGACAATGTATGGGCCTTCATAGGCAGGAGCCCATTTACCCCTACTGTCCTCTTGATTCGGTAGAATTTTCTTAAGCACCAACTCCCCAGCTTTAAACTCCCTCGGGCGAAGCTTTTTATCAAATGCTCTTGCTACCTTTTTCTGGTACAATTGACCATGACATATCGCTTTGAGCCTTCTTCCTTCGATCATATTCAACTGTTCGAATCGATTTTGCGCCCATTCACTCTCTTCTATCTCAGCCTCGGCCATTATCCTTAGGGATGGGATCTCTACTTCAATAGGCGTGACTACTTCCATCCCATAAACCAAGGAATAAGGAGTTGCTCCTGTAGAGGTTCGTACTGTAGTACGGTATCCATGTAAGGCATAGGGGAGCATTTCATGCCAATCTCTATAGGTCACCGTCATTTTCCCTAGAATCTTCTTAATGTTCTTATTGGCTGCCTCTACTACCCCATTCATTTGTGGTCGATATGGCGCTGAATTGTGGTGTTTGATCTTGAAGTGCTCGCACAATTTCTTGACCTCGGTCCCATTCAAGTTCAGACCATTGTCGGTGATGATTCTCTCCAGTAAACCATAGCGACAAACTATATTTGTCTTTAAGAAACGAACAAAGGTCCTCTGCGTGATGGCGGGGAAAGAACTCGCCTCTACCCATTTGGTGAAATAGTCGATGGCAACAAGGATGAAGCGATGCCCGTTTGCAGCTTTTGGACTGATGGGGCCAATTATATCGATGCCCCACATGGAGAAGGGCCAAGGTGATACCAGAGTATGTAGTGGTACTGGAGGTGCATTGATTCTATTGGCGTAAACCTGGCATTTATGGCATTTCCGTACATACTCGATGCAATATGTTTCCATCGTCATCCAGAAATAACCACACCTTTGGATCTGCTTAGTCATGGTGTGCCCATTCGCATGGGTGCCGCATATTCCTTCATGAATTTCTATCATGATCTTTTGTGCTTCGCCTGAATCAACACAACGGAGGAGGACACCGTCGTACCCTCTCTTGTATAGAACATTAGCACTGATGAAAAAATTCATGGCCAAACGCCGCAATGTTCTCTTATCATTTTCTGTTGCCCCTGCCGGATATGTTCCATCAGCCACATAGACCTTAATATCGTGGAACCATGGGAGCTTGTCTTGTTCTTCTTCAACAGAGAAGCAGTGAGCGGGCAGGCTTCTGGCTTTCACCTGAATAGGATTGATGTGGATTCCGCAGTCTAGTCGAATCATTGCTGCCAAAGTAGCAAGTGCGTCAGCAAATCTATTCTTATCTCGGGTCAGATGACGAAAGCTAATGGCTTCAAACTGCTTGACCATCTCCGCCAATAACTCTTGATACGGGATTAGCTTTGAGTCCTTGGTCCGCCATTCACCAGTTACTTGGTGAATAATAAGGGCCGAGTCACCATATACCTCCAGGCATTTCACTTCGAGATCAATAGCCGCCTTAAGGCCACTGACACAAGCTTCATACTCTGCTACATTATTAGTGCACTCAAATTCGAGCTTAATGGCAACAGGAAATTGCTTTCCCTCCAGGGAGACCAGCACGGCTCCTACACCGTTCCCATGCATGTTTGCTGCCCCGTCAAAGTACATTTCCCACCTCTTTTCTCCTCCATTATGCTCTCCTTCGTCTTCCTCAACCGAATTTATATCTTCATCAGGGAAATGGAAATCTAACGGCTGATAGCCCTCCAAGGGGTTCTCTGCTAGATGGTCAGCTATGACGCTTCCTTTGATGGCTTTTTGGGTCATATGTTTTATATCATACTCAGATAATACCACTTGCCATTTTGAGACCCTTCCTGCTACATGTGGGCTCTCGAAAATATATTTCAATGGATCCATCCTGGAAATCAACCATGTAGTGTAGCGGAGCATGTACTGCCTCAATCTTCTGGTTGCCCATACGAGCGCACAACATGTCTTCTCGATCATAGGGTAACGTGCCTCACAATCATTGAACTTCTTGCTCAAGTAGTAAATTGCTTGTTCCTTCCTTCCTGACTCGTCATGCTGGCCCAGAACAGCCCCCATCGATTCGGAGAGGACCGTCAAGTATAAATTAAGGGGCGGCCTGGTGATGGCAGAACTAAAACAGGCGGTTTCAGCAAATAATCCTTGATCTTATCAAAAGCTTGCTGGCAATTGCTATCCCACTTCCCGGGGTGGTTTTTCCTTAATAGTTTAAAGATCGGTTCACACGTAGCTGTCAGATTGGCGATGAACCGGGCAATATAATTCAGTCTCCCCAGAAAACTTCTAACTTCCTTTTCTGTTTTTGGGGGAGTCATTTCACGGATAGCCTTGACTTTGTCGGGATCAACCTCTATTCCCTTTTGGCTGACAATGAAGCCCAACAACTTCCCGGATAATGCTTCGAATACACACTTCTTCGGGTTCAACCTTAAGTGGTACTTGCGTAGTCTCTCGAACAACTTTCTGAGGACGGTGACATGACTTTCATTCTGCGCAGATTTGGCTACCATATCATCCACGTATACCTCGATTTCCTTGTGCATCATATCATGGAACAAGGCAACCATGGCCCTTTGATAAGTGGCTCCAGCATTTTTCAAACCAAACGGCATGACACGATAGCAATAGGTTCCCCACTGTGTGATGAAAGTAGTCTTTTCTTTGTCATCCCCGTACATGGGGATTTGATTGTACCCGGAATATCCATCCATAAAGGAGTACCTATAGCTTCGAGCAGTATTATCTACCAGAATATCGATGTGGGGCAAAGGAAAGTCATCTTTCGGACTTGCTTCATTTAATTTTCGATAATCCACACACACCCGAATTTTGCCATCCTTCTTGGGCACCGGGACGATGTTTGCCACCCATTGAGGATATTTGGCGACTTCTAAAAATCCTGCCTCTAGCTGTTTCATGACTTCATCTTTAACCTGTAGTGATGTCTCTGTAGCCATTCTCCTCAAATTCTGCTTCTTTGGCTCGGCGTTTGGGAACAACGGAATTTTGTGAGATGCGATGCCGGGATCCAATCCTGGCATGTCTTTGTAAGACCACGCGAATATATCTAAATATTCTTTGAAGAGCTCCATCATCAATTCACGCTCCGGATTATCTACAATCCTGAGTTCTTTCTTATCCTCTTCAGTTCCTATGTTAATAGTCTCTATTGTCTCTTCATGTGGGGAGATCCCATCTTTTTCCGCTTCGAGTAATTTGGCAAATGCCTGAATATCCTCTTCGTCGTTGAACTCAGAGTTATGCATATCATTGGCAACAAGTGAATCATCTGTCGACGGCCTAGCATTTTCCATGTCGGTCCCGGATTCAGCAGAGGCCAAATCCCTTGGAAGAATGAAGGTCGGGTAAAAGAGGCAGATAATGCAACATGGATAAAAACAAAAATGAATTGACCAGAAGAGAATCCTTTGTGTGGAGGCATTTTATTTACGTTTCAAATGACATTATGATAAAACAAGTAAGAAGCAAACAATCCGATTACGAGACTAACACGACACTTAAACACACATTTAAAAGGAGGAAATAATCAAAACAGTTACTCTAAAGCCACGACATCGTCTGCATCCTCATACTCCCAATTCGATAGTGGCACGTCTGAGGGATCCGCTATAATCCAGGTGTTAATGCCTGGGCCTGGGCCTTTATCATTACTAGGTGCGACCATCGAGATTACTGGTTGATTGATAACTTCAGCTGGCTTGGGGAATGTTTCATGAAGGTGGGGGATTTCTCGCTTCTCGCCCCTTTTTTTGCCGAGTGGAGGTTCTTCTTCGGAGCTCTCTTTAATATGACCATATCCCAGCCCTTGACGCTTGGGGTTGCTTGGTAAACATAAGGGCTGACGGATACCTTGCAGGTGTGTGCCCAATCCTTTTCCTTGTTCAAACCCGCTCCTTTCCATGATTCTGGTGATAATAGAATTAATGTCTGCCTTACTACTCTGAGCAGTCTCAATCTCCAGGCCTTGGAAAATTGGGCCGTCCTCCTGTTCCGCCACTTCGATGTATGGGAGGGAGCTAGGCTTGCTTACTAGTATCTCCTCCTCCCCTTTGATCACAACTATCTTTCCTTCCCAAATGAATTTGACTTTCTGGTGGAGAGTAGATGGTACAGCACCTGCCGAATGGATCCATGGTCTCCCGAGCAGCATTGTGTAGGTGGAATTTATGTCCATGAGCAGGAAATCTACCATAAACACGCAAGGCCCAATTTCCAGGGGTAACTGTAAAGCGCCTAGCACTTTGGTTCGGGACCCATCAAAACCCCTAGCGACCATGTCACTGTTTTGAACTTCCGTCATATCTATATCCAATGACTTTAGCGTCGTTAAAGGGAGAACGTTGAGTGCGGAACCACCATCAATTAGCACTCTGGCAACAACATATCCACCGCACTTTAAGGTGATATGTAAAGCTTTCACATTACGAGAGGCATCTGTTATGATTTCCTCTTCTGAAAAGGAAATTGTGGACACCATCCTGGAGATATTCATGATACTTGCTACTTTTTCTGGGGTGATGCTTGGTTGTACGTACGCTTCATCGAGTACTTTTTGTAAGGCTCGGCGATGTGCCTTGGAGCTTAGAATTAGTGCCAATATGGAAATTCGAGCCGGGGTTTTCTTAAGTTGATCTACGATGTTGTAATCGCTCTGCTTCATTATCTTCAAGAATTCCTCATCCCCCGTGACTGCTTTTTCTTGAGTAGTCTCTTCGGGATTATCATCCTTAGCCTCATTGTCCTTCCCCTTCTTTTTCCCCTCAGACGGAAGATATACTCTCCCACTTCGAGTAATTCCCCCAGGGCCGGTTATATTTGACACTGCTTGAGGGTTTTTCTCCGCTCCCCTTGAACCACTTTGCGTACGTTCAATGATACCATTATACCTCCAAGGGACCGCTTTGTTATCGTTGTAAGGAAACGGTGCCGGTATATTTATGGTCAGTGTGGGCTGCTTTGGACTTGTAGCTGTAAGGGCCGCTGAGCTCGTCGGGACAGGAGAACTCGGAGGCAGCTCGTTGACGACGAAAGATACTGGCCCTGGATCTCTTCGAGAGATTAGTTCCTTGACAACTAACTCGATAGACCTCATTTCCACCATATTAATCTCTTCATTATTTCTGCTTGGTGTGATGACCCCCAAGGCTATCATTTTCCTCACTTCTTCCTTGAACTGAGGACATTGTTCAATGTCGTGACTAGCTTTGTGCCGACGATACTTGTAATAAGTTCTCACGCATTCCTTCTCTCTTGAGCGATCTCCTTCGACAGACTCCAACTCATACCCGACTTCTTTCAAGTAGGCATATAAAACATCGTACGGAACCTTGACATCCTCAAAGCTCTTGAAAGTGTCAACTTCCGCGTAGATGACATTCACTTGTCCTTGGTGAGCAGGCAGTGGATTAGATGTGATGGTAGAGCTCTCTCCCGTCTTGAGTTGGATGTGATTAGAGTCAATTAAGCTCCACACGTTCCGTTTGAAAGTGACACAATCTTCTATTGAATGCCCGGGCACTCCCATATGATATTCACAGATTACGTTAGGGTTATACCAGGCTGGGTACGGGGGATGTATCGGCCTAGAGGATCTTGGGCCGAGCAATTTGGCCTCATAGAGTTTATGATATAGTTCCGCGTTCGTCATACCAAAGTTGGGCCATGGCCGATTGTCGTGGCGGGGAACATTTTGCTGCCCTCCTCCTTGGGTTCTTTGGCCATACCCTGGACTTGTTTGGAATGGTCTTGGATGCTCTCCTCCCAGTTGGTATGTGGCAGGTTGTTTTGTGGGGGACGGCTTCGTGTTTTGGACATAGTTTACGCTCCCTTCCTTTCTCTTAGTATCCTGGGCTTTCCGAGCGTTGGCACTTGCTAGGGGTGATGGGATTTTCCCCTCCCGCATGTCTGTGTCGATCCTTTCCCCGACTTTTAGCAAATTGGCAAAATCATCAGTATACGTGCCTACCATGTATTGGTAGAAAGGTTCTGGTAGGGTGCGGATAAAGTATGAGCAAACTTCATCAGGCTCCATGATAGGTCTGACTTGCGAAGCCAACACCCTCCATCTTTGAGCATATTCTTTGAAGGTCTTCGTGGACTTCTTACTCATGGCTTTTAACTGTTCTCTAGTGGGGGCGATGTCGAGATTGAATTTGTACTGTTTCATAAAAGCCTCAGTAAGATCGCTCCATCTTCGGATCCTTGTTCTATCCAACTGCATGTACCATTGTAGCGCGGCGCCTGTTAAACTCTCCGGGAATATATGGATGTAAAACTTTTCATCCTGAGACCAGACCGACATCTTGATGCAATACGATTTCAAGTGGTATACTGGATTACCACTGCCATCATATTTGTCAAAGTCAGGTACTTTGAACTTCTTGGGTATGATTACCTCAGGGGTCAGGCATAATTCGTTTAATTCCAAGGACCCAAAGGTGTTCAACCCCTGCAGAGTCTTTAGCTGCTCTTTCATCTCTCCCAATTCATCCTTCAGTTCTTTATCTCTGTTTGTTAGCGTTGGGATTTGAAAAGTATGCACAGGGTCTTCACCTGGGTATTCTAATTCTCTTGCCGTCCCCTTTCCGGAACCTTGTTTCTCAAAGACCGACATTTGCGGGTTTCTTGTCTGATGGGCATCAGTTGGTTGTCCTTCTTTCTCCACTGCCCTAGGTGAATCAGAGGCCACCTCAATGTTAGGCGGTGCGGGATTCGAAGCGCTTGGTGTTTCGTGGGTATTTTTACCCTTCATTAACTCCGTCAACAGTTTCAACGTGGCATTCATCTCGGCTATTTGCATTTCCATTGTGGTTATTCGATCGTTGATCACGGTTGACCCCACTTCAGCTTCCTGATTCCCTTCCATGCTTTCGTTTTCGGATGCCCGACTACGTGACCGCGTGTTATAGACCCTTGCGGGTGGGATCTGGTCAGAAGATTTTTTCTTTGGGGGCCCAATGTTGTTTTACCTGCTTTAACAGAATAAATTATTAATTTTAACAAGTTCAGTTAGTTGAATTACCTTTTCTTTGTTCTATCCTGTGAAGTATCATGCATTGCATTGGCATAAGGGTTTAGACGTGTTAGAGGCCCTTTAATTCCTCCTAAGGATCTATCGTCTCAGGGGAGTTTAAAGTTGACTATTGTATAAGAAGGATCTTGAATCCCATCTTTACTATAGTCACAGCTGGCAGATCAGGAGATAGTTGCGCGAGCAAAGATCAATAATTGCATTAATTTTGAAAGAGTCTTACAGACATAACATTCATAGAATATTACATTATCAGAACTTCGTTAAACGTTGAAGTTCACTAATGATGCGGGTGCATAACGCGAAAAATTCTGTGATCTCAGGCGGAGTATTCATCGGGTTAACCATGCCTTCAGCGCGCCTAAACTCCCAAGCGAAGCTCGGAATTGCCTCATTGGCGAGTGTGATCATCCTTTTGCATCTTTCCATCCATTCTTTGGTCTCTTCAGTTCTATCAAGGTATAGAGATCTCCACTTATCGGCATCCTCTGTTTGCTGGTTAAGCTTGTCCACTAAATTCTGCATTGTTTCCGCGGTACTTCCTCGTACCATGGATAGTTCATCCGTCCGCTTTTGCAGTAGCTTGGAGAGTGATCGGACCTCTTGTTGCAAGTCATCAATAAAGCCGTCTTCCACCGCCCGCTTTTTGAGTGCATTTTTAGCTTTTGCCAACTTCATCAGTCGGGCCTTGCTGTTTATTGATTCTGTCTCCTTGTCTCTCAGACTATTCCTTAACTTCCTATTTTCTTCTTTCAACCTTTTAACTTCAGCAATTCTTTCAAGGTTTCTAGCCCGTTTCTCCCCTGCTAATTCATTCTTCAAGGCGGTGCATTCTTCTTGGAAGCGGGTTAACTCCTCTTTGTCCTTGGAGCTTTCTCCTTGCAGTTCCTGTATTTCCCTTTCCCTTACAGCAAGACGCTTCCTTATCTCCCCATTAATTATGGATATATTATTCCCGCGCAGTGGGTCTTGGGAAGCGTATGCGGGGTTAATTCCAGCTATCTTTCCTTTCAGCCATGCCTCATACTCTGAAGTGGGGTTGACTTGCCTTTTACCCAACTCAGCCCTTCCCTTGTAGATTATTTCGTTCCAGGCCTCCTTTGCATTTATACATAGCGCCTTCATTTCCTCGTCCGTGTGATTAACGTATATGGTCCGTACTTCATCAGCTGAAGGAATCGTCTGGAGATATGCAAGTTGTCTCAGTGCGATAGCTGGGTTATAGTTGATGGCGCCTCTAGGTCCGATCAATGGTACATTTGGGAAGTTACCGCAGCAATACATAATTTCTTCCTCCCACCACCAGTCTACCTTCCATAAAAATGTGTCTCTGTTATCGCCTTCAATAAATTTCTGTATCCATTCCTTTGGGCTCAAATGATCGAAAGCCCGATGAGGGGTAAATGCCGTGAGAGGATTGCTGTCCAGATCTTGTTGTTTTCGAAAGGGGCGCTCCTTCCCACACCAGTGGCTCAGCATCCATATATCCAGGACGACGAGGCAACATCTTATTTTACCCTTCTGCTTTGAGTGGCAGTGGGTCAAGGTCCTGTACGTTTCTGCTAAAATTGCGGGCACTGGGTTAACTTGGTGGTCTTCTACCTTCTGAAACATACTGATAGCTTCCATGTCAATTACTCCAGTTGTGTATGGGAAGATGATGGTCCCATAAATGGCCATTGCAAAGACTCTACAAAAAGTACTCCATTCCTGCTTTTCTGCGAGTCTCTCTAAGTGGTTTTCGACGTCATGTCTGGAGATACCCCCGCCTGGGCCTGGATGCACTATTCGTACTGCTTCTGGGGTGACTCCCAATAGCCTCGATATGGTCTTTCGGGCCGGTAAGCCTTCTAATCCGGTGTATACGGCCAAATTTTCTTTAATTGGCATCCTCAGAATTTCGCCGTACTCCTCCAAGGTCGGAGTGATTTGGAAACTTGGGAACGTGAAGCACCTGAGTGAGGCATCCCAATACTGGCAGAGCTTAATTAACGCTTCTGTGTGCACGGGTACCTTCAAAAGATCGAATATGTTACCGTACTTCTTTCTGAATTCCCATTCCACACGCCCTCGGATGTGCTTACTTAATTGGACTAACTTATCTAGCAGTTGTATTTCCAGAGTGAGCTTGATGCCCTTGTTTCTGTACGCCTTCCCGGTGGGTGCCTGATCTTGACCACCTCTTAACGCCATTACCCTTATGCCAATTATAAGAACAAGACAACTCATAAGACCTCTTCTTATTAGGTGTCAATTTTCCTCCAGTGACTCGCAGTCTCTGTGGAAATTTAACAAGTATCGGCTTTCATAAAATCCGGGAGTTCTATGCAACCAAGGCTATGTGTATTGTTTGTTTTCTTTTTTCTCGTTTTCATTTTTTTTTATTATTATTTTATTTTATTTTATTAATTCTCATGATTATACTGTTTATTAATTCATGGCTTATGGGAAAATTCATGCTATAACGCAACAATGATGCATGGACTCAATGCTAGGCTAGGGTCGGAGACCCCGCAGCTTGAAGTTGGATTTTTAATGCAATCACCTTCATTGCCTTGTATCAAATCATAATAACATGCGATACTTGCTCTGGTGAGGGTAACACTTTGTCACCATTCTTAAGATAGGTTATATTGATGCCATGTCATGATGCATGAGGAGAAAGGAATGTGCTCTTATGTGTCTTATTCAGGGGAATCCTGGGTCGGGTCTTTTTACCCTAAGTGGCAGGGCAAGAACTAATAGGTTAGCCACTAATTTGCTTACTAGCGTGCATGGTTTCAAGGTGGTTCTATTGCTCTCAAAAGGTCCCCCAGTTGCCCCCACCATATGGTGAGGATCTTATTCGACAAATACCATTCTCCAAAGGCTCCAAAGCTCCTTGGGAACTGCACTTGTTGCATAAGATACAACCTGAGTGAAGTCTTCATAGTAACCGTCGTGAGTTCAAAAACCCATGAGGAAACCATTACAAACTTCCGCTAGCCTAGGGTGCTCACAGACCCAGGTATAGGGCCCAAAATGTGTGTGAGGAGAACTGTGTCAGTGTACAGTGTGTGAGGAGAGCATACAAACCCGTATTTAATGCATTACCCAATCCCCACTGGTTGGACAAATCACAAATGCAGGAAAGAATTAAAGCAGATAAAGTCATCTACCCTATGGTTCAATCCGCATGTTATCTACCCTAAGACATATTATTCAAGCATCAAATAAATAGAGAGGCATGTGAGAACAATGTAAATCACTTTACCAACCTTATGGCATGTTATTCAAATAACGAACAAATAAGCGGCATGTGAACAAAGATATGTGATCATGCAAGCAGACAACAATTAAAGGAAGACCAAAATAAAATAAAGCCATATTGTAAACACAATCAACGTATATAGGCTTGACTCTCAAATGTCCCCAGTGGAGTCGCCAAGCTGTCGCACCCGGAAAAATGCGACGAACGGAAAAAGAGAACAAATCGAGTTTTCGGATGAAAACCGACTTGTGAGGAGTCGCCACCAAAATCTTGAGGAAAATCTTGGAAAACCGCATTAAAGAGGAAAGGATGGTCTGCGTAACCAGAGTTGGATTCGGGAGTCGATTGTGTGTGGGGAAGGTGTTAGACATCCCACAACACCCGTTCCTAGGAACGGTTACCTTACATTGATTGTGTAAATTAATATGGCTTAAAAATATATTTTGGCTTTCCTTTTATAAATCACATGCGAGAAAATGGATGGAGAAAAAGAAAATTAAGAAAATTTGGAAAACAAAATAAAGAATATAGATTAAATTAAAATTAAGGATATTCAAGCAAAATGAGAAAAAGGGTTTGAGAAAATAAATTAGGAAACATTTATTCAATTAAGGGAAAAACACCAAAAAAATAAGAAAATATTTATTTTTTACAAAGGCGGACTTGACCCAGGATCAGAGCCTGGGGCCTACGTACCCTGCGGTGGGGGATCAAAGTCCACGTAGTTCGGGACTAAAAATGCGTGTCACTTGGTTGATATTTTTTTTTTAATTTTTGTAATAAGAGAAAGTTAATTGAAAATAATTCACCTTTTGGCAATCAAAACGATTTTCCGAGATTGAGTTTGTGTGTTTTAATTGGCAAAAAGATAATTTAATTCCTCTTTCTTACCCTTATTTTATTTGCTTGGAAAATGTTTTATTTTTGTTTTTCATTATTTTTTTAAATACTTTTACTTGATTTTTGACTTTTGAAACAACATATTTTGTACTCTTGAAAATTTCTCTTTTAGAAGGAAAATCAATCCATCTATTGCAGACTCGCAGTCATGCCCGATAGATCAATATCTTAATTACCTGCGGAAGTTCCAAACCTCACGGTACAAGGGTTTTATTATAATTTTAAGGCGATAATTTGAAAAATACTAAAATATCATTATACTTTTAAAGGAAAGTTCAACTAATATCTGCATAGATAATCTTACGTAACGACATAGTTAACTAGAATACCCACGTGGATTTTGGAAACCTCGCGTGGTATGGTTACCCAATTAGTTATTATATTATTTTTTGGGTTTTTTTTTTATTATTTTTTATTATTGCTATTATTTTTTAGTAAAATCGCTAAATATCATTATCTTGCTTAAAACGTTTTGAAACACACAAAAGTTCATGCAATTTATTTATGTTCCCCTAAAATAAGATGAAAAGGTCATTGAGACCTACTATTATAATTAAACGTTGTTAATACGCTCGTACAGCCCCGTAGGCTCATACGGTGTAATTATTTTAAAAGTCTGCGAAGACTCACAAGCCTTCGTGACAAGCATAGGAACTCATCAATTTATGGGACCATTTGAAAGCTTATGTGACTGACTCGATTAGCCCCGAATTGCCTTATATGATGCACATGCCCCAACACAAAAAGCTAAGACTTTGTGATTTTAAAGAAATAAATGGGCCAAAAAGCAAAAGCCCAAGTTATACTCCTTCTTACTTTATTTCATTTATAACCCACATTGGACAGCAGAAACCTTTTCTTTAGATAGGCCCATACTTCAACACAAAAGCCCAGACCTTGTAAGTTATAATGGGCCCGGAAAAAAAAAAGAAGGAAAAAAAACCAACTATACTCCTTCTTGTATTGTTTCATTCAAGAGACAAATTTGGTAAGTGGGCCTAAAAGGGAAAGCCCAAGTCATACTTCCCCACCTTTCTTTACTTAAGGCCCATGGTAAAAAAAAACCTTTCTCCAAATGGGCCTGTACTGAACAAAAACCCATACCATTCATTTCAGCCATTCTAAATCACTCGCTGGGCAAAAACAAATTATTGGCAAGGAAAACTCTACGCGAATTATCATCATCCCAGGGCATCCCCAGGCAGTCCACGCTCATTGAATCAATTCGAAGCAGTAAAATCAAGACAAGAATTCACGGCAGAACCAAACTACATTCCTCAATGCTCAATACAAAACTATAATGCAGCACGCGACTAAAATCAATCAGCAGAGGATTCAACGGGGAACCCAGGAAAACTATGGATTCTACTATGGAATTCAAACAAAAATGATCCAGTTGTAACCAGTAAAATAAACTAACCCAGATGACAATTGCCTTTGACTTACGCCTCGGATTCCTTGCCTCTCTCCCAATTGGTGAGCTTTCGTTCCCTTGGCCTCGGCCCTCCTCGGTTCAGTTTTCTGGAATTTCCAGTGCCCAATTTCCTGGAGTTCTTCGGCTTCGCGTCCTTCTCCTCCTTCCCAGGAAATTTTTCCCCCTCGGCCTCCTTTGTTTTCGGCCTCGCGGCCCTTGCCTCTGCTTCTCCCCGATGTCTCTAACAGCTGCAGTGAGAAGGGATCAACTCGAAGCTAAATCCCCAGGCTCTTCTCTGTCTCTCTTCAGCTTTCCTTGCTGAAATCCTCTCAATCTCGCGGTCTCTCGGTCTATGTCCCTCCTCTCTTCGGTTATAGACTCTGCTCGAGCTTCAGATTCCCCCCCTCTCTCTCCTTCTTCAGTCCAGAATTCTCCTTTTATAGAGCTTCCGCGGCCGAGAGGAGAGGAGCCCCGTGCGTGTGGTCTTCGGTCTTCCATTTGCGTACACGCCTCCTCTGTTCCGGTCTGTTCCTGTCTTTTCATGCTCAGCTTTTTCTCGCGGCCATGTCCCCTGCAGCTTTCTCTGTGCTCGTGTGTCTTTTCTCCCTCTGCTTCACGCTTCCCTCTGCTCGCGGCCATGTCTCCGCAGCTTTGCTCGTGCCTCCCTCTTTCTTTTCCCTCTGTTCTCTCTCTGCTAGGGCTTCCCTCTGCTCTCTGCTCTCTCAGCCGCGGTCCCCCCCTGAGCCCTAAAGGGCTCCCCTTGGCTTTGGGCCCTAAAGGGCTCCCCGGTTTTCCAGTCCACGAGCCCCATTGAGGGCTCGTGACACATTGGGCTGAAGTGGTTTCAGCCCAATGTGGTTCCCCCCCCCTTTTTTTTTTGTGTTGCATCTTTCAGATTTTTGGGCCGGGCCTGGCCCAAAATCCTTGCATGCTACTATTTTTTTTTGTTTATATTTTCCTTTTATTATCTTTTTATTATTATTATTAAATATTTTTATTTTATTTTATTTTATTTTATTTTATTATTATTTTTTTTCGGTGCTTCGGTTTAGAGAATAGATTTTATTATTATATTTATATTTTTTGCTTTTTTGTTTTTTTTTTCATTCAGATATTATTATTATTAACCTTATTTTACTTTATTATTTTATTATTATTATTTTTTTGTTCTTGTTTGAGATACCCGGACAAAATGGGGTGTTCACACCCGGTATATGTTGAAATTAGGCCAAGAATTAAATGGTTTAAACCCAAATAATTAAAAGCACCATCTTGGACTGATTTTAGCTTCAAAGTAATGTGGAAATAAGAAGAAAAAGGAGTGGAGAAGAATTAACAATCATACATGATACTCTGTAAAAGATTATATGTCAAAATTGGAAGCTTGAATGAAGTAAGCTTATGTAAGCAAAATGAATCAATATTTTCCTTAATTGGAGATGAAAATGGCATCCAAATTAATGAAAAGAGAGGAAAAATTAATTAGATACCAATTATGTGAAGAAATTAGGTGTATGGAGGATAAAAGAGGTGATGTAGTGTAATTTTTAGCCTTTGGATCAAAATTAAATCCAATTGATAGAGTTACTTATTGTTGCCTATAAATAAACTCTTCCTCCCCTCCATTCTTCACACCAAATTCGAAATTCCATCATATATTTGTGAGAGAGTGAGTTATAGAGAGAAGGAGGAGAAGAGAAGAGAAATGTTTGCAAATTTAAGGTAACATCTTTTCCACTACGCCAGAAAAGGGTTTTGTAGGCGGTTATTTTTAGCTATTATTGGCGCTTATGAACCACTTACTATGCGAGTGCCAACGTAAAGTGGACACTTTTGTAGGCGGTTAAAACCGCCAACAAAGGTGGGATTTCGTAGGCGGTTATCTAGATAACCGCGTACAAAAGTCCACCTTTGTATGCGGTTATATAAGTAACCGCATACAAAAGTCCATTTTTGTAGGCGGTTATTTTAATAACCGCCTACAAAAGTGGACCTTTGTAGGTGGTTATCCAGATAACAGCCTACTAAATTTATATATTTTTTAAAAAAAAAATTTGAAAGTAGTTCAGTCTCGTATCAAAATATATGCAACCTGTTAAATCCATTAACAAAAAATAAAATGTATTACATTAAAAAGTATTTACAAATTAATATCAATTTACATATCATACATAAACAATACATTGACACTACAAAACGATAAAATAAGAAAAAACAACATCTAAACAATGCTTCAAACACCATAAATAAAATGTCATATTGCAATACATGAAAATTATCTAGATAGAAGGTTAGGCTGTCGAGCTTCATACAATCCCAAATCTGCTATCCTAGAGCCTCCACCAAAGTCATCCTTCCAAATTTACTCTTAGACGAGCTCCAATCAACTCCCATGAAGAAATTTAAGCTCTTAATATTGGCAATGGCCCTTCCCTCTAACTAACCAAATACCTACAACACAAAAACGATTCACATTTATGTTTTAACCAATGTAATGGCATGGGAATAAATATATATAGTTAAGAAAGAATAAGATGTTGAACCAAGATATGCAAATTACCAATTATTTTCTCAACTGGGAATTTTCATTTCAATGAAAATATCAATTAGTACATTGCACTTATTTTCTCATAGGTACCTTGCTATATGTTGCTAGCATAATACTAATAACACTGCAATAATGTGGAAACAGAAAATAGACTCCTTAGATAGGAGGTTACATCAAATATAATCACAACAATATCTCACACTAGTGCCAATAAGAGTCACTCAAAAGTTAACAAACAAACTTCATAGTAATACACCCACTGTGACACAAGAATGACTCACCAAAATTTATTGGCAACAACAGTCTGATTGAGATGAGTTTGATACTAAAGTTCTATGTATTGATCAAAGAAGAGAGAGAGAGAAAGAGAGATACCAAGAACAAAAACTGCAACTCTCATTCCGCCATGCTTCTGAGGATTTAAAGGTATGCCTCTCCAATAATAGTGATATATCTTCATTTCTTTCGGATACTCCTTTCTTCCCTCTATTCTCTCTTTCTCTCAATATAATCTTGGGCCTCTTATTAAGAAGAAAGAGACAGATCACACAAGTGAGACTTTGGCTATAAAGAAGGCTTCTTGTCTTACTCTAACGCTTAATTGTCAGGGAAAGATGATGTTTGTTTTTGAATTTATAGTGCCAACCCAAGCACTAATCTCCCCTTAGACTCTAATAGAGAAAATAATAATAATAATAATAATAATAATAATAATAATAATAATAATAATAATAATAATAATAATAACAACAACAGAAGGAAAGAAAGAAAGAACGGGCCATGTGAATATAGTCCATCACCAATAGTTATCCACTTCTGTGTGGAGAAACCTAGCAGCTCCATGAACAATGATACAACAACAACCCATACAGCAGTACATACATAGCTTTCCCAGCAAAATCAAAGCCCATCCATCATTTGAAGTACAATTTGTTCTTAAATTATACTTTATATTACACTTTAGCAATGCTCTTAAGAGCCCCAAATGGAAATTAAGAACATTGGGAGTTGGGACTTCCTCACCAAATGATCCAAAACAGAAAAAGTATGATATAATCTTATAACATATTATAAAACTATATACTTTAAAAGTTTAAAAAGAAATCATAAAATACCAGATTTTTCCCAACGGACTCTAGCAACAACAAACTAATCAATTACTCTGATCCCTCCTCATCCTCCTCTCTAGTTAGGTAAATTTCAGCCACATAATCACTCCACTCTGTGATGACTTCATTGATTTGATTTTTGGAGTACTCATCACAGTAGGTATCCGGGAAGTACTATACAAGTTAAAATATCATGAAGAAATTAATAAAATGACATTACTAAAAAATGGTCAAAAGTTATAAGCATTAATGTAATTGCATGAAATGGAATTACATACCGTGACTAGGATAGAGCTTTGGCCATGCATTATGATATCTTTCATGAATTTCAGTACATAATATGCACAATCGATACCATTAGCTTGCTTCGGACACTAAACAAAAATATATACATACATATTATATATGAAGATTAATGTCAATTACAATAAATAATTGCTTAAATATTATTCTATAAATACCTTTATTGATGTCCATTTATATGATTGTTGCTTCTTGTCATTAAGCCCTCGGTCTGCTCGAAACATCTTCACAGCACTGTTAACCATGAGAAAAGAACATTAATATATGCATAACTTTGAATTACCATGGAGACATATACAAAAGTTTTAAAAAAAACTTATTCTTACTTGTTGAACATTTCCATCATTTGGATGCGGTTCTCTGGCCCTATTTGTTTTCCGGAGTCTAAATAATATATTTTTGGCTTTACTGGATTGATGACAATCAACATCCAATGTTCTCTGACGAAAAAATAATTAACATCAACAAATTATAACTAGGCAGTTCACAACAACTAAAGTCATCATTTAATATTTTAGCAACAAGTTACTCACCCTTGATGAAAAGGTGCCAAAAATAATACTTCCTTATCGGCTCTTGCCTTGAACACATCTGCAATTTCTTGAGATTGTTCTGTGATCTTCTTCTGCGGCATCAAACCTCTACAAAAAGATGATATATCTTGGGGGTGGAGGAACACAAATTTGCTAGTAAGATTGGCAGGGACAAAAAATTTTTCACACATGTACCTAAAATGAAAAAAAAAATTATGTATTAATATCACACTCAAATGAAAGGTTAGTTGGAAAGTAGTTCATTTATGTTAGTTTGAGTACTTGATGTATATGTTAATATTCGCAGCCCCAAGCCATTGATGATCCACCATGAATAGGATAACTTCTTCGGTGATCATTTCAGTTATCCTTTTATTATAGATCCCTATATCATACTCAATTTCTATAATCTCCCATTGCCCTATGCTCACTAATCCTTTCAAGTACTTGCGGCTTTTCCTTAAATTAACATTAGGTCCGGGTAGTCTCTTCATCGGTGCAATGATTGACTCTTTGGATTGCCCGGACCCTAGAACACGCTTTCCTTTTGCCTATGCAACAAAGTTGGTCAATTTGGGATGAACTAGTGATTACACAGTAGCAAATTATAATAAAGTGTCAATTGACATACCTGTACAGATAGAGCAAGGGTAATGAGGTTCATTGGCCATGCTACATAACTACCCACTGCTTGTCCTACCTTATCCGCATCTTGGGTAGGAATTGGCAATATAGCATTCTCCTCTTTAGGGACATCAATCGATACTCTCACATGGCCTTCAGGTAGGGCTTGATTGTGAATGACGCCTCCTGTGTTTTCCAAATGCCCCTCTGCAACCACACGTCTAGTAGGGCGATCCAACCATAATTGACAGTATGATACGCCCTATACCAATAGCAAAAAATAAGTTAAACATGTCGAAAAAAACTATGAACTTGATTGGAAAAGCAATTACCTCAGGGAGATGCTCAAATGGAAAAGGGCAGCTATCCTTGACACTAGGGCTTGTTGATGCGACCTGTGACGACTGTATTTGCTTCAGTACTGCAGCTTGTGTTTGCACCAAATCTGTCAACATGGCTAATTTTCTCTCCATCTCAAATTGAGTTGCCTCTAATTGAGCAACCTTAGCTGCAGAGTATGACGATGAGCGGCGTTGAGTCCCAAAATATGCTTTCTTAGAAACGCCAAACCCAGCACCCCTAACACGACCAGGGTGCTCAGGGAGCCCTAATGCCTTGCCTAGCACATCAAGCCCTGTGTCTTCCTCAATGCCTTCAGGCATGGACTCTACAAGGGTAGCCTGTGAAAGCAAAAAAATAATAAGAAATATATTATTTTATAGAAATATATTATAAATGATTGAAAATGCAAATAATAATGTAAGACTTACAATTTTATCACAAACTTGTTTGACGTTTTCATTGTCAATAATCCCTTCCTTGTTCTTTCTTGATTATGCCCATAGCACATGACGCTTGGTTAAAGGGCCACCTTCAGATCCCTCTTGAGAATGCTGTGCAATAACATAAATAACTTATTTGTAAGTATTTATAAGGAAAATATATTCATATAAATAAGATCTATAGACACGTACCATCTTATCCTCTATACCCGAGTATCCAAGACGGCCAGCTCTATAAGGGTATTGTTGACACTTGGCCCTTTCACTATTTTGCTGACTAAATATCTATAAAAAACAAAAATCTGAAATGAAATAGCTAGACACATATAGCATTAGAATAGAATTAACAACTAACATGTAAAAAAGGATTACTTTGAAAGATTGCTCACGGCGGATACCCGTAAAAACATACCGGTCTTCTTGCTTTATGTAGACTTCAAATAATGGAGGTGGATGCTCAAGGATGTTACCATCTGGATCTCTCAAAAATCTTTTTGTAAGGATATATCGAAAAGCTCGCATCGATACTCCAGCCTTCTTATATATGAAATCTCTATGGCACTCATCGATGTCAAATCCCAACTGCAAAACAAAGTACCAAGATTAATTATAATAAGTATAACCACATAGGAAAAAAACATTACAAGATAATTATAATAAGTTGTTTACCACTATATCCTTGAAAATCAAGTCTTTCATAGCCTCAGGGACTTTCCTCCAGTCCTTCCATTGGCTACTTGCTATAGGCACATTCATCTTTGCAGCTATTCCAATATAGCTACTTAATTTTTTTCCACCATCTTTTATTGGGTGGCCTCTACGATTCCACACCACATGGATCTTCTGACCACTATCTCTTGCCCGTGAGACCTCTTTCAAGATGGTCAACCCACGATGATACTTCTCTAACTCTTTCTCAACCCGTTTGTTAACATTACTGGGATCCACATTCGTTGGATCACTATCATAATCAGAAGAGGAAGACATTTACCTGTAATATCAATCAAACAAACAAGACATTAATACATAGAAAGGAAAATAACAAGATTTAGGCAAAAGTTCGCACAAATAAGATGAATAACACAACTAGTAAAAAATTCAAACACACAAAATTCAAACTCAAACCTTTTCCTCTTTCTGGTTTGTCTTCTCTTTATGATCCAAATACCCTCTTGATGATCATCTCTCACATACAAGGCATCATCTCCAATATAATTAGTATCAATTGATGTCCCTACAAAAGGATCATCCTCAATATCTGCATCTTGATGACTTTCAATATCTTTTTGGTTGTCAATTATTTTATTTGTTAACATAACAATAGACAACTTCTTATTAGCAGGATTGGAGACAAAAAATACCTGTTGAGCTTGGGATGCTAAAATAAAAGGTTCATCTCTATACCCCACCTTGTTAAGATCCACTTGAATGAACCCTGTTTGATCAACTCGAACACCATTTTTGTTGTCAACCCACTTACAACGAAAGACTGGTACCCGAAACAAGATATAATCCAATTCCCATATGCGATCAATTACCCCAAAGTATCTCATATTTGCAAAAATAGGGTTTTTGTCTTTGACACTAGAAATATGCATTGATTGAGCTATAAGAGTTACCCCACTATTTTGCATTTTGCTCTGATCATCCTGCTCTTTCGTATAGAATGTGTAGCCATTAATAAGATAACCGTTGTAAGATATGACATGCATGCTTGGACCGTTAGCTAACCAAAAATAACCTTTCTGAAACTAAACCAGGATTTCTCTGCACCTCCAAAATAATGTGATGTCTCAACCAATTTATAAAAACCTGATTGTGTTCCTTTGATATCCAACTCTCATTCTTGTAAGGGTTTAAACTTCTAAGTTTCTCCTTGTGCATTTCCACATATAGCTCAACCTCATTGGAGTTATGCAGAACATACAAATGAGCTTGCTCCCACTGTGTCCTGGAGATGCTAACTATATCATTTCCAAGAATCCCTTCCCCATCTGTTCTCCCAATGTGATGAGACTTTGGAAGCCCAATAAGATCAACATTGGATAAGTATTCAGTACATAATTCAACAGCTTCTTCAGCTGTGTACAGTTCAACAATACAACCCTTTGGTCTACTTCGGTTTTTCACATATCCTTTTAATACCTTCATGTAACGCTCAATAGGGTACATCCATCTCATATAAGCTGGGCCACACAATTGTGTCTCTCTAACCAAGTGAACTGTTAGGTGAATCATCATGTCAAAAAATGAAGGCGGGAAATACATCTCAAGTTCGCACAAAGTCACAACAATTTGTCTTTGCAACCTTGGCAACTTAACGGGGTCAATCACTTTGCTACAAATGGATTTGAAGAATAAACATAATTTTGTGATTGTGCCTCGAACCTTTTTGGGCAAAATAGATCGGATAGCGACCGGCATCAAATTCTCCAATAGAACATGACAATCATGAGACTTTAAGCCCTTCAACTTCAAGTCTTTCATAGATACAAGGTTCCTAATGTTTGAGGAGTATCCCTCTGGGACCTTAACTCCATTAAGAAACTCACAAAAAGTGATTTTCTCCTTTCTAGAGAGAGTATATGCTGCATGAGGTAGATAAGTACGGCATTTCCCCTTCACCGGTGCCAATTCTCCTCTTATTCCTATTGCAACCAAGTCCAACCTTGCCTTAACGCCATCTTTGGTCTTTCCCGGCACATTAAGCAACGTACCAATGATGCTATCACATACATTTTTCTCTATATGCATGACATCAAGGAAGTGTCTCACATATAAAGACTTCCAATATGGCAATTCAAAGAAAATTGACTTTTTCTTCCACCCACTAGTCCCAAGGTGTTTTGTAAAACCGAAATTGTTATTCAAATCCTTCACCTTGTCAAACATATCCTCACCACTTAATGGCAAAGGTTCACTCCCTTCTTCTGTATTCCCATTAAAGGCTTTTTTCCATCACCTGTAACGATGTCCCAGAGGCAAAAATCTGCGATGTCCTAGGAAGACAAATTTCCCACCATGTTCCAACCATATGGTATGTGTGCCTTCTTCGCATATAGGACATCCAAACACTCCTTTGATACTGTAACCTGATAAATTACCATATGCCGGAAAATCATTAATTGTACCAAACAGCATAGCTCTCAACTTAAATGTTTCTTCCCTATATTTGTCATACATCTCCACACCCTTCTCCCACAATAGTTTCAAATCTTCAATTAATGGAGCCAAATATACGTCTATATCATTTCTAGGTTGTTTGGGTCCGGAAATTAACATAGACAACATCATAAACTTCCGCTTCATGCATAGCCATGGTGGGAGGTTATAAATCAACAAAATAACGGGCCATGTACTGTGGGAACTACTTTGCATGCCATGCGGATTCATTCCATCAGTAGATAAAGCAAGGCGCAAGTTTCTATCTTCTTCCCCGAAATCTTCATATTCACGATCAATTCTTTTCCATTGTGGAGAATCTGCAGGATGTCGAACTTTTCCATCTTGAATTCTTTCATCTGCATGCCATGTCAAGAGCTTTGCAATTTCTGCACTACTGTACATGAGTCTAAATCTAGGTATGATGGGAAAATACCATACCACCTTCGTTGGACTCGATTCTTTTTTTTGTATCGTGGGGCATTGCATTTAGGACACTTGTTTAATGATGCATATTCTTTTCGGAATAAAACACAGTCATTAGGACAAGCATGTATCCTCTCATAGCTCATTCCAATAGAACATAACATTCGTTTAGCCTCATATGTTTGGCTTGGAAGCTCATTATGTTGTGGCAGCATATCTTTCAAAAATGCAAGTAATTCTGTGAAGCTCTTATCACTCCATCCATTCCCTGCTTTCAAGTTGTATAACTTTAACACAACTGATAATATCGTGAATTTAGTACAACCAGGATATAATGGTTTTTCTGCATCGGCTTTCAACCTCTCAAACATCTCAGGACAATCCTGAAGCTCATCTTCAATCGCATTTGTCATCTCTTGAAGACGGTCATCATCAAATGTACTTGTATAAAAATCATTAGATCCAAAGCTCCTACTTGTCCCCAAATCACTATACCCATCATTTGTCTCACCATGTTTTGTCCAATGGGTATAACTTCGATCAATTCCATTACACACTAAATGTTCTTCCAACTTATCTGAACTAACTAGCCTTCCAAAACAACGCTTTAAGCAGGGGCATATAATTTTGTCAGGGTTATTAGCATGCTCAACTGCAAACCTAACAAACTCTTTCACTCCATCCCAATATTCCTTACTCAAACAATTTGCATGCATCCAATTCCTATCCATAATGTGTACAAATTTCGGCAGAGCCTCCCCTAGAAGTTGATGGTTCCAATAATTCTACAGCAACAACTAACAAAAAGTTAGACTCATCAATTATAAGCACTAGCATCTTCCGACCAATCCCAGATAAACTAAGCTATCTTCAAACATAAGGACTGTCTTTATTCTAGGAGATTAAAGTAATACATGATTCAACCATGGACTATTTCTGGCAACCATAAACTAATTTTTAAAGAAAATTCAGTAGCATAACAACATAGAAATGAGAGTTTCCCAAGCCTTAAGCCCTTTATTCATACAAAAAGTAGTAAATTTCAACCAATCATAGCAGCAACCATGTACCCAATCATTTCCAATCATCAAATTACTTCTAATTAATAAAGTAATTATATTTCATGCTATTAGATATTAATACATGGCATTATAATGATATAGTTCAAAAGGAAATCGGCAACATAACGACTTGGAAAAGAAAGTTTCCTGGGCTTGTTGAAATTTGATCAAACTATAACTATCAAATTTCATTCAATCATTTCCAATCAAAACTTCACCATATGACTTCCATTGAAGATATTAACATGCAAATCAAACATCAGTCAATTAGTATAACAATCATTCAACACCACCATTTTCAACAACTTTGAAAGCAAGAATAACGTACCTTATAACCTTGTACTATACTATCCTCTTTAGTTTAGCCCCTTATTTTGCTGCCTCAGAGCTTCTAAATTAAAAACCTAATTGAAATAGCTAATATGTAATAACCATAATGACATGTTCAACCTGCATTACATAAGAGTATAAAGTTAAGAAAAATTTCTAAACTAGTTTAATATATGAAAGTGTTAAAATTTGACTCAACAAAGATTTAGGGGGCTAAGGGAAGTTTAGATCATGACATGAATATGATGAATTCAATGAGTTAATAATGGTTCTATATGCTTGATGACGTCTTAGAAATGACATTAAGATGATAAGAATGTAAGAACACAAGTTATATAGTAAAGTAGTAAATTGAAACCTAAAATAGCCAAGGTCCACCCATGTTAATTTAAATAAGTCGAGAAGTCAATTTAAGATTTAAACCATATTATATTTGTTAAACTAGGTGTATATGCTATATGAATAAGAAGAAATATGTCTGTGATGAGAAATCTCAATGAAATGCAAGTTTGGACACTAAAAAATTTAAAACAGGACATAAATGAACAGTAAAGTGAATGTCTTACTATAAGAGTTAAGTTAGTTTAAAATTTTTTAAAAGAAAATATTAAGAATCTATATATGATATAATATTATATTTAATATATATCAAATACATGCATGTCTTCTTATATTATCAATGTTTTATAGCTTATTATTATCAATATCATTATCATTATCATTATCATTATCGTATCAATTTATAAAAATCTTACATTTATTTATAATTATAATTATAATATTTTACTAAACTAAAATATTAAGTAATTAAATAAATTAATAATTATACTAATGTTAATTACTAAATTAAAATACTTATTATTTTTCTTTTTTTAAATTTAAATTTCAGTAATTAAAATTAGGGTGGGTAAGTTTTAAAAATTTTGCACTTATTATACATTATAAATAATATAATTTAATATGTAAGAATAGTTTATTTGTTGGCCAAAAAAAAGTTGCACAATTTATTTATTTATTTAATGTTTTTGCCCACGGAGTTTTAAATATAGAGTAGAAGAAAGGTGCTTTAGAAGCCACGAATTATAAATAAAACAAAGAAAGAAAGAGAGAGAAATCCTAATCACATGAACAAAATTTGACAGGCAGAGAACCATCCACACATTCCCAATTGTCTCAGCTTCTCCGGCCCACACCATATATTATCCCTCCCTCCCAACAACCTCAGCCTCAAAATAACATCCATATTTCCTTCCTTTCTTGCTTCCCCTCTTCCATCTACACACCCACGAGTTGCTTCTATAATTGGGATGTCACTACGCAGTACCCTGAACAGGTTGTGCCTCTAATTGACACAGTTTCAATCTTTGTAGTCGAGGTATCATACCCTGCTCATTTTATTAAGGGCAGTGATATATTGCTCTTAATTTATCTGTTTTCTGAGGTTTTTTGTTTCAGGGTAGGTTAAATTATTTAGTAGGTTATAGTTCCAATTCACTGAAACTTAAACAGAGTGTAGAATGAGGAATTGCTAGGTGTGAGAACATTTAGAACCTATTGTGTTGTTGTTGGGAGTTCAATGCTTATAATGGTGGGCAACGCTCAAGGAGCAATAGCTTCTCTTGCTTCCCCAGTCAGTTTGGGAGGTCTAGTTGGAGCGAGTTCCTCTGGAAGGACCCACTCGTTTGAAAGGAGAGTTTCCCTGTCTGGAGGAAACTTTAAGGGTAGAAGGACATGCAATTGTGTCTCCTTCCCTTTGTAGATATTCAGTGAGTACGACTGATTTCATATCTGACCAAGGCAATACAGTGTCCCTTGACTCTAACGGTGATAGAGGGAATACAGTTACTGGAGATAATAGTGATGGTTTTGTCCTTAAGCTTCCTCCAAAGCCGGTATTGAAGTCTTCAGAGACCAAGGGTAACTCCATGTTAGGTACAAATTCTGAAGGGTGGAATCCCTCCAAAGCTACTAAGCAATTTGGTAATGAAAAATTAGATGATGTAGAAGAGAGAAATAAGGTGATTGAGTCACTTGGAGAGGTGTTGGAGAAGGCTGAAAAGCTAGAAAATTCGAAGTTGGATGGCAAAAGAAATAATGGACCAGCAAATAAACCAACAAAATCTAACACAGTCACTACTCCGAAGACTGAATAATGGTTCTAAAAGTGAGAACATTCCTGCCACTATATATTTCCAGCTTAGAATATAACCCTTTCAACAGAGCAGCTACGAATCCTAAGCAATAATAATGATTTGGATTTAGGAACACATCTCATATAGGCATTTTAGCAAACACCTAGAAGGCATATGTTGAATCATGAGCAGGGATGACGAATGGAAGGAGAAATTGATGGGAAACAGAAAAGTGGAGGTGAGGTGCTGACCTGTAGGAATTCAAAATAGTTGGGTTCTTTGGTAACCAGAGATTGCAAGCACGAATGAACTTGGACTACCCATCGACATAGCGCACGGAAGCCACAAAACTTGAACAAGTACACAGACACAAACATGAACACGAACACGAAGATGGAGAGCACAAACATGAAGCTTGACAAGCCACCAACGCAGAATGCTGCAGGAGACAGAGCAAGCAAGCAAGCACAGAACCTCAAGATGGAGGTTGGAGACAGAGCGAATATGGACACGAACTCTTGAAGAAGCCGCAGAATGCTGACGCGAACTTGAAGAAGCCGCAAAATGCTGACACGAACTTGAAGAAGCCGCAGAATGCCAAAGGGAGAGAACTTCTATGGAGTCACTAACGAGGCCGATGGGAATAGCTCAAAAGTGATGTAATAGGGCAGAGTGCAACAAAAGTAGGCGGTTATAACAAATAACCGCATACTTTTGGTTTTATTAATTTAATTAATATTATTATAATTAAAATAAAAGTAGACGGTTATTAAAATAACCGCCTACTATGTTATTAATTTTTTTTTTGTTATTTGATAATAAATTTGTAGGCGGTTATTTAAATAACCGCCTACAAATCCCCCAGGCATATTTTTTAAATGTTTTTTAATATAACCGCCTACTATTAGGCGTCTATTATTTTCAAATCTGGCGTAGTGTTCCCTTTTTTGCATTTTATTTCTAAATGATTGTTTAGATCTTGTATTTCTATAATTGATAGGTAGAAAATATGTTTATGTTATGAATATGATGATGATGTTGGATCAAAATGGTGAAAGAATGATGAACATGTTATAAATTTTGCATAAACAAGCATGAACATGTAAAGAACATGATGAACATGCTAAAAGATACCTTTTTATCTTGAATGTTATCATGCCAAAATGAAATTATGTTTCTTACAATTGATTTTAATATTATGCTAAGAATGAGATTATGATGTTATTGAGATTTTCTTAAATCTCATCCCACCAAATATCTAACCATGATTAAGTCCAAATCATGTGAAAGGCAAGGAGATAAAGGGGGATTTATAAAGAAATGTTTATAAATATGAAGGATATTTTGGATGCCTATGTAATATCAAGTTTAATGACATTTTATGTTACAATTATGTAAATTATGTATGACTCCTAAATAATAAATAAAAGTCTATTTTGGATCAATTTTACATGTGTTATGTGACTACTATTAAAAGTATAGTATTATGGAATTTCATGGAATGAAATTTGGAAAAATTAGGATAAAATTGCTAGTAAATTCATGAAATTTATCATAGCAATTTGCTCAATGCAATTCCAAATTAATTTTTTTCTCTCAGAGTATTTAAATAGATGAATTTATCTATTTGAACCACCCTTAAATGATTTTTTTAGAATTAGTTATGATTTTTCAAAGTTCGATCAAATTATTATAGTTACTAAATAAATAGTGACTTTTGGTAATTTTTGAAATTTTTTGAATTTGATCCAAATTTGCTTCCAAATTCATCTAATTAAAACCTAAACCAGTAATGACAAATAGTAAATGGTTTCTAACGCTAAGGTTTGACAGATATGATGATATGTTTCATGCTTTATATAGCAATTTATATTTATATTAGTTGTTACCTATGGGTACACTATTTAATTTAACCTGATTTACCCCTACAAACCTCATAGCCTTTGAAAGGTAAGTGATATATATAATCAATATGCAACAAATTCCTTAAACATGAATCAAATCTCATATCAATTCTAGAGAATATGTGAGATGATAATGTGAGACCAGATGTGGAAGCTAATCCATAGCCAATGGGATTTCTAAGATTCCACAGGTTGATATGATCTTCTAGAGTAAATATCTTAGAACTTTTCTAATAGTTTTCTCTAAGAAAATGGAGAGAACTATGTTCATGGCATCAAAAGTTCTAATAGAAATTTTTTTAATAAAAAAACTGATGAAAATTTTTCAAAAGACATTTAAAATTCTATGAAAATAGGAAAACCTTATTCCAATTTTTAAACAAGAAAAGAAATGCAGTGTAATTCTGCGGATCCTGTCTTCTCAATATGGTCCACATCTGCTCAACACATTCTGCTCAAGGGGCAGAAATTAATTTTTTGTCCCTTAAGTTAGTCCAAGGTTTTGTTGTTGTCCCTTACCAATTGTTTGCTTCATTGTTGCCCTTTAATGTAAAATCAAATGCTAATATTTTTAAGAGAAATGACATGCTAATATTTACTTAAAATAATACTTAATTTTTTAAAATTTAATAATTTAAATATTTTAAATGATTAAAATTATTATGTATACTTGATAAAATTATCATTAGTATTATGTATGTTATCACGCATATTTTTTAAAATTAAAAACTTAAAGTATTGCTATACTACAACTAGTTTTCAATTTTTCAATAAAAACTCTTTTCCATATCTCAAGATGAGAAAGTCTTAAAATTTTATGTACCAAACATGTCAAGCTAAAGATTTTTTTTCTTATTCTCTCTTTCTGAAAATTTCTTTTATGCATACCAAACATGACCTACAAGATGTTTCTTTTGTTGATGTGTTCAAGTAATTCTAATTAGTCCACGTTTCCATACATGACTAAGAATAATTATTCATGTCAGCACATATTATTAATTTGCCCAAAAGAAAAATTACACACATCATGAGTTGCAATAAATCCCCAATTGAACATTGCCGCCCCAAAACTCTCAAACTAAGAATTATTAATCCCTAATTGTTAGACAATAATTAACTTGCTGATGAAAGCATAATATGCTTAATTACATTTTTTACACAAAGTGAGACGACGATAAGGAATCGGCAAATAAACATGGGGCTTCCATATTTAAATTCTACCACTATCAATCCAGAAAATGGGCTTTCTTAGCACTTATATTTCTTCTTTATGCTGACATACAACCAATAATAAAGACAATAAATGGATAAATCTGAGAAACTATAGCTAAATAGCACAATGAGGAGTTTTAGTATCAGCTTCTAACTTCTGGTTTCTTAAGGAATTTCCATAGCTTTCTTGAGAATTATGTCATAGGCACTTTTAATGCAGGAATTCAGTTTGTGTTCGTCTATGAAATATTTTTCAGTCTTGAGGGTCACTCTTAGAACTCCCACATAGCTCATTATTGACATCAGAAGGCTCTGAAAACCATAAAATTTAAATGGCGTTAGGACTGTCAAACATATATAAATGCTAAACTATCATTTCGGAGAATTTATATAGAAAAATTCATATTTATTTTGGTTTTTGAGAGAGAATTTAAAATTAACAACAGAAACATGTTCTCAAGTTTGATTGGGAAAAAAAAAAAACTGCAAATCACTGGTGCAAAATTGTTGTAAAAATTTTTTTTCCTGATTTCTTTATTCCACCTTTTGGTGGATTCCATCACTCTTTATGATTCGAACTTTTTCACCCCTATTGTAATGGACTGGGTTGAGTGTTTTAAATTTTTTTAATTAAATTTTCCAAATAAAATATAATATATAGTAGCAATTTTTTTTGAAAGACTTAACCATAAAATTGAATTATAAAAATTATCCTTTTATTATAAAATCATATAATATGACTGAAAAATTATACTTATCTTTTCTTCATTTTCTTTTCATGTTATTGGAAAATAAAATACCTCTGTTATATTCGAGTGGAGATCAGCCCATAAACAAGAATTTGGTGTCTGAATTAAGTTTGCAGATACCTCTGTTAATTTTTTTTTCAGGATAAATAATTTACTAGCTATTTCATTGCAACAATTCACCGGAAAAATAAAATACCTCAGGACCTCCGGCAATGGTGAAATACAAGCCTTTCACAGGATGGTTAGCCAAAGACATAGGTTGTGATGGTCCGATCAGGTTTGTAATTACCGTACTTGATTTTGACAGTGTGCCATGAATGTGTTTAGCCACTGACTGCAACCACACAACAATTGATTATGCTTTAAAAAAATCTGAAAGATCAACAATACAAATTATCACCATTGCCACTGCCTGCAGCCACAATAATTTAGCCGTACTATTCACAAATTATATATAATTGTTGTTGCCTACAAGAACAAAAAACTTCCTTTTCACAGCTTCTTGTTCCAACTAATAAAATGAGGTTCAATTCCGTGAGAGATTTCTACTTTAACCAATATGTGTAAGAGGACAGCTTTTCTTAGATATCATATTTTGAGGGTAAACTAAATTTGAGTTTTTTCTTTCCCACCAACAACAAATAAAAAAAATCACCTAATGCATGTGGGTGGTATATATTCAAGTGGTGAAATGTTCTACTTATCTACACTCAAACATGTACACTTCTCACCAATGTGGGAACTAAACACCTTCCCTAGTCATAAACTATCCTCATTGCCAAGTGAAAAGTAAAACATTTCATAACACCAAACACCTATGGATGTGCTGTAATGACGTTCTAAAGAAAAGGGAAGTTTTGTTGTAAATTTATGCAATATATATTTATTCTTACTATTTAATTTAACCAGATGTCCCCATACATATATACTTCATAGCCTTTGAATTTACTCTCCATCTCCAGAAGCATCCCGGTGAGCGGAACAGCCAAAGATTGTTTCTTCATCTTGATTATATTGTGTGCTTTCCAGATAAATTCCAGTGGATTTGAAATTCTGTCATTTTCTAACTTTGGAATTGGGACATGCAAGAAGGAAATACGGTTCCCCCATGGCCCTTTTGCCTTAGCATTAAGCATGTCATCGACGGACTGGTAACCTTCAGCGTTTCTCGTATTCAACAGCACTAACGCCGTGGAGTTTGCAGCCCCGGATTTCTTATTTACATCTTGCATGTATAAGCGAGTCCCATAAAAGATAATTCCAGTGATTACATCATTCATTGTCTGTATATTTAAAAAGATATGAGTAGGTAACCTGCTACATATACAGGAGTTCTTGAAGGTCAAAAACCATTGAAGAATTTTCAACAAACGAAAGAAAATGAGAGATTAATTACCACTCCAAGTCTTGACTTAATTAATTTGATTTGGTCAGTGGAAAAACTCATGGTTGATATGGTGATTGGACGAACTTCTGTTCCTTCAAGACCAGACCTGATTGGTGTCTCATCATCTTCAAGGATGCTGCTTTTCAATATGCTCCACCACAAATCTGCTACAGTATTGTAGGCTGCCAACATGGCTGAAGAAAATCTGGTAAAAAAGCTTTTGTTGAGAGAAGTTGAAGGCTTGAGGGAAGGGAAAGACAGTGGAAGAGAGGGATTATCAGCTCTTTGAAGACAAGAAAGAAGAGCACCCATTAGAGAGTAGCCATCTCCAAGAGAATGGTGGAGTTTGAAGATGAGGGTACTTGCTGAACTGCTTGTAGGGTAATTCACGATGTGAATGTCCCATAATGGTCTGCTTTCTGGAAGCTTCGCGATTGATATTCTTGACAAGTAATCAGCCAAATACTTGTCATTTGATGATTCCTTTGACTTACTTTCAGGAAATAAGGGAATCTTTATATGATCATTCAAGTTCACATCAACTTTCTTCCAATGTTTTCTCCCACTTTTGTCTTCAACCTGCTCTCAACGCAAAGGATATTATTTCCCGTAAAACTTGAACAAAAACTGAAATTTAGAACGGAGAAGTCCATCGCTGATCAAGAAAAATCTGTTGCAAATTGGTTTTTGATAGATTCTTCCATTGTAATTTAAGAAATAAGGGACATTTCTGACTGACTTAACAATGGATTAGGGCAATTTAAAATTTTTGCAATGGATTTCTGAAAGATTTTGTAGGCAAAATTTTTGACTCAAATTGTCAGTTTTTTTTTTTTGAAATGCTTGTCTTTACCATGCTCTTAGATAATGTTATATATTTGATATAAATTACATATGTTACACTAGAAATATATAAAATGAAAACAAATCTCAAAATTTGTTACCCAGTTGAGGATGAGTGAGAAACCTAAGAATAGAAATAATAATTAATGCTACTCTTACGAACGCTCCTCGCTTCCGTCAATTAACTTTCTGACAATATTATTATAAATCTTTGTTGTGACATAACTTCAGTTTCTCATATATACCATTTGAAGCAAGCGTGCAATTTTGACAGATTAAATAAAGGAATAACATGCAAGTGAGAGAGAGAGAGAGATGGACCATGACCATGATGGAGGAGAAGCGAGGGTTGATGGGAAGGAAGAGACGATTGAGGAGAGGAATGGCTTGAGATTCATTGAAGGGAACTTCGAATTCTAAAACGCCAATAATGTAAATGCATAGCACAGAGCTGTTGAAGTATTGTCCCATAGGACTCACTGGTACCACTACTTCTTCTTCTTCTTCTTCTTCTTCTTGGTACTGCTTTATCATCATCCACTGTTTTTCTGCCATATTATGTGTCTGCTAAAGTAATCAAAAGTATGGGGACATGAGGAGAGACACGTATAGGTATATATAATAAATGAAAGGAGGAAGAGGACAGAATTCCTATCACGCACAAAAGACGTACGAGAGAGATGTGGCAAGCAGTCTATACGTACCTTGCTTGAGTTTTCCAAAATTTGTGTTCAGACTTTTCAAATGGAATAACTGGTCTAAATTGATGACAAAAGGCACTGCAATAATCAGAGACTTTTTCTACTATTCATACCACAACAACTAGTAAATTCATTGGTAAAGTTGAATAATTTTAGGATAGAAATTAGAAGCAAATATACAAATATTTGTTAGATAAAACGAAGAAGTGATTTTTAACAACAAAGAATAAGGAAAAAAAGTAAGAAATAGCAATTAAAATTTCGATAATTTTTTTTAATAAACAACAAATTGTAGGATAGAAGCAAAGATGTAAAATGATGAGTTATATTTTCGCTATAAATTTTATTATGATTATAATTCACTTCAAGATTCTTGATAGGTAAATATGCATAGATTTGAGCTTTTCTTAAATAAAAGAAGATTGTGCATGCATAAGTTAAATAAATTTGGTGTGAAGGTATTGCATAAAGTATTTTCTATTGCTTTATTAGAAGGTTTTAAGATTGATACATTGTTTGTTTGTTTTTTTTTGGAATGCGTGATAAAATATTTGTTTTTGATAGATTAACAAGAAATTACCATTGTGTATATGGATTAGTATGTGATCATTTTGCTATCCTTACCATATTATTTTGAGTCTATTACAATTTTAAAAGCTTTAAATTCTCAATACTGTTTCCACATATTCAAATTTCATTCATTGAGCATGATAGATGGGTTAAGAAAGTATGAGTGTAACCTCACTAACATGTATTAATTTTGTTTATGAATAAATTTTCATATATAGAGACTATAATATGAAGAGTAAGTTGCAATTTTTAAATAAACAAATTGTAAATCGTGGAATTCAAGTTTCAAATTCTTGGAAATCTTAACAATTTAATTTTCAATATTCTAGATTAAAAACTGAAGACTGAATTGTAAATTTTGAATGAATAAATTATGAATTTGAAAATTTAAGTTGAAAATTCTTAAAACTCTCACTATCAATTTAAATTCTAACATTTCATAATAAAAAGTGAGAGAGTAAGTTACATATTCTGATTAAATAAGCTATAAGGTAGGAGATTTAAATTGTAAATTCCTACAACTCTTATAAATTTAAATTTCAATATTTAATATTAAAAATTAAATAGTAAATAGTAAATTTGAAATTAACAAGTTGTGAATCAGGAAGTTTTAGTGGTAAAATTTTTAAATTTTTAATAATTTAAATTTCAACTTTTCATATTAAAAATTTTAAGAGAAAAGTTGTCAATATTAAATAAACAATAGTGAATCCAAAAATCCCAGATACATAGAAATTCTGATATCATTAATCCGGCTTTGGTGGCAACGTTAGTCCTGTCACTAGCGGCGGTAGTCACTGTCAGCGTCCCATGTGACTGTGGAAGGAAGGCTTGGGAGAGAGAAGTTGAGAATTTTTTTTTTAGCTCTTCATTTTTTCACTTTTTTTTATTTATATTACAAAATATTTATATAATAAATTTTTTATTTAAAATATAAAATATTAGATATTTTTTCTTATTTTATCATATTTTTAATGTTTCTCTATTATTTATTTATAACTCTATAATGATAATAAAAATGAAATATTTAATAAGAATAAAATGAAAATATTAGTATTTTTTGTAATGATTTCAGATAAATAAATAATTTTTAATATGCATGTAATTGATATAAAATATCTTATAATATAAACTGGAAAAAGTATTTCATAGCTTTGGTCTCTTATTAATCTAACAATTTTGATTCTAAAGCTAGGAAAATTGACCACGGTAGTATAAATTTGAGAATTTTTTCTTAATATGCTACAAGTTTAAAAAAATTTCTTGATTCACTACAAATGATCTCGGTTTCACAAGCTGATTTGATCTCTTTTTTTTTTTGTTTTTAATGAAGTTAATCTCGGTTTGAAAAAAACCGAGATATGTATTGTCAGAAAAAAAACAAAAATTGTTACAATAATTATATAATGATAAATAATAATTGAGTAATAAATATAATAATTAGTAATAATTGATAATAGATAATTGTATAATGATTAATCAAATTTCATAATCATTGCATTATAATAAAAAGAAATGATTAAGTAATGATTAAAAAGTAATGTATATTTAAAAAATAAAAATATTATTGAAATTAATATTTTTAAATAAATACTAAAAATAAGTTAAGGAACATTTTTTTAGTAATTAATAATTAACTATATTGATTGTTAATAAATTAACAAAAGAATAATTAATACAAGCAATTAAGATTAGAATTTTATACAATAATTAAAAATAAAATTTTTCTTTGGGAAGAAAAAATTGTGGAGATCCTATACATAATGACTTCCTGTGCCACATTTTGGTCTCTTTTAACACTTTATGGTCGTTCTTTTCTTCTTGGCTCGTCATGTTGAGATTCAGGTGACTCTGTGGTATAAGGAGCTGGTGGAGTATTCAAGTCAAATACAAGAGACTCAACAGGAGGAATTGGCTGTTGTAGAGTCATGAATGCGTCATTTGATGGTCTGCCAACATCAAATGTGTAGTTATTATACTTTGTTGCAAAATTGTTGGATTCTCAAATAAAGACATAAATAATAACTCGAAATTGGACGAGCTGAATTGAGGCAGAGTTGAGGGTGGTATATAATAGGATTCACTAAAAATATCTAAAGAAGAAGCAACCGCTTGATCTTGTTCATCTTCATTTTCTGCTGCAACTCCTTGATCATGTTCATCTTCTTCTTCAACCACAACTGGTGGTTGAGTTGATAAATAGCCACCACGCTGCTTATTTGGTCTCCCTTGGGGAATTAGTAGACATGGTAGCTCATTTGCAGATGGGCAGGTTGAGGGACCATATTGTAATATTATTCTTTTAATGCCACTCTGATGTTATGTTGGTCTTGTATAACTCTTTCTTGATATTCCTTGGCTGACATTGGGAGAGACTCATTCATACTTAGTCTAATCAATTCATTTGCTATGTCGATCTGAAATTGATAATAAGCCATTAGGTAATAACACTACCCATATAAACAAAACAAAGACAACGATGTCAGATACTTACCGCATAACCAATTGTAGCACTAGCTTGGTGAATCCACCGTCCAATGTGTCTCCAATATCATCACATATACTCAGAAGTGCAATCTAATACTTCATGTGCCATAGGTGACTCAGTTATAGCATCATGCCATCTATTCTAGGCCTCAATAAATTCGATGTGATTCTCAACCCAATTGATATCTGTTCTTCCTCTTAGCTGTATCATGTGGCAATTCCCCAAATAAACAGGGGCTTTAGGAATTGGTTGTTGTCGCCAAATTGCCTAAGCACATGATCAGGATGATGCCATTCAATTATATGGAATCATATAAGGGGCACTGAAGCTCGCCAAATCAATGGTGTCTCTAAGCAATATGTCAAAATTAATTGCTGCACCGATAAAGATTCATATAGCTACCAAACTATATCATCTTCCCCCATTTCATGAAGCAACTTCCTATATTGTCGCAATATTGTCTCAATCAGATGAGGTGATTTACCTACATTTTTCCACCTACGAAAACATAGAAGAACTTGTTAAACTTTGTATGATTAAATTAATAAGCTAAAATCTAATTGTTTGGGTGCAAATTAAGCATACCTGAATCCCAATGGTGGTGACTGAGGATAGAAATTTGTATGTAGATTTGCTAGTAGAGGTTGGTGTGGCGCTAGCATAGGAAAGTGATCCCATGCCTAGAGGTGGAATAACGTCATATATCCGCAAATCCCTTGCCCTGTATCTTTTGTAGCATTACATAATTATTTGTATAAATTGACGAATACTGCAGATCCCCAAGAATATAGACCTGCTCTACCTAGATCCATGAGAAGTGGGAGATACATCAAATAAACCCTCTGACCAGACCTCTCTAGCATTAGATATCCATCAATCAATCTAAGTATATATGCACAAGTGAATTGCTCTATTTGTTGTTTATTTGCATCATCTTTGAGGTCATGAAAGTGTTCATCCAACCAACTTATGACTAGCACTTGTCCAGATATTTTTTCTGGAGGTGGTGATTCTTCAAGAAGAAATTAACATATTTGTGGCCAATTGAAATTTGTCATACCAATCACAAGATTTCCGATGCAGGGAAGGCCCAACTGAATTACCACGTCTTGTAAAGTTATTGTGCATTCCCCACGAGTAGTGTGAAAAGTATGTGTCTCAGGCCACCACCTTTCAACAAGTGCAAAGACCAATATCGGGTCATACTCAAATTGACTTATTCTAGCAGTGCCATAGAAGCCAACTTGTATAAAGTATGGTACAATTTGTATTGATGGTTCAATTAGTCTATTTTTATGCATGACTCATCGAGTTCGAAGAATTTGAATGACCTACAAAAAAAAACATATATGGTTGAGTAATATATGATGAAGTATATCAATGAATGTTTATATGTGCAAAAATTTACTTACATCCCGAGTCCACACAACCTTTGAAATATGTCGTGGTTGTAAATACAATAATGAATCATCCTCAGGACCTAGGTTGATGATTTGATGTTGTTGCGCCATTTGAGAAATATCCCTACAATATTTGGAGAACAAACAAATATCAAACATTATTATTGACTTAAAACTCATGCAATCAATTGCAATTTTGACATATTTTGATATATTTAAAAAAATGTCAAATACATGTGGTTGAAAATGTCAACTACAAATTATTGTCTAATTGCATGACTCTGTGGACAAATAGAGCGATTGTGTCCTATATGCCTACATAACCCGCATTTGGATTGTTGAATTGGCACGGTCCAATCCATCTCATTATGTATGCGAGTTGACCAAGAATGACCTTTGTCTCGAATCATTGATGGGTCAAGTACCAACATCAAAATATCAGTTTTTGGCCAATGAACCTAATCTTCTATAAGGTGAAACTCATTACTGCAAGCATGGTGCATGGTTTCTAATTTGAATACAAGATCCACAAATTGCAAGTGGTCTAATCTGGCACTCACACAAGTGGCAATGAAATGCATGCATGGATAATGTTGTATCTGAAATTCTCCACAATCACATTTTTTTTCATTCAAGTAAACCTTGCAACAACGGCCAAATTGTGTGGTTCAAGAACCTTAAAAGATGTCTCTCTTCGGTCATTAATTGGAACATGGCACGCAAATGCAACATGTGTTGCTATTTTTAACTTTTTGCTAAGTGTCTTAGAGAAAACTTGCCCAGCTGCTATTTGTGCGTAAACTTGTTTTGTATGTTTGACAAAATAGGTGTTCACTTTATACATTATAGCCTTAACAAGACCTGTAATTAGCAAACTTCGGACACCTTTAAAGACACCATTCATACATTCAGTGAGATTTGGTGTCATATGACTGTAATGTCAGCCTTCAAAGTCATATGCACGAGACCATTTTTCTTTTGGGATGTCGTTGATCCAATTAGCTGCCTGCGCGTGAGTCAATGCTACCTTTGACAATTGTTGGTCAACAACATGTTTCTCATATGCATAGCTAGCAAATAATTAAGAATTTATCATTAATAATTTTGCCTTCAACATTTAATATATGAAAACAAAGCAAATGAATCTCACCAATATTTATAAACTTCTCCTTTAACCAATTTGTTCCGTGTGCTTTATTCAAATTTGTAGCCACATGCCTCAAACAAAAAACATGATATGTATGCCATCGAACTCATCGATTCTGAACCACAGACAAAATTGATGGATGTCTATCTGAAATAAACAAATTTCTTCCATCTCTTTTATGATGAATATGCGAACATTATATAAGAACCATATCCAGGCAGTTTTTGTCTCCCCCTCAACCACGGCAAATGCAAGTGGTACAATATTGCGGTTATCATCTTGTGATGTAGTCATAAGCAATGTGCCTTTATATTTCCCATAAAGAAAAGTTCCATCAACCTGAATAATCGGCTTTAAGTGACCAAAGGCGTCAATACATGGTTTAAATGCCCAAAAAACATGCCTAAACATTTCAATATTTTGCCCTTCAAAATTGGCTTTTGAACAAGGCTTGGTTGAGAATTTTACACACTATCCAAGCATGAAATGTTGGACCGCAGCTAGCCATTTAGGTAATAATGAGTATGAGCTCTCCCAATTACCAAAAGCAGTAGCTAGTGCTAATTGTTTTACATTCCATGCTTTTTTGTATGACATAGTGTACCCAAACATGGAATGCATATGCTCAATAATTTTAGAAACTTTCACATCTGGCAAATCAGTTACCATCCCTACTATACATTATGAGATGGCATCAGCACCTAACTTGGGATGATCTTGAGTTAATGACATGGCTAAACACATATAGGGACATACATATTTCGTGATTAAATGTGTGACTTTTTTGTTAGCCCTTAGTCTCCAATTGCAACCACTCCCATAATTTACACATCAATATTCTTCATACTTCTTACTAGAATGATATACTTTAAATGTGTGATAAACACAAATTGAGTAAAATTTGACCGCACGTCTTAAAGCACAGATGTCCATAAAACTTTGTCCTATAAAAGACTCATGATTATCACTGAGAGGATGAATATCTCCCACTCTACTAAACTCAGTAGCCACAGCTAATTCAACATTAACATGTGAGAAGAAATTGGATGCAGTCTCTTCATATTCATTTATACATAATGTTTGGCTAGGGACATCATTGCCACCCTCATAATTCTCCTCATGGTCCTCATCATCATTATTAACATCATTGCTCTCACCAATAGAATTTATTAAGAAATCATACTCATCCTCATCCTTAAAGTCATCCATAATATCTTCAGTTGGGGGAAGTGAAAAAGATGGTTCAATATTGCCAACATCTGAGTAAGGATTAAATGGGTTGAAATTTTCCAAGTGCATGCTCCGTCTTGGTCCATGTTCTATTGGGTCTACTTGATTGCTACTTGATGGGAACGTGTATCTAACATAGGCCTCTCGTGGTTGTAATTCAATATAATCATCAACTTCCACATTGGAAATATATGCATACAACTCTGCCACTGTCAATTGATCCGAATATCGAGAATTCATTTACCACATGTTACCTATGTCAAAATCAACCTCCAGAATACATGATTGGTACCATGGTGGATTTATGGAAATGGGACATCTATATAATAGGCTTGACACAATTTGATTGGAAGGAAGTCCAAGCTTTTGTCCGACAACTTGCTTTAGTTGAATCAAGGTAATGTTTGAATCAACACTTGTCATTTTTATACTATCGGATTCAAATATCACACTATTTGTATCAGTCAAAATTCGTCCATTTGTAAATACATAGACCCACTCTCTTTTATTATCTATTTCTCTTCCTATAATATAAAATTGTCTATTATCTACTTATAAACATGAAATCCATATTAATAGATAAAAAATTCTAATACACCAAATACATTTTTACAAGAAAAATAATATATACAAATTACCTTCCGATATACTAAACATAATCTCTACGTACATAAATCTAATATTACAAAAATTCCCTAATTGTTATTTATTTACTAAATTAAAAAACACGCTTAACTATAAATATGTTATATTAATGAACTTTTTAATACATCATACAATTTTCTCTAGTTTTCTATTATCATCAATATTATAGACAAACAAAATAAAGAAAAACTTAACTACATAAATATATCATGTTATATATTTTCTAAAATTATCAATATTTTTTTTACATTAACAAACTATAGTTATTAATATTACTGTACAGCTTATACCGAGAAATCATATCTATTTTTTAAATAATTGAGCCATAGATTTTACCATTTGTAAAAGTATATGACTCCCTGTTAATTTTATATTTCACACTAATTTTTTTACAATTAATATACTTCAATTCCCGTATATCTAATAGTAAATACAAAAAAGAAAAGATTTATTTCATAAAAAAGAAAAGAAAAGATTTACCATCAGGATAATTAATGAAAACTAAAAAGGACTTGGACCAAATTAACAAACTTGGGGAAATAAGTTGCAACTTGATCAAGATTTATCATAGGTATTAGATTCAAAACCGATAATAATCACACTGAACAACATTTATTAATTACTAAAAACTAGAGCACTTAGAAAATTATGATGGGTTAATCAGTGGATAATGAATTATAAAAAAATAATAAATAAAAAGAAAATTATTTTAAACTGTCCCTTGACTTGAATAACCTATAAAATGGTGATACTTACAGGTAATGAACTATAAAAAGTCTTATATAATATGGTACAAAAAATTTTGTAAAAAAATTTTTTATATGGGACCGGAGAAGTAATAGTAACACCTTATGTTATTTTTTTTCATTCTTTTTTCTAAGATTTTTGCTAGAAGCTTTTTATTTTCTTTAATATAAAATCTCTTATAAAAGATAACAAAGCATTATGAGACTTTTTAAAAAAACACTCTTAACTAATTTTTATCACTTTTTTTAATATGAATAATTTTGTACTCTTTCTTTTTCTATTTATAAGTTATTTTTAACTATTTTATAAGAACAAAAAAATTCGTTAAAATTAGTTGGGGTTTTTGAAATTTGCAGAAATTACCAAAACCTTATAGTATTATCTTTATTAAATATATCTCACCATAACTATATCTCTTTTAAACAATTTCTTAGTAGTATACACTATAAATTTTTTGGAAAAATTGAAAAATAAAATTTTATACTTTTTAAAAATTATAAAATAACTCATATTTTGAATAAATAAAATATTTTAGAAAGTACACAATAAATAAAAACAGGGGAGTAAGTGTTTTCAAAAAGAAAACTAAGGGAGTAATTTTCGTTACTAAGATGAATGGTAGGTGCCAGCTGAAAAGTTCCAATGATTCACCCTTAGCTCATCAAAGTTGGCACCCATTGACCTTTTTAAAAATTTCGTACTCTTTCTGCTTTCTTTCCATTGTTTGTTACTCTTCCTCAAAAACAACACTTCCACTCCCCACCTCCATTATTTCTTTTTGTCTCTCTCCACCTTCTTCCCTTTTATTTTCCTCTTTCAACTTCCCCCAAATAAATCATAAATATATATAAGACGACAATACATGTGAGAGTTTAATTGAGGATATACTACTTATTCAAAACCAAAGGTGACTAAAGCTAGCCAAATTACTTCACGCACCCAAACTCAACAAATCTAAAAAGGTAGAATTTATACCTAAAAATAAAAAGTAAAATGAAGTGCTATCTACAGTAGTTAATTCATTCTATATTTTATTATAATATACTAATTATATTAGTATGAGGTATATCTATCAGACAAAGTTGTTCTTTTTTCTTTCACTTTCATAATCACATTGAATGTGACTTTAAACAATAACGTAAAAATAAAAAGCTATGATCAATTTAATAAAGTCAAAAGATTATATGTGAAAGATTTTTATATATATGAAATTAAATAAAATTATATGTGAAAACGTACCAAAACTATTACACTCCCAAAATTACGAAGCTGAACTTAGTGTGTGAGAGGATCAACCTACAATAAAGTGTATGTCATGAATTAAAAATAAATAATTGCTTATTTTAGGAAAGATTGACAAAAAATAAGTGAATATAAAGATGAAAACTAAATATAAAAAGCAACAGTAAAGTTTCAAGAAAAATGTACCAAAAATTACCTATACAGATCTGAGATGGAGATAAAAAACGTAGGAAGAATATTTGAAGAGCTTCACTAATTACTCTAAAATCGAAAATGAAAAGAATAAGACAACTAAATTGCTTATACTTACTAAAAAATATGAAATAAATTAAGAACATGAAAAAAATTTAGTAAATTTTCAAACTAAATGCACCAAAAATTATAAAATAGATTTGAGATGAAGATGGATGACAGATAAGAAATATGTGAAGCTCCGGTAACTCTTCTGGAATCTAAAGCGGAGTTGAAATCCGAAGTGGAGAGAACAAGCAAAATATAAAGTGTGATATCTTTACGTAGAAATATGAAATGGACCATGTGCTTTTAATCAATTTTTCGCTTCATGCTCCCCTTCTACGCATGTTCCCCCTGCTCAATTAAACTAACTGCAGTGTTGTGTCTTGTCCCTTTTTAAAAAAAGGTTATTAAATAAATCTCGATTTCTTTGTTATGTTTTGTCTCTTTTTTTAAAAAAAATTATTACATAATTCTCGGTTTCTAAGAAATCGAGATTAATTTTTTTAAAAAAAAAATTTATTGTCATCAGGTCTTGGGAAGAGGCATCAGGTCTTGTCATTTACAAATAATTTTTTTTAATATAGTCTTGTCAAAGCTAAGCATGCTCCCGGTCCTTTCACACCTTTTCCTCTTGTCATTTCAAAGTAAAAAAATGATTAAATAACTTTGTACTGCCTCTTCAATTACTTTATAATAGCATGTCTTATCATTTATGAAGAAAAGTTAAACATAAACTACCTCCCTCAATTGTTTTATGGTGGCATGTCTTATTATTTACAAAGAAAAATTTAAACGCATGGTACCTCCCTCATTATTCCTTCAATTGAGGTGTGTAAGGCCTAGAATTATGTAATAGTGTAAGGTATTGTACATCCTTCCTTTGTTTTTTTTAATGTGTGTGTTGAGATTTCATCTCTTTTCTTTTAACTTAGATTGCAGTATTGCATCTCATTTATTTCTTTAAAATATAAAATTTAAAGTAATTATTTTTTATATCTCTAGTCTATATTCTCTCCTATTCTTTTTATAATGGGATCGTCTAAATTTTTTTCTGATTCTTTTTATAAGGGATCTTGTTATTAGACTTTTTTTTTTTATCAAAGAAGCAATTTCAATTGTTCAATTGGTAATATTTTTAGTTTTCTTTCAATTAGTCTCATTCTTTCCAACTTAATAATAATAGAAAGTTTTTATTTAATGAGGATTATATTGTTAAAATAAATAGAGGTAGAAGATGAATGTTTAGTTTTATTCAAAAAAATTTTAAGCAAATAACTAATTTCTTTATTCTATGTGAAGTTATTCAAAGTCGCTTATTCAAATGATTAGAGGAAGTAATTTATAGTAATTAATAAATAAGAGATAATTCATAAGAGCAAAATATTAAATTTTATAACAAATTTAATTAGCTAACTATTTTTTTATATATGCAAAATAATAATTAAAAGTTTTTTACATGAAGTATAAAATATTTTAAAAAACCTATCTCCTTCAACAAATCAAAAAAATCTGGCTACCTGAACCTCGCATTACCCTTTAGACAAAAAGAAAGAAACGTCGCATTACCCCCGTTGTCCTTTCTTTTTGTCTTGTTTTGGATTTCGGTTTTGTCAAAACCAAGATCTATGGATTTTGGAAAAATTGGATCTCGGTCTTAACTAAACCGAGATATTGATTTGGTATTATTATATCTCGATTTACAGGAAATTGAGATGTATTTTCATACTTCCTCCCCAAACTGTCAAAACAGTGCATGATTTCTCGGGCTCAAACAAACCAAGATCACATAATTTGTAATATTTGAATAAATAATTTACAACTTATATCATATTGGGAAATATTTTCTTTGCTTAATATATATCAGTAAAAAAGCCCTAAAGTTAGATTTCCCCATAGATATGGGGAGGATGCTACCTCCATAAAACTACTTTGGATCTAATGGTAAATTAAATTATAGTTTCTAACCATCACTTTTTATGTAAATAGGTTTACAGTAAATTTCTCTATTTTTATCCGAACTTTATTTTTGTAAACTGTGATTATTATAATAAAATTTTTACAAAAAAATAATCTAAATGGGCACTTCTTTATCCCCCATAATTGAAACGTACTAAAGCATCTATCATGGATGGATTTATTTTTTATTTTCAAAACTTAAAATTCATTATAAAATTAATTTTATTCAACTTTGATTACACGATTAATACATGTTATCAATATTTATATTAAAAACTCTAAGAAACTTCATTAATTGAAACGTACTAAAGCATCTATCATGGATAGATTTATTTTTTATTTTCAAAACTTAAAATTCATTATAAAATTAATTTTATTTTACTTTCTTTACACAATTAATACATGTTATTAATATTTACATTAAAAACTCTAAGAAACTTCATTATTTATTTATAAATTGTAAATAGAGAAACTCCTTTTGCAAATATCTTTTAAACTCTATGCGTAGAGTCCTAGATCAAGCTCCGTGTATATATATATAGATATAATTAGAAAATTAAAAAGATTAGTTTTATTTTTATTAAAAGAAGAGTGAAGTGATATGTACAGGAACAAAATGATACGACTAGGTTTGTATTCACAAGTATGATACACATATAATATATATTATATTATATATATCCAATATGGATAGTACTACTTTTTTGAAGTATCAATATTTTATACTCCTATTTATTATAATAATACAATCATTTTTAAACAAAGTTTTCAATCATTATTAATTGGAAAAGTGTGAAACCAATTAAAATAAGGTTTAGAACATTATTATTGATGTAACAACTCTCAATACATTGCCCCTAACTTGGTCTCAAGCTAATCAAGAGTCTTTGGCATTGTATGCAACACCGAAGAAAATAGGATGGAGGAAGAATCAACATAAAGAAAAAAAAGCTACACACCGCGGTGAGAAGTAGGGCCGCTGCAGTAAGAGCGAGCTCCAGAGAGATATTTTTCTGTTGAAAGCAGTGAAGCCGTGGTGGGCTTATCTAGAACCGCAGCGGAAGTTGAGGTTTTTGTTTAAATCTAGATCATTTCAATTAGCCGAGTGCGAAAGAAAAGAATAAAATGAAGAGAGTGACGGAGAAGTAATGCTAGGGTTTGCAATTTTCGGCCATTGGGAGTAGTTTTTAGCCTCTTGAAGCTTGGATCTTGGTTGGTAAGTGATCCCTACTCCTCCATTTCCATTTCTTCAGTTTTGAGTTGGATTTTCGTGGTTATATGTTGGGATCTTTGGTTTTAGCCAAATCCCACTTATTTTAATGGTTGAAATGAGGTTAAGGGAGTGTGTTTTAGTGTTCTTATTGCTTGGGTATGAATTTTCAAGGGATTATACATGATTTAAGCTTAATCCTAGGTTATATTCAGTTGAGGCTCTTCGAAATCCAAAGTATGTATAGTTGAGGAGTGTTTGAATGGTCCTAGGAGCTTAATGATATATGAATGTGGGGTTAGAACCTTGGGTTAGGCCTAATTGATTGAATTATGGAATTTGGATATTTGGTATGGTCTATAAATTAAGGTATTATGATATTGTGAAGGTTGTTTGGTTGATTGAATAGGGTTCGAGTGTGCTGGACAACTTGAGAAACTCGTGGAATCGTATGCGTTTGGTATTAACAACCTGATGTGACCGGACTTTTGTATTGTTTGTATTGTATATGTATATTATGTTGGTATATATGTGTATATATGCATGTTTTCATTCATACCACGATATGAATATGTGTGTGTGTGTGTGTATGGCTTGTCTTTATATCGTGGTATGCACATGGCTACACACATAGGCTGTGATGATTATGATGATGATTAGAGATGATGATGATGATGTGGCATTACATGATGCATGCATGACATTGTAACACATAACGATGATGATTATATGATGATATGACATGAGTATCACCACATGACATTGTGAGACTGTGATAAATGGTAGATTAGGTGGTGGTGATGATATGATGTACGATATGATAATATGATAAATGATAAGGGAGGATAAGGATGGGATCCTTGTCACTAAATCCTTCCTTATGGCTAGGGGAGCCAAGCGGCCGTAGACTGCACCTTTCCTAAATTACCACCAATTTGAGTTGGTTCAAGAGAAGGATAATTACGATTCGAACATTAGTGTTACCTTTGGTTGGGTATACTAATGGGAGGTGAGTTTGGTGATGTCCTGGAATTAATTTTCACCAACTATTGGAAGGGAATTACCTACATGAAATGTCCTGTTATGATGACAGCTCGTGGTTCTAGTTGTGTGTGAGGGAGACATGCATTCTATTTCATATTGCATTCATGAGATTATATGAGTTATATATATGTGTGTGTGTGGTTGTCCCCGATTACTAAGATATTATCTTACATCCTTTTCCCATGAACTAACATTTCAGGTGAAGGTTCTGGCACTAGTCCGGAGAAGGCAAGGGAATAGTATACCAGACATGGGAATACTAAGTCTATGTAATGTATATTTAATTGGATACATACTTTGTGCTAAGTAGGATAGTATGATTATAATGGATGTGAGATTCTGCATGTTTGCAATGATATTGATATTGGTATGTTATGAATGTGATAAGTATGACAGTTTGTGTTGTATGTGTGGTTTTGGATGTCGGGAAGTCCGTATGATAGTGTATGTGAGCCCAAAGGCAGATTTGGTCCTTGTTGGTGTGTTTTGGGCCTATAGCCCACTTAGTCAATTTGGGGTTCAATGGGGTCAAATATCAAGGGAGTGGCTTCCTTGAGGTGATACCTCTTTGTTAATTAGGTGGTTTTAGACCTGTGTGAATGGTCTCAAATGGCTAGGTTGCCTTTGATGGCGAATGAGAATTGTAAGTTATGAGTTTTGGTCAAAATTGTGATGAGAATTGTAATGTTTAAGTTAGGTTGATAGAATTATATATATATATATTTGATATATATATATTAAAATTCGAAATATATATATTTTTGATATATTATATTCAAAAAATATATATTATTCAAATTAATTTAAATAAATTAGTTTTAAATTTAATTATATATGATAGATTTAAATTTAAACTTATTTCGTAATCTAAATTTGATTTATATGATAAATTAAATCTAGATTTGATTCTGGATAAATATTAAATAGTTAATTTAAATTTAATCTATTAGATAGATTCAAATTCAAACTAATCTATTTAATTAATATTTGATTTAATTTAAATTATTGATTTAAATTAAACAAATATCAAACTCTATCTATATATTGATATAGACTAGAGTACAAAATCATCACAATTTCGAATCACCCTAAAGAGAGAGCTGCCCTATATGTAGAGAGTGAGACTGTATAGACAAACAATGAACAGCAGTTGTACGAACGAATAGCGTACGGACGTATGGACGTTCACAACCAGAAGGGGCTAGCACATCGTTCGAGTTGGACTCACCGTTCGTGCGGATACCAATAGAGGGAGCTGACCAGTCGCATTAGTTCCTAGGGTCTAACGAAATGAAAAGAATACCAAGGGACGCATGAAGGGTAAATTCTTTTCTATATCTCAATCTAAATAACGTTGATAGATCCATGAAAGGAAATTTCTTGATGGTTTTCCACTACGTGTATGTTGAAATTTCCAACAGTGTCAGGTGTCCAGAATCTCCATACGGAGTTGGATTGAGGTGAAATTGCTATCTATGGATAAATTGGGACTAGATTGACTTGTAGGAGCTGAAATTAGGTCAATCGAAGATCGGAGCATAAAATTGTGCACGTAGGAAGTTCGCCCTGAAGGATGAATTTTGTTGATGTTGCATCAGCAATGAGGCACTGCAGCGCTAGGAAGTCAGGCAGCGATGCCAGCAAGTCAGTAGGCGTGAGAGAAGCAGAGGAGGGACCTAATGTTTTTCTTCGACTGCTTTGATATTTGGAAAGTAATTATGAGATGTTTAGATTGTGTTTGGTTGGTAATTTGGAGCTTTTGGTTAAGTATGGAGGTGTTCGGAAGTAAAGTGTTATTGACCAATCATAAAAAAACTCCAATAACAATTTACGAAATTAAGAAATAAGTGATCATGGGTAAAATATGAATAATGTTACTAAATATTATAAAATGTCTTATAAAAGGAACTAGAAAAAACTTCTAAAATGTATCTTATAAAAATAACCAAAGAAACAATTTTATAAACGTTGTGTAAACTTGATATGTAATCCTTTGTCGTTATATTTTTTACTTTTCAATTAAGAAAAAAAAAGGGTTGGCTTTGGGCGTAATGACTACCTAAATAAAGGCATTGAAGGCAATTAATTACATTTCACTTTCTTGGAAGTCATAATACATTCTCCCTCATTTTCTTAATATAAATGATACTTCCTCTGGTTCATAATATAGGATATGAAACCCATTCTTTCTTGGTACACAATATAAGTATAAGGACTCAAATGGACAATTTTAGTCTTGCTATATTTAATTGGTTGTTTCTTTCTCTCATACAAGTGTAATCACTCATGAAAATTTGACTTCTCATAGGAAATTATTTGCTTTGATTATTGTAACATTCCCTTAATAAATAGGGGTAAATTCGGAACTTTTAGTGCATTTAAAAATGTTATTCAACTTTCTTAAAGGACGTAAAAATTGGTCTCATACCCTATAATATGGAGTGGAAGGAGTAAAAGATAAAATTATAATAAAAGAGATAAAATTGTTTGAAATATAAAATAGTTTATAAAAATACCTTTATTTAGTGTTAATAACTTTTATATCATGTAATTAATATAAATAAATTATATTAAAAAAATGTCATTTTAATTAAGGGTCATTTTATAAAAAATTATTAAACACATCATACAAATCCCCTTATCCCTTATATTTTAAAATACAAAAATTCTTTCAGTTATCCCTTACATTAAGATGGAGTATACAAATATTGTGGTTGTTATTTGTGGAGATCAACTTTTTTCCCCTATTTTGTCCTCTTGCCGCTCGTAACGCATGTGTTTGTTGGGTCTTGTTTTATTCAGAATTAAATTTTCCTCCTCTCCCTGCATGGGGATGTGGATACACAGAAACACAATAGGGACATTTTATTTAATTTTAAAATATTTTAAATTTTTTTAAAAAGTTATCACTAACTCCCTCTATTCTAAAAAAATTATATTAAATAATATTAATTGAAATTAATATAAATTTTACAATTAAAAATATTAATTTTTTTTTAAAAGTGGGGCCCACCTAAAAAGAGAATAGATAGACCCACTTGCAAAAGAAAAAAATGAATTAAAAAAATGAGACCACTTAAATAAAAGAAAAAAATAGGAAAGAAAAAAAAGAAAGAGCATGGAGCCCAATCTAGAATAGAGCTGGTACTGTGCATTTGCTACGACTCCATTCTACTTTTTATAATATATTGATGTTAATAACATTAATGTCGTTACCAGAAAAGAAAATGACACAATCCATTTGAAGAGAGACTTTTCATTTTAGTTGCACGGTGGGACCTTGTGAATTACATGATCCCCATTTTTCTTTTCCTGTGAAGGTGATATATCTTGTTTGCTTGATTTGATGCCCATATGTACATAAGTGAAAATACATCATTTCAATTTAATTTAGATGATTTAAATTTTATTAAATTTTTAGCTATTAATTTTTTTAAAAAGAATAATTTATATTAAAAATAAAAATAAATTTAAATTTAAATAATTTAAATAAAATTATATTTTTAAATGTGTTTTAAATCCAACCAGATGGGGACCCAAGTCGTCCTATTTGGTATGACTTGTTGTGTCCATTTTAATTTTTATGTCCGTCTAGTCAAATTTCAACCGTACGTTTGTGTTTTTTTCTCCTTTTCGATGAGGAGTATCCCTATCAAGACTAGGCACATTAGTCCCTATTGTAATGGAGGTAGAAAGGAGGTCCTAATGGTTTGTTTTGTATATAAAAACAATATCAAACCCCCAACCATTTATTTAAGTTATATAGGTGCTCTTATCATTTTTCTATGATATTTTTATCCTATAATAACAATTAATTTTACAATAGGTATAAAAGTGTTAACTAAAATATAAATAGACAACTATTTTTTTAGTGTAATATTAGTCTTAACTTTTAAAAATAAATATTGAGTAATACTTAAAAATTATTTTCTAAAGTAAAATAGGTAACAATTTTTTATTTGTTGTCTTCTATTATTAAAATAGGTAATAAATAATACCTATTGCCTATAAGTTTTCTATTTAAGCAATGCAAGTAAACTGTTGTTTAATATCAATGGGAACGATTTACTTAATAGGCAACAAGTATTGTTTATTGTTTAATAATATTAGATAATAGGTACAAAATCATTGCCTGTATTACTTTAGGTAACAATTTCAAACATTAGTCAATATTTGTTATTTAAAATTAAGGCTAATAGTTACACACAAAAAAACTGTTGCCTATTCATATTTTAGTCAATACTTTTTGTACCTGTTGTAAAATTAATTATTATCATAGGTTATAATTATTATGACAAAGTGGTAAATAAATTTGTTTTCTTTAATGATGTATCAAGTTTGATCTCATTGTATTATTTTAGGAAGAAATATTTTCCTCAAATATTCAATTGTACAATATATATTTATTAAATATTATCCTAAACTAACAAGTAGGACACTTTAGAGGCATGGTCATTGAACATTTAAATATAAAGGAGGTCAGGAATTCGAAACACGATAGGACCAAGATATAATATGATAATGGATTATTTTGTGTAATATTCATAAACCAGCAACATTTAAAAAACTGTTGCCATTAAAATTATAAGCACCAATTAAAAAATGTTGGCAAAGGTGCCAACAACTGAAAATTGTTACCAAATTGAGCACATAAAACCGTTGCCTATTGTCAAACAATAGGCAACAATTTTATCATCCGTAGCTACAAAGTCTGAAAAATCGTTGCCTTAAACAATATGTAGCGCTGATTAATTCTACACCCAAAAACTATTGCCTATAGTTATTGGCAACAGTTTTTTGTCTATGGCTACATTTTTTCATTGTTGTCATATGCAAAAAATGTTGTCGTTTACACCAATTTAAATTAGTTCAACCATGCTTTTTTTTTTATTAAGGCATGTGGCAAATTTATACAATGACATTATACTCTTTTAGGGTCCGTTTGGTTTGTAGAATTATTGGGAATGGATTGGAATGAAATAGTTGGTAATGGAATAGAATAGAATCTTATAAGCCAAAATTTTGTTTGGTTCACCATAAGAAAGATATAGGTAACAACTTCAATTTACTTTGTTGGACATAAGAAAATGATAGAATGAGATGTGAATAATGTGCAAAAAGTTAGAATTGCCCCTAAGTAAAAATCGAAAAGAAACAAAGGGAGAACAGAATTAACAATAAACCCACCGAATCAAACTTTCTTTGGGAAGGCATGGAACAACGATCAGATAGGAAGGGACAGACAATTTATCAGTAAGCCCTCCTCTTTTCTCTTTCCCATCAATTCCTAGACCCATCACTCATTCTCTTCAAATAGAACAAGATCGCAGAACCAGATAGAACAAGATTGCAGAACCAAATAGAACAAAATCACAGAACTAGAAGCAACTAGAAAATAAATGTGCAATCAGTGAGCAAGCATGATGAACAACCACAAAATGAGGGCAAAATGGAACAAATTCGAAGATTACAAGAATAGAATTAGACAAAATACAGTTCTTCGGCATTATCACTTACGTCTCCGACGGTTGCAATAGTTTGATTGATTGGCACATGCTCCTCCAGCTGAAGAGCTTTATTGTTAGGCTTCGTGAGCGCTAAGGTTCATGAGGAAAATGGGGCAACTAATGAGGTCAGAGTGATTTTTAGGTCAAAGGTGTGGAAGGGTATAATTGTACAGTAAGAATTTCTACCACTGGGAATAAGGAAAGACAGGATTTGTGCCTGGAATTTGGACTCCATTTTTTCAAGACTCAGGATTACTATGGGAAAGACTATTCTGTGTCTTAAAACTAACCAAACAAACTTTTACTTGGAATAGAATCCCAATTTCCATCCCAAGGGGATAGGGAGTTGAACCACATGGACCCTTAGTTAAGTTAATTTTTTTTTTTTGGGGAAAAAAGTAATATTTTAAAAATCAAATACACATTTAAATGAAATTTTAAACAGAGAAATTAAAGAGAATATGGAAGGGAGATAACACAAATCTCTCAGTATTTTTTAACACACTTAGATACTCAACTAAAAGAGAATATTCTAGCACTAGGCTCACTCAAGAGCACTAGAACATCTATTGATACATCATCAAAATTAATACATCATTATATAATATAAAATTCATAACAAATCATATTATAAATTGTAAACATTGTAGCTAATTTACTTGGCAAAATAATAAAAAAAATATACTAAATTTTCAGAATAACACTTCAAAAGATTGGAGTTAATTTAGAATTATTTTTTTCATCTTCCAAATAATCTCTTTCGATAGAGATGAACCATGTGGCGCTTGAAGGTTGCATTTCAAATTTCTTCATTAATGATATCACACTTCAGTTTGAGTGTGTGTCTGTGTGTGACTGTTAGAGTTAACACGTCTATTGACTATAGTCGAGGAGACTTGCTGGCAATGGCGGAGCCACATATAGGGTTGATGAGTTTCGGGAAAAAAAATTATATATATTGCACATAGCATATTGAATTTTTATTTTTTGTACACGTAATATTAATATGTTGAATTCCCCAAATCATTTAAATATTTTTCGGCCAAAAATATTTTTTAAACTTTATTATTTTAAATTAGGTCTAATAAAATCATATTTTTATTTTAGGACGCTGGTTGTCATTAATGTTTATTTCTGCCAGTAAATGCACCTCATTGGTCGTTGCTAGATTTTTTTTTTGGGCCAATGGCTGTTGCTAGATTTGATGTACATTAAAAATTTAAATTTTGATAACGTCATTCAACAAATAATTGAGGGATTAGTTATACTTTTCAAGATTAGTTCTTTGACGAAAAAAATATTATATATACGTTTTCAAATGAATTTTTAAATGGAAAATTAAATTAAAGAGAATATATGGAAGTAAGAGAACACAAATTAAATCTCTAGTATTTTTCCACACACTTGGTATTGGTAAAAAAAATTTAATAGATTGCAAGCGTACCAAAAAATTTAATCTTTATTTAATAGATAGGTGGCATACATGGTGAATTTTTTTAACATAGCTCAATCAAAGGAATCATAAGGCTAAGTCTTCTTATTGCTTTGTTTAGTTTAGAAGTTGATTGGATGAATTAGCTAGATTGATGAGAAGATAAATGTTTAAGTATGAGAACTTAGTTTGTAATTATACCCTTGAAAAGAGGAAATACATGTCATATGATATAATTAATGAATTTTGGTTGTGAGAAATTTGACGGTAGATTGCTTGCTGAACAAATTCAATAGCCATATAAGGATTGCAATTTGACATGTTCCTTGAAAAAGTGTGGGATTCATATCATCTGACTCAAATTGTTGCATGGTTATTTGTCAACTATGGTTATAAACTACTTGAATCATTGTGACTAGCCATGAGTTTGATGAATTTTGTGGCAAATGTTTGGGTTATGATGGATTGCTATTGTTAGATATTTCTTTGCATGCATAAATAGATCAGTTTGAGCATGAAAATGTACATATAGTTAGATGTTAAATATTGCTACAAAATGTGTTTTTTATTTACCAATCATGTTGCCGTTGAGTTTAAAGTGAGCTGTTAAATTTTGAACATGTTTGTATTTTTATTTTTTTTCCATATGCATTGCCATGATTGTTTTTGTTGTAAAGTTGCTTCTCTCTACTTTCTTCAACAGGATAAGTCCATGAGGGCTAAGTTAGCCAGATCTCCTACTCAAAAAATGATGAAGTCGAATGAGGTTAGAGACTGTAAGTAGAAAGAATAAAAAGAGTTGAATCTTTGGGAAGATTTGGCAATTGAGTAGGAAGGCCATGATGATCCCCATCTTCCATTGGCATAAAGATCTTTTTTTTTTTTTATACATTTAGTTATGACACTTTAGTTACTTCTAATGAATTGTTATGATGTTTTAACTTCTTACTACTAGTGTCACTATTTAGTAGTAATGACATTTTTTGCCCATTTTAGCTATTATTACTTGTCTTACAATTATATATATGTATATATAACCCAAGAAATATAGATTTAATTAATTTTCTAAAATCTAACTAGCAATGAAATGGTGATGGAACTTTTTTGTCTCTAAATCCGTCACTAAATAATTCAGTGACAGAATTTTCCACCACTAATTCTATCACTTATTTCTATGACGGAACATAAATTTTCATCGTTAATGAATTAGCCACGGTGATATTACATGACACCAAAAAGAGTCTTTGTTGGTGTTTATTTTATACTTTTATTAGCATTTCTAAAATGCTAATTATTCCAGCACTGATAAAAGCTGATGATTTTTATTGGCATTTGTAAAACTGCCAACTAAAATTGGTTTTAGTTGGCATTTGTCCATAAATGCCAACTTTTCTCACTTTTTTTAAAAAACAAAAACAAAACTCATGCGCATCTTCCACAAATGATTATGGACAAAAATTCATAAGAAAATTTGCAGGCGAGACGATTTCCATTGAAGAAGGAAGCCAAAAAAATCAAGAAAAACGCTACAAACAAAGCTTTAATTTACATAACAGATTTCTATATTTACAAAACAAATACAAAAACAAAACGCACTAAACATTGGAAGATCAACCAAATAGAAGCATTATGAATGGCAGCAAGGCATTAATTTCCACCAGTCATAAAGCTGAGAGGGACTTCAATCTAGTTGTTGCCAAATAGAATTCTAAGATAGTCCATATTTAGATCAAGGAATCTAAGCGGAGCAAAGAAATCTAGATAATCCATTTGATTGCCAATCTTAGTTCCTTGAACATAAAAAGATTGAGAAGATTCTTAAATGTTAGGAATAGCTGGTCACCCAAGAGGAAAGTAAATTGGGTGATGCAAGCTTTTCGGTACTTCTGAAGAACAACCCAATTTCACCAAGAGATGCAGCAGAATAGTAATGAACAGAGTATGATGAAGCAGATAGATGACATGAGAGAATAAAGAATTAGACACAAGAATTTATACTAGTTTGACTCAAACCACTTAGTCTACATTCATTCCTCAATCCACTATTTTAGATTTTCACTATATCCCACATATTTGATTTGGGCACTTGTGAAACTTCAGTATATCCTACAAGTCTCAATAGGCACTTATGAAGCTACTATCTCCACACCCTTACAAGATGTGTAATTTCCCTTAGTATTTCCCCAACCTAAGATTCTACCCAGAAATTTATAGAAAGAATGATTATAGAATAGAAAGTCTCCTTAAAAGTAGATAATACAATGAAGCCCACTCTAATGAGATGAGTTTAGATATAAATGTTCACACAGAAAAATTTTATAAATTGTAGAAGTATTTTAGCATAAAACTCACTTAATTTTGTTACCCATAAGTTTAAATGAGATTCTAATTATAGATTTGTGGCTTAACTAGTTGTTAGGCATAAGATTTATCCGTTAGACACAAGTTCAAGCTGTTACTCTGCAAAAAGCCATTAACCAAACTCATTAAATGTATCTGACATTACAAAATTTGAATTTTGAGGTTCAATAGATGAATTTTGCAAAGCCAATATAGTTAAGTGTTTAATGTTGAACGTTGAAATTTGTCTATTACAATGTGACATTCAAATTTCGAGTTTGCCAAAGTTACTCCATGATAGTCTATGTGAATTTTTATATTTGAAGTATATTTGTTGGGTTTGAACAGTTGCTTCAAGCTTTCACAATGTACTTCGATAATCGAATTTTAGAAATTGAAATTCAAATTTTAGGGACTGAAATTCAAATTTCAAGATTGAAATTTATCTATCAGAGACATGTTTAATATGACACAAAAGTTCTACCTTCAAAGTTTGCACTTTGAAGCCCAAAGTTCATTTGTTAGATGAAGTGACTTTGAACTTACTTTAAACTTTTCTAATATTCAAAATTTGAATAAGTTTCATACAAATTTTGCACACTTTTACTAACAATATTTAGCCCGAAATTCAAATTTCAGAATTAAAATTCATCTAACAAAGATAAAACTCTGTAACTTTGAATTTCACTGGGTGAAGTACTAATTTTGCACAAAATAAATATGAGTCAAACACCAAAATTCATTTGATAGTCGATATATCGTAGTTTTAACACATGCTAACATCAGATTTACTTAATTTAACTTGTTTAAAATATATGGTAATAAGATTAAGTAAATTTTAAAGATTAAATCACCTCAAGAACTAAGTGAAAATAAATATACCTAAAAGTTAGGTCTTTAAAGATTGAGCCCCACTTTCACTTGGTCATTTTATCCATGGCATGCTTCCTTTTAATATTCCATTCTTGGAGCATCCTTTCTCTTCTTTTTCTTTGAGGGAGACATGGTGTTGATTTTTATTTCTTTATTCCAATGCTCATTATTCCTTCTTGGACAATCCTATATTTAACGTATTGCACTTACAAACTAAGTAGTTAGTCCAATTTATATATCCAACTTGTATTGTAAAATATAAAAGCACAGTCAATGTATTAGTACATGGCATGATATATGTATTATAAATATAATTAAACATATGTTAATGCACATTTTACTTTTTTTATAAATATTATATATGTTAAACAAATATGATGCATTTGTTCCTTATTACTCTATATTTGTCATCATCAAAACTTATATTATATTAAATCTAACATTAAATACATGAACAATATCGTCTTGGGCATGCACAGTCGTATTTAAAGTAGGGTTATAGCTGAACTTGTTCGAATTGAGAGAGAGCCAAGGGAGATCTTCGTGTTTCTTGCCTGAAGATGAAGACAAAAGAGAGATACAAGAGGAGATCAAAACAGATTCACAGTCTGACTCCTAAAACAATGGGAGACTTAGGGATGCATATATGGATGAGGAGAGAAAAGAAGAAGATGACAATGAAGATTTGGAGGTTTGGTGGAGAAAATGCTTGAGTGATTTGAGGGCAATCGAAGACGATGTTGTTTTCTGAGGGTCGCTCTTGGGATGTGACATAATTTCTTAAGGCTTGAGAGATCCTTCTAGCGAGCAACAAGATCCACAGAGATGGAGTGGAAAAGAGAGGAAACAATTGGGAAAAAGAAAGACAAAGAAAGAGGAGGTGATGTGTGTGAGATGGCAAGTTGAAAAGGGCAAATCATGTGCAGATGCATGTGAGCCATTTGATTTACCTTTATCAATGGCTAGAGTTCATGATCCGTGGGGTGTGATTTTATAGAGACTTTAATTTTAATTTTTTAATCATCTTAGTTGTTTTTATATGAAAATGCCAACTAAGATGCCATCTCTAGTTGATATTTTTTTTCAGAAATGCCAACAAAAGTATTTTCTTGATTTTTATTTTTTTAATTTTTAAATCATCTTAGTTGACGTTTCCATGGAAATGCCAACTAAGATGTAATCTTTAGTTGGCCTTTTTTTAAGAAACGCCAACTAAGTATTTTCTTGCTTTTTTTTTTAATTTTTAAATTATCTTAGTTGGCATTTACAAGGAAACACTAATTAAGATATATACCACCTTTAATTGGTGTTTTTTCATAAACACCAACTAAATTATTTTCTTGCTTTTTTAAAAATTTTTAAATTATCTCTATTGACGTTTATATGGAAACACCAACTAAGATATCACCTTTTGTTGGCATTTTTTTAAGAAACATCAATTAAAGTATTTTTTCTTTTTTTTTTTTGGTTGGGGTTTCCAATGAGCACCAAGAAATCCCATAATTGGTGTAGTGTTAGTGACCGAATCAGTCCATCACTAATCTGTTGCTGACTCATTAGCAATTGTCTTATTCACATTTAGCGGCGGATTAGCGACCAAGTAGTTGGTCACTAATATGATTTTTGGAAAGATTAATGTGCATAATGATGTCATTTATCACTGTCTACAATTATTGTTTTGCTTCTTCTTAAAGCTGCTACTAATGTTTAAATTTAAATTTAATGCACTTCAATTATTTATATTTAAGGATTTTGTTTTCGGTTATTAAAAGAAAAGATTTTGTTTTAGGGTACTAGTTGCCAAGTTGCCATTAACGTTTGTTTGTGCTAGTAAATGTACCTCATTGGTCATCGCTAGATTTGATGCACAATTTTATTGAGTGCACTACACTAAAAATAGCTTTCCTTGGTGGTTATTTTTTGTGTTTCATTGCGGTGTTTAACTAGAAAAGATTTAAATGTCAAACAAAAATACAATTCACTTTGCTGTTGTTTGCAACAAACACAAAGGGAAGTTATTATTATTTTTTTTAAAATAGACCCTTGGTTGGCAGTTCTTGTGAAGAACCGTAAATGAAAGGTACTTTTTGTTGGAATTTTGGCATAGAACCATAGTGATAATAAAACTTTTAATCCAAAATCCCTCTCAAGGATCCATCGGTTTTGCTTAAACTAAATAAAAAAAAATAAGAAATATACCTGTGGCGAATTTAAAACTTAGCCTTTATATTTTTTTTGTTGAGTGATTGATTGAATTAAGGTGAACAACTCTCACAAGCGCTCACCCTCTTTAGTATCTACACGAACAGGAACTCAACGAATGGTGTGCTAACATCTTGAATTTTAAACATCTTTACATTTTTATCCTCCATGAACAACACAATTTTCGTGTGGGGAAAAGATCACCCTTTTAATTTTAATATAAAAGGCATTATATTTCTCTCTTACTCTCTTTAGGTAGCGTGCAGAATAGAAAAAGGGAGAAGCAGTAAATAGAATGAATTATGAAGTGTTTTGGAAACTCATAGTCATCTCTATTTATAGAGGACACTAGGTGACTTATTTTCTAAGCTAGTCACATTCTATTTAAATGCATTATTTAAATTAAATTCCAAGCTAATTTAAATTAAATTAATTCAAATATCAATTTTAATATTTTTATTTAAATTAACCCTTACTTGATAATTTATCAAGCAAATTTGAATTAATATTTATTTAATCATAAATTTAAATAATTTATTTTAATTGATTTACCTACTAACCTATCCATGAATTTAAATATATAATTCAAATCATATCATATCTAATTTAAATATATATAATTTAAATTAATCCACATATAAGTTTAAATTAACATTTAAATTTTATTAGACATTATCTTAATTTAATTTAAATATATTATTTAAACCAAATGAGATATATCTCCTACATTAATTTAAATATATATTTTGAATTAAATTATATTTAATTCAAATATTAATTCCAATATTTGTTTAATTTAAATCTACCATTTAAATTACATCAAGCATTATCTCCATTTAATTTAAATAAGACCTATTTAAACTAAATGATAAATATATATATATATATATTAATTTCTCTTACCACATTCTAGAAGAGAGATAAACTATTATTTTATTAATAAAATAATATCCTCCTAATCAAATAAGAGAATTTCTAGAATATTATATTTTAAAGTAGGAAAACCTTTGGAATAGAGAAATACATTGAACGAGGACATTTTTCTATATTCAATAAATATGAATATTCTAGTTTGCAGCATGCTCATTCATGTGTAAGAACCAATAGTTTTATATAATGTTAGTAGTGGGTCCAAAATTTCTTTTGGCCTATAAGTCGTAGGAGCTCTCTAGCAAGACATTACAGCTACCAAAATTATATGAAGATTGATAATCCAATACAATTTGTTTTATAGCACGTGTCATGTTCCTTTGTCACATGATATCTAAGTTAAGCATCAGACAAGGAACCATCACCCTCATATTACTTAACCATACTTTCACGATCTTGAGCTCAACTAACTAAATAAATGAAAACTCCTTTTCCTTTGAGTACAATTATGGATTTCTTGGTGTTACTCTATCGTGGGACCTAAAGATATCTCTCTTGTATTAAGAGGGATAAATTCCATCTTGATCACTTAATATCCACTGCATGGATCCTACTGTATATGAGCATAACCTATATCATCACTTGGTTAAAGAATGACTTCTGATTATCCCAACACATAGTATTCCTCATATAGAAATCTATGTAGATCTCTGTTGAATTAAGTGTTTTGATGATTCCAAACCAACTAGAGCTTGGAAGGAAGATATCAAGGTTGTACAAAAGATCTATAGTGAAGAAATCTAAGAAAAACGAGTATAAGATTAGATATAGGATTTCTTATTGAATTCAAATGAGCAAAAGACTTTGATCTTGCAAGAGAATGTGTTAAAAGTGTGTTTTTAAGATAACTCATGAAGTATTTGAAAAATACTCACTATCAAATGAATTTTGGACTGTTAAACTTGATTTGTTACTTTAAAAATTTGAACTTTGGTATCTGAAATTCAAACTTAGGAGTTAAAATATGTTAGTAAAAAAAGATGTACCTCTGATAGACGAATTTTACCTTTGAAAATTTGAATTTTTGGTAAAACACAAACTATGAAAAATAAAAAATTCGTCTGAAAATATGTCAAAGTTCATCTAAAAGTGAAGTTTAAAAAGAGTTCTAAGTTAGTCCTCTGACAGACAAACTTTGATTTTGAAAATTCAAATTTTGGAAAGATAGCTTGCAAGTCTATTATGATAATCTTTTTGTTAGCAAGGCTGACTTCCCAAGAGGGGGGGTGAATTGGGAAGATTGAAATTTCTCTGCACAAAATGAAATGGGTGAAGATAGCACAGTGTAAGGGAAGCAATGTATAAAACAGAGCAAGCTGAAAAGTAAAGATAAGGAGAAGAAGACTCAGTGATTTATCCTGGTTCGGTCTATCCACTTGACCTACGTCCAGTCCCCAAGACAACTCTTGAGATTTATCCACTATACAGCAAGAATTCAACGGGCTTCTTGCTAATGCCACATTACACGAGTATGCTCTGTTTCTGGAGCTTTCTCACTCTCTCTAAGCACTTATACAATGTGCTTCCCAATCCCCTTGTGATTTCCCCTCACAAGTAAATCTATCTTCCAGAAGAAGAGTAGATTGTTTACAATGATGTAACTCTCTAGAATAGAGTAGATATGAAGGTTAAAATACAGATATTGAAGCTACAGGGTAAAAGCTCTTGAGAAGAAGTTTTGACAGAAATTCAGCATATACAAGTTAGATTCGTTACCCACAACTTCAAATGAGGTTATATTTATAGTTTTAGCTCTCAAATGTCCGTTAGAGACAAAATCTATCCATTGGGGAAGTTATCCAACAGTTACTCTGAAAAACTATCCGTTAACCAACCGCATTTAATGCTTTTGACATACTGAAATTCGAATTTTGGTTGGTCAACAGACGAATTTCAAAGAAACTGAAGGTTAAAGCTTTCAACGTTACAGCACGAAGTTTGTCTGTTCATGAAGTGAAATTCGAATTTTGAAACTTACAAAATATTTTCACAATGTGACATACGAATTTTCAAGAAGAAAGTTTTTCGGTTAAGTGTGAACAGTGTTTTCAATTTTCTACAGTGCCTTCGAAATTCGAATTTTGGAAGCCCAAAATTCGTCTGTCCATTGAACGTTCGAAGAGGCACAGTAGATCACTTTCTTTGAAATTCAAATTTGGAAAGGGTGAAATTCATCTGTCAGAGAGACTCTTTTCAGACTAGCTTCAACTTTCGAATGTTACAAGACTTGTCATTCGTATGTCAGTGTTTCATTTCAACAGATTTAAAATCATAGCTACTGAAATTCGAATTTTAATATTCAAAGTTCGTCTGACAGAAAGCAGTTTTGAAACTTAAATTATTCTTGATCTCAGATGAACTTTAACATTGTTTCAGATGAATTTCTTCCATTTTCATAAGTTATGATTTGTCTGAAATTCGAATTTTGAAGACTCAAAGTTCGTCTGTTTCAAAGAAGCTCCTTTCAGACTTATATGAAAATTCGAATGTTGGAAAGTCAAAGTTCGTCTGTCAAAGAGCAGTTTTGAAACTTAAATTATTCTTGATCTCAGATGAACTTTAACATTGTTTCAGACAAATTTCTTCTATTTTCTCAAGTTGTGTTTTGTCTGAAATTCGAATTTTGAAAATGTGAAGTTCGTCTGTCACTAAGAGGCTTCTTTCATACAAGGATGAAAATTTAAATTTTGATCAACCAAAATTCGTCTGACAGAAAGCCATCTCTTCAGACTTATTCAGTTTTAGTTCGAAATTCGAATTTCCTAGAGCAAAGTTCGAATTTCCAACTTGACAGTTAAGTTTAAACTTTCAAACTTCGTCTGATTATGGGTGTTTTTCAAATAAGTCAAGATTTAACACAAAATCAAGGTTTGAAAACATCTTTTTCTCAAATCAAAATCTTTTACCCAATCATAACTAAAAAACACAAGATTCTACAAAAGATTTAGCAGCAAATACTCTTCAAATTCTCCTTTGATATCTTCAATCCAAGCTCTTGAATGTTGGTTTGGAATCATCAAAACTCTTGATTCAATATTCTCCCCCTTTTTGATGATGACAAAACAACTCACAAACTGAATTAGTACTTGGGTTTGCTTTCACAAGCTCCCCCTCAACATATGCATAAGATATCATATCCAAAAGATTAAGTGAAGAGATTCAAGGCACAAAACATTGCAACCAAGAACATAATACATTTAATCAAATTGTTGCAATACATACTTCAACTAAAGATCAGTTCTCAAAACATCAAACAAACAAATACAATCAAATAACTAAAACAAGATACAACAAGAAGATTCAGCCTAAGATCTAGAATCAATCACTTCTTCTTTGACTTAGACTTCTTGCTGTACGTCTTTCCTTTTCCAGATGGCTCAGCAGATTTTCCAGCTTGCTTAGTCCCAGTTTGCTTTATCTTCTCCCCCTTTTTGGCATCATCAGATAGCCCAACAAAGTCCATTGGAGGAGGAATATGAGAGATAGGAACAGCACGAAGAGGGACAGGAGCAAAAGGAATCTCTGGCTGAACTGGTGCAGGGGGCTTAGCAGGTTCAGGGCTAGGTTCTTCATCACCATCATCATCAGAGACCTCAAGCAGCTCTTGCATTTCCTGCCTGGAAAGAGCTAGTCGTGCTCTCTGTTCCTCTGATAGCCCATAAGCAGCAAGAGGATGAGAGGCTGGTTCAGCAGGAGAAAACATTTCTTCAAGCCTTCTCCTTTGAGCTTGCAGTAGAGCATTGTGAGCAATGACAAGATAATCAACAACAAGTACAATGCTCCTTTCATCATTGCTTGCTTCTCCTGGCATAGAAGAGGTTGAAATGGCCGCAACCAGTCTTTCAACTTGCTCTGATTCTTGAATAGACAGAATTGAATCCGGAGTATCTTCAAGAGGGCTTGTCTGTTGAAGTCCTTCTTCTTCCAATCCATAGTCCAGGGGTGGACCAGGACTTGGTGTCCTCATTGCACCAGCACCATCTGTATCATCACCATGGTCAGAGGAGGCAATCTCGAAGGGGCTTGGAGGCTCAGGAGTTGGAGACAGAGTAGGCTCAGGGATACCAAGCTGAGGTGGAGCTGAAGTGGAAGGAATTGCATTTCTTATTTCTTCATAAGCATCAGCCACCACTTTCATATTCACAGCCAACTGATGGATCTGATCTTGCAGGTGAGCAAATTTGACATTTTGCTCATCCCGAATGCTGAGAATGAGTGTTGACAAACTGTCAAACAACTCAGTGATCTTTGTAGGCTTGGCCTGTGAGGAGGGAGTGGAAGGAGGATGAGTAGGCCTGGAGGGAGATGGAATTAGCTGAGAAGGCTGAGGTACATATCTGCCAGGGGCCTCAGAAGTGCCTTCTTGTTAGAGGGAAGTATCAGTAGCAAAGAACAAAGCTTCAGATTTCCCTGCTCCCTTTCCAACCCATCTTCCTTCATCTCTTTCAATACCCATCCTTTGCAGTTCCTCTTCTTTGAATGCCTCTGTGAGTTTCCCTTTCCCCTTTTCAATGTGTTGAATCCTAGCATACTGCAGGATTCTTGAAATAATTGCTGCATAGGGGAGTGTGGAATCCTTCCTCTGATCCCTTGCCTTTATCATTCGCTAGAGGATGATATGACCCAAATTAATCAGCTTCCCACGTATGATAGCAGTCATCACATGAGCCTCTGCCCTTGTTATCAAATTGAAGCTGCCACCCTTGTTGAATATGATCCTGGACACTATGTAGTGCAGGATCCTTACTTGTACACTTAGGTCTGTGGGCTTCAACAGATTTATCGTTGGCCTGTTCTCCCTTCTCCTGAATAGGGTGTCCAAGATGGTGCTCTCCTTGTAGTTCAGGAAGGGTCCACCTTCTTCATCAGCTGTACTTGCCTCATCCATATATCCAGAGGCTGTGATGTCAACTTTCAGCCCATCTTGTCCTGGGATTTCTAGCACCTCATTGAAGGTTTCATCAGCAAGCCAAATGGTCCTTGATCTCAAGTTGACCTCCCATTTCATTTTCTTGCTGTTGTATTGAAGAGAGGCATACCAAGTCTTCACTACTTCATCATCATATTTTTCAGCAATTTCCAACAGATTTTTATATCTTATCAACCATATTGCAGCATCAAAGTTGTTGGATATAAAAAATTTTTCCACATTTACATAGTGAGGCTTGATTACCTTTTTGTTGAAAAACTTGGTAGAGTACTCTTCTTGAATCTCAGGAGTGCTCCAAAGTGGCAGTGTAGTCATTTCATACTCTCCAGATTCAGTACTGGAAGAAGCAACAGCAGGGACAGAAGGAACTGGAATTGAAGGTTCTACAGTTTTTGGTGAGGAGGGTCCTGCTTTCTGTGAATCTGCCTTGGTTGATGATTTTTGGCGTTTGGAAGGAGTTGCCTTACTGGATTCGGCCTTTCTCTTGGATTTCTCTCCTTCCTTTGAGCCATATTGTGACTTAACATTCCTCTTTGGTCGGGCTTCAGCTTTTCCTACTCCAGGATTTTTGACTGTCACCATTTCTTAGATGAATGATGCTGAATGTGGCTTAGAATTGGTTTATAGGATGCGAAAGGAAGTTTAAACGGTGAAGAATGACGGTTTTTGGACAGAAGTTAAGAGGATTGAAGAGAGGATCAGAATAGACTCAGAGGAGTTACAAATAGGGTTGCGTCTGTTCATTAGAAAACCGTCAGATTTAACATATGTAACCGTCTGACAGATGAATTTTGAGGGGTCAAAATTCAAACGTCGGGCAGTTACAAGTTAAACTGTTCAGCAAAGCTTACTGACAGACGAATTTTCATCCTGAAAGTTCATCTGACAGTGGCTTGGAACAAGTAATACAAACACAACAGACGAATTTTGTTCCAACAAAATTCGAATGTTGATGAGCAAACAGCAGGCAACAAACAAAACAACAATCAACAAACGAATTAAGCATGCAGAACTTCATCTTTCAAGCATTCAATCAAGAAGAACATGATTCAACAGACGAATTTTGAACTGAAAATACTCATTTTTCAACTTTTGTAAAGGTTGTCCGATATTCATATTTTAAGAAGTGATAATTCGTACAACCGTGATGGACAAACATAACTTTGAAATTTTTGTTTTTGAAAATTCGAACTTCAAAGATCCAACAGACAAATTTCGAGGCATCACCGAGAACTGTTCCAAGGCTAATAGGCCGAAGTTCGTCTGTTGGTCAACTAAAATTTGAATGTTGACCATGTTGACTAGTTCAAAAACACAGTTTATGAGGCAAAATACGTCTAACACTCATTAAAATATGAATTTCATCTTATAAAAACTTACAGAATGGATCCAAAACTCAGAATTTTCATCATTTACTTCACTTTCTGGTTGTTCCATTCTAATGTGCTCCAATCTTCAAGTTTATTGCCATTGAATCTTGTGAGGAGCACCTGCAGCTTGAATTAAACATACTCTGATGCTAAAGTTAGAATTAATCTCAAAGTTGAACCCTTTGAAAACAAGATTACACAAGAATAACTTACAGTTCACTGAGATTTACCATACCCAGTTCTCTTCTTATTTTGCAATGCCTATCTTCTGATAGAGGCTTTATGAGTATGTTAGCAACTTGATTCTCTGTTGGGATGTATTCCAATCTGACTTCTCCTTTCATAACGTGATCCCTTATGAAGTGGTGCCTAACTTCAATATGTTTCATCCTTGAATGCATGACAGGATTCTTGGTGATATTTATGGCACTTTGGTTGTCACACATGATTGGTATCTCTTTCATTTTAACCTCAAGATCTTCAAGCTGCTGCTTCATCCAGATGACTTGGGCACAACAGCTTCCAGCTGCAACATACTCAGCTTCTGCAGTGGATAGGGCCACACTGTTTTGCTTTTTGCTGAACCATGAAACCAAGGATCCTCCAAGAAACTGACAAGTTCCACTTGTGCTTTTTCTGTCAGTTTTGGATCCTGCAAAATCAGCATCAGTGTATCCTTTGAGATCTTCTCCATTGCCCTTTGGATACCAGAGACCCATCTGTGATGTTCCAATAAGATATCTGAAAATTCTCTTTACAGCTGTTGCATGGATTTCCTTGGGACATGATTGGAACCTGACACACATACAGACACTGAACATAATGTCAGGTCTACTGGCAGTTAAGTACAGCAGGGATCCAATCATTCTCCTGTACTGAGTAATGTCAAACATCTTCCCATTCTCATCCATGTCCAGTTTGGTTGCAGTAGCCATAGGTGTTCCCATTGGCTTGGCATTCTCCATTTCAAACTTCTTTAGCAGCTCCTTTAGATACTTGGATTGACTGAGAAAGATACCATCATCAAGCTGTCTGATTTGCAGTCCAAGGAAGAAGTTAAGTTCACCTATCATGGACATCTCGAATTCTCCCTGCATTAACTCAGAAAATTTCTTGCAAAGAGTTTCATTAGTAGCACCGAAAATAATATCATCAACATAGATTTGAACAATTAGTAAATCTTTATTTTCTTTCTTAGTGAATAAAGTTGTGTCAACTTTGCCTCTATTGAACCCCTTTTCAATTAGAAAATTGCTCAATCTCTCATACCATGCTCTAGGGGCTTGTTTTAAACCATAAAGAGCCTTCTTCAGTTTATAAACATGGTTTGGTTTAGTAGAATCCTCAAAACCTGGAGGTTGATCTACATAAACCTCTTCCATGATATATCCATTTAGAAAGGCACTCTTTACATCCATTTGATATAGTAAAATATTTTTCATGCATGCATATGCCAGCAGTATTCTTATAGCCTCTAGTCTAGCTACTGGTGCAAAGGTTTCTTCAAAATCAATACCTTCTTCCTGATTATACTCTTTAGCAACCAGTCTAGCTTTATTTCTGATTATTGTTCCAGATTCATCCAGTTTATTTCTGAAGACCCATTTGGTACCAATAACAGGATGATTTTTGGGCCTAGGCACTAAATCCCAAACATGATTTCTTTCAAACTGATTTAGTTCATCTTGCATAGCTAAAATCCAGTAATCATCAGTTAAGGCTTCTTCAGCACATTTAGGCTCAATTTGAGAAATGAAAGCGCAGTTGAGCATTTGATCCCTTAACTGATTTTTGGTTTTGACTCTCTCTTGAACATTCCCTATTACTTGATCAACAGGATGATTCCTTTGATATCTCAAAGCTCTAGGGAGTTCTTGAGATGTTTCTTCATTAATTTCTTCATCAAACTCTTGCTCCTGGATATCTTCCTCTATGTTAACAGATTCAGATATCTTTGGAGGTTCAGTTTTACTTTTATCAGAAATGCCCAGTTTTTCAAAGTTAAAAGCAAGATCATCCTCATTGGTAACATGTTTTGAAATAGTTTCATTTTCAATGAAAATCAAATGCACAGATTCTTCTACCGCATTTGATCTCTTATTATAAACTCTATATGCCTTACTCCTACTAGAATAGCCCAGAAATATACCTTCATCGGATTTGGCATCAAACTTACCCAGATTTTCTTTCCCATTGTTGTGAATGAAGCATTTGCATCCGAACACATGGAGATGGGACAGATTTGGCTTTCTTCCCTTATACAACTCGTATGGAGTCTTCCCAAGGATTGGTCTGATGTAGGCTCTGTTTATGATGTAGCTTGCTGTATTTACTGCATCAGCCCAAAACACTTGAGAGAGTTCCTTCTCATTCAGCATAGCTCTGGCCATCTCTCCAATAGTTCTATTCTTCCTCTCTACTACCCCATTCTGTTGAGGAGTCCTTGGAGCTGAGAAGTTATGGTCAATCCCATGCTCATTGCAATACTCCAGGAAGTATGCATTTTCAAACTCTCCTCCATGGTCTGACCTGATTGACACAATAGAAATACCTTTCTCATTTTGCACTTTCTTAGCTAAGGTTACAAATGCATCAAAGGTATCACTTTTAGAGGATAGAAATAATGTCCAAGTGAATCTAGAATAGTCATCTACAATTACAAGTACATACAGATTACCACCAAGACTTTTCACCCTAGATGGTCCAATTAAATCCATATGCAGCAATTCAAGTGGTCTAGTTGTGGTAACTATATTTTTAGATTTAAAAGATGATTTTGTTTGTTTCCCTCTTAAGCATGCGTCATATTCTTTGTCTTTCTCAAAAGATATTTTTGGTAGGCCAGTTACTAGCTCATTTTTAACCAGTTTAGACAATTGATTCATGTTAACATGAGCTAATCTCCTATGCCACAACCAACTATCATTATCCTGACTAATTAAGCATACATAATCCAAGGGAGGAAGTTCATCAAGGTCAATAGTATAATAGTTACCATCCCTTTGAGCTTTGAGGATTACTTTGTGATCACTTTTTCTGATGACCAGGCAAAACTTTGAGTCAAACAGCACTCAGTTTCCTCTGTCACAGGTCTGACTCACGCTCAGCAAATTGTGGTTGAGGCCAATTACAAACAGCACATCTTCAATGGATGTTTCTGGATTCTTCCCCACAATGCCAATGCTAACGATTTTCCCATATTGATCACCTCCAAAGGTCACCTTTCCTCCTTTCTTATCTTTAAGGGTGATGAACTTCTCCTTATCTCCAGTCATGTGGCCTGAGCAGGCACTGTCCATATACCATTTGTTGTTCTTCTTAGCTTTGAGGCAGACCTGCAAAACAATGTTTATGTTTTCTTTTTAGGTACCCAAATTTGCTTGGGTCCTTTTTGGTCAGTTGATTTTTCCCTAGATGCTGATGCAACTTTGGGAACCCATTTAACTTTCTTGCCAAGTCCATTTTTCTGCAATGCACAAGAACTGGAAATATGTCCCTTTTTGTTACAGAAATGACAGGTAATGACGGGACTGCTAGATTGAGTGGCAGGAAGAAAATAATGTAGATAATACTTTTGTCTTGCATGCTTTGGTTGATTATATGTTTCAATGCAAGATGACATATGATCTTTCTTTCTGTTACTCTCTGCATGCACAAAATGTCTCATGTATGCATTCTGGTTTTTCTTCCTAATCTTTTCCTTGACAGCACATGGATCATAGCCAAGACCAGCTTTTCCTTGTGATATTCTTTGGCTCCCCATCAAGGCAAACAACATATCTTTACCTCTAGTGAGCCTAGCCATGCTTTTAACTAAATAATCATTAGTTTGCTTAAGTTTAGTGCATGAAGTGCAGCAAATAGATTCAGTAGTACGTAAAGAGGTAATTTCAGAAACTATGCTTTGAGATTCCAGCTTATTTATCTTTTTCTTTGCCAATTTCAGTTCTTTAGCAACTTTAATGAATTCATCATGAAGCTCATGAAATGCATCCAGTAATTCAGAATAGAAAGGTTCAGATTCATATACCTCTTCCTCCTGATCACTGCTGCATGAGGGTTCGGCTTCTTCAAAAGCAAGTGCCATCAGACAGATGTTGGCAATATCATCCTCATCCTCTTCCTCCTCATCTGAGCTATTGCCCTATATTGATGAGATGTAGGCTTTCTTCTTCTTCCCTTTATTAGCAGCTTTCTTATCCTTTTCTTGCTTTTTGAGGAATTGAGGACAATCCCATTTGATGTGTCCCTACTTCTTGCATTCATAGCAAGTCACAGGCTCTTTTCCCTCTCTCTTGCTTTCACCAGCTGCTCCCTTCTTGAAGAATTTCTTGTTCTTCTTCTTGTTGTAGAATCTTCCGAATTTTCTGACCATCATAGCCAGAGTTTCTTCATCCAGCTCATCTCCTTCGTCAGATTCTTCTTCCTTTTCATCAGCAGCTTTGAGGGCAAGGCCTTTCTTCTTTCTCTCCAGCCCAGCTTCCTTGAGAGCTTTGATTTTTCCTTCATACTCCTCAAGGTTGCCAAAGAGAGCTGTGACAGAGGCCATTGATTCTCCTCTGGCTTCCTCTATTGCTGTCACCTTAGGCTACCATTCCAGAGGGAGAGCTCTGAGTATCTTTTTTACTCTCTCAGACTGATTGTATTTCTTTCCCAGGCTCTTCAGTTGATTCACAATGAGAGTAAACCTCTTTTGGAGCTCCTTTACAGTTTCTCCTTCAGCCATTCTGAAGCTTTTATACTCCCCATTGCACGTGTTCAGTCTGTTCTCCCTGACTCCAGATGTTCCTTCATGTGCAATCTGCAGAGTATCCCACATTCCTTTTGCAGTGGTACATTGCGAGACTCTGTAGAATTCATCCTGGTTCAGGGTACTGACTAAACAATGCTTTGCTTTGAAATTCAGTAGGACTTTCCTTCTGTCTTCATCATTCTACTCTGCTTCCAGCTTCTCTTTGTGTCTTCCATCTTCAGTTAGAGCCATTGGGATGAAATCTCCTTTTTCAATGACTGACCAGATGTCAAGATCAATTGATTGTTGGTAGATCTGCATCCTCATCTTCCAGTACCCATAATGCTCTCCACTGAAGCCTGGTGGTCTATTAGTGTTATTCCCTTCAGGAAGTATACTCTCTCCAAAGCCAGCCATCTTTGTTCCCGGACTGTAAAATCCTTTAAATGGGAATCCGGTCTCTGATACCACTTGTTAGCAAGGCTGACTTCCCAAGAGGGGGGGTGAATTGGGAAGATTGAAATTTCTCTGCACAAAATGAAATGGGTGAAGATAGCACAGTGTAAGGGAAGCAATGTATAAAACAGAGCAAGCTGAAAAGTAAAGATAAGGAGAAGAAGACTCAGTGATTTATCCTGGTTCGGTCTATCCACTTGACCTATGTCCAGTCCCTAAGACAACTCTTGAGATTTATCCACTACAAGTTAGATTCGTTACCCACAACTTCAAATGAGGTTATATTTATAGTTTTAGCTCTCAAATGTCCATTAGAGACAAAATCTATCCATTGGGGAAGTTATCCAACGGTTACTCTGAAAAACTATCCGTTAACCAACCGCATTTAATGCTTTTGACATACTGAAATTCGAATTTTGGTTGGTCAACAGACAAATTTCGAAGAAACCGAAGGTTAAAGCTTTCAACGTTACAGCACGAAGTTCGTTTGTTCATGAAGTGAAATTTGAATTTTGAAACTTACAAAACATTTTCACAATGTGACATACGAATTTTCAAGAAGAAAGTTTTTCGGTTAAGTATGGACAGTGTTTTCAATTTTCTACAGTGCCTTCAAAATTCAAATTTTGGAAGCCCAAAATTCGTCTGTTCATTGAACGTTCAAAGAGGCACAGTAGATCACTTTCTTCGAAATTCGAATTTTGAAAAGGTGAAATTCGTCTGTCAGAGAGACTCTTTTTAGACAAGCTTCAACTTTCGAATGTTACAAGACTTGTCATTCGTATGTCAATGTTTCATTTCAACAGATTTAAAAACATAGCTACTGAAATTCGAATTTTAATGTTCAAAGTTCGTCTGACAGAAAGCAGTTTTGAAACTTAAATTATTCTTGATCTCAGATGAACTTTAACATTGTTTCAGACGAATTTATTCGATTTTCATAAGTTATGATTTGTCTGAAATTCAAATTTTGAAGACTCAAAGTTCGTCTGTTTCAAAGAAGCTCGTTTCAGACTTATATGAAAATTCGAATGGTGAAATTCGTCTGACAGAGAGCCATCTCTTTAGACTTATTCAGTTTTAGTTCGAAATTCGAATTGCCTAGAGCAAAGTTCAAATTTTCAACTTGACAGTTAAGTTTAAACTTTCAAACTTCGTCTGTTTGTGGGTATTTTTCAAATAAGTCAAGATTTAACACAAAATCAAGGTTTGAAAACATCTTTTTCTCAAATCAAAATCTTTTACCCAATCATAACTAAAAAACACAAGATTCTACAAAAGATTTAGCAGTAAATACTCTTCAAATTCTCCTTTGATATCTACAATCCAAGCTCTTGAATGTTGGTTTGGAATCATTAAAACTCTTGATTTAATACTTTTGACATATGAATTTTAGTATTTAGAAATTCAAACTTTAAATTAGGTCTGATAAGAGATCTCTCTGATAGACTAACTTTGGTATTTGAAAATTCGAATTTCGAAAAGAAGAACTATTGTACCATATTAAGCTGCCCACTAAAAGATGGATTTTGGGTACAAAAATCAGGACTTCAAAGGTACTGTAGTAATATGGAACAACTGTTCACATTTACCAGAAGAACTTTAAACTTAAAAATTCGTATGTTCCAACATAGAAATATTTGCCATAGATGAAAATTCATACTTTGTTTTAGAATATACAAACTTTGAGGTTCAATGTTAAAGTCTTTAGCTTACAGTCTCTGTGAAATTCGTCTGTTGACACACAAAAATTCAAAGTTTAAATGTTAGATGCATTAAATACGGTTGGTGAATGGATATTTTTTCAGAGTAACCATTGGGTAACGTCTCTAATGGCTAGATTTTGTCTCTAACGTATAGTTAAGACATAAATCTATAAATATAACTTCATTTGAAGATATGGGTAATGATTTTACATTGTATATACAAAAACTCTGTTAAATTCTTGGGTTAAAGTCTTCTGCTCTCACATACTTCATATCTTGTACTTCAACTTTCATATATACTCAAAATTAGAGAGTTCAATTACTGTAATCAATCTTATCTTTATCTGGAAGAAAAACTTTCTTGTGATGGGATTTCACAAGGGATTTAGGAAGCACTTAGCTAGAGTGCAAAGAGTATGAAACAAAGCATCAAGTTGTACTGAGACATTGCAAGAAGCTCACCAAATTCTTGCAAGATAGTGAAAAATCTCAAGTGGTAGTTTGAGAACTGGACGTAGGTCAAGAGAAAGAGATCAAACCAGAATAAATATTTGTATCTTCTCTTCCCTAACCTTGTCTTTCACTTGGTTATATTTTATACTCTGTTTTTATTGTTACTCTTACTTTCACCACTCTCTTATACTTTTGTAGAAAATTTTAATCTTCCCAATTCACCCCCTTCTTGGGAAGCCAGCATATCTAACAATTTCAAGTCTGGGAGGGCTAAATGACACTATATATATAAGATATACTTATGACCTAGTCTATGTAGCTATCTTATGGTGGGTTAATCCAATACCTTGGTTGTCATATCTTACTTTCATACTTAATTTCCCAAGTATTATGCAATATTAAATGTCCAAATGAACTATTTTAGAAGCTTGAATCATTATAGGGTTCAAATCAGAAAAATTAAAAATTTTGAATTTACTATTAATTTGATATCCTTATTTTCTAGCTAAATTTTATAAAATCATAATTAATTTGTGGAAAATCATTTTGATGTGATTCAAGTCTATTAAAATATCTAAAAACATTCTTTACATAGAAAAAGCAAACAACTTGAACTTTAACATGTCAATTGATTTAGTCTTTAGTCAAAAGCTTACTGTTTAAATGGTCAGAACAGTTTATTCTAGGTTTTCTGGCTCAATTTCAAAAATTCATAACTCTTAACTCATTAATCCAATTTAAGTGATCTATAGTTTCATGCAAGAAGGCTCTATTTATCTACTTTCTAAGCATATATAACACTAATATAGTATGCTTTGTTACGAATAGAGTGTCTTTGTTTTAACAACCACTAGTTAAATTGGACAGTTTTATGTACCAAATGTAACACCTTATATTAGGGCCAAATTTTCATGTATTAGATCATTTTAGATATCTTTTATCATGGTTTAGAGACTAGAATCATAATATAATAAAAACAGAATTTTTCAAAATTTAAGGTACTGTTCACTTGGCAATTTCCATTTTACCCGATGAATTTTGAAAATTTATAACTAAATCTAGAAAATTCATCTTGATGTGATTCAAGTCTCTAAAATTTTATTAAATTCAGATATACATGGAAAAATATAAAATCATAACTTCATTGGGCCAATTTATACAGTAATTTTGTGGATATTTACTATTCATTTGGTTATTTTTTTATCTTCCAATCTTCTGGCCTCAATTTTGAAAAATCATATTTCATTCTATTCTATTCCCAATTATGCATACTCTATGTCGTTGGAAATATATACATATCTATTTATAGACATATTTTTCTTATACATTTGTTTCACTTACACAGGGAATAACTTTAATTTAAATCACGAAGGGTCAAAATCCAACTCTTACTAGAATAGTTTTGGGAAAAACTCCATTTCTCCTATTATATAGCCCAATTAACTCCAAATCAGTGGCATATGAAACTTAAAATATAGGCCTTTTTATACATATAAACCACTGAATATTTGTAGCTTTGTATGATTTTATATTACCTTTTGAATTTTCCAGTACTTACTTTTCAGTTTTCAGTTTTCCTAATATTGTCCTATTCTGAACCCCAATTTTAAAAATTTACCATTTATTGTACACAACTCAAAATGGGGTAAATTAGGTGTAATATTAAAGCTTGAGAGACCCTATATCTGGTATAAAAATCCCATAAACCTCACCTCACATTAAGTATAGAAAAGGGTAAACTAAACAGACACGTCTAGAAAATGCCCTGTTTCAGTCTATATTACAATTTGCTTGCCAAAACCCTTGTAAATGAACTCATTTTGGCATGAAACTTGGTAGAACATAACTTAATATCACAATATCCAGAACTGGAAATTCTCATACAATTTATACAACATTGACATAATATTCACCATTTTACAATTTCATACAAAAGCAAGACACCAATAATCATTCACATTATAACATAATGACTTGCAATATCATCCACTAATCACTAGCTTCTCCTTGCTCTTTGCCTCCCTTGGATTTCTTCCATAACTTGGACCTATCATATTATTATTTGGGTGATGAGATTTTGGAAATCCCAGTAGCTAGTCACATCTCAAACATTTATATTATCATGCATGCTATAAAATCTCCAAAACATCAAAACAATCATTTCAAGGCATAAATCACCATATTGTTTATAAAAATTTAGGCATTATAACGGCATACAAAATGGACATCTTGGGCACTATCCCTTTCATAAAATTAGCCAAAACTAGTCTCAACCATCATAAAAATAATATGGCAAGTCATCATACACAATAGAGTATAGCAAGACAATATAATGTAAGAAAGTGTAACTATGCTACCTCATGAAATTTTATGCCTTTCCTATTTGATTCAACCTTTCCAAGGACTTCCTTAAGCTTTCTCAAACCCTAATGCATCACCAAATATCAAATAAATTAACTTGAACCAAGGGTTGCTTCATAAAGAACTTTAAAACCCTAAAAATTTCTACTTGCTTCATCTTAAGCTTTCTCTTGAATCTATCACTTGTCTTTAAGGAATTCCACCATGGGGAATCCATTTTTGGCATCAAAAACATGAAATTCCAACTCTAAATTGATGCTCTGTTCTGACCAAAAATCTTGGAGAAAGAAGGAAAAATTATTAACTTTGCAATACAACAAATTACTCCATGAAATCATGTTCTCTTGACTAGTTGATGATTTCTTCTAAGTTTATTGCATCAAAATCCATTCCTTGCTTCCTCTAGGGTTTGGACGAAATATTAACATGGAAAGGGAAAGAGGAAGACTCCAAGAAACTAAGCTTAACTACTTAAAATTATAAGTTCAAGGTAGTAGGAATCACTTACCAATTCTTTGAGTTCTTAGTCCATCAACTTTGTCTTCTCTTTCTCTTCTTCTTTCTCTCTTTTCTTTCCTTCTTTCTTACATTTTCTCTCTTTCCTTTTGCAACTGGAAGTGTCGGTCAGAATGAGGGTGAAAGAGAGGGATTATGTGGCCTAATTAACTTACTAATTGCACCATTAACCTTAATCACCTTTTGACTAATCTTACTTACTTTATTGAATACTTCTTCAAGAAGTATTCTCAAAAATAATAAAATATTGGTTTTCATCACATGGGCTGCTGCAATTCATGCAGGAGAGAGAGGTAAATGTGTCCAAAAATTGCCCAAATTTTCCTGATCCAGATATACTTCATTCGGGTACTTTTTAACAGTACCGATAAATTCCTTTTTATAGTAACTTAGCATTTTTGGGCTACAGAACCATTCTAATTTTATTTTTATATTTCCATAATTATCCTGTCCCAAATGATATCTGTGTATGGCCCATATCCTATCCCGGTTTCTTTTTAATTATTGGTGGGGCTCATAATTTCCTTTATCGGTTTACTGTTACTTTTAGACACTCGGCACTGATTATTTCTTTATCTTTGAAGATTAACCCTTAGTGTCATATATCATTGGACTTCTATTGTTGAGTGCTTCATTTTGACGGTAATTTTACATATTTATAAAATTACCCTTGACCTAGGGTTAAATTATAATTTCTAAAACTTTTGAGTCATTAGGTATAATTTTCCGTAAGACATTTCTAATACTCATTCAACGTAATTTTTATAACTTTAGGGACATGGATGTCTTTTTTATAATTCTTTGGGGGTAAAAATATAATTTTCTCATTTTTCCTTTTAACTGGAAAAAATGACATCTTTGCCCTATTTTACGCAAAATGGTGTTTGTCCGTTTCTATAAAATTCTTGTATATTTCTAGATATTTTAGATTTCTTATGATGTTACACCAAACATCAAAACTATTTGCATAAAATATTTACATGGTCAAAAAGCATCCAAACTGTTTCAAACATCATATGGCTCTTAAAGGAACATGATCATACAGAAGAATAGTCTCATAAAATCATATATGATTTTATACAAAATGACAAAAAGACAAGCTACAAATAATGCAATCACAAGCCTAATCTTCATTAATCTTCTCCTTGTCCTTTGTCTTCCTTCGAGCCTACCATCACTCGTGCCTATTATGTTAGTGCTTTGGGTGATGAGATAGTGAAATCTCAGTAGCAAGCTCACATTCATGCAAATACATTATCATATATGCTTAAAACAAAAAATCATAACATTTTCAATCATTCAAACACATAATAAGTCATATTGTCAATAAAAAATTTGGCAGAGTTTCCCCTTAAAAAATGAATGTCCCAAGGTCAAATTTCATAAAAACAGTGAAATCCAATCACTAGTCATCGCAACAACAATATAGCAAGGATATCATATCATAGAAACAATATATAATAACATAAAGCGAGAAAGTGAACTATGATACCTTTATGATTTCCTTTGCAATACCTGTAACAACCTAAAGAAAAACAACCCAAAAAGCTACTACACATAACCAAAAACTGACCGAATTGAATGAAACTAAGCGAAACAAAGTTGGGGCCATGGCCTTAACAGTACTACTGCATGTGGCTTGGTGGAGGTAAAATGGGGTCGTGTCGTGGCCTCACCCTTAGTGTCACAGCCCCTATGACACATACCATATCAACAAAATGCTAATTTTTTAGGTGAATTTTTTAAACGTACAACTTTGTACTCCGAGTTCTGATTGATTTGGTTCCAACTCTTATAGGTTACTCTCATCCCAATCTATCCATAAACCTAATTTTACTTCATTCTATCTCCAGATGGAGATTTTGGATGCTCGTAACAAACTTGATAACTTTTTGACTAAAACTTACAACTTACACTCTCCAATTGCCACTAAAGGCAAATTGACATCTCAGAACCATTCACGTAAGTCCCAATTGGCACAACCAATTTGCCCAAGGAGGTTCCATGCTAGAGAAACCACTCTTCTGAATTTTGACAACTTTGAACCCCAAATCAACAAAATGGACTAGAAGCCTAATTCATGCATATAGGGCCCAATAATCACATTGGGCTCACAAACAAAAGCCACTAGGCCTACACAAAGCACCAATACAAGCATCATTATAGCATGACCTACACCGGGGTCCATAATCACATCACATGCACATAGACCACAAACTTGGCATATAGCCACAACTATACCATTCATCATCATTCAACATCATCAACACATCATCATTATACCACATACTAGCAATACTCCCCAGGATATAACCTATAGGTAGAACACACATTACTACACTACTTGGCACAATCTAATACATAAACTGAATAACATACAGTTACTAGTATAGCTGGATATTCCCGTACGTAGGAGAGCTAAGACTTCTTAGTCCTCTTTGGGCTAGTACTAGAATCTTCCCCTAAAATGTTATTCATAGAGGGTGTGAGACAGAGTGTTCGTAACTAGGAAAACACACAACATACAATAGATCATAGGCTTCGAATTTTTGGCCCTTGGGAGTTGGGAAATCAGTTTAAATCAGAAACCTTTCAATTCAGCCAAGCACGAAACAAAGAGAAAGAAACAAAGGAGAACGAAGAAGTAGAGCCAGAGCTTTAGATTTTTGGCCCTTGGGAGTGATTTTTGACTCCTGTGAACTTAGATCTTGGATGGTAAGTGATTTCTACTCCTCCATCTCCATTTTTCTTCAGCTTTAAGTTGGATTTTTTGGGTATATGTTGGGATTTTTTGTTTCAGTCGAATCTCATTTATTAAAATGGATGAAATAAGATTAATGAGGTGTGATTTAGTGTTAATGATACTTGGGTGTGAGTTTTACAAGGATTATACATGATTTAGGATAAACCCTAGGTTGGAATTTGTTAATAGTGTATAGAATCCTAGATGTGTATAGTTGGTTAGGGTTTGAATGATCATTAGGAGCTCAATGATGCATGAAAATGGTATTGGAACCTTGGGTTAAGCATAATAGGTTGACTTATGGGTTTTGGCCAAGTTGTATATTATGTTAGTTGAGATATTATGGTATTGTAGAAGTTATTTGGTTGATTGGAGGAGTGCAAGTTGTGTTGGATAGTCCAAGAAGTTTGTGGAATCCGCATGTATGGTATTGATAACATAAGGTAACTGGGTGTTTGTATTATATTTATTATATGTTAGTATACATGTGTATTGATCGGATCCTACAAGTATACAGAGTCTATCATAGTAATAAAAAGTCTTCGAAGTATTCCAGAGGTCGAACCCAAGGGAGGTATTAAATTTATCAATCCAAACTTTTAGTCCCAAAAGTGACAATCAAATTGAGAACACAAATTAAAAAGGAAAGAAATAGAAAACAAAATGATGTCTGAGTTTTGATTCAGTTCTAGAAGCGTTAAGGGATCAGGATTCACCTTACGAGATAACTAGATTCTATTCCTTAGTTAGACTCTGCACAATTATAGTCACCAATGTTTCTAAAACATCCTAATTACCTCTCAGTCAATTAGTCCTTATTTAATTAGGATTTAATTCGTTCTCGCGCAACTAAAATTACTAATTAAATCTTGAAAACTACAATGTATATCACCACGAATTCCTAATTCTATCTCTAGATTAGTTATCCATATTTATCTCTCTAGATCTAGTTTCACTATTCACCTCTCATTCCATAAAGTTTGCCTATTAATTAGATTCTTTGATGATCAAGCATAAAATCCACATGAATGAACAAGAGAGACAAATATAATAAAGAAACAAATTAAATATAACTTAAAGAATAAATCCACAGAGTTAGAACTAAAGAAAGCAAATCCAATCCATCTCAGTCAGGCTACATCTCTACCATTGACTGGGAAATTTAGTCACGCATGGAAATAGAAATCAAATCAGAACTAAAATCCCAAATCATAGTGAAAATAACAAGAAAAAAGGGTTATAGTAGAAGAAAATGAATCTATCTCTAATACTTCCTAGATCTCCTTGCTCTCTCTTTCTATAAGATGCTCCTAGTCACTCCTACCTGTATTTTTAATAGTGTTCTCTAGCCTTGGGTGCCTTTTTGAATGTCATTAATGTTTTTGATATGTCTCCTTATATAAAGAAAGTTTAAAAGCCCATAAAAGCCCAAAATATCACAAAAACACATCAAAAACGTGTTTTTACGGACTTCTGATGTTTGACCTGGCGCTGAGTGACCATAAAATCATCAAATATAGAGCTAGGTGCTTCTAAAAGCCCAGAAAATGTTAAAAAAGTGTTCACCCTACACCAACTGAGTTTGACCCCGCGTCGGGTGGATCCATGGTACAGATAGCTGCTTCGTTCAGCTTTAGAAATTCACTAGCTTGTGTTGACATTTTGAGCTTGATTTTCATTACAATAATATTGGAATTTGGAAAAACTCAAAACATGAAATTTGTATCTCTATGTCTTAGCTTTCCAAATCATCTTAAATCACTTCAATCGGAGTTCTAATGTTAGAAGTATGATCAAAATACCAAAGGATGTTGAAACTTTTTAACATGAATGATTTGAAATGTTTTTACTTCTAATACTTCCAAATGAGCCTATAATGCCATGAAACATAAAAATATATAATATCATGTTAAAATGCATCAATTTAAACATATTTAGATGCAATTTAGAGCTTAAATATGAGCATTTTACATGTATAAAATAGATACATAATGTATATATTCATGTTTCCATTCATATCATGATATTGTTATGTCTGTTTGGTTTTCTTTTTATATATCATGGTATGCACATGGCTAGACATTATATTAGATAATAATGATTATGATGACAATTATATATGATGATGATGATTATATGATAATATGACATGAACATCACAATATGACATTGTGAGGAATTGGTCGATTGAGTGGTGGTGATGATATATGATGTATGATATGATGAGATATGATATAAGTAAAATAAGGATGAGATCCCTGTCACTAAATCTTCTCTTGTAACTAGGAGAGAAAGGCAGCAGTCAACTGCACCTTCCTTAAAATCACCACCAATTCACAGTGTTCAAGGGGAAGGAGAGCCACAGTCCAAGCATTAGTATTACCTTTGGCCCAGTGCACTAGTGTGAGGTGAGCTTAGTGATGTTTCGGAATTAGTTTTCACTAACTGTTGGAAGGGAGTCACTTATATGAAATGTCCTATTATGACGACAGCTTATAATTCTAGCTGTGTGCAAGGGAGACATGCATTTCATTCCATTTCATTGTACATTATTGTATGAGATATTATATATATGTTGCGTGTGGTTGTTCCCAGTTACTGAGACTTTGTCTCATATCCCTTTTTCATGAACTAACATTTCAGGAGAAGGTTCTGGCACTAGTCTGGAGAAGGCAAGGGAGTAGTGTCTCGGACATAGGAATATTCAAGTAACGGTAGTATGTGTAATGTCTATGTATGTTATGCCAAGTAGGATAGTATGTTTGTAATAAATATGATAACAATAATGATGGATGTAGAATGTTGATGAAGAGGAATGAATGTGATGATATTGGTTGTGTATGGTTGGTTTATGTGTCTATGGGTTGAATTGGTCATGTGTGTGAGCCCAGAATGGATTTAGGCCTTGTTGGTGTATTTTTGGGCATATAGCCCATTATATGGAATTGGGGTTCAAGGGGTCAAATCTTAGAGGAGTGATTCCTTCGAGGTGAAATTTCTTTGGACAAGTTGGTTGAGTTGAATATGACTTGTGTGAAGGGTCCCTAAGTATCCAATTGCCTTGGGTGGCAATTGGAAGAGGTTTGTGGCAAGTTTTGGTTAGAAAATGATCAAAATGGCGTCAAATGTCCAACATCTTCATACGGAGTCGGATTGGAGTAAAATTGGTGTCTATGGATAGATTGAGACAATATTGACTTGTAGGTGTTGGAAACAGGTCAATCAGATATCGGAGCATAAAGTTATGACATCGTAAGTTTGCCCCAAAAGTTGGAAAATTGTTGAAATGATATCAGCAGGAGGCACCATAGCGCCAATCCCCTTTGTTTCTAAAAATTGAGACCTGAGAGTTTCCATTCCGCGATGGCACTATTGAGGGCGCAGTGCTACACTCCGATATAGTTGTTTTGGTTCGATTTCTTCAGTTTTTCAAAGGTTTAGGTGATGTGTGGGGTATATTGGTGTAGGGTGTTATAGTAATGAGCTTGGAAACTAGCCTTGTAATTGTTTGATTGATAGTGAAGAAAATCCCTTGAGGCTCAAGGGGATTGACGTAAGTCAAGGGTTAAACTAGGATAATTGCTTTGTGTAATCTTTCTATCCCTTCTCTTAATTTAATTAGCTATGTTAATTTTAACTTAAATTAATTTCTATCAACAATATTTTAGTTTCTATGGTTATAGTTTTTAGCATATTAATTTGATAAAGTGAATTAACTTAAAACTTAATGTTTTTGTAGCTAAATAGCTTTGACATGTATTGAGTTAAATAATTATTTTTCAGAGCATTTTAGACTTTAGAATTAGTTATATTAATATTTGAAAAATTGCAAAAACACCTATTCACCCCTCTAGGTATATTTTCGGCAACATGCGTAGATTTACAACCAATCATAAAGACAATTAATTGATAAATCTGAGAAGCTATAGCTATATAGCACGATGAGGAGTTCTAGTACGAGCTTCTAACTAACTCGTATGGTTTCCTGAGAAATTTCCACAGCTTCCTTGAGTATTATCTCGAAGGAGCTTTCAATGCAGGATTTTAGTTTGGTTTCGTCAATGAAATATTTTCCAGTCTTGACCGTCACTCTTAGAACTCCCATGTAGCTCATTATTGATATCCCAGGGCCCTGAAACCCATAAAATTTAAATGGTCATTTCAGAGAATTCAAAGGCCTTCTTAAATGATTATTCCCCATTTCTGTCACTGTTAAAAAATTATTATAAAAGGCAACTATTTTTCATCTTTTTTTTTTGGCAACTATTTTTCGTCTTTATTCCACCATTTAGTGGATTCCATCACTCCTTATGATTCAACTTTTCCATTCCTGTTGTAATTGATTGGTCTGGTTTGAGTGTTATAATTTTTTTTATCAAAATTTCCAATAAAAATACAAAATACAGAAGGAATTTTTTGAAAGATTAATTCAATCGCAAAATTGAATTATAAAAGTTATCCATTTACTATAAAATCATATACTAAAGACATTATACCTTTATTTTCTTCATTTTCTGTCCATGTTATTCGAAAATAAATGCAGAAGTCCGTAACTAAGAGTTTGGTGTCTCAAAAAGTTTGCATATACCTCTACTAATTCGTTTTCTATAATTAATTAATTTACAAGCTCTTTGATTGCTGGCAACTCACTTGAAAAATAAATTAAAATACCTCAGTTCCTCCGGCAATGATGAAATACAAGCCTTTCACAGGATGGTTAGCCAGAAACATTGGTTGTGATGATCCAGTTAAGTTTGAAATTACCATGCTTGATTTTGACACTGTGCCATGGATGTGTTTAGCCACGGCCTACAACCACAACAATTGATTAGGCTTTAGAAAAATCTAAAAGGTCTACAATTAATTTATTACAAGTGCCACTACCATCAAACACAATAATTTGGTATGTACAAGTTACAAATAATCATTGTTGCTGACAAAGAACATAAAGTTTCCCTTTTTCTTTTCTAAACAAAATGGCAGTTAGGGAAGGTACTCCCATAATCACCACCAAGGTACCAAGTTCCAGTAGCCGGGAATCCATCCTGTACCTTTGGCGGCCTTTAAGGGCCTTACACCTAGGGTCTTAGGAATGGGTCAGCCACTGAACACCTAGAGGATTGAGTGGAGGGGGATCTCCCCACGATGGAGTTATTACCAACACAGGACTTGAGCAGTCAAGGGGAGACTCGAATCCTCACCCATAAGGAGGTGAGAGCCTTAGTCCTTATCCCATGACCACTTGTGCCAACCAGCATTGGCATATAAAGCTTCCTTTTGCACCTGATAAGTCTACCAAAAAATACTATCATAGCAATTAGGCTTACAACTTGCACCTAATAAGATGACAGCTTTTCTTGCATATCATCATGTGATAAACAAAACATTTATTAACGCCAAACACCTTTTCAATGGATGTTGTAACATCTAAATTTTTACAATTTGTTTGAATTCTGATTTAGAGATTAACTGCATAATTGGAATTAAAAGAGCTTAAATATCTTATGTAAATCAAACCAGGGACTAACTTCCAAAGGATGATCAGGGACCAAATTGCAAAGAAAGTTGGATGGTATAATTGAAAATATTAATTATTAGCAAGAAGACAAAAAGAGGGACATAGATGTCATTTCCTCAAATAAATTATATGTTCAGTATTTGGTAAAACTGATTATAGGATATGATTCAGGAAAATTATCGTAAGAAATTATACTCTAATAAGTAAAACCAGTAAATAGATATATTGGGCGGAAAATTGATCCGAAGTTCCATAATCTGTAAATTAATAAGAATTAGAAAATAAGTCTAGATCAGGAAACTTAAATATATTATGGCATAAGAAGAGATACTTGATTTTTCTATAAGGTTTAAATAGCTATAGAATTAATCTAATGGATATTAGGTCAAAATTGGAGTCTGGGCCCAGTAAGACTACACCGGTTTCTTATTGGGTCAAGAGTACTATTCATGGAGGCCCAGTAAAGGTGTAAAAAACCTAATAGGTCAGGGATGATTTTTGGAAGCCCAGAAGTATTATTGACAAGAATAGTTCAAACCAGGCTAAGAATGGATAAAGGGCTCAATAAGCACAATTCACCCGATTTCCAGACTGATTAAATTATAGATGATTTAGTAGACTATGAAATAGTCAATAATAAGTCCAAAATAATTGTATAAGATTTATAATAATTATCTCTGCAGAGAGGTTACAAGAAAAAATTAACCAGTGCTAATTTTACCGGTGTTTTCGGTTAAAGCCTAATAAGGTAAAATATTTTTCTAAAATAAATTATATGGATTTATAAATGATTAATTAAGGATATAATGATTTTAAAATTCATATTTTAAATATATTTATGCATGAAAAATTTTACCGGACAAAATTCACATAATCGGAGCCCAAAAACCCGGTATATGTTGAAATTAGGCCAAAAATTAAATGGTTTAAACCCAAATAATTAAAGGTATCATCTTGGACTGATTTTGGTTTCAAAGTAACGTGGAAATAAGAAGAAAAAGGAGTGGAGAAGAATTAACCACCATGCATGATACTATGTAAAAGATTAGGTATCAAAATTGGAAACTTGGATAAAGTAAACTTATGGAAGCATAATGATGCAATATTTTCCGTAATTGGAGATGAAAATGGCATCCAAATTAATGACAAGAGAGGAAAAATTAATTAGATACCAATTATGTGAAGAAATTAGGTGTATAGAGGAGAAAAGAAAGCCAAGCATTGGTGGAGAAGTGTTGTTCGCAATGCTGAAGTGATGGATCCCCCGATGACCTGGGAACAGTTTAAGGGACGGTTCTTTGCACACTATCTCCCTCCAACTTTAATGATGTAGAAGGAGGTTGAGTTCCTAGCTTTTCAGCAAGGGAATTTGTCGGTGGATGAATATATTGATCAGTTTTTGGACTTTGCCAATTATTTCACTTATCTGAATAATTATCCTGATGATAGGTGAATGGCTCAAAGGTTGTTTGAGGGAGTCCATCCAGAGATCAAGAAGCTACTGTCTGCGGTAGAGTTTGTGTCCTTTGAGGACTTGTGTGTGAAGATTCGTGCTCTCTATAAATGGATGAAGGAGGCCAAAGAGTATAGAAGGAATTCCATGATTCGGGCCTTTTCTCATCTAGGACCTACAGGAGGAATTAGTAAAGGAAGTGGTTCAGGTAGTGGTAGTAGCGATGGCAGCACAGGTTCTAGTGGAGGAAGAGGTCATCATAATCAAGGCCGCCATGGTAGAGGAAGAGGCAGATCTGGACGGGAACAGTCTAATAGAGGTCGGTTTGACAGAGGACCCTTCTATCGAGGTGGTTTTGAACAAGAAGTTCCAGTCAAAGCGAGCATGCAAGAAGGGACTCCATTCCATCTTAATATGGTTCAGGTAGTGCATCAAATCTGTGCACGAAATGCGGGTTTAGTCATGGTGATCATCCGTGCTTGATTTGTTATAATTATGGAAGACCGGGTCATATGTCACGAAATTGTTCTGATCCAAGGCGTGATGATGCGACGAGGAGGCCCACGATGCCTGGACGAGTTTTTGCTATCACCTGACAGGAAGCGGATGCAGTACCTAACTTGATTAGAGGTAAACTTATACTCAATGGGTACTCTATTCATGCTTTGTTTAATTCAGGTGCATCATATTCCTTTATGTCTTTTGATTATACTCGAAGATTGGGTATTGTGGCAATGGAGTTGCCTTTTGAGTTGTTAGTATTGACGCCTATGGGAGTTTCAAAAAGGACAGCTCAAGCTTGTTTAAATTGTGTCGTTCATTTTGAACATCGAAGCACTACTCTGGATCTAATCTGTTTGCTGTTGCAAGAGATTGATGTGATAATTGGGATGGATTGGCTGGAGGTGAATAATGCCGTTCTTGACTGTGCTCGAAAGATTGTGTCTTTGGCTATGAATATCCCTAGTGTTGAAGGAGGTGAGAAAGTTTGTTTGTCCTTTGCCCTAGCCGACAGGTATCTAAAGAAAGGTTGCTATGGGTTTATGGTTTTCTTCTATGTGAATATGGATATGAAAGGTGGTATTGAAAGATACCCAGTCGTGAATGAATTTCCGGATGTGTTTCCAGAGGAGGTCACCAGTTTGCCGCCACCACGAGAACTGGAGTTTTCCATCGATTTGGTGCACGGGACAAGTCTTATTTCGAAGGCTCCATATCGAATGGCCCCATCGGAATTGAAGGAACTGAAGAAGCAAATTGAGGATTTGTTGAAAAGAGGTTTTATTAGACCGAGTGTCTCACCTTGGGGAGCTCCAGTGTTGTTTGTTAAGAAGAAGGATGGTAGCCTCAGATTGTGTATTGACTACAGGCAACTGAACTGAGTGACGATCAAGAACAAATATTCTTTGCCTAGGATTGAAGACTTGATTGATCAGTTGGCAGATGCTTCCATATTCTCCAAAATCGATTTGAGATCAGGATACCATCAATTGCGAGTGCGTGCTAAAGATGTACCTAAAATGGTATTTCGAACTCGATATGGTCATTTTGAGTTTCTGGTGATGCCATTCGGGTTGACTAATGCCCTAGCAATCTTCATGGATTATATGAATAGAGTGTTTCGGCTGTATGTGGATAAATTTGTGGTGGTGTTTATCGATGATATTCTGATCTACTCCAAGAGTGAGGAAGAGCATGCACTTCATCTTCGAATTGTGTTACAAGTATTGCAGGATCACCAACTGTATGCTAAGCTCAGTAAGTGTGAGTTTTGGCTATGAGAGGTGAAATTTCTAGGTCACATGATTTCTGCAGAAGGAGTGGTAGTAGACCCTAGTAAAGTTGAAGTGATGTTGAATTGGGAGAGACCGCAATCGGTGACTGAAATTCAGAGTTTTTTGGGTTTGGCCGGATATTACCAAAGGTTCATTATGGGATTCTCTCAGCTTGTTATGCCATTGACTAGACTCACCCGTAAGGATCGATGACAAGTATGAGAGAGCATTCCAAGAGCTAAAGGTTTGTCTGACATCTAGCCCAGTGCTCATTATCCCTAACCCATCAGAGTCGTTCACAGTTTATACGGACACCTCTAAGAAGGGTCTAGAGTGTGTTTTGATGCAGCAAGGAAGAGTTGTGGCATATACTTCAAGGCAGTTAAGACCTCATGAGGAGAACTATCCTGCTCACGTCCTTGAGCTAGCGGGTATAATGTTTGCCTTGAAATTATGGAGGCGTTATCTCTATAGCGCTCTGTTTGAGGTATTCAATGATCATAAGAGTCTGAAGTATTTGTTTGATCAAAAGGAATTGAACATGAGGCAAAGTCGTTGGGTAGAATTCTTGGTAGATTATGAGTTTGCTTTGAAGTATCATCTTGGGAAGCCAATGTTGTGGTGGATGCATTGAGTAGAAAGTCGATTCATATGGCCACAATGATGATAAGGGAGCAGCAATTGCTTGAAAGCCTGAGAGATATGAAATTATCCATTAATGTCCATCTTGGAGTATTAGTAATGAGTTCTCTCAGTATATCAAGAGATTTATTGAGGAACATTCGTTATGTCAGTTGGAGGATGAATATCTTTTGGGCGTTCGGGAATAGATTGAAATGGCAGAGACCCAAGACATTGATATTTTGGAAGATGGTATCATCAGGTACCGTGGTCTGATTTATGTGCCTAATGTTGCGAGTTTGCGAGAAATTGTTTTGGAAGAAGCTCATAAGAGCAAGTACACTATTCACCCTGGTACCGCCAAGATGTATCAAGATTTAATGCATGGTTATTGGTGGCCATGAATGAAAAAGGACATCACAAAGAATGTTGTAAGATGTTTAATCTGTCAAAGGGTCAAGATTGAGCAGCAATTACTTGTAGGCACGTTGCAACCCTCGGAGATTCCAGAGTGGAAATGGGATAGTGTTTCCATGGATTTTGTAATGAGATTACCAAGAACCTCTTCAGGACACAATGAAATTTGGGTTATTGTGGACAGATTGACAAAGTCGGCCCATTTTCTTCCAATTCGGGAAATGATTTCGATGGAAAATTTGGCCCAGCTTTATGTGAATGAAATTGTAAGGTTACATGGAATCCCGATTAATATTGTATCAGATAGAGATCCCAGGTTCACATCCAGGTTTTGTAAATCTCTACAGAAAGCCATGGGTATTAAATTGAGTTTTAGTACCGCTTATCACCCTCAATCTGATAGGCAGACTGAAAGGATAATTCAAACTCTGGAAGACATGCTGTGAGCATGTGTTGTAGAGAATAAAGGCAATTGGGATCAGTTCTTGCCATTGGTTGAATTTGCCTACAACAACAGTTTCCACTCGAGTTTGCAGATGGCTCCATATGAAGCATTGTATGGCAGAAAATGCATATCACCATTATGTTGGGTTGAACTCGGTGAAAGGAGTCTTTTGGGCCCAGATATTGTTGATCAAACCTCTCAACAAATAAAGAATATTCACCAGAAGCTTCTTACTGCTCAGAGTCGGCAAAAGAGTTATGAGGACAGGAGGAGGAGACCATTGGAATTTGATGCTGGAGATCATGTGTTTTTGAAGTTCACTCCTACCACTGGTATTGGAAGGTCAATTCGAGCGAAGAAACTCACTCCACAGTATATGGGTCCGTATCAGATTCTGGAACGAATTGGGCTAGTAGCGTATCAAGTGGCGTTACCGCCTAATCTTGTTGCATTGCATGATGTATTCCACGTGTCTCAACTTAAGAAGTATCATCCAGATCTGTCTCATGTGATTGATGATGAGGCAGTTTAAGTATGAGAGGATCTGACTTTTGAGGTCACGCCGCTACAAATTCTAGATGTTAAAGAAAAGCAATTGAGAAATAACACCCAACCCAGTTTTGGGTGTTCTTGTTCTATTTCTGCTGTTTTTGAAGGATGAAGTGTGTATTGGTTGATGATTTTGATAGTTTTGGGTTAAGTCTGGAGAGTTTTGGAGGTCGGTTGTTGCATTTTGCTTAGGTTGTTACAGTAAATATCTTAGAACTTTTCTAATAGTTTTCGCTAAGAAAATGGAGAGAACTATGTTCATGGCATCAAAAGTTCTAATAGAAATTTTTTTAATAAAAAAACTAATGAAAATTTTTCAAAAGACATTTACAATTCTATTAAAATAGGAAAACCTTTATTCCAATTTTTAAACAAGAAAAGAAATGCAGTGTAATTCTGCGGACCCTGTCTTCTCAATATGGTCCACATATGCTCAACACATTCTGCTCAAGGGGTAGAAATTAATTTTTTGTCCCTTAAGTTGGTCCAAGGTTTTGTTGTTGTCCCTCACCAATTGTTTGCTTCATTGTTGCCCTTTAATGTAAAATCAAATGCTAATATTTTTAAGAGAAATGACATTCCAATATTTACTTAAAATAATAATTAATTTTTTAAAATTTAATAATTTAAATATTTTAAATGATTAAAATTATTATGTATACTTGATAAAATTATCATTAGTATTATGTATGTTATTACGCATATTTTTTAAAATTAAAAACTTAAAGTATTTTTATGCTAAAACCAATTTTCAATTTTTCAATAAAACCTCTTTTCCATATCTCAACATGAGAAAGTCCGCTTCCTTCCCTTGAAGGAGGTATCAATTAATTCTTTAGAAGTCTAAAAATTTTGTGTACCAAACATGTCAAGCTAAAGATTTTTTTTCTTATTCTCTTTTTTTAAAAATTTCTTTTATGCGTACCAAACCAAACATGACCTAAAAGATGTCTCTTTTCTTGATGTGTTCAAGTAATTCTAATTATTCCAAGTTTCTATACATGACTAAGAATAATTATTCATGTCAGCACATATTATTAATTTGCCCAAAAGAAAAATTACACACATCATGAGTTGTAATAAATCCCCAATTGAGCATTGCCGCCCTAAAACTCTCAAACTAAGAATTATTAATCCCTAATTGGTAGACAATAATTAACTTGCTGATGAAAGCATAATATGCTTAATTACATTTTTTACACAAAGTGAGAGACGATAAGGAATCGGCAAATAGACATGGGGCTTCCATATTTAAATTCTACCACTATCAATCCAGAAAATGGGCTTTCTTAGCACTTATATTTCTTCTTTATGCAGACATACACAACCAATAATGAAGACAACAAATGGATAAATCTGAGAAACTATAGCTAAATAGCACAATGAGGAGTTTTAGTATGAGCTTCTAACTTCTGGTTTCTTAGGGAATTTCCATAGCTTTCTTGAGAATTATGTCATAGGAACTTTTAATGCAGGAATTCAGTTTGTGTTCGTCTATGAAATATCTTGAGGGTCACTCTTAGAACTCCCATATAGCTCATTATTGATATCACAAGGCTCTGAAAACCATAAAATTTAAATGGTGTTAGGACTGTCAAACATATATAAATGTTAAATTATCTTTTGGGAGAATTATATAGAAAAGTTCATATTTGTTTTGGTTTTTGAGAGAGAATTGAAAATTAACAACAGAAACATGTTCTCACCTGTTAGATTGGGAAAAAAAAAAACTGCAAATCACTGGTGCAAAATTGCTGTAAAAAATTTTTTTCCTGATCTCTTTATTCCACCTTTTGGTGGATTCTATCACTCTTTATGATTCCATGACTGTTTTAAATTTTTTTAATTAAATTTTCCAAATAAAATATAATATATAGTAGCAATTTCTTTTTTGAAACTTAACCATAAAATTGAATTATAAAAATTATCCTTTTATTATAAAATCATATAATCTGACTGAAAAATTATACTTATCTCTTCTTCAATTTCTTTCATGTTACTCCAAAATAAAATACCTCTGTTATATATTATATTAGAGTGTAGAACAGTCCATAAACAAGAGTTTCGTGTCTGAATTAAGTTTGCGGATACATTTGTTAACTTTTTCTTTCCTGGATAAACAATTTACTAGCAATTTCACTGCAACATTTCACCGGAAAAATGAAATACCTCAGGACCTCCGGCAATGGTGAAATACAAGCCTTTCACAGGATGGTTAGCCAAAGAGATAGGTTGTGATGGTCCGATCAAGTTTGTAATTACCATACTTGATTTTGACACCGTACCATGAATATGTTTAGCCACAGACTGCAACCACAACAATTGATTATGCTTTAAAAAAGTCTGAAAGATCAACAATACAAATTATCACCAGTGCCACTGCCTGCAGCCACAATAATTTAGCCGGACTATTCACAAATTATATATTGTTGTTGCCTACAAGAACAAAAAACTTCCTTTTCACAGCTTCTTGTTCCAACTAATAAATTGAGGTTCAATTCCATGAGAGATTTCTACTTTAACCAATAAGTGTAAGAGGACAGCTTTTCATAGATATCATATTTTGAGGGTAAACTAAATTTGAGTTTTTTCTTTCCCACCAACAACAAATAAAAAAAATCACCTAATGCATGTGGGTGGTATATATTCAAGTGGTGAAATGTTCTACTTATCTACACTCAAACATGTACACTTCTCACCAATGTGGGAACTAAACACCTTCCCTAGTCATAAACTATCCTCATTGCCAAGTGAAAAGTAAAACATTTCATAACACCAAACACCTATGGATGTGCTGTAATGACGTTCTAAAGAAAAGGGAAGTTTTGTTGTAAATTTATGCAATATATATTTATTCTTACTATTTAATTTAACCAGATGTCCCCATACATATATACTTCATAGCCTTTGAATTTACTCTCCATCTCCAGAAGCATCCCGGTGAGCGGAACAGCCAAAGATTGTTTCTTCATCTTGATTATATTGTGTGCTTTCCAGATAATGCTAGTGGATTTGAAATTCTGTCACTTTCTAACTTTGGAATTGGGACATGCAATAAGGAAACACGGTTCCCCCATGGCCCTTCTGCCTTAGCATTAAGCATGTCATCGACGGACTGGTAACCTTCAGTGTTTCTCGTATTCAACGGCACTAACGCCGTGGAGTTTGCAGCCCCGGAATTCTTATTTACATCTTGCATGCATAAGCGAGTCCCATAAAAGATAATTCCAGTGATTACATCATTCATTGTCTGTATATTTAAAAAGATGAGTAGGTAACCTGCTACATATACAGGAGTTCTTGAAGGTCAAAAACCATTGAAGAATTTTCAACAAACGAAAGAAAATGAGAGATTAATTACCACTCCAAGTCTTGACTTAATTAATTTGATTTGGTCAGTGGAAAAACTCATGGTTGATATGGTGATTGGACGAACTTCTGTTCCTTCAAGACCAGACCTGATTGGTGTCTCATCATGTTCAATGATGCTGCTTTTCAATATGCTCCACCACAAATCTGCTACAGTATTGCAGGCTGCCAAAATGGCTGAAGAAAATCTGGTAAAGAAGCTTTTGTTGAGAGATGTTGAAGGTTTGAGGGAAAGGAAAGACAGTGGAAGAGAGGGATTATCAGCTCTTTGAAGACAAGAACGAAGAGCACCCATTAGAGAGTAGACATCTCCAAGAGAATGGTGGAGTATGAAGATGAGGGTACTTGCTGAACTGCTTGTAGGGTAATTCACGATGTGAATTTCCCATAATGGTCTGCTTTCTGGAAGCTTCGCGATTGATATTCTTGACACGTAATCAGCCAAATACTTGTCATATGATGATTCCTTTGACTTACTTTCAGGAAATAAGGGAATTGTCACACCTTAACCTTAGGAACCATTAACTATTCATTATTAGTAGTTTAGATTCCAATTAGATGTATTTGGAAGCAAATTTGGGCCAAATTCGAAAATTCCAAAAATTTACCAAAAGTCACTATTCATTTGGTAAATATAAAAATTTGGCTGAACTTTGAAAAATCATAACTAATTCTAAAAAAATCATTTAAGGGTGATTCAAATTGCTATATTCATCTCTTAAAATACTCTATAAGGGAAAAATATTAATTTGGAATTTTATTAGGCAAATTACTACAGTAAATTTCGTGAATTTACTTGCAATTTTACCCTAATTTTTCCAAATTTCATTCCCTAAAATTCCATAATACCATATATTCAATGGTAGTCACATAACACGTATAAAATTGATCCAAAACATACTTTTATTCATCATCTAGGAGTCACACATAATTTACATATTGTGACATAAAATGTCATTATACTTGATATTACATAAGTATCCAAAATACTCTTCCTATTTCTAAACATTTCTTCATGCATCCTCCTCTATCTCCTTACCTTTCACATGATTTGAACCTAATCATGGTTAGATATTTGGTGGGGTGAGATTTAAGAAAATCCCAATAACATCATAATCTCATTCTTAGCATATTATTTAAAAATAATTGCAAGAAACATGATTTCATTTTGGCATGGTAACATTTAGGATCAAAAGGCATCTTTTAGCATGTTCATCATGTTCTTCACATGTTCATGCTTGTTCATGCAAAATTCATAGCATATTCATCATTCTTTCACCATTTTGATCCAACATCATCATCATATTCATAACATAAACATGTTTTCTACCTACCAATCATAGAAATACAAGATCTAACAACCATTTAGAAATAAAATGCAAGAAAGGGAAAAGATGTTACCTTAAACTTGCAAATTTTCCTTTCCTCTTCTCCTCCTTCTCTCTATAACTCACTCTCTCACTAATATATGGTGGATTTTCGTTTTTGGGTGTGAATAATGGAGGGGAGGAAGAGCCTATTTATAGACAACAAGAAGCAATTCCATCCATTTGATTAACTTTTGATCCAAGGGCCAAAATTGCACTACATCATCTCTTTTCTCCACCATACACCTAATTTCTTCACATAATTGTTATCTAATTAATTTTCCCTCTCTTGTCATTAATTTGGATGCCAATTTTATCTCCAAATAAGGTAAATATTGCATCATTATGCTTACATAAGCTTACTTCATCCAAACTTCCAATTTTGACACCTAATCTTTGACATAGTGTCATGCATGGTGGTTAACTCTTCTCCACTCCTTTTGCACGAAATTTTGAGTCCATATTCAGCCCAATATGATGCCTTTAATTATTTGTGCTTAAACCATTTAATCCTATGCCCAATTTCAACATATACCGGGTTTTCGTGCTCTAATTATGTAAATTTTGTCTAGTAAAATTTTTCACGCATAAATATATTTTAAATATGAATTTCAAACTCATTATTACCTTAATTAATCATTTCTAAGCCCATATAATTTATTTTAGAAGATATTTTACCTTATTGGGCTCTAACCGAAAATACCGATAAAATTAGTGCTGATTAGTTTTTCCTGTAACTTCTCTGCATGGAGGATTATTATAAACCTTCTAATATTATTTTGAACTTATTCTTGATTATTTCATAGTCTACTGGGTCATCTATAATTTAATTAGCCTGAAAATCGGGTGAATTGGGCTCATTGGGCTCTTTATCCCTTCTTGACATCATTTGAGCTATTCTTGTCGATAATACTTCTGGGTTTGCCAAAAATCATCCCTAGCCTATTAGGGTTTTCTACACCTTTATTGGGCCTCCATGAATAGTACTTTTGGCCCATTAAGAAACCGATGCAATCTTACTGGGCCCGGACTCCAATTTTGGCCCAATATCCATTAGACCGATTCTATGGCTATTCAAACCTTATAGAAAAATCCAGTATCTCTTTTTATGCCCTAATATATCTGAGTTTCCTAATCTAGACTTATTTTCTAATTCTTATTAATTTACAGATTATGGAACTTTGGATCAATTTTCTGCCCAATATATCTATTTTCTGGTTTTGCTTGTTAGAGTAAAATTTCTTACGAGAATTTTCTTGAATCACCTCCTATAACCAGTCTTAGTAAATACTGGACAGATGATTTGTTTGAGGAAATGACATCTATGTCCCATTTTTTGTCTTTTTGCTAATAATTAATATTTTCAATTATGCCATCCAACTTTTTTTGCAATTTGGTCCCTGATCATCCTTTGCAATTTAGTCCCTACTTTGATCTACATAAGATATTTAAGCTCTTTTAATTCTAATTATGCAGTAATTCAACAAAATCATAAAAATTTAGATGTTACAGGAATCTTCATATGATCATTCAAGTTCACATCAACTTTCTTCCAATGTTTCCTCTCACTTTTGTCTTCAACCTGCTCTCAACGCAAAGGATATTATTTCCCGTAAAACTTGAACAAAAACTGAAATTTATAACGGAAAAGTCCATCGGTGATCAAGAAAAATCTGTTGCAAATTGGTTTTTGATACATTCTTCCATTGTAATTTAAGAAATAAGGGACATTTCTGACTGACTTAACAATGGATTTGGGCAATTTAAAATTTTTGCAATGGATTTCTGAAAGATTTTGTAGGCAAAATTTTTGTCGCAAATTGTCAGTTTTTGTTTTTTGGAAGTGTTTGTCTTCACCATGCTCTTAGATAATGTTATTTATTACATATAAATTATATATGTTACACTAGAAATATATAAAATGAAAACAAATCTCAAAATTTGTTACCCAGTTGAGGATGAGTGAGGAACCTAAGAATAGAAATAATAATTAATGCTACTCTTACGAACGCTCCTCGCTTCCGTCAATTAACTTTCTGACAATATTATTATAAATCTTTGTTGTGACATAACTTCAGTTTCTCATATATACCATTTGAAGCAAGCGTGCAATTTTGATAGATTAAATAAAGGAATAACATGCAAGTGAGAGAGAGAGAGAGATGGACCATGACCATGATGGAGGAGAAGCGAGGGTTGATGGGAAGGAAGAGACGATTGAGGAGAGGAATGGCTTGAGATTCATTGAAGGGAACTTCGAATTCTAAAACGCCAATAATGTAAATGCATAGCACAGAGCTGTTGAAGTATTGTCCCATAGGACTCACTGGTACCACTACTTCTTCTTCTTCTTCTTGGTACTGCTTTATCATCATCCACTGTTTTTCTGCCATATTATGTGTCTGCTAAAGTAATCAAAAGTATGGGGACATGAGGAGAGACACGTATAGGTATATATAATAAATGAAAGGAGGAAGAGGACAGAATTCCTATCACGCACAAAAGACGTACGAGAGAGATGTGGCAAGCAGTCTATACGTACCTTGCTTGAGTTTTCCAAAATTTGTGTTCAGACTTTTCAAATGGAATAACTGGTCTAAATTGATGACAAAAGACATTGCAATAATCAGAGACTTTTTCTACTATTCATACCACAACAACTAGTAAATTCATTGACAAAGTTGAATAATTTTAGGATAGAAATTAGAAGCAAATATGCAAAAGATGGGTGCAATATTTGTTAGATAAAAGGAAGAAGTGATTTTTAACAACAAAGAATAAGGAAAAAAAAGTAAGAAATAGCAATTAAAATTTCGATAATTTTTTTTAATAAACAACAAATTGTAGGATAGAAGCAAAGATGTAAAATGATGAGTTATATTTTCTCTCTAAATTTTATTATGATTATAATTCACTTCAAGATTCTTAATTGGTAAATATGCATAGATTTGAGCTTTTCTTAAATAAAAGAAGATTGTGCATGCGTAAGTTAAATAAATTTGGTGTGAAGGTATTGCATAAAGTATTTTCTATTGCTTTATTAGAAGGTTTTAAGATTGATACATTGTTTGTTTGTTTTTTTTGGAATGCGTGATAAAATATTTGTGTTTGATAGCTTAACAAGAAATTACCATTGTGTATATGGATTAATTAGTATGTGATCATTTGCTATCCTTACCATATTATTTTTAGTCTATTACAATTTTAAAAGCTTTAAATTCTCAATACTGTTTCCATGTATTCAAATTTCATTCATTGAGCATGATAGATGGGTTAAGAAAGTATGAGTGTAACGTCACTAACATGTATTAATTTTGTTTATGAATAAATTTTCATATATGAAGACTATAATATGGAGAGTAAGTTGCAAATTTTAAATAAACAAATTGTAAATTGTGGAATTCAAATTTCAAATTCTTGGAAATCTTACCAATTTAATTTTCAATATTCTAGATGAAAAAATATGAAGAGTGAATTGTAAATTTTGAATGAAAAAATTGCGAATTTGAAAATTTAAGTTGAAAATTCTTAAAACTCTCACTATCAATTTAAATCCTAACATTCCATAATAAAAAGTGAGCGAGTGAGTTACATATTTTGATTAAATAAGCTATAAGGTGGGAAATTTAAGTTGTAAATTTCTAGAACTCTTATAAATTTAAATTTCAATATTTCATATTAAAAATTGAATAGTAAGTTGTAAATTTGAAATGAACAAGTTATGAATCAGGAAGTGTTAGTGGTAAAATTTTTTAATTCTTACCAATTTAAATTCGAACTTTTCATATTAAAAATTGTAAGCGAAAAGTTGTGAATATTAAATAAACAATAGTGAATCCAAAAATCCAAGTTACATGGTTTTGAAATTCTGATATCATTAATCCAGCTTTGGTGGCATCGTTAGGACATGTGACAGTGGAAGGGAGGCTTGGGAGAGAGAAGTTGGATTTCTTTTTTTCAGCTCATCATTTTTTCACTTTTTTTTATTCATATTAAAAGATATTTATATGATTAAATTTTTTTATTCAAAATATAAAATATTATATATTTTTCTTCTTATGTTATCATATTTTTAATGTTTCTCTATTATTTATATATAACTCTATAATGATAATAAAAATGAGATATTTAATAAGAATAAAAGTAAAAATATTATTACTTTTTGTATTCATTTCACATAAAAAAATTATTTTTTCATATGCATATAATTGATATAAAATATCTTATAATGTGAACTGAAAAAAGTATTTCATAGCTTTGGTCTCTTATTAATCTAACAATTTTGATTCTAAAGTTAGATTTCCCCATAGATACGTGGAGGATGCTACCTCCATATAACTACTTCGGATCTAATGGTAAATGAAATTATAATTTCTAATCATCACTTTTGTTATCTAAATAGGTATATAGTAAATTTCTCTATTTTTTTTTAACTTTATTTTTGTAAACTATGATTATTCTAATAAACTTTTTACAAAAAAAAATCCAAACGGCCACTTCTTTATTCCCCATAATTGAAATGTACTAAAGCATCTATCATGGAGAGATTTATTTTTTATTTTCAAAACTTAAAATTCATTATAAAAATAATTTTATTTAACTTTGATTGCACAATTAGTACATGTTATCAATATTTATATTAAAAACTCTAAGAAACTTCATTATTTATTTATAAATTGTAAATAGAGAAACTCCTTTTGCAATTATCTTTTAAACTCTATGCGTAGAGTCCTAGATCAAGCTCCGTGTATATATATAGATATAATTATAAAATTAAAAAGATTAGTTTTATTTTTATTAAAAGAAGAGTGAAGCGATATGGACGGGTACAAAGTGATATGACTAGGTGTGTATTCACAAGCATAATACACGTATCATATATATTATATTATATATATCCAATATGGATAGTACTACTTTTTTCAAGTATCAATATTTTATACTCCTATTTATTATAATAATGCAATCATCTTTAAACAAAGTTTTCAATCATTACTAATTGGAAAAGTGTCAAACCAATTAAAATAAGGTTTAGAACATTACTATTGATGTAACAATCCTCAATACATTGCTCCTAACTTGGTCCCAAGCTAATCAAGAGTCTTTGGCATTGTATGCAGCACCGAAGGAAATAGGACGGAGGAAGAATCAACGTAGAGGAAAAAGAGCTACACGCTGCGGTGAGAAGCAGGGCCGCTACGGTGAGAAGCAGGGCCGCTGCGGTAAGAGCAAGCTCTATAGGGATATTTTTCGATTGAAAGCAGTGACACCGTGGTGGGCTTATTTGGAACCACGGCGGAAGTTGAGATTTTTGTTTAAATCAAGATCATTTCAATCGGCCGAGCACGAAGGAAAAGAATAAAATGGAGAAAACGGGGGAGAAGTAATGCTAGGGTTTGTAATTTTCAGCCATTGAGAGTAGTTTTCAGCCTCTTGAAGTTTGGATCTTAGTTGGTAAGTGATCCCTACTCCTCCTTCTCCATTTCTTCAGTTTTGAGTTGGATTTTCATGGTTATATGCTGGGATCTTTGGTTTTAGCCGAATCCCACTAATTAAAATGGTTAAAATGGGGTTAAGCGAGTGTGTTTTAGTGTTCTTATTGCTTGGGTATGAGTTTTCAAGGGATTATGCATGATTTAAGCTTAACCCTAGGTTATATTCGGTTGAGGCTCTTCGGAATCTGTAGTATATGTGGCTAAGGAGTGTTTGAATGGTCCTTAGGAGCTTAATGATACATGAATGTGGGGTTAAAACCTTGGGTTAGGCCTAATTGGTTGAATTATGGAATTTGAATATTTGGTATGGTATGTTAATTGAGGTATTATGATATTGTGAAAGTTGTTTGGTTGACTGAAAGGGATTCGAGTGTGCTAGACAACTAGAGAAGCTTGTGGAATCATGTGTGTTTGACATTGACAACCTAATGTAACCGGGCATTTGTATTGCTTGTATTGTATATGTATATTATGTTGGTATATATGTGTATATATGCATGTTTCCATTTATACCACGATATGAATATGTGTGTGTGTATGGTTTTTCTTTATTTCGTGGTATGCACACGACTAGACACGTAGGCTGTAATGATTATGATGATGATGATGATGTGGCATTACATGATGCATGCATGACATTGTAACACATGATGATGATTATTATATGATGATATGACATAAGTATCACCACATGACATTGTGAAATTGTGATATATTGTAGATTGGGTGGTGGTAGTGATGTGATGTACCATATGATGATATGATATATGATAAGGGAGGATAAGGATGGAATCCTTGTCGCTAAATCTTTCCCTATGGCCAGGAGAGCTAGGGGGCCATGGACTGCACTTTCCCTAAATTACCAACAATTCGAGTTGGTTCAAGAGAAGGAGAACCATGATTCAAATATTAGTGTTACCTTTGATCGGGTGCATTAATGGAAGATGAACTTGGTGATGTCTCAGAATTAGTCTTCACTGACTATTGGAAGGGAATTACCTTTATGAGATGTCATGTTATGATGACAGCTCGTGGTTCTTACTATGTGCGAAGGAGACATGCATTCCATTTCATATTGCATTCATGAGATTGTATGAGTTATATATATATGTGTATGGTTATCCCCGGTTACTAAAGCATTATCTTACATCCCTTTCCCATGAACTAACATTTTAGATGAAGGTTCTAGTACTAGTCAGGAGAAGGCAAGGGAGTAGTGTGCCAGACGTGGGAATACTAAGTCTATGTAGTGTATATTTAATTGGATATGTACTTTATGCAAGGTAGAATAGTATGATTGTAATTGATGTGAGATTCTAGATGTTTGTAATGATATTGATGTTGGTATATTATGAATGTGATAGGTATCACAATTTGTGTTGTACGTGTGGTTTTGGATATCGAGAAGTCCGTATGGTAATGTGTGTGAACCCAAAGGCGGATTTGGGCATTGTTAGTGTGTTTTGGGCCAATAGCCCACTTAGTCAATTTGGGGTTCAAGGGAATCAAATCTCAAGGGAGTGGCTTCTTTGAGGTGAAATCTCTTTAGACAAGTTAATTAGGTGATTTTGAACTTGTGTGAATGGTCTCAAATGGTTAGATTGTCTTTGATGGCGAATAGGAGTTGTAACTTGTGAGTTTTTGTCAAAAAGTGACCAAAATGGTGTCTGTTAGAGATTGTGCCCTAAGTTAATCATTGTATTATGAGCATTGTTCTTTATTATGAAAAAAGAAGGTGTTTTTTCTTACATTATTATATTGTTTGCATGTTTTCTTTATAATAATATGATTGGATAAATTATTTTACCCTAAATGTCCTTAGACAATCATCTTTGTGGAACAATGATGAATTAAGGCTAGTATGTTTTTGATTGATAATTATGTGTGAAGATACAAGTCAAAATTATAAGCTTCTGTTAGAGAATAGGCGCTGGATTGACTCGTCATGAGATAGTTGCATGGATCAAGTCATAAGCATATCTCATATATAACTGTGTCACTAAGCCCTCAGACTTGAGATCATCATGGCTTCCTACATGGAGAACACTATACTTCGGCATAGTCAAAAGCCACCTTTGATTGGGAAATCATAAATGCTATGATCGGGCATAACAAAGCTCGTGTGAAGGAAGATGAATGGTCAAGATGAAATTTGTCCATCTAATTAATAAAGAGATATATCTAGGCCCCTCAATGAGTGAGATTGAGAAATGCATGACCGTGCTCGAATGGAATAGTTTCCATTTGTCCCGTCAATCTGCTTGGAAATCGAGGAAGTGATAGTCGAGTAACATGAGGATGACATTTTTATGCCTTATACTTGACCTATATATCACGAGACAAAAGGGATGTGATCGGGTTATATGATAAGATACATCGGATCACTGATCTTATATGGTTTGAGTAGTCATAATATCTTACTAGATGCCACTTGTGACTCGTGGGTTTAATAGTGTTATTAGTCCACTACCAGCATCATATGGCCCTACAAGATCGTACACAAGAACGGGCCAACTCGAGCTAGAATGTCTAGATTCATTGAATCTAAAATGTGTATAGATTCAATGAATTTAATGTTCAGTTTAGGGTGATAGAATTATATATATATTTGATATACATTATATTTGATATATATTATATTCAAAATCTATGTATATATATTGTTCAAATTAATTCAAATGAATTAATTTTAAATTTGATTCTATATGCTAAATTTAATTCTATATGATAGATTTAAATTTAAACTAATTTCATAATCTAAATTTGATTTAGATTTGATTCTAAATTTGAATTTAAACTAATAATTTAAATTTAATTTATATGATAAATTAAATCTAGAATTAATTTTGGATAAAGATTAGATAGTTAGTTTAAATTTAATCTATTAGATAGATTTAAATTCAAACTAATTTATTTAATTAATATTTGATTTAGTTTAAATTATTGATTTAAATTAAACAAATATCAAATTCTATCTATATATTATTATATACTAGAGTACAGAATCATCATAATTTCGAATCATCTTAAAGAGAGAGCGGTCGTATACTTAGAGAGTGAGACTATATGGATGAACGATGAACAGCAGCTGTACGAACAAGTAGCATATGGACGTACAGATGTTCACAACTAGAAAGGGCTAACACGCCATTCTAGTTGGACTCACCGTTCATGTGGATACCAATAGAATGAGCTAACCAGTTGCATTAGTTCCTGGGGTTTGGCGAAATAAAAAGAATACCAAGAGATGCACTAAAGGTAAATTCTTTTCTACATCTCAATCTAAATAACGTTAACAGATCCATGGGAGGAAATTTTTTGATGGTTTTCCACTGCATGTATGCTGAAATTTCTAACAGTGTTAGTTGTCTAGAATCTCTATACGGAGTTGGATTGAGGTGAAATTAGTGTCTATGGATAGATTAGGACTAGATTGACTTGTAGGAGCTGAAATCAAGTCAATTGGAGATCGAAGCATAAAGTTGTACGCATCGGAAGTTCACCTTGAAGGATGAATTTTGTTGATGTTGCTTCAGCAATGAGGTGCTACAGCGCCAAGAAATTAGGCCGCGATGCTAGCAAGTTAGGGGGCGTGAGAGAAGTAGAGGAGGGTCCTAATGGTTTTCTTCCACTGCTTTGATGTTTGGAAAGTAATTATGAGACATTTAGATTGTGTTTGGTTGGTAATTTGGAGCTTTTGGTCAAATCTGAAGGTGTTCAGGAGTATGGTGTTACAGTTGACTAATCATATACAAACTCCACTAACAATTTATGAAATCAAAAAATAAGTGATTAAGGGTAAAATAGGAATAATGTTACTAAATATTACAAAATATCTTATAAAAGGAACTAGAAAAAACTTTTAAAATGTATCTTATAAAAAGTACCGAAGAAAGAATTTTATAAACCTAGAGTAAACTTGATATGCAATCCTTTGTAGTTGTATTTTTTACTTTTCAATTAAGAAAAACAAAGGGTCGGCTTTGGGCGTAATGACTACCTACATAAAGGCATTGGAGGCAATTAATTACATTTCACTTTCTTGGAAGTCATAATACATTCTCCCCTATTTTCTTAATATAGGATATGAGACCCATTCTTTCTTGGTCTACAATATAAGATATAGGGACTTAAATAGATAATTTTAGCCATGCTATATTTAACTGGTTGTTTCTCTCTTTCCTACAAGTGTAATCACTCATGAAAATTTGACCTTTCATAGGAAATTATTTACTTTGATGATTGTAACATTCCTTCAATAAATAGGGGCAAATTTGGAACTTTGAGTGTATTTAAGAATGTTATTCAACTTTTTTAACGGACGTGAAAGTTGGTCTCACACCCTATAATATGGACTAGAGGGAGTAAAAGATAAAATTATAATAAAAGTGATAAAATTGTTTGAAATATAAAATAGTTTATAAAAATACCCTTATTTAGTGTTAATAACTTTTATATCATGTAATTAATACAAATGAATTGTATTAAAAAAATGTCATCTTAATTAAGGGTAATTTTATAAAAAATTATTAAACACACCATACAAATCCCCTTATCCCTTATATTTTGAAATATAGAAATTCTCTCAATTATCCCTTACATTAACAAACTGACGGAGTATACAAATGTTGTGGTTGTTATTTGTGGAGATCAACTTTTTTCCCCTGTTCTATCCTCCTACCGCTCGTAATGCATGTGTTTGTTGGGTCTCATTTTATTCAGAATTAAATTTTCCTCCCCCACTTGCATGGGGGATGTGGATACACGAAAACACATCAGGGACATTTTATTTAATTTTAATATATATTAAATTTAAAAAAAATTATCACCAACTCCTATTCTAAAAAAATTATATCAAATAATATTAATTAAAATTAATATAAATTTTAGAATTAAACATATTGATTTTTTTTAAAAAAGTGGGGTCCACCTAAAAAGAGAAAAGATGGACCCGCTTGCAAAAGAAAAAAAAATTAAAAAATGAGACCACTTAAATAAAAAAAGAAATAGGAAAAAAAAAAAAGAAAGAGCACGGAACCCAAATTAGGATGGAGCCAGTAGTGTATATTAACTACAATTCTACTTTTTATTATATATTGATGTTAATAACACTAATATTGTTACCAGAAAAGAAAATGACAACCCATTTGAAGAGAGACTGAAGTTTCATTTTAGTTGCGCGGTGGGACCCTATGAATTACATGATCCCCATTTTCTTTTCCAGTGAAGGTGATATATCTTGTTTGCTTGATTTGATGCCCACATGTACAGAAGTGAAAATACATCATTTCAATTTAATTTAGATTATTTAAATTTTATTAAATTTTTAGCTATAAATTTTTTTAAAAAGAATAATTAATATTAAAAATAAAATTTAATTAATTCAAATAAAATTATATTTTTAACTGTGTTTTAAATCCAACTAGATAGGGACCCAAGTCATCCTATTTGCTACAAATTGTTGTGTCCATTTTAATTTTTATGCCCGTCTAGTCAAATTTCAACCGTACGTTTGTTTTTTTGTTCTCCTTTTCGATGAGGAGGATCCCTATCAAGACTAGGGACATTAGTCCCTATTGTAATGGAGGGAGAAAGTAGGTCCTAATGGTTTGTTTTGTATATAAAAACAATGTCAAACCCCCAACCATTTATTTAAGTTACAGGGGCTCTTGTCATTTTTCTATGATATTTTTATCCTATACTAACAGTTAATTTTATAACAGGTATAAAAGTGTTACCTACAATATGAATAGGCAACTGTTTTTTTAGTGTGATATTAGTTTTGACTTTTAAAAATAAATATTGAATAATGCTTAAAAACTGTTTTCTAAAGTAAAATAGGCAACAATATTTTACATGTTGTCTTCTATTATTAAAATAGTTAATAAATAAGACCTATTGCCTATAAGTTTTCTATTTAAGCAACGCGAGTAAACTTTTGTCTAATATCAATGGGAACGATTTACTTAATAGGCAACAAGTATTGTTTATTGTTTAATAACATCAGATAATAGGTACAAAATCATTGCCTATATTACTTTAGGTAACAATTTTCAAACATTACTCAATATTTGTTCTTTAAAATTAAGGCTAATAGTTACACCAAAAAAATATTGCCTATTTGTAACATCCTACCTCCACTACATAACCAAAACTCACGAAATACAACTAAACACAACCTTTACCGCTTAAAACAACATCTCATATCCTCAAACCAGCGGAAACGAACCCCAAGTTACCAAACTTTGGGCTGGGGCCGCGGCCGCTACAGCACCGCCACGGCTCCGGCCTGCTTTGTTTCTCCCTCACTACTGCCATCACTGGCGCCGTGGCCTGGATACTAGCGCCGCAGCCCCCCCTTGCTGATATCCTATATCAGCACTTCAACGTTTCGGAACAAACTTCCGATGCGCATAACTTTATGCTCCGACCTCCGATTGACTTGATTCCAACTCCTACAAGTCAATCCAATCCCAATAGACACCATTTTCACCTCAATCTGACTCCGTATGGAGATTCTAGATCCCTGACACTGCTTTGGCCACTTATTGACCCAAACTCACCACTAACCAACCTCAATTGTCACCAAAGTCAACTGGTCACTCAGAGACCATTCATACAGGTCCAAACTCTCCAAACTAACATAACCAAGGAGGTTGCACCTCAAAGGAACTACTCCTCTGAGTTCTGACCCTTTTGAACCCCAACATGACAAAATGGGCTATAAACCCTAAAACACAACCATTAGACCCAAACCACTCTGCGCTCACAAATACTACCATACCAATTTCCAAATACATAACACTCTCAAAACACCAGCATAACACATTCCACATAAACATACCAAGCATACATTCATCCGTAACAATCCTATCAATCTCATACATTCAATACACAACTTTCTACCCTACTTGGCACATAATACATTATCCAAAAATATAAACACTACATAGACTTTCCACGTACACAGCTACTCTCTAGGCTTCACCGGACTAGAGCCAGAACCTTCACCTGAAAGGGTTAGTCATGGGAGAGGGTGGGGTGAGACAATGTCTCAGTAATCGGGATCAACAACACATAAACATATATATATATATAAATATGAATCATATAACATATGAATGCAATGTAAAATGCATGATATGCATATCGTCATCTCTAGGACTTCCATCCTTATCCTCCTTAACACACGTATACATATAACCCATCCTTATCCTCCCTAACACACATATACAAATAACTCATCCTTATCCTCCCTAACACATACAATCCACCCTTATCCTCCCTAACATATACAATATCACATACTCCAACCTTATTCTCCCTAACAATTTCATTTATCATCATATATCATACGTCATCACATCATCACCACTTCATTCGTCATACAACTCAATGTAACAATAACATGTGGTGATGCTAATGTATCATCATAATTATATCACATCAATGTCCTCATCACATATCTCATCACAATACTCATAAACATCATCTACTATACACATACCATGATATATAATAACCACACACAAACATATCACTATCGTGGTATGAAAGAGACATGCATATATATATATACAACTATACATACTATCGTATAAAACCACATAAACAAACACCCGGTTACCTTAGATTGTTAATACCACGCTCAGGCAAGTTCCACACGCTTTCTTGAACACCAACACGCTTGAGCCCCACACGGTTAACCAATTAACCTTCATAACACATAATTCTCCCATAAACACAATATATATATCCATAATCACAACATCACAATTTACCCACTTTAGGCCTAACCCAAGGCTCCAACACCCCAATCATACATTAATAAGCTCCCAGGGATCGTTTAAACACTACTCGAACACATAATCTTCGGATTCCCAAGAGCCATAACCGGAAACAACATAGGGTTAAGCTCAAATCGCACATAAATCCTTCCAAACACACATCCAAACAACAAGAATACCAAAACACACTCCATTAACCTCAAATCATCCATTTCAATTGGTGGATTTCACCCCAAACCAGACACCCAACCTAAAAACCGAAAAAATCCATATTTCCACCGATTAAAAACGAAGAGGGAGGTGTAGAAGTAACTTACCAACTTAAATCCAAGCTCCCTCGGTCTGAAATCACCCTTGGAAGCTGGAGATTCAAACCTTAGCTCTGCTCTCTCGCGATCTCCCTCGATTTCCTTTTGTTTCTTTTCTGTCCGAGCATCCGAAATGTTCCGATTTTAAGCAAAAATCTCGACTCTCGCCGCGGCTTCAGAATACCTCGCCGCGACTCCACCATCTGATTTGGAACAATGCCACTGGAAGGTCTCTCACCGCGGTGAATCTGCTCCTCGCCGCGGCGCGGAGCCTTGTCTGGTTCCTCTTGAACCATATCCGTCCTACTTCCTCTGATCCTGAACATGAAACCAATAAAGATATCGTGAGGGGCGTTACACTATTCATATTTTAGTCAACACTTTTATACCTGTTGTAAAATTAACTGTTATCATAGGTTATAATTATTATGACAAAGTGGTAAATAAATTTGTTTTCTTTAATGATGTATCAAGTTTGATCTCATTGTATTATTTTAGGAAGAAATATTTTCCTCAAATATTCAATTGTATAATATATGTTTATTAAATATTATCCTAAACTAACAAGTAGGACACTTTAGAGGCATGGTCATTGAACATTTAAACATAAAGGAGGATAGGAATTCGAAACGTAGTAGGATCAAGATATAATATGATAATGGATTATTTTGTGTAATATTCATAAACTAGCAACATTTAAAAAACTATTGCCATTAAAATTATAAGCAACAGTTAAAAATTGAGCACGTAAAACCCTTGCCTATTGTCAAACAATAGGCAACAATTTTGTCATCCATGGCTATAAAGTCTAAAAAACCGTTGCCTTAAACAATAGGTAGCGCTGATTAATTCTGCACCCAAAAACTATTGCCTATAGTTATTAGCAACAGTTTTTCATCTATGGCTACATTTTTTCATTGTTGCCATATGCAAAAAATGTTGTAGTTTACACCAATTTAAATTAGTTCAACCATGCTTTGTTTAATTAAGGCATGTGACAAATTTATATAATGACATTATGCTCTTTTAGGGCCCTTTTGGTTGATAGAATCATTGGGAATGGATTGAAATGGAATAGTTGGAAATGGAATGGAATGGAATCTTATAAGCCAAAATTTTGTTTGGTTCACCATAGGAAAAACATAGGTAACAACTTGAATTTATTTGGTTGGATATAAGAAAAGGATGGAATGAGATGTGAATAATGTGCAAAAAGTCAGAATTGCCCCTAAGTAAAAATTGAAAAGGAACAAAGGGAGAAGAGAATTAACAGTAAACCCACCGAATCAAACTTTCTTTGGGAAGGTGTGGAACAGCGATCAGATAGGAAGGGATAGACAATTTATCAGTACACCCTTCCCTTTTCTCTTTCCCATCAATTCCTAGACCCATCACTCATCCTCTCCAAATAGAACAAGATCACAAAACCAAATAGAACAAAATCACATAACTAGAAGCAACTAGAAAATAAATGCATAATCAGTGAGCAAGCAAGATGAACAACCACAAAATGAGGGCGAAATGGAACAAATCCGAAGACTACAAGAATAGAATCAAACAAAATACAGTTCTTCGGCGTTATCACTTACCTCTCCGACGGTTACAATAGTCCGATTGATCGGCACATGCTCCTCCAGCTGAAGAGCTTTGTCGTTAGGCTTCGTGGGTGCTAAAGTTCATGAGGAAATGGGGTTACAAATGAGGTCGGAGTGATTTTTAGGTCAAAGGTGTGGAAGGATATAATTGTACAGTAAGAATTTCTACCATTGGGAATAAGGAAAGACAGGATTTGTGCTTGGAATTTAGACTCCCATTTTTTCAGGACTTAGGATTACCATGGAGATACTATTCCATGTCTTAAAGCTAACCAAACAAACTTTTATTTGGAATAGAATCCCAATTCCCATCCCAAGGGGATAGGGAGTTGAACCACATGCTCCCTTAGTTAAGTTAATTTTTTTTTTGGGCAAAAAAGTAATTTTTTAAAAATCATATACACATTTCAATGAAATTTTAAACAGAAATTAAAGAGAATATGGAAGGGAGATTACGCAAATCTCTCAGTATTTTTTAACACACTTAGATACTCAACTAAAAGAGAATATTCTAGCACTAGGCTCACTCAAGAGCACTAGAACATCTATTGATACATTATCAAAATTACTACATCATTATATAATATAAAATTCATAACAAATCATATTATAAATTGTAAACAGTGTAGCTAATTTACTTGGCAAAATAATAAAAAAAAATATACTAAGATTTCAGAATAACACTTCAAAAGATTGGAGTTAATTTAGAATTATTTTTTTCATCTTCCAAATAATCTCTTTCGATAGAGATGAACCATGTGGCACTTGAAGGTTGCATTTCAAATTTCTTCATTAATGATATCACACTTCAGTTTGAGTGTGTGTGTGTGTGTGACTGTTAGAGTTAATAAAACGTCTATTGACTATAGTCGAGGAGACTTGTTGGCAATGGCGGAGCCACATATAGGGTTGATGAGTTTCGGGAAAAAAAATTATATATATTGCACATGGCATATCGAATTTTTATTTTTTATACCCGTAATATTAATATGTTGAACTCCCCAAATCATTTAAATATTTTTGGGCCAAAAATATTTTTTAAACTTTATTATTTTAAATTAAGTCTAATAAAATCATAATTGAACTCATTAAACTCTAACATTTTTATAAGCTCAGACAAAACTAATTTAAATTTTTAAGTATTGAAATAAGAGACATTTGATAGTGTTGTGCAGGAAATGTAAGAGAGAAAAGAAAAATAATGTTAGTTTTTGTCATTCAAAGCCATTCATGTTACATATAGTACCATTCTTTTCTAAAAGAAGTTGTTACTTTTATTGTTCTAATTAAAGTTGTTTATCACATCAATGAAATAATATTATTTTTGTTTATTGGTGCCGTTGGAACTATTGCATGCATCCGCATTGAGGTGTTTTTACACTAACAGTTTGATTGTTTTTAATCTTCTACCTGATATACTTATCTGTTTAGCTAAACATGAAAAGAAGAGGACATTGTTATTGTTTTTGTGGATATATATATCGTTTTGATTAATTTACAAATGTTTTATTTGTTTGCACTATAATTTTAATGGGCCAATGCCAAAGAAATTATAAAAGCCATTTAAGGATTATGCTTCTAGAAAGATTATCTCTTTTCTCCTGAAGTCTTTATGAAAATTATATAACACAATATAAAGAGGATAAAGCAGCAAGTTAGAATAGCATTTATTGTGGCTAGAAACAAATAAATGGGCTAGTTGAGAAAATTACAAGGTGAAGCTCTGAAATTATGGAAAGTGGAGAAAGTGAGAGCTTGGAAAAATAGCAAGGGAACGACTATATAAAGGGGAGGCATATATCCTATGAAGAAAGGACAATAAAAAAGCTCAACAATCAACAATTTCAACAACAAACAAATCATCCAATGATCAACCGACATATTTCCAGGTTCAATCTATCAAAGCTCCCATAGCATGCTATAGCCTCTGCGGTATCAACTATTAGCTCTCTAGGAGATTCCTACATCTACTCAGAACCTTTAATTTATTCATTTCTGCATTCAAAGCTCCAAGCTTTGAATATACCAAGCTCTCACGAGGCTAGGTCATAGCTCCTACAACTATTTTATCTTCCAAGTATAGAATTTTATTCATGTTTTATGTTTTATTTAGGACAGCTCCCCAAGTGTTTTTAATTTCCACATTTATATTATTAGCTCTTAGATTTGCTTCCCTTTTCCAGCATTGAAGAATATGTTTCTATATATACATATTTTTTATTGTTGTAATTACTTAAACATATCTCTTTTCATCTTAAATTTACTTTACTTCACGTTTTTGTATCTATATTGAAAAATTATAGTAAAGAACCTCAAGCTAGTACATTATTTGATTTTGAACTTAGTTTATTTACTCATCAATTGAGGATCAATTCCTCTCGCATGCCTGCAAACCAAAAATTTGACCAACAATATTATTGGTAAATAAAATTAAATTATAATTTCCAATTATAATTTGTAATTATTTTAAAGCATAAACTAATTGTGAATTATTAATTTTTTAAATTAATATTTTTTAAATTTTGTCATTTTTTTCCAAAATTTTACCCTCCACTAGCTACTGCTTTTTGGGAAGAATGTGCATAATGAATGTCATCTATCACTACCTAAAATTATTGTTGTGCTTCTTCTTAAAGCTGCTATTAATGTTTAAATTTAAATTTAATGCACCTGAAATATTTAAATTTAAGGATTTTGCTTTCGAATATTGGAAAAAAAAGAATTTTGTTTTAGGACACTGGTTGCCATTAATGTTTATTTCTGCCAGTAAATGCCCTCGTTGGTCGTTGCTAGATTTTTTTTTTTTGGGCCAATGGTTGTTGCAAGGTTTGATGTACATTTTTATTGAGTGTACTGCAGAATGTACAAAAGCGATAATAAAAATTTAAATTAATTCTCACCGTCTAGCTGCCTATATGTCAATGGCACGTTTTCTTAGTTAAGGCATGAAACAGATTTTGATAACAACATTCAACAAATAATTGAGGGATTAGTTATACTTTTCTAGATTAGTTCTTTGACGAAAAAAATATTATATATACATTTTCAAATGAATTTTTAAATGGAAAATTCAATTACAGAGAATATATGGAAGTAAGAGAACACAAATTAAATCTCTAGTATTTTTTCAACACACTTGGTATTGGTAAAAAAAATTTAATAGATTGCAAGCGTACCAAAAAATTTAATCTTTATTTAATAGATAGATAGCATACATGGTGGATTTTTTAACATAGCTCAAACTAAGGGATCATCAGGCTAAGTCTTCTTTTTGCTTTATTTAGTTTAGAAGTTGATTGGATGAAATTAGCTAGATTGATGAGATGATAAATGTTTAAGTATGAGAAATTAGTTTGTGATTTTACCCTTGAAAAAAAGGAAATACATGTCATATGACCTAATTAATGAATTTTGGTTGTGAGAAATTTGACGGTAGATTGCTTGCTGAACAAATTAGATAGCCATATAAGGATTGCAATTTGACATGTTCCTTGAAAAAGTGTGGGATTCATATTATCTGACTCAAATTGTTGCATGGTTATTTGTCAACTATGGTTATAAACTATTTGAATCATTGTGACTAGCCATGAGTTTGATGAATTTTGTGGCAAATATTTGGGTTATGATGGATTGCTATTGTTAGACATTTCTTTGCATGCATAAATAGACAAGTTTGAGCATGAAAATATACATGTAGTTAGATGTTAAATATTGCTAGAAAATGTGTTTTTTATTTACCAATCATGTTGCGGTTGAGTTTAAAGTGAGCTGTTAAATTTTGAACTTGTGTATATTTTTACTTTTTTTCCATATGCATTGCCATGAATGTTTTTGTTGTGAAATTGCCTCTCTCTACTTTCTTCAACAGGATAAGTCCATGAGGGCTAAGTTAAATCTTTGGGAAGATTTGCCAATTGAGCAGCAAGGCCATGATGAACCCCATCTTCCATTGGCATGAAGATCCTTTTTTTTTTTTTTACACATTTGGTTATAACTTTTTAGTTATGACACTTTAGTTTAAATTTGTTACTCCTAATGATGTTTTAACTTCTTACAACTAGTGTCACTATTTAGTAGTAATGGCATTTTTTGCCCATTTTAGCTACTATTACTTATCATACATACATGCATACATACATATATATATGTATAGGACCCAAGAAATATAGATTTAATTAATTTTTCCAAAATATAATCAACAATGAAATGGTCATGGAACTTTTTTGTCTCCAAATCCATCACTAAATAGTTCAGTGACAGAATTTTCCGCCATTAATTCCATCACTTATTACAATGATGGAACATAAATTTGCATCACTAACAAATTAGGTACGACGATATAACACTACATCAAAAAGAGTCTTTATTGGTGTTCATTTTATACTTTTATAGGCGTTTCTAAAATGCCAATTATTCCAGCACCGACAAAAGGGGAGGATCTTTATTGGTGTTTGTAAAACGCCAACTAAAATTGGTTTTAGTTAACGTTTGTCCATAAATGCCAACTTTTCTCACTTGTCTTTTTTAAAAAAAAAAACTTATGCACATCTTCCACAAAAAATTATGGACAAAAAATTCATAAGAAAATTTGCAAGACAATTTCTATTAAAGGAGTAGGAAGCCAAAAAAATCAAGAAAAAATGGTTCAAACAAAGCTTTAATTTACATAACAGATTTCTATATTTACAGAACAAATACAAAAAAAATAAACAATGCATTAAACATTGCAAGATAAACCAAACATAAGCATTATGAACATTATACATCAAAAAGGGAAGCAAGGTGTTAATTTCCACCAGTCATAAAGCTGATAAGGACTTCGATCTAGTTGTTGCCAAATAGAATTCTAAGATAATCCAAATTCAGATCAACGAATCTAAGTAGAGCAAAGAAATCCAGATGATCCATTTGATTGCCAATCTCAATTCCTCTAACATAAAAATATCAGAAAAGATTCTTAGATACTTGAACAATATCGTCTTGTGTAACAACTATCATTACATCATCATGAACTTAGTGTTTAGCTAATGAAGTATAATTCATGACATGTGCAGAACCGGAGGAATTAGGACGGAGGAAGAGCAAAGTGGAGGCAAAAAAGCTTCATGCTGCAATGAAACACAGGGCGCCTTGGCGAATGAGCTGTAACTTCAAAAAGATTTTCAAATAGAAGGGCTCCATGTCGCAGCGAACTTACCACTGTTGCGGCACCAAGCTTCAGATTTTTATAAATATGAAATGTATCAAATGACGAAGTAGAAAGAAATGAAGGGGAAACCGAGGGACTTGCGTTAGAGTTCATGTTTTCCAAATTTTGGGAGTGATTTTTGACTTCTAGAAGTTTGATAAATTGTTGTTAAGTGATTCTTGCTCATTCCTCTCTATTTTTCTTTAGTTTTTGAGTTGTATTTTCGGGTATATATGTTGGGTTTTCGATTTTGGCCGAATCTTACTGATCAAAATTGATGAAATGAGATTAATGAAGTATTATATAATGTTAGGAAGCTTTGGGTTCGAGTTTTGAATGGATAGTAATGAGTTTGAGTTGAACCCTAGGTTGATTTTGGTTGAAGGGGCATAAAATCCAAAATGAATGTGATTAGTTAGGATTTGAATGATCATTAGGAGCTTGCTGATGTATCAAAATGTAGTTGGAACCTTGGGTTAAGTCTAAATAGTTGAATTATGAATTTTAGATAATTATACTATATGTTGATAGTAGAAATTATGACATTGTAGTAATTATTTGGTTGACTAGAGGAGTACAAGTCGTGGTTGGAAATTTGAAAAGCTTGGGGAATTCACTCGTATGTGATATTAACAATTTGAGGTAATCGGGTGTTTGTATTTTGTGCATTATAAGTTAGTATATATATATGTATATATGCATGTTTCTGTTCATGCCACTATATTGTTATGTGTGTGTATGGTTTTTCTATATATCGTGGTATACACATAGCTAGACGATATACAATATGATGATGACTATGATGATAATATATAGATGATTTGACATTACATGACTTCATAGCATGATATTAAGAAACATGAGAATAATGATGATTGTATAGTGATATGGCACGAACATCACCACTACATGAACATTGTGAGGAAAGGTGGATAGGGTGGCAAAGATGATATATGATATGGTGAAATAAGGAAGGAATCCTTATTGTTAGATCATGTCCTACGGCAAGGAGAGCAAGACGGTAGTGGACTGCACCTTCCCTAAAATCACCACCGATTTGATGTGGTCAAAGGGAAGGAGAGCCATGATCCAAGTATTAGTGTTATCTTTGACTGGATGCACTAGCATGAGGTGAGTTTGGTGATGTTCCGTAATCACCTATATTAAATGTCCTGTGATGACACCAACTCGTGGTTTTAGCTGTGTACGAGGGAGATATGTATTCCATTATATTTTTCATCCATGGCACCATATGCATTATGGTATGAGTTATTATATATATGTTGCTTTATGGTTGTCCTTGGTTATTGTGACTTTGTCTCACACCCCCTTCCTTGACTAACATTTCAGGTGAAGACTTTAGTACTAGTACAGAGAAGACAAATGAGTCATCGTCTTTTCGACGTGGGAATATCCAAGTCATGGTAGTATATGTGTATTGTCTATGTTATGCATTGTGCCAAGTAAAGTTGAATGTTCGTGTATGGTCTGGTTATCCTAGAAGTGTTGTTGTGTATGTTATGTAATGACATAGATGAATGTTGATGATCATAAATGATATATGAAGATGGTGATGATAATATGATATTCATGTTCATGTATGGTTGACTGTGTGATAATGATGTGGACCCCAGTATGAGTCATTATTGTTGGAGCAAGTGTCTGTGTGTTAGCATGGTAGTATGTGTGAGCTCAAAGGGGATTTTGGGCCAAGTATGTGAATTTTGGGCATATAGCCCATTATGTGGATTTGGGTTCAAGGAAGTCAAATATTTGAGGAATGGTTTCTTTGAGGTGAAATCCTCTTGGACAAGTTGGTTAAACCATTAAGACCCATATGAATAGTCCTTGAGTTTTGAATTGCCTTTGGTGGCAAATAGAGATTGTAAGTTGTGAGTTTTGGCCAAAAAGTGAGCAAATCAGTCATAGTTGTTCAAAATCTCCATACAGAGATGGATTGAGATGAAATCAGTGTCTATGGAGAGAATGAGACAATATTGACTTATACGAGCTGGAATCAGGTCAATTGGAGGTTGAAGCGTAAAATTATGCGCATCAGAAGTTTGCTGAAAAATCAATAATTTGCTAATATGAAAACTGATGCTAGCAATGTGGCGCCAAACACTGCTGCCAAGCTGAGGCCGCAACGGTATTGAGCAAGCCGCAAGCCCAACTTTGTTTTGGTGGTTGTTGATGTTTTTCTGAGTTTTAATGTTTAGGGAGTTGGTTTTGGGGATTTTGGAGGTAGGTTGTTATATTTTGGGATCAGAACAGTTGGATTTAGAATAGGGTTCAGGTTGTAGCTGAACTTGTTCGAATCGAGAGAGAGCCGAGGGAGATCTTTGTCTTTGTGGCTGGAAGATGAAGATGAAAGAAAGTGATGAAAAGAGATTGAAATAGATTTGCAGTCGAACTCATTCAACAATAGGAGACTTTGTGATGCATATATGGACAAGGAGAGAAAAGAAGAAAATAATGATGAAGATTTGGAGGTTCGGTGGAGAAAATGCTTAAGCGATTTGAGAGCAACTAAAGACGAAGTTATTTTCTGAGGGTCACTCTTAGGGTGAGTGTGACATAATTTCTTGAGGCCTGAGAGATCCTTCCAAGGAGCAACAAGATCCATGGAGATGAAGAGAAGAGAGAGGAAAGGACTAGGAAAAAGGGAGAGAAAGAAAAGAGAGGTGATGTGCATGAGATGGTAGGGTGAAAAGGGCAAGTCACATGTGGATACATGTGAGCCATTAGTTTACCTTTATCAATGGCTAGAGTTCATGATCCGTGGGGTGTGTTTTTATATAGAATTTAATTTTAATTTTTTTTTAATTTTTAAATTATCTTAGTTGGTGTTTATATAAAAACATCAACTAAGATGCCACCTTTATTTAGTATTTTTTTGGCCAAAATGCCAAACTAAAATAATTTTTTTTACTTTTTTTTAATTTTTTTTAAATCATCTTAGTTGGCGTTTACATAAAAACACCAATTAAGATACCGCCTTTGGTTGGTGTTTTTTCATAAACGCCAACTAAGATATCATCTTTAGTTGATGTTTTAAGAAATGCTAACTACAGTATTTTTCTTTTTTTTTTTTTTTCAAGTTTGTGTTTCCAAAAGAAATGTCAACTATTGAGCACCAAGAAATCTCAAAATTGGCATAGTGTCAGCGACTGAATTAGTTTATCACGCATCTATCGCTGAATTAATAGCAACAGTCTTATCCATGTTTATTGATGGATTAGCAACGGAATAGTTGGTCACTAATATGCTTTTTGGAAAGATTGTGCATAATGATGCCATTTTTCACCATCTAAAATTATTGTCATGCTTCTTCTTAAAGCTGCTATTAATGTTTAAATTTAAATTTAATGCACTTCAATTATTTATATCAATGGACTTTGTTTTCGGATATTGGAAAAAAAAATATTTTGTTCTAGGGTACTAGTTGCCAAGTTGCCATTAATGCTTATTTTTGCCTGTAAATGTACCTCATTGGTCATTGCTAGATTTGATGCAAATTTTTATTGAGTGCACTACACCAAAATAGGTTTCTTTGGTGGTTATTTTCTGTGTTTCATTGTGGTTTTTAACTGAAAATGATTTAAACTTTGAGAAAATTTCATTTGTGATTCATAATTGCAAACAAAAGTACAATTCCTTTTACGGTTGTTTGCAACAAGTAGAAAGGAAAGTTATTATTTTTTAAAAAAAAATGGACCCTTGTTTGGAGTTCTTCACAAGAACTGCCAATGAAAGGTACTTTTTGTTGGAATTTTGGCACAGAATCATAGTGAAAATTGAAAACTTTTAATCCAAAATCTCTCTCAAGGATTTTTCTGTTTTCCTTAAACTAGAAAGACAAGAAACATACCTGTGGCGAATGCAAAACTTAGCCATTATGCTTTTTTTGTTAAGTCATTGACTGGATTAAGGTGAATAGCTCTCACAAGCACCCGCCATCTATAGTATCCACAAGAACGAGGACTCAACGAATGGTATGATAACACCTTGAACCTTGAACATCTTTACATTTTTATCCTCCATGAACCACACAACTTTCATGCTGAGAAAAGATCACCGTTTTAATTTTAATATAAAAGGCATTATATTTGTCCAAGCCCATACTGGTTGTCCTCCAAATCACAAAACTTATCAATACATTTATTCCCGAATGGACCTCCTACATCATAGTTCAACACCATCTCCTTTCGGACTCCTATCAACAAGAAAAAGAAAAAGAATCTCTTTCCTAATTTGAGGTCAACCTAAAAGACACTGTTGACCTTTTAACCATATCCCATATTCTTCCAGTATTGCTTGATCTTCTTTTTCATTCCAAAATTATCCTACTACTACCTTTCCAATCTACGAGCAGGACATTCCAAATGATAGTCACTACCCTTTTTACCGTCTTTCTTGATGGCACTAAAATCACTATCACTGTCACTGCCAAGGCCTCCATCATCTTACCCTATCTTGGTTCCAAGATGCATATATGCTCTCCAAATACAACTCCCACTAGTTAACCCTTTTCCATCGTCACTATGTCTAACTTTGTATCCAAAAGTATCAAGTTGAATTATCTCACTGTCCTTCCACTACAAAATATCTCAACATTCCACCTTCAAGGTTCAATCATCATTTTCATACTCAATCCTTGCAATGCTGCCTAGCCTTGTACAGCAACACAACTTACCTTTATCTCCCATATCCCCTTGGGGTTCCAGATGGGAAAAAGCATATATTATTCAGCTTCTTTCTTCCTCTTTAATCTCCTATATTTGTTGGAATAGAACATGGATCTTCACACACCAGTCCTCCAAGGATGTATACTCCACAGCCAATAACTACTCCTTGATCTCTAAGTGAGCTTCCATAGCCTCAGCACTCAATAAAACACTCCTTCATCGTCGTTTAACCTTCCTTACAACTTGAACATTGCCAATTGCACCTTTTATTCAGAGATGTAATCCATAGCACCGAATAAGATTTCCAATTGGCCTGCCCATTCCTTTCTCGTTGCGAGATCCAACCTTTGAAAGCTGGTGGATTAAACTTTCAAAAGTCTTTCAATTAAGAGAAGATACCTGTTTTGTCAATCCTTGCAACCCTTTCTAGCTCCATCATATCCTCGTTTTCCTCCATCATTTAGATTCATGTATACTCTAGCTTTCTCATTCATATCACCTTGTCCTTGCTGACTTAGCTGCTCTTGCAGCAACATCAATCCTCCTCCCTGATTATGAACTCAAACACTCAATCCAACTAACATCTCATGCATCTCCTCCCATGAAATCACCATTGCTTTGCTTACTTGCTGTGAGATATCTTTCCTCTATATACTAGTAGTTAGATATTCAGTTACAAAGGGAACGTACAAGTTTGAGCAAATTGTATTGTGCCAAGTACTACAACACATAGAAACAATAGCCTAAACCATCACTCTAATACCAAAATGTAACAACCTGATGAAAAACAACCCCAAAAACCACTACACACAACCAAAAACTGACCAAGTAGGACGAAACACAGCGAAACAAATCTGGAGCAGCTGCCTCAATAGTACTGTTGTAGCTTGATAGAGGTACAATGGGATGGGGCCGTGGCCTTACCCCTAAGGCCACAATGCCCATGATAGATACCATATTAGAAAAAATATTAATTTTTCAAGTGAACTTCCGAGGCACACAATTTTGTGCTCTAATCTCCAATTGACCTAGTTCTAACTTCTACAAATCACTCTCATCCTAATTCATCCATTGACACTAATTTCACCTTAATCCATCTCCAAATAGAAATTTTGGAAGCCTATGATAGACTTGGTTATTTTTTTATCAAAACTCACAACTTACACTCTCCAATTGCCACCACAGGCAAATTGACATCTATGAATCATTCATATAGGTCCCAATTGACACAACTAACTTGTTCAAGGAGGTTCCGCCCTGGAGAATCCACTCCTCTAAATTTTGACTCCTCTGAAACCCAAGTTAACACAATGGACTAGATGCCTAATTCACGCATACAGGGCCCAATAACCGCATTAGGCTCACAAATAGAACATACTAAGCCAACACAAAACACTAATACAAGCATCATCATAGTGTTACTCACATCGAGGCATAGAATCATATCACATGCATATAGACCATAAACTTGGCATATAGTCACACTATACTATTCATCATCATTCAACATCATCAACACATCATCATCATACCACATACTAGCAACACTCCCCAGGCCACAACCTATGGGTAGAACACATAATACTACACTAATTGGCACAATATAACACATAAACTAAATAACATAAAGTTACTAGTACACTTGGATATTCCTATGCGAAGGAGAGTTAAGACTTTTTAGTCTTCTCTAGGTTAGTACTAGAATCTTCTCTTGAAATGTTAAACATAGAGGGTATAAGATAAAGTCTCCATAATTAGGAAAATACACAACATACAACAGATATCCACAAATCTATACATATATGCATATGGTGTAATGCAATGCAGAATGTCATGGTAAGCTTGTCTCTCTCATACACGGCTAAAACCACAAGCTAATATCATCACAAGACATTTCTAATAAGTAATTTCCTTCCAACAATCAGTGAAGACTAATTTTGGGACATCACCAAGCTCACCTCATACTAGTATAACCCAGCCAAAGGTCACACTAATGCTTAGACCGTGACTCTCCTTCCCCTGGATCACCTGAATTGGTGGTGATTTAGGGAAGGTGCAATCTACTACCACCTGGCTCTCCTAGCCATAGAAGAGGATTAAGTGGCAGGGATGTATCATCATATCATCATATCTCATCTCATCATCATCACTCAGTCCACTATACCTTACTATACTCAATGTAGTGATGGTGTTCAATGCCATGACAATATGTCTATACCACTATGCAATCATCATCGTTATCATAATCATCATCAATGTCATGCTAATATACTATCACGTGAGAATGCTCAAGAATTATATGTGTGTATATATATATCCTCATCATATACAAGTACCAAGGATCAAAATACACATATCTCAACTAACCGTGTACATACCACGATGTAAAAAAGACCATGCATACACACAAACAACATTGTGGTATGAAAAGAAACATTCATATATATAAACATATAGCCAATAATTAACACACATACATATACACCCGACTGCCTCGAATTGCCGACACAACTTACAAAAGGGATTTGCCACTCTTCTAAAGCACCATATCATGGACCAACACTTTCAATCAACCAATTATACACTACAACATCACAATATCCCCAATTAACACAACACATAATATCAATTCATAACTCATAATTCAATCATTCAAACTTGACCTAATGTTCCAATAGCATAATTTCACATTAATGAGCCCCATACAACAATTCAAATCATGACCTAACACAGACTAATCTACTTTCAAGCTAAATCTTAGAATTCCAAGTTAGGGTTTAGGGAAAATCATACATAATCCCTCCTAAACTCATACCTAAACCTCAAGGACACCTAACAACACTTCAACAACACTAACACCAACACAAGTATTTCATTAGTGGAATCATCCATAAACTAGAAACCAGGCATACTCCCATGGGTTCATACTAGAAACGCATAGAAAAGAGAGGAGAGGAAGTAAAAATCTACTTACCAACCAAGATTGAGGCTCCTAGAGTTTGAAAATTTCTGCCCAAGATCGGATCTTCCAAACCCTAGTAGAGTTCATCTTCTTCTTCCTCCATTTTTGCCATTCATTCAACTAAAATGGCTTCTGATTTAGAGAAATTCAGTCTCTGGCACTGTGGTGGACAATAATCTCCTTGCGGCGCCAGACCTTACTACCCGAAAATATTAATCAATCTTTGTCTTACTCGCTACGGCACCCTTGTTTTAGGTAGGGACGTGGGAACTTTTATTGTAATTCTTCCCAACTTCTCTTATTTCATCCTTCCTCCAATCCTAGTTCCTCCAATATTGTACAAATAACAAGTACACTTTCCATTAACTTGAGGCTAGGTTCTGGATAATATGTTGAGGGTTGCTACAATACCTCTTGCTTCTAATAGTTCCACTAGATTTGTTGAACTTCCTCAAATCCTAAAACAATATTACATACTAATTAAATCAACAAATTCTAAAGGTTACCTTACAAAGTCTCAATTCAACATTAAAAATTCAAATAGTTTTATCTTTACCTTTTTCATGAAACCAAGACTTGTTCTTGAGGAATTCCACCAAGAAGAATCCATTTTTGGCATTAGATTTAAGAAATTTTCACTCTTTCATGAATTTCCTTACTGGCTGAAATTTAGAACTTAGAGAGAAAGAGCTGGATTTTCATGTACTTGTCCCAAAAGTCATTCAAACTTGTTTCTCTTATAATCTCTCACATTTTCTCTTAATTTTTGTGCATGAAAACACTTTCCCTCTCCTCTTATACCTTGGCCAAAAATCAGACCTAGGGAGGAGAAGAGAAAACTTCAATTATGCCATGCTAAATTACATGAAAAGCTAGCTTGAAAACCTTAAAGAATCAAGAAAGTAACTTGCCTTGTTTATGGTTGCTTCCTTTTCTCTTTTCTTCTTCTATCGTTCTCATGTTTCCCTCTCATTTCTTGGTGGTTTGCAGTAGTTTCTCTCCTCTCTTTCTTGTGTTGAAGTCAGCCAACCAAGGGGAGTATATATCAAATATGAAAATTTGTTAAACCTTGTGAGGTGTGATTCTAGACAATTCAAGAGAAATTGAGAAAACATTAACGTATTCCAACTCCTTCACATATATGAAAAGTATTTTCAAAATACAACATATTTTTCTTAGTTCAAATATATCCTATATTGGTTTACTTCATACCTGGATAAATAAAGTTATTTTTGCAGTATTTTGTTACTTTATGGATACAAAATATAACTATATTTGAATCTACTTTTAATTAAATATCCTATCCCAAACAATATTAATGTGGGGCTCACATACTTTTTTTTTTACTTTTTCTTTATTTATGAGGCCCACATAACTTTTTGTCTTTTATTGCAAAATTATGTTGTACAGTTAATTTCTTTTCAAATTGATCCATTTAGACTCAATACATTATTCCATTGGATCTAGCATGTCGAAAGATCCATTTTGACATAAATTTCTTAAATGTATGAAATTGCCCCTAGAGGGGGTCAAATATCAAATAACTATTCTTTTGGGTCCTTTTTTGTAATATTTTCTAGGGACCAAACAGCAAAAACTCTCTTGTGAGGACTAAATTGCAAAAAGGTTATTTTTAAATCCCTATCAAATAATTTTCCATTTTACTCATTTTTCAATCAATTTTTGTATCTCATATTTTATCAACTTCTATTCATCATATAAGATCTAGATAATTAAGACTATTCATCTATTCATCATATTACATTAGTCTCCAATAATGTGTCTATGATCGTGATTTGTATCTCTATACATGATCATCACGTGATTATCAATCAAGATTTTACTAGTCTTAATTCATCATGGTTCCCACAACAATGATCGACAAGACATTTAGAATAATTATTATATAATTATTCATGGATCCTATTAAAAAGAAAATGTGCAAACAATATAATAGAGATGATAAAAAAATCTTTTAACAAAGATAATGTTTATATCCAAATGATTGGCCTAGGGTACAATCTCCAATACTTTTTTATTAAAAAAAAAAGAGAAAAACTAATCAAAATGAGATTGGTAGATTATCCACATTCAAGCAATTACTTCATGGCCAAATTGAACAGAACAAACCAATCATCTCAAATTTGATAGAACAATTAATCTATATAGAACATTCATCCCAAACTCAATAAAGTATAATTGTAACAACCCTCATTGCATTGTCCCTAGCTGACCAAGTATCTTTGGCAATGTATGAAGAATTGGAGGAAACAGGTAGAAGGAAAAATCAACATGGAGGAAAATTAGCTTCATGTCGTGGCAAGGAGCAAGGCTGCCACGACGAGAGTGAGCTCCAGAGGGATATTTTCCTGGCTAACATGGCAGCTCCGTGGAGAGCTTTCCTGGGGCAGCGGCGGAAGTCGAGAAATTAGTTTAAATTAGAATCATTTTGGACGAACAGAAAAGAAAGAAAAGGAGGGAGCGACGAAAAGTTATGCTAGGCTTCGACGATTTCAGACATTGGGAGTGATTTTTGAACCTTAAGAGCTTGGATCTTGGTTGGTAAGTGATCTCTACTCCTCCCTCTTCATTTCTTCGGTTTTAAGTTGGGTTTTCTCGATTATAAGTTGGGATCTTTGGTTTTGGCCAAATCCCACCGATTAAAATGGATGAAATACGGTTAATGGAGTATGATTTGGTGTATATGTTGCTTGGGTGTGAGTTTTGAAGGGATTATGCAAGATTTAAGCTTAACCCTAAGTTATATTTAGTTGAGGCTCTTGGGAATTCAAAGTGTATGTGATTGAGTAATGTTTGAACGGTTCCTGGGAGCTTAATGATACATGAATGTAGGGTTAGAACCTTGGGTTAGGCCTAAATGATTGAATTATGGAATTTGGATATTGGATTGTATGTTAATTGTGATTTAATGGTAATCTAAAGGTTGTTTGGCTGCTCGAAGAAGTCAAGTCATGGGATTAACATTCAAGAAAGCTTGTGAAACTCGTATGCATGTGATAGTGACAATTGAGATAACAGGGTGTTTGTATTGTATGTATGGTTTGTATTGTATAGTGAGATATGATAGTGTATATATGCATATATGAATGTTCCTTTTCATACCACAATATAGGTTGTGCATGTGCATGGTTTTCTACATATCGTGGAATGCTCACGACTAGTTGATATGTGATGATTGTATATGTTGTGCATGTATCATGTGTAGCATCCCTATATGATTGCATGCTAGCATGTCTATATGATGCTTATGATGATGATATATATGTATGTGTAAAGGCATGTTGGCATGACATTGGTATCATTACCATATGAATGCATAGTGAGAGATTGATGATGAGGTGATAATGATATGATAGATGATGATGATATGATAAAATCCCTGTCACTATATCCTCTCCTTGGGAGAGTCAGGTTGCAGAGGACAATATGATATGATAAACATCCATGTCCCTAAATCCTTTCCTTAGGAGAGTCAGGTGGTAGTGGATTTAGGGATGCACCTTCCCTAAATCACCACTAATTGGAGTTGGTCTAGGGGAAGAAGAGCCATGGTCCGACTAGTGTAACCTTTGGCCCAGTTGCATTACGGTAAGATGAGCTTAGAGACATCTTGGAATCAATCTTCACCGACTGTTGGAAGGGAATTGTCTATTGAAATGTCTTGTGATAGTGACAGCTCGTGGTTCTAGCTGTGTATAAGGGAGAACATGCATACCATTCATTAGCATTACATTGCACCATATGCACAATTATGTGGATATATATCGTGTGTGGTTCTTCCCGATTACTGAGACTTTTTCTCATACCCCTTTCCCATGCACTAACATTTCAGGTGAACATTCTGGCACTAGTTTGGAGAAGGTAAGGGAGTAGCATACCTGACATGGGAATTTCAAGTTTATGTAGTATTTATGTTGTTTATGTACATTAGGCTCAGTAGGACAGTGTATTGTAATGGATGTTAGGAAGTCTATATGGTAGTGTGTGTGAGCCTAGAGTGGATTAGGGCCCTGTTAGTGTGTTCTGGGCCTATAACCCACCTTATCAGTTGGGGTTTAAGGGGGTCAAATCTTAGAAGAGTGGTTCCTTTGAGGTAAAACCTCTTTGAACAAGTTGGTTGAGTAGTTTAGGACCGTATGAATGGGCCCGAATGGTCAGGTCGCCTTTGGTGGCAAACAGGTGTTGTTAGTTGTGAGTTTTAGTCAAAAGATGGCCAAAATGGTGTTATGTATCCAAAAGCTCCAAACGGAGTTGGATTAAGGTGAAATTGGTGTCTGTGGACAGAGTAGAACAAGATTGACTTGTAGGAGTTGGAATCAGGTCAATCGGAGGTCGGAGTATAAAGTTATGGGAGTTGAAAATTTACCCTGGAGGATGAATTTTGCTGATATTGCATCAGCACATGGGCGTCGCAGCACTAGGAAGTGAGGCCGTAGCGTTGATAAGTCAGTGGACGTGAAAGAAGCAAAGGGGTGTCTGAGCCGTAGCGGTACTATATCGACAGCGGCCTTAGCCTAGTTTCTAGTGTTCTTTGGCATTTTTCTACTACTTTGAGGTTTTGATAAGTTATTTTGAGATGTTTGGATAGTTTTTGGTTGGTTTTTGAAGTTTTTGGTCAAGTCATGAAGTGTTTGGGAGTAAAGTGTTATATTTTGGTATTGAACAATGGTTTAGGCCATTATTTCTATTTGATGTAATACTTAGCACAACTTTAAATGCATAGACTCATATATTCCCACTGCAATGCTAGTCTAGATCCATGTAATTGAATGTGTTGTTACTTATATGCAGGAGAATGTCTCGTAGAGGAAGACAAAGTAATAGTGATCTTATGAGGTAGATGCATGAGATGTTGGCTGGCCTCAGTAATCAAGTGAGTATTCAGGGGGAGATGTTGAATAGGTTGCAAGAGCAAATGAATAAGCAAGAATGTGGTGATGTGAATGAAGAGGCAGATACGTATGTGGACTTGAATGTAGGAGAGGATGAGAATGAGAATGTGGTGGAGCCTAAGAAAGCCCCAAGAGTTGAAAGAGGGGTATCTCTTCATAATTAAAGGACTTTTAGAAGTTCAATCCCCTGGCTTTCAAAAGTACCATAGATTTTGCACAGGCTGAGGAATGGATAGAACAATTGGAGAATATATTAAGTGTGATGGATTGCACCTCAGAGAAAATGGTGCAACTTGCAGTGTTTAAGCTTGAAAAGAAGGCCAAGCGATAGTGGAGAAATGTTCTCCCAAGTGTTGAAGCGATGAATCCTCCATTGACATTGGAATAGTTCAAGGAATGATTCTTTGCACACTATTTTTTCTTTAGCCCTAATGATGCAGAAGGAGGCCAAGTTCCTTGCTTTTCAACAAGGGAATTTGTCGATGGATGACTATATTGACTAATTCCTAGATTTGGCTAAGTATTCCACCTATCTAAATAATTACCCCGACAATAGGTGGAAAGCCCAGAGATTGTTTGAGGGAGCCCATCTAGAGATTAAGGAGAGGCTGTCAGTGGTTGATTTTGTGTCCTTTGAGGACTTGTGTGCGAAGATACATGTCCTATCCAAGAGGATGAAGGAGACTGAGAAGGATAGAAGGAATTCCATGTTCTCAGCATTTTCTCACCTAGGACCTACAGGAGGAATCAGTAAAGGAAGTGGACCAGGTAGCGGAAGTAGCAGTGGCAGTACAAGTTCTAGTGGAGGAAGAGGTCGCCATAATAGAGGCCATCATGGCAAAGGAAGAGGCACGTTTGGTAGAGATCAGTCCAGTAGAGGTCAGTATGGCAGAGGACCCTTTTATCAAGGAGGCTTTGACTAGGAGAGTTCTAGTTAGAGTGAGTATACAAGAAGAGACTCGGCCCCATCTTAATACAGTTCAAGTAGTGCCTCGAATCCATGCACAAAATACGAGAAGAGTCATGGTGATCAACCATGTTTGGTTTGCTATAACTGTAAGAGATCAGGACATATTGCACAAGGTTGCCATAAGCCAAGGCATGATGATGGGATGACGAGGCCCAAGATGCCCGATCGAGTCTTTGATATTACCGGACAGGAAGCAGATGCAATGCTTAACTTAATTAGAGGTAAACATAAACTCAATGATTTCTCTATTCATGCATTGTTTGATTCAGGTGCATTGCATTCCTTTATATCTTTTGATTATGCTCAGAAATTGGACATTGTGGCAATGGAGTTGCCTTTTGAATTATCGATATCCATACCCTTGGGAGTTTCATTGAGAACTACGCAAGCTTGCTTGAATTGTGTGGTTCGTTTTGAACACTGAAGCACTACTTTGGATTTAATCTATTTGCCTTTGCAAGAGATTGATGTTAAAATTGGGATGGATTGGTTGGAGGCAAATAATGCGATTCTGAACTATGCTCGAAAGACTATGTCATTGCCCATGAATATCCCTAGTGTGGAAGGCGATAAAAATATCTATTTATCCTTTGCCCAAGCTGATAGGTATTTGCGAAAAGGATGTCAAGGGTTTATGGTTTTCTTCTCTGTTAACATGGATATGGAGGAGGTATAGAAAGATACCCGATTGTGAGTGAATATCCTAATATGTTTCCAGAGGAGATTACCGATTTACTGCCACCATGAGAGCTAGAGTTTTCCATTGATTTGGTTCATGGGACAAGTCCTATTTTGAAGGCTTCATATCAAATGACACCATCTGAATTGAAGGAACTTAAGAAGCAGATTGAGGATTTGTTGAAAAGGGGTTTTATTAGACCAAGTGTCTCGTCTTAGGGAGCTCCAATACTATTTGTCAAGAAGAAGGATGGTAGCCTCAGATTGTACATTAATTACAGGCAATGGAACTGAGTGATAATTAAGAATAAATATCCTTTTCCTAGGATTGAAGACTTAATTGATCAATTGGCAGGTGCCTCTATTTTCTCTAAAATCGATTTAAGGTCAAGATACCATCAACTGCGAGTGTGTGCTGAAGATGTTCCTAAAACGGCTTTTCAAACTTGATATGGTTATTACGAGTTTCTTGTGATGCCATTCGAGTTGACCAATGCCTCGGCAATCTTTATAGATTATATGAACAGGGTCTTTTGACCGTATCTAGATAAATTTGTGGTGGTATTTATTGATGACATTCTGAAATACTCCAAGAGTAAAGAAGAGCATGCACTTTATCTTACAATTGTGTTGCAAGTACTATGGGATCACCAACTGTATGCTAAGCTCAGTAAATGTGAATTTTGTCTACGGGAGGTGAAATTTTTAGGTCATGTGATTTCTGTAAAACAAGTAGTAGTAGACCCCAGTAAGGTTGAAGCAGTGTTGAATTGGGAGAGATCACAATCGATGACCGAAATTCACAGTTTCTGGGATTGACTGGTTACTACTGAAGGTTCATTAAGGGATTCTCTCAACTTGTTATGCCATTAACTAGACTCACTCATAAGGATTGATTTTTCATTTAGGATGACAGGTATGAGAGAACATTCTAAGAGCTGAAGGTTTGTCTGACGTCCACCCCAGTGCTGATTATCCCTAACCCATCTGAGCCATTAACTGTTTACATGGACACCTCTAAGAAGGGTTTAGGGTGTGTATTAAAGCAACAAGGAAGAGTTGTGGCATATACTTCAAGGCAGTTAAGACCTCATGAGGAGAACTATCCTGCTCATGACCTTGAGCTAGTGGCTATAGTGTTTGCCTTGAAATTATGGAGGCGTTATCTCTATGGCGCTCAGTTTGAGGTATTCAATGATCATAAGAGTCTGAAGTATTTGTTTGATTAACAGGAATTGAACATGAGGCAACGGCATTGGGTAGAATTCTTGGTAGATTATGAGTTTGCTTTGAAGTACCATCCTGGGAAAGCCAATGTTATGGCGGATGCGCTAAGTAGAAAGTCGATCCATATGGCCACCATGATGATGAGAGAACAATAGTTACTGGAGAGCATGAGAGATATGAAGTTATCCATTACTCTTCATTCTGGAGAACGAGTATTGGGATCCATTAATGTATCAAGCGATTTATTGAGAAACCTTTATTGTGCTCAGTTGAAGGATAACTATCTTTTGGGCATTCAAGAATGAATTGAAATGGTAGAAACCCAGGACTTCGATATATTGGAGGATGGTATAATCCGGTATCATGGTCGAATCTATGTGCCAAATGTTGTGGGGTTGCAAGAAATTATTCTGGAGGAAGTTCATAAGAGCAAGTATACTATTCACCCAGGTACCACTAAGATGTACTAAGATTTGAAGTAAGGGTACTAGTGGCTAGGCATAAAAAAGGACATCACAAAGTATGTAACAAGATGTCTAATCTATTAGAAGGTGATGATTGAGCACCAATTACCCGCTTGTACATTGCAACCTTTGGAGATCTCAGAGTGGAAATGGGATAGTGTTTCCATGGATTTCATGATGGGATTACTAGAACCTCTTCAGGACACAATGGAATATAGGTAATTGTGGACATGTTAATGAAAGTGAGCCCATTGTCTTCCAATTCGAGAGACCATTTTGATGGAGAAGTTGGCCCAATTGTATGTGAATGAGATTATGAGATTGCATGGAGTCCCAATTAATATTGTGTCGAATAGAGATCCTAGGTTTACATCCAGGTTTTGGAAATCTCTTCAAAATGCCATGGGAATAAAGTTAAGTTCCAATACTGCTTATCACCCTCAATCTGATGGGCAGATCGAAAGGACAATACAAACTCTGGAAGACATGTGCGAGCTTGTGTTCTAGAGAACAAAGGCAATTAGCATCAATACTTGCCACTAGTGGAATTTACCTACAACAACAGTTTCCACTCGAGTTTGTAAATGTCTCTGTTTGAAGCTCTGTATGGTAGGAAGTGCAGATCACTGTTTTGTTGGAGTGAACTTGGTGAGCAGAGTCTTGTGGGCCCAAATATTATGGATCAAACCTCTCAGCAGATAGAGAGCATTCGACAAAAGCTTCTAACCGCTCAAAGTCAGTAAAATAGTTATGTGAATAGAAGAAGAAGACCATTGGAATTTGATGCTGGAGATCATGTGTTTTTGAAGGTCACTTCTACCACAGGTGTTGGAAGATCAATTCGAGTGAAAAAGCTTACTCCACTGTCAATATCAAATTTTAGAGCGAATTGGGCCAGTAGCATATCAAGTGGGGCTACCACCTAATCTTGCTAGATTGCACAATGTTTTCTATGTGTCTCAACTCAAGAAGTATCATTTGCGTCCGTCTCATATAATTGATAATGAGGAAGTTCAAGTGCGAGAGGATTTGACTTTTAAAGTCACGCCGTTACAAATTCTAGATGCAAAGGAGAAACAGTTAAGAAATAAGACCATTAAGTTGATAAAGGTTCTATGGAGTAGCTTGACATCCAATGATGTCACATAAGAGACAGAAGAATACTTGTGAAGAAGGTATCCAAAGATTTTTGCTTGAGGTAAGAGAAGAAATTTCAAGGATGAAATTTTTATAAGAAGAGAAGAATGTAACAACCCTTATTGCATTGTCCCTAGCTAACCAAGTATCTTTGGCATTGCATGCAGAACTAGAGGAAATAGGACGGAGGAAGAATCAACGTGGAGCTAAATGAGTTACACGTCACAATAAGGAACAGGGCCGCTGCGGCGCGAGCGTGCTCCAGAGCGATTTTTTTTGGCAAACGTGCTGGTGCCACGGCGAGCTTTCCTGGGGTCACGGAGAAAGTTGAGAAATTAGTTTAAATAAGAATCATTTTGGAAGAATAGAAAAGAAAGAAATGAAGGGAGTGACGAGGAGCTGTGCTTGGCTTCAAAGATTTCAGCCATCGGGAGTGATTTTCGGATCACAAGAGCTTGGATCTTGATTGGTAAATGATCTCTACTCCTTTCTCTCCATTTTCATCGGTTTTAAGTTGGGTTTTCTCGCTTATAAGTTGGGATCTTTGGTTTTAGCCGAATCTCACCGATTAAAATGGATAAAATGGGGTTAATGGAGTGTGATTTAGTGTGGATGTTACTTGGGTGTGAGTTTTGAAGGGATTATGCATGACTTAAGCTTAATCCTAGGTTATATTCAGTTGAGGCTCTTGGGAATCCAAAGTGTATGTGGTTGAATAGTGTTTGAATGGTCCCTAGAAGCTTGATGATGCATGAATGTAGGGTTAGAACCTTGGGTTAAGCCTAAATGGTTGAATTATGGAATTTGGATATTTGAATTGAATGTTAATTGTGGTTTAATGGTAATGTAAAGGTTGTTTGTTTGCTCGAAGAAGTCAAGTTGTGGGATTAACATTCAAGAAAGCTTGTGGAACTCGTGTGCATGTGGTAGCAACAATTGAGGTAACGGGGTGTTTGTATTGTACATATAGTTTGTATTGTATAGTGAGATATGATAGTGTATATATGTATATATGCATGTTCCTTTTCATACCACGATATTAGTTGTATATGTGTATGGTTTTCTATATATCGTGGTATGCTCACAGCTAGTTGATATGTGATGATTGTATATGTTGTGCATGTATGATGTCTAGCATCCCTATACCATTTCATGCTAGCATGTCTATATGATGCTTATGATGATGATATATATGTATGTGTAGAGGCATGTTGGCATAACATTGGCATCATCACCATATGAATGCATAGTGAGAGATTGATGATGAGGTGATGATGATATGATAGATGATCCCTGTCGCTAAATCCTCTGCTTGGGATAGCCAGGCGGCAGAGGACAATATGATATGATAAAATCCCTGTCACTATATCCTCTCCTTGGGAGAGCCAGGTGGCAGAAGACAATATGATATCATAAACATCCATGTGCCTAAATCCTCTCCTTAGGAGAGCCAAGTGGCAGTGAATTTGGGGATGCATCTTCCCTAAATCACCACCAATTCAAGGTGGTCCAAGGAAAGGAGAGCCACAGTCCAAGCTCTAATGTAACCTTTGGCCCAGTTGCATTAGGGTAAGGTGAGCTTAGTGATGTCCCGGAATCAATCTTCACCGACTGTTGGAAGGGAATTGTCTATTGAAATGTCTTGTGATAGTGACAGCTCGTGGTTCTAGCTGTGTATAAGGGAGAACATGCATACCATTCATTAGCATTACATTGCACCATATGCACAATTATGTGGATATATATCGTGTGTGGTTCTTCCCGATTACTGAGACTTTTTCTCATACCCCTTTCCCATGCACTAACATTTCAGGTGAACATTCTGGCACTAGTTTGGAGAAGGTAAGGGAGTAGCATACCTGACATGGGAATTTCAAGTTTATGTAGTATTTATGTTGTTTATGTACATTAGGCTCAGTAGGACAGTGTATTGTAATGGATGTTGGGAAGTCTATACGGTAGTGTGTGTGAGCCTAGAGTGGATTAGGGCCCTGTTAGTGTGTTCTGGGCCTATAACCCACCTTATCAGTTGGGGTTTAAAGGGGTCAAATCTTAGAAGAGTGGTTCCTTTGAGGTAAAACCTCTTTGAACAAGTTGGTTGAGTAGTTTAGGACCGTATGAATGGGCCCGAATGGTCAGGTTGCCTTTGGTGGCAAACAGGTGTTGTTAGTTGTGAGTTTTAGTCAAAAGATGGCCAAAATGGTGTTATGTATCCAAAAGCTCCAAACGGAGTTGGATTAAGGTGAAATTGGTGTCTGTGGACAGAGTAGGACAAGATTGACTTGTAGGAGTTGGAATCAGGTCAATCGGAGGTCGGAGTATAAAGTTATGGGAGTCGAAAATTTACCCTGGAGGATGAATTTTGCTGATATTGCATCAGCACATGGGCGTCGCAGCACTAGGAAGTCAGGCCGTAGCGTTGATAAGTCAGTGGACGTGAAAGAAGCAAAGGGGTGTCTGAGCCGCAGCGGTACTATATCGACAGCGGCCTTAGCCTAGTTTCTAGTGTTCTTTGGCATTTTTCTACTACTTTGAGGTTTTGATAAGTTATTTTGAGATGTTTGGATAGTTTTTGGTGGGTTTTTGAAGTTTTTGGTCAAGTCATGAGGTGTTTGGGAGTAAAGTGTTACAATAACTATTTTAGAAATTACATTGTAAAAAGAATTTAAAAAAAGTCATTCTAACACACAATCAAAAAAATGACAACCACAGAAAACAACCAAATCAAAGTCTACAAGTGGTGTCTGTCACATCTCGTACTTAGACTCATTTCCTATATATTATACTATATTTAAGTTCATTAGTACTTGATTAGAGACTTGATTACATGAAACAACTTAAACCAATTTATTTCATTTGGGATACTATTCCTTTGGTCAACTTCTTTTCACCTGGTGAACTTTGAAAATTAATAATTAAGAAAAATTATATTGATATAATTCAAGTCTCTAAATATAGCTTAAACAATTCTATACATGGGGAAAATGTTGAATAGAGAAATTACTTGGCCAATTTATACAGTAAATTTGTATTATCTTCACTGTAATAATTGTCTTTTTTGAAAATTTCTGATTCTGACCATAAATTTGAAAAATCACCATAAATCATACACAACTCCAAATTGAGTGATCTTTATGTCTGTAGAAAGCTACACATGTATACTTTTTATATATATAAAAACTTCATACATTGAACATATCAAGGTCTGTACAGTACTTCGGATTCCCAACAGTGCTCATAAAGGTCTCTTGCATTCTTCCTACTTTCCAAAATACATATTAATATATACATACATAGCCATAGCTTGCCCTTATCTTATATGATACTCCATAACAAACCTAGAATTTCATGTGTTACAATAACTATTTTAGAAATTACATTGTAAAAAGAATTTAAAAAAAGTCATTCTAACACACAATCATAAAAATGACAACCACAGAAAACAACCAAATCAAAGTCTACAAAGTGGTGCCTGTCACATCTCGTACTTAGTCTCATTTCCTATATATTATACTATATTTAAGTCCATTAGTACTTGATTAGAGACTTGATTACATGAAACAACTTAAACCAATTTATTTCATTTGGGATACTATTCCTTTGGTCAACTTCTTTTCACCCGGTGAACTTTGAAAATTAATAATTAAGAAAAATTATATTGATATAATTCAAGTCTCTAAATATAGCTTAAACAATTCTATACATGGGGAAAATGTTGAATAGAGAAATTACTTGGCCAATTTATACAGTAAATTTGTATTATCTTCACTATAATAATTATCTTTTTTGAAAATTTCTGATTCTGACCATAAATTTGAAAAATCACCATAAATCATACACAACTCCAAATTGAGTGATCTTTATGTATGTAGAAAGCTACACATGTATACTTTTTATATATATAAAAACTTCATACATTGAACATATCAAGGTCTGTACAGTACTTCGGATTCCCAACAGTGCTCATAAAGGTCTCTTGCATTCTTCCTACTTTCCAAAATACATATTAATATATACATACATAGCCATAGCTTGCCCTTATCTTATATGATACTCCATAACAAACCTAGAATTTCATGTGTTACAATAACTATTTTAGAAATTACATTGTAAAAAGAATTTAAAAAAAGTCATTCTAACACACAATCATAAAAATGACAACCACAGAAAACAACCAAATCAAAGTCTACAAAGTGGTGCCTGTCACATCTCGTACTTAGTCTCATTTCCTATATATTATACTATATTTAAGTCCATTAATACTTGATTAGAGACTTGATTACATGAAACAACTTAAACCAATTTATTTCATTTGGGGTACTATTCCTTTGGTTAACTTCTTTTCACCTGGTGAATTTTGAAAATTCATAACTAAATTAAGAAAAATTATATTGATATAGTTCAAGTCTCTAAATATAGCTTAAACAATTCTATACATGGGGAAAATGTTGAATAAAGAAATTACTTGGCCAATTTATATAGTAATTGTATTATCTTCACTGTAATAATGGTCATTTTTGAAAATTTCTGATTCTGACCATAAATTTGAAAAATCACCATAAATCATACACAACTCCAAATTGAGTGATCTTTATGTCTGTGGAAAGCTACACATGTTTAATTTTCATAGATATAAAAATTTCATACATTGAACATATCAAGGTCTGTACAATACTTCAGATTCCCAACAGTGCTCATAAAGGTCTCTTGCATTCTTTCTACTTTCCAAAATACATATTAATATATACATACATAGCCATAGCTTGCCCTTATCTTACATGATACTCCGTAACAAACCTAGAGGAACATAGTAACATGAAAACAAAGCATGATTATGTCCCATAAGATTTTACATAACATCTCATATAATAGCATCAACATAAGTATTATTATCTTGAACATTAACTTGCTTCTCCTTGCCTTTCCTTTCTTGGGTAATCTTGAAATAACTTGACCCTAAAATTTGTTAGACATTTGAAAAGGGGGTCAGATTTAGAGAATCTCAGTAGCAACCACCATCATGCACACATATTATCATATATATTGCAAGTATTCATCTAAAAACACATCAAGCATGCAATCAAATCATTTTGGCAAAACTATTTTATAAAAATTTGGGCGGCACTTCCCCTTGTATTTGGACATATCTAGGGTCACATTACCCTTCAAACAATCCAACCAACAATGTCAAATCATCACAAGACAACATTTCAAACATTAAGCACATCATTTAAACCAAGCAACATCAATGACAATATATAGGAATACATAGGTGAGTTAACTACCTTTGGGCTTTCCAATGATCTCCAAACTTTGAAAACCCTTTTCTTGATCTTCTAACACTACTTTACATCCTATATCATTATAAAATAAGGCCATTAGCCACTGGTTTCATGATTCACTTCACAAAGTACTCACTTGAACCAAAAATTCCATTTTGCAAACCACTTGAAATTTCTTGTACAACACACTTATTCTAACCTATTTTGGACCCAAGAAATCTATTTTTGGGAACAAAAACTTAAAATTCCCTTCCTATATTGAACCATAATTAGGCAAAAAATTACCATAAATTGTAGAAAAATAACTACCTGATTAATTTGTAATCTAATGGCATATTCTTTCATCTTATGGCCTATATAACACTTTTCATGATTTAGCTTCTCCATATCTTCATTTTCTCTCTCTACTCTCACTCTAGGTAGAAACTTTCAGTAAGAAAATAGGAGAGAATAAGCCATAAAACTCTTTCAATCTCAAGGATACACAAGATTACGGCCATAAGATATTACCTTAAGCTTGTGAGCACCAAACTTTGCCTTTTGTCTTCTCCTTTTTGGCTTCAAAATTTACGAGCTCTCTCACCCTTTTCCTTTCTGTTTCAGATGTGAAAGTGTGCAGAAGAAGATGGATTAAGTGGCTAACATGAGTGGTTCAGTGATTAAGTAATAAAACCTAACCCTAGTTACTTTAATATTTAACTTTTGTTACTTTAATTTTAATAAAGCTTTGCCAACAATTTCCTTCATGTCCCACTCAGTAATCAGACATTTTTCATTCCCTTTTTGGCCAAAAATTGTTTAAATAATCTTTATGGACCAAAATATCCTTTACCAATTAAATTTACTCGTACCAATTGGGTATTTTCACCAAAATTATCATTAAATTGGTACAGGACTATCCAAAAATAACTTTTGGACTAAAATCATTATCTTACCCCAAAATATACTTTAGCAAGGTCCCTTCAGTGTCCTTGAATTGATACTACCTTTTTCTGCAGTCTAAACTGACTTTTATTGGGTAAAATATTAATATTAAATCCTAATTACCCAATAAATATTATTTTGACCTTAATAAATTTTATACTATATTTCATTGGACTTAACTCATTAAGAGCTTCATTTTGACTACAATTTTTCATATTTACAAAAAAGCCCTTGATCTGAGCCAATTTACAATTTTTAAAACTTTCCAAAATTTATAAACTTTCCTTAGCCTCCTTTTTTTTTCATTTCTTTGTTTTCTTTTCTTTCTTCTTCTTTTTTTTTCTAGGGACAAAATCATCATTTTCTCCTTTTTCCTTTTAACTGAGATAATTAAACTCTTTGTCCTATTTTATACCAAGCAGTGTATATCTGTTTTTGCAAATTCTTTATAGATTTTAAAATATTAAGCTTTAAATATCTAGAAAATTTCAGGGTCTTACAATGCCAACTTGAATAGGAGTCTTAATCGTAATAATGGCCCCTCGGTGTCGATCCAAGCTTAGGATGCTCATGGACCCACCTTCGTTGGCCACACTGTGCTTAGCATTACCGCCTAGCACTCCTTGTTCTACACCAAGTAGTCCTCTATTGCTGTAGTTCCTCATCGTTTGAACCTCCCATCTCCGTCTACTTCCATGATTCCTCCTTTATTTCCCATGATTCCTTCACTGCCTCTGTCTCATGTTTGCCCACCACCGTCATCTCTATTGAGTACCACCTCGCTCCAAATATGAGAATAGGAAAATGGAAAAAAAAAAAAAAGAAAGGATGGGAGTGAGAGAGAAAAAATGAAGAAATGTGAATGAAGAAGAAGGAGGAGGAGGAGGAGGAGGAGGAGGACGAGAGTGAGAAAGAGAGAACAAAGATATGAGAATAGGAAAAAACAAAAGAAAGGACGAGAATGAGATAGATCTAAGAATAAGAAAAAAAAGAGAAGGAAAAGAGCAATCTGTGACGCATGAGAGTGAGGGATGTGAGAATGAAAGAAAGAAAAAGCAAGGGAAAAGTAAATGAGTAATAATGTCCATTAATTTCTTTTACATCAACTATTAGGAATGGTAATCTTTGTGATGTATTTGTTATAAAATAAAATATTATATTTTCCTTTGTGATTTTAAAAATAACTACAAAAGAAAGTTTGTTTTTTTTTAATTGGACTTGTTTTTATGTTTCCTTTGCAGTTCTAAAAATAACCGTAGAGGAAAGTGAAGTAAGGACTTTCCTTTGTGGTTATTTAAATAGCCACAAAGGAAAATATCAACTTTCCTTTGTGTTTCTTTTAACAACCGCAAAAAAAATATTTCATGTATCCCTATCCCACTTTTCTTAGCATTTGTCTTTATAACTGTAAAGGAATATGCATTGAGAAAAGCTATTTCTAGTGTAGTGGTGTATCGACATTATGTACAAAAGCGATATGCAATATTTTCATTAAAATTTTAGTTGTCAATTCATTAGAAAATAATAATTTAAAGTAATTCTCACCGTCTAGCTAGTCACATTTCAATGGTACTTTTCTTAGTTAAGGCATGCTACAAATTTTGATAACGACATTCAACAAATCATTCAGGCATTGGCTATACTTTTCTAGATTAGTTATTCTACAAAAAAATATTATAGACATTTTAAAATGAATTTTTAACTGGAAAATTAAATTTAAGAGAATATATGGAAATGAGAGAGCACAATTCTCCAGTATATTTCTACTTGGTATTGGTAAAAAATTTAATAGATTGCATGGGTACCAAAAGATTTAATCCTTTTTTTTTGTGAGAAGATATTTAATCCTTATTTAATAGATAGGTAGCATACATGATGGATTTTTTAACATAGCTCAAACGAGATCATCAGGCTAGAGGGAATTATATATAGGAAAAGCTAATCTTGTAAGGGTAAAACAAAAGTACTCCCTCCTTTTTTTTATATTTAGTGTTGTTTAAGGTTGTGGCACATGAACTAAAAAAGATTTAAATAATGTAAAATAATATTTGATAATTATTAAAATACCCTCGATAAAAAGCATTAGAATTTGACCTCCAATGAAGTAAATTAAAAAAGAATAAATACTCTCTCTGTTTCTTTTTATCTATTACTTTTGAAGAAATGTTTGTTTCTTTTTATTTATCACTTTCAAATTTCAAAACAACAATAATTACTATTTTTCCAATTATACTCTTATCTATCCTTTTAAAAGTTAAAGATGATATTAATTACTTACTTATTTATCTATTTATTGAAGTGCATGCAAAAAAATTTAAAATAAATTCTAATGTAGTAATTGTATTTCTTAGTCTGTGTGTTAAAATCTTTAACAACACATAAAAAGAAACTTAAGTGATAATAGATGAGAGAGAAGAAAAAATAAGATTAATAAATGAGAGCATAATTGGAAAACAAAAATTAATTATGTATTGGATTTGTAAAACAATCGTAGTTTTGGAAAGAAATGGAAAGCCTAAAATAACAATAGATATGGGATGGAGTTTGGCTACACAAGATGATAAATGAATTTAATATAATTTTTTTGGCAGAAAAAGAAATCATTTTATTAACATTAGAAAAATTATAGCCACCAATTCCAAAAAGAAGCAAACAAAAAGCCTAGAGTACACCCTACAAGAAGCAACAAAAAAAAACCTAATACAAAATACAAGCTACAAAACAAAGCAAAAAGAACCCGTTACAAAATCAAACTACCTCACACCTCTCAACAGCAATACCAAAGAAGCAAGAACAACTTGTTACAAGAGACAAGTCTTGGAACCTCTCAGAATTTTTCTTCACTTGTAATGCCAAATGAGATGTTGACACTTCAGTCTACCCTTTAAGATCTATCCCCCTAATGGTACCAATTGCAACTAAATTTGCAGCCTCATTCCCCAATCTACAAACTAGAGGTAGAAACCAAAACTTCCCCCACTACAACAAAGAACCTCCAATCACAACCACTATATTCTGTACTCATCAAGATCTTTGACAAGATTCCATTATCCATTTCAATAACCACTTGAACATTATCAAACTTAGCTGCCATTAACACATGCTTCCTCACAACTAGTACCTTAAACATAAAAGCAAAACTAGCCTCTACTTTCTTCTTTTCACAAACCACTCCTACCCCAGCACTTCCACTAACCTTATCACAAGCATCATCACAGTTTAGTTTAACTTTCTTAACAGTAGGAGGACCCATGTATTAGAAACTTCACTAGTACAAAAAAGCTATTCTAGGATGACATCAGAGGATGGTTGTGTGAGGACATGTCCTTGAAATAAATTTTCCCGCATGGTTACTATAACATCCTAATACTCTTAGACCCAAACCAGACACAAACATATAGAGACATAGCATATGAAGACAAAATAATAGGGTGGCACTGTGGCATGGCCTCCTTACATCACAGAATGACATGAATCTGGACCAAATCAGGTTGGGGTTCGAATGACACAGTGCCATGTGTAACAACCCAAATTATTCATTATGGAAAGGATATTTTAGAAATTATACAAGACCAAAAGGACCAGGATGAAGGAACAAATTAGAATGAGCAAGTTGGGAAGAAAGAGGTAGAACTCACTTACACCTTAACGAGTTTCAGTGGCATCACTCTGAAATATGATGTACTTGGACCTAAACTGAGCCAAAATAGCCTCACGCCGTGACGAGCTTATCCTGTATCACAACATCAGTCATAAAATTGGTTTAAATCAGAATGTATCAAACTCACTATAATAGTAAGAAAACTAAGAGGAATTCATGGCTTTGCTAGGGTTTTGTCATTCTGAGGGTGTGAGGCACAAATTTGACCTTGGGAAAGCTAAAATCTTATGGGTAAGTAGATCTTCCTCTTGTCTACTCCATTTTCTTCAAGTTTTGTAGTGGTTTTTCATGGTGGTAGCTTGGGGTTCCAAATTTTAAGAGTTTTCACCAATTAAATTGTGTTTAAATGCTTCAAAGATGTGTTATGGGTGTTGATTTTTCAATGGTTGAGTGATATATTTTCTAAACCTTAGCCTTGAACTCCATGTATAGCTTAATATCAGAAATTGTATAGGCTCATATATGATTTTATAAGTTATAGTGGGTAGCATTTGGGTGCTTGGGTTTGATGTTAAGTGCTTTGCTTCAACCGGTTTTATAATGGGTTGTTAAGTTATGTTTCTTGGGGTTTAGAAATCCATGCTGATTTTGGGTATTTGGTAGGGTATAGGTTCGAAGCTTGCTCATTTGAGATTTCCTGACTCAGTGGAGCTTTTGAGAAGTGTTAGAATTGTTGGTAAGTAGTTATCCTAATGTATGGAATGTAGGCTCTTTGGAGCATTGAATAATGTGGTTAAATTGAAATGGATTGATTCATGTATCAGTTTAAAATAATGTGGTAACTTGATCTCACATCCTTTTGATATGTTGTAGTTGTCTTCATTAGCCTACCTGTGTGTTGTGTGGGCTAAGACAATTGAGGTAACTGAGGTATATTCCTTATGTTCTTTAATTGGTTATATACGTTTAATTCTTTTCATATCATGAGATGTACTTGTTACAGAATATGTTTCACTCTTTTATATCATGATATACATTAAGCACCGATTATAATTGTTTCTTTCCTTATAATGATATGTACAATTATATGGCTAGTAAGTTTCGTAGCCTTACTCTAAATTATGATGAAAATGACATTTGGCTAGAATGATTATGAAATGTAGAAGCATAACGGATATTGATATGTTGATGAATATCATGCACCTCATGACTTATCATATATGTTCATATGGTATGCTAGCATGATAAAGAATGGTATAAATTGACATATTAGCATGCATTGGGCTTTATCACTAATTGTATATTGATAAGGCATATGGTTATTACATAATGATGCTTTAAACACCATGTGGTATGCAAATCTGCTAAATAGCACATGAGGCCTTATGTTCAGGTGGTGCAGCTTATATTGTTCCATATATTTAATAGTCCTCTTACGGTCGGGAAACTCAGGTGGCTGTGGATTGGGGTATACCTTCTCTAAATGGCCACTAATTCGAGCGGTTCAGGGGAAGGAGAGTCGTGATCCAACCTTCAGTGCAATGGCCTTTGACTAAGATTGATCGTTGGAATGGGGCTACTGGTTGAGATTTCCTTGTCATGATAACTATCCCATGGCTCTAACCGTTTATTGATAGGAATCGTGTCTGTATATCATGTGCATTGCATTCATTACAAACATTGCATTCGAATATTGCTAAGGAACTGTGACTATTTTATGTTGAATATTGTCTGCATATCATTGTTTTATGGTGAAGAATCTAGTACTAGTAAGGAGAAAGCTAAGGAGGCTTAGCTCTTTTGGTAATTTGGGAGTATATCTGTTGTTTTTGGGGGTAAAGACCCAATGTGTTCTATTGATGTTTTGGTAAAGTGCCAAATGTAGTAAACATGTGATATCTTGTATAACTTAGTCATGTTCTAGTAGTTTCTTCTAAACCTACATGGTTTGTAACTCTATTATGTTCCCTTGAATACTATGGATATGGTTAATGTGTTGTTGATGTGCTCTTAAGAGCTTATGTGTATGTCATATTTTAATGTTGGTTGAAAATGAGACTTGGTGTGCAAACCTGTAACCTTGATATTTTGGAGTTGGGAACTTGTTGTCTCACATGTATTTTGATGTGCTTAGTTAGGTTTTAAGTTTGGTTGGGTCCATCAACTACTCATGTGAAAATTAGGCATGTGATTCTTTAGTGCGAAGTGGAGGTTCAACAAGGTTGAAACCTAGAGGAGTGGATTCTTTGGGGAGAAATCTACTTGGACATATTTGTTAGGTCCCATGTGACTCATTAGAATGGTTTTGGTTGTCAAAGGGTTGGTGGTTGGTGATTTGGAGAGGTTAGTGTCTTGTTTTGGTCCAAAAATGACCAATTTGGTTTCAAATATCCAAAATCTCATATGGAGGTATCTTGAGTTATGATTTGTACCTGTAGTTACCTAAGGAGTAGAATGACTTGTACGCTTTAGAATCGAATCAATCGGATAATGGAGCAAGGAGTTATGTGCATTGGAATTTGGTCGAATGTATTAGTAAATAGCTTATGCATCTACTGGCAATCGCGCTGCAACACTAGAACTATGGTCATGACTCCGTGTCGTTTAGACCCTAACCTAATTTGGTCTAGATTCATGTCATACCATGGCACAAAGAGGCCACACTGTGGCGTTGTCTTGTTATTTTGTCTTCTATTGTTGTTTCCTTGTATTTTTGCTTCTAGTTTAAGTCTAAAAGTTTTAGGATGTTATAGTTACTTAACCTTTTTGTGCTAGAATGTTCAAGCAAAAATTTAAAAAGAAAATATTTTCATAGGTTAGGATGGTTGTAAAGGTAACTGTGCTGGAAAGATTTAGGTGAAAAGCCAAAATCATCCGTTCCTTCATTTTCATATTTCCGAGCTCTCTCCCTATACCTATTTCTACCGCTTCCCACTTATCTTTCCACTCACCGTCATTCTCACCTCTCCTCTCAATGCCCATTTTAGATTGCGCTACCCATTTCTACCACTCTCTACTCATCGTCGTTCATTATGTAGTCCCACTAGTAGGCTTATTTCCTCTTCGGTACTCTAACAACCATCGCACCCTAGCTATCTCACCCTCTTGGACAGCTTTCTCCTTCTAGCCACTGCCTTTGTTGTTAGAGCTAAAGTCCTTGCAAACTCCATTGATCACTATGTTCCCAAATCTCACAAAGTCTGCTCTCTCTCGTTTGCTTGCAAAGTCTACTCTCTCTTACTCGCAAAGTCTTCTCTCTCTCTTTTGTGAGTTTATCCCTTTGCCTGAGTTCATTACCAATTAGTTAGGTGAAAATGGTACAAGTTAATCCCTTTTGCAAATTTGCATGCTGCTAGCTTTCAAAATTTCTTTTAATCACTGGTGACCATCTTACCACTAGTGATCATGATGGTCTAGTTGTTCTCTTTGAGAGGACAGATACAAAAGATAAGTCAGATTTTTGGTTCTTTCCGTGACCATATAGTTAAAAAATATTCGATGCTCTTTACTTCAATATTCTAATATTTATGTATACAACATCATACAGCATGGTTATGGACTATCCTCTAAGTAAGCATCCTAAGCTTCATTATAAAATAGAGTTTCAAAGTCATGAACTTGAGGTTAACATCCTATGCTAGTAAATACTTCACTTATGCTTCATGACTCATAAGTGTTAGTATTAATGTACTATCATTGCCTTGTGCCAATGCAACTATCTTAAGAGCTTAGAAATAAAAGAGAAAATCAACAAAATTGGATGGTGCCAAACTACTAATGGTGCTCTATTCTTCTATCCACAAATGATAAAACTGTAAAGTTTTAGAAGGTATGAATACATACTTACCTGTGATTCTCTGAGTGATATCTTTCATTTATAGTGCACAATTTGAACTTATTGGATCCTATTTGGTCCCTTACTTATGTTATTGGATTTCATGTGAATAAAATACATGGTCTATCTCCTAGGTCAATCATTTATTCTTTTGTCCTTTTGAGTACTGAACAAGTCCAAGAAAATGTCAAGAAAATTTCTAAAATGAATGTTGACTATAACAACTCTAAATAAATTGTTTAGGACTATATTTGGCCTAATGGGAAGGTTACTATTGGAATTCCACAGGATACTAGAGGAAGGATGGAAAAATGAGCAAATTGGGAAAAGAGGGCAGAAACACTCCATGTCATAGTGAGCTCCCTTAGCACCATGGCAGGAGTTCAAAACTTGTATTATTAGTTTTAGGGTAGAAAGCACCGATGCCGTGAAGCCCAGGAAGCTAATAACAATGGAAGTTCAAAATTTGTACAATTAGTTTTGGAGAAGAAGGCACTAGCGCTGCAGCCCCAACTTGCCTCACCAAAGAATGAGTTAATCGAGGGAATTTGCCAAAGGATAAGTTCATCGATAAATTCATTGACTTAGCAAAATATGTAACAACCTAAATTTAATCATTTTAGACATGTAAGAGGGCCCATGTAAGGGTATCATTGGAATTATACAAAACCAAAGGAGTTAGGATTGAAGGAAATGAGTAAAGAAATGAAGCATGAAGCTATGGGAAAATTCTATGCAGTAGAAGTGTCAATTTATATTTTTCCATTAAAGAGGAATTCTCAAGCTTTAAATCAAGCTAAAGAACACTTCAATTGGATTTTTGTAGATTAAATTATGATTTTTTGAAGATGATTGAATTTTAGAGACAAAACTGGGTACCACCATGATGCCATTTCAAATTTTAGGGGAGGCAAAAGTGGCCAGCAACTTGGCATTAAATAAGCTTGCTAAAGCACTAGTCACGGAACATGCATAAATAAGGATGTGAAGCAGCTTGCCAAAATAGTGAGAATGGTGGAGATTTTGGTGGCTTTACTACTGTTTGAGGATTTTGGTCTATAGGGCTTGATTTTTGGGTTTGGAAGGTCCTAATTTTCTAGGTATGTTGGATTTTCCCTCTTCCATCTCTTCTTTCAGCAAGTTTAGGTGTGATTTTTGTGTTTATGGATAGAGCTTCATTTTGGGTTGGTTTTTACTGATTAAAATGGGTTAGAATGTGTTATTGAAGTGTTGTTTGGTTATTTCAATCTTTGGATAAAGGATTTTGGGTGTTTATGAGTTGATTTTCACAAATCTTAACCTCTCACCTTAGGGTTTTATGTGATGTCTAAATTTCAAAGCCTTGAGACTACTTAAAGACGTTGATTTGGGTGTTTACATGTGTGGATTTGGTGTTAAATCTTGATTTTGTTGAGTTCATGCTCGGGTTGCCGAGTTGTGAGATATTAGAAGCTTTGTCACCTCTTAGTTCAGGTGTTTTATGGTTTTGTAGAATGTAAGCTTGCCTGAGCAAAGTTTCCATACTTTGAGCCATAGGAAACACTGGATTTATGGGTAAGTGGTTATTTGATTATGTGAAGAAATTGTGCATTATGGATGTTAAGTGTTGGTTATTATAAAGGTCAATATTGAGTTTTAATGTTGGTTTTGGCTTTGCAACATGTTTAAGACAATGTATATTGACTTGGTTTGAATTCCTCTTATGTGATTATAGTTGGTTCTTTAAATAGCCTACCAAGGGATTGTGTGAGTTTGAGCAACTTGTAACACCTTAAACTTAAGTCTATTTCTCATATATTAGACTATAATAATATCAATTATTGCATGATTAAAGACTTGATTGCATAAAAATGTTAAAACAGATTTTTCTTTATTTCGGGTACTGTTCATTGTGCATTTTTCATTTTACCTGACAAATTTTGAAAATTTATAACTAATTATAGAAAAATCATCTCATAGTGATTCAAGTCTCAAAAAATATTTGACAAGATTCTCTTCATGGGAAAAATATGAAATAGAGCATTTCCTAGACTGATTTATTCAGTTTACTTCTCAAACCTTTACTATACATTTGGTCATTTTGAAATTTCTCAGGTTTTGGCCTTATATTTAAAAATTCATATCACATGATATCCTAAGCCAAATGATTCATTATTTATGTCATTGGAAAGTGCTATATCTGTACTTCCTAGAAATATTTTCTTGTACATTTATTCCACTAGAATAGGGCAAGGCATTAACTTAAATCATTATGAGTCAGAATTTTACTTTTACTGAAGCAATTTTAGAAATACATGCATATCTCTTATCGTATAGCACCAATTACTTCTAAGTCAATGGCATATTAATCTTAGGACATAGATATTTCCACACATGTAAATTACTAAATTTTTGGAACTCTACACGATTTTATATTGCCCTTGAAAATATCAGTACTTACAATAAAATTCCTAGCATTCCTGCTTACCATCCAGATTTCAACCCTAAATTCAAAATTTCACTATAAATCATACACTTGTCCAATTTAAGTGATCTTTATCTCTTTGGGAATTTTATTGAGTCTACTTTTAGAGAATATATAAACCTTAAAAGAAATGCTCTGTTTTGGATAGATTTCCCTTATCCCAACTTCTACTGGTCATTTTGTTCATAATTATGCCATAACTCATATAATAAACTTCATAAACCTCATATATCAACATTTATTGTTCCAAATCCACACATAACATCATAAGGGGACTAGAAGGAATCTGAATATACATCATTACATAATCTACCTTCCATACATATATTGATACTTATTTTCATAATAAAGCATATTAACTTGCATGATCAAATTATTAATCACAATCTTCTTCATTCCTCTTGCTTCCTCCTTGCCTCTTTCATGTCATGGCCCCTAACATATTAATCATTTGGAAGGAATGAGATTCAAAGAATCTCAGTAATTATGCCCAATTATACATTCACATCATCATATTATTTTATAAAATCATCAATGAGAATCATAACTTCATATTATGCCATACAATTCCATAAAAATTTTGGCATGGTAATGATTTGTAAAATGGATATCCTAGGGTCATAAAACCCTTCAAACAACTAGCCAACAATACAAATACATCACAAAGCACTCAAACAACTATATAGCATAGTCATATTATCATGAAATCACAATATGACAACATTAAGCATAATAGGGAAAATAACTACCTTCTTGACTTCCTTTGATTTCCTTCCTTTGTACACTCTTCATTTGACCTTCAAACACTTTCTTGAACCCTAATATAACACAATTTAAGGTCATTAGCCACTAATCTGATGACCCCCATCACAAAGTGTACATACTTGGACTAAAAATTCCATTTTGCTTTCCTAAAGGTATTTTTTATACAACACACTTGTATTTACATAATTTGGACCCAAGAAATCCATTTTTGGGGTCAAAATCATGAAATTTCCTTCCTATAATAAACCCTAATTCAGCCAAAATTCAGCAAAATTGTAGAAAAATCACAACTCAACAAACTTGTAATCCAATGGTATATTCTTGCATCTTGAAGCCTATACAACACTTTTCATGAATTACTTTCTTCATGGCTTCATTTTCTCTCTCTACTCTCTCTCTAGGTAGAAATTTTTAGAGCAAAAATAGAGAGAAATAATCCATGAAACACTACAATATTTAAGTAGATGCAAGATAGTCACCAAAGGAACTTACCTTGAGAGTTTATGATCAAACTTGTGATTTTTCCTTCTCCCTTTTTGTTCTCTCTGTTTCACGTCTTCTTTCCCCTTTTCTCAGCTCTGGTTGTGCGTGTTTGGGACTGAAGAAGACGTAGTGAAAGCTTAACTAAGGTGATTAAGTGTTAATTAGCCATAAAATAATATTAGTTAATTAAATCTTTGACTTTAGTTGCTTTTTGTCTAATAAAGCTTTTAACTAATTCCATTGAGGTCCTACAGCTGTTGCAACATGCCATTTGTCCCATTCTTGGCCAAGAGTTCTTCAATAACTTTTATGGATTAAAATACACTTTACCAATTGAATTCACCGGTACCAATTAACTATTTTTACCAAAATTATCATTAAATTGATACAGGGTTATCCAAAAATAAATTTTGAACTAAAATCATTATCTTGATCCAATATTTATCTTATCAAGACCCATTAATTTTTCCTGAATTAATATTGTCTCTTGCTGCAGTCCAAATTGATTTTTATCAGGTAAAATATTAATATTAAACCATAATTACCCAATAAATATTACTTTGATCTTAATAAATTTCATACTATATTCCATTGGACTTAACTCATTGAAAGCTTCATTTTGACTATAATTTTTTATATTTCCAAAAATACCCTTGACCTAGGGTAATTTATAATTTTTAAAACTTTCGGGTCTTAGATATATTTTTTTCCCAAACTTCTTTTTCTTTTCCTCCTTCACTTTGAACTCACTCTTAAGGGACTAGATTTTGGGGGAAAAATATAATTTTCTCATTTTTCCGTTTAGCATGAAAAAATGACTTGTTTGCCCTTCTTCATACTTAACGATGTCTCTCCGTTTTTCCCAATTACTTATGCATTTTATGATATCAACATTTTTTCCTTAGTGCTTTAATGCAATATTCACATTTTACTTTTAATCTGGGCAATGACCATTTTGCCCCTGAGTTGGGTCCAAAATGTAATTATCTATTCTTTCGGACACTTTCTTGTAATTTTATCCAAAGACCAATTTTTTTATTATTTCTATTTCACTATTAACATTAACTTTCAAATTGGTATATTTTTGAATCTAAACCTCCAGGCTACGCAATGTTTATACCATTGGGCTTAACTTGGAGCAAACTTTCATTCAAGTGGTATATTGCATATTTTCTGAGGTAAATTTTGGAATTAATTTTTGCTAAGGACCTTATGAAAAATTAATTCTAATTAAGAACCAACTATAACTTCTTCTAAAAATTAGATGAGAAGTTAATTCCTTTTAAAGCCCGATTATTTATAACATTTTCATCTCACTTCATTTCTCATCTTTTTTTCATTTTATAATATCCCGTAAAAATAGGGATATTACACAACTCGAGGCAACCGGGGAATAACTTTTATTTGCTATATATAAATATATATTTAAACTTTTCATATCATGATATGTGTTTCTATGGCATGGCTAGTAAGTCTTTTCTGGTACTCTTACTTTCTCGAAAACTATGACAAAAAAATGGAAATAGTTACATATATATATATATGCATTGAAGTATGGAAGAATTTGACGTATGGTTAATGAACATTACCTTATTCTTATCTTGTAGAAGCCTACTATATTGGTTTAATGAAAATGATTTTGATGATGGTGACAAATGAGAACAACTAATGTAATGTATATATCTAGATGAGTATGACGAACATTGATACATATGATTATTGTGCATCCCCCTGACTTATCTTGTATGTATGTTATGCTAGCATGATGGTACATGACATGAGTTGACATGTTAGTATGCATTTGGCATTATCACTAGTTTGCATTGTTAAGGAACGCTATTGTTGGGTGATAATGCTCTAAATACCACATGGTATGTTGATATGCTAAATAGCACATGAGGTCTTATGTTCATGCCTTAAGGCTTGTGATATCCTTATCTCTAAATAATCATCCTTTAGCCAAGAGACTCAGGTGGCTGTGGATTAACCAGGTTATAACCAATGGGAGGTGAATGTAGTGGTTATCCTAAAATTAGCTTTCATAGATTGTTGAAAGGGGGCTACTTGTCAAAATTACCTAGTGACAGTAATTATTTCATGGTTTTAGTTGTGATTGTTTGGGTTTCATTGCATATCATATGCATCGCATCTTTACATGGTATATCTCTTGTATGTAAGTTTGTATTTGTAATCTACTTTTGTAAATGAAATCATATGCTTTTTGTCCTTAGAGTTTCCCCTAGTTACTAGAACATTTGTCTCCCTCCCCTCTCCCCCCCAGTTGATACCTTTTTCAAGGGAGGATTCTAGTTCTAACAAGGAGCAGATTGAGGAGGATTAGTTCTCCTTGGGTGATACATGGGATATTTGAGTACTCTCAATTGGTATGGGTTTATTTAAGAATACATGTTATATGTTTGTATTGTATTATGCTAAGTGTATAACATTAAATGATGCCATATATAATTGGCATGTGTGTTCCTTAGAATTATTTGTGTCCTTATCTTTTCATGTATGGCTTTAGTCACTTATGACCTCAAGGCTAGTTGAGGCTATGATGTGTATAGATATGCATGTTGTATCAATGTGTGGATGTACGCATGTTAGTAGTGGTAGTCTTAACTATCGTGATGTCTGTGTGAGGTTTAATGTGTTATGGTTGTTGAGAATGTCGAAGGGTGTGGCCCGTTTGTGTCATAGTGAGTTTGGACCCAGGCAATGGTTGCCCCACATGTATTTTGATAAATTAATGGTTTAGGAGGTTAGTTTTGACATTTAGTAGGTTTTGGAGAAAATGGGTACATAACCCATTAAAAGGATTTAGGGTTCAAGGTCGTCAAACCTTAAAGATGAGGTTCCCTTGAGGTACAACATCCTAGGACAGGGCTTTTGTATCATTTAAGACTTGTAGGAATAGGTTTGGTGTCCAAAACGTTGGTGCTTTAGAATTTAGGTGGTGTTGATGCCAAGTTTTGGTCTAAAAGTGACCAATTTTGTCTCGAGGATCCAAATCACCATATAGAGAAATTTTGAAATGAGGTTTCTCCCTATTGTTAGAGGAGGTGTAATGTCACTTGTAGGCTTTGGAATCATATCAATTGGAGACCAGTGTTGGAACTTGTACGTGTCTAATGTTCTTTTAGAAAATCAAAGTTTTTCTATCATAGACAACAGGGGCTTGCACCACAGCGGCACTATTCATGGCCATAGCTCCACAGTGGAAATTTCTCCTCTCTGGTTCTTTTGCTTCCCCATCGTAATACCTAGTCATTTGATCATGTTTTTTCTCAATGTTCTAAGTCTTTCCTCATGGTTTTCATCCCAATATACCCCTTTCAGGTTGTCTTTTGATTATGTCTTGATATGAAGCAATGCAGATGTCACCTATCATATTTCTAAGTCAAGTAATTGATCTCTTTGATTTTTGATTTTGGTTATAAATGTTGAATCAAGAGTTTTGATGATTCCAAACTAACATCCAAAAGCTTGGATTAAAGATATCAAAGGAGATCAAAGTGCTTCAAGTGAAGAATTTCTGAGTATTAGCTGCTAGATCTTCAGTAGGATCTTTTGTTATGTTCAAATGAGGGTAAAAGTTTTTGATTTTAAGAAAAGATGTTTTTAAACCTTGATTGTGTGTTAAATCTTGACTTATTTGAAAAATACCCACAAACAGACGAAGTTTGAAAGTTTAAAATGAACTGTCATATTGGAAATTCGAACTTTGCCTTTGGAAATTCGAATTTCGAGTCAAAACTGAATAAGTCTGAAGAGTTGTCTCTCTGTCAGACGAATTTTGATTGTCCAAAATTCGAATTTCCATCAAAGACTGAAAGAAGCTTTTCACTGACAGACGAACTTCACATCCTCAAAATTCGAATTTCAGATAAAATGCAGTTTGTGAAAACCAAAGAAATTCGTCTGACATAATGTTGAAGCTCATCTGAAATCAAGATGAAATTGAGTTTGAAAAATGCTCTCTGACAGACGAACTTTGACTTTCCAACATTCGAATTTTCATATAAGTCTGAAAGGAGCTTCTTTGAAATAGACGAACTTTGAGTCTTCAAAATTTGAATTTCAGACAAATCACAACTTATGAAAATGGAAGAAATTCGTCTGAAACAATGTTAAAGTTCATCTGAGATCAAGAATAATTTAAGTTTCAAAACTGCTTTCTGCCAGACGAACTTTGAACATTAAAATTCGAATTTCAAAAGCTAAGTTTGTGAGTCTGTTGGAATGAAATATTGACATACGAATGACAGAGCTTTGTAACTTTGAATGTTGAAGTTAGTCTGAAAAGAATCTTTCTGACAGACGAACTTCACTACTTTAAAATTCGAATTTCGAAGAAAGTGAACTACTGTGCCCCTTTAAAAGTTCTACAGACAGACGAATTTTGGGCTTCCAAAATTCAAATTTCGAAGGCACTGTAGAAAATTGAAAACACTGTTCACACTTAACCGAAAAACTTTCCTCTTGAAAATTCGTATGTCACATTGTGAAAATGTTTTGTAAGTTTCAAAATTCGAATTTCACTTCATGAACAGACGAACTTCGTGCTATAACATTGAAAGCTTTAACCTTCGGTTCCTTCAAAATTCGTCTGTTGGTCAACCAAAATTCGAATTTCAGTATGTCAGAAACATTAAATGCGGTTGGTAAATGGATAGTTTTTCAGAGTAACCGTTGGATAACTTTCCCAACGGATAGATTTTGTCTCTAACGGACATTTGAGACCTAAATCTATAAATATAACATCATTTGAAGTTGTGGGTAACAAATAAAACTTGTATATACTGAATCTCTGCCAAATCAATTTCTCAAAAAAGCTTTTACCCTCTTAACTTCAATATCTGTACTTCAACCTTCATATCTACTTTATTCAAGAGAGTTATATCTTTGTAAACAATCTACTCTTCATCTGGAATATAGATTTACTTGTGAGAGGAAATCACAAGGGGATTGGGGAGCACATTGTAGAAGTGCTTAGAGAGATTGAGAAAGCTCCAGAAACAGAGCATACTCATTGTACTGTGGCATTAGCAAGAAGCCCGTTGAATTCTTGCTGTATAGTGGAAAAATCTCAAGAGTTGCCTTGAGGACTGGACGTAGGTCAAGTGGATAGACCGAACCAGGATAAATTACTGAGTCTTCTACTTCCTATCTTTACTTTTCAGCTTGCTCTGTTTTATACGTTGCTTCCATTACACTGTGCTATCTTCACCCATTTCACTTTGTGCAGAAAAATTTCAATCTTCCCAATTCACCCCCCTCTTGGGAAGTCAGCCTTGCTAACAATAAATTCTTAGGATGTTACAAAATACAACATGGAGGATGAGTTCATCGATAAATACCACAAGAACTGTTCGCATGATAAGTGGAAGGAGCAACGCCTATTGGAAAGTGCACACCCGGAGATTAGAAAGCATCTGTCTGTTATGGAATACACCTCTTTTGAGGATCTCTATGTTAAGATTCAAGTTGTGACAACAAGAATGCATGAATCCAAGGAAGAAAAAAAAGGTTCCATGTTTTGGGACTTTTTCACACTTGAGGACTACTGGAGGGATCAATAAGAGGAGCAGTTGTAACATTTTAATCTTATGCTCATCTTCCCATATATTAGACTTATACAGAATCTTTTCATCTTAGTTTAGGAGCTTGAATCAAAATAAATTTGAAAACAGAATTTTAATTTTCATGGGTACTATTTACTTGGCCAATTTCATTTTACCCGACAAATTTTGAAAATTCATGACTAATTCTAAAAAAATCATCTTGGAGTGATTCAAAGAATTATCTACATGGGAAAAATGAGAAACAGAGCAATCACTAAACCAATTCATATAGTTAATTTTCCAAAGTTACTATAGAAATGGTCATGTTTATGAAAATCCTGATTTTGACCCTTACTTTGAAAAATCATAACAATTTGTACTTAACTCCAAATTGAGTGATCTTTGTGTCTATGAAAAAAATTTTCTATATAGTTTCTAAACATATGAAACACTCATGTATCAAATATAGAAATGTCTTAACAGTACTCAAAGTTCCATACCAGGGTCATATTGCCTATTCACATCCTCAAACTTACCAAAATAATAATCATACATACTTCAAATAGTTATAACTTGGTCTCATACTTTGTTATGTGTTACATATATCCTAAGAGAACATATTGGCATGAAAGTACAGCATTAATATATGCCATACAATTTTAAATAAAATCTCATAATATATAATCATTCTAAGGAATAATAACTTAAACATCAACTTGTTTTTCATTGCCTTTGTGTTCTTGGGCAACATTGCCATAACTTAATCCTAAAATAATTTAACATTTGGAAAGAATGAGACTCATGGAATCTCAGTAGTTATGTCCAATTATATATACATTATTAACATCAATTCATGATATCCTCATTAAAAAATCAATAGCACAATCTACGCCATTATATTCCATGAAAATTTTGGCATGGTAATACCTTATAAAATGGGCATCCTAAAGTCACAAGACCCTTCAAAACAACTAGTCAACAATGCAAAAACATCACAAAGCAATCATTCAAGTACATGGCATCATCATAATTTCATGAAAATCAAAGTAAGATAATATTAGACATAAATAAAACAATAACTACCTTTTGGCTTTCCAATTCTTTCCAAACTTCTTACGTACTTCCTTTGGTCTTCTACCGCTCCTTGGAATCCTATAGCATCATAAAATGAAGTCATTAGCTACTAAGTACAAGAAGTCCTCATTCGCAAAGTGTGCATATTTGACCTAAAAATTCCATTTAGCTATCCTTTGGTATTTCCTTGTATAAAACACTTGTTCTAACCTATTTTGAACCCAAAGAATCCATTTTTTGGTTCAAAATTTTGTAATTCCATTCCTAACGCAAACCTCAAATAGGCCGAAAATTATTAGGTCACACTCAAAATAATTAAAAATTATAAATTAGCCTGAGTTAAGACCATTTTTGTAAATATGAAAAATTATAATCAAAACGAAGTTCTTGACAAGCTAAACCCAATAGAATACTGTTTAGAAGCTCGCTAGATCAATATTATTTTATATTGAGCACTAAAGTTCTAAAGTTAAATTTAACTGAATAAAGGTTATTTTAAACTGCAGAAAAAGTAGTGCAGTAACCAAGACAATAAACGGAGCCTACTCAAATATGTTTTGGGACAAAAAATGATTTTAGTCTAAAAGTAATTTTTGGATAATTCTGTACTAATTTAATGACAATTCCAATAAAAGTAATTAATCGATAAAGAGTATTTTGGTTTAATTAAATTTATGAAGCAATTTTTGGTCAATAAATTTGTAAAATGACATGCTGCACAGCTTGGGGACAAGGGAGGAATTAATTAAAAAGTTTTATTAAAGTAAAAAGCAAATTAACTAAGTTTGGCTAATTAAGTCATGGTAACTATTCATCTATCTCATCTCTCTCCTTCAAGAGCTTAGTTAAATGAGTGAGCAGCCTTCATTTCCCCTTCATAACACGTCTAAACCAGCAACTCCAAGTGAGAGGAAGAGCAAAAAATTACGAAGACAAGAGGAAGGAGCAAGAGACAAAGAATCAAGCACAAGTTGTAAGGTAATGATTTTTGGACTTTAGCTTGTGTTCTCCTAAGATTTAAGCTAGTTTCCATGGAGTATTTTCCACTTTTCTCTTACTTTAAGGTTTAGCCATGAAAGCCCTAGTGAGAGAAAGTAGAGCTATGATGAAATAAATCCATGGAAAAACTTAGAAATGTCCTAAGAAGTGAGGATGTACAAGTTATTTCAAGTTTCATGGAGTAAAACGTTTTCTCCAATTTTTTCCCTTCTCTGCATTTAATTATGTCTCTCTATTTTTTGAAATTCCATATGCATTTTAAGATGTCTTCTGCTTCTACCTTTTACATTATTCAATATCCAAGAAAAATCAAAATATTACAGCGGTTTTAGTAGGAGTAGTAGTAGTAGTTCCTGAAAGAAGAAAGGGCAGTTTGCCAAGGGCGGTTATAGCAAGAGTGGCTCTAGCCACAATGGTCAAAAGAGGAGAGACTTGGTGCTAGCACAGCCCAGTTCAACTAGTTCCCTAATGCCATGTGAGAAGTGCAGGAAGAGATATAGAGCACGACTTGCTTGATATGTTACAATGGTGGGAAACCAAGACGCATCTCTTATGGATGCAGTGCCCTGAGATAGGAGGGTTCTATGAAGAAATAGAGGGGCTGGCACCACGGTGCCCCATGCTGATTTTATACCAGTAAATTTTGATGTCTCGGGACAAACTTCCACTTCGCATAACTTCATGATCCGACCTCCGATTAACCTAATTCCAACTCATACAAATCAATCTTGACTCAATCTAACCATAGACACCAATTTCACCTCAATCCATCTCTATATGGAGATTTTAGACATATGACACAGTTTTAGCCATTTTTCAATCAAAACTTATCACAAACCTCCTCTAATTGCCACCAAAGGCAAATAGGCACTCAAAGACCATTCACACATGTCCTAATCGACTTAACCAACCCGTCCAAAAAGGTTTCATCTCAAAGGAACCACTCCTTTGAGATTTGACCCCCTTGAATCTCTAATTGACAAAATGGGCTATAGGCCCTAAAATATACCAACAATACCCAAATCTACCTTTGGGCTCACACACACAACCAATTCGACTCACAGACACCTGTTCCAACAAGAATAACCCGTACAAAGGCTTAAATTATCATCACATTCATTCACCATACATAAACATACATACCACATCATTCCATATGAACCATCATCAATATTATACATCTATTACAATCACTATATCCTACTTGTCACAACATGTATAGATATTACACACACATACACTACAAAAACTGGATATTCCCATGTCCAGTACACTACTCTCATGTCTTCTCCAGACTAGTACCAGAACCTTCACATGAAATATTAGTTCATAAGAAAGGGGTGTAAGACAATATTTCAGTAACCGGGGACAATCACACACAATATATATTTCACACAAAAATACCATATATGCAATATGAAATGGAATGGAATGGATGTCTCCCTCGCATATGGCTAGAACCACAAACTGTCATCATAACATGACATTTTGTATAGATGATTCCCTTACAACAGTCGGTGAAGACTGATTCTAGAATATCATCAAGCTCATCTCCCACTAGTGCACCTAGCCAAAGGTAATAATAATGTTTAGATAGTGGTTCTCCTTCCCCTTTACCACCACGAATTGGTGGCGATTTAGGAAATGTACAGTCCACTACGTGCCTTTCCCTCCTGGCCATAGAAGGCAGGAATATCATCATATCATCAGCAATCCCATCTTTATCCTTCCTTATCATATATCATCATATCATCGTATATCATATCCTCATCACCACCCGATTACCATATACCTTGCAATGCCATGTGGTGATGTTCATGCTATATCATCACATAATCATCATCATGTTCACAATATCATGCCATGCATAATGTAATGTCGCATCATCATCATCATAATCGTCATTCACTATATGTCTAGTCGTGTACATACCACGATATATATAAAAACCATACACACACATATCAATATAGTGGTATAAGTGATAACATGCATATACACACACATAAATATATCATAACATATAATACAAACAATACAAATACTTGGTTACCTCTAGTTGTCAATTTCCACACACACACGATTCCATGAACTTCTTGGGATGTCCAACGCACTCGTACCCCTTTCAGTCAACCAAATACCTCTACAATATCGTAAAATCCTCAATTAACACAATAAACTACTTAATTGAAAACCACAATTTTCAGTATATAGGCCTAACCCAAGGTTCCAACATCATTTTCATACATCATTAAGCTCCTAGAAACCATTCAAGCTCTATCCAACCACACACACTTCGGATTCCATGTTTCCATACTTAATACAAGGTTAGGGTTTGGCTCAAATCATGAGTAACCCTTCTAAAACTCACACGCAAGTATCATAAACACCAAATCACACTCCATTAATCTCATTTCATCCATTTTAATTGGTGGATTTTAGCTAAAACTGAAAATCCCATCATATACTTGAAAAATCCCAACATAAAACCGAAAAAAATGAAGAGGGAGGAGTAGAGAACACTTACCAACCAAGATTAGAGCTTCCAAATGCCGAAAAACACTTCCAAGGTTAGATCTTTCAAGCCTTAACACAGCTTCTTCTTTCTCCCTCTACTTTCCTTTCATCTCTTTATCCGAAATGATTCTGATTTAAACAAAAATCTTGATGCTCACCGCTGCGCCAATAAGCTCGTCGTGACGTGGAACTTCTTGGCTTGGAAAATATCTCCAAAATTGCAGTTCTCTCACCACGGTGGTCCTATCTCACACTGAGGCGTTGTGCTCCTCTATCTCTAATTTGAGCTTTTCCTCTATCCTTACCCTTCTGGTACTAAACGCAATGCCAATTACACTTGTTAGCTAGGGACTAAATTAGGAATAATGTAATGAGGGTTTTTATACATACTTGTTTGAATTGTGTGGTTTCCTTCGAGAATCAAAGTACTACTCTGGATTTGATTTGCTTACCATTGTGGGGTATTGATGTCATCATTGAAATGGATTGGTTAGAGGCAAACAATGTTATTCTGGATTATACTAGGAAGACGGTGTCATTGCCAATGAACATCCCTAGTTCTCAAGGCAATTGAGAAGGTCTCCATCTTTTTTTTCCACAAGCAGAAAGATACTTGTGTAAAGGTTGTTAAGTGTTCTTGGTTTTCTTTTCCATCTAGGCAGAAGTGGAGGAAGGGTTAGAGAAGATTTTGATTGTATGTGACTACCCTGAGGTTTTGCGAAAAGAGATCACCAGGTTGCCACCAGAAAGGTAGCTATTGTAACACCTTACTTTCTATTATTATTTCCTATATATTTAAACATATCTAATGTCAAATTAAGCCATTTTAGTAGCTTAAATCATTAAAGGGAATAAATCTTAAAAATAAAATTTTTGAATACTACTGTTCATTTAATATCTATTTTTCTGGTTGAATTTTGAAAAATCATAACTAATTTCAAAAAAATCATATCAGTATGATTTAAGACTTCAAAAATAGATAAAAATATTATCTACATAAAAAAAATATGAAACTTGAATTTGAACACACCAATTGATACAGTTTATTACCTAAATTTTACTATTCAAATGGTCAAAATGCATTTTCTAGGTTTTTTGGTTCATTTTCAAAAATTCATAACTCTTAGATCACACGTCCAAATCAAGTGATCTATAGCTTTCTGGAAAGCTATACTTGTCTAGTTTCTGAACATATATAATAATCATATGTGATAATCTATTTCAACTAAATAGTATATATATGAACCATCAGTGCTCAAAACTAGATAGATTATCACATTACTTTACATAAGCATTTTTTTGCAATAATTACCCACCTTGCAAAACACTTAAAGCAACATGATGGCAGTAAAACATAGCTTTACAAAGATACCTATGATTTTATACACTATTACAAGAAAACAAGTAGCAATTGTAATAACAAATATAATTATTATTAATCATCTCCTTACCTCTTGCAGTATTGGTGGCCCTGCCATCTCTTGAACTTGGCATTTAGGTACTTGGAGAATGAGATTATAAAATCTTAATAGCAAGTTACATTTCATGCATTTATATCATCTACTTACATAGAAATTCACATTGATTCATATAAATCATTCAAGTACCATATTGTTCATAGAAATTTCAGCAGTATAACGGCTTATAAAATGGACATCCCGGTGAACAAAACCCCTTATGTTATAGCCAAAACCAATCAAAGCAAATTAAGCAATAATATGGAAACATAATTTCATCATAGGAAAACAATGAAACACATAAAGTAATACAATGCACTTAGCTTCCTTTAGTAATATCATTGGCTATATCCTTTGCCTCCAATGATTCCACTAGTTTTCTCAAGCTTCATCAAGTCCCTAAGCATCATCAAATACTTAATCAATCAACTAGAACAAGTGGTTGTTTAAAAAAACTCTCACTAAAATCCTAAAAATTCTTATGCTTTATCTTTAGCTTTAACTTGAATCCAACACTTGGCTTTAAGGTTTTTGATCATGAGGAAAATCATTTTTGGCATCGAAACCATGAGAATCCAACTCTTACAGCATCAACTGACTTGGCCGAAACTCACAAGAATAAGGGAAGAAATGTTTTTTTCAAAATTCTTGCTTCAATCTTACCAAAACTTGCTTCCTTTGTGAAATCTCATGTTTTCTCTCAAGTTCATGAAATAAAAACACTCTCCCTCCCATAAACCGTGCTTGGCCAAATCTAGGGCAGCTAGAGGAGAGGAGAAATTTTCATTCCAATCAACTCAAATCACTTGGAAAATAGGCTAGGATGCATAAAAAAGTTAAGCATTTACCAATTTTAAGTAAAATTGGTAAATTAGGCTAGGATGCATAAAGATCTCTTATTTATTGTCATCGTTTGAGTCTCTAAGATTCAAATAAATATCCAAGCTTAGATGACGTTGAGTCCTAGTACAGTTCCCATAGCAATTTCATCTTTCATGCTTCACTTTATGTTTCATTTAGGATAGCTCCTTGAGTACTATTTTATGATTTTCAACATTTATGTTGTCAGCTCCCAGAGCTCTTAGGCTTGTTTGTTATGTTTCAGCATTTTTAAATATATGTTTTTCACTGTTGTCATGACTCAAGCATATTTCTCTTCATCTTAAATTCACTTTATTTCATATTTTTTTTACTTGTATTGGGGAAATTGTGGTAAAGGCCTCAAGCTCTCATGTTGCTTGATTGAAGTCGAGTTATTTACTAAATTAAGCAATAATTAGCACACCTGTAAAGACAAAGTGCAACCAATAATGTCTCCTGCAATGCACCGAATAAGACAATCTAATTAATTTAATAACTATATACATTAACTACAAAAGTGGGTGTGAGGATTGCGTAATCAAGAGCTCTTCTAGGAAAAATGATCTTGAAAAGAGTTTTAGGACCATTTATTTTGTAAAACGATTCTGAAGATGAACCTTGGGGGCAACTTATAGGAAGAAACGATTCTGAAAGGTTGATCTTGGTGACCATTTGTTAAAAAAAGAAAAAAGGGTCTTGAGGACCTTGGGGACCGTTTATCCTTACAATCGGTTCCCAAGGTAATTTTACCTTCGGGATCATTTCGTTTAAATAAACAGTTCCGAAGGTAGTTTAATTTTCTTTTCTTTTTTATTTTAACCCTACATCTACATATGAACGAGGTCCTCCGTCCATACCTCACTTTTCTTGCATTATTTGATTACTTTGTATTGTCAAGATATTAATTGTTTATAATTTTGTAAGTTGATTTTGATTAATAATAATGAACGTGTTTTTGAATTTTTCTAACAAATTGTTTAGAACTCTATGGGTAATAATAATAATAATAATAATAATGATAATAATATTAATAATAAATTTTAATTTTTAAATAGACAAGGGATTCAGGACCACTTATATAGAGAAAGCAGACCCAATGTCTTATCTTTAGGACTGCTTCTTGCAAAGAAAGAAGCGGTTTCAAAGGTTTCAAAGGTGAAGAAAAATAGATAATTAAAATTTTAAATAAAGATATTTTATTAGATATTTAGATTATTTTTAGATTTAATTTAGGATTTATATTTTATCTTTGATTTATTTCCTATTTTTATAATTTCTTTTTCTTTAAGTTTATGTAAAACGTTCTAAAATGTCTTAGTATTTAAGAAATTTCTAAATAAAAGAGATTCATGCAATCTCCCTAAATTAGATCATTAGGTTAAGTAATTTCCTACTTAATTACATTATTTCAATCTTCTAAAATGTTTCATTGAATTCTATAAATAACTATCATTGTAATTCAAATAGAAGAAGATCATATATCGAGTGAAATTAAGTTTTTCATATATCTATTTTCTCCCTCCTTAAGTTTTTCTCCCATGAGTTCTTCCTTTTCTCTCCTTTTTCTATCTATCCTCTCCCTCTCCTTTTCTTCTATTACATCATTTGGCATCAAAGCCAGCTTCCCTACACATCCCATGCTCTAGACTTCATGAATCCACCATGACAAAAAAATCCCAACAAAACCTTGAAGAATTCGGGAAAGCCACCAAGGAGCTTGTGGATCATGAGAAGGAAATTTCATCAACCACAAGATTGACATGATGGAAGTAAATCTTCGAGAGGATTTCAACCACAAGTTCAAAAGATTGGAGAAATTGTTTCTGGAAATAATAAATGAATTGAGTGAGCAACAATTGAAGGAAATTTTTTAGTACCACAAAGATGGAGAATTTCAAGGTTTTCTAGGGTTTAACGCTAAAAGTGAAATTTCTCCACAGAAAGGAAAAAGCTTTAAGAAGGAACAAAATCCAAACAAATCTCCACCAGTAGAAGTTGTGTCCTCTAAGGTCATTGATGGTATTCACATGCTACTATTCCACCTCACTCATCTACTACAGTAGGTATAGAGATTGTGGTGATAATAAAAGAGTAGAATATTCTTCTACCTAAAAGTTTCCACCATCAGTACCTTATCCATTGGAAAGACTTCCTGAATTCAATAGTCACATGGATTTATGATGGAAATACTTTGTGGTTAGGTCCCATTATTTGTTATCTTGCTTACTAAAAAGGTTTCTCAAATCTAAATACTATGTAGAGTTTTAACTCTCTAGAGGAGAGTTTTTCCAAGTGGGAGAGAATAATGAAGAATGGATGATTAAAATTTTAAATAAAAATATTTTATTAGATATTTAGATTTTTTTTATATTTAATGTAGGATTTGTATTTTATCTTTTATTTATTTCTTATTTTTATAATTTTTTTCTTTAAGTTTATGTTAAAATATTCTAAAATGTCTTAGTATTTAAGAAATTTCTAGATAAATGAGATTCTTGCAGTCTCTTTAAGTTGAGTCATTAAATTAAGTAATTTCCTACTTAATTGTATTATATTAATCTTTTAGAATGTTCCATTGAGTCATATAAATAGTTATTGTTGTAATTCAAATTGGAAAAGATCATGTTGAGTGAAATTAAGTTTTTCATATATTTATTTTCTCCCTCATTGAGTTATCTTTCTATTAAGTGTCTTATTTCCCTCTATTATGGCTATCCTCTCCCTCATCTTCTCTCCACTTGCATCGAAATGCTTCGGGAGTGGTCACATCAAGAGCACTTCTAAAGTGGTCCCAAATCTTATTTTTGTAGTAGTGATATTTTCAGTTTTTATATTATTATATATGATTTCTATCTAAATTTGAATTTTTTTTTATTTTTTCCACATATTTACAAAAAAATAATAAATTATTGATAAAAATATTTCATTTTGACCAATGATAATTGTGTGTTAGCTTTTAAAAAAGATTAGAGACTTGATCAAAGATTAAATTCCATTCAGGGGCTGATTTTGGAATTGAAAGAAATTTTTTTCAAAAAAATCTAGGGAAAATTCTACTTAAATATCAAGGAAAGAAAATATTTCCAAAAAAGTAATTCCAAAAAAAAGACCCCATTTGCAAGTGAAAATAGTATATTTGTAAATTATAATAGTAAATCTGTAAGTAAACAAAAAAATTTATAGAAATTTACAAATCATTTGCAATTAGCTAATTTTAGTTGCAAATATACTATTTTCACTTATGAAGGATTTGTTTTGGAATCACATGAATTGGGGCACTTTTTTGAAAATATTTTCTTTCATTAGTATTTAAGTGGAATTTTCCCAAAATTCTATCCCGAATGAAAATTAGAAAGATTCTTATGTTAAAAGATTCCTTAATAATTATGGGAAAACAAAATCACACTTTTAATCTCTTGATTTTACACTAGGTTTCATTGTAACCTCTTAACTTTATTTTGTTACTTTTTAGTTCTCTAATTTTCAAAATATAATCAAAAGTTTCTTTGTTACTAACATCGTTGACTATGTTAATCTCAAATACTGACAAAACATTCTTACATACTAACAAAGCATTATTTAATGTTGACACATGTCAAGTTTTACTATCAAATCATTAATATTCTTATGTATTCATTAATTTTGGATTTAAATTAGTTTTTAAATTAAATTAAAAGTAAATAATTACAAATAATTTACTTCTAAAGAAAACCTTAATTTTAGTTTTTTTTTGTTATAAAAAAAAGAGTTGGATTAATATGTAAGAAATTTAAAATGCTTTGTTAGTATTTTTTGTTATAGTTAATGGTGTTAATGATAGGAAACCTCTTGATTGTATTTTGAAAATTTAAAAATAAAATAAAATTAAGTAACTAAAATAAAACATAATATAAAATTAAGGGACTAAAAGTGTAATTTTGCCTTATGGAAATGAATTTGTGTCATGCTGTGGCACAACTAACACCATTGAATCCAAACTCAAAAACATATTGAATTAATCAATTAAAAAAAAAAACTATCGATCAATATATGTAGAACTTTTGAACTTTCTCAAAGTAGTGCGACAACAAAACACATAGTTAACGAAATTTGAAGTGTTAAAAGATATTGATCCTTATATCAGAATGTTTCATCGCATAATCATGTTTGACTTGGAATGAATAAAAATGTTTCAATGAAAATTCCTAAATCGTTCTTGCCTGTGAATAATCGGGATTTTCTGGCAAAAAAAAAAACTAATAATTGGGATCTTGGTCATGATATGTAATAAATTTTTAGTCATGCAACTTTAAATTTATATTCTGCCCAAAAATTTTAAATATATAATAAACTATAGCTAATTAATTTTCATACATTCTTAATTTCAAAATGTTTTTTTTATCTCATATCAACGTTAAATAATTAAAACTTGGTCAATTTTTAACTGAAAATTTTTTTTGCCCAAAAAAAATTAGTTAACAATTGACCAACTTTTAATTTTTAACTAAAAAATATCAATTTTTAACTAAATTTTTGATATTCTTAAATTTTTAAATCAAAATACATTTGATTATGTTTGTCATTTAGATTTAAATCAGTTTAATTGTCATAAGTTTTGAGCATATCTCGAACAATTAAAACATTCCAATCAAATTGGAGTTCTGAATCTTTATGATTTTAAAGCATATCTCAACTAATGAAAATAATTTCAATCACAAATAATTAATAAAAACTTTAATTAGGTGATTAATTTTAATCAATGACGTCATAGAATGTGGGATCCATGATCAAATGGACATATATTCAGAAAATTTATAATGATAACATGTAATTATTCATTCTACATGACTTAAAATTAAATTAATTAGATTATTCATAGGTAATTTGCGGATTTGTTTGAACCACCATAATGTCTGCAAGGTAATTTTAAAATATTTCTAGTAGAATTTATATGTCAATGTTAAATAATTAAATAGTTATTTATATTCATGAATGATAAACGTTATCAAAATTGTAATCATGATGATGATTGTGTATATCGGGCGTTATTAACAAGAAATAAATCGACTTAAAAAGAATGATTATAGGTAATAAAAACGATCATTTAGTATTAATTGGTATTAAAATTCAATCCCCTACCCCATCTTTTCCCTTATAAATACAGCATCACACACCAACAAAGCCTTCATTGACAGAAGTTGAATTGCATAAAAATGGCAGCCATCACCAAAACTGTTAGCATACTTCTTGTTCTCGTCAGCCTCATTGCCCACGGTACAGAAATCCTTTTCTCACCCAAAAAAAAATACCTTAAATTATTCTCAACAATTTTCTGGTTTTTTTTTTGTGATCAATTTTCTGGTTTTTTATTCTCCTTTTCTAGAAAATTGATGTATTTTCATGCATGGTTGCTTGCAGGCACAGCTACCAATTGCTCGTTAAAAGACATATCAGTGAGCCAAAGGAAGACAGGAGCAACAGTACAAAATAAACCAGAGTGGATTGTGACGATCACCAACAAGTGTACGTGTGTTCAATTGGATCTTAAGTTGAATTGTAAAGGTTTTCAAACAGTGGAGAAGATAGATCCTTCAATGTTCAGTGTTTCAAGTGATGGTCTTTGCCTCGTTAATAATGGTCAACCTGTATACACCAAACCTGTCACTTTCAAATATGCTTGGGATAGTTTTTTCCCTTTGACTCCAAGTTCCTCCACCATTGCTTGTTCTCACTAATTATTAATTAGTCTCACGTACTTCTATCTTTCATCATATTTTGAGTGTTATTTGATCACTGATCGAGTTTGTTTGTTTGTTTCACCTATTTGAGTTTTCAATAATATATTGTGCCTTTTCGAATGTTGAGTTTTTTTTTTAATTTTTTTGGGAATTGAATGTTGTATTTTCAGGTGTGGGAATATTAGTAGTTTAGTTGCGTAGTAATTAATTTGTATTTTTTGTTTCCCAATCGCATATAAATGACTTACTACTAAATGAAACTGTTAGATATTTGGTCTAATACCAATTATTAAATAAAAATGTCCAAGCAGAATGCCATATGTAACAAAACCCTCCTAATGTAATAAAAAATTCAATGAGTTATTTCTAAAATTTAATTTTTCTATCATTTAATAATAACCATTTTCTTTTTTATTTTGGGTAAGTAATAATGACCATTTTCTATAATATTTATATATTGATATATATTTATCAATATATTGATCTGTAAAAGAAAAGTAAATTAAAATAATATTTAATAAATACGTTAATTATCTCTTACTAAATATAAAAACCGTTCACTTAATCTTTACAAATTAATGACATTTCTTTTTTAAATTAAATTTCGTATTGCTGCTGGCCCAAAGGAAAAAAAATTCATATTGCTGAAAACTCAGAATTAAGAAATAAAGAAAAGTCCAAAAATACGTAATACAATTTTAAATTGAAATTATAAATATATCTCAATTCTTAAGAGTTCTAAAAAATAAAAATAAAAAATAATTTTATCAAGATTTTATATGCATAAATGCTCTCTTATTGGAGAGTCTTCAAAATTAGATTATATTTTCTTTCAAAAAATAATAAAAATTTTATCTATTTTAAAAAATAAAAATAATTCTTTTGAGTCGTGCATTTTCTAATTAAAGTGTTATTTTCAAATAAAAGTAAAAAAAAAACAGAAAGAATAATGATAAGATTAAAGAAGTAAAATTAAATTTTATTTTACAAATGAAAACACACCAATTAAATTTAGATATCATTTTTATGTGGTGAAGATAAAGTGATTTTACTGTCTTGTCATAGAAGTTTTCAATTTAAAAAACAAAGACGAGAAAAAGAAATCTCCAAGTGACATGTATTTAAATTTAAACTGTGAACTTTGACTTTTATCAAGACTTATCTAGACCTTAAGTTCTTATTCTAGATGAAATTTAACTTTATAAATAAATAATTTTACTTTTTTCTCATCTATTTCTTTATCTTAATTTCTTTTTTTTTCTGCCTGTAATTTATAAAGGTGATTGAAATATGTTGAAGACCACATCCAAGTTTGTACAATCACCTTAACATAACCATTTTTATAAATGAACGAATGCTGCCCAACATACATATGTTGCCCATTTCAATAGGTAGCAATGATGATGATCTGTTTTTATTTTTTATTTTTGATCATCTTTGGATGCATCTTTTTGCTTCATACATAAGTGTGGGTTTCAATTAAGTTGGGCCTGGTTTAAAATGTAATTGTAAATTTGTACATGTGGGTTTCAACTAAGTTGGGCCCGGTTCCAAATGTGATTGTAAATTTGTACATGGGATTCTAGCAACGCCAGGTGGGAGGCCCTATCCTGTGTTTGTCTGATGCACAAAATAGACAAATTGGGTCAACGCAAATGCACTTCAACCCCTTTTGAATCTGATTCCATTTGCACACACCTGGTTTAGGTTTCACACACACACACACACACACACACACACACACACACACACACATAGATCTATAATTAAAATTTAATATTTTTTAGTTTATGAAATATAAAAATTAATATTTTTTATTTCAAAAGAAACAATATGATGAATTAAAATAATCTTCAAACTCTAAGTTTTGAGAAAGAAATAATGATTATTCATTAAGAAATTTATAAATAAAACTAAAATGTTGACCATTTAGAAACCTCTGGACAGTCCAAATCTATTTGACTAGGTAATGTTGTTTTAACAATGGTAAAGAATCCAATTCACATTTAATTTCTTAGAATCTATTTGCCGGGGGAAAAGGAGAAGAGGAAAGGACAAATTCCCTTATATTTTCTTTTCAAATTAAATAATAGGAGAAAAGCACTTCCTCTCACCTTCTTATAGTGTGTGTTGGGAGTGGAGAATTTTTTCTTCCTTTTTTAGATTTTTCTTATTTAGTTTAATAAATGTGAATGGAGGTAGAATTTTTACTCCCAACCTTCTTCTCTATATCCCTCAAACCAAATAAAAAAGTCAAGCCCAAACATGTGCATCACCGTAACTTAAGCGAGAATTATTAAAAAAGATGAAAAGATAATAATATTAATGTTAGAAGGACTTAAAAATTCTAATTATTTATAAGGACCGATAATAATATTAATTTTAGAAGGACTTAAAAATTCTAATTATTTATAAGGACCAAAAATCAAAATCAAAATTTCAAAATACTAAGTTGCCCATCCCCCATCCCTATCCGGTCTCCACATCTTATATATCAATGAAGTTTTCTTGAAGACGGTCACTGTTGAAGCTGCTCCCATTCCTTCTCTTACCACAAGCCATCGTTGAAGCTCTGTCAACTCCTTGCAGTTCTCTCGCATTCCCCTTTCTCTTGCTTCCTCTTCATTGTTTCCAAATTGTGATGACGGAACAAAATTCACAGACAATGATGAAGCAAATTCTCCGCCTTTTATTACACTCTCTGTCTCATTTTATCTCTCATTTTAGAAAATTTCAAATGTTTCAAATTATTTATCATTTTACACTATCAATGAATCATTAATTACCTTCTTTATTATTTAACTTTTATTAAAAATAGTGATAAATAGAGTATAAGTCTTCTTAACATCTAAGTCTAAAATATTTTAGTAAAATATTATTAAACTTTATTATAATCTAGGTTATTTAATGCTTTTATTGATATGTGTAAAAAATGTAAAAATGACACATTAAATGGGAGAGAAAGAGAATAATTTTATGGATAATAACATTTAAGAATATTTGGAACGTAAGAAAATGATGGGGAGTGTGAGCGAGAACGGAACTCTGGCGCCATCGTTGGAGGAAAAAGATGAACTAGCATGTAGCAGGAAGAAGGTGCATTTGGGGGTGGAGGAAACAGGATCAAAGGAAGAGATTAGAACTGAGGAAAGGATTATCTCTTTTAAGGACAAGGTTCTTGGCATGGATTTTGGTGCCCAAAAGAAAGATAGCAGAGGAAGAAGCGTGTACAATGCTGCATGGAAGGAATACATTGATGGTATGAAAAGTTTGTTCAGCGATGGTGATGATAAAATGAGTACGGAAGGGGAAAGGGACTATGAATCTGATGAAGATTGCATTGTTGTGCCCATGACTCAAGAGGAACATGAGAGATGGTGTGCGCCTTAGAGAAAATCCCTTATTATAAAATTGCTAGGTAAGTCGATACCTTTTATGGGGGATGAATAGAAGTTTGACGAATTTATGGAAGACTTCGAAGCCATTCAAGACGAGAGATTTAGACAATGGCTATTTCGTTGTTTCATTTGAGGAGGAGGAGGATATCAATTATGTGTATCAAGAGGGGCCATGGGTGATAGCTGAACACTACTTGATCATCCGACGATGGTGGCCAAACTTTGATCCGTGGAATGCCGAAAGCCAAAAGAAGATAGCAGCTTGGATCAGGATTCCGTTGCTTCCCCTTGAATTCTTTAATGCTGAGGCATTACGTAAGATTGGCACTAGAATAGGACGCACTCTCAAAATTGACTTGATCACATACACTAGTGAAAAAGGCAAATTTGCCCATATCTACGTGGAACTGGACCTATAAAGGAGACTCAAATCATCTGTGCAGATTTTGGGTAAGAAGCGGTTTATTGAGTATGAAGGGTTGCATGTTATTTGTTTTAACTGTGGTAGATATGGGCACCACAAAGATGTTTGCCAAGAAAAGGAGATACCCTTAAGAATAAAGAGGCAGGTGCAAATGCAATCAGATGTGAGAAGCTATGGGGGTACTTTAGAAGATCCAGGGGCATCGGAGTGTAAGAATAATATGCCAAATATGGAGAAACATGGTGGAGAACCAAGTAGGCTGGAAGCCATGGAGGAGAACGATGGTGAAGCCTTGAAAAGGTCATGACAGAAATTATTTCCGATAAGCTGACGGCGGTGAAGGGAGACAGGTTGGGAATGCGAAACTTGGCAAGGCAAACTTCATGGAGAGGTTACAATAATCCCGTAGGATCCGCGGCTGATGATTATTATCAAGAGAGATTCATGGGATTGGAATCAAATATTAAAATTCAGAATAATATTAAAGGAAATTTTAGACAATATTATAGAGAAAGGAAGGAGCAAGTGATGTCAGGAAATTTCAAGGATTCTCAGGCATTAGGAAAAGATAGATCCCTATTTCCAAGCCTGGCGCAAAGCCACAAACAGCGTGCGCGGCCTCAGACAAAACACTATGGCCGCACAGTTTTTTTTTATTATTTAAAAAAAAAGTTTTAAATTAAAAAAAAAACTCTCTTCCTCTCTTACGAAAATCCACGCATTCTGTGTGTGGATTTGACCTCCACTTACAAAATCACATTTAAAAAAAATATTATCAATAAAAGCTAGTGAGTCCCAATGACACAAGTCAACAACTTTGAAGATAAGGAGAAGGGGAAGGATAACCGAATTATTATCAAGGCTAAGAATTCTTTTTCACGTGGGCCAGCCTTGTTAAGCATATCTAGGTCCATCTCATTAAATGACAAAAAAAAATTTGCAACTCTTACGGATATTAGTGATACTGGGGTGATGGAGTCGCATGAACAAAGTACCAATTATTTTAAAACAAAAATAAATTTGCCTACTCTCATGGAGGGATATGATGCTGGATCCGACAAATTACTGATTATGGAGACTGAGGAAACTGATGGGGGGAAACAAGAGATGAGAAGTTTGGAAGCAGATAACAACTCTAGGGGTCCTAAAAGCTAAGATGCCCCTGCGATGGAATTCACATGAATTATCTCTTTTGGAATAGTCAAGGCAATGGATCAAAATCTTTTCCAGGTTTGATCCGGGAAATTTCAAAAAACCATTCTATTGATTTTCTGGCTATCCTTGAAACACATACTAGTGGATCAAGACCCCAAAGGTTGGCAAAAACTTTGGGATTTAAAAATGTTGTCATCGTGGAGGCTCATGGTTTTAGTGGAGGACTTTGGGTTTTATGGGATGAGGATAAGTGAAAGTTTGAAGTTATACAAGTTCATGAGCAATTTATACATCTTTGTTTGGATAATGGGGGGAGGAAAACGTTCTTTAAGGCATTCTATGCTAGTCCGAATTCTATTAAACGCAAATCTCTTTGGGAGGAACTAAGAAGAATTAAGTCAAATATTGATGATGCTTGGTGTATTGGTGGGGATTTTAATAGCACTTTGTTTCTTCATGACAAGAGATCTTCGCACCATAGTGGGGTTAATGTAGATAGAGAATTTTGGAGGTGGGTGGAGGATCTTGAGATAACTGATCTTGGGTGTTGCGAGCCTTATTATACTTGGAAAAGAGAGGGGAGTGAAAGCTGTGTTGATAGGGTATTTGGAAATAATGTTTTTTTGGAGCAATTTCCAAATGCCTCTGTATTCCACTTGCCTTTCTTTAAATTAGATTATCGCCCTTTACTTCTTTGATTGACTAAGACAACGCTTGCTTGGACATCTTTTAATAGGCCTTTTCGTTTTAATGCATCATGGGTCCTCCATGATGACTTTAACACGCTAGTTCGAGATACATGGCAAGATAGGGAGGATTGGAGTGGGAATGTCAGTAATTTTACCTCAGTAGTAAGCAAATGGAGTTATGATGTTTTTGGACATCTTGGTCGAAAGAAACGTTATCTTCTTAACAGGTTGGAGGGGTTGAACAGTTTGGGCACGAATGGTTACAATATTCCGGATATGGAAAATTTGCAGAAAGAATTATGGAAGCAATTGGAGGAAGTACTTCTTCAAGAAGATATTATGTGGGCTCAAAAAGCTAAATGTGACTAGTTTATATTGGGTGATCGGAATTTGAAATACTTTCATGCTAGAGTGAATAACAAGAGAAAACGGAATAAGATTGAGGCACTCAAGAATGATAATGATGACTGGGTTTATGATGTTGAGGAGCTTAAGACCATGGCTTTGGAATTCTTTCACAATTTATTTTAGTAGGAAGGAGCTGCTAGAGAAGTTGCACCTTCAAACACTTCCTATCCTAAAATTGGTGAGAAACAACTGATTGAAATTAGAGGAAGATTCAATGATGAGAAGATAAAGTAGGTCATTTTTAGTATGGGGGCATTGAAGTCACTAGGACGAGATGGGTTAAATGCATTATTTTTTCAGAATCAATGGATTATTATTGGACCTACTGTTATTGAGTTTGTTAAAGCTTCTTTTGCAGATAATTCTTTGATTGAGTATGTTAATGGCACTTTGATAGTCCTTATTCCTAAGGAAGACAAGCTAGAGACTATTAGAGACTTCAGGCCTATCAACTTGTGTAATGTGATTTACAAAATTATCACTAAGGTGGTGGCAAATCACATTAAAAGGGTTCTCCTAGATGTCATTGCTCCCAACTAGTGTGGATTTGTTCCTGGTAAACTTGGCTTAGATAATATTATCATAGCTCAGGAAGTGATTCACTCAATAAAGACTATGAAAGGGAAGAAGGGTTTTATGGCTATAAAAATTGATTTGAAAAAAGTTTATGATTGTCTTCGATGGGATTTTATTATCACATGCCCTCAAGAATTGAAACTCCCGAATGAGATCATTGGTGTTATAAGACACTGTGTGTCCTCTTCTAAAATGCAAATTAAGTGGGAAGGAAGTAAGACGAATGAGCTCACTTCCTCTCAAGGTGTTTGACAAGGGGATCCTATCTCTCCTTATTTATTTGTGATCTATATGGAGAAATTAGACCATTATATACAAGATGAGATTGCTATAGGAAACTGGGGGCCTATTAAGCTCACTAAAGATGGGCCTCCTATCTCCCATATTTTCTTTGCAGATGATTGGGTTATTTTTGTGGAAGCGGTTGTGGATCAAGTGCAAATTATTAAGCAATGCCTCAATAATTTTTGTTAGGTTTCCGGATAGAGGGTGAGTTTGAGCAAAACCAAAGTGTTCTTCTCCCAGAATGTTAGCCATACTCGGGTGTAACAACTCAGTGACCTTCTTGGGGTGTCTCGTACATCTAATCTTGGTAAATATCTAGGAGTTCCCTTGCACCATAAAAGGGTAAACAAGCAAACGTATCATTTTGTGGTTGATAAGGTGAAACAAAGATTAAGTAGTTGGAAGGCACAAATCATATCATTTGCAGGAAGACATACTCTTGCGAAAACTGTTATTTCTTCTATACCACTCTACTCTATGCAAACTACTTCTCTTCCTCTTAGTACTTGTGATGAGTTGGAAAAGAGCACTAGAAGTTTTCTGTGGGGATCTAGTAATGATCCTAGAAGAATCCATTTGGTTACATGGGATGAGATATGTAAAGAAAAGAAGAGGGCAGGCCTAGGTATGCGACATATTAGATTCCAAAATACTGCGCTCATGATGAAAGCAGGATGGGGGTTAGTGGTGAGGAAGGATGAGCTTTGGGCAAGGGTTGTTAGGGACAAATACAAATGTGGCAATGACTTATTTCCTTCAATTGATAAATCACGGGCAGGATCTCAAGTTCTCAACTATGGAAAGGGATTAAGAATAGCTGGGAATTTGTTGAGAAAGGCTTGGAGGTTGTGCGTAATAAAAGGGGAGATGAAGTTGTGAGGTGGAAATTTGAATCACATGCACTAGTACACAATATACTTTTTAGATCGGGTAAAAATTACATTCTAGATCGGTTCCAGACTAGATGTAGAAATGGCCGATATAAAAAATATCACTTTCTATATCGGTTGAACAACCGATCTAGAAAAAACTTTCTAGATCGGTTAAAATTATAACCGATCTAGAAAGTCTTTTATTTTTAAAAAATAATAAACTTTCTAGATTGGTCAGAAAGCTTTAACCGATCTAAAATGTTTTTTTTTTTAAAATAGATTTCCTCCACTAGTTGTTCTCACGACCAATGTTAAAAGAAAAAAAAATAGAAGGTAGAATGAAGATGGGAATTTTATAATTTATAGGAAAAAACTATAGAAGATAGAATGGAGGCAAAAACTATCTCATTCAAAATTTTTCAAGTAATTAATAGGAATGTTGAACATACTCAAGATGCAATTATTCATTTAATACTCAACCCCCTCAACCAATCAACAACAGCAAAATACACCCAACTAATGTTTTCTACTGAAAAGAAAAGCGCAATGTAGGACATACCATATAGAATCCAACTAACCAACTAATAATTAAAAAGTGAATGTATACTGCACCACTAACTTCTAATAAATAATCAGGAGTTATTGAGAGCAAATCGTGCACCTAAGACAAACAATAGAAAAAAAATATAATTTTTGTAGGAATGTCAATAAGAAAGGAACATATAGAATCACTGAAGCAAACAATATGCAATGCATTAATTGGACTTTGAGAAATTAAGTGGGTCTACACGATGTGAACAGATGACCATTGGAAAAGTTCCTGAACCATAAAGGCCCAAACAAGAGTGGCAAGCAAGGAAAATTATTTCAATGAATATTCAATAATGACCTTGATTAAGGTAAAAAATAAGTGCTGATATATGAGCTACCTTATTTTCATTGGATATAACATACTTTAAAGAATCAAGATGATTTTGGATCTAACTCCTTTGAAACAATATATACCCATTCAGCGAAAACAAAATAACTAAAAGCATTTGTTATTAAAAAAATTATAACTAGATCAATGCTGAACTGACATGCTGCAATAATTTAAATTAATGTATTCAACAGAGTATAAGCAAGAGAGCATAGACAATGTTTTCTACATAGCAAGACATGAACAACCAAGTGCTAACCAAGAATCAAACACACAGAGAGGGTGGGGGTCAAAAGAAATAAGCCATTACCTTCAGCTTTGAGTGAAAAATCTCTGCCAACTCTGACTTTCATGTTGTATTTCGAAGTTTGACTAGTTGTAGGCCTAAGGAAAATCTTAACAACTTTCTTTTGGCAAACTAACCATTTTTTTTCAATCCAGGAAAAGCATATTAGCTAAAGTTTTTTGATATCTAAGATAAGCATAAAAATTGAAGTTTTATGAGACCACAATTTACCATATTGATTAAAGTCTTAAGACCAAAGATAACCACAAAATATACAGTAGTCTATATATCATCATTTTATATAGACTCACCACAAATTCCCTTCTCAAAATAATAGAATGCAAGTATGCTACTTATATATATATTCCCAAGTATTACTTCTATTCCCAAAGAAAAAAAACAGAAGTCAATCAAGATTCAAGTAGGTAAGCATACCCTCTCACAATATTTTGTAAATCAATACCAATAATTTCACATAGATCTTCAATATTCATAACAAGCTCATGATCACATCTTAATAATTTGCAAGCATCCAAAAAATCAGCAGGTTTCACTACATCTGGCGTAAGTGATAAATCTTTCACTTGGGCTTTGAGATATTCTATTAGAACGAGTGCTGCATAAATTCTCATATGTCAGAAATGCTTATCATGTCTAAATGAGTTCAAATAATCATTTAAGCAATTAGGTATCAGCACAGCATGTAAACTAATTTCCATTGATCTGGAAGCAAAAATTTGATGCACACACCATATTTATAGGAAATACAATCATCAAATCAATGAATCATCATATAGCAAATAAAAAATTACATTTCTAGATTGTAAAATGTATCAACTAACTAGTAACATTAAAAAACATGTGAAAAATAGCTTAAACCTTAAAATATAGAAAATACCACTTATATCCCAATGATTTGCATGAATAAGTTAAACCCAACATTTTGGTATTTAAATATAAGTCATAGGTAAGCTCATTAGTCATACATTAAGTAATTAATCCTAGAAATAATCTCAAGTAACATCTTTCTTAGCTTTCATCATAAGAGGCATAGACAAAGCTTAACAATATAACATTGTCATGTCAATATATTGCTTTCACAAGTTTCCAAATCATCAATTTTGCTACTTATTTCTCAGTTTCTGTAAAAGCATCTCTGCCTTTCATGTCTGTGATGGTGCCGTTATTCATCTATGCCAATCCATACATTTTCACCATTTGCATGCTATAAATTCAAACAACATAATGTTAAACACAAATAAGGGATGGTATGTAGTAGTATAATAACAAGTTTTGGATTTCCTATTATGTTCCTTGCAACAGACCTGGCATCATGTAATAACAAAGTTAAGAAAGCAATGTCATCAGTCCCTAATGCTCTCTGGCTACAAATCATCAACTTACCTATAGGTTTCTTTCAACTTCATTTAAGAAATCCTTACTTGCACCCTTTAATAAAATGGTACAAGTTTTTTAAGCAAAGGATTAAATTCTAACCAATTAATTCAGTATAACACCATCCTCCAAATATTTTTTTACAAACATAATCAAGATATAATACAACAAAGAAGCCTTTGGGTAATAAGGTTAAGTTAAAAAGAATAATGTTAATCAAACATGTTTTATTGGTAATAATAATATTATTAATATATTAACTATTTTTAGTACCATTAAAGAAGCAGATGTAGAAAATACAATAAGCAAACACAAGCCAACTTCATTCAAGCCTTGCTAACCCTGGACATGGATTTTATTACCAAATCCATTGAAAAAAATTGCACCAGTAAACTAAGCCAAAAACAGAACAAAATTTTTGTTAACAATTAGAGTTCAATAAAATGAAACAGAAAAGAGGCAAAACAAAAAAATTGAACATGGGATAGCAACTCATTCCGAATTTAGTCTCTTTTCATTCAGTGGCTTTGTTAGCACTAGAAGTTCTATTCATTGTCCATTTTCAAATTACACCATCAGGTCTCTACCCCTAAAAGAAAAATTTTTTGGGAGCCCAAGCCTGCACAGAGATCCATTTTCACCCACCGGTTGTAGCATATAAAATTGAGACAAGTATGAGATAAAGCAATCAATTTGTCGAACAACATATATATGATAAAGTAGATGTAAAATCACTTGACTCATATGCAATTAATAGTACCTGAACTTCAACGAGACTAGTGCTTGGAGTAATTACAACTCCAACGGTACCATCAGACTTTAGACACCAATATCCACTCTTGGCATGGATTGGCTTGCTAGAGTATTAAGTTTCCAAGTCTCCAGAGTATACCCAATGATGGGCTTGTCTCATCTCGTACACAACAAAGAAAAAAACAAATCAATTCTTCAAACAAAAAATATATCCTACAACTTGAGGATCATATCACAAGGTAGAAAATATATATGCACGATGACCAAATTTAAATTCAAATAGATCTAAACCCTCTTAACCCCTTCAGGTTTCATTTCAGTTTTATAGCTAACTATCTTGAGAATAAATGGAGAAGAAAGATGTATTAAGTAGAAGAAGAGAGAAACACGAACTAGCTTGCTACTTGAGATCTTTTCCTCTGTTTTGCTACCCAAGAACCAGCAACCCACAACCATAATTCAATGAAGATAGATGACTTGTGACAATCCATGATGGAGAACGCGAAGGAGGAGCCAAGACGATGATGATTAATAGTACGATGAAGGAACTTTTGCTTCTTCTTCTTAAGATCTTTGTGCTTTAGAAGTGTTTTGGAAGAGTAAAGGTTAAGGGCTAGAGGAGGATTAGCGATTTACAAGGTCAAAGAGGCCATGGCCGTGGTTGAGGAGGTGAGTGCGAGATGAAGGGAAAGGGGAGGCGATAGCCAAGAGGCAGATAGAAAGAAAAGAAGCCCTAATTCGTGCTGCGTGATGAGCGATGAACAAAAAAGATGAAGCAAAGGAGGAAGATAAGCGACGATTTTGAGAAGATAGCATGATGGTCACAGGGAAGAGTAAACGCGGGCAACCCACGACGGACAAAGGAGAGGAGGATCGAAGAGGGTGATGAGCCACGAAGGAAGAAGTAAGAATAGGGTCTCGGGAGGGGGGATTTGGAATTTTTAACGCACTTTTAGTTTTAATTTTGTTTTTTTTTAATTTTCTAGATCGGTTCTCTAAATAACTGATCTAGAAAATTTAGAATAAATGAATTTATTTACAAAATTGTCACCGGTCTTTTTTTAGATCGGTTTTTCAAATAACCGATCTAAATTATAGATATAGAAATGATATTTTGCACTAGTGATGGGACCTTTTCTATTAGATCTGCTTATGAATCATTGAATTTAGATGCACAAGGAATGGACCCTTTATGGTCACGTGTTTGGAAACTCAAAATTCCTCAACAATGTCGTACTTTTATGTGGTTCACTTTGCATGATAAATTGTTGACTAATAAATCTCGATGTATTCATAGATTGAGTAGTGATCCGAATTGCCCTTGGTGTGCAAATGTTGTTGAGGATGCACTACATGTTCTACGAAACTGTCTGGAAGCCAAAAATATTTGGGAATAGATTGTTGACCCCACCAAAGTAAAGAACTTTTTTTCGGCTATCTTAAAGGAGTGGGTTGCTTGGAACTTACGGGGAAGACATGGAATGGAATTTGAGAAGTGGAGTGAGTGATTTAGGGTTATTTGCTGGCTGCTTTGGAAAAGAAGAAATGAACGTATTTTTGAAAATATAATTAGTAAACCGGAAAGTGTGATTGCTCAAGCTTTTGGTATTCTGAATTATATGGCCATGGCAAAGGCAAAGCTTGGGAATGTGAGGTTACAAGGAAACACACTGCATACAGGCTCAGAGAATGTGGAATATAGAGCTGAGTATGAGGTGGAAATCTTGTTGATGGTGCTTGGTCATCAGGTAGTGGTGCAGTGGGCTATGGAGGAATATTGAAGGACTCTATGGACAAACCGATTGAAGCTTTCATGTGTAGAATTGAACAAGGTGGAAGCTTGACCGTGGAGCTATGGGCTTGTATGCTTGGTCTTAAACAGGCATGGGACCAAGGTTGGAGGAAAGTACTCCTACGAAGTGATTGTGCAGAAGCTATATCCTTGATCAGTAGTACTGGGAACGAGCTACATGAGGAGAGGGATTTATTCGATGAGATTAAGCTGATGATGCAGAGAGAGTGGCATGTGGTTTTGTCATATATTTCACGAGACCAGAACGCTGATGATACTCTTGCTAGGAGGGCATTATCTCTCCCCTATGGCTTTCACTTTGTACCTTTTTGCTTACTTGAAAGTCTCATGAACGCTGGACAAGTGACGTAGTGTGTTTTGTTGCTTGGTTCTATCTTTTGTCTTGTTTTTTTTTTTCTTCTCCTATAAAAAAAAAAAAAAGATTCTTCTCTTTTATTTGCAGAACTCAAATCATAAGAATCGTAGACATTATAACGTCAAATACATTTTGTTCTATTGACGTGTCGCTGATCAGGGCTTGTGTTTTCAACCACATATAGAAACGAAAGAGGTAGAAGAAGGTAAAGAACAAGGCGTTGGGCCGTAATAAGAAAGTTTTCATTTTCAAGAAGGGCGGGCCCTAACCGGAGGCTCTTTTTTGACACGCTGAGGGTATATTCTCTGTCTAGCCCCAACAAACATTAGTCGGTGGTTTTATTTTAACCGAAATTTGATAATTCAATTTTTTTGTTAATTCAACTGATGTAGATTCACTGGTCCAAATTTATTAAAAATAAAATTTTTCTGCAGTTAAAAAATAACAAAAACTATCTAGATTCACACTAATAAATATAATAGCCCAAATTCTAATTCACTTATTATTCTAACTAAACCACTTGACAAATAAATGTTTCATTATCTTTTTTTTTTAAGTTCCTCCATTTCAAACTATAGAAAAAAATTTTGGAGGATTAAGGGTTTAAAATATAAATTACTTTATGAATGTTAATAAATATTTAATATTTTTTCTAATTTTACTATTATTTATAATAGTACTTAATTGTAAGATAGAGAAATGAAAAAGAAGTTATGATGGAAAGAGAATTCATTTTTAGAGAATTCATTTTTATCCTTATTTAATGAGGATAATTTTATAAAATTATAAAAAAAATTTAAATAACTAAAGCCTCCTAAATATATGATTGAGGTAGATATGAATTTATTTTAAAATGGATAAGTATGAACCTACCCTACTCTGATGTGAGCGTGAGCGTAATCCCCCACGGCCCCACCGTGACTCCTCAAAGCAAGTCCCCATATCTTAATAAATAAATGTTTTATTATCTTTAGGTGCGTTATCACGTAAAATTATCTTTTCTACATTGTTCAGACATCGAGTTCTAATAAGTGACGGCCTCTATTTTAAAATTTTTATATTAATTATCAATTAGATAAAATTGGACTATTTTATTAATACTCCCTCTCTTGTTATATATAAAACATTTTTTTAAAGAAATTAATATTTTATAATATAAGACATTTATTTTCTTAATAGTCCAAATTCTAACCTATTATCCTAACTAAACCTTTTGATAAATAAATGGTTCATTCTCTTTTCTTTTATTAGCGGAACAAAAGAAAACTATTCCCTCCTTTTCAAATTATACGGTAGAATTTTGAAAGAATAAGGTTTCAAAATATAAATTAAAAATATTTTTATAAAATATCACAAATTGTTCAGGAAGTAGAGCCCAATTTCCTGAAAAGTTCCATATTTTTTTAAAACCAAATAATACCTATTGATCTATTTTTTAGAAAGTTCTACTTCCCTTCCATACTTACCTTATACTAAGTAACCCTGAAAATTGACAAGATTTTTATTTTTATTACTATTTTTAATGATTCTTCTATATTTCACATCTTTTTGGTATTTTTATGGCTAACCTAGAAAAAAAATATTTTTCTCATACGATTCCCATTCTACTCCTCTATATGCATTAGAACAAGTGAAAAATAACTTCCAATCATAAAAATGATAACGAATCCTACATAATGATGCTTTTGCATACAGTTATATTATTTATATTGAATGAATGATTTTTCAAAAGTTTAACATAAACTCAGTTATTATTAAATTTTATGGTGTAAAAATGTGTTTCATTTTTATTTTGACGATACACTTTCCAATACCTTTTTTTGGCCAGAATAAACTTTCTGATACACATTTTGTTTTAACCACCGTCCCTTTCATCTTCATTACCACTCCTCACATACATACACACATATATATATATATATATTATAATCTCCATAATTATGCATCTCCAAACACATCAATATGCTTCGTATTGGTCCAGCCTCTTTCATCGGATTCCACGTACGCATCCATGTGCCTCCATGTGAACATTAACGACCCTCGCTCGCATTTCAAAGTCTAGTTCCGCCTAATTTCATCTCGTTGCTTTTCCTTAATATTGATATTTCCCTTTTATTCATAATATAAAATATTTTTAACCGGATCATTACATTACACAGATTAAAAATTAAAATTAAAATAAATTAATTATTTTAATTTTTTTAAAAATTAAATATTTTTTTAAAATTATCTTTATTTTATTTTTTTTAGATATATTAAATATAAATATTTTTTAAAAATATATAATAAATAATACCTCATATATTATAAATGATCTTATATTTAAAATTAAAATAAAAAATTCTATATTCATTAATATTCATATTTCTTGCACTTCCGAGATGACACGATTGTTTTACATTATGACAACTATCTTTCTTTTTCTTTCCTCTTTTAAGTGACGTCGTTTATATGATCATACGACTTCATTGTCCTTTATCAATCCCATACATTGTCTCGTCACGTGAATGCGTATATACTTGGAATACATGTGGCCTTCACGTGACGAGACCAATAGTGAAAGCCTTACCAACGAAACAAAGAAAGACCAAAGCAATGGTGGTTACCGTACTTTTTGAATCTACTTTCCATATGCACAGACCTAGTTTCTTTGATCATTCAGCAAATTGGGACTATTTAAATTTCATATATATTTTAGAAAATAATTAATATTTTTATTTTAAAAAAATAATACAAAAACTTAAAATAATCTTTTAACTATAAATTCTTAAAAGAAATCTTGATTATTCATTAAAAAACTTATAAATAAACATAAAATTTTGACGATCTAGAAATCTAGACGGCCTAGATTAGTTGTCTAGGTGTTGTTTTGACAGCAACAAAAAACCCAATGCATATTGGCACACTGCTTCAAAAAATTTCCTAATATTTCTTTGGTTGAGGGGGAGGGAAGAAGGAGGGGGAATTCTCTCTCATATTTTTTCCAAATTAGAAAGGAGGAGGGATGCGAAGCACTTCCTCTCCCCTCCTTATCCATGTTTGGTTTGAAGGATTCAGAAAAGAGGGGAGGGGAGAGAAAATTAATGTTTTTCCTTGATTGGTTCAAAAAGTTTAAGGGGAGGGAATGAAAATCCCTCTCCTCCAAAAGTGGGGGGAATTGGAGGAGAAGTGGGCAACTAAAAATTATAATAACTAAATTGGCCTCACTCTTTTTTATTATTCCAAAATTTCCTTTATCTAAATTTACAATGAATATATCATGCATGATTTTTTAGAACAAAAATAATATATATGAGATGTGTTTATTAAGTAAAATGAAAAATGTTTATTTTTCTAAAATAAAATAAGGATAAATTATAATTTAAAAAAATGCCAAAAAAATAAAATGGATAAAGGTATAATTGTCCATGCATTATTATTTTTCCTCCCCTCCTCTCCTAAATCAAACAAAATAATATTAAAACTCCTCCCCGCCAACAAATACAAATAAGGAAACATTAAAATTTCTTCCTTTCCTTCCCCTACCCCCCCTTCTTCTTTCCTCCGTTAAACCAAACAGCATCTTAGAGTGTAGGGGGTTTATCCTCTCCTCTTTGGATTTTTCCTTATTTGATTTAACAAATTTGAATGAAGGAGAAATTTTCCCTCCCCTCTCCTCCTAATCTCTCAAAACAAATAGGGGTCAAGCTCACTCAAACACATGCAGTGCCTTTACTTTATCCATCTCTTTTAATTTCACCTGACCTCACTCTTCCCCAATTCGTATATATCCAACTTGACCAGTAAGCAATGGAACCCCCACTTCCCACACATCTAACATGACTAGTAAGCAGCGAAAATTAAACGAATCTTTCAATTACCATCGTCATTTGGTAATTTCTTCTTCATGACTTGAAGGATGCTTCTCTTTTATTTGCAAAACTCAAATTATAAGAATCAGAGACACATTCTAACGTCAAATACATTTTGTTCTATTCAGGTGTTTGATGTAAGAAGACAAGGGAAGGGATAGAAAGAATGGGAAGAGAAGTAGAAGGAGAGAGAAATTAGAAGAACTTAGGAAGAGAGAAAAAAAAGAACTCAGAGAGGAAAGAAAGAATTAAGGGAGAATATATATATATATATATATGAAACAACTCAATCTTGTCTAAAATTTCAATTACAATGATAGCTATTTATAGAATTCATTCTAGAAGGTTAACACAATCTAATAAAATAAGAAATTATTTAACCTAAAGATTAAAATATGCTAGAACATGCTAATTTCTAATCAAGATAAAATATTCTAGAGATAAAAGATAAAATCTAAATCTTAATAAAAATAAATTTATTTTAAATCCTAAAATAAATAATTCTAATTAATCATTCTCCATCATTCATCCCTGTTTGAAAGAATTTTCCTTCTGAGAGTTAAACCTGATAATAGAACTTCAATAATGCTAGATTTAAGTGGGGATACATAGCATCTGTGTCTAGGAAGCTTTTCCAACAAACAAGATAACGATGGACGGATCATATGGAAAGCAAGCAATTTGATCATTCATTACTCAAGCAACAACTATCCATATAGCATCCATATCTAAAAAACCCTTCCAACGAGAAAGGCAAGAATATAGATAATCATCAAGTGAGAAAATATTTTGTTTCTCCACAATCACAACAGATTCCACCATACGTAGTATGACACATGATTGAGGTAGAACAAAATGAAACTAAGAATCCCAATTAACAACCTTAGATGGCACAATTTCTATTGGTGAAGATTGCTTTTGTGCTTGTTCCTTCTTCAAGCTTATGCCTTCCAAAGATTGTTCATCTTCATTGTTCGCCACCTAGCGTACACCGCAAGCGCATGGGCCATGACAAGCAATATAATGATGAGTAAAGTATCATTCTCACAAAGATTTAGTTCCAAACCCAGGTTAAGTATCAATTATCACGCATTTGCTTAAGTCAAGTCACACAAAGAGCAAAAGTAAAATCAAATTTAAAATAAACCTACACTAAAATTAGATGTTAGTAGTGATTCTAGACAAAGGAGACAACCTAGGATTATTGTTGCTAAACTTATTTCATAGTATATGAATTATCTACTCTTAATTACCTATAATGATATTTAGTGCTAGTCTAGGATTCAATTTTACCTCAAAGTATCTCTCAATATCAAAAAAGCTTCCTAATTAATTTACCTACAATCTCTTACCAGATTAATTAATTAGCAACATTAATGGCAAACCCAATTTGACTATGTGAGCCTAAGGAGTGTATCTCTACCTCATTAGCAAAATCATCCACTCAATCATGCTAGTTTCAAGTTCCCACAAAAAACAATTGATGGTCTATTCTAATTTCCCTATCTCTAGACTCCATTAGAATACCCAAATCAATCCAAATAGATGGCCAATAAACATGAAAGCATTAAGAGCACAAACGGGTAAACATATATACCAATAGATAGTAATAAAGAGTAAAAAACATACACTAATCTATAAATAAAACTACAACAATCCTACAGCAAGAGTTTAGCAACAAATGTTCAACATTCTACTACAGAATCTAAAATATAAACTAGCAAAACACCAAACAAATGCAAAAGAGGGGAAAGGGATAGATAAAACTAGTGTAGAAGCCAAAATCTCTCTTGAATCTTCCACCCAAGCAAGCTCTAGCACCAAATCCACACCCAAGTTGCCTCCTTGCATGTCCTCTGGTCCAAAATATCGAAGAATAGTGGCTGGAAGCAATTTGTAGTAAACCCTAAGTCAAAAACACAAAATAAAGTGATATTGTGCGTTTAAGGTCCAATGGGAACCGTGGTTGTTATGTTGGCACCACGGCTAGACATTGCTCTATTTCAATTTCTATTGTTTCTACTCATCTAGTCGCGGTTAGATGACATGCGGCCGCGGTTAACTTTGTTTCTTCATAATTTCTCCTTTCTCTTTGCTTCATTTTGCTATGGTTTGGCCTTTGCTGCTTACTTCCCATCTTCTAATGCTTCTTTGGATCTTCCACATGGTTTGATTGGCTTGAATTCTCCACTAAAAAATCTCTACAAGAAAGCAGAACAATAAAAGCTACCAAATACATAAACAAGGCTAAAATATGCAAATTAAGCAATAAAGTTCATGGATAAAGCCTTTAAATCCAAAATTGCACATTTAAACCAAGAAAAACTTGCAAAAAATGACATGAATTTCTAGAGATTAACACACCCCCAAACTTAGACCATTACTCATGCTCGAGTAAAACATGATAATAACATGAGTTAGATTGTTCAATTATCCACTAACTATTTATACATGACGTGTTTCTCATTAGTTGCTAGCAATGATATATCAAACAAGAGAGAAGTAGCATGTATGCAAGTGCAAGATTCATAAATTAATAACAAATTCTCCAACAACTTCAAAGTGTGTGTGTGTGTGGAGTTAGAAAATAATTATCCTGCAAAGTTAAGATCAAACACAACACTCCAAAATGTATAAAACAATCTCAACCAAGCACTTCATATGTCAAACCCCTTCCTCTCTCCCTCTACTAACTGTCAGACCTCAAGCAATTCCAAAATCAATGAGACTTTATCGACTTGTAGCGTGGCTAGTGTTCATGGCTAATTGAAAGAAAGGGAAAGAGTGAATTCAAAAATCATGAGACAAATAATACATTACAAACCATCTCTCTTCCTCACTTTTAACTTTGATGCTCATTCTATAAAGCCAAGTAACCACCCAAACTTATCTCATAATGTCATATTTGCACTCTTTTATTCATCATTTTTTTAATTTCTCTTCTTTTCTTTTCTTTTTTTTTTTTTGCAAATATGTCATACAATGCTCACTTTACATTGCCCATACCCAAATTAAACAATACATTACAATATACACCTCCCACACCATTATTTCCTAGCACAAATGATTTACCATTTATCCCAAGACTAAGGGTAATTCATGATTTTTTAGGCTATATGGGTTAGGGTCAAATGTAGGTTTCAGAAAGAGAATTAATATAGATTTGCAATAAAAGGCTCAAAAGGGGTTCAAGCAAATAAATACTCAATAAGGGTAGGCTTTAAAGGCTCAAACGCAATTTTAAGAATGCCCAAATCATTTTTCAAAATTACCTAAAGCTACTAAATCGCCTCAAGAGAGTCTATGGTAGGCTCTAGAGTGTTACAATTAAGATAGAAGATACATATTAATTTGTTGAAACTTCTCCCAACAAAACATTTAAACTAGTTCCCACCTCTTGTGCTCAAGAAGAATTTTACTTCAAAATTATCATAAAACAAGGCATTAAAAGATAAATCTCACACTCACAAACACCACTGCAATTTCTTCAAAAAGATATATCATTTAAGCAACTTTCAATCCTTAGATTCATGCATTTAGTTTAGTGGATAACTAAACAATCTGACTATAATAATTTCAAAGCACACAGAACAAGCAATACTCCAAGTTTCAAAATTTGAAAATACATGTCAATTTAGCAACCAACAAAAGAAAATGCAAACACAAAATACTAGAAAAATAAAACTACAAAACTATAAGAAAATAAAAAAATCACAATATCACACTTGGGTTACCTCCCAAAAAGCGCTAAGTTTATAGTCTTCAGCCAGACTCTTCAAATGGATACCTAGTTATAAGTATTAAACACTATAATTGCCACATTTCCTTTTTTCCTGATGTGTGGCAACTTCAGAATTAATGGATACTCATTCAAATTAAGAACATATGGATCCTCCATGAATACTATCATCGGACCACAAGCTTTGAACTCATGAACTGGAAACTTTAAATGCAATTTGTCACAAATAAAATTTGGAGTCTCCAAATACTATGAGCATCCAATAAAGTCAACTTGACTCCCTTCAATAAGAACCCAAGTATGATATGGAGGAATCTCTAAAAAATAACTTGGAATCACCTTCTCATTAACCTTCCTCAATGCAACATGGTTTAGGCTCCTCGACTAAAGCCTTTATTAACTCATTACTCTCCCCTCCACAACATTCAAACTCATAAGCTCCCCTAAACTCATCAAAAGCCACAAGTAACTCTTTTTCACTCCCCATGGTCAATTGCCCACAAGGTTCTTCATCTTCTAAAGGCGTATGGATTGCAATATTAGTAGAAAATCTGTCATGCTTCAATGACTCAGGGGTAGAAGCCATTTGACCTAATTGAGAAACTAAATTTTTAAGAGCTAATGCATGCTCATCAAATTTCTTTTTATTATTAGCTCTCATTTCAATTTCATTATCTAGAAAACACTGGATCACGTACTCTATGGTGGGTTTCTCTTCATGAATGGGGATGGTTTCCTTTTCACAAGGATTAGGAGGGGGATAAGGATGTTGTGCATATGAAGGCATAAAATGATCATGATCCCAGGACAAGGTTTGTTCATTATTCCATCTAAGGGTAAAAGTATTATCATGCAAATTACTTTGAACCCTAGTGAAATCATCCTCCACATCATTTAAGCTTGGAACACAGGGGCAATGTTCAAAATAGTGACTTTCTCTATAATAATTACAACACAAGAAACCATATTGAGATTCACAAACATGAGTGGCATAACTAGTGTTTACATCATAATTTTCATGCTCAAATCCACCACATGCCCCATTTGTCCACCAAGGATTATAAGCCATAAACAAATATTGAAACAAAAATACTAATGACAAGAAAAAGACAAATAACAAGCAAATACAAAAGCACGCAAAAATGATAAGAATACACAAAAACACAAGAAAAAAAACAACATAAAAACACAACTATACAAGAACAAATATATACAATACTCAACTTTAAGCTAATGGTGCTTCAATCTAGATCAACCAAAGACAATTTTGGCACTCAAATCCCTGGCAACGGCGCCAAGGACTTGTTTGCCACCTAGCACATACCGCAAGCGCACAGGCCGTGACCAGTAATATAATGATGAGTAAAGTATCGTTCTCACGAAGATTTAGTTCAAAAGCTAGGTTAAGTATCAATTATCATGTGTTTGCTTAAGTCAAGTCACTCAAAGAGCAAGAGTAAAATCAAATATAAAATAAACCTACACTAAAATTAGATGTTAGTAGTGATTCTAGACAAAGGAGACAACCTAAGATTATTGTTGCTAAACTTATTTCATAGTATATGAATTACCTACTCTTAATTTGACTATGTGAGCCTAAGGAGTGTATCTCTACCTCATTAGCAAAATCATCCACTCAATCATGCTAGTTTCAAGTTCCCACAAAAAACAATTGATGGTCTATTCTAATTTCCCTATCTCTAGACTCCATTAGAATACCCAAATCAATCCAAATAGATGGCCAATAAACATGAAAGCATTAAGAGCACAAACGGGTAAACATATATACCAATAGATAGTAATAAAGAGTAAAAAACATACACTAATCTATAAATAAAACTACAACAATCCTACAGCAAGAGTTTAGCAACAAATGTTCAACATTCTAGTATAGAATCTAAAATATAAACTAGCAAAACACCAAACAAATGCAAAAGAGAGGAAAGGGATAGATAAAACTAGTGTAGAAGCCAAAATCTCTCTTCAGTCTTCCACCCAAGCAAGCTCTAGCACCAAATCCACATGTAACACCCATCATAATATCTTTCTTGGCATTGTGTTCAAGACCGGAGGAAACAGAACAGAGGGAGGTTCAAGTGGAGTCTGAAAGAGTTCCATATCGCGGTGAGAAGCAGAGCCGCTGCGGTGAGAGCGTGTCCAGTGGTTCTTTCCAGCTGAAAACTAGTAGAGCCGCGGCGAGATGTCTGGAGCCACAACGAGGATCAGGAACTTTGTTTAAATCTAGATAATTTCAGATGATCGAAAAAGAAAGAAATGGAGGAGAACCGTGAGAGCTCTGCTAGGGCTTGCTGGATTTAGCCTTTGGGAGTGATTTTCGGACCTTAAGAGCTTGGATTCAACTAGGTAAGTGTTCTCTACTCCTCCCTCTCTATTTTCAGACCTTAACACTAAAATTTGGAATTTTTGGGTTTTGAGTTAGGATCTTCAGTTTGGGATGAAATCCACCGATTGAAATGGATGAAATGGGGTTAAGGAAGTGTGTTTTGGTATTCTTGTATCTTGGATGTGAGTTTTGAAGGGATTATATGTGTTTGGAGCTTAAACCTAAGTTGTTCTTGGTTGAGAGTATGAGAAATTCGAGTTGTATGGAATTGCGTGGTGTTTGAATGGTTCATAGGAGCTTAATGATGCATGAAATGGGTGTTAGAACCTTGGGTTAGGCTAAAGCGGTTGAATTATGATGTTCGGATATTTGGTATATATTGTGTTAATTTAGGAATTGTGATCTTGTTAAGGTTGTTTAACTGCTCGGAGAAGGCTAGTGATGGAATTGCGTTCAAGGAAGCTTGTGGAACTTGTGTGAGTGTGGTATTGACAACCTGAGGTAACCGGGTGTTTGTTTATATTGTATGATAGTATGTATGTCTGTGTATATATGCATGTTTCTTTTATACCACGATATTGATGTGATTGTGTGTACTATTTTCTATATATCGTGGTATGCATATAGCTAGATGATGATTATGATGACTATGATGATTAAGATAATAATTGGAGATGATGATATTGACAAGACATGACATGATGATTACATGATGATACATAAGCATCACCACATGGCATTGTGAGATTGTGATTTATGGCAGATTGTGTGGTGATAATGTGATGATGATATGATGATATTTATATATGTTAGGAAGAATAAGAGTGGATTATATATGTTAGGGAGGATAAAGATGGATTATATTTGTTAAGGAAGATAAGGATGAATTATATATGTTAGGGAGGATAAAGATGGGAGCCCTGCAAGGGCTACATGCATTCCATTCATTTTGCATTGTATTCATGAATTGTGTGAGATATATGTATATATATGTGTGTGTGTGTGTGTGTGGTTGTCCCCGGTTATTGAGACATTATCTTACACCCCTCTCCCATGAACTAATCTTTCAGGTGACAGTTTTGGTACTAGTCCGAAGAAGACGCGGGAGTAGCTACGTACATGGGAATAGTCTATGTAGTATTTGTAAATTAGATAATGTATATTGTGCGAAGTGGGATAGAAGGTTTTGTAATGAATGTATGGTTATTTGTCGCACTCAGAAAAATGGGACGAAAGGAAAAAGAGAACAAATCGAGTTTTCTAGTGAAAACCGACTTGTGAGGAGTCGCCACCAAAATTTTAAGGGAAAATCTTGGAAAACCGAATTAGGAAAGGGAAAGAATGGTTTGCGTAATCAAAGTTGGATTCAAGAGCCAATTATGTGTGAGGAAGGTGTTAGGCACCCCACAACACCCGTTCCTAGAAACGGTTACCTTACGTTGATTGTGTAGATCCATATGGCTTAAAAAAAGTATTTTGGTTTTCTTTTTTATCATTCACATGCAAGGATAAGGGCAGAAAAAAATTAAGAAAATTTGGGAAGTTTGGAAAACAAAATAAATTAAATTAAAAATTATGGAGATTTAAGAAAAAAAAGAAAAGGAATTTAGGGAAATGAATTGGAAAAACATTTATTTATTTACAAAGGCGGACTTGATACAGGATCAGAGCCTGGGGCCTACGTACCCTGCGATGGGGATCAAAGTCCACGTATTTTGGACCTAGAAATACATGTTAGTTAGTTGATATTTTATTATAATTTTTTTTTTATAAGAGAAAGTTGATTGAAAATAATTCAACTTTTTGCAAACAAAACAATTTCCTGAGATTGAGTTGGTGTCTTTTAATTTGCAAAAGATAATTTAATTCTGTTTACTTACTCTTATTTTATTTTATTTGAAAATATATTTTATTATTTTTAAAAATGTTTTTATTTGATTTTTGACTTTTGAACAACTATCATATTTTTTGTACTTTTGAAAATTTCATTTTTTTTAAATAAAGGAAACTAATCTACTTGTTGCAAACTCGCAGTCATACCTAATAAACTGATTCCTCAAATACCTGCAAGAGTTCTAAACTTCGCGGTATAAAGGTTTTATTGTGCATTTAAAATAAAGTTGGAAAATAGACCGTTATATCATCATAATTTATTTTTTTTGAAATATAATTATTTTCTTAAAAAGTTATTTAACTGATATATCTACGTGAATTCGCAATCTCACACGATAACTCAATAAACCCGAATACCTGCGTGGGTTCCTAAAACCTCATGTGGTGTGGTTATTAAATCCATTATTCTTATTCTTATTTTATTTTATTATTTTTCCTTTAGTAAAATTGCTAAGTATTTTGAAATATTTAAAAGTTTGTACAACAAAGTATTATTCATTTATTCACAATAATATCATTACATATTTCCTCTTAAAACGAGCAAGTAGGGAAAAGGTTTTTGTTCATATCATGTATTTAGAAACACCATAAATTACGTTTTATTATTACTTTCAAAATATATTTCCTCATTAAAAAGTAAAGTTTATTTCAAAATGAGTTACCTAACCAACTAATATCTGCGTGGACTCACAGTCTCACGTGATAATTAGTAAATCAGAATACTTGCGAAAATTCTAAAATCTTCGGGGTATAGTGATTTTGAATAATAATGAACTTTGTAAGAGAATTTCCCCATAAAAGCTCATGAAACATGAGGTATGCATTTTTAAGAGAACCCAAGTTTCCCATCCCACTCATATTTTCGTGGGCTTGCAGCTTCGTGTAACAGTGCATGGGTTCAAAAAAACTTCATTAGTTGTTTTGTAGGGCCGTTGAACTAAAAGAACAGAACTCATTGGCCCAACACTTTCCTTCCCCAATTGCACTTCATCAAGATCAAACACTATTAGCAAAATAAAGAGCCCATGCCCTAAGCGTAACCAAAAATTTCATTGAACACAAAGAGCCCAGGATTGAAATAAGTGCTTCCCTGCATGGCCAAGTTCACAGGGTAACCAGAAAAACACAGAGCAACTAAAATTCCAGTTCTGAATTAGATCCCTATACTTAGCATCATCCAGATCTAATCAATTTCTCCTAAAACATTTTCGGGCATACATTTCCCATAGGTACAAAATGTGACCCTAATCGAATGGGAAAAAACTTGGAAAGCTTAAGCTATTATGTCATCATTCTCACAGTTCAGATAACTCAAAGTTTAGACATGCCATGGCCAACTAACAAATGAATACAAATGGGGCCGAATATTTTGACTGGACAAACACCAAAAAGCTTCAAAACAAATATGTGCATGCCAACGAAGGTGGAGGCAACACCTCCCCAAATAGAAACTACAACTGGATATATAATGAATAAAAAAAAATCCAATTGTCCCCTGGCTTAGTCGCAAGATTCGGCACCCATCCCCAACAAAAACATATACTCAACCCTATGTTCCCCCCAGTAGCGAATAGACCTCATTCATGGACTCAAACCCGTATTCTCAGCCGACTGATTGAAACTTTAAACTTAAAATATAAATTACCCGTTGAACTCTCTTTCATCTCTTCCCCCATTTGAAGGTTTGCGTCCTCTATTCGTATTCGAGTGCTTCTCAGTCTCTCAAATTTCACTTCAATGTTCCTTGGATCTTCCTCCCTTCTTATGCTCACGACTTTGTCTGTTCCTTTGCCTGAGCCTCCCTCTGTCTCCAATCTCTTTCTCTATCTCTGAGACTGCTGTTCTTCCTCCCCTCTGTAGTTGCCCTTCCAATCCTTTAATAGAGTCCCCGCGAGTGAAAGGAGAGGAAACCTCTAGCTCATGGCTGCCCCCTTTCACGTCCTGGTTCTGTGCGCCGCTAGCCCTGCCTCTCTACATTTTCTGACCTTTTCCTTCACCATGTTGTGCTCACGCATGCACCTCTAGCCTTCCCTCTTGCTCTCACCTGTGAAGCCGTTGTAGCTCCTTTGCCTTGCCCATGCTTGTATACTGCTCTCTCAGATTTCCTCTACTCCCTGTCTTGTCCTCTCTCTTTTTCTCTCTCACTTTTCTTTTATCTCTCTGACTTCTTCTCCCACGACCATGCCAGGATCTTGCATGTTCAATTGCCCTCTGATCTTCTCCGCTTTTCACCTCACCCGCGGCTCCCCCCATTCCTTACTCAGACTACTTCAGGCTCTCGGTCAGGCTCTGTACGCAGCTCCCCGGTTCTCTCTTCTTCGTGTATTTGAGCCCTAATTAGGGCTCAGTGGTAGTGGCTTCATGGACTTGAAATGCTGGGCTTCAGCATTTCAAACCCAGTATTTTAAGCCCCGAAGCAATTTCTCTCTTCTCTTTCTTTTTTGTTTTCATTTTTCAGTTGATTTTGTGGGCTTGAGATGCTGGGCTTCAGCATTTCAAGCCCAATATCTTAAGCCCCAAAGCATTCTTCCGCTTTTTTGTTTTCGGTTTATTTTTTTTAAATTTTATATTATCTTTGTTATCTTTATTATTATTATTATTATTTATTTATTTTTATTTTTTTTGTTATTTTTCCTTCTTCTCTTTTTCCAAAATCTCATTAAAGGATTTATAATTAATTTACCAGAATTTTAATTGACTAAAAAAATTTTATTATTATTAGTATCATTATTATTATATTTTTTGTATAAGGACTGGACAAAATAAGGCATTCACATTACTGATAAGGATTATTATGGATGAATATATGTATGGTTATGTATGTTGTGTGTATGTGTTATGTATGATGAAAGGTGTTTTTGGGCATGATTGGTGTGTTTTGGGGCCTGTAACCCGTTTGTCAAGTAGGGGTTCCAAGGGGTCAAATGATAGTGGAGTGATTTCTTTGGGATGAAACCTCTTTGGACAAGTTGGTTGGGGGTTTTGAACCTGTATAAATGGTCTTTGAGTGACCATTTGCCTTTGGTGGCAATCGGAGGCAGTTAGTGGTAAGTTTTGGTCAATAAGTGGCTAAAACAGTGTCAGGGGTACAGAATCTCCATACAGAGTTGGATTGAGGTGAAAATGGTGTCTATGGCTAGATTGGAACTAGATTGACTTGTAAGAGTTAGAATCAAGTCAGTCGGAGGTCGGAGCATAAAGTTATGCGCATCGGAAGTCCGCCCTTGGTGTTGAGTTTTTGTTGATATGGAAATTAGTAGGGAGCACCGCGTCTCCAAAGTCCAGGCCATGACCCCAGTAGAGGCCGAAGTGATGTAGAAACAAGGGAAGGCCAGAGCCGCAACGGTACTGTAGCAGCTGCGGCCCCAGCCCATTTTCTGGTACTTTTGTGTTTGTTTCCGCTGTCCCGAGTTTTGGGAAGTTGTTTCAAGATGTTTAAGTTGTGTTTGGTTGAATTTTGAAGTTTTTGTTCAAGTCAAGAGGTTTCAGGAGGTAGGATGTTATATTTTAGTATCAGAGTAATGGTTTTGGGCCATTGTTTCTATTTGAAGTACTACTTGGCACAATTTTAAATACATAGACTATATTCCCACTGCAATGCTAGTCTAGAACCATATAATAGAATGTGTTGTTGCTTGTATGTAGGAAGCATGTCTCGAAGAGGAAGACTGAGTAACAGTGATCTCATAAGGCAGATGCATAAGATACTGGCTGGCCTCAGTAATCAAGTGAATACTTAGGGGGAGACGTTGAACAGGTTGTAAGAGCGAATTGATAAGCAAGAGCAGGGTGAAGTGAATGAAGAGGCTGGCATGTTTGTTGACTTGAATATAGGAGAGGATGAGAATGAAAATGTGGTAGAGCCTGACAGAGCCCCAAGGGTTGCAAGAAGGGGTATCTCTTCACAATTGAAGTACTTTCGGAAGTTCAATCCTCTGGCTTTCAAAGGTACCATAGATGTTTCACAGGCTGAAGATTGGATAGAGCAATTGGAGAATATCTTCAATGTGATAGATTGCACCTCAGAGCAAAGGGTGCAATTGGCGGCATTTAAGCTTGAAAAGAAAGCCAAGAGATGGTAGAGGAGTGTTCTCCTAAGTGTTGAAGCAATGAATCCTCCTATGAATTGGGAACAGTTTAAGGAACGGTTCTTTGCACACTACATCCCTCCAGCCTTAATGATGCAAAAAGAGGCTGAGTTCCTAACTTTTCAACAAAGGAATATGTCGACGGATGACTACATTGATTCATTTTTGGACTTGGCCACCTACTTATCTGAATAATTATCCTGATGATAGGTGGATGACTCAAATGTTGTTTGAGGGAGCCCATCCAGAGATTAAGGAGTGGTTATCTGTGGTGGAGTTTGTGTCCTTTAAGGACTTATGTGCGAAGATTGGTGCCCTATACAAACTAATGAAAGAGACCGAGGAGCATAGAAGGAATTTCATGATTCAGGCTTTTTCTCACGTAGGACCTACAGGAGAAATCAGTAAAGGTAGTGGTTCAGGTAGTGGTAGCAGTAGTGGCAGTATAGGCTCTAGTGAAGGAAGAGGTCGTCATAATTGAGGCCGTCATGGTAGAGGTAGAGGCAGGTTTAGCCGAGATCAGTCCAACAAAGGTCAGTTTGGCAAATGACCCTTTTATCGAGGAGGCTTTGAATAGGGGAGTTCCTGTTAGAGTGAGCATGCAGGAAGGGACTCCACTCCATCTCAGCATGGGTCCGGTAGTGCATCGAATCCGTGCACAAAATGCAAGTTTAGCCATGGTGACCATCCTTGCTTGACTTGTTACATTTGTGGGAGACCGAGTGATATGTCACGGAATTGTTAGGAGCCAAGGCGTGATGATGCAACAAGGAGACCCACGATGCCCGGACAAGTCTTTGCCATCACCAGAAAGGAAGCGAATGCAGCACCTAATTTGATTAAAGGTAAATTTAAACTCAATGGTTACTCTATTCATGCTTTGTTTGACTCAAGTGCATAGCATTCCTTCATTTCTTTTGATTGTGCTCGGAGATTAGGTATTGTGGCAATGGGATTGCTTTTTGAGTTGTCAGTATCCACACCCACGAGAGTTTCATTAAGAACTGCTCAAGCTTGTTTGAACTGTGTAGTTCGTTTTGAACATCGAAGCACTACCCTAGATCTAATCTGTTTACTATTGCAAGAGATTGATGTGATAATTGGGATGGATTGGTTGGAGGCAAATAATGTCATTCTTGACTGTGCTCGGAAGACTGTGTCTTTGCCCATGAATATCCCTAGTGTTGAAAGGGATGAAAATGTCTATTTGTCCTTTGCCCAAGCTGACAGGTATCTGAAGAAAGGATGTCAAGGGTTTCTGGTTTCTTCTATGTGAACGTGGATATAGAAGGAGGTGTCGAAAGGTATCCGATTGTGAATGAATTCCCTGATGTGTTTCCAGAGGAGATTACCGGTTTGCCACCACCACAAGAACTAGAGTTTTCCATCGATTTGGTGCCCGGGACAAGTCCTATTTCAAAGGCTCCATATTGAATGGCACCGTCTGAGTTGAAAGAGCTCAAGAAGCAGATTGAGGATTTGTTGAAAAGAGGTTTCATCAAATCTAGTGTCTCGCCTTGGGGAGCTCCAGTGCTATTTGTCAAGAAGAAGGATGGTGGTGTCAGGAGGTAGGGTGTTACATTTATCATGTGACATCCGGGCGCTGATGAGGGCGGGGAGTGATCGTTGGTGCAAGAAGGGGGGTGTGAGATAAAAAGTGATGAGACACGGATAAGAAGCAACTCCTGGCAGGCTTCTAAATGAGAGGGGCATATGAATGAATCGAATGCATACCGGAACAAGAGGGATCTAGAGACTGTATAGATATGGGACTATACGGTTAAGGATAGATTAAAGGAATTGATAGGTACTACCTATACCAACAAGGTGCACCTACCTTTTCCGTAACCTATCCCTTAAGAACTCCTCAGTTAAGCGTGCTTGATTTAGAGCAATTCAGGGATGGGTGACCTCCTAGGAATGAAGTGTGTAAGTGAGGACAAAGTACACCCAAATGGCTTGTGTTGGTTTGTGGGGACAGTCACTAATCCCAAAGAAGCAACTAGACATTACAGTTGTTATCAAAGCTTGGCCTCTCTCAGTACGGTATGGTTCGAGGACGAACCACACGGAAGCTTGTAGGCATGTGACATCCAGGCACTGATGAGGGCGGGGAGTGATCGCCGTTGCAAAAAAGGGGGTGTGAGATAAAAAGTGATGAGGCACGGACAAGGAGCGACTCCTGGCAGGCTTCTAAGTGGAAGGGGTATATGAATGAATTGAATGCATACCAGAATGAGAGGGATCCGGAGACTGTATAGATATGGGACTATACGGTTAAGAATAGCTTAAAGGAATTGATAGGTATTACTTATATCAACAAGGTGTGTATATTTTTTTGATAGCCAATCTCTTAAGAACTCTTCAGTTAAGCGTGCTCGACTTGGAGCAATTCTAAGATGGGTGACCTCCTGGAAAGGAGGTGTGTGGTGAAGACAAAGCACACTAAAATAGCTTGTGTTGGTTTATGGGGACAGTTGTCAATCCCAAAGAAATGGTCGGACGTTACACCATACCCAAGCTGCCTCCTTGTATCTCCTTTAGTCTAGAATGTCGAAGAATAGTGGCTAGAAACAATTTGTAGTAAACCCTAAGTCAAAAACACAAAATAAAGTGATACTGTGCGTTTAAGGTCTGATGGGCACCACGGTCTTCATGTTGGCACCGCGGCTAGACATTGCTCTGTTTCAATTTCTATTGTTTCTACTCATCTAATCATGGTTAGATGACATGCGGTCACGGCTAGCTTTGTTTCTTCATAATTTCTCCTTTCACTTTGCTTCATTTTGCTATGGTTTGGCCTTTGTTGCTTGCTTCCCATCTTCTAATGCTTCTTTGGATCTTCCACATGGTTTGATTGGCTTGAATTCTCCACCAAAAAATCTCTACAAGAAAGCAGAACAATAAAAGCTACCAAATAGATAAACAAGGCCAAAATATGCAAATTAAGTAATAAAGTTCATAGATAAAGCCTTTCAATCCAAAATTGCACATTTAAACCAAGAAAAACTTGCAAAAAATTACATGAATTTCTAGAGGTTAACATTCATGCTGTTCAAAATTTTCTTGCAAATGTTGCTCTTTCATATGTTGGTTTGGCATGTCTAATGTGGGTGAAGGGTCTTTGATGAGGGTGTCATCTTCTTCTATAATCACAACAACAAGGTCTTCTTTAGGTTCAAAGGAATTATCTATAGCAATAGACATCTCTTAGTATGTCTTTTCTTCCTCTATTCAAAGTTTACACTCTTCCTCTACGTATAGAGAAGTTATTTCTACACTCAATTGCTTACCCAACAACTTCATGGGGCACATGGCTTCTATGTGTAGACAATGTAACTCCTCCAAGGAATGAGTCATGCCTTTCTAATAGACTAGAATAGGAGAAAACTTGTGAAAATATCTAAAAATATGGCTATGATACCAAATGATGTAAGAAGAAAAGGAAATGGATAAAAAGAAAGGGGAGAAAAGTAAAAGGAGAGAGAAATTAGAAGAACTTAAAAGAGAAAAGGAAGAAATGAGAGAGGAAAGAAAGAATTAAGGGAGAAAAGATATACATGAAACAACTCAATTTAACTTAATCTTGTCTTAAATTCCAATCACAATTATAGTTATTTATAGAACTTAATGGAACTTTCTAGAAGACTGACATAATTTTGATAAGAAAATTACTTAACCCAGAGATTATGACATTCTAAAACATACTAACTTGCTAATCAAGATAAAATATTTTAGAGATAAAAGATAAAATTTAAATCTTAATATAATATTTTTATTTTAAATCCTGAAATAAATAATCCTAATTATTCATTCTTCATCTATATTGCTAATATGGGCTTTTGCTTTCAACCATATATATATATACTCCCTTCATCCCATATTATAAGGCAATAAGAGAGGTTTCACGCATATTAAAAAATATTTATTACATCCTTAAACTTTTAAAAAATACCTAAAATTTTCAATTTTACTCCTATTATCTCTTTCATTATATATAACACAAGTTATAATACTAATAATATAATAAATAGGGGATAAAAATGAAAAATCATTATATATTATTTTATATTATAGGATGAAAAATTCTTTATATTATGTTGTTATATGAGATGAAGGGAATAAATATATATATTTATATATGAGAGAGACGTAGGAGGTAGAGAAGAACGTGTTCTGTTCCTAATAAGAAAGTTTTCATTTTCAAGAAGGGCGGGCCCTAATGGTAGGCTCTTTTTCACACGCACATGGAGGGCAACAAACATTAGTCAAAGGTTTTATTTTAACCGAAATTTGATAATTCAATTGATGTAGACTCACTGGTCCAAATTTATTAAGAATCAATTTTTCTATGCTTAACGAAATAACAAAAGCCATCAAGATTCACTCTAACAAATATAATAATCCAAATTCTAATGCAATTATTATTCTAACTAAACCTCTTGATAAATAAATGCTTCAGTATCTTTTCTTTTTATTAGGGGAACAAGAAAACTATAAAGTTACCCTCCAAAAAGCAAGTCCCTATCTCTTAATAAATAAATGCTTTATTATCTTTATTTCTCTTGGTGCAAAATTATCTTTTCTATTTGTTTATTTGTTAGATATTGAAGTTCTAATACTCTCTCCGTTATGTAAGATAAGTAGTCTCTCCAATTCACATAATAAGATATTTTATATCAATTATATGTATATTAAAAAAATTATTTTTTCACCTGAAATCAATATAAAAAATATTAACATTCTCATTTTATCCTCATTAAATATCTTATTTTATTATCATTGAAGAGTTATAAATAAGAAGTAAGAATGAATGAATAAAATAGAAAGAAAAAATATCCAATACCTATATTTTGGATCAGAAACTTATTATACAAAAAACCCTATAATATGAACAAGAAGGAGTAATATTTTGGAACCTATCTTATTTTAAAATATAAGGAATAAATAAGGGTTCTCTAATCTATTTAACATTTTTTAAAAAATACCCCTAATTATAATTAATTCTTATTAATTACATAATAAAAGTTATTAACATTTAATTAGGATATTTTTGGAAACAATTTTTTTATTTTTGACAAATTTAATGATTCCAATGCCTTTTCTTAATCTATGTGATTTAATTATTTGTTCCTTGTATTAAAGAATAGAGGGAGTATGTAATAGCATCTATTTTTTTAATTTTTACATTAATTAGTTTTTAAAATGAGAAAAAAATTGGTTATTTTCTTTATAAAAAAATACATGCATTTATTTTTTAGCATAAGATAAATTGACATAATTTTTATTTTTTATTTCTATTTTGACGTTTGTCCTCCTATATTTCATATCTTTTTGGTATTTTAATGGCTAACCTAAAATAATTACATCTCCAGCACATCAACATCCTTCGTATTGGTCCAGCCTCTTTCATCCAATTCCAAGTAGGCATTCATGTGCCTCCATGTGGGGCTCGCGGTTTTTCCTGCGGAGACCTCTGCTGCGATCATGTTGCTGTGGCAGATTCCATTTTTTTTAATTAAAAAATAAAATTTTCAGAAATCATATAAATATGTATTTTGTGCAGTTTTAAATTTTTTGATATTTTTTCCTAATTACTAAAAAACTGCATTAAACTGCAAACTACATAAATCTAGTGTTTACTGTATAGTATTTTTGTTATCTAAAAAATTTTTAAATTGTATAAAATACATATTTACATTGATGTCAAAAAATCTAGTTTTTATTTATAATTTTAAATTAAAATCGCACAAAATCTAGAAGCAGGAGGGGGTCTCTCTGGAGATCCCCTGTCGCTCCACGTGCATCTCTCTCGATGTTTTTGAACCACAAGTCCAGGTTCCACATTACCCTCGAAACTATCAATATTCCTCTCTGGTTGCAACATGCATGGTACAGAGAAGCTAGCCATCACTCTCTGTGTCGTCACTTGAACTCTATCAAACCAATATACAGAGAATCTATCACTCTCTGTATCACCACTTGTATCCCTTATCATGGTGAAACCAACTTGCCATCTCTATCTAAGTTCGTAGATATGAAACTTGCTTCATACACTCCTCAGTTTATTAGCATGAGCCACCTTACTGTACCAACAAAACAAAGAAACACCAAACCAATGGTGGTTAATTTCCAAGCTCAAAACCATAAAAAAACTGTTCCCCAGGGAATTGAGTCACATGCCCAAAACGCAAGCTCCCCTTTTGTTTGTTTTTTTTAATGTGGGACTATAAACTGTGGCCCTACTTCAAACCTAATCCTATTCCTACGGTGCTGCGTAGGGTCTTAAAAATAAGGGACGCCTGCCTGCTGCTTCAGCCTTTTCTTCAAGGTTTCACCTTTCTTTTTTGGGTCTTTCAATTCCAATAGCGAAACTTACACGAAAAAGGCCCCCAACAAACGCACTATACACTGTGGATTCCAACCATGCAACGCATAATGAGTTTTTATCAATTTCGCGTCTGTGTGTGCATAACAAGTCAACAATAATTTTTAACTGTGTGGTGGCTGTAGCCTCTATGTGATCGGCCTGGGGAGGTCGTGCTGCATGCGTTGATTAATTAGTATTTTGAGGTCGTAAACAATTGAATTAGAGTCATATGAGCACGTTGCTTGAACCCACTTGTCTTTTATATATATATACATATTTATATATGGTCCCCTCTTCTAATATATATATATTACCTTCTTTAGAGGGGCCTCTTCCATCGCTCTGTCTCTTGATATATATATATATATATATATAATACCATCAACTTATCGTAATTCATTCCTTATTGTGTGGTTCTGTTTGAGATACATAAAAGCAAATATGGAACCAGAGCCTCATATGCCTTATTTTGATGCTTCCAGATGGTGGTCGAGGGAGACGACGGCGGTGGTGACCGGAGGGAACAAGGGGATCGGGTATGCTTTGGTGAAGCGCCTGGCGGAATTGGGACTGACGGTCATCTTAGCAGCCAGGAACAAAGACAAAGGAGAGGCTGCATTAATGTCACTCCGAGCAGAAGGTCTCGTCGACGTCCATTTTATGTTACTCGATGTTGCGGATCCCCTTTCCATCGCCGCCTTCGCCTCCGCCTTCCGAGCCAGATTTGGACCCACATTGGATATTCTTGTAAGTCAATTGATTCATATGAATTATATGAATGAATGAGTGAAGGAAAGGAAAAATGGAAAATTGAAGATTAATAATAACGCATAGCAGGTGAACAATGCTGGGGTATCATTCAACGAGCTGCATGAGAACTCGGTGGAGCATGCAGAAACAGTTATGAACACCAACTTCTATGGCCCCAGATTGCTCATTCAGGCCCTCCTTCCCCTCCTTCGTCCTAATTCCTCAACCATCTTTCGCATTCTTAATGTCAGCTCTAGGCTCGGATCTCTAGATGTAAGTGTTCAGTAAATAATATTAAGTAAATTGACGTTAAACTTATATACTCTCTCCTGTTCATATTATAAAGTATTTATGTATGATAAATTTTTTTATTTAAAATATAGGACATTGAATATTCTTCCTCCTATTTTATCAATATTTAATTTTTTTATATTCCTCATTTTAGATGAAAAAATAATAATAGAATATCTTTAATAAGAGTAAAATGAAAAATGTTCATACATTTTTATGAATTTAAGATAAAAAGTGATTTTTTTAATATGCGTATATTTAATGCAAAATATCTTATAATAGGACTGGAGGGAGTATGCATGTGTCTACATGTGAGTGGATCACATTTCATTAATTATATATATACACGCAAGCAGAAGGTGAGAAACCTAGAAACTAGAAATAAGAGAAGTTCTAGATGGGGGAAATAATTATTAATTAAGTAATGAGTCGTTGAACATATATCTCTATATGACCACATGATTCAGTGATTTCATTAATTATATAAACGCATGCAGAAAGTGAGAAACCCAAAGATAAGGAAAGTTCTGGAGGGGAAGGAGCTGACGGAGGAGGAGATAGAGGAAACGGTGAGGATGTTCGTGGGAGACGTGAAGAGTGGGAGGTGGAAGAGCAGAGGGTGGCCGGAATACTGGACGGAGTACGCCGTGTCGAAGCTGGCTCTCAATGCGTACTCGAGGGTTCTGGCAAAGCGACTCCATGGAAGCATAAGTGTGAACTGCTTCTGTCCTGGTTTCACCAAGACTTGCATGACCAAAGGCCAAGGCACTCACTCCCCCCACCATGCTGCCTCCTTCGCTGCCAATCTTGCCTTGCTTCCTCCTCATCTCTTGCCCACTTCTAAATTCTTCTTGCTTCGCTCTTCCAACCCAGACCTAATTTCAAGACTCTAACCCACTCTTAATTGGGCCTTTTGGTCTTCGGCCCACTTCCGGCCCAAATCAAACTGGCATGCATTTCCATCATTGTCATCTGAGATTAGGGATATATCTTCTTAAGCCTGGATTAGATAGCTTGGCTGTAACAAGTAAAAGTAGATCTTAGATAGGTAAGGATCAAGGCGAAGGAGATGCTTGTGCCATCCAATGTAGTGGTGTGCTCACACAGGGTAAAAGATGGAGCTCAAGTTGTTTCTTGTCTTGATCGTTGCCCATTTTTAAGCATATATTTTGGAAAGAATGTCATGCAAATTACATATATTTTGATAAAACAACAGTCTCCCTGCACGTGCTATCCAATATGCCTGCAAGAGATACTTCAAGTTACCATAAAAACTATACTTTGACATTTGTTCCTCTTTGTTAGTTCGTGGATGGGGTGTGTGTGTATAAAGCAATAAAAAATGGAAGCGTTCTATTCCCTGAACTTACTTTATTCAAAATTTTCTTTCAATTTTCACAATCATACAAATTGTCTTTGGTGTCTTTTTGTTGATAGCACTTTTAAAAGTGTGTGTGTGTGTGTATCAAATGGATAGGAAGTGAATGAGACATATATGCTCGAGTCCTCCATTACAATTGCATGGTTTAAAATAAAGACAAATTCAAGCCATAGTTGTTTCTTGGCTTCCTGCCATCATTTATAACAAATTTTCAAAGACTGAACCAATTATTAAAATCATTTTGACAATATTCTTAAGTGAGATAGATTAGTCTAATTTGATATAGAAAAAATATAATTTTTGAAGATACTCAAATGAAGGTGGGTCAGCTTTTGGAAAATACTATAACAACAACAATAATAGTTAAATTCCATTAAATGAGGCTAACTGCGTAAATCACACAACGCAATTTATTTCTATCATAAATTATATCTTCAAATACATTATTTATATAGCTTAATAACTTCTTTAAGTGTTCTACTAGGTCTTCTTTATATCTTTTCATCATATGACTAAAACCATATGATCAACTATCTTCATTATCTCTTCTAGTAACCTTTTATGTACATGTCCAAACATTACACCAAAAATGGCTTTCCTTAGCACATAAACGTTGATGTTTATACAAAAAAATGCTAAGAAAAGTAAGATAAAGATGCTGACAAGGTTTCTTTTGCGATTATGAAAAGAAACATAAAGGAAAGCTAAGATTTTCCTTTGTGATTTTTTAAATAACCGTAAAGGAATGTCCTTGTTTCACTTTCCTTTTCGGTCATTTTTAGAACCATAAAGGAAAAACATACAAAAGTCAAGTTTCAAGGAAAAAAAAACTTTCCTTTGTGGGTCTTTACATAACTGCAAAGGAAAGTCCTTGCTTCACTTTGCTTTGCGGTTATTTTTAGAACCACAAAAGAAACACATGACAAAAGTTTAGTTCAAAAAAAAAACCAACTTTTCTTTACACTTATTTTTAGAACTGCAAAGGAAAATGTAATACTTTATTTTATAAAAAACACATCACATGAATCATTATTCGTAACTGTTGATAAAAAGGAAATCAATGGATATTATTACTCCTTTACCTTTCCCTTACTTTTTTCTTTCTTTTCTCTTTCTTTCATTCTCATATCCCTCTCAATTCCCTTTCAAAAACAACAATCTTGATTCGTTAGTCCCCTTCAATCTCACACTTCCTGATGTCAGTCCTCTCACGCTCTGCACCATCAATCCACTTCGTTCCTCCTCCTCCTCCATCCGTGCTCCTTCTTCCTTTATTAGGTTCCTCATGCATCAATGTAAGTCTTCAATCTAGTTTTTTGACCAAGACTGTTCACCACCAGGCTATACCGCAAGCATTCGGGCTGAGGTAGTAGTAAAGTGATGAATGAGTATCATTTCCACAGGAACTTAGATTAAAAGTGATCAAACATTGGACATTGCATTTTTAATTAATTCGAGTAAAGTAATTAAAAGGTTCACTATTTAATTAACTTCTACTATGAAAGACAAGCGTATAAAATTAGCAACAAGGACAACTAGGACTTGAAGAATTCAAAGAGACCTGGGATTATTCATCCCTCTTGTATTTCATAAATACCCAAGTGAACTCCTTTACAATTGTTCTTAATGCAAGATTATGTTAGTCAGGATACCAATTTAGCTATATGTGCTCTCTCGAATCTCCAAATAACTATTTAGTTTAATTAATTAAGTAATCTCTTAACTAGTTAATTAAATTCTTGAATTCAATTCAAATCCTAAGTAACTATATGAGGTTAGTGAGTATATCTCTACCCCACTAACACAACTCGTCACTCAATAAAGCAAGATTCAAGTTCTCACATGACCCAACTCAAGTTCTCTATGTAAGCTAGCTCTCTTAAGCATAACTTAAATAAACCAGATAATCTTATTGATGGCCAAACAATAAGAGGCATCAAGAATAGAGATAAATCAAGATAAAAATGACATTAATCACAAATATAACGGAGAAATGTGTATTTAATCCATATAAGGGTTAAGAATAATCCTAGAAATAGAGCTCTAACCACTCATGTTCAACAAAGTCATAACAAAATATATCTCAATCCACATCATTATTGAACACAAGTAAGAAAAGGAAGAAGAAGATGTAAGAAAACCAAAGAAAGAAGCTAAAATCTCTTCAATGCTTCAAACCCTAGCTTCAATCTCCTTCAAGAAGCCAAACCCTAGCACACCCAAGCTCCCAAAGTTGAGTTCTAGACGTCCTCTGCGTGCCCTAGCTCAGCCTCCTCGAATATTTCCCTTAAACACTTCAAATATTCCATTCAAGTGAAGCTCTGCGTTTTGCTGACGAAGGGTTAGCTCCGCGACTACAATATCCCGGCCGCGACTTCGTGTTATCAAGCTTTGCTATTTAGCTCACTGTTTTTCATTGGGCCACGGCCTTATGTCATGAAATCGTGGCGTGGGAATCTTAGGTTTGTGGTCTTTCCTCACTGTCTGCTGTGAGGTCGCGACTTCAGTCCATAAAGCCACAGTGTGGTCTTCTTCAGAAGCCTACTCCCTTCTTTGCTAGTATATCATTTTGAAGTTCATTCTCTCCCTCTTTTCCTGGTCTCCCAACTCTACCAAAGGGGCTTGGTTGCTCCACTGTTCTCCTCATGAGATTTGCAACAAAGATGAGGATTTATAATCTTTCATGAGAATCAAATAATGCATAATAAGGTAAAAACATACTACTATGCATTATTAGGATTAACTTATACATTTTCCTATCCTGAGTATCAAGTATGTACAAATATGAATGCTTAACTCAAGAAAAATGCCCTGAAATGATGTAATTTGATATGATTAACAAAGACCAATTTGTAGTGGTTGGATCTTGATGGTCGGCGAGCCTCTATGAGGGGCTGCGTGTTAGCCAGAATGCATCACCCAAGGAGATCAAGTAGGCTTACCAAAGATCTACCATGCATATTGATTTAGCGCTACACTGATTGAAGTCATATGATGCCAAGGACTTCATCAAGATCAACAAAGCTCGATTTTGTCATCCACAAGTGTTTTGAAGAAATACCAAAAAGAAAGTGAGGGAAGATTTTTGGATCTGATTTCAGTTTTTTTCTTTAATTTTCCTCTTGATTTTTTTATATGTTCTGTACTGGAATGGCAAAATTGTGGCTATGAAAGTGCTTGCAATGTTGCTGGAGAAATAGAGCTAGAGAACTATAGTTTTGAATACTTTTTTAAAATAAAAAGGACCCTTTGTTGGGTGATTCTACACAACAACTGCCATTGAAGGGTTTTTTTTTTTGAAAAAGGAATGACTTTCCTTTGCGGTTAGAAAACTATACTTTCATTTGTGGTTGGTAACAACCACCATTAAAGGGTATATTTTAAAAAAAAACAATAACTTTCCTTTACAATTGAAAAATTATACTTTTGTTTGCAATTACCAACAGCAAATGAAATTTCCTCAGTCTTAAATCTTTTGCAGTTAAGAACCATAAAGGAACACAAAAAAAGTACTAAGAAAAACTATTTTTGGCATGGTGAAACCACTTTAATCAATTTTTTTATTATTTTCTTCTCATTGGCACTATGCCAACTTTTCTTGAATGCGATCATTTCAAATCTTGTCATTTCTTGTATAACCACAAATTCATCTTAACATTATCATTTCTTCTACCCTTATCTTTTGCTCTTGTTGTCTTTTGATGTCCAACATTCAATAACATATAACAATTCAACAAAACTTTCCTATGGTTGGTACTATGTGATCACATATAACTCTTAACTAGAGCCAATAAAATAAGATTTAGCCTACGAGCCTACCCGTTTAGCCCGCTAGAAATGGTGGGGCGGGCCACAAAAATTGAAATGCTTCATAATGGGTGTAAAAAAGTCAGCCCGCCCTGCTAGTTTGCCAACATAAGCGAGCCAGCTCACGTAGCCGTGAGCTAGCCTACTTTTTTTTTTCAATTTTTTAGCATTTTTATTTTCCTTTATATAATTATATCTAAAAACTTAAAAAAAAAAAACACCCTAGTCCTTCTTAGTTACTAAACTTCATCTTTTTAAAGTTTCAATCATGCTTCTCTACTAAATAAGTTGTAATTTTTGTTGAGTTCATTGAATTGAGAGATGAGTCTTCTTCCCTATTTTATCTTTTTAGAATTTGGATAGATTTTCATTTAATTTAATTTTTTTTCAAGCTGCAAATATCAAGAGAGCTCTTTTTTACATTATTGTTTTTCATATTACTTTGCATTATTTTGGACAAAAAATGGGAAAAAATGGGCTAGCCTGCTTAGCCCAATAATCCGTGTATGACGGGACAAGCTAGAGATTTCACAATCTGCCCTTATGGGTACCCCAGCCAGCCCCGCCCAACCAAAAAAGGGGCCTGTTGTAATGACCTACTTTCAAACACCCTAACTTAACTCCTCCTAAACCCAAATACTCAGAAAAACTTCAATAATACTAACACAGGGCTGGCGCCGTAGCCAGCTAAAATAACACTGCGACCTTAGAGAGGCAAACCACTTGAGGCTACAATCTGGCTTCTAGCACCCTTTGCTGGTACCATATAAACAATTTCATCTTTTCCAAGGCAAACTTCGGACATGCACAACTTTATGTTTTGCCTCTAATTGACATGATTCCAACTCCTACAGGTTATTCTTATCCCAATCTAACTATAGACACAAATTTTACTCAAATCCATCTCCATATAGAGATTTTGGACACTCCACACCCTTTTGATTACTTTTTAGTCAAAACTCGAACCTTAAACGCTCCAATTGCCAACTAAGGCAATTTGGCCACTATGGACCATCCACACAGGTCCTAAATGGCATGACTAACCTAGCTAAGAAGATTTCATCTAAGAGAAATCACTTCTTTCAGATTTGATCCCATTGAACCCTAAATTCACATATTGGGTCATATGTCCCAAAACACACATACACGACTCAAAATCACTTTAGGCTCACACATATGTCCAATCCAGCTCACTAACATGTGTTCCAACAACAATGACCCCTACTAGGGTCCACATCATCATCACACACATATAAATTGTACCTAGCACATTAACCACAAACTCGGCATATATCTACAACTATACCATTCGTCATCACTCAATATCATCTTACACAACATCATCATACCACATAACAATAATACTCCCCAGGAATACTCAAAACAAGTGATACACTCAACCAAAACATACTTGGCACAATATTACATAAACTAAATAACAAGCTACCAGTTGTACTTGAAATTCCCAAAGATGAAGAGGATTATAACTTCTTGGTCTTCTCCAAACTAGTAATAGAGTCTTCACCTAAAATGTTAGTCATGGAGGGGGGGTATGAGACAAAGTCTCAGTAATTAGGACAAACACACACATACAATAATATAATCCATACCGCACATATATGCAAATGATGTAATGCAATGTCAAATGTCATGGAATGTATGTCCCCCTCAACACGGCTAGAACTATGACCTGGCATCATCACAGGACATTTCTAATAGGTAATTCCCTTCCAACAGCCGGTGAAGACTGATTCTAGGATATCACCAAGCTCACCTCACACTAATACACCTAACTAAAGGTCACACTAGTGCTTGGATCATGGCTCTTCTTCCCCTCCTAGCTCTCCGGGCAATAAGAGAGGATTTAGTGGCAATGATTCTTTCCTTATTCAACCATATCATATATCATCATATCATATCTCATCATCACTACCTGATCCATCTTTTATCACAATGCGCATGTGATGATGATGTTCATGCCATGTCATCTTGTGTATGCCACTTTAAAATTATCATCATATTCATCATCATGATCATGCTAGCATGTAATCATATGTGGATGTCACAATCACATATACACATATATACAATATCACACTCATCATCATCATATACAAGTATCTCGTTTAGCCATGTGCATACCATGATATTTAAAAAAACTATACACATATCCATAATGATATCATGGTATGAACGAAGACATGCATATATATATATATAAATCAATATATAATATAGATATCACAAATGCTCGGTTACCTCAAATTACTGACACCATACACATGGCTCTCACAAGCTTTTGGATTGCCAACTATGACTTGAACTCCTTCGACTAACCAAATCACGAGCCACACACTTCAAATCAACCGATTATATACTATAATATCACAATATTCTTAATTAACACAACATAATATCAATTCATAACTCATAACTCAACCATCCAAACTTGACCCAATGTTCTAGTAGCATAAACACATACTAATAAACTCTAAACACCATCCATATCATAATCATCCTCATACATCTCGGATTTCACACTCCCTTTACAATTTCTAACCTAAGGTTCCATTTAAACTCATCACAAACCAACCAAAACTCATACCCAAAGCTTCCTAACACTAAATCACACTTCCTTAATCCCTTTACAACCATTTTTATTGGTAGATTCATCCCCAGACTCAGAACCTAGCATACTCCCACCGATTTCCAAACCAAAAATGAAAGGAAAAGAGAGGAGAAGAAGCAAGATTCACTTACCAATCAAGATTGAACTCATAGAGGTCAGAAATCACTCCCAAGAGCTAGATTTCTTGAACCCTAGTATTGCTCTTCGTCTCTCCCTTCATTTCTTTCTATTTTGGCCTACTGAAATGACTTCCAATTGATAGAAACTCAGGGTCTGGCATCATGAAAGGCGATAAGTTTGTTGCGACGTGAAGCCCTACTACTGAAAATATTATTCAATCTCTATCTTGTTCGCCACAATGGTCCTATGTCTTACCGCGGCGTCGAGTGTTTCTGCCTTTAACTTGCTCTTCCTTCATCCTGATCCCTCTAGTCCTGCATACGTCACCAAGTATACTTCCTGTTAGCTCGAAACTAAGTCTAGGATAGTATACTGAGAGTTGTTACACTTATGGTGGGCCAGTCCTTTTAAGGTAGGCTAGCCCGCTTTACCAACTCTACTCTTGATCGATCTTTTCTCCATTTTAATTAACCACCTAGCTTGTCTCCTATATGATATTTTTATCAATTTCACTGTCACTTAGTAATATTAATGCAAGATATCTAAACTTCAATGCTTATAGGATAATCTGTTCTCCAATTTTTACCTTCAAATCATTTATAACATGCGTCTTAATAAATCTATAATGCATATGCTTCGTCTTGCTCACACTCAAATGAAAACCCTTTGATTTTAATGTCTGTCTCCATAACTTAACCTAAAGTTAACCTTTTCTCATAACTCCTCAATTAAGACTATATTATTTGTGAAAAGCATGTATTTAGGGATTTCCTCTTATATATGCTTGGTTAAAACATCCAAAACTAAATTAAACAAGAAGCTAGGGACTCAAAGATAATCCCTGATGTCAACCTATCATTATAAGAAAGTCCTTTATCTCACATCTTAGAGTTCTTACACTTGTTGTTGCCCTCTCATACATCTCCTTTATACCTTGAATATAACCCACACGAACACAATTTCTTATTTAAGACTTTCCACAATACATCTCTTAATATACTTGATTATAAGTTTTTCCAAAATCAATGAAAACCATTTAATTTGTAAGTCTCTTTCATTACTCTAGTATGCTTCCATCAAACCCCATAGAAGATAAATAACACCTGTTGTAGATCATCCTAGTATAAATTCAAAATGGTTCTTTGAAATACAAGTCTCATTTCTTAATTTGTGCTTAATTACTCTTTTTCATAATTTCATAATGTGACTCATAAGTTTTATCTCTCGATAGTTTATATAGGTTTGAATATCTCCTTTCTTGTATATAAAATTTAAAGTACTCTTTATCCATTTATCTGACATTTTCTTATATCTCATAATTTCGTTAAATAGTTTAGTATGTCAATTTTTGAAAAATAAAAAAAATGGTTAAGGCATAGATGTGCACACCAAGGTCATAGGCTTGGCCAACCCATTTTTTCTCCGTGATCATATTGGGTTGGGAAAGAAAAAAATAGAAGATTGACCATATTGAACCGACCATATCAGTTAGTTTTGCTTGGTATGGAGTGGTCATATACATTTTAAAAATTTATATGAAAGGATTTTTTTTCTAGGTTATTACCTGGCTTTACATTGACTTGGATGAAGACTTCTTTTACTTCAAAATGCAATATGAAATTTTAGAAAGACCCATGTGACAATTTTATTTTTGGAGTCAATTTAAAACTTTTACCACAAGATAATCTAATCATGACAATTAGATTGAGTAGTAAGAGTATAAACGCCATTTAAGTAAGATTTTGAGTTTAAGTTTTGTAGATGATAAAAATCATGTTGACAAAGCTACCTCCATTTGGGCTAACAATGCTCAAATCTAACCCAGTAATAATGGATATCATATAATTATATTTGTTTAAAAAAAAAAGATAACTTGGTCATACCCAAGTAACTTAGCTCGGCCCTAGCCTAATTACATATAAAATGGTTCTAGCAATTTATTCTAATGCTCAAATGTAGGTATGCCATTCTTCATCACAATTTATCCTAATGAAAAATTAAATTAGATTATATATTTCAGTAAATTATTCAAGTGCCATTGAATATGTTGAAAAATTATATCATATCATATCATATGAAGAATATTGTACTCATATGTTTATTTTAATGATATAAAAATTAGATCTACAAGTTGATAATATTCTTAATAGCCACTTTCGTAATATCACTAGAGAATATTATCTTAAGAGATTGGTCTAATTTGATATAAAAAAAATGATTTTTGAAGATACTCAAATGTGATTGGATCAATTTTTGGGAAAAAAATAACCGAAAAAATAAAGCCAAAAAATATTGTGTAAGACCTATTGTTGCACAACCAGCTTCCAGCCCAAATGAATCGTCTAATTTGATTTTAATCTTTCAAGACACTCAAATGTGGCTGGGTCAACTCTTTGGGCAAATTTTTTTCAAAAAAAAAACGAAAGTGAAAAACCAAAGGGTAAGACCTAGATGTGCACACCAAGTTTCCAGCCCACTTCCAGCCCAATTGAAACCAGCATGCATTTCACTGATTCTGTGCGATTAGGGTTTCCCATCCCGTATCCTCTATCTATAAAAGCCCCCCAACACAGCAATACTCTCTTCACTCTTCCTCACTACACTCTCCTCCACACCCTACAGCCTCTTCTCCTTATATGTAGATCTTCTTATGCTTAGATAAGATAGGTTTTGTCCGTTGGGTTTTATGATCGATGTAGAATCTGTATTGAGGCTGTGTGGTTTGAAGTTTTCTCTACCTCCTCGCTTCTCCTAAGAGAGGTTCTGAGTTTGGTTGAATAGGTTAGTCGTTTTGGTTGTTATTTGGCTGTGAATTATATATATCTGGGAAGCCAATTAGCAGAGCAAGTGCGTCTTTGGTAAAAAAAAAAAAAACCGAGTGGCGCCTCTTGCCTTGAAGGTTGGCAATAATAAAACAATGGCGATTCTCCGTGCCTGTCAGATTGATTTCCTGTCGTTTTGATCATGGCCTCGAACAAGTCGCTACATCTGTTTATTTCTTCTTTCTTCATTACTTACTTCACATCTTAAACCATTTCTTATTTTTGCGATGTTTCTTGTTTTTACGCTTCCTTTCCGTCAGATCAAAGGGCAAAGACCCTCATTGATGGCATGGGAGCTTTTTTTTTTTTAACAAAATTTTGACTACTAGATTTGTTTTACTTTTTTTTTTAATGTTTACGGTCAATAATTTTTTTCAAAAAAATGGTTATGAACTAAATATAATTAAAAGTCATTTCTACAGAAAAATCATTAGATAATAAATTACTTATAATATTATAAAAATCTAAAAAAATTAAGAACTTATAAAAATGAAAACGTAGATAGTTAAATGGTTAAGATATTAATTTTATATATTACATTACAAAACACACATTCAAAATTCAGATTAATGGTGTAGATGTATCCCCACAAAGGAGAAAAAATACCAAAAGCATACCATACAACGCAAATGATCAACAGCAATAGATATATCCAAGCTTTGGGATGGGTAGGGAATGAACACATTAACATTTTATATTTTAATACATAAATTTATTTATTTTTGAGAACATGAACTTTGTCTTTATAGTGGAAAAAAGGGGATGAGGAAGGCCCTAGTTGTGTGCACAGATAGGGTAACAGATGAAACTTTGTTTCTTGTCCATATGCCCAATTTTAAGCATAAATTTTGAAAGAATATAAGACAAATCCATATACTCCATATTATAGGTGTTTTGTTTTGAAGAATTTATAGTTTTTCTGTTTTCGGAAATAGAAAATTCAGAGAACTTGTTTGGTAAATCTGTTTTTTATAGAGAATTTGTTTGGTAAATCTGTTTTTTATGATGGAAAACAGAAAAACAAAAGAACAGGAAAAGTGGAACAACTTTAAAATGTTTTGTAGTTTTTATTCTGGAAAAAACATCCACCTCACTAATGTTAAAATTATAAATTTTGAATAACTCATCTATCACTCACTAGTTATGATCTTGAGAACAACTATTCAAACAGATTTTTTTATTTTTTTGTTTTTAAAACTTATTCTCCAAAACAGTTTTACAAAACTGTTTTGAGAACAAGAAAACAGAAAACACTACCCTTATTTATTATTTTTTTCTCTAATTTATTGTATTACTATTATTGTAACTTGTACTATATTTAATTAAAAGAGTGAAATTAATATGGGAAGTGAAAATTTTGGTTTTTTTATTTTTGAATTTAAAGATATAATAAAATTTGTTAACATGTGTGAAAATTATCTTAATATCTCATAATATAGACTGAAGAAATATTTATTGTGAAAGCAATAGAAAAAAGGAAGCATTTTATTCCGCTAACATCCTTTATTCACATTTTCTGGGTTGATTTTCACAATCATTCAAACTATTTGTTGAGCCTTTTCCTTTTTTTTTTACATACACTGAGCCTTTTTATTTTTATTTGTTGAGCTTTTTTTTTTATGCACTTTGTTGGCCCTCTTGATTGATAGTACTTTTTTTATGAGTATATCAAATGGATAGACAGTGAATGAGATGCTTGTGTGGTCCATTGCAAACCCAACCAACTTAACTCAGCCCTCATCACAAACCACAATGGGTGACGCCTACGCACATCACTAATAAGACCTTTCTTTTTTTTTTTTTTTTTTGATAAAACGCTAAGAAGACCTTTAAATGTAGGTATATCTTCATTTCTTCATCACAATATATACTAATAATAAAAAATGAATTATATCACATATTTAACAAAATTACACAAACTTCAATATATGGAAATTATATAATACACCCTGGAATTTTTAAAATCAATTCGAATTCAATTCTCTTATAAATTTTTCTTTTGAGATTAAACTGTCCCCACCAAGCTACCTCATTCGCTGCCAATCTTGTCCTGCTTCCTCCAGCCCCCACCTTTCAAGACTCTGACTCTCTTAATTGAGCCTTTTGGGCCTCGACCCATTTCCCAGCCCAAACTAAATTGGCACATTTTGGTCATCACTGTGAGATTAGGGATATATCTTCTTATGCTTGGATTAGATAGACAAGGAAGGCGAAGGAGATGCTTGTGATATCCAATGTAGCTGTGTGCTTGGACAAAGGTAGAAGATGAAGTTCTAGTTGTTTCTTGTCTTGACCATTGCCCATTATTAAGCATATATTTTGAAAAAAATGTCACGTTTGATGATTTTTCCTCTATCTTAGCTCATGGATGGAGTGAGGGATTTATTAAAGCAACAAAAAAAAATGGAAGCGTTTTATTCCATGAACTTCCTTTATTTAAATTTTTCTTTAATTTTCACAATTATACAAATTGTTTGTGAAGCCTTTTAGTTGACAGCACTTCATAGTGAATGAGATGCATGTAACCTCCATTACAATCACGTGGCTTAAATTTAAATAAGGGATATTGTCATTTGGAGACCAAAACTTTGAATTAATGTCACTTAAGAATTCAAACATTCTAAAATGACAAACAATAAATACATAGTCCTAAACTTAACAAAATTTGATTATTAAATTACATAAATATCTTTCCTGAAATGACAATATCAAATAACTGAAAAAAATTGTCAAAACCTAAGTACAAAAATATTAAATTCCTGAAGTTAAATGTCAAATAATATAAGCGGACAATAATAATTGGTGAGTGAAATTTCATTCAGTAGTGTACAATAAGAGAAGATTAATGTCAAATCATGGAATAACAATGTCAAATGACTGATGAAAAGTATAAAAAATTAGGAGTGAAACTTCTAATATTAATGAATGTAAACTATTCAGTGAAAAATAATTGGAGTTTAGTGTCAAATTTTGAAATTTAAGTGTCAAACCGTTGAGGACAAATGTCAAATATTTGACATTTGACACTCCAAACTTCTAAAATTAGAAGCTTACTCCCAAATTTTAACATTTCTCATCAGTTATTTGACAATACCATTTTTGGATTTGGCAATAATCTTTTCCCATTTTACATTGAAAAATGAAATTTTACTTACTAATTATAACTGTTAGTCCATGTTATTTAACACTTATCTTAAAAAATTTGACACTCTTACCTCAAGTTTTAATACTCTTTATTAACCATTTGATATTGCCATTATCATTCCAGAAATGTATTTGAGTAATTTAATAATCAAATTTTGTTAAGTTTATACCATGGGTCTTTTTTTATCATTTCAAAATTTTTGGATACATTAATTCAAAATTTTGGCCAATAAATATTATTTTCCCTTTAAATAAGGAAGACCAATTCTTTCCTTAACCCATCATTTCCAACAAATTTTCAAAGAGATTGAACCAATTAAAAAAGTCAAGTTGTTAGTATTCTTAACAGTCACTTTCCTAATTTCATTAGAGAATATTATCTTAAGTGGTCGAACTAATTTGATAAAAACAAATAATTTAATATACTCAAATGTGGGTGTGTCAACTTTTGGAAATTTTTTCTTTTTAAAAAGAGTTGGGGTTGAATAATAAACTCGTTGATCCGCTCTGTTCGACCCAAGCCCAAGGGAATCCACCCAACCCAAAGGAATAAAAAATGGCCCAAAAATTTCAGGTTGTGGTGGGTCGGGTTTAAAGTTTGGGTAGAACCAGGCTTAGGGATAATTCACAGCTACGCCACTTGTTCATTCTATAATGGCAATACCGTAACAGACGAAGAAAGTAACCATCAAGAAGGAGGCAAATAATAAATTTAATGTAAACAAAAAATTAATCTGTAATATAAACAAGGCTAAGTAAAAGTTGTTCATTACTACCAATGGATGCATAATCAAGTGGTAAGGGGCTTGACCAGCATTTCACGGAATCACTACTGTAAGGTCCTATAAAACGGGGTTCGAATTAGTTTAGGACAGGTAATAAACCCAAGATACCGGGTAATCTTATAAAAAAAAAAGTATTGTTCATTACTATGCCACTTGTTTATTCGATATTTCAAACAAGTCTAAGTAGTTATTAATTGTCCTCAACTTCAATAAATATTTCAAACAAGCCTAAGTAGTTATTAATTGTCCTTAACTCCAATATAAATTTAATTTGAACGAAAACTTAATCTGTACTACAAACATATCATATAATGTAGTCAAAAAACTATAAGCATACATGGATTTGCAAGTATAAACTATAAACCATCACTTCATGTTTTCTACAAAGGAACGAAATGTCAATTTACCAAAAAGGTCATATACCTTGAACTTCCATGCTAAGCAGCCTCATCTTAGGGCACAATAATATTACATCTTTTAAACAAATCAGAATGTATAGGTCCCCTTTGTCTTATGCTTGACGCATGCACTTGGTGAGCAAATAGTCATGTTTTTGCATATGTGGTGCATGTTTTGAACACTGATTAGCATTTCCTATATTCTTTCTTAGGTAATTATTATTTGGTTGATGGGGGTGCACCAATTGTCAAGGATTTCTAGCTTCATATAGGGGACAACTCTACCATCTAAGCAAGTGGAGGGAGGGTAGGTGGTTGCATAATGTACATGAGTACTTCAACATGTGGCTCTCTACAACTAGGAATGTTGATAGAGTACAATTGAGGCATAAAGCATTTGGAGTCCTTGAACATGACAATGAACTTGGAAAGAGCATGAAGCCCAATTATTTGAATCAAGTTGCAGCCTAAAAAAAAGAGCTAGAAAGTATGGAAAATGCTTCTAATCATATAAGCTAATGGTCCAAGCCCAAAAGAAGCCCATTTGGGAGATATAACTTGAAGACAACATGTGCTTCTCATGTGACCATTAAAAATGATGTTTTTATATGATTAATATTCAAGTCAAAGTTTCCTATTTAAATTAGGCTACTTTTTGCTAATTTCTTTTTAAGTTTGTTTCCTAATTTGAAAAAGGTGATAAGAGCCATCTTTGGAGAATTAATTCAGCATTTTATGTCCAGATTCATTGTATAATGAGGTGTCACCTTTTAGGAATATTTAATGCTTATTATTTCTAGGAATTCTTGGTAGCCTTTTTCCATCTTTAAATAGGCACCAATTTGTAAGGTTTTCTATACAACATGAATGAATAAATTTCTTTTCAGCAACTTTGTTGTTGTTCAATGAGTTTTTTCTTACTTATCTTTGAGTGCCAGAAAGAATGAGAACTTATCAAGGAGTGGTGATCCTTGTGGCATCCCGGAGTTAGGATTCAAGAGACGGGTTCTCTTGGAGTCCATTTTCTTCGACCAACATTTTGTTTCAGTCTTCTTATTTTCATCATTTCTATTTTTTCAGTTTTTGTTCATTGTTGTTATTCGTTGTTCCTGTGTTCAATTTATGTTTCCTTGAGTTGCATAATCCTTAATTCAAAGAAGATTTTTAGAACGGGTTCCTAACGTGTCTCCCATCAAATGTTATTGAAAAATGCTTTGAAATTTTGAAATTTCGTTGGGTGATTCCTAGGAGGCCATATTTCTAACCAATTCGAATTCAAAATGAATATATCATTGTATGCTGCTTGCTACATAATCTTATATGGCATGAAAATGTCTCTAATCCTTTAGATGAGCAAATTGAGACATTTGAGCCTATAAACACCATTGTAGACAATCCACCTATATTGACAATGGAAACATCATATGTGTGGACTAATTTTTGCGAGAACTTGGCCACTGACATGTTTAATGCATTCAAGGACCATAGAGAGCAACCATAATATTCCCTAGTAGAAACAAAAAAAAAGAAAGCTGCTATTTGTTGTGGATTATTGCTATTATATACATGTGTGCATTTATGTGGTTTGTAGTTCTTGTAGTGTATTGACAATGCACATTTACTGTTAGACTTCATACTTAATTGAATATGCTTTTTCACTGCTAATTTGATATGAATGCTTTTATGGTATATAATTTTATACACATGTTAAAAAATATTAAATAGTCTAAATTGTAAAAAAGTTTAATATTATTTAATTAAAATATTCTAACATTAATGAATTATTTTAAAGCAAATATTTAAGCATTAACAATCTTTATTTATTTTTATTAAAATTAGTCAAAAACCTTTATTTTTATTAATGAAAGGTAAAATTGTATAAAAATAATATTTTAATGAAATTGCAAGGTGAAAAATTATTTTGGAACAAAATAAAATTATGAAATGATAATAATTTTTTTAAAAAATACTAGTTAGTATGAATAAGAGATATATTGTCCTAAATCGTTTGTTTTATTTAAATTTACATGCTACTTCAATGGTCAGGAAAAAAAAATTTACTTAATTTTTTTTCAAGTAAATTTAAGTACTAATAAATCTTTCCTTCAATGATATATTCTAACGTGTATCCTTCAATGATTTATTTTATTTAATTTTTAACTTGATTTATTCACATTATTTAGTTTCTTAAAAAATTTTAACGTGTATTTAGTCTGTTTAGTTGATTATATTTTATTAAAATTTTAATTCAATATGAATATATAAAAATTTATATATTTTGAATAATTAATAAGCTTAAAGAAATAAATATAAGGTCAATTGTGAAAAAAAGTGATGAATGGAAACTCTTAAACCCTATATTAATGAGAAGTGAATATATATATATATATATGTATGTATATATGTATGTATGTATGTATATAAGTTAGGAGATAAGGGCTTTAGATTATCATCCACATTAAGAGGTTTTGTCCAATCTTATGAAACCACTCAAAAGAAAAAAAATATTATATATTTTTCCAAGAATCAAAGTATATTTTCACTCAAAATGTTTTCTAATAATTATATTAATTTAAGTTTCATTTCCATGCACAATAAATTAACAAAAAAATTATTAATTGAAAAATTGAGGTTGCAAGATTTTATTAATATTGATTATATGTATATTTTTAATCGACAGCATTTAGTTTTATAAATTTTTGTTTCTTTGTTTTTTTTATAACTTTTTTAAGTGTGAGGGGCGTTCAGTTTCAACACCCAGAACATTTATGGCTCATGATCATTATAATCCCGCACCTGTATAGGTCACACTATATGCGTGCATTTCTTTTAATCATGGACTCAAGGCCCACTTGCAACCTAAATAATGGGCTTTTGGGCCAATATGATGTCATTAAAGACCATAGAGCCTTGGTCATTTTTTTCTTTGGTCCAGTCAAAGATTTTAAAGAAAATGTTATAAAAAAGTGTAACAGTAGTTAAATTAGCATAATTTCCTACTGGTCGAGTTTTATAATCATTAGTAAAATTTAAAAAAAAACACACACACACACACCCAAAGTTATGCAACCACGCAATTGTGTAGTTTTTTCTAATTTGTTTTTTCATATTTTTCTTTTCTCTCCTATTGTTTAATTACCTAATTCTAGAGATTCAGTTTTTACTCTTAAGGAAAAAAAATTTAAAAAAACTGCATCATATTTATACGATTGTACGATTCATAGAGAACATTCTTTTTTTCTTATTTATAAGCTTTGGTCTTTTTTATTTTCTCAAAAAAGGGAGTGGCTTTCGGCCGAAGAAAAAAACCGAAGTGGCAGAAGGAGAAGTAGGTTTTTGCAGCCAGCAAACTCCTTAATTTATGGTATGCTTTTATTGTGATTGGAAATTGAAAATCAACTAGTCAAATAAATCTGATTATACTTAAGGAAATTTCAAATTTCCAAGAACTTTTAACTTAAAGAATCAATCAATCACTAGATATTATAAAAAGGAGAATCAATTAGCATAAATATTATTAACTCGGGTTCAATCATCCTATTCTATAAATTTCGTACCCTCATTACAAGAAACTTAACATTCATCCTCCTCCATTCCACTGCTCTCCTATGGCATCGTCATCATCATCATCATCTTCAGTTCTTTTAGAATGCAGATTCATTCGTCAGCCAGATCAGTTGTCCTCCTCCATTCATGAAGATACCTTCAACATTTCGATTCATGTTTTCCGAAACACTAACCTCATGTTTCGTACGAGGTTTTCTGTTCCTTGTGAACGATTACGACAACGAGTTCTAGCAGGTCTCCAAAGTTCACCAAACAGTCAAACCCTATTCTACTGTCTCATGTCGGATATTATACATTTGGCTCAAACTCAAGATTCAGCCGTACCCCAAAGAGATGGTATTGGACCTATTGGTGATGATAATAATGACCAACATCATCGTGTGGTATGTTTTGAAGTGTTCGTAAATATTCATCGTCTGGATCAGCAATCCCAACAACCACCACCTTTGAGATCCGAAGAGAAAATCATGGAATCACTGAAGAAAGTGAATATGAAAGTCAATAATAAGGAAGAAGAAGAAGAAGCAGAAGGAGAACAGTGTTGTGTCTGTCTTGAGAAATTCGAAGATATTGAGGATGTTTTTGCTGTTCCGTGTCAACATGTCTATCATAAGAACTGCATTGTCCAGTGGCTGGAAAGATCTAATTCGTGCCCATTGTGTCGCTTCCAGATATATACTTGAGATCCTCTAATTAACTACTTTTCGAGTTATTAGGTATGTTTATATACCGTTGATGATGCTTTTTTACTAGCAATAAAAGTTAGTAACTTTGTTATTATATCGTTACATTTGACTGTCGATGACTCAGAATTGGATTTTATATGTCATTACATATTTTTGCAATTTTTTATGGTGAACAAGAGGTTCTGATCATGAAAAATATATGTTTCATAGGCGTCAACTTCTCTGTTTGTTCTCTATAACGATGGACTTTTCAATTTGGATGGGCAAATTGGACATAGGTCAACTTTGCCAAAAAAATTTTTATGCTTGTTTCTGTTTATTTATTTATTTATTTTTGTGTGTTAGAAAAATTTGACAGAGAGGGTGAATGTTGGAAACTTTGAGCCATAACTAAACGCTGAAAATTAGAAGTAACCGATGCAAATGGATCTGCAAGTTGTCAGTTGAGTCCTAAAGAATTAGGGTAAACCTCAAGCCCTTAGAAAATTAAAACCTAATATTTTTATTTGTCCTGCGAAAGAATATTGTGTATTCTATTTTCTGCCTCAACATTATTTTAGGAAGATTTTGAAGGATCCAGCAATGAATAGGTTTTATTCTAAAAAGTTATTAATTTTCTGATCATCATGCTCTAGTTTTCAAGTTCTTCATTCCAAGATTTTTGTTAGTAATGAATAATATTCGGTATTTGGTCAGCACTGTGATAAATTGATAAAAATATTTATGAGGTTAATTTTTTTACTACAATTTTAATAATATGGAATTCGTATCTTAGTTTAATGATAGGATATATCTAATTAATACAATAATATTAAAATTCAAATATTATTTATTAGCTAATCAACATTTTTCTTTTTTGATTTAGTAACAACGTATTTCTGTGATTAATAATTTCATATTTTAAAACAGATATTACAATAGTTAATTAGATGAAGATTCATTTTTTTTTGCTGTATCACACAGATTAAAATTGATCCTTGAATGATATCTCGCTTTATTAAAAAAAAAAAGAGTAGTTAAAATTAGTTAAGTGTCTAGACTTTTTTCAAAAAATTGCTGAACATTCTCAAAACTATCCCTAAATGATATCAATATTAAAAAGAATGATAGTATTTATAGAGTGGAGTGATGAAGAGTATTTTGAAAAAAAAAATTAAATATATGAATACCAAAATCTTCTAGGAAATGTACACATATTTCTAGTCTACAACAAAAAAGCAAATCTAAGAAAATGTCTTATATTATATTTTAAAACGGAGTATGATATTTCTAACAAAACCTAGATAGATAACAAAATTGACAATAACACTAAACTAAAATCCTGAATTATGATACTTAAGAATAAGATATAAATTCTTTCCTGCTTATTTAAAAAAATAAAGAATAAGATTTAAACAGTTAATTAAACTTATTAAAGCACAAATAATTATTGCGACAAATAAAAGAAATGGTAGATTCTTGTTTTTTTTTTTTGGCTACTTGCGCCCGGTATCCTGGGGTAATCTAGGTTTATTATTACTCATCCTAGACTAATCCAGACCTCGTGCTGTGGAATCTTGCAGTGGTGACGGTACCAATGGGAAACCCTCTTTGAGGGCTTATTTTTTACACTGCTACACTCATCGAGAATCAAAACCTCGATCTCGAAGAATGCTAGTCAAGTCCTTTACCACTTGACTAAGTGCCCATTAGTAGAAATGGCGGATTCTTATTGGATGATTTGGAAGCTAAATGGAATCGTGAATTATGACAATAATATAAGTAAAAAAAATAGATCTTAACTCCTGTTAAATTGGCAGATTATTATTACTTTAAGGAGAAACCAAACAAATCCAAATTTTATGATAATTTGATTGACATCAAATATTAAACGAGCAATATCATATTACTTTTTAGTTTTTTTTTTGGGCCAAATATTACTTTTTAGTTAAACCTTTATTAAAAATATTTTTATTCTTATCTGATTTTCTTGTTAATATATGCTACGCTCAAAGTCTTCGATCAAGAGTCCAAATGGAGAAAATGAAAGTAAATCATGATAAAATTGTGACCAAAGAAAAATGATAGTATTATTTGTTGGGAATTTTTTTTTTTGGTGAACTTAGGGTATTCCCATGACCGGAAATCATAAGACTAATCCCCCGAGAAATCTGAGTGCCATTTAAGGGGTTGTCCTCTTCCAAGCGATACTCTCCATTAGGGGTGAACATGGGCCGGGTCGGGTCGGGTTGGGTTTAACCCCTGCTCGATGCTCGGCCTGATGTTCTTCAGTCCAATATCGGGCCAATACTGGGCTGGCTCAATACTATATATATTTTTTTAAAAAATAAAAAAATAAAAAAATTATTTAATAATAAAAAATATACTTAATTATACTTAAAAATAGATTTTCTTAAAACATAATCTTTGAAAAAAATAAAATTTTTGAAAATTTATGAATATTTAATCATTATACATTATTTTTACATAAATATTAAGATAAAAAACTAATTCAAAATTTAAAAAAATTTGAAACATTAAAATCTTAAAATGTTTTTATAATATTTACATAGTAAATATATTATATTAGATATATGAAGAATAAAAATTCTACAAAATCAATTAAGATATATAAAATAATTAAAATATATATATATATAGGTCGGGCCGAGCCGTAGTTAGGGTGTCTGGCCCTAACCCCGGCCCGGCCTGAAAGTTTGCGCGGCCCGATATGGTCGGGCTGGACCGGGCCAGTTTGTTCACCCCTGCTCTCTATACACACCTTCAGAATTTGAACTCTGGAATAATGCTTAAGAGGCTCGGATCACTACCATCTATGCCATACCCACTTGGTTTGTTGGGAGATGTTTGATGATATTGAACTGTTTTTGCAATTTTTTTTTTAAGTTTTTGGTTATGCTATTGTTAATGCAATTTTTTTGGTTAGATGTTAATGCATTTTTAATTTTAATAAAATTTCAAAATTTATGGTACATTTAGCTATCGATTACTCTCCTATTGCATATTATTCCCTCCATTTCAAAACAATTAATACTTTGGGTCATTTTTCTTATTCTAAAAAAATTAACACTTTATAATTTTCAATATAACATTAATTGTCTTTTAATAAGTTTACCCTTAATACTAATATTATTAATGGGTAGTTTAGGTATTCATGAATAAGGGTATTATGGTAAAATATATTCAAATTTTGTTAATGACTAAGTTATTTACTAGCTTTTTTTTATTTACATATGTATAATTACAAAATGATAATTATTTCAAAATCGAGTGAGTACCTCTGTTATTACAATATACATATATATATATATATAGTGTATCATGCATGTACCTAATAACATCAAGATAAGGCTATTGTTGCTATTATTGTGTTAAAAATATTAATAATCAATATATTAATATCAAGATATATAATATAAAATTATTGATCAATATATATAATATAAAATCTTTAGTAAATCTACTACTTATATATAAACTATGAATTATATTAGGACTCACAACAAATTATTTTTAAATGTATACATCTTGTTTCTATTGCTGGATAGTATTTAATAATTTTTCATATATGTACCAAGAATTGTCTATCGACTTCGGCACTTCCTGCCAAAAAAAAATGTGTCACGAGGAATGAATTAAGAACTTGACCAAACTGGTTAGTTCAACTAAAAAATCAGTGAATTGTGTTGGCTAAAAAAAAAAAAAAAAGAAAAACCAATGAATTGCTGTCTGGTTGATTGATCCAATCTGGAATAAGAGAGTAACAGGCCAACGGAACCCAATAAAAAATTGGTTGAATTGATTTTGATTTGGACCAAAGTCAAAACTAATGTAACTATGATTCAAGTATTTGGAATTTTTTTTTCTTTTACTTGAATATACTTCTTTTATCCTGTTGATAAGAAAAAAAAATTATTACACAAGTATTAAGAAATAAAATTAAAGTTAACTAAAAATAATTAATTTATCTCACATTTTCAATTTCTCTCAAAATTATTTCTATTTAATTAATCTTTATTTCTCAATTCCTTTAAAAATACACCTCTTGATTCTTTTTTTTTTTTTTTTATAAAACTAGGAAAACAAAGGACAACAACGCAAACCACGCTATAAGACTAGAAAAAAGAAAGCTATATTTATCAGGATAAACAAAATGCAAACCAGGACGTCTATCCAGAGCATGTTTCGCCAATCTATCAGCATCCAGGTTCTTCTCTTTGGGAACAAATCCGAGATCCACAGTCCATTCACGTCACAACAGTTCTCGGCATTGAAAAACCAAAGCACCATGTTCATGAAGCTCCACACTTCTACCCCGATATGAAATTATGAAACAGCCGGAGCTGATAAAAAAAATAGTCGAATCAGCAACCAACAAATTGACTGATTTATCGGTCGGGGCCTTTTTTTACTTTGGCATGACAAAATGAGGTTGTTTCAATCTTTACCTTTTTTCTTTAAAGAAAAATTATCAAATAAAATAACAAGAAAAAGTAAGAAAATAAAAATAAAAAATAAAAACCCTAGCTCACTGGCGCCAAGAAAATTGCCCCTCCATCCAGCTCCAAGTCTCCAACTCAGTCGCAGTGTTTTTCCCTAAAAAAAATTCCATCGCATTCACAGCCCGGCGCCCTTCCCCTGTCTTCCGCCATCGCAGCTCCTTCACACTTCTCCCGTCGTGACCTCGTCCGCGCAAGGACAGCCACAGTCGCAACCTCATCGTCGTCCACAGTCCATCTTATTCCGGTGGCAATTTTCCCTTCCTCATCCGTGTGCTCTGTTTCCTTGAGGTTCGCTACTTGCCTTGTTCATACTCTATTTACTGTCCCGTGTGCTCTGTTTTCTTAATCTTTAGTCAGTATAATGCGATCCCTTTTCGATTAATATATATTTGATTCTATTTATTGTTTTCCTTATAAAACATATACACACATATTCACGTAGGCCCCTGATAGCTGCAGTAAATGGATAAACTTAAAATTTTTTTTCTGGTCCAAACTTCCATCATGTCTTCCCACCAAAGAAGAAAGAAACTTCCATCATGTCCAGGATTATGCTGAGAAGTTTCCTACAGTTAGATCGCATTCTCTTCTGTTTCTGTAAATTAGAATAGAAAATTGTACCTTCTATATATTGGCAAAAAATATAGATAGTGGTACTTCAGTTATTTCAACTGTAATCTTAGTATTAGTAAAGGTGATGGTCTGATGGATTAAGATACTGGATTTTTGCTTTAAGAAGAAATGGAGCAGTAACCTACTTTTGATTTGATATCAATTAAGGGTAAAACTCATGTTAAAGAGATATTGTACAAGGAGATGATGTAGAATCTTAATGTAATATTATGACTATGATTGAGAATTTATTGCATTTCTCTCATTGTTTAGTGTCCTCCTGGAGTATTGAAACACTTCGTAACTCTTTTCTCTTGCTACATATGATGAACTTTAATTAAAGGAATGATACCATGCTTTAGAAAAGTCTAAGGATATTGGTATTTTAAAATAGGAATAAATGAGAGGGAGCAGTGAGAATTGACGATCAAGGCGTACAACTCTCAGTAACTTCATGTTAAATTCACTGTTGTCTCTGCATTGATTCAGTCCTACGAATTGAAGTGTTGGTGTGGGTTCTGCTAGAAAGTGGCTTTAACGGAAACAAGTTATTACACTTTGCTGATAGACTCAATTATGTATGTCTCGAGATTTTGTGGGACTGAGAATTGGATGAGTTCTTTTCTGGTCGCATAATTATTTTATGAAGTCTTAGATCTATGAATACTTAAATGTAAGGACTTAAAAGAGAAGCATTTAAACTTCACACTTGGAGTTTCTGTCCTTTGAGCCCCTTGCTATGTATATAATACATGGCAACTTGCCCAGAAATGATGCTTTTGACTCTATTGAATCATTTAGAGGATAGTTCTGAATGTTAAAGAAGGTGATTTAAATGTTTATCATGGACGGGAATAGGATGTTCATTGATCTTAGTTTTGCCTTCACAGGACATTAGCTGATTTCATATTGAAACAATTCTGTTTCTTCTCCGTATCTGTTGTGATTTAAAGATGAAGATTGAGGATTAAAGTCCTCTTTACATAATATTGCGATAAGTGGACCAATGATTCATCTTCTATTGAAGTATTTTGATTTGGCAGTGATTTTCTGTATGAACTAGAGCACTAGGGGGCCTTTTCTCAATAAAAATAACCATGGATAGAATATTGGTGTTTTTTAGATTATGTTCAAAGCTGCAATTAGTCAAACCTAGTTTTAGCTCTCAGTTGGTGACTTGGTGTATATTTCTATATTCCGTGTTTTATTTATTGATGGTTTGTGATAAGGTCAGTAGTTTCATATTGATCTAACATTGGGATTATTTCTAGTTTTATGAACATTAAACTTTATGATACTTCAGCTGCAATTAATCAGTTTTTTGTGTCATGGATCTCTTGTTTGGTGCAGAGGATTTAAGATTTTATGAATGGAGACTATTATTTGACTAACATTGCTTTCTCAATGGGTCACAGTTTGGAGTTCGGTTATATACAATGGTTAACGCCACTAAAGGAGTTTTTATTTCCTGGTAACACCTTCCTACTCTTACAGAGTTATTGTTTTTTTATTTTGTACTTTATGGGATAGTCTATTTTTGTCTAACCATTAGAACACATAACAAATAGAATGCTAGAAGTACGGCTTCTTTGTAAGCTTTTATTTTACCTAAAAACAAGCTTCTCACGTCAAACCCTTAGTTGATAGTTTCTGTCCAATCACGAGCTCCCAAAGCCATGCTTCTTACTTCTATTTGTATTTTTAATGCCCTCACGCATGGCATCAACGCAGCCTTAATCAAATGGTTCAGTGTGTGTCTCTTTTTGTCTTATAGTTTCGGATCAATTGACTAGACTCTTCTAAATTATTCTTTTAATTGTCCATACCCACTGGCTGTAATTGAGTTTATATGGGGAAAAGTGTGCTATTTTGCTGAAATCCCAGAGATGCGACCGCCTCATCTGCATCACTGCATCAGCTACCTTTGAGAACACATCACTGCTTAAGGCATCTAATTGTAGCAATTGGAGTGGGCATACTTTAATAAGTTCATGCTTTACCTGTTTGTTTTAGTGAATTTTCTCGTAGTTCTAGATTCCTTTTTGTCTAATGATAAGATTGGCGATATTTCCTTGTGCAGTGACATACCTATGGCGCAATATATTATCAATATGAATGCTTCACTGCCTGCGTCTGAGAAGTTCATTATCCATATCTTGGATAATACTCACATTTTTGTTCAACCCCATGTCGAGAATATGATACGAAGTCAGATTGCTAAGTTTAGAGAGGATAATACGTATGTCAAGCCTAATTGATTCCCGGCATCGGTCTTCCCTGTTCATTCAAATAAAAATCTCCGAGTGGCTGCAGGGAAGTTGTGCTGGCTTTTTCTATCGTATTGTTGCTTGGTGTTGTGCAATACTTTTGTATCATATTCTCATGCAATGAAAAATGAAATAGTAGTTTGTCAGTTGTTTTCCCTGATAAATATTTGAGTTTAATGTTAAATTGTTTGTTTTGTCCGAACTTTTGGAATTTTTATAAGAAACATTTACTCCCTCGGCCCATATTATAAGTTAATGAAAATAACAATTTTAAATTCTTTAAAAAAAAAGACCCAAACATTTATATCTTATCTCTATTAAATACTTATCTTTTTATAATTCTAACACAATTTTCAATATTATATATTATATTAATAAGGAGTAACAGTAATAATAAGGACACCTTATTTTATATTATGGGACAAAAAAATTCATTTATTGTCTTATGAGATGAAATGAAGGGAATATTATATAATTACGTGACAAATGTGGCTGCGGCTACTTAATAATGACGTGGTTATTGGAACCTAACATTCAATTGCATAGTAATTTGCCCAAATTGTTTAAATAAAAGTTTATGTAAGTTGGATTTTGGGGGATTATTACGTCAAGTTAAGCAATTTAAAAGGAGAGTTTACAACGGTATTCACAATATTATCCACTATCAAAGTCATCAAAGTTGGAACTAGGAATCTATTTTAAGGGGGCTAAAACTTAGAATTATAATTAATATTATTATTTTAAATAGTTACTAAATTCATATAGTAATATTATTAAAATTTAAAAATAGAAATACATTATAATAATTCTATCGAAATAAATATAAATTGCCTAATATAAAATTTTTATAATGCTTGTTTTGGAATTTTGTTCTCAACATATGCAACAAAAATTTTGATGTAACAAAGTTATCTTTTATTTGAGATTGATTTGAAAGTTGGATGTCCCTTAACGGATTCGCACTTTAATGTGGATTGCTGCTAAGAACCGGCATCACACCCAAAGCTGTAAGAAGAAGTGGGCATGATGGAAGATGCCATAATTGCAGGAATGAAGAAGAAACTATTCTTCACGCCTTGTGAAATTGTCCACAAGTCAGTAAAATTTATACTTTATTTGTCAAACCAGCTGATAGAAGCAAATTCTTTAGTGTTGATGTTGTTGATTGGCTTAAATTTAATCTAAGTTGTAAAACTAATGACTAGACTACCACCTTCAATGTGGTTTGTTGGTTCATGTGGAAATAGAAGAATAATGCTCTGTTTGATTTTAATTTTAAAGATCCTAGCAGACCTACCATAGTTGTAGGGAGATTCATAGATAATTTCAAAAGCTATAAAAATAGACATGATGCTGCCAACTATGAAACTGTTATGGTCAAGTGGATTATGCCATCTGCTGATTGGTGGAAACTCAGTATAGATGTGGTCTCAAAGGAGAATAGTGAGGAGTAAGGTGTGGTGGGTTGGTTCATAAGTTAAAGGGAGGTGGGTCGTTGGTTTTAGCCATAACATTGGAAGAGTTAATGCTCTCACAATTGAGTTATGGGGATGCATTAAAGGTCTACAATTGTGCTAAAAAAAAGGGTTTAAGCAGGTTATTGTAGAAAGTGATTCCAATGTTTTTGTGGAAACTTTTAATAATGAAGGAAGACAGTTGAAGGGATATAACAGAATGGTTGCTAAAATCCTAAAATTTATTAATAAAGATTGGTGGGTGAGAATTCATCATACTTATCGTGAAAGAAACAGAGGTGCGGATTAACTAGCAAATTATAGTGTCACATAGACATATACATATTCTGAACAACCCTCCAAGTGCTCTCAAAGGAATTCTCGATGGAGATTGTGCAAGTGTTGTTACACCACGCGGTGCTTTTGTGATGTAATATTGTTGAGTTGTTTTTTGTATTTTCTTTCTCTTTGGACTAATTAACCCTGTTTATGTACCAAAAAACAATTATATTTTATTTATTATAAAATTGTATTTTTTACATGAGTATAGAGAATTACTAAAGAATAAGAGTTCAGATATATCATTACTCCTTGAATAATACAGATAAAAGATCTTCATAGAAAACTATGTTATATTTTGTTTATATTATAAAATTTATTTTTAAAAGTACATATTTAGTGAGAGAAAATAAAAATTTTATGAGAGATGATTCGATTTTTTAAGAAAATACTAAGTACATAAAATGATATTAAATGACTTTATTTAAAAAAGAAAAAGAATATGTATTTAAAAATAATAAAAAAGTGTGTTGTGGAAGGTTTTAAAAAAAATAATAATTGGGGAAGCGGAAGACCCTGTGTCAAAATGTATGTTTTGCATGGTGAGGCCCACTCTATCGCAATCAACATATACATATCACAAGTAGCAGAGAGTTGTAGAAGCCTTCTTCAATGTGCACTGCGATGATCTCTGGAGTAATGCTTTAAAAAAGGCTTTTTTGTTTTTTCTTTTAATGGAGGGAGTGAAAACTGCAACTTGCAAGAGGGGACAACATTGAATAAGTATTGGATATTAGCACCGTTCCACAACTTTTGTATAAAATTTATTTTTTCTAATAAAATATATTATACATCAATTGTATTTTTTTCAATGATACCTGCTTATTTACATAATTTTATGTAAGAGCGTAAATTTATATTAATAAAATTTTTATTTACATTCTTAGTGTATTTCATTTAAATTGAGACATCTTTCTTTTTGTTTTTCACTATATAAACCTTTCTTACGTTTTTCACTAAGGTAAACAATGCCATTTAAGCAATTAGAGCGTTTATTTTCAATTGTATTTTTAGATTCTACCTTTAGCTGAAATATATCCTTCACCTCATAATTGAAAAATTAAAAGGAAAGAGAAAAATACTATAAATTGTTCATTAAAGTGTAGACAATGAGGGGTTTACTTGCCCCCCCTTTTCTTAAGAAATCCTGATTCTAAAACTCAATGAAGAATCCTCTTCACCTTGTTAATGATATCTGAAGTTAGCTTTAAGAAATAAATTTTTGTCTATTTCATGGACATCACAGGATCATCCAAAATTTTCAATCCAATATGAAACAATAATAATAACAATCTTATCCCAATACGACATAAGCATTAATCACATGACGCCATTAGATCCTGCAAAAAACCGACTCTTCAGATGTATCATTTACCAAGAATACATCCGGCTCTATGTTTTTCACAACAAATTTAGTGAATACTTTTGAAAGGAATACCAAATCAATTACACATGGTTTGCATCAATCTTTAAAACTAACAATGCTACACGTGAAGGTGCACCTAAAAAAATTGCACCCATGTAAGAATACAAAAATTAATTTACAGAAAATTTGTAATTTGAAACAAAAACATTATATCACGCTGTCTATAAATGTTGAAGACTGAATGATCCTTAAAAGCTCCCTCAAATTAGCCAAGACATAACTTGGTCCCAAACTCCTAGCACCAATGGAATTCAAAAGCTGCTCTAAATCCTAGAATCAGAAAAGCGAGGAAGAAGCCAAAGTCAAGTTTAGTTGGAATGGATATTTACGAAGAGTAGTAAATATACATACATGTGAGTGTGTGTATACTCATTCAATCACGCTTAAAATAATATACTACCAAGAAGGGCCAACTGTAACGTGTGTGTGTGTGTGTGTGATATATGTATAACACACCAGAGCCTAAGCAAATAGGCTATCAAGCGTAAGACAACCACAGCGCAAGATCACCAGTCCTCAAAATAAAAGTCATTATTGCCACTCATACAAGCATAATCCAAGGAAGAAACTCGGTCTTCCCACTGAGTTTTTTTTTTTTGGAGCGAATCAAGGTGGGGTAACCATCCACCATTCCAGTTATCCGTCAAAGTATAATTTCTCCTGGCAGTCAACATTTGGAAGGAAAAAATATGAACAAAACCAATGTCCCTTTATACTATCCCCTTCTTTCCTTCTATTGGTAGTATGCAGAAGCCATGGAGTCCTATCAATAACTAGCACTTAGTTGAGAATTTGTAAAGGAAAACAATGAACTAGAGGAAGGCAAACCTTCTAAGTTAAAAAGTCTAGTTCAAAGATTGTCTACGTAATAACTTGAATATTCGAGCAATTTTTTCTCCTTTTGTTTCCCCCTTTTGATAAAAGCTTTAGCAATAACATTATAGAAAAGACATACCTTGTTTAACAAGAATATGGCATAAACAGCTCTCGTTGTGTCTTGACCTTCTAAAAAAAGGGGGAATTCCAAGTGCTTGGTGTTTGTAATAGGCATTGTACTTGATGAAGAATCTGAAGATGCTAGATCCCTTGAGGGTGCATTGTCAATGATATATGAATGAGAGCCACCCAAGTGTACAGGATAACGCAAAGGAACTTGCAAGTAAGACGCCATAAGAGATACAGCCTGCCAGGAAATTAGTCTCATAAAGTATATTTCAACAGTTAAATAGGTCAACAACCATATACAAGTAGCAACATAAATGTGGTATTTAGAGGCATGTAAAGTTGATACCATGGTGAGAAAGAGAAATGACGATCAACTCTACCACACGTATACATAAAATTGTAGCTCAATAGAAAGGGATTCATTGGCTGAGCCTCTTATTGATCATTCACTATGAAAATATAGTTGTGTTGGGCAACAGGCCTGCCTATCTATGACCGATTCTCCTCTAGGGATTTTATTCTAAATAAAATCTATAAAATCTAAACAGAAAAATAACACTAAAACAGAAAAAACAAATAAACAGTAAATAAATAAATAACTAAATAACTCTAAAACCCATAAAAGGTTTCAGCAGGTTCCAACAAAAATAAGTAGTTAGAAAACGATGTTGCATTATGCAGGTGTGGATCATTCACATAACAGAAAAGGAAGTATCAAAAGATGATTTTGAGGTATTAGAACTTACATGCGCAACATATCCTAGGGCAGTTGCAGACTTTTGAATTTCCTTTTTATCAGTAAAAAAGCTCATCTTCTTAAAAGACATCATAGTCAAATGAAGACCCAGAATTGTTAAGGATCCTTGATTAACAGGTTTAAGTCCAGTAAAATTACCTGGGTAAAGAAATAAAGACAACTTTAACAACTATGTTCAGAATATGTATCCAACCAGTCATGATGACTTTGACAACAAACTTGATTGGCTTCTTAGTCAACATAGGTATCAAGCATTCAGATAATTCAAAACTTATCAATAACTCAGGTTTAAATTTAACAGTAGCTAGATTATCATCCCGTGTACTGTAAAAATTGAGTTGAGAATATATTTAAATTAGCATAAGAGAAGGCAGACTTTATATACAGTGAAGTGCTATAGTCTTCTGGAGCATCTGAGCCAACTAGTGGAATTATTAATCCTCTAATAAAATAATGACTTGTAATATGAAGATCAGTAGTATAAACAGATGATACTTCTTATTAGCTTGATGACTATTGAAGGAATTTGCGGCAATTGTCAGTTACCTTGTCATAATTGAACTTTTAACCTTCAAATAGAACAAATAATGAAAATGGCAGAGCAACAAGACATCAAGATTCACTTTGTTCATACCATATAGAGCAGCAATGACACAGTACATAAGCTGCAACACCATCTTGATAAACAAATGAACAATTGTCATTTTGTGCAATGACAGAGGAAAGAAGAAAAAAATCATTTAAAACACCAACCATAATGCTTTTCTTTTTTTTGGCCAGAAAAACATCAACGACTAATTATTCAGATACAATTGTAGTTTCTTTTGTCTAGCTACCCAAGACAAAATAACAACTTAGGAGTTAGGATAGCTGCATATCATGGATTGGCATTAAAAACCACCTATGCAGAAGCATCTAAGATGACAGATGAATAGCTGCATTAAGTGGATGACTACAGAATGGAAGAAAGAATTCTCAAAGCGCCAACCATTCAATTTAAGTAAGTACTAAAGCTATGCTCTCTTACAGGGAAGAAAAAACTGGTAATGGAATCATGCAGTGTTCAATTTCATATATTTTTTTTTAAACTCAAATTCATTTGTACTTAGTATAAATTCAGTCCTTTTCCACCTAGGGGCTATTGTTTGCATAAACAGAATAAGAAGAATTATTCAATTAACTCTTACCTGTTGGGCTGCCAGCAGGATATGCTTCAAGTTCTTGCTCTTGTGCAGGTCCAACCAAGATCTTTACAGGATACAGCATTGATATTTGAGATATCATATATTGTTGCCTCAGTCTTAGCATCTTCTGCAAATTTCTCAGTTGAACATAGCCTTTTTCTTCAAACAGTAATCTATTTGATTCCTATAATAACAGCATAATGAGCTTTTCGATTACAATAACAGCACCAAAGTACAATGCTACCCTTATACACATCATACCCAAAATGTCAACAGCAATGGTACGTAGAAAAAGGTGATAATCTTTAATTATTAAAAGAAATCATGACATTTTTGTATTACAAGGCCACTAGAGATTAGTATAAATGTAAGATCACCTGAAGTCTTCTTCTAGATACAGAAAGAGCTGTCCCTGCCACCAATAGCGATTCAACTTCAACACCAAGCTGCTCTTTCTTCTTGACAGCATCCTCCTTCGCAATCTTGAAACGCATTGACATATTCTCCACCATCACTTTCCTTGATTCAAGTTTCTGACGCATCTCCTCAAGTTCATTAGACCATGTCAATGACTTGGTATTGACCTGCTCATGAAATCACCGCAGGGAGATATGCAGGCTCATTAATTAAGGCTACATTAATTTAGAACAAAATAACAAAGAAGATAAAACAATCATGCACCCATACAACAGAATCTTTGGTGTCAGCACTATCTCAACAGAAACTCAAATACGACCCAAAAGAAAAGGCTAGAATGAAAAAGAAAACAGGGAAAAAGGTAAATAATACAAAATGTAGATAACAAAACATGAGCTTACTTGACATTTACCAATCAACCAGATAAGAAAATTCTAACCTTGTGTGCTAAATTTATAACTTTCCAAGATTAAGAGGGACAGACATGTGAATTTTGCTTTTATCCTTGTGTTATATATATGTGTGTGTGTGTGTGTGTATAGATATATATATATAGAGAGAGAGAGAGAGGAACTAAGAGAAAATCACGAAGACAAGTTGGGACAGAAGTGGTAAAGCATAATCAGATATGTCTTTGTCTGAAACTTTGAACAAAGCATGAAACAAGCAAACACAATGTTGCCTACCCTGACGCTAGGGTATATAAATTACAATATGAATAAATGAACATTAATATATGAAACAACCCATGGAATATCAAGGCTTACCTTTATTTCTGCGTTTAGGAACTTTTTTAACAGATTGTATTACCTGTCTTTCATTAATCTTTAAGTTTAAAGAGATTTTCCTATCACTAAAGATTTAGGAAAGTTACATGAACAATCTAACTTAGCCCCACGGTATAGAGCATCCCTTTAAAGCCTCTGAGCAACCAACTCAAGAACAGCAATGAAAATCCAAGTGAAGACTAGTTATGAATTGATAAATATGCCAAATTTCTTTTACCCAAAAAAAAAAAAGGCCAAATTTCTCATATAGAAGACCTAACTGGAAACTGGATCATAAAACAGTAAAAAATAGCAACTGAGTAGTATGCTTCTAGTTTTGTGACAAATTAAGTCAAATCTAACCCAAACAAAATGTGTAATTTGCCAATTTATCCACAATTATTTCCTTCTGTCAATGTACTGAACATAAAATAAAGAAACCCTATGACTCATCTCATTTGATGCTTGGGATTGCTACTTAGTTCCTTGTACTCAAAAACTTCTCTTAATTACCCTTCAACAAAGCAAAGTAGGCGAACAAACAAATTTCTTGACTTACAAGATGTTTAGCATGCCAAAACCCTACCTGAATAAAGTGCTCGAGCTCCTGCTGTAGACTTCGCTTCTTCTCCTTAGCTTCATTAAGTGCAGAAGAAAGACTCACCAACCTCGCAAGATTGTGCTCAAAGTCCTCCCATTCGATCACTTTTGTATTATCATGATTGGGTATGTCGGTCCCAGAGGAAGGATTTTGATTTTGTTCCATCAATACTATGAGGAGAACAAAAGACACAGGAATCCAAGAAGAGGTCAGGGGTCGATCTCATCGTCCTGGAGTAAATGATTAATCACCTCATTGACCCGCCTCAGTTAGGATCCTAATTTTCTCGAAAAGTTTGTTTGATTTTCTGAGAAAGATAGGTTATGTCAGGCCAAGGTATTAAAAACTGGGCCAACAATTGAATTGATCAAGGCACAAGTTCTAAGTTCAACAATCTAACTGGGTCAAGCTGTTCATGAAAAAAATTAATATATTTTAAATAATATAAATACAGATAAAAGATATTCATCCATAACCATAAAAAAAACATTCAAACTAAGGAAAAACAATAGTCTAGTACAATATTCATCCACCATAATTCACCATAAACATCATAGGATCATAAACAACCAAATCCTAAAGAAATTTCATTACTACTGCCAATAGTGTTCTGGCCAGCATTATTGGGATTGGAAGTCTCATCTCGTTGAAGATTGGCATCAACCAAAATATCCAAACTGAATATTTCAGAACACAGACCAAACAATAAAAACTAACTAATAAAAGTAAAGCCTTATCATACAAAGGCGACATTAATAGACAAGAGGCAAGACATTTTTTGAAACAAATTCTTATTATGAAATAATGAAATGGACAGAACAAATTTCCTTGTGGAAAGAATTTTCTAGTTCTCCCAGTATTCTCACACATATAATTACCTATCTTATAAACCACTAAAGATTTTTCTAGGTTAGACTTCATAATTGTGAATGTCAACACTTTGCAAAGTATTCACATATTTTATATTTACATTTCATGATTGTTTGACAGGACAAATTTTCTGGAATTTCCCTTCAAGTTCTCTATATCTAATCACAATCATTTGCCATAGGCCATACACACACACACATGCATATATCCTCATTTACCTTTATTAAACTCTATTCTCTCATTCAACCAAAACAAAAATAAAATTAAAGAAGATATTGGGTCAACTGTTAAATAATGAATTAGGAAGGGTAAATCACTTGAACGTAAGCAGAAAAATATAAACAAAAGATAAAACATCACTTTGCCCCATATATATACTCTGTTTTTCATCCTCTTGATTTTCCCCACCTTTAATCTTTTGCTACCACGTATTTCTATTTCTGCTTCTCCATAATTCAGAAACTGGGAGACTTGATGCAAGAAAGGTGCATTCAATTCATTCATTCATTAAGAATGAAAGGGATTTTGCTGCAGGAGAATTGATTATCAGAAATTTCATCTTGTTCGAAGGAACACGTTTAATAATTCAGCATATTAACCCACAAAAATTCATGTGATTCTTACAAAGAATTTGTCCACTTCTCCCCAAGAATCATGGCCCAGTAAGCAGCAAAAATAAAGAAACTAAAAGAATTAAAACTCAGGTTTACTTTCAGCTGTAAGAACTACGAACTGTTTGATGTAAATTAATTCCATTCCACTTCTAAAGAAATTTTGAACAAAGTGAATGCAAAATATTAGAAGAAGAGGAGGAGCATTAGAACTCACCGTATAAACAGCGAAGAACTAATGGAAGAAAGATACAATTTTTTCCAACCCCCAAACAGCGAATCAATAATGTAAGAAATGAGCAGAGAAGGAGCTGCGATGGAGAATCAGTATTACCAACAGAAGAAGAGAAGTATTTGTGATGGAGAAATAGAAGAAGAGATCAAACAAGGAAATAGAGAACGTACCAGGAACGAGGACGACCAAACACACAGCAATGGACCACGACGGTGGCTGACGGACTAGACGAGCTTCACCGATGCTACGGTGATCGAAAATCCAAATGAGAACAGCCGGAGAACTAGCTGCGATGGTTGGGTGAGGATTTAGGAATTAGGGTTCGAAATTTTGGCTCCAGCACGACGTGCTTTGCCACTCCCTCTACGGATAGAAAGGGCGATAAACAAAAAAAAAAATCCATTTCATAAATTTATATTTAAAATGTAAATTTTTTACAAATTTAATTAATTTAATTTTTTTCATCAGTGTATGTACAATTAGTCAAATATAATGTCAATGTTATAATTATCAAGATATAAAAATAAAAAATATAAATAATAAACAGTAAAATATGAGCTATCCACATTTCATATAAATTACCTAGATGAGACATGCAATCTATTTTCTTAAATTTATAATTTATTTATTTTAAATTTATAATTTGATTTCCAAATTTTTAAAATAGGATTGGGAAACTAAGTTGTAAATTCATAGTAAATGAATTTGCAAGTTTTGAAAAAAGAAGTTAAGAACCACTAAAACAAATGAAGATATTTAGTATTTGAAATTAGATTATTTATAATAAAAATTTGGAAATCAAGTTACAAAATCAAGATAAGAAATTGTAAACCCTGAAATCATTTAAAAATTTTAGAAGTTGAAAGTGGAGTTTTTTATAAAAATTTAAAATTTAAGTTGTAAATTTAAAGTAAGTAAATTGTAAATTTTGTAAAAAAAGAAGTTATAAACAAAACAACTGAACTATTTAAGACTTTTAGAAGTTTTTTTTTTTTTAACTAAATAAAACCTTCATTTCAATCAAATACTGATACCAAAGATTGGAGAGAATACAGTGCTCATAGTAAAAAAAAACTAGAACAGTAAGACCAACAACCCAAAACCCAATCCAAAGGAAATTATAAAATGTATAATAGACATACAAAACTAAAACATAACGCACCTACAAAAACAAATCACCATATACACTCCCAAACCGATATCTTCAAGCTCTTGAGGCTGCATAGCTGACTCAATGGAGGTAGTCTCTTGGTCAATAGAGTCAGTATTAAGGATTGCAATTAGAGGCACTGGTGGTGAATCCACCCACCCTTCCAAGCCCACTTCCTTTGAGGCAAGACCTGCTAAAAAATCTGAAGCACGATTACCATTTCATTTAATAAACAAAAAGGTTACAGATTGGCATGACTCTATCTCCTTAAGGATTTCCTCCAACACCAATTGCCAATGCCATTCACAGCCACAAAGTTTTCCTCACAATAAAATCAAACAATACAGCGCAATCTAACCCACTAATAATAGGTTGGTAATCAATGGCTAATTCAACAGATTTACCTTTATGACATGCAAAAATTTCAACTGCAAATTTAGAATAAACAAGTCACATATTTTATAATAAAAATTCAAAATCTAAATTACAAATTTAGAATAAGCAATTCACACATTTTGTAATAGCAAAACAAAAAAAAAGTCATCTTTTAAAAGAAATTACAAACTACTGAAACAATTAAAGATATTTAGTAGTTAAAATTAAAGTCTTTCATATTAAATATTCGACCATTAAATTGTAAATTTATTAATTTAGAGTAATAAAGGTGTAAAAATTGGATAAAAAGTTGCAAACCACTAAAACTATTTAAGACTTTTAAAAGTTAAAAGTGGAACTTTTTTATTATAAAAATTAAGAGACTAAGTTGTAAATTCAGAATAAATAAGTTTTAAATTTTGGAAAAAAAGTTGTAAATCACTAGAACAATTGAAAGCATTTAATAGTTAAAATTGGAGTCTTTCATAGTAAACATTCAGAAATTGAGTTACAAATTTAGAATAATAGAATTGTAATCTTTGGATATGAAGTTGCAAACCATTGAAATCATGTTAGACTTTTATAAGTTAAAAGTGAAATATTTCATAATAAAAATTTGGAAACCTAGTTACTAATTCAGAATAAGTAAGTAATAAATTCAGAAAAAATAAACCATTAAAATAATTAAAAAATTTAGTAGTTAAAATTAGATGATTCTTTCATAGTAGAAATTTGAAAACCATGTTGCAAATTTTGATAAAGAAGTTGAAAACTATTGAAACCATTTCAATTGCAAAACCACTAGCAACCACTTGCTAGTGGTCAACAATTGTTGACTGGCCACTAGCGACTATTAATTTATAGCTAGCTATCATTAACTGGCCATTAGTGGTTGTTGACCCGAGGTCATCCAATCTTGACTAGCCGCGAGTAATGATGGGGGAGGGAGAGGGAAGGTCTAAATGCATTTTGGTAAACTCACAATTTTTTTTACTTTAAAATGTAACATCCTACATAATTAAAAACTAGATTAATGGTTAAACAAATGCTAATTCGGATTAAAAATTTATTTGTAAGGTTTTGCAAAATTCAAGTAGATATAAGATTTATTAATAAAAGAAAAACTAGAATTTAAGGAGTTAAAATTTGATTAAAAAAGTGTGATGTGTAGTTCAATAAATTTCAAGAATTTCTCAGGTATTAATATTATGTTTGATAGAAAGAAAATAAGTTTCAAAAAAGGGAGAAGAAGAGAAAAATAAAATCAATTCTAATGTGTTTGATTATTATTGGCAACCAAGCATATTAAAATGAATTTTTCTCTCATTTTCTCTTTCTTAAAACTTACTTTCTTTTTACCAAATATGAACTAAATTTTGTCAAAAAAAGATTTGGTTGTCTTTTGATATGATTTATTTGAGTGTTTGCCACAAAGATCATGATATATCATTTTTTTTTTATAAAAACTCAATAACTTTGGAAATTAGCAAGTTTGAGGGATCACATGATATTATTTTGGAGTGACACTTTTTTTATTGAAAACTAGGCATCTCAAACTTTTCATGGAGTCTTATTTGCCATTTTTCAATATTTGTAGCTCATGATATAAGGTTTTGATATTGGAGGGTGTGTGTAGAGTTGAAATCACGATTTTGTAATTGCAAATCGCAATTTGAGGGTAAAATTGCGAAATCACAATTTCAAGTATGTGATATTGTGATTTGGATGTTGTAATGTATTTTGGGTAAAATTTAAATGTCATGTCACAATTTAGGACCTGGGAAATCGCAATTTCACACCTAAAATTTGACTTTTAATACATGGATCCCTCATTTTTGCACAAAGAGCTAGGTTTTCAGTTCTTCTTCGCCTCTAATGACTTTCTGAAGGTATAGGGTCAATTTTGGAGCACTATGGGAGTCCACAAAGTGAGAATTGGTGGCTTTGATAGAAATTTAAGATCATTTTTAGATATTTAGAATTTAGCAACACCATGTGCTTTGTTGGTTATGAGGCAAGGCTTTTATGACTCATTTCATGGCTTGAATAGCTTTAGTGTCACCACCCAATTTTTGAGCCATGACCCGTGCACAAGCTAAGCTAATATAACCTAACTTAGCTTAGCAAGTCTAAAGTTTCTCACTTTGCTATTGGGGAAAGAGGATGGTACCTCTGAATTTTATTAATTGCCCTCACTTAAAATGGCAGAGGAATATTGTGATTACATCAAGGACACTAACAACTACAACCAAAGACATAACCATGATTTATAACTAAAATTACAAAACACCCAACCTCTAAACCTAAGACCATGAGTCTTTCACCAACGCTTGATCAATGAGTATAAAAAGGAGAGGATTCAACCTGCAAAAGTTGTTTTTGCATGAAGAAATATACTAGAAGAAACATTTCACAAACAAGATATAGTAGAAACACTAAGGCTCTGTTTGGATCTGCTTCTCAAACTCAGTTTCAGCCCAAAACCAATTCTTCCATCTTTTTGTTGATGTTTGGTTGTTAAAATCAACCACATTGTTGCCGTGAATTTTGGTGAAAATGGAGTTGAAGGAGAAGCAATCCATTTGTTGCTTTTCGGTTTGGTTCTTCATTTTTGCCTACATTTATTTTCAAGTCAAATAAAAATAGATCAATAAAAATGAGAAAAATTAGGAAAATAAAATTTCCATAAAATTTTTCCTATCTATTGACCAAAATGTCCCTTAAAAATTTTAATTTTTATAGATCATGACTTGTAAAAAAATATTATATCAAATATATTATGTTCTCAATTAAATAAATACAAATTAAATTTTAGTCCAAGTAAATTAAATTAATTAGAGGATAGAGTTTAAGCTCAATTTAGAGGAAAATTATGAGTTTTGTCAAAACCAATTTTCAAATAAATCATCCAAACATAAACACATTAGTCCAAAACCAATTTTTATCATAACTACGTTACAAAATCAATTTTACCAAAACTCATTTTTAACTAACTGAAAACCAAATGGGTCCTAAATTGTTGAATCAAGTGTTTTGATGATCCCAAACCAACCTTCTAGAGCTTGAAGAGAAGATATCAAAGGTGCATGGAAGATCACAAATTGAGAAATCCAAGTAAAATCAGTATAAGATTAGATATAGGACTTCTTACCTTGTTTAATTTGAGTAAAAGGCTTTGAATTGGCAAAAGAATGTTTTTGGAAATCTGATTCCATGTTAATTTATGGAATACTTGAAAAACACCCACTAACAGATGAACTTTAAAGTGTTAAAGTTAATCTATTGCTTTGAAAGTTCGAACTTTGGGTTTTGAAATTCGAATTTCAAATTGAAAATAAGTTAGTCAAAAAAGAGATTCCTGTGACAGATGAACTTTGAGTGTAGAAATTCGAACTTTGGCATGAGTCTGATAAGATACTTCTCTGATAGACGAACTTTGTGTTTTGAAAATTCGAATTTATGATAAAACACAAATCATAAAAATGAAAAATTCGTCTGAGGATATGTCAAAGCTTATCTAAAAATGAAGTTTAGAAAGAGTTCAAGATTAACTCACTGACAGACGAACTTTGACTTTGAAAATTCGAATTTTAGAAACAAAGCTTGCAAGTCTGTTATGATAATCTGTTGACATATGAATGTTGGTTTTCATAAATTCGAACTTTGAAATAAGTCTGATAAGAGCTCCTTCTGACAACGAACTTTGAATCTTGAAAATTCGAATTTCGAAAAGATGAACTATTGTGCCTTATTAAGCTGTCCACTGACAAACGAATTTTGGGTACCAAAATTTGAACTTCGAAGGCACTGTAGCAATACGGAATAACTGTTCACACTTATCAGAAGAACTTTAACTTGAAAATTCGTATGTTCCAACATAGAAATATTTTTCAAAGATGGAAATTCGAACTTTGCTTCATAAACAGACGAACTTTGAAGTTCAACGTTAAAGTCTTTAACTTTCGGTATCTGTGAAATTCATCTGTTGACCAACCAAAATTCAAACTTTGAGTGTCAGAAGCATTAAATGCGGTTCGTGAACGGATAATTTTTCAGAGTAACCTTTGGGTAATGTCTTTAACAGCTAGATCTTGTCTCTAACAAATAGTTAAGACAAAAATATAAATAGAGCTTCATTTGAAGTTGTGGAAAATGAATTTACATTGTATATACTGAAACTCTGTCAAATTCTCAACTCAAAGTCTCTTACTCTCATATTTCATTCTTCTGCACTTCAACTTTCATATACGCTCTAAATTAGAGAGTTCATTCTTTGTAATCAATATTATCTTCATCTAGAAGAAAGATTTTCTTGTGAGGGGATATCACAAGGGATTTGGGAAGCACTTAGCTAGAGTGCAAAGAGAGAGGTTGTAAGCTCTAAGAACATAGCATCAAATTTGTACTAAGGCAATTGTAAGAAGCCCACTAAATTCTTGCAGGATAGTGGAAAATTTCAAGTAGTTGCTTGGGGACTGGACATAGGTCAAGATAGAGAGACCGAACCAGGATAAACATCTGTGTCTTCCCTTCTTCTTTACTGCTCTTACATTGCTATTCTTTTATACTCTGTTTTACTATCTCTTATGTCTTCACCACACTCTTGACTTTTATAGAAAATTTTAATCTTCCCAATTCACCCCCTTCTTGGGAAGCCAGCATATCTAACATAAATGACAATTGGATAAATTTAGCAACATAAAATAAGCACTTAACAAGAGAAACAATAAACTTAATAAGAGGACATTAACTAATAAATCTGAGAAACATAAATATAACCAAATAGGTTGCATCATCTCTTTTATCATGACATTTACATTCCCTTTTTACCTCAGAGTTACTATATTTTCTACCTTTCACATATTTCACATCATAAGTTAAAATGCTTCTACACTTGCATACCTTATATTCCAAGCACCATGACAACACACATTTCATATTCTAGTGCTTCCGCACTTATGTATAAATACACATGTATATATCATATTTCGTCATGGGGACCACACCCAACCCACTGTGCATTTCATATCATAAGTGACCGGGAGGAATAACTATCTTGCCTAGTATCATCATATGTCATATTTCAGCTCATGGGGAGCAATAATCATCTCACTCGGTATCATGTATCATATTATAAATCATCTCATAAATTATTAAGAGAATAACCGTCTCACATGATAATAATATATACATAGTTTTATTATAATCAGGTGATTACCAAATAGACTTGCAACCCACCATTATTGAATTACAAAATTCATACTAGCCTTGACTAACTATGACCCATCAACATCTATCAATCAACTTGTAGCTATCACTATTCATTTGCTAAACTTCAGCTATCCTCAATCACCAAATGCTTTCTAATCGAATCAATTACAATTTCCTCAACCAATATTCACTTGTCAATAAAGACATAACACCTACTAGCTATGCTTAATTAACTCTATAGTCCAACAATGTTTAAGCCAACATGTCCTAAAGTATATTTCACTGACTTGTCCAATAACCCATAAGTATCACTATTTTAAATGACCAACTTCCATCTATCACCACACCTATCTATTACTCCTACATAAGTGCTAAAGAAATAAAGTGGCTTCATAGCCAAATAGATAAGCACATAAAGGCAAACAATATCTAATAAATCAACAAACAAGTAAGCAGCAAGTCAATAAAGACAGGAAAATAGATAGTAGGCAAATAAACAAATGAATGAAGTAATGAATGAATGAATGAATAAACAATGTTGAAGTCAGTACCCAAATAAGTAATTTGTACTACACAATTTGGCAATACTAAATTATTGAATTACACTACTAAGCTATGGATTCAAATTATACTTGAATACGAACACAAAGAACTCAAAATAAAATGGAAAATAATCAATTTGGCACATTCCTTGTTAACATATTTGACCATGCCTCCTGTTAAACTAATGAGGCTTTATTTATGTTACCTCCATGACAACATGCATCCTCCAAAACTTTATACACTCTATCACTGTGTATAAATCCACTTTTGTTAGTTTAGCCATAACATCCCTGGCCTTTTTAATCATCTCAACTATTTGCAGTTTGTTCAACACGACACATAAGGTAATAAAGAAATAATTGGAATATAGACCCTAGTAAGCAAAAAAAAAGAAATTTAATAACTAAAAAATATAAAAGAGTTGATTAACGAAAGAACAAACCAATAAACAATTGTTTGACTAATCAATTAATATGTAATTACATTAACAACATTTAAATAAATAGAATAATTGATAAAAAAAATAGAAGAAATTCAATTTAATTTGCTACAAACAGAGAAAGTAAATGGAAGGGGACAATAATAATGGATAAGTAAAGATAGAAAGAAAGAAAGACAATTGGATAAATTTTTATATAAATGGATAAAAAAATTAAATGATAAAATGGAATGATAAATTATCATAAAAATAAATACGAGATTAGTTAGTTAAATTAATTAGTTGAGTTCATAAAGAAACAAACAAATCCCATAATTGAGGTTAAACAAACTTGAATGAATTTTCCCAAATTAAATATAACCAAAGAGAATTCATAACAAATAATCAAAATCCTTCCATCTATTATATTCATCTTGTGCCTTTCATTTTATGACAGAAAAATAAAATAAACAAGTAATCAAGAAAGTGGGCAATAACGAGATGAGTGAAGAGTTATACTAAATAACTAAAATCAATAGTCAAATGTATAATACTATCATGTCACAACTTACAAGTTGACATCAAAATGAAACAAAGTGTCCCACATTATATGCACTACTTACCTAAGAGATGATCAGCTAATTAGTTGCTATATTGATACAAGGAGACCTAGCGTTCTAATCCCAAAACATAGACTTGCAACAAGTATTCATCAAATGGCAATACTAAAGCCATAATAGTAACCATAGTCAAGCAAGTTTCAAAATTTAACAATAGGGTCCAACCATTCATTCCTTCCCTGTGAAGGTTTGGTATTTCACCAACTTGAAAAATCATCAATTTTCATACTGTTAGGTCTACTGGTTTCCCAAAAGGGGGGTGAATTAGGAAGATTGAAATTTTCTGCAAAAGTATAAGAGAGCAGTGAAAGCAAGAATAGCAGAAAAATAGAGTACAAAATTTAACAAAGTAGTAAGCAAGGTAACAGAAGAAAAGAAACAGAGATTTATCCTGGTTCGGTCTCTTTCTCTTGATCTACTTCCAGTCCTCAAGTTACCACTTGAGATTTTTCACTATCTTGCAAGAGTTCGGTGGGCTCCTTGCAATGCCATAGTACAACTTTATACTCTGTTCCAAGAGCTTACAATTTCACTCTCTGCACTCTAACTAAGTGCCTCCCAAATCCCTTATAAAGTCCCCTCACAAGAAAATCTTTCTTCCAGATGAAGATAAGATTATTTACAATAGGAGAAACTCTCTAATACAGAGTATGTTTGACAGTTGAAGAGCAATAAATGAGATGTGTGAGAGTAGAAGGCTTTGACTGAAGAATTTGACAGAGTTTCAGTATATACAACGTAATTTTGTTAAATAAAGCTCTATTTATAGATTTTTATCTTAACTATACGTTAGAGACAAGATCTAGACATTAGAGATGTTATCCAATGGTTACTCTACAAAATTATCCATTTACCAATCGCATTTAATACGTCTGACATCCAAAGTTCGAATTTTGGGGTGTCAACAGATGAATTTCGCAGAGACCATAAGTTAAAGACTATGTTGAACTTCGAAGTTCGTCTGTTCAAAGGCAAATTTTGAATTTTCATCTTTCACAAATATTTTCATGTTGGAACATACGAATTTTCAGGGTTAAAGTTCTTCTGATAAATATGAATAGTTATTCCATATTGCTACAGTGCATTCAAAATTCGAATTTTGGTGTCCAAAATTCGTCTGTCAGTGAGCAACTCAATATGGCACAAAAGTTCTTCTTTTCAAAATTCAAATTTTCAAAAACCAAAGTTCATCTATCAGAGAGACCTCTTATCAAACTTATTCCAAAGTTTAAATTTTTGAAGACCAAAGTTCGTCTGGCCGAGGGACACCTGAATAGACTTACACATTGTCTCTCAAAAGTTTGAATTTTCAAAACTAAAGTTCGTCTATCAGAGGACTGACTTGGTGTTGGGAATTTCACTATACAAGCATCGGAAAAACTATAAGAAATTCCCTCCCATGGATCTGTCAACGTTATTTAGATTGAGATGTAGAAAAAGAATTTATCTCCGGTACATTCCTTGGTGTTCTTTTTTGTTTTGTTGAACCCTAGGAACTAACATGATTGGTCAGCTCCCTCTACCAGTATCCATATGAACGGTGAATCCAACTCGAACGGCGTTCTAGCACCTCTGGTTGTGATGTCTGTACAAGTCCATATGCCTTCACTGTTCATCATTTGTTGGTACAATTTTTCTTTTTGAGTGTATGGCTGCTTTCTCTTTAGGGTAATTTGAATTCTATTGATTTTGTATCCTAATCTATATTAATATATAGATAGGATTCGGTATTTGTTTAATTTAAATCAATAATTTAAACTAAATCAAATATTAATTAAATAGATTAGTTTGAATTTAAATCTATCTAATAGATTAAATTTAAACTAACTATTTAATATATATCCAGAATCAAATCTAGATTTAATTTATCATATAAATCAAATTTAGATTATGACATTAGTTTAAATTTAAATCTATCATATAGAATTAAATTTAAAACCAATTAATTTGAACAATATATATATTTCAAAATATATATCAAATATTTAATATATCAAACATATATATATTTCAAATTTTAATATATATATATCAAATATATATAATTCTATCACCCTAAATTGAGCATTAAATTCATTGAATCTAGACACATTTTAGATTCAATGAATCTGGACATTCTAGCTCAAATTGGCCCATTCTTGTGTGTGACCCTGTAGGCCTATATGATGTTAGCAGTGGGCTAATAACACTATTGGATCCACAAGTCACAAGTGGCCTCTAGCAAGACATTGTGACTACCCAAATCATATGAGATTTGTGATCCAATACAACCTATCATGTAACCCGATCACATCTCTTTTGTCTCATGATATATAGGTCAAGTATAAGACATGGAAATGTTATCCTTATTTTACTCGACCATCACTTTCTCGATCTCCGACCTGACTGACAGAACAAATGGAAACTCTTCCATTCGAGCACGGCTATGTATTTTCTTATTCTTACTCATCGAGGGGCCCAGATATATCTCTCAATTAATTAGAGGGATAAATTTCATCTTGATCATTCATCTTCCTCCACACAAGTTCCACTATACCCAATCATAGCCTTTATGTTCTTTAGATTAAAGGTAACTTTTGACTATGCCAAAGTATAGTGTTCTCCATGTAGGAAGCCATGATGATCTCAGGTCTAAGGGCTTAGTGACACGGTTATATATGAGATTTGCTTATGACTTGATCCATGCAGCTATCTCATAACGGGTCGATCCAGCGCCTATTCTTTAATAGGAGCTTATGATTTTAATTTATATCTTCATGCATAATTATCAATCAAAATCATACTAGCCTTAATTCATCATTATTCCCACAAAGATGATTGCTTAGGAATATTTAGGATAAAATAATTTATCCAAGGATATTATTATAAAGAAAAAATGCAAACAATATAATAATGTAAGAAAAAACACCTTCTTTTTTCATAATGAAATACAATGTTCATAATACAATGATTGGCCTAGGGCACAATCTCCAACACATGGAACTCTTTTTAAACTTTACTTTCAGATGAACTTTGACATATCTTCAGATGAATTTTTCATTTTTCGCAAGTTGTCCTTTACCTAAAGTTCGAATTTTAACAGTCCAAAATTCATCTGTCAGAGGTAACATCTTTGTAAATTCGAATTTCAACATTCAAAGTTTGAATTTTCAAGGTAACATATGAAGTTCAACAGTTCAAAATTTGTCTGTTAGTGAGTATTTTTCAAATATATCGTAAGTTAACATAGGATTATTGAAATATATATTTTAAAAACATTTGGGTAAAAGATCAAAGTCCTTTATTCATGTGAATATAGTGAGAAATCCTACAAACTAATCTCGTACTCATTTTTCTTGGATTTATTCATTTGAGATCTTTTGTACACTTTTGATATCTTCTTTTCAAGCTCCAGTTGTTTGGAATCATAAAAAATACTTGATTCAACATTCTCCCCCTTTTTGATGATAACAAATTGTAAACTGGATTAGTACTTGGGTTTGCTTCTAAGAGCTCCCCCTTAAATATGCATTAAAATTAGAAGATAAGTGTAGCATGTACAATTAGATCAGAAGGAAAATAGAGAATCTCATTGAATTAAGTCATTTAAGGTTTCAGTACAAGTATATGACATTGCAAACACATATCAAAAGCAAAGATAGTTCTTTATTACAAGAAATACAAAAAAATGAACAAGCAGTATAAGTAAAACCAAGCAACCCTAAGATCTAATTAATTCTTCTTAGGCTTGGATTTCTTGTTGTAGGTCTTGCCAGATGGTTTTGCAGTAGTTTTCCCAGTAGTCTTCCCAGTTTGCTCAGATGTCTTCTCCCCCTTTTTGGCATCATCAGGGACTTGAACAAATATAGCAGCAGGAGGAATTTGGGATATTGGAATGACACGAAGAGGTACAGGGACAAAAGACATATCGGGATTAATTTGAGGAAGAGGTACAGGAGGTGATGTAGGTAAGTCATCCTCAGGTTGATCATCCTCAGCATCTTCAATTATTTCCTAAACTTCCTTCTAAAGATTGGCAAATTTGACCCTTCATGCTAAGGTTATGCCATATTGAGGAGATGAGAGTTGAAGAGCAGAAGGATGGAACATCTTATCAAGCCTTTGTTTTTGAGCTTGGACAGTGATATCATGTGTAACAGCTGCAAGGTCCACGTAAGGCACAAGGCTTCTTTCCTCATTCAGAATCGCTTAAATAATTGGTGCAATAGTTATGACTGCTACAAGTTTCTCCATTTGCTCAGATTTTTGAGTAGAAAGGATTGAATCCTGAGCATCTTCAACCATAGACTCATGGGAGCTAGGTTTTAGAGGAGCCTTTTCCTTCATACTATAGTCCAAGGGTGGACCAAGGCTTGCCTCATTGCTGGAGGCTTGTGGAGTGGCCAAAGTTCCAGCAGTCTTAGCAGTAGCATGTTAATCATCATCTGGTTTAGGAAAGGCTAGCTCAAATGGGCTTAGAGGTTCAGGAGTAGGAGACCTAACAGGCTCAGAGGGTCCTGGCTGAGGTGGAACTGATATGGAGGGAATAGTACTCCTAAAGTCTTCATATGCATCAGCAACCACTTTTATATTCTTTACCAATTGGAAAATCTGATCTTGCAGATGAGCAAACTTGGCATTTTGCTTATCTTTGATGCTCAGCATGAGTGCAGACAGGTTGTCATACAACTTAGTGATCTTAGTTGGCTTAGCCCTGGTGGAAGGAGTGGATGGCACATGTGTCTGAGTGGGCTGAGATGGAGGAGGAACAGGCTAAGAAGGCTGAGGTGAAGGTTGTAAGGGTGGAGCAACCTCAGAAGTTCCTACTTGCTGTTGTGAGCCACCTTCCTCAAAGAATAAATCTTCTAACTTCCCAACTCCTTTTCCAATTCATCTACCATCTTTCCTTTCAATGGCCATCCTTTGCAATTCTTCCTTTTTAAACACTTTAGTAGGCTTGCCTTTTCCTTTTTCCAGGTGTTGAATCTTGGCATATTGAAGAATTTTGGAGATGATTGAGGCATGGGGCAAAGTAGAGTCTCTCATCTTATCTCTTGCTTAGATCATGTGTTAAAAGATGATGTGTCCCATATTAATTAACTTGCCACGCATGATAGCAGTCATCACATGTGTTTTAGCCCTTGTGATCAGATTGAAACTTCTCCATTTGTTGAATATAATCCTATACATAATGTAGTTTAGGATTCTGACTTGGGCACTAAGATCAGTGGGCTTCAGCAAACTCAGAGGAGGCCTATTTTTATGCCTTCTGAACAAGGTATTAAGCACTGTACTTTCTTTGTAATTCAAGAAAGCACCACCTTCCTCATTTGCAGCTTCATCCTCATCCATGTACTTTGAGGTGGTGATGTTAATCTTCAGCCCATCTTGCCTGGGGATTTCTAGCATTTCATTGAAGGTCTAATCAATCAGCCAAATGGTTCTAGACCTTAGATTTACTTCCCATGTTTCTTTCTTGTTGTTGTACCTCAGGGTAGCATACCAAGTTTTAACAACCTCATCATCATATCTCTCCATAAGTTCCAATAAGTTTTTGTATCTAATAAGCCATAACCCAACATCAAAATTGTTGGAAATAAGGAACTCTTCCATATTTGTATAGTGAGGCTTAATTACCTTCTTGCTGATAAACTTGGTGGTGTATTCTCCCAGAATATGAGCATTGCTCTATAATGGCTTTGTGGTTTACTGGTATTCCCCTAACTTAGTGCTAAAAGAGGAGGAGGAAGCAGAGGCAACAGGCACAGTAGGTATAGGTTTCTTTGAGGGAGTAGGATCAGGTTTCTCCAAATCTGCCTTGGGAGTGGTTTTATATTTCTTGGAAGGAGTTCCCTTGCTAGATTCGCCTTTCCTCTTCTGAGTCTCACCTTCCTTGGAGGCATAATGAGGCTTGACCACTCTTTTTGGTCTTGACTCCCCTTTCCCAACTTCTGGATTCTTAACCCTTGTCATTCTCATTGATGAATGTTGCAGAAAGAGGAAGGGAATGAGTTTATAGGGTGTGAAAAGAAGTTTAATCAGTGGGAAATAAGGATTCGTGAATAGAATTAATGGGAATTTAAGAAAGGATATGAACAGATTTGAGAGAAAGACGAATAAGGTTAGTTTGTTTAGAGAGAGACCTTTGGTTTTAACATCTGTAACCATTCAACAGATAAATTTTGAGAGGTCAAAATTTGAATTTTGAGTAGTTACGAGTTAATCCACAAGGAGAGGTTTACTGACAGACAAATTTTCATCTTGAAATTCGTCTGAAAGAGGTTGAGTTCAAGGAACAAGAAGCAACAGATGAATTTTGATTCAACAAAGTTCAAATTTCACAATTTCACACAACAAACAAACATGAACAAGACAATTAACAGACAAATTTCACTTATGAAAGTTAGTCTTGCAGAGACTTAACATAAAAGCATATTTCAACAGACAAATTTAGAGATCAAAAATTTGAATTTCAAAGTTTTGTAAAGAGTCTCTAAATTTTGAGATATGGAAATTCGCACAAAAAGCATTTTGAGCAAAGTCATCATACAAAGTGTATTTTGGAAATTCGAATTTCTATCATCCAACAGACAAACTTCGAGGTTTATGAAAGTATTGTAACAGTGTGTAAGCTATTGAAATTTGTCTAATGAGCATCTAAGTTCGAATATTAAGCATGCTAATTCATTCAAAAACACAATTCAACATGGAAATTATTCTAATGACCTTTTAAAATGCAAATTTCAAATTCCTGAACTAACAGATATGGCCTAAAAGTTTGAATTTTCAGTTTCCTTCAGCTTCTTTTGATTGTGCAGGTTTGATTAATTCCAGTATACAGATTTGTTATCATCTAAACTCATGTGGAGTACCTGCAACACATCTTAAACATACTTCGATGCTAAAGTTAGTATTAATTTAATGTTAGAAACATTAAATAGATTCAAATATAGGTTTGTTTACAATTTATTGGGACTTACCATTCCCAATTCCCTTTTGATTTTGTAGTGTGTATTTTCTGCAAGAGGCTTACTCAGAATATTTGTAATTTGATCTTTAGTAGGGATGTATTCCAATTTGATATTTCCTTTCAAAACATGATACCTTATGAAGTGATGCCTTACTTCAATGTGCTTTGTCCTTGAATAGATGACATGATTCTTTATGATATTGATAACACTTTGATTATCTCACTTTATTGGGATTTTCTTCATCTCAATCTCAAGATCTTCAAGTTGCTGCTTCATCCAAAGGACTTTAGCACAATAACTGCCAACTGCAACATACTCAGCTTCTGCTGTAGAGGGAGCCACATTGTTCTGCTTCTTGCTAAACCATGAAACTAGAGATTCACCAAAAAACTGACATGTTCCACTCGTGCTTTTTCTGTCAATTTTGGATCCAGCAAAGTTAGCATCAGTATATCCTGTGAGTTCTTCTCCATTGCCTTTTGGATACCAAAGTCCTATCTGTGATGTTCCAATTAGGTATATGAAAATTCTTTTCACAGATGTTGCATGAGACTCTTTGAGACAAGATTGGAACCTTACACACATACAGATACTAAACATAATGTCAGGTCTACTAGCTATTAGACACAGCAAGGAGCCAATCATTCTCCTATACTGAGTTATGTCAAAGAGCTTTCCTCTTTCATCCATATCAAGTTTTGTTGTAGTAGCCATAGGAGTCCCCATTGATTTGGTGTTTTCCATTCCAAACTTTTTCAGTAGCTCCTTCAGATATTTTGATTGATTGAGGAAGATACCATCATCACATTGTTTATTTTGTAGTCCAAGGAAGAAGTTAAGCTCACCCATTATTGACATTTCAAATTCACCCTGCATTAGCTTAGGGAAATTCTTGCAAAGAGATTTATTAGTAGCACCAAATATAATATCATCAACATAAATTTGAACAATAAGTAAGTCTTTAAATCCCTTTTTAGTTAGAAAATTACTTAATCTTTCATACAATGCTCTAAAAGCTTATTTTAAGCCATAAAGAGCTTTCTTCAGTTTATAAACATGATTTGGTTTTGTTGAGTCCTCAAAACTTGGAGGTTGATTAACATAAACCTCTTCCATTCAGAAAAGCACTTTTTACATCCATTTGATATAACATTATGTTTTTCATGCATGCATAGACTAGGAGGATTCTTATTGCTTCCAATCTTGCAACTGGAGCAAAGATTTCCTCATAATCAATACTTTCTTCTTGATTATATCCTTTGGCAACTAATCTTGCTTTACTTCTAATAATTGTTCCTGATTCATCACGCTTATTTCTAAAAATCCATATTGTTCCAATAATAGGATGATCTTTAGGTCTAGGAACTAAATCCCAAACTTGATTTCTTTCAAACTAATTTAGTTCATCTTGCATAGCTAGTATCTAATATTGATCAGTTAAGGCTTCTTCAACACATTTAGGTTCAATTTGAGAAATGAATGCATAGTTGTTTATTTGATCTCTAAGTTGTCTTCTGATTTTAACATTCTTTTGAACATCTTCAATCACTTGATCAACTGGATGATTCCTTTAAAATCTCCAAGCTCTAGGGAGTTCTTGAGAGATTTTTTTCATTATTTTCAAATTCAAGATCTTTCTCCTGAATATCTTCCTCTACATTAGTAGATTCAGATATTTTTGGAGGTTCAGTTTTATCTTCTTCAAAAAGATTTAAGTTCTTAAAGTTAAAAATAAGATCATCATCAATGACATGCTTGGAAACAATTTCATTTTCAATAAACACAACATGCACAGATTCTTCTATAGTTCTAGTCTTTTTATTGAAAACCCTATATGTTTTACTTCTACTTGAATAGCTAAGAAATATACCTTTATCTGATTTGGCATCAAACTTACCTAGATTCTCATTTCTATTGTTGTGAATGAAACATTTGCAATCGAATACATGTAGGTGTGAGAGGTTTGGGTTCCTTCCTTTGTATAGCTCATAAGGTGTCTTCCCCAAAATTGTTTTGATGTAGGCTCTGTTAATGATATAACTTGATGTATTTATTGCATTAGCCCAAAAAACTTGAGGATGCTCCTTTTTGTTCAGCATTGCTTTGGCCATTTCTCCAATTATTTTGTTTTTCCTCTTCACCACTCCATTTTGATGAGGAGTCCTCGGTGCTGAAAAGTTGTGATCAATTCCATGCTCTTCACAGTACTCCAGAAAGCTTGAGTTTTCAAATTCTCCTCCATGATCAGACTTGATAGACATAATGGAAATACTTTTCTCATTTTGTACTTTCTTAGCCAAGGTTACAAATGCATCAAATGTTTCACTTTTGGAAGAAAGAAACAAAGTCCAAGTAAATCTAGAGTAATCATCTACAATCACAAGCACATACAAGTTTACACCAATACTTTTTACTCTAGATGGACCTATCAAATCCATATGCAATAATTGTAATGTTCTAGCTGTGGTGATTACATTTTTAGATTTGAATAATGATTTAGTTTATTTCCCTTTGAGGCATGCATCACATTCTTTATCTTTTTCAAAAGAGATATTTGGTAAATCAGTGACTAAATTATTCTTAATTAATTTTGTTAGTTGGTTCATGTTAACATGTACTAGTCTTCTATGCCAAAACCAACTATCATTATCTTTACTAATTAAACATACATAATCTAAGGTGAGAAGTTCATCAAGATTAATAGTATAGTAGTTACTATCCATTTGAGCTTTGAGGATAACTTTTCGATCACTTTTTTGGATGACCAAGTAGAACTTTGAGTCAAACAGTACCCAGCTTCCTTTGTCACATGTCTGACTCACATCAGCAGGTTGTGGGTGAGTCCAACTACAAACAGCACCTCTTCTATAGATGTTTCAGGATTCTTGCCCACAATACCAATGCCAACTATTTTGCCATATTGGTCACCTTTCCTCTTTTCTTGTCTCTAAGGGTGATGAACTTCACCTTATCACCAGTCATATGACTTGAGCAAGCACTGTCCATATACCATTTGTTGATTTTTCTTGCTCTAAGATAAACTTGCAAAATAGGATTTAGTTTTTCTTTTTAGGTACCCAAATCTGTTTGGACTCTTTTCTGTTAGCGGCATTTTCCCTAGATACAGATGTACCTTTGGGAACTCATTCTATCTTCCTGCCAAGTCCATTTTTCTTTAACAAACATGAACTGGAAATATGTCCCTTCTTGTTACGGAAGTGACTAGTGATAAAGGGACTGCTAGATTATAAAGCAGGAAGAAAGCAATGCAGATAATACTTTTATCTCACATATTTTAGTTAGACATAAGATTCAATGTGTTTTGAAGTGTGACTTTTCTTTTTATGTCCATCAGCATGCACAAAATGTCTCATATACATATTTTGATTTTTCTTTTCATTCTCTTCCTTAACTGCACAAGGATCATAGCCAAATCCAGCTTTTCCTTGTGCAATTCTTTGACTTCCTAATAAAGCAAACAACATATCTTTACACTTAGTGAGTTTGGCCATGGTTTTCAAAAGATATTCAATGTTCTTTTTCAGTTCAATGCATGATGTACAGCAAACAAATTCAGTTTTATGCAGAGATGCAGTGTTAGATAATTTGCAATCAGATTCTAGCTTGCTAATATTCTTCTTGGCTAATATTAGTTCTTTTGCAGTTTTAATAAACTCATCATACAACTCATGAAATGCATCAAGCAATTCAGAATAGGAAAGTTCAGATTCATATACCTCATCTTCATGATCATTGTTAGATAAGCTTAGGGTCTCTTTAAATGCAAGTGCCATCAAGCAGATGTTGGTAATTTCTTCCTCATCTTTATCTTTTTCATTTGAGTTGTTGCCCCATATTGATGGGATGTATGCCTTTTTCTTTTTGCCCTTATTTGCAGCTTTCTTGTCTTTTTGTTGCTTTTTCAGGAATTGTGGACAATCTCATTTGATGTGCCCTTGCTTTTTGCATTCATAGCAGGTGACAGACTCTTTGCCTTCTTTCTTGTTGTCTGCAGTTGCTCCTTTCTTAAAAAAACTTTTATTTCTTTTCTTGTTGTAAAACCTTTCGAATTTTCTGACCAACATAGCCAGAGTCTCTTCATCCAGATCTTCTTCATCATTAGACTCTTCTTCTTTTTCTTTTGTAGCTTTCAATGCAAGGCCCTTTTTCTTCTTATCTTGACCAGCTTCCTTGAGAGCCTTCATTTTACCCTTATACTCCTTAAGGCTACCGAAGAGTGCTGTGACATAAGCCATTGACTCTCCTCTGGCTTCTTCTATTACTATTACTTTTGGTTACCATTCTAGAGGAAGAGCTTTAAGGATTTTTTTTACTTTCTCTGGTTGTGTGTACTCCCTACCAAGACTCTTCAATTGATTCACAATGAGGTTGAATCTCTTTTACAGCTCTTTGATGCTCTCACCTTCCATCACTCTGAAGCTTTCATACTCACCAATGTAGGAGTTCAATTTGTTCTCCCTTACTCCAGTAGTTCCTTCGTAAGCAATTTCTAGAGTATCCCACATATCCTTGGCTGTGACACATTGTGATACTCTATAGAATTTGTCCTGGTTGAGTGCACTGACCAGACAGTATTTTGCCTTAAAGTTTAGTAGGACTCTTCTCCTATCTTTCTCATTCCACTCATCTTCTGGCTTCTCTTTGTATTTGCCATCATCCTGCAACTTCATTGGGATAAAATCTCCCTTTTGGATGATTGACCAGGTATGCAGATCAATGGACTGCAGATAGATTTGCATTCTCATCTTCCAATATCCATAATACTCTCCACTGAAGCCATGAGGTTTATTTGTGTTGTTTTTCTCTAGAAGAATACTCTCTCCAAAGCGAGCCATTGATTTTTCCAGATTGTCAGATCCTTTGCTTAGGAAACCAGGCTTTGATACCACTTGTTAGGTCTATTGGCTTCCCATGAGGGGGATGAATTGGGAAGATTGAAATTTTCTGTAAAAGTATAAGAGAGCAGTGAAAGCAAGAGTAGCAGAAAAATAGAGTGCAAAATATAACAAAGTAATAAGTAAGGTAAAGGAAGAAAAGACATAGAGATTTATCCTAGTTCGGCCTTTTTCCCTTGACCTACATCTAGTCCTCAAGCTAATATTTGAGATTTTCTACTATCTTGCAAGAATTCGGTGGACTCCTTACAATGCCACAGTATAACTTTATGCTTTATTTCAAGAGCTTACAGTTTCACTCTCTGCACTCTAGCTAAGTGCTTCTCAAATCCCATATGAAGTCCCCTCATAAGAAAATCTTTCTTCCAGAGGAAGATAAGATTGTTTACAATAGGAGAAACTCTCTAATACAGAGTATGTTTGACAGTTGAAGAGCAATAAATGAGATGTGCAAGAGTAGAAGGCTTTGACTAAAGAATTTGACAGAGTTTCAGTATATACAACGTAATTTTGTTAAATAAAGTTCTATTTATAGATTTTTATCTCAACTATATGTTAGAGACAAGATCTAACTATTAAGACGTTATCCAATGGTTACTCTATAAAACTATCTGTTTACTAATCGTATTTAATATATTTGACATCCAAAATGTTAGATATGCTAACTTCCCAAGAGGAGGGTGAATTAGGAAGATTAAAATTTTCTGCAAAATGTCAATAAAGTGAAGAAAGCAAAGGTGATAGTAAAACAGAGTATAAGTGAATAACAAGTAAGAGTAGTAATAGAGAAGGCAAGACACAGATGTTTATCCTAGTTCGATCTCTCAATCTTGACCTACGTCCAGTCCTCAAGTCACCACTTGAGATTTTCTACTATCTTGCAAGAATTCAAAGGGCTTCTTGCAAATGCCATAGTACATCTATGATACTTTGTTTTTGAAGCTCACATTTTTCTCTCTTTGCACTCTAGCTAAGTGCTTCCCCAATCCCTTGTGATATCCTCTCACAAGAAAATCTTTCTTCCAGATGAGGATAAGATTGTTTACAATGGATAAACTCTCTCAATCAGAGTGTATATGAAAGTTGGAGTACAAAGAATGAAGTATGTGAGAGTAAGAGACTTTGAGTTAATGATTTGGTAAAGTTTTAGTATATACAATGTTAAAATCGTTACCCACAACTTCAAATGATGTTATATTTATAGATTTATATCTTAACTATACGTTAGAGATAAAATCTATCCGTTGGAGAAGTTACCCAACGGTTACTCTGAAAAACTATCCTTTCACCAATCGCATTTAATGCTTCTGACACTTCAAAGTTCGAATTTTGGTTAGTCAACAGACGAATTTTGCAAAAACTGAAAGCTAAAGACTTTAACGTTGAACATTCGAAGTTCTTCTATCGTGAAGCAAAGTTCAAATTTTGATCTTTGAAAAATGTTTCTATGTTGGAACATACGAATTTTCAAGTTTAAAGTTCTTCTGGAAAGTATGAACAGTTATTTCATTTTGCTACAGTGCCTTCGAAATTCGAATTTTGATATCCAAAATGCATCTGTCAGTGGGTGGCTCAATAAGGTATAATAGTTCATCTATTCAAAATTTGAAATTTCAAAATGCAAAGTTCGTATGTTAGAGAGACCTCTTTTCAGACTTACTTCAAAGTTCAAATTTCTGAATACTATCATTCGTATGTCAACATATCATCATATCAGACTCACAAACTTTGTTTCTGAAATTCAAATTTTCATGTTCAAAGTTCATCTGTCAGTGAGCCATTTTGATGCTCTTTCAAAACTTAGTTTTCAGATGAACTTTAACATATCCTGAGATGAATTTTTCATTTTTCATAAGTTGTATTTTGGCTGAAATTCAAATTTTCAAAAGCCAAAGTTTGTCTGTCAGAGAAGGCTCTTTTCGGACAAGTTTCAAAATTTGAATTTCTGTAGTTAAAGTTCGTTTGTCAGATAAGGCTCTTTTCAAACTTGTTCATTTTCAATACGAAATTCGAATTTCCAAAGCCAAAGTTTGAATTTTCAAAACAGCATATCAGTATAAACATTTCAAACTTCGTCTGTTAGTGGGTGTTTTTCAAATATTCCATGGATTAACATAGAATCATAGTTTAAAACATCTTTTTACCAATTCAAGGTCTTTTACTTAATTTAAATATGGTTGTAGATTTTACATCTATTCTTGTACTAGTTTTTCTTGAATTTCTCCACTTGAGATCATTTGTGCATCTTTGATATCTTCTATCCAAGCTCTAGAAAGTTGGTTTGGGATCATCAAAACACTAGATTCAACACAAAGTTCAAATTTTGGAGTGTCAACAGACAAATTTCACAGAGACCATAAGTTAAAGATTTTAACATTGAACTTCAAAGTTCGTCTGTTCAAAGGTAAAATTTGAATTTTCATCTTTGACAAATAGTCCCATGTTGGAACATACAAATTTTCAAGTTTAAAGTTCTTCTAATAAGTGTGAACAGTTGTTCCATATTACTACAGTGCATTCAAAATTCAAAATTTGGTGCCCAAAATTCGTCTGTCAGTAAGCAACTCAATATAACACAAACGTTCTTCTTTTTTAAATTCAAATTTTCAAAAACCGAAGTTTGTCTGTCAAAGAGACGTCTTATCAGACTTATTCCAAAGTTCAAATTTCTGAAGACCAAAGTTCTTCTGTCAGAGGGACACCTGAACAGATTTATACATTGTCTCTCTAAAGTTCGAATTTTCAAAATTAAAGTTCATCTATTAGAGGACTAACTTGGAACACTTTTTAAACTTCACTTTTAGATTAACTTTGGCATATCTTCAGACGAATTTTTCATTTTTCACAAGTTGTTCTTTACCTAAAGTTCAAATTTTAACAGTTTGAAATTCGTCTGTCAGAGGCAACATCTTTGTAAGTTCGAATTTCAACCTTCAAAGTTCAAATTTTCAAGGTAACATATGAAGTTTGACAAGTCAAAATTCATCTGTTAGTGAGTGTTTTTCAAATATATCATAAGTTAACATAGAATTGTTGAAAAACATATTTTAAAAATATTTGGGTGAAAGATCAAAGCCTTTTACTCATGTGAATACAGTGAAAAATCCTACAAACTAATCTTGTACTCATTTTTCTTAGATTTCTTCACTTGAGATCTTTTGTACACCTTTGATATCTTTTTTCCAAGCTCCAGTTATTTGGAATCATAACAAACACTTGATTCAACACATACTAGTAAATCCAAATGGCAAAACTTATCATATTCCCTATAACCCAATCAAGAGTTTTCATTCTAATTGGTCAAGTAGTAAATCATAGAGAGAAGAACTGTATTATATAATAAAAAGATATATTGTCATTTCCACCACAATAAGCATGTTAATTAGAAAAAGAACTAGCAAAAAACTAGTCTATCATTAAAATATACCATGATGAGCCAAACATAAAAAATCCCTGGCACTAAATAGCAAGATAAAGTATGGCATGAAGAACCTGTTTGAGATACTATCTTGATGGTATATCTTAGATTGCAGGAGGATAGATACACATAATTTTACATAGATACCTCCATCCCTCCCTAACACTATGTGGAATAGTAGTGTAAAAAAAGTGAGGGCATGTTGGGTTTGGTGGCATAAATAATGCAGAAGTTGTTGACATGAGTAGAAAAGCACTAAAAGAAAGGAAATTGTGGGAGAAAGAAAGCTAAGTGGGATACAATTAATGGATCTTCCAACGAAAAAGTAATGAGAGGGTTAAGGAGAGGAGTATAAAAATTAGGTTAACCATGGTGTAGGTGATTCTATGAGAAAGACATCCTCCCCTTTTAAAATCCTAGTTGATATATATATATATATATATAATTCATGGATTGTCTAGACTATAAATTACGGATAACATTAGTTTGGAATAAGTTTTGATATACTAGATATAAGAAAATAAAATTTATTCACTAAATAGAAATCCTACCAATTAATGTTTTTTTATTATTATTATTACAATAAAAATACTTATTCAAAATCCTATTAATATATTTTGTTTACTAAACGGTTTCCACGCCTCCTCCTTTTAATCCTCCATTTTTTAATCTAATCAATATAATAAGTATTTGATATAAAATTGAAGATAATTAAATCTTGAATTGAAATTGGGATTAAATTTTGAATTACAATATTCTAAAAATAAGATGTCATATAGCAATTAGTTGCTCAAAATCTCATCTTTTAATTTTATCAATGATTTTTAATTTTAATTAATACTATTTTTTTGGTTCTCCTTTTATATTAATGTTCTCATAAATGATAGGAACTCATGAGAACAAATTTATACTTAAACATTATTATTATTATTATTATTACATTTAGGGCCTATTTATTTTCCCGTTGGAAACCATATTTTGAAAAAGTAGGAAACCACATTTTGGGAGAAGGAGCTCTCTAGCTGCTTTTCCAAAACGTGGTTTCGGATGGGAAAACAAACAGGCCTTCAATTACGGCAGGAGGAAACTAGGGTTTACCACCCTAAGTCCTTTGCTTAATTTCGTGTTTGATTTTTATTGATTGTTTGCACATGTTTGTTGATTGATTATTGTTATTTGTGGATGGTAATCATTTGATTGTTGTTCGGCTACATTGGATTATGTAACTCACGAGTATGTGCTACTAAGATGTGTTTAATGTATAGTAGCATGTGTACCTTATGATTATGTGCTGAACATCTTGTCAGGTTAATGAACTTATAATCAACACTTCTTGAAAGCTTGCGCACCTTTTGGAAAGGGTTGGCTGTATTCCATAAAATATATGACCATTCACTAGTTTAAAGTTGTGATTTCCTTTAAAATATTGAGATTTGGTCATAATTGTAAATTGTGATTTTGCATGTGCTTTATATTTTGTTCAACTACAAGTAAATTAGCTTAGGACTTTTACTATTGTTGGTTATCTCACCCTTTATTTTCTTATTTTCTAGGTGAAGGCTCTAATGCTAAAACAATCAAAGATCCAGAGCAGTGTGTAGTTTCTCCACTATTGAGTACAAGCCATAAGTTTGTTTTACTCTTGTTGATGCTTTATATACATGCTCCATAAAAATTGCCAAGTGTGGAAGAGATTATTTTGGATGTTAGAAGTTATGACTGATATTTTGATAAGAGTATTGTATTCTTTATTGTATAGGAAATGTCAACTGAGTAGTGTTGTCTTTCACGTGAAAATTGTGAGATTGTGGAAATATGAATATATAAATATATATTATATATACATGCTTAGAATTATAATGGTTGATATAGCCATGGATTATAATATGGAATTTGGAATGTGATACTCATTAGTTGAATATGAATGGGATTAGTTCTAAGTTGATAACTTGATGTTGATAATATTTGTTCATTTTGGGATTGTTCTGATGTGATTTGTTAGCAAGTTTAAATTTGGGAATCATTGGGTTACAATTATTATGTTGTCAAATTTTACTTAGGGGTTAATGGACTACGTTAGGATCGATGTGTAATAGGATGATTGTTGAACATATAAATAATAGCTACTAGATTTTGATATAGATTGCTAATATAGATTTTAATAGGCTTTTGAAACTTGGGCCTTGTTATCTTTTATTGGATTACTCTGGATTTGGACAAGTTCTTATTTTTGTTGGGACTGAGCCTAAAATTGAATTTGGTTCTTTTTTTTTTTTTACAAATTAGGTTAATTACCATCCTTTGAGATCAATCTTAATTAACTTTCACATGAACCTTTATTTTAAAATCCAAGGTATGACACAAAACATTTGGTATCTTATAACTTGACTGTACTCCCATGCAATGCGTGGGGTATTATTTGTTTGATAGGATGTATTTTTGTATATGCATATACGTTGAATTTAGGTTGTATGATTAAGTTGTAGATTTAAATATATCTTTAGAACTACCTTTTTTTGTAATATTTGTTTAAATCTAAGTTGCATATGAAATTTTAGGCTTCAAAATCTAGACTGTACTCCAAAGCATATTCTGCATAGGATACAAGTTGGGTGGTCAAAATCAAAAAAAGTTTCATGAGTTATTTGTGACTACAAGATATCTACTAAGTTTAAAGGGAAATTTTATCGAACTGCTATAAGGCTAATGATACTATATGATAGTGAATGTTAGGCTTTAAAAAGGTAATAAGAGCATAAGATGATAGTAGCAGAGATGAGAATATTGAGATGGATGTGTGGTTAAATGGATAATATAAGAAATGATTATATATGAGGGAAAATTAGGGTAGCACCTATCAAGTAGAAAATGATGAAAAATCATTTAAGATAGTTTGAACATGTATAAAGAAGAGGACAAAAGGAGCTAGTAAGGAGAGTTAATCAAATGGTTTGGAGCCCTATTAAAAGGCATAAATGAAGACCAAGAAGGACACTAAGAGAAGTTATAAGGCATGACCTCTTGATAAATGATTTATCTGAAGAGATGGTGTTTGATAGACCTTATTGGTGTCATATGATCCATATAACTAACCCCACTTAATGAAATAAGGTTAATGTTGTTGTTGTTGTTTGAAGCTAAGTTGGGTTTTGGAAGGAAAAAATATTGTATGGTTCTCATCCAAAAATAGGATCATGTCTAACATATATAAAATGGGGCCAACCTTAATATGCATTTGTCTGATAAAAGGGTTGTGAATTTTGATTCTCATGGCTAAGCATTTTCCTTTATGTTTCCTAGGCTATCTTTTGCATTCTAAAAAGGAAAAATCTAAGCCTAATGCTTGAGTGTAAGCCCAACCTTAGAAATGAATAATCGTTTGCACTTTCAATCACTAGTTTTATGTTAAAATATATTAAAATCATAAATTATTTATATATTCTTTATAATTATTTCTTAAAATTTTTTATATATGTGATTTTATTTTGTATACTTTAAAATTTTGTTTAAAATGTTATGTATTTATGCATATTTTTGTGGGGACATTAATTTGAATATTTTTTTGGAAATGGTATTTAAATAAAAGAGTTTCTACTTTTATGTTTTGATGAATGGATGTAAATATTTATCATGTTAATTGAATCACTTGTTTTGTAAGCAAAACATATTGTTAAAAATATTGTCTAGTTTTCCACTCCACACTCCCCCAAATTATATATATATATTTAAGAATTGCCATTCAATTTAATCCATAATCCGCATGAACCATTTAGCAACTTTAAAAAAAAATACATATATATGTTTGGTTTCTTAAAGTTCAAATGTAAGAAATATATGATTTCATATTTTTTTTTAAAATGTTACATAACTATGCATAATTTTTCATCCTATAATAATCTTTTTTTAAGTTATAAAACATTTTAAAAAATATTTATGATAAATATAAAAAATGCTTAGCACACGTAAATATTATTCTTTTTTAAAATTCATCTTCTCCCATAAAAAAATTTTTCCTACCTCTATCCCTAACTTCAGCTCAAATCTTCCTTTCTCAATACTCAATGACTTATTTTTCCAATAGCTAGTATCAAAATTTTCACATTAATAATCAATAAATAATTATCAAATAACCAATTTAGAAACTTTGCCCATTTTCCAATCATGCTTTTGTAAGTGAACTCAAATTTTTCATATGTAGGCTATTGTTGTACAGAGAAAGGTACTTATATTCAACTTATATAGAGCATATTTGCAATCAAAGGTCCAATCATGTCTTTAATGACAACTACAAAATCTCATATCCAACTATGCCAACAAACTTAATAAATTCCATAAATAATTACATCCCAATATAGTGAATTTCATATAAGATTGATAACCATTATAGAAAGTGACAACAAAGTAACTTGAATCATGCCACCCAATCATATTTCCCTGCCTATATAGAGCCCTTAGTTTCTAACCTACAAATCTCTCTCACATTGGAACTTTCTTCACAGCCTACTAATAATGGATAGCATGCCAACTATGCATAACTTGATTTATAGGCTATAGAAGGCTAATAGTGTCCAAACCTCATTACAACAAAGCAGACATTACAACTTGGAAGCAATAATTTTGCACATATTAAAATTTCCATCATGGCCAACTACTAAAACAAGCTTAAGTTGATCAAAAAATGACAATTATCTAGTATTATATGCAAAGTAGGTCTAGACGAGTTTGTACAGGCTAAGAATTGACCAAAAAAAAAAACACAATATACTAGGTTGGCTATAAGATTGGTCACAAATTCAAAAAGTGAAAACAAAATCCTCTAGTGAATCGACAACCCTATCAAATTATTGTGTTAGCTAGATTACTTGTTTTGTAAATTACAAAAAATTGGCAGTACACAATATCAGAGTCAACAAAAAAGCACATATTCTAGTTTAAAAATAATAATGCTGCAAATATTAAAACCTTCATCATATCCAACAATTAAAATAGACTTAGGTCAATATAAAATTATCAATTATATAGCCTTTTTTTTAGTCACCAATTATCTACAATTATATGTCAAGATGGCTGAGTTGAGTTTTCAAAGAGTAAGAATTGTAAAAAAGAAGTATATCAAGGTGGCCATAAGAAGTATATAAAATTTCCACTGTCATTTGCTCCATGTATCACTTGATTAAAAAAAAATACAACAACATTATAATTCTAGATGTTTAGAACATTATAATCATTCAAGATAGAAGAAAAAGTAGGAGAAGGCAGAAATAAAGAGGGAATGAAGGAAACTAATAAACAATCGTACCAACCAAAATAAAGGATCAAGTTTTCTTCCTAAATTGCTTAATCTATCCAATCACTCCCAATTGTAGATGTAGTAAGAGAATGTCAGACTATGTTGTAACCATGTACCCTCCCCCTACAACTACACTTGTCAATCTCTTCCAATTTAATTTCCTTTGCTCTTCCGTCTATTTGGCCTTCACCTGTGAAACTCTTCAAACAATTCCGCATCCAACCATATGATTTAGTTTTGACTATAAATAGGTCCATGACAAAAAAAAGTACAAATAGATCTAGATCCTCTATGCATTATGCTAATTACAATGACTTGACTAGTAAAAATTGACATAGAAAAGTGTGTCACAATTTCAAAGAACAAAATTTGAGTTAGAAATCCTCTTTTGTGGAAGGTCCTCCACCCTATAGTGACTAAAACCATGCATCATATTTGAAGAAGTGAATATAAAAGAAATCTCATAGAATAAGAAAAAATAAATAAATAAACAAAGCTAATATAGGAAACAAAAAAAAAACACTAATTACAACATAGCAATCAATAAAGAAAGCATATTAATCTTCAAGGCATAAAATGAAGAATAGAGTAATTAGTAAAATAGAATAGATAAATTGTTATATATATTTTGATGAAATTTTGAAGGAAGAAATGCATTAGAAAACATATTCTCAACACAAAGTGAAACAATGAAAAATATTTAATGTGGAAGAGATGTTACCCGCAAGGAGTAGTGTTAAAATCTTTCATACCACCCACATTGTCAGGGAATAAAACTACTATTTATAAACAATATCATACAATAATACCCTGTATTATGATATGATAAAACTACTAAAGATTTAAAATGTCATTTTCATCTCTAATGGCACCATAGAATTTGGGGGTGGTTAGGGCAGTTTAAGATTTGAGACCACTCCAGTAGTACCATTTTAATGTTACCACATTCCATTTTAATGTGGGCCCAAATGCATTAGTTACTTGGACAAGGGCAAAAATTTGACACTATAATATAACTAAATACAATACAAAATTTGACATTATACAATATCATACAATAATACCCTATATTATGATATGATAAAACTACTAAAGAATTAAAATGTCACTTTCATCCCTAATGGCACCATAGAATTTGGTGGTGGTTGAGGCAGTTTAAGATCTGAGACTACTCTAGTAGTACCATTTCAATGTTACCACATTCCATTTTAATGTTGGTCCAAATGCACTAGTTACTTGGACAAGGGCAAAAAATCGACACAATAATATAACTAAATACAATACAAAATTTAGCATTAAACATTTTGGATAAAGTGAAAATCAAATTTAGAATATATAATCCCATATCATTACCATGAAAAAGTACAAAAATTTACAAAATAAATAGTAAATCATTACATATAAGCATACCTTTTTCTTTTCTTTTTTGGTGAGATTTCTTTTCTTTTGTCTTCTTCTTATTCTTTTTATGCTAAAAGGGAGAATACATCAACAAGTCATAAAAGAAGGCAAAATTAATAGTAGTGAGTTTGGGTATGGTGATACCAAGTTCATCATCAAAAAGGATATTATATATTACTCTTATTTGTACTCAATTACACTAATTTCAACAGAACAAATCAAAGAACATATGATAGTCAAAATTTACTTAAATACCTTTTTCATTAATCATTATAGTAGGATAACATTATTACATCCTTACCATGGTTAACAACACCCACATTACTAAGATGAAGAGGAAAAACTTTTCCAAGCAAGAAATTTGAGGTACCAACACCTTTATGATCACACCTATTGTTTTATTACCTGTAACACAAAACATAATATGTAAAAAAATATGGAGAGATGAAATTAAATAATTTTTGTTTTAAGTATTTGGAAACTAAAACTCACTATTTGGAAATGAAATTAAATAATTTAGCACAACTACCATAGGAAGCCATCTTCATTAAGAAATTGAAAACCTAGATCACATACCAATTCTCCCTCATGCCTCTAGCCACCAAAACCTAAATTATGGAATCCCATGCGAGAACCATAACCAAACCCAAAACCCAAAACCCAAATTGGCACCCAAAAACTCGAAGAAGAAAGGATTTATGGAACCAAAACACAAACTATTCAATAATCAAATAATCAGAAAGCATGAACCATGTTTCAAAAAAAAACCGAAATAAAAAAAATAGAATCATTGGTTTAATGGTTTGCTAGTTCTTTGATGATATTGAAGAAGATTGACAAATGCCATAGTTGATGATGGAGATGATGAAGTTAATGCCACCGATAAAGAAGATAGATAGAGGTTGCTTGTGTGGAGGTTGACGTAAAGTAAATTTGTTAGCCCGCTAAAGCATATGGAATGGAGAAGAACATAAGAAGACAAATGAGGAAAAAAAGTTCTTTGTGCAGTGTAAGTAGAGGAAATCTGAAAATGGAGAATAGAAATTAAAACTTCATTCTTTCTAAGGGAGGTGACAACTGTGTCATGGGGGTTTCATAATTTAGAAGCTAGGTGCAATGATAATGTAGTATAGTGTGATGCAACTTAGGTCATGTTCACAGGGAGGAAACAAGTAAGGAATGAATGCAAAATGAGTGTGAAATCTAAGAAAGATGATGCACCTAAAACTAGAATGAAAATTAAGCCTAATCCTAAACTAAATAAAAGCTAATAACACAATGTATGGATGCATGAATGAATGGATGTGAGTGAAAGTATGTGAATTGGTGTATGGAATTTGTATGTAGAATGAATGGAAGATGGAATAAGGTTATGCAAAATATAATGAATGAGCTAAACTAATTACTAGAAATTTGAAATGTATCTAATGCAACACCTACATGAGAATAGATGCAAAATGAACTAATCAAGGCTATGACAAACTAGAACTAATGCAAAACTAAGTGAAATTGTGCTAATGCAATGACTTAAATCTAGATGAAACTAGTATGCAAACTAACCTAAATGCAAGAGAACCAAACTAAGACTAAATGAAATGGCAATAAAGACTAAGCTACCTAAACTAACTGCTAAACTATTGACTAAATGCTAAATACAAAACTAAACTCATGTTATGTTTGGTAGGAAGGAGTCATTTTGGGATAAATGGAAAGGGAGAAGGAAATGGAGAGAATGGTTCCATAAAAAGGGTATTTTTTATTCATAGAAAGTTTGAATCATGTGTACCAAATAAATTTTACAATGATTTCTCTCTCATTTTCCCTTTTATAAAGCTCCTTTCATGTATACCAGACCTAACCTAAATATTTACTAATTACCTAACTAATGCAACAATGCAATTACCATTTAATCAACCACTTAATTAGATTATATGTAACTAATATGTGATGATCAAATTTGAATAAACAAAGGATTTAAGTGGGGTTTTCAAATAGAAAATGAAAGGAAATGAAAGTCAATGGAATTTGAAATCACCAAAGGAAAAGAAAAGAGAATGAAAATTTTCAACAATTAAACACAAGAGATCAATAAGAAGGAAAAGCGAATGAAATGGAAAGGTTAATCAACTCTGGGTTTGACAAGAGTAAATGGACGTATTCTCATTTAATTAAATGATTAATTATGCTTGGGAATTGATTAACTAAGTTAACTAACTAAATTAGTTCTAGTCCAAATTCCAGATTCAATTAAGCTTAGTTATACCAATACTCAATTAATCCAATTTAATTATGCTAATTCAATTAATTAACTTAATTAATATGTTGATTAAGCTATGGTTCAGACCTGGACATTAAGAATTAATTCCCAATTAAACCTAGTTAAGTAATTTTAAGCATTAATTTTATCCACCTAGCTTAATATCAACTGAATTTCATCAACAACCATTGATTTTACCTGATTAATATTAGCCGAAGCTGTAAATTCAAAATATGGAAGTCTATGCATAGGTAAGAACAAGCTCACATCAACATTAACCAACCAAAATTAATGAATATAAATTAGGTTTAGTAGGTCTCAACAATTCAACATCATTATCATTACAAATTTCCATCAAATTCGATCAACATAGAATCCTAAATCAAACTCAATGTAAATTAAAAGATAAAGATGAGAGAACATCCTAAGCATCCATGGTAGCTCCTAAGTTCAAGATCCAGCTCCCTCTTGCATAGCCAACTCACTAAAGTTCTTTACTCTTCCATTTGACCAAAATCAAGACTAACAATCATCTTGTATGTCATGGCCATGCTTGTTTAGGTGGAAGGATAATGAAAGCTTCACTTGATGATGATGAAAATGAGCAGAAAAAGTAGCTCACATGACTAGAACTCAAGCCCCCATGGTGTGTTGCAATAGGTCAAACAAGAAAGGTGAGAAAATGGAAGAAATTGATGGAAGGAAGGTAGAGGAAGGTGTGGGAGGTGATTTAATTGGTGGGAATAGTGGGGAAATGGAGAAAAAGTTGTAGAAATCAATGGAGAAGAGGTTTGGAAGTGATGAATAGAAAGAACCCTAGGAGAGCTCCAAGAAAGAGATGAAAGAAGTGTTGGTGTCAAAATGAACTCTTGGCTGACTTTGTTTGTGTAGTTAGGGCTAGGTCACCTAATAAGGGGAAATTTAGGAAGGCCAATGGGTATTCATGAGGTGGATATGATGTGTCAAAATAGGGCTGAATTGAAGCTTAGGTGGAAAAGAAACAAGGATAAAAAATGAGGTGGAAGAAAGAGAGGTGTTTAGAGCTTAAGTGGAATTTTGAGATAAAATAAATTAATAATATAGAAAAGAATGGAGGGTGTAGATGGTGCCAAATAAGCTCTAAGATTTTCAGCAATGAGCCCTTAAAGCATGCCTTAAGACCTAGTAAAAATGCTGTAAAAATTAAAGATAAGTGACAATGTAGCATAAGTAACATAATTGAATAAAACTAATGTTTAATTTCATAATCAACATTAGCCAAGATTAGCCCACCCAAAAATCACGAAATTAAGCTCAAAAATCAAGAAAATTATTTTGAAAATAATGCAAAATAAAGAAACTAAAAATCCTAAGAAAATAGGAAGAAAATGGGTTTTTAAGAAAAATGACCAAAATGCCCTCAGTTGATCAAATTTTGACTCTCTATTTTTTAATTCTTAATCACTTTTGTCAACTTAAGTAATTAATACTAGGGTTAATTAAAAAGACAATTATTTGGTGATTAAATCCTAAATCATTAGGGAATATTAAAATTAAATTGAAGTGCGTCTCTAACTAGAAGTAAAAAAAGAAAATAAAAAATGGATGCATATTAAATTTTGTCAACTTAGTAGAATGAAATGAAAAGTTAGGAAATGGTAGACATTGTCAAATGGAGTATGAAATAGTATCTTACTAGAAAAAATACACACTTGACTAGGTTTAATTAAACACTTAATCAACCTAATTTAGTGGAAATGGCTTCTATAGAAAGAATTGAGCCTCAGAATCATGAGATATATATAATCAACACAAAATGAACCTAATCCCACAATTTTAGCTTTAAATTCCACCAAACTCTGAGTTTGACTAAAATGTAAAAATTATACCTAAATGCTCAAAATTATTCAAAATTGCACAACAAAAACTCTAAGTATGGGAAACAAAAATAATGTAAAATATGATTTATCAGGAGGCCATTTCCGAATTTGCATCCCACATTGGGAACATAAAGGTGCACCAAGAAAATACAAAGGCAAATGAAAATAGAATTTGACCTTTGGAAACCAAACCCTTATTAATGTGGCATCCAAAAAAAAAAAAGAGCAAGGAAGATGAAAATAGATTGTTTTTTAGAAAAAGAATGGCGAAAAATATAAAATAATATGAAAATAAATTATCCATTAATATAGCCACCATAAAACACAAAGGCAGATGATTTTCAGCATTGAAAAATGAATACCTCTTAAAGTGTACACTGCAAAGAATAAAGAGAAAGTAAATAGGAATAATACAAGCTTAGCAATAAAAGATAAGTGAACAAAAAGCATAGAGCCCAGAGCCAAGCAAAAACTGTATGACTTATAAACAGTGATGACTTATCTACATCTTATTGTATTATAATAGATTATAATAGATCATAGATAATACTTTCTTTAATCCTTAATATAAAAAACCCTTTTAACCGAATCATACAGATGAAGAATGAGAGTTAAAATTAATTAACTATCTTGATTTCTCCGAAAATCCCAACATTTTTCCAAAACTACATTAATTTAATTTCTTTCTCTTTCTTTTTAGATACATTAAATAGGGGCATTTTTTTTGAAAATGTATAATAAATACTACCTCATATACTATAAATAATCTTATATTTAAGATCGGGATTAAAATGCTCTATATTTAAGACCAAAGGGAGTAGATTAATTCAACAGTTAGTCTTAAATTATAATAAAGTTCATATTTTGGTCTCAAAGTAGGATTCTCCCAAAAAATGAGACCAAACAATTTCTTTTGGTCCAATTGAATTAAAAAAAAAAAGTAAAATACAGTCACCTTCTTCATGTTTTATCTTTATCACAAAGCAATCCCTTTCATTTTGGAAAACTACACAAACCTCTCAAAAATCAAAAGTTATGTTACATAATTCCCCTTTATTTTCAAGGATTCATTTCCATTCATCTAAATGTTAATGAGTCATTAACTCATCATATTTAAATTTTTTAACTAAAATACCCTTTTTCAATAAAATATTTATTCAGTAATATTTTCAACACATTTTCATTTTACTTTTTAATTTTCAATTAGAATAAATCCTCAGCATTTGTACGAAGTTTAAAATGAGCTATATTATTTATAGTTTGTCAATAATATTGTTTCTAATACTTTTATATTTTATATTGAGTGATTTGCCATATTATTTTATTATAAATTTATTAAATTTAGATTTGATATTTCAAACACATTTATTTATATATTAACTAAATTATTTAAAATTGTTTAGTAAATGTTATAATTTTTATTGTAAAATTATTAGGAAATATAAGCATGAATTTTTTATATAAATATTTTAAATTTATGTAGACTTTTTTGGAAAAGAAAATGGGCCTTATGCACAAATTTATTTAGATTTTATTGTAATAGAAATTAGATATTTTAGATTATAATTTATAATGATAGGTTAATAATTTTAAGACATTTTAATATAAATTTTAATTATTAAAATTGTATTTTAAAATCTTCAACGAAATATTCTTAATGGTGTGATAAAAAATAAACTAAAATTTAAGTTTATGGGAGGCCTTTATAAATTCAAGAAAATTGAAGGAGGTTAATGCAACAACAACATTAGCCTTATCCCACTAAGTGGGGTCGGTTACATAGATCAAACAACGCTAATGAGCTCTATCAAACGCTATTTCCTTAGATAAATCATTTCTCATAAGGTCATTCCTTATAACTTCTCTTAATGTCTTTTTTGGTCTTCCTCTACACCTTTTGATTGGGCTCCAAGCCATTTAATCAACTCTCTTCACTAGTGAAGGAGGTTAATGCATCTTAGTAAAAAAAAATTGCCTCAAACTCGTGAATCATTTGAACCATAGTTTTACTAGTTTGGTCTAGTTTAAGGCCAGTAAAACCAAATTTTAACCAATTTTCAAATAGGCTAATTTCTTTTTTTAATTTGAATTAGACCTAATAGTGATTTATCATTTTTCTTGTTGAAGTATGGTCCAATTTCTAATTCATTTGAACCAACTTAGGTTGAACATAAGTGGTAGAGGCCCTCTCCCTTAAGCAAGTAGTTTGAAGTTCAATTACAAACCTTTGTGTATAGAGCAAATTGATATAAGCATGCTAGGAAGCATGGAGCAAGCTAAAGACATTGGAGAAAAGAAGGCTAAATATGTGATCCAAAAGTGGAAGACAGTTGATCCATTACAAGGCATGTGAGGCCTAATGATAAGATCCAGAGCTAAGGCAATGAAAGAGGCCTTTAATGGTGTGATCAATAAGTGACTTGAGATGGAGCCTTTGCACTTAAGTGAATTCTAAGCTCAAGAGCACAAGAATAACATAATTATGTTATTATATATAGAAGTTTTAGATTCAAGCCTAATATAAAGAGCTCACTTAAAAAGTATATGACTCACTTAACGAGCATGTGATTTGGGGGTTAATGGGCCTAGTTAGTGTTAATTTTGTTTTTATTAATTATGGGCTGAACTTTGTTAATTAATAAAGTACAATTAGTTAGTTAGTAGTCTTTTTGATAACTCACCTTATAAATAAGCATATCATGGACCAAACATATGATTTCATTAATGTGGTAATATGTTTATAATGGCTTAGGTATTTTTTTTATTATTTTCTTTTGAATTTTCATTATTTATTTTTGGGGCTTTATTTTACTAGTTTTCTAGGTCCATTTCTTGAGTCCAAAGTCTCATAATCCCATTCGAATTACTTGAGCTCAAATTAATTAGATTTTCTAGGCTTATTAAGTTAAATTTTATAGTGCCTATTTAAGGATATCTTTTATGTGCGTTTTTCAGATTTGATAAATAAAATTTTCGAACTTTGTGAGTTTCTTTTGCGTTGTTTGAGTGCTAAAGCGAACTATTATTTATTAAGGAATTTGTCATTCCTTATGGTGTCATTGGAATTAGGGTTCAAGAGACCAGTTCTCTTGGGTTTTAATTCACCTATACCAACATATCTTTTATGTTTTTCTTGTGCATTTTGTTTGTTTTCTTTGCTGTCCACTTTTGTGATCCTTGTTTCGCAAAGATCCAGGTGTCATTTGTAATATCCCTATTTTTATAGAATGTTATAAAATGAATAAAAGATGAGAAATAAAGCGAGATGAAAAGGCTATATATAATTAGGTTTTAGAAGGAATTAATTTTTCATCTAATTTTCTAAAGAAGTTATGTTTGGTCCTTAATTGGAATTAATTTTCCATAAGATCCTTAGCAGAAATTAATTCCCGAACTCACCCCGAAAAATATGTAATATACCACTTGAATGAAAGCTCGCTCCAAGTTGAGCGTAATGGTATAAGTATTGCATACCCGAGAGGCTCAGGTTGAGAGATAGACCAATTTGAAGTTATTGTGAATAGTAAAAAGGAAAGAATAAAAAAAAATTTGGTCTTTGGGTGAAATTACAAGAAAGTGCTCGAAAGAATGGATAATTATATTTTGACCCGGTTCAGGGGCAAAACGGTCATCTCCCTTTGAAGAAAAATATGAATATTGGATTTAAACATCAAGAAATAAATGTTGATATTATAAAATGTATGAGGAATTGGGAAAAATGGGAAGACACCGTTAAGCGTGAAGAAGGGCAAAGAGATCATTTTTTCTAGTTGGACTGAAAAATGAGAAATCATATTTTTGCCACCAAAGAATTATGAAAAGGACATCCATGTCCTTAAAGTCATTAAAAATTACGTGGAAATGAGTATTAGAAATGTCTTGGGGAAAATTACACCTAATGACCCGAAAGTTCTAAAAATTATAAATTAGCCTCGGGTCAAGGGCAATTTTATAAATATGAAAAATTATGGTCAAAATGAAGATCTCAATGAGTTAGACCCAATGAAATATAGTATAGAATTTATTAAGATCAAAATAATATTTATTGGGTAATTAGGGTTTAATATTAATATTTTACCCAATAAAAGTCAGTTTAGACTGCAGAAAAAGGCAGTATCGAGTCAAAGACAATGATTGGATCTTACTAAATATATTTTGGGTCTAGATAATGATTTTGGATCAAAATTAATTGTTAGATAATCCTGTACCAATTTAATGATAATTTTGATAAAAATACTCAATCGGTACGGGTAAATTTAATCGGTAAAGGGTATTTTGGTCTATTAAACTTTATGAAGCAAATTTTTGGCCAAGAATGAGACACAAGGTGTGCTGCAGCTCATTGGGACACAAAGGAAATTTTATTAAAGCTTTATTAAAATAAAGTAACTTAAGTTAAAACATTAAAGTAACTAAAGTTACTTTTTATGACTTAAACCTCTTAATCATCTTAGTTAGCCACAAAACCCATCATCTTCAGCCTTCATCACGTCTGGAACTGCAGCAAGAAGAGGAGAGAAGCACGAAAAGAAATTGAACCCAAGAAGCAAGAGAAATAAGAAAAGTTTGGCCCTCAAACTTCTAAGGTAGTTTTCTATGGTCACCACCTTTTACATACTTGAGTATTGTGGTGTTTTATGGAGTATTTTCTCCTCTTTCACCTCTGAAAGTTTCAGCCTAGAGAGAGAGTAGAGAGAGAAAATGAAGCCATGAAGAAAGTGATCCATGAAAAGTGATGTATAGGCTTCAAGGATTAAGAATATGACATTTGATTTCAAATTGATTGGATAGTTTGTTTTCTACATTTTTCTGAAAATTTCTGCCTATTTAGGGTTTGAAAAGGAAAGGGAATTTCATGATTTTGAACCCAAAAATGGATTCCCCATGGTCCAAAATCTTAAGAACAAGTGTGTTGTACAAAGAAAGATCAAAGGAACACTAAGTGAAAAAGTTAGAGTTTAGTGTGCATGGTATTGTATAATTCCGAAAATCAGTGGCTAAATGGATTAAATGATGATATGTATAGGTTCAAGGAAGCTTAAGCAAGCCAAAGAATAGGTGCACAAAGTTTGGAAAGGAAGGGAATACATAAAGGTAGCATATTTCCATTCTATGCATTATATTGTCTTATGAATGTTTGTGAACTCTATGACTTGTTTGATGCCATGATTAATATTTTGTGATGTCCATTGATTGTTGGCTGAGTTGTTTAAAGAGGCTTGAAGCTCCGGAATGCCCAATTTACAAAGTGAAACTCTGCCGAAATTTTCATAAAATTGTTATGGCATTATATGAATTGATGAGTTTGCTTGATGATCTATGTGAAATGTGATGATATATGTGTATGACTGGATAATGCTACTGAGATTCTTTGAATCTCACCCCCCTTCAATGACTAACCATGCTAGGGAGAACCAATGAAAAAGAGTTAAGGAAGGAGCAAAAGGCATGAAGAAGGAAATGATGTTGCAAGTCATTGTGTTATAGTGTGAATGGTTATTTGTGCCTTGCTTTGTATGAAATTATAAAATAGTGAATAATATGTTAATGTTGTAGAAAATGTATGAAAATTTCCAGTTCTTTATATTGGGATATGAAGTTATATTCTACCAAGTTACATGCCAAAATGAGTTCATTACAAGGGTTTTGGCAAGCAAATTGCAATGTAGACTGAAACAGGGTATTTTCCCAACATATCTGCTTCATTCGCCCTTGTTCTATGTTTAATGTGAGATTGGATTTATTGTGTTTTTATACTGGATAGAGGGAATCTCAACCTTTAATATGACACCTAATTCACCCCATTTGGAGTTGTGTACAATTAATGGTGAATTTTCTAAGTCAGGGTTCAGAACAGGGCAAGAATGGGAAAACTGAAAACTGAAAAGTAAGTACTGGAAAATTCAAAAGCTAATATAAATTCGTGCAGAGCTCCCAAAATTCAGTTTTTTGTATTTATGGAAATTTCTATGTTTTAAGTTTCATATGCCACTGATTTGGAGGCAAATGGAGCTATATGATAGGAGATATGGAGGTTTTCCCAAAACTGTTCCAGCAAAAGTGGAATTCTGACCCTTTATGATTTAAGTTAATATTATGCCCTGAACAAGTTGAATAAATGTAAAATAAAAATATTTATAGAAATTAGATTCACAGAGATTTCCAATGACATAAGGAATGCATAAATTGGCTCAGGGTAGAGTGAGATATGAATTTTTAAATATAAGGCCAAAATCCTGGGGAAGAGAAAATGACCAAATGTACAGTAAATGTTTGAGGAATAAACTTTATAAATTGGTCAAGAGAATGCTCTGTTTTATATTTTTCCCATGTATATAAGGTTTTTATCTATTGTTAAAGACTTCAATCACTATGAAATGATTTTTCTAGAATTAGTTATGAATTTTCAAAATTCAGTTAGCAAAGTGGAAACTACCATATGAACAGTAATTGAAAATTTTGGAAATTCTGATTTTCATTCTTATGTAATTCAAGCTTAGGATCAAGTATAATCAAACATAAAAAGAGTCTAATTCATGGGAAATGATTCTAAAAGTAAGGTGTTACATCATTTGCTTCAAGTGGATTTTTTAGATCAATTTTATAAGGGTTCACCTATCATTTAGCATTAGAAGTTACATTTGCAAATCAAAGTGTGTTTTGTGTTTTGCTTCTTTTTCTTTGTTTCATTCCATTTTCGTTGCTTCTAGAAAATTATCACCACTGTTTATCCATATTGTTTGCCATTGTTCCTCTATCACTGTTTCTTCATCACTGTTCATCATTTTTGTTCATTGTCTGGAGCAGATTTTACAAAAAAAAAGAGAATGATTGCTGCCAAGAAAAAAAGAATATAGTAGAAAAATAGTAAAAAAAAAATTAATTGGATTTAATTTGAGACTTGATTGACTTAATTTATCAACTTTGGTGGTTCTTAATTCACTTAAGTTCTTTCCTTTAAAAATACACCGCACATCTCTTCCTTTCTTTTCAATTTTTCGTTGTTCCTTTTTTGTATTTTCTAGCTTCCTTTCATTTGCTTCCTTGTTGGAAATTTCAATTCCTTTGTGCTCATTTTGTGTTGGTTATTGCTTAATTAAATTAGGATCTTTGAGAACTCTAATTTTGGACCTTTTGTTTTCTGTGATTGCTACCTCTTTAAAAACTAATTTCCTTTTGATTGAAGTTGTGGTTTTAATTTAGCATTCTCATACGAAAGCAAGCTTTGAGTAGAAAAAGGCAAGAGAGAAATTGTATCATATTTGAAAAAGTCTTGATTTAGTGTGAAACATGAGTGCATTTGCATTATTTTGAGTGAAACACGTGAAGGAGCGATGAGGTCCATTTTCTCCTTTATTTTTACTAACATTTCATATCCTCAAAACATGTTTGGTGGTAGTGATCCTCAAATTCAAGATTGGAAGCTCTTTATGAACTCAATAAATGATCAATTCAAGAAATTGAGTACAAGATTAGATGTGATTGAAGCTTCCCCTTCTCATTCTAAGACAAGCCAAGGGAAGAACCATGCGATATATTCTAATGATAGTGAAGAAGTATGAACTAAATTTGAGGAGGAAGAGATACAACCAAGAAGAACTAGAGAAAATCGACATGCAACTAGAAATAATCAGGAACACCAGAAGGATCCCCTTGCTAATATAAAAATGAAGATTCCTTCTTTTCAAGGGAAAACTGATCCTGATGCCTTCTTAGAGTGGGAAAAGTGTATATAGTTTGCGTTTGAATGCAATTCATACTTTAAGGAAAGCAAGGTAAGATTTGTTGCTATTGAGTTTACTAATTATGCTAGTATTTGGTTGAATCAGTTATGTACTACTAAGAGGAGAACTGGAGAGGGTCTGGTTAGGACATGGCACGAGATGAAAAAAATTATGAGGAAATGATATGTGCCTAATTATTACCACATGGATGTACACATGAAGCTTCAAAAACTCAAGCAAGAATCCATGAGTATGGAGGAGTATTACTAGGAGATGGAGATTTCTATGATAAAAGCCAACATGGATGAAGATCCTGAGCAAACAATAGCGAGATTCCTTAGAAGGTTAAATCCCGAGATTGCTGCTGAGGTTGAGATGCAAAACCACCTTGATATGGAGGAGTTATTGTATAAGGCTATTTAAGTAGAGAGGCACTTAAAGGCAAAGCAGAAAGTGAAATCATTTGCTAGATCCAACAAAGGGTATAAGACACTTTTCAAGTCTAAAAGTGAGACCAAGCCAAAGGAGGAAAGCAAGTCGAAGGCATCTACATGTAAGGTTTTTAAACCTTCCTCTTCTTATTCTTCTAAAATTAAGTGTTTTAAATGTCAAGGTTTTAGTCATGTTGCTGCACAATGTCCTAATAAGAAGAGTATGATGGTTCTTGAGAATGGTTGTGTGACTAGTGAAAGCAGTGGTGGAAAGGAAGATGAGGCTGAAAGGAGCTCTCATGGAGATGATGGTTTTGATGTGGAGATAGCTGATGTTGTCATTGGCGAAGTATCGATTTCTAGACGAGCTCTTAACATACATATAAAGGAAAGAAAGTAACATGAGAACCTGTTCCATACCAGGTGTTTCATCAACAAGGTATATACTCTCATCATTGATAATGGTAGTTGCACCAACTTAACTAGTACCTTGTTAGTTTAAAAGCTAGGTTTGTCGACCATGAGGCACCCCACGCTTTATAATTTGTTATGGTTTATTGAAAGTGGGGATACTAAGGTAACTAGACAAGTGAAGGTAGCATTTTCAATAGGTAGTTTTAATGATCAACTATTATGTGATGTTGCACCTATGAATGCTGGTCATTTATTACTTGGTAGGCCTTGGCAATTTGATAGGAGGATTAAGTATGATGGTTATACTAACAGATATTCTCTTATGCATAATAACAAGACCATTGTACTAACACCTCTTAGTCCAGTGCAGGCTCTTGAAGATCAAAGAAGAATCACGCAAGAATATAGTGTGAGAGAGAAAGAAAAGAAAGAGCATGATAAAGAGAGAAAAGAAAGTGAGATGAAAAGAAAAGAAAAGAGAGAAAGTGAGAAAAAGAAAGAAAGTGTTAAGAGTAAGGTAACATTGTTTGCAAGAAGATGAGAGATTAAGACAGCATTGTTTTGTGAGACATCCTTTGTACTAATGTATAAGGATGTGTATTTGACTATTTCTAATCTTGATAGCTCTCTTCCATCTAGTGTTCTATGTCTATTGCAGGAATACAATGACTTTTTTCTCGAGGAGATACTAGATGGATTGCATCCTATTAAAGGCATTGAGCATAGAATTGATTTCATCCCTGGAGCAGCAATTCCAAATTGACCTGCATATAAGGCAAATCTTGAGCAGACTAAAGAGATTCAAAGACAAGTTGAGGAGTTGATGAAAAAGGAATTTGTAAGAGAAAGCCTTAGTCCGTATGTTGTTCAAGAAATTCTTGTGCCCAAAAAGGATGGCAAATGGCGAATGTGTGTAGATTGCTGAGCCATAAACAAAATCACAGTTAAGTATAGATATTCGATTCCTTGACTTGATGACATGTTAGATGAGTTTCATGATGCATGTGTCTTTCTAAAATAGATCTTAAGAGTGTTTATCACCATATTTGCATGAATGAGTGAGATGAGTGAAAGACTTTTTTAAGACCAAATTTGGTTTTTATGAGTGGTTGGTCATGCCCTTTGGCTTGATTAATGCCCCAAGTACTTTTATGTGTCTTATGAATCATGTGTTTTGTCCCTACATAGGAAAATTTGTTATGATGTACTTTGATGATATCCTTGTTTTCCAAGAGTCTAGAAGAGAATAGTAGGCATTTGCATGCTGTTTTTCTGATTTTATGTGAGAATAGACTCTTTGCAAATATAGAGAAGTATTCTTTCTATTTGGATTCTATTTTTTTCCTTGGCTTTATTGTGGGTGCTGATGGTGTTCGCATGGATGAGGAGAAGGTGAAAGCAATCTGTGAATAGCCTATATCGAGGACTATAAATGAAGTGAAGAGTTTATCACGGGTTAACTAGTTTCTACTAGAGATTTGTTTGAGACTTTTCAACTATTACTACACCTCTAAATGGGCTAGTAAAGAAGAATGTGGTTTTTAAATGGGGTGAGGCCTGAGAAAGGGCGTTTCAAACTTTGAAAGATAAGTTAACCAATGACCTATTACTTGTTCTTCCTGACTTTTCTAAGGTTTTTGAGGTTGAATGTGATACATCTGGAATTGGAATTGGTGCCATATTGATGCAAAATGCTAGACCGATTGTATACTTTAGTGAAAAGTTGAGTGGTATATGTTTGAATTATTTTACCTATGATAAAGGGTTGTATGCATTTAAAAGAACCTTAGAACATTGGCAACATTATTTGTGGTCTAGGGAATTTGTATTGCATTCTGATCATGAAAGCTTGAAATACCTTAAGACCTAGAATAAGCTTAATAAGAGGCATGCTGTGTGGCTTGAATTTACTAAATCATTTCTTTACATTTTGAAACACAAGCATGGAAAACAGAATGTTGTTGTTTATGCATTGTCTAGGAAGTATAGTCTCATTACATCTATACAAGCTAAGTTGATTGGCTTTGAATCTTTGAAAAGCATGTATGAATATGATGTTGACTTCACTGATGTTTGGGAAACTTATCAGAAGCATGGTATTGATGACTATTTTTGTTTTGATGGCTTCTTATTTAAGAGGAATAAACTATATGTACCTATTTGTTCTATGCGTGAATTATTGGTTCTTGAGTCTCATGGGCTGGTTTAATAGGACATTTTGGGATTAAAAAGACTTAAGCTGTTGTAAAAAGAGCATTTTTATTGGCCACATATGTGAAAGAATGTCATATCTATTTGTGACAAGTGCATTGTATGCAGGCATGCTAAGTCTAGGGTGCATCCATATGGTTTATACACTCCATTACCTATTCCTCTGCATCCTTGGGTGGATATTTTTATGGATTTTGTGCTTGGATTGCCTAGGTCCTCCACAGGAAAGGATAGTATCTTTGTTGTTATGGATCGATTCAACAAGATGGCTCATTTTATTGCATATGCAAAAACTCATTACGCTATGCATATTTCTAATTTGTTCTTTAAGGAGGTTGTTAGATTGCACAGTTTACCTAGGTCCATTATTAGTGATCATGATGTTAAGTTCTTGAGTTATTTTTTGCAAACTTTATGGGCTAAATTGGATACTAAGCTTGTGTTTTCTGCTGTTGCACATCCCCAGACTAATGGGCAAACTGAGGTTGTAAATAGAACTTTGTCTTCTCTTTTATGTGCTATAATACAAAAGAATCTTAAAAATTGGGAAAAATGTTTGCCACATATTGAGTTTGCTTGCAACCATATTGTATATTCTACCACTAATTTTTCTCCTTTTAAGATAATATATGATTTTAATCCTTTGACTCCATTGGATTTGCTTCCTTTACCTTCCCTTGAGTTTACTAACCTTGATGGTGTGCAAAAACCTAAATTTGTGCAAGATTTACATGCCAAAGTCAAGGCAAACATTGAGTAGAAAAATGAACAATATGCTTGCCAAGCTAGCAAAGGTCGTAGGTAGGTTGCTTTTGAGCTAGGTGATTTGGTGTGGTTTCATTTGTGCAAGGAAAGGTTTCCTGAACAAAGAAAATCTAAATTGTACTTGTGTGGTGATGGACCATTTCAAGTCTTGGAGCGGATAAATCATAGTGCCTACAAGATAGACTTGCTTAGTTCATACGATAACGTAAGTGCAACTTTTAATGTCGTTGACCTTTCACCTTTTAACATTTCAGATTTAAGGACGAATCCTTCTTAGGAGGGAGAGAATGATGCAAGCATAGAGTAAGGTCAAGACATTGGAGAAAAGGAGGCTGAACATGTGATCCAAAGGCGAAAGATAGTTGATCCATTACGAGGCATGGAAGGCTCAATAATGAGATCCAGAACTAAGGCAATGAAAGAGGCCTGAATGGTGTGATCAATAAGCAACTTGAGATGGAGCCTTTGCACTTAAGTGAATTCGAAGCCCAAGAGCACAAGAATGACATGATTATGTTATCATATATAGAAGTTTTAGATTCAAGCCCAACATAAAGAGCTCACTTAAAAAGCATGTGACTCACTTAAAGAGCATGTGACTTGGGGGTAGGTTAATGGGCCTAGTTAATGTTAATTTTATTTTTATTAATTATGGGATAAACTTTGTTAATTAATAAAGTACAATTAATTAGTTAGTAGTCTTTTTGATAGCTCACCTTGTAAATAAGTATGTCATGTGCAAAACATGTGATTCATTAATGTGGTAACATGTTTATAAGGGTTTAGGTATTATTTTTATTATTTTCTTTTAAATTTTCATTATTTATTTTTAGGGCTTTATTTTACTAGTTTTCTAGGTCCATTAGTAGTATTATTTGAGCTTAAACTCTCCTAATACCATTAGGATTAATTAAGCCTAAATTAGTTAGGTTTTCTAGGCTTATTAGGTTAGATTTTACATTGCCTATTTAAAGCTATCTTTTATGTGCGTTTTTCAAATTTCATGAATAAAATTTTAGACTTTGTGAGTTTCTCTTGCGTTTTGAGTGCTAGAGTGAACTATGACTTATTAAGAAATTAGTCATTCCTTGTGATATTATCAGATTTAGAGTTCAAGATATTGGTTCTCTTGGGTTCTAATTCACATAGACCAATATATCTTTTATGTTTTTCTTGTGCATTTTGTTTGTTTTCCTTGTTGTCCACTTTCGTGATCCTTGTTTCGTAAAAATTTGGGTGTCATTTGCTTTAAGTAGGTTCTTTGGATAGATTCCATAAGGGTTCACCTATCACAAACTTAGTTGGGAAAGGTTTGCCCTGTACTCTCAATACCTGAAGAAAGATTAGTCCTTACTGCTTACAAGGAATACTCCTAGTCTACAATAAAAAAAATTCTAATTCATTTGTCATGAGACTTTGGCCCATGCGTGTCCTAAATCTCTACTCTTCCTCTACTTCTTCCCTAGAACAATAACATTTAGCTTAAAACATGAAATGAAAAATGAAAAAAAAAAGACCTTTCCTCTGGTTGAGAACATGAATAAGTTAGAGTAAAGAACGTATTGAGGGGGAGGAAATCTTTACTGTTCTCAGATTCGATGGTGACAATGGAGAAAGTTCTCTCTAAACTCCATGATTGTTCCCCCTTCATGGACGGATTCGGTGGTAGCAACAGCGGACACACTTTCTATCTCTGTGCTATACCCTATTTCAAACCTAACCCTATTTATATAAGATTGTGTTCAAATTCTTCCTTGAGTTATGAATATCATCCATTAGATTCTTGTTATACTCTAATTGTCACCTTCATGCTTCCTTGATTTCTTCATGGTTTCTCTCTCTGTTAAGCTCAAGGAATGCAAGAGGATTTTGCTATGCGACTTCATCACTATTTAACATATTTGTTAGTTAAGCTCTAGATTCCTGTATAATGAATTTTCTACAAAAAGACCAAATCCACTATTTGTTTAAGCATTTTCTTATTGGTGATTTTGGTATTGGCAAATCATGTCTCAAGTTTGCTATAAGTTTTAAGGTTCTATCTTTTAAATTTCATTCCTTGTGTAATATGTTCCATTGTCAACATTTTAAACTAAATAAATCATTAATTTGAACTTTAGTTTTGCTTTTGTTTGAAGTTATGGAAATGAAATATATTGTTGATTTGCACAATATCAAACAAAATTCTTATTGTTTTGAGCTTCTTTATAAAATTGGGTAGAGCTTGTTGAGTTTCTTTTTTCCTTTTTTATTAATTCTAAACCAAAGTGATTAATATATATATATATATATTTATAGCCTTATCCATACTTCACCATATCACAGGCAAATGGCTCAACAAAACAAAAGAGAATGATAGTAGAGGAGAATAGTGAAAACAGAAAAGGTGTGAGAAGAAATGTTTCATTCAAAAGCTAGAGTCCGAAACCTCTAATAGCTAATGCAAGCAAGAAGAATTATTTTTTCCTTTAACATTTGTGTTCTATGTTAAAAGCCACTGTTTTGGGAGAGAGGCAGGGGAAAATTAGATGAGAGAAAAGCAAAGGTTCTAGACACCATGTAGTGTGATTCTTGAGTTGTGTGTTGTTTAAAGATTAGTGAGTTCAAAGTCTCATGGATTAAATCATTTATACAATGCCACAAATCTCTATTGACCCCACCATTACTAACATATGGCGTCCTTAAATGCTACCACCCCTATCTCACCATATTTGTTCACCCATCTTTTCACTCTACGGCCTCGTTTAGCACATAAAATGATTTTTGAAGGAATGACAACGTGAATATGCTTTAAATATGTGTTTGGTTATGCAAGGAATTTTGAAGATGAAAAAGAAGCCAAAGTTTATTAAAAGACTATAGTGAACCAAGAAAAAAAAAGATCAAAATGAAGAAATATGTGGTGACGTGTGGGAACCAACCTTGAAAGACGCTAACGCATGGTCCAATTGAGGTGAAGACAGGGAGTCGATTTGGTTGGATGAGGTGGTGAAGGAGCTTGGTGGAGGTGAAGGAGTCATTGGCTATGGCCATGTTGATCTAGTCATTATTGATTAGCCGAGATTTGTAGAAAGAAAAGGCAAAGAAATTGATTAGCTAATGAGGATGATGGTATGGGGAGAGGGGTCAACGGGGAAGATTTGTGGGTGGTCGAAACTTGATGATGGGGAAGATCTGAGGTAGGTGGTTGATGGCAATATTGGCCGAGAAGATCTATGGCTGGTCGTTACTCATTGATGGGAAGATTTAAGGTGGGTGGTCGATGATGACGATTGGTGCTGGGAAGAGGTGAAGGGCAAAAGTATCAACAACCCATGGAATCATGCATTCCCAAGGTTTGCAAGAGGTTTCACCATTCCCAACAATATCTATTCCTTCATACTAAGCTCATGGAATAGTTCATTCCCTCACCCATTTCCTTTCCCTCGTACCCATTCCTTCATACATAACGAGGCTTAAATGTAAGGTATCAAGCATGCCCACTTCCTCAAGGACAAGCAGATCACCATAAATTTTAATTAATAAAAAGGTATTTTAGAATCTTTAATGGAATATTTTTTATGGTGTTAAAAAAATAAAATGATGTGTAAATTTTGAAAATAGAGTAGAGGCAAATGAAGTCGTGTTAAATACTTGGTGCTAGAGCTTGCCATCCTTCATGATCTTACTTGGTTTGATCCAAATTAATTTGAATCTCGATATATCAGTTAAAGTGCGTAGGTTTAGAATATAAAATGCTCATGTAAAAAAAAAGAGGGGAGAGGCCTTTATAATTTCAACAAAAACTAAAGAGATGTTAAGCATTTAATTGAAAAAAAATTGCCTGACACTATTTGAACCACCAATTTTCAAATTGGTTGATTTCTTTTATTCTGAATTGGATGGAATAATGGTTCACCAATTTTGGTGTTGAAGTTGGGTCCAATTTCTAATTGGTCAGACTCCCAAGCATTGTGATTCATGGGTTCAGCTTATCTCCACTAAGGTTATTGTCCAACACCCCTGTACTAACTTAAAACGTCATCATTTTTTATTATATAAGGCTCATCTGCACCGTTCCTGTGATCATGGCCATTGAATGATTTTTTTCTCAGCTCCTATTCTCCCAAGTGACCTCAATTTCATCTCAGCTGCTCTCCATTTCCTCATCAACTTTCGGTAAGTATGGCAAAGAAGTTGGTGATTGGTAAAGAGATGGGAGCTTTCTTTTCTCAATCTTTCTCCAATGGCATCCCCTCCCTTGAATACCCTTGGAATAGAGTATTGAAGGTGATCACATTTGGCTTCAGACTCATTATTACATGGCTTCATTGAGCAATTGTATAGCTTCATCTGATCAACCCACCTTGCACAACCCATCTATTATGATAGTATATGAATAAATATCAGGCTTCAAAGGGATCTTCATCTTCTTCATATTTATTAAAATCTAGTACGCTTCTTTCACCTTCCTCATGTAACAGAGTCCTTTTAACAAGTGATTCTATTTTTTGAACTGTGGGTTTGATACTGATTTGGTTCATGAGCTAAAAAATTTCTAAAGTCATCTTCGTTACTCCCGTTCTACAGAAGGAGTTTATGAGAATTGTGAGTGCTTCAAAAATAATACTACATCCATTTTAGTTGCTTCTGCTATTAAATTTGATGAAAAGAGGGCTCTTTAATGTAGTAGATAGTATGGGAGATTGAAAAACTTGAGAGGGAACAAGAAGGTGAGAAGCCATAGCTATAAAGAGCAAGAACTTCAAAGATGGATTTCTTAAAGCATATGTACTGTCGGACGAAGGACTTCCTTTCTTGCAGAAAAGCTAAAGAAGAAAAGATGGGTAACATTTAATGGTGGAAAAATGATGTCATTTTAACTTCGTCGAGACATAGAGTCCAGCCAGAAATGTCTCTTACCCATACCTCTTTATCTCCTACATATATATACACACTAGGATGATATTTTATAGTAGCACGAAATAATAATTTTTTTATAAAGATTTTAATATTGGGGCCAACAAAAAAAAAAGCTCTGAGTTTTCTTTTTTGGATTGAAGATATAATCAATTTATATCTTAGATTTATCATGTTGGGTTGCATTATACACCATTGATAGGTGGAGATTAAGAGCCCAAAAAGCCCAAGAAAAAAATAGGGCTCATTAAATTTTTAAATTATTCAGGAGGAAACAGTTAATTAAAACCGATTCTACACACCTCACAGGAGAGCAATTTTTGCGAACGTGGTCAGAATATCCATAAGTGTGAGTTCTTTTTAAACGTGTAAACTCTCTCACAAAGGAAACATTCTCTCATTTTTCTCTTGGTGATCTCTCTCCTCACAATTTCTTTCCTAGAGTGTATCTACATTGAAACAAAAAAGAAAGTCTGAGTGACTTTATTTCATCCACTTGGCATATGTCCTTCTCATTCTCTCAATGGAAGAACATTCTAGATCAGTATGTATATCTTCCCTATATCTTTTTATTCTTTCATTGGTATCAGAGCCTCTTCGATTTCTGGGCAAATTAAATTCCACTACTTAATTTTTGCCAATTATAATTTACACTCCAAGTTTGAATATTAGCATTCAATCTTAAATGAGTACTTATATATATATATTGTTTTGTTTGAATATTGTTTGTACTCATTAAATGCAAACTCTAAATCTGAGTAAGCGGGTATTATTTTTTATTTTTTAAAAAAATATATATACGGTACATACAGTGAACTCAAATTTTGGGTTCTCTGTAATCATCTCCTTTTGAAAAAAAAGAAGACCACCACCGTGTAGAGAATGAAGAGACAAAAAAAAGGGCCATTGAAATCACATTAAATGAACACCATATGAGAGAAAGAATAGCGAAAAATGATGTGAATCCACAGGGAAAATTAAAAAAAAAAAAGGTTTACTCAAATCACACTTTTTTGGACAAAAGAAGACCACCATCGTGTAGATGATGATGAGATGAGAAAAATGACACTAAAATCGCCTCAAATGGATATCAAACAAAGGAGAAAATGGCAAAATATGGTGGCGGGTACATGGATCCGCCACAGGGTCCAAATCGAGTCGAGTTGACTCGACTAGATGTTAGGGATGACCTTAATGATATGTCATTTTGGTAGAACACCAAAACAACACGTCATTTTGCCTAATAATTAAAAAAAATTCTTTGGGCTGAAGAAGACTGGCCCAACGGGAAAAAAAACAAAAAAAAAATTTAGGTCAAAGAAGACCTGCCCAATAAAAATTTTTTTTGTCAAATTAAAAAAAAAAAGGATCACTGACATGGTGTGTGGGGCCCATCAGCACGTGATTTGGCCACGTGGAGCATACCATTAGCAAGAGGACGGCGCGTGAAAAACAAAGGACCAGCATGTGTGGCTGGTTTCCGCTTCCACGACGGCACGTGTACTGTACGCACCGTCCCGGCATATGGGAAAGTTGGTTTTGTGAATTTTTTTAGAATTTTTCCCCTAGCTTCTTGGGGCACGTGAGAGTGCGTCCAAGGGTATTTTGAGACAGTTTGTTTCTAAATATCCCTAAATTTAAGATCTTCAATTTGATATACTATTTACCCAATTTTAAGATAATTTTGGATCTGTTTAGAGCTATTTTAGTACGTACATATACATTTTTTTATTTAAAAGTTCCAAAATTATTTTAATAATTCATACTATTTTATTGAAGGTAAAAATAACAAAGCTAGAGAATTCTGAAAGTATTGAAATAGTTGAATATGATTCTCCAAATTATGAATATTTGGAAGAACTCATTCTAGGGGATGAACCTCTTGATGAAGATCCTGATGAGGAATTTCTAAAAGAAGATGTTGAATCAAGAAGTTTTAATAATTCCAAATCAACTCTCAAGAGCTTGGAGTAAAAGATATCAAAGGTGCACAAAGAGTTCAAATGAAGAAATCCTGGAGAAATCTATGCAAAATTTGTTGTTGGATGTTTAATTATGTTTAAATATGGGTAAAAGACTTTGATTTGATGAAAATATGTTTTAAAAACTTGATTTTAAGTTAAATCATGAAATATTTGAAAAATACCCACCAACAGACGAAGTTTGAAAAGTTTACATTGAACTGTCATATTGGAAATTCGAACTTTGGCTTTGGAAATTCGAATTTCGAGTTAAAACTGAATAAGTCTGAAGAGATGTCTCTCTGACAGACGAATTTTGATTTTCCAAAATTTGAATTTTCATAAGTATCTGAAAGAAGCTGTTGAGTAACAGACGAACTTTGGGTTTTGAACATTCGAATTTCAGACAAAATGAAATTTGTGAAAACTGAAGAAATTCGTCTGAAACAATGTTAAAGTTCATCTGAAATCAAAATCATATTGAGTTTCAAAATTGCTCACTAACAGACGAACTTTGAACATGGAAATTCGAATTTCAGAAGCTAAAGTTGTGAGTCTGTTAAAATGACATGATGACATACGAAGGACAGTGTTTACAAATTCGAATGTTGAAGCAAGTCTGAAAAGAGGTCTCTTTGACAGAAGAATTTCACTCTTTGAAAATTTGAATTTCGAAGGAAATGAACTACTGTGCCTTTTGAGCCTGCTGCGGATAGACGAATTTTGGGGTTCCAAAATTCAAATTTCGAGGGCACTGTAGCAAATTGAAAACACTGTTCACACTTAATAGAAAAACTTTTTTATTGAAAATTCGTATGTCACAATATAAAAACACTTTCTAAGTTTCAAAATTCGAATTTCACTTCATCAACAGACGAACTTCAGTATTTTAGCGTTGGAAGCTTTAACCTTCGGTTCCTTCGAAATTCATCTGTTGACCAACCGAAATTCGAATTTCAGTATGTAAGAAGCATTATATGCGGTTGGTTAACGGATATTTTTTAGAGTAACCGTTGGATAACTTCTCCAACGGATAGATTTTGTCTCTAACGGACATTTGAGACCAAAATCTATAAATATAACATCATTTGAAGTTGTGGGTAACGAATCAAACTTTGTATATACTGAAATTCTGCCAAATTTTTTACTCAAAGACTTTTACCCTCTTACTTCAATACTTGTACTTCAACTTTCATATTCACTCTATTCAAGAGAGTTTTATCCTTGTAAACAATCTAATCTTCATCTGGAAAATAGATTTTCTTGTGAGGAGATATCACAAAGGGTTGTAAAGCACTTTGTGAAAGTGCAGAAAGTGATTGAGTGAGCTCTAGAAAATAGAGCACTGACGTTGTACCGTGGCACTTGCAAGAAGCCCGTTGAATTCTTGCTGAATAGTGGAAAATCTCAAGTGGTGACTTAGGGACTGGATGTAGGTCAAGTGGAGAGACTGAACCAGGATAAATTTCTGAGTCTTCTTCTCTTTTCTGCTTCTTTCACTGTTATTTATTTATACTTTGTTTTGCCTCCATATATTGCATTCTTTACCTCTTTGACATTTTGCAAAAAAGTTTAAATTTCCCAATTCACCCCCCTCTTGGGAAGCTAGCCTAACTAACAGAAGAAAATCCTGAGGGACTTCAAAAAGCGTATATGGATCTAAATAGGCCAAAAGAAGATAAAATTATTTTTGAAGAGCCTAAAATTGAAGATCAAGAAGTAGTCCAACCCCTTACCCACTCTATAGCCCAAGACATAGCAAATAGGGATGCAACAAAAATAAAACATTTAAAAGACATGTATCCAATTCTTGCGAAGTATTCACATTTTGTGGTAAATATAGAAGATGCTGAGTTCTTCGCGAACATCATAATTAAGTTAAGAGAAGATCTTAATACACAAAACAAGAAATATTTATATTATACTTGGGTCGATGGGATTAATAGAGCCATGAAAATATTGAATCACACTCTTAAGAGGAAAATTATTGATTTCTATTTTCCTGTTTAATTTGTATATGGAATTTGTATTAATTTTTGTTCAATGACTATGTTCTTGTATGAATTTAATTTTCTTTTGTTCTTAATATATGCTTTATTTGAATGGGAGCTCTCAGAATACGAGTTTTTTTTAGAGTTAATTTTTCAAGCACTTGTATTAAAATCTTAATAGATAATAATGGTAACACTAGCATCCGTGTGATGGGAGATACACATATGGTCTCCTGATCATGGAACTAATAGAATTATTATTGTTATAATAAGAAATAATACAAGTATATAATGTTGTATATTGTACTGTTCTACATGTATATTTTATTAAAATATTCTTTAGTCCAGCTCAATAATAGAAATCCTTTATGTGGGATAGTTTAGTAACTAATTTAAGAATGATGACCAAGAGTATAATTGCTGAGCTGAACAAGGAAGACAAACTAAATGGAGACAATTGGGACATCTTGCACCGAAAGGTTTCATATATATTGGAAGAACAAGATGCTATAGAGCCACTGATTGTAGTTATGGCACAACTTGAAGCCGGCAACACTGCCCAACATAGAAGAGACCAAGAGGTCTACATGGCCTGGAAAAGGAAGAACAGCATAGCACGTATTACTATACTGGGCACTATGGCTAATGACCTAATGTGTGAATATAAGAAATATTCAACAGCACAGGCTATGTGGACGGCATTAAAGGATAAGTTTGGAGGTACCTCTACCACCAAACTGAGAAGGCTGACAATTAAGTTTTATACTTATAAGTTAAGGCCTAACACTCCTATGAAACAACATCTACGAGAGACTGCCTGAATGATCAGAGAATTGAAGGAAGCTGGCCATGAATTGTCTGATGAACAGCAGATCCAAGCTGTCATAAGGTCACTCCCTTCAAGCTGGGAGCACATGAAAGTCAACTTGACCCATAATGAGAATATCAACACTTTCAGTAATGTGGTAAAACACCTAGAGCTTGAAGATGAATGTTTAAATGCCTACAAAGTCTCTGGACAAGTCTATCTAACTGAAGAAGTAGGACCTTTTAACTTTAAGCCCAATTCAAAAAAGGGCAAGAAAATTCTGAGAAAGGGTAAGAAGAATGGCCTGAAATCTAAAAAGGGAAATAAACCTTTCAAGAAAAGAGGGAAGAAAGGCAGAAATAAGAAGAAGACTGACTTGAGTAAGGTTAAGTGCTATTTCTACCTGAAAATGGGTAATTTTCCAAGAGATTGCCCTAAGTAAAATGAACATGAAAAGGTATTAGTGAATTATGTTAATTCACATATGTCTTGTGTTTTAAGTATTATTTTTTTAACAAAAACTATTTCTTCTTCTTAGATAATTGACTCAGGCTCCACAAACCATGTGAATAGGGATCAAGGATCCTTTGCAGAGTACCATCAGTTGCCGAATCGTAGCAAATGGCTTTATGTTGGTAATAACACGAGAGTTGAGGTGAAAGGTATAGAAACCTGTAAATTAACTTTGCAAGGTAGAAAAACATTGATCCTCTATGATGTACTACATGCACCTGACATCCGATGGAACTTAGTTTCTATTTCTTGCTTATTAATTTATGGGTTTAATGTAAACTTTCATGGTAAGGTAGCAGATATTTCATTAAAGACAACCTTTTATGGTTTAGCTTTTCTTTCAAAGAAGTTCTTTGTAATAGACATTGTAGGTGATTTTTATATGTATGATTGCTTTGCAACTTCTTCCAATTCAAATGTTGATATGAATACTTAGCATGCTAGACTAGGACATATTAATCAAAATAGAATGATTAAACTAGCTAAAGAAGGATTGCTAGGTACAATTGATAAAATGGAAATGTCCTTGTGTGAGCATTGTCTGGCTGGTAAAGCAACTAGAAAACAATTTGGAACTAGAACTAGGGCAGAAACTCCATTGCAATTAATCCATTCAAATGTTTGTAGTCCTATGAATGTGAGGGCAAGACATAGAGTTGTTTATTTCATTACTTTCATTGATGATTATTCGCGATTTAGTTATGTCTATTTGATGTTGCATAAATCTGAAGCACTAGAATGTTTTAGACGATACATAAACTTAGTTGAAAATCAAATGGACAAGAAAATAAAAGCATTAAGGACCGATCACGGATATGAATATTTATCGGATCAATTCAAAGAGCTCTGTGAAGAAAAGGGAACAGCAAGGCAACCTACAATCCCTAGCACCCTACAACAAAATGGTGTAGCTGAAAGAAGAAATAGAACATTACTAGACATGGTTAGGTTCATGATGGCACAAGCCAATCTACCCATTTTGTATTGGGGAGATGCAATTTTAACTGCAGCCTTCATACTTAACCATGTGCCCTCAAAATCGGTCACATCCACACCCTATGAGCAATGGATAAATTGTAAGCCAGATTTAAATATTTTAAAACCCTGGGGGTTGGCAGCTTATGTCTATGATCCTTCCCACAAATATGGAAAGCTATGTCCAAGAGGGAAGAAATATATCTTTATTGGATACTCTAAACAATCTAAGGGTTACATTTTCATTGGAGAAAATCAAGGTGGAACTATGACTGAGATGGAATCTAGAGATGTAACATTTCTAGAAAACTAATTTCCTAGCAGGGGTGAGGTAGATCGTACTGTATCTCTTTATGAGATACATGAAGAAACTAAGAAACAAGTTTATATACCTCAACCTCTTAATTCAAGTGGGAGCTCATAGAGACCAGTGCAAGATTCTATTCCAGAACAAAACAACTTACAAGAGATCCCACTACAGAGGAGTAACAGAGAAAGTGCACCAAAGAGATGTTTCCCAATAGAAAGGACTGCACTTATAGTTACCCCACAAGATTATGATGAGCCTAGTTCAATACATGAGGCTCTATTATGCCCTGCTAGTAATGAATGGAAGAAAGCAATGGAAGAGGAAATGGATTCGATGAGGATAAATCAAGTTTAAGATTTGGTCAATCTTCTATCTGGACATAAGGCAATTGGGAATAAATGGGTTCTCAAAATTAAGAGAAATATGGATGGATCAATTGAACTATACAAGGCTCAATTAATGGGAAAAGAGTATACTCAATAGGAAGGTTTAGATTATGAAGATACTTTTTCACCTGTTGTGCGCTTTAACTCCATAGGACTAATTCTAATAATAGTAGCAAGTTTAAATTTAGAATTACATCATATGGATGTAAAAATCGCATTTCTAAATGGTGAACTGGATGAAGAAATCTATATGAAACAACCACTAGGTTTCATTGAGAAAGGGAAAAAGAATAAAGTCTACACGCTAAGAAGGTCCATTTACAAACTTATACAATTATCCAAACAGTGGTATTTAAAGTTTCACCAAGCTATAACATTGTACGATTTTCAAATGATCGACGAGGATCACTGTGTATACATCAAGAGTTTTGAAAAGAATGTTGTGATATTATCCATTTATGTGGATGATATACTATTAGCTAGAATTAGTCTAAAATCGATTATAGCTATCAAAGAATGACTAGCTTCGAATTTTGAAATGAAATACATGGGTGAAGCTAATTATATACTTGGAGTTAAAATCCATAGAGATTGCACAAGAAAATTAATATCTCTTTCTCAGAAAAATTACATAGAGAAAATTCTTGAGCGATTCAACATGAAAAACTGTAAACCTATGGATACCCCTATTTTAAGAGGAGAAAATCTGAGCCGAGAAATGTGTCCTCAGACAGAGTCTGAAAAGAAGATGATGGAAATGGTCCCTTATTCTAGTGCGATTGATAGCTTAATGTATGCCATGATATGTACGAGACTAGACATATGTTATGCAATTGATTTGGTCAGCAGGTACTAGTCAAACCCTGGACTGAAACATTGGAAAGCTATGAAGAGAATCCTGAGATATTTGCAAGGCATAGCAGATTATGCCCTACGTTATCGAGGAAGCAATTTACGCTTGGTAGGATACTCCGATGTAGATTGGGGAGGAGATCTAGATGAGCGCAAATCAACTTCTGGATATATTTTTCTACTAAACAATGGAGCTATATCTTGGTGTAGCAAGAAATAGACTTGTATTGCTTTGTCTACCATGGAAGCGGAGTTTGTTGCATGTTCTGCAGTAGTACAAGAAGCAGTATGGTTGAAGAGATTCATAAAACACTTAGGGATCATTGGTGATAAATTGGATCATATTTTGCTAAATTGTGATAGCGAGGCAGCCATAGCCTACACCAAAGATCCCAAGTATCATAGTAAGACAAATCACATGACACCAAGTATAATTTTGCAAGAGATGCCATAGCACAAAAAAGTGTTATAATTCACCATATTCCTACACGTCAAATGATAGCTAATCCCCTTACCAAGCCAATACCTAGAGATACATATGTTGATCATGTAAAATCACTTGATATTCGTAGGATATGATGTAACACAAATCTCTGTAATGATCAATTATATGAATAAAATTAAGTGCATTTTTTTTCTATAGTTATGTCATTTGAGTACATATATTTATGAAAATATACAGTGTCTAGTATGTCGTGCATGTTGTAAAGGTTAGCTTTCTCACACGAGCAACTGTCTTTGACACTAATGGAGAGTGGGTAAAGATGAGACATCTTTTGTATTCACTAGTAAATCTGTAAAAGGGCATATATAATAGCTAAACAATACAAAATAAGTCACCCCGACAAAAAGAAGAGAATAGGTCAGGATGAGATCCAATAAATATAAATTTTGGATCGAATTATGGATACCCACAATCCATAATACATGTAACCAGATGTTGAATTCTCCAACAAGGACGTCATAATAAGTGGAAGCATTGGTAGAATTCGAGTTAGACACTGTGTGTGTCTGAACTTGAATCTATACGGTGTTAACAACAAACCAAAATTGACATATGCTCTTATGTGATAAGAGTAACACCATAGCATGCAATTCATACTGCATGTGTTTTAAAATTGCAATTGAGAAGCAAGTGAATAAATCCCTACTTCATTACTGTGTGAGTCCCTAAGAGGAATAAATCCTCTCATTAATGTCCTTATGACTTTGACATTTTCATGGAAAAATTATTCAATGTTAGCTACTTTGGCATATATCCAATGGTCATGATAAATTCGATCAAAAGGCATTATGCTAGGAAAACAATTGTTTCATATTGAAATGAAATATGGACGAAAGGAAGATTATCTAAATATATACACATTTATACTAGTGTCTAAGACATGTCTGTTAAGAAGTTATTATGTTAATATTTTAGCGTAGACACTAAGTATACAAGAGTAAGGCAATCTAAGTTTATGTAAAAACTTATGAGGGATTAGATTTGCCATGGATAAAAGTGTATATGGGTAAATTTAGGACATTCAAGACATAATAAATGAACAAGATAAATGCAAAATACATAAGGTGATTCTGTGCTGGTCCCTGAGAAGGATTTCTAGTACAAGAATACCAAATTACAGACGTCATGCCCATGCGGTCACGGTAGAACACTTAGTATGAAATGGAAAGGAAGAATTGTAAAAGGTTAACCCATCAAGTGTGAGTGGGAGATGTTGGGTTGCATTTTACACCCTTGATGGGTTGAGATTAAAAGTCCAAAAGGCCCAATAACAAAACAGGGCTAATTAAATTTTAAATTATTCAGTAGGGAACGGTTAATTATAACTGATACCACACATCACACAGGAGAGCAATTTTTGCAATCGTGTGTCAGTATATCCGTAAGTGTGCGTTCTTTCTAAACGTGGAAACTCTCTACCAAAGGAAACGCTCTCTCGTTTTTCTCTTGGTGATTTCTTTCCTCACAATTTCTTTCCTAGAGTGTATATACAGTGAAACAAAGAAGAAAGTCCGAGTGACTTTATTCCATCCGCTTGGCGTATGTCCTTCTCATTCTCCTAGTGGAAGAACATTCTAGATCAGTATGTATATCTTCCCTATATATTTTCATTCCTTCATATCAAAACTTTATTTAATAACAATATAATTTCTTGTTATGCTGAGAGAAAGATAAAAGGTTTATTAAAAGTTCGAATCTTGTGAGTGTATCAATATATATATATATAAAGAATATATATATATAAGTGCTCCTATTAGGAGTGCCATCTTATGTTGCTAATCTTTTCCTACTTAAACAATTACGCAAGCATACCTACTTCTTTGAAATCACTCAAATGGTCTCAATTCTTTCTCACTTAAACAGTTAAACAGGAGCACCTACATGTCATTCTCCAACAACTATCATCATCTTTAATCACCAATAATGTTCAATCATGATAGCAAATCTCAACGGTGACAGGTTGCCTTCAACCATGATACTCCTTTCAGTCTTAAATATAGAGCATTTTGTTTTGATTTTAAATATATGACTCTTTCCTGAATACAAAACAGCATTTATTACACATTATAAAAAAAATGCTCCTATTTAATTTAATTGATGAGAAAGAGAATGAGAAAGAAATTCAAAAGGGGTAATTTTAGAAAAAAAAAACAATGTGATTTTTTAAAAGATTGAGGTAGTTAACTAATTGTAACTCACATCCTTAGTTCATATAATTCAGTTAAAAAGATTTTATATTGAAAATAGAAAAAAGTATATAGAATGCTTTCACCACCGTCCTCAATGACAGCAAGGGTAAGAATCTGCTCTATTTGATGGTTCTTTTTCCTAAATCGTCTCCACCCATTTCTTCTAGACTTTTGCAATGTTCAAAACCACTTATGCAAGATGATACGTACTTTCTTCTGGATTTGTATTTTCTTTTCCTTCACCATTGACAATTTATGCTTTTCTATTTGGATATATGTGCATATTTCTTCTTTGTTGACAATCGTTTGAACCAATTGTATTTTTGATTTGTGCTTCTCAACATATTTGGACTATAACTGTGTTGATATTGTAGATTTCATCTCATTTTATAGATTTGAATTGATTTTATACATTCAAAAAAGAAAATTTCTAAATTATAGATTCTAAATTTGCTGATAGATTAGAAATTTTAAATACCTGGTTCTCCTCTTCTATAGCTCAAAATTTATTTTTTTTGCTTTTTTTATAAGAAAAGAAAAGATAGTACTTAAAGTAAAGAAGCACTAAAATTTTTTCTTAAGATAGCCCTTCACAAGTGTTATCTGTTTTTTTTCTCCCTTCTTACAAGTGCTATTTTGGGTACGTAGCAGAAGCAATTATTATAACACATTTTGTATGGTGATGGAGAAAATTATGCTATTCAGAAACATCCCATTTAGATTTTTGACAATGTTCAAATATGATTTAATAATATACTATACTAGATAGTTGTTATGAAAAGAATACAACCCATGAAAATAACAATTAAAGACCTATGACTAATTTTTGGATGTTAAAATTCTTTTTAAGAATAAAAAATAAAGTAATTAATCTTATACCATTAAAATAAGTTATCAATTATAACTTTTAAAATTAGTATTAATGATTTCTAAGTTTTCAATTGGACTATTTTAAATATAAGGATATTTTAAATTTAATTTTTTTGAAAGAAACACAAAACTAAAAAAAATACAATGTTCTTTATATCAAGATTCAAAAAATTAGATCACATTGAATCGATCAAGATACTGATTCAAAGTTTAATGGTTCAACCGGAATTAAATCGGTAGTAATAAATTTAATAATTTTTTATATTATATAAAAATTAAAAATATTATTAATAAGTTTCACAACCTAATATTAAAATTTAAACAAGTTAATATTCATCTATAATCATATTTTGAATTCAAAATAATCAATTAATATTCTATTTTCATATTATTTGTTAAGTAAATTTATTATTATTATAATTAATTATGTATCATAATAAAACTTATACAATATTATAATATAGAAAGAAAAAATTTTCTATGAAAAAAAAAGAAAGAAAAATTTAGACAAAAAATAATATTATTTAGTATTAAAAATAATATTATTTTATCTTAAAAACTAAAAAAAATTTCAAAAAATTTGACAGATTCAATATCGGTTTGTGATCGGTTCAACAAGTTTTCCACCACTTTGATAATGGCCGGGCATCATCTATGTCCAGATTGGACCTAGCATCGGTTTCTAGTCAAACCGACCCTTCCAGTTCGGTTTTTTTAACCTTACTTTGTATTGAAAAAAATATCATTTTAGTAAATAATAAATATTAATATATATTTTAATTTATATAGTATATGGATTATTAGAACTTTTAATTGCTTAATTTTAAGACCCTTTCCATAATAATAATAATCCAATTAGTGGTTAATAGTATACATTTTTATTCAATGGCGGACCTACATGTATTTTAGATGGGTCAATTGCCACCGCTCAATTTAGAAAATTTGCATGTGATACCCATGATTTTAGCATTTTAATCTTATTAACTCGAATCAATTATACTCAAGTTTTAAATATATTTTGATTTAACTTTTTTTTTGTACATATGGTTCAAAATTTTTGTGAAGATTTTATTACGTCTAATAAATAGAAGAAAGCCCAATTAATCTAAAACCTCAAATATTTTTTTAAAGATATTATTTTATTTTTAGAACCAAATTAATAAGAAAAAAAGTTGAGAAACTACTAAATTAAATCCCCTTTAGATCCGCTTCCATATTGGTTAAAAAAGAAAAGCCAAACCAGGGATTGTGTACTAAGGAGAACCATAGATTTGTTACCATAAGAGGAATTTGTTGATAGAGCACACAAGTAGATGAATTTATTCAGTGCAAGATCTTTGAGAGAACCTTCAAATTTATTATTATATTGACTGAACAAAAAAAATGGAAATAACTACTCTACATATGGTTTTTTTTTCTGGCCAACGCATTATATATGGTATAAGTAATGATTTCTCACCTAGCTTTCTTTTTCATTTAATTCCTTTAATCAAATTGTTGATTGATTTGATAATTTAAGAAGGAAATTAAATTATATATATATAGAGAGTGAGAGTGTTAGTTACAAATTTACAATTGGGCATGTTGTGTTCCATTAGTTAAGGATAACGTAAGACCGGTTCCTTATATAAGATATAAAAATAAAAAATACCATGTAATTTTTATATTTTCTATAAAAAATTTAATTAAAAAATGATAAATACGCTTTTTTAATAATAATATAATTAATCCAAAGTTCAATTAAAGAACTATATATATATTTCTTAGCCATCAAAATATTATATTTTTTTAACCATGTACAATTAACTTCCCTAATACTGAAAACTAGACGAGGAATTTCCTGAACTTTTAAATTTGCACAAATAACCCCTATCATTAATTAATCCGTTACTGCATAATATGTCCCTGACTATATACCCCTTAGATTTTATTATTTGTATAGCTAGCCCCCTTTAATTTTAAGTTATGTGCAAATAACACTCCTAAATTTTTTTAGGCCCAGAATTTAATATATAGGTCTAGAGTCCATATTAATCCATTGGCCCATAAACTCTTAGGGTATGTTTGGTATGCGGAAAAGTTTTTGAGAGAATGGGAATAGAAAAGGGAATGAGAATAAGAATGCGTTTTAAAAGTACATTTGGTATGTTATACAAAATTCATGGAATTTTAATTTAAATTTGTTTGGTATGCAGATTTTAGTGATGGAATAGAAGCTATAAAATAATGAAAGACCAAAATGCCCTGATAAAGTAATAATGAAAAATTACTTTTTAAAAAAAAACAATCAAAAGATTATTGGACGAATGAAGCAATAGAGGTGAGGGAGACAACAATTGTTTGATCTGTACAATCGAGGTGATGGTGGCAACATTGACAATAGAGGTGACTGATCTTGGATGTCCGGTGGGAGATTGACAACAACATTGGTGTGCAACCTCCATAGGTTCACGATGATGGGGCATGACTAGATCTGGAATGGCATTGACGATGGAGCACGATGATGGATCAGAGCTAAAATGAGGCAAAGCTCACCATATCCAGCTCGGTGTTGAGAGAGGAAGGGAGAGACTGACAAAGGATGAGGGAGAGAACGACAGAGGACGAAGGAAAATGGAATGACGATGATGGGTTGATAGACTTGTGTTGCGGACGCCAAAGAAGAGACTCTGAGGGATGAGTTTATGTTAGAAATTTGGATCATGAGTGAGGTTATTTTAGTTAGAAAATATAGCATTCCTTAAAAAATTTTCATTTTCCTTCAAATCCCAGTTGAATGCTCCTTCCTTTATCCATGGGAATGGCATTTTCCTGGGAACAATAATTCCAGGGTACCAAACCCAATAATTTTTACATTCCCTCTCTTTCTCCCTTTCCTTATGCCAGATTGCTGCCTACCAAACGGGTCCTTAACATATCAATATGTGTCAAGTTTTGTTTATGAATCAAAACAGAAAAGAAGATAGAGATTTGTTTCAGACATAAATGAGAAAAAAGTTCATTCTTTCTCCATTTCTAATTATTATCTTCCTTAAATAAAGGTTAGTGAAAGGGATGATATTATTTATTCTGTTTTTTTAAGAACTAACAATTTATTTCAGGATTTCACATAATATAGTTCATTTTTATCAGCGGCTACTATTTAAATATCAATGAGAAAAACTTTATCTTATTTCTCATAAGCAAGTGGATTTTAATTAAGTTTTTCACAACATGTTTTAATTCATTTTGTAATAATTTCAATATCTATATTCTTGCATTTTTTATCTTATTCTCATCTAAAATTTAACAATAAATATATCATTCTATTGATTAATTAGAACAATTTGAGATAGGAATTATTAGTCTCAAGCAAGTAAATAACATATAGGTCAACTTACTGTCAAATTTGGTCTTGCAATTTGTAAGAAGGTGGATTAAAAAGTTAACATGAGCTACGAGTATTTTGATTATGAAAGACTGAACTGTAAGAAGGAAAACTAAATTTAATTTTCTTAAACTAGACCTTTTCTTTGTGTGTATTGCCTGAAAAGAGGAATGGATAGTATTGTTTCTAACTTTTTTTTATTTATAAATATTACAATTTATTATAAATTTTATTATATATATTATTCTATTGATTGGACTAGAATATATAAAATATAATTAAAACTTTAAAATATAACAAAATATGCTTTCAAATTGTTGGTCACTTGTATGAAAACTCGATTTTATAAAAGGAAACAAGAAATACGTAGGCATTGCCAGATGTTAAAACCTCAATTAGAAAATAAATTTAAATTATCTAACTTCACTTGTATTTGGATGGAGCAAATTCTTGGAGTTTTCTTTACCGCAATTTCTTCAACGAATGCAGTACATAAACAAATGAATAACTGAAAACCAAGCTATATATGATCTAGCTCTAGAAGCTAAACTCGGTACAATGATAGCGAGAGGTTGTCTCAAACTTTCTAACAGAGAAATTATCTAGAAAATTTTGTGAATTTCATATCTTTTAATTTCTCTTACTGTCTTTTATTATTAGATTTTCGAACATGTTAAAGATGAATTAATGTGCTCTTTTTATAAAATAGAATCTTTAAATATCATAATTAATTAAACTTTGAACCACTCAGAATTTTACCTCATTTTTCAACAATTCAATTTTATGAATCCATAGAAACAATTTAGGCGGAATTACACTTGAGGATCAATAGAGGAATTAAACCTAATGAGGACCTGAATATTTTAAAATGGCAGTAAAGGACCTTTAATCCCAAGACTTTATTTAGAAAGAAGAAAAAATATTATCTAGGTTCCCTTATTTTCTTTTCTAATTTTCTCTTTTTCTTATTTTTTCCTCATCTAAATAAATGATAAAAGTTATATCAAATACATAAAATTGTTATCAATGAATATTAATCCTAACAGAAGAGGTTACAACCCCTTAATCATGATATGTCAAGTTTGAGATTGTGTGAATGTAGAAAACATTTTTAGGAGAGCTCCCTTAAAAGGGGCTCGACTGTAACTTAATTTAATCTAAATTAGTCAGAATTTAAAATAATAATAAAATATTATTACCCAAAAAGAATAAAAATAAAAAGATAAAACTATCCTTGTAGTTGCTTTTCCTCATTAATTCTATCACATCTCATGCTTTCAACTCTCATTTGTCCTCTTCTCCATTTTTTTTCTTCTTTTGTTTTTGTTTTCCAACATCTTCAACTCCATTTCCCTTCTTCTCTTTTAAGTCATGATCACATAAAATTTAATAATGCGGCATTTTTAAATTCCAAGACATATATTCAAATTATATAGCCACACAATGACACAATAAATTCCTACATTGAGACGAGTGAACAAATATTTTCAAAATGAGAAATATGTTCAAACAAAATATTTCATGATATACATACATATAATTTGTACTAGCTTTGGGCCTTCATATTCTGAAAATAATAAATTTAATGTAACTTTTTTTGGATTTTTCATATCATATTTTTAATTAAAACACAATAAATATATAGATAATATTTTTATATATTTATTACATTTTATTTAAATATTTTATAGTAAACTAAATATATTTTTCATGCTTTGCATAAAACTTAAAATAAGTCACATATACCACATCTAAATAGCATATTTTACTGTAAATTTTATATGAATTGTATTATGAAAAATTCATACAAGTCTTTTTAAGAAAAAAAAAAACTTTTTTATCAAAATGTATTACAACGTCATGCAAAAAAAAATGTAAGACAATGCATAACAAATTCATTAAATAATTGACTTCTAGGTTATAGTACATTAAGACTTTCATACTCTTATTATCACTTTTAAAATTTGTCATCATTAAATAAATTTTATGACTTCTGTCATTATTTATTTTTTCATATTTCCCTGATAATTATTTGTTTGATCAATTATTAATTCTTTAACAAACAAAATTAAAAGAATATAAACCAACTCAAGATGCAGTAAGTAATAGAAACTCTTATTTTTTTTTTTGTTGGGATTTGATTCTTAATTTTTGTGCAAAATAAACCTAATTAGAAAATTATCCTTTGCCTTATGCTCCTATCGAAATACTCCTTACCTTCTTACTGTAATAATTAAAAAAAAGAGAATATAATAATAACATTGACTCAAGTCACGTATACTTCGGAAAAGTAAGCAATTAAATGCTTGGTATGTCCCAAAGGGAACGAAATACTCCCCCACACATGGATACTGGAGAGACACTCGACGATCGCTTAGTGGAGCGAAGCTGGCCGCATGATTCTTGAGGTCGGCGAGTTGAGGTGTCACGGATTAAATCATTTATATAACGCCACGAATCTCAATTGATCCCACCATCACTGACACGTGGCATCCCTAAATGCTGCCACTTCTCTCTCCCTTTTTTTGTTCGCCTGCCTTTCACTCTGAAAGTGGGAGCTATCAAGCATGCCCACTTCCTCAAGCAAAGGCAGATCACAATGCCCACTTCAAATTTTTCTCATAGGTTCCCGTGGGTTTCATGGCCAAGCTATGGAGCTTTATCTCTTTTCTCCCCTTCTTCTTCTTGCTTTTGATCCTTGGCATTGTCAAAGGTACACACGTTCTTGTTTTCCGTTTTGTTCTTTGGTTTTTCAATATTACTTTCTGTAGAATTCTTTTGTTTCTCAGTCATATTATTATACGGATTTCGCTATATTTGCTTAGGTATATGACTGAATATATGAATATCGCAAATGTACATCAACTTTAAATTGGAAAAAGTTACTTTGTAAACTTTGGACTCAAAGTAAAAAAGTTCAATCTCACTTACGGTTAAAAAGCAGGAGGCCATGTGATTTTTTACTGTAATAGTTGTGTTTGGCCTAGCAAGCATTTCTTTCCAGTTCCATAAATTCATTGAAATTGTTGGCTAAAAATAAATAAATAAATAAGTAAATAAATAAACTGACTGAAATTTAATGCTTTAACTATAATACAAAATTTAGGGGATGTGGGTGCGGATTTTGTAATCAGGCTATAGTTTAGGGAGTGATGTGGTTCCTCTATGAATTTATGTATTTGGCAAGTTTCCCTTAATAACGAGGTAACCCCTTATTTTTTTGGCAGCGGCAGTAATATGCCTATTTGCAGTTGCCATCATTGTGATTGGCAATTCAACTGTCATCATTGGACTTTGGATAGCACATGTTGTTTGGACTCACTACTGTGTGGCCAGGTTGCATTAATTTCTCTCGGAAATGGATGTCTAGAATTTCATTTGTGTATATATTTTAGTGTTTAAGTTGATTGAAATTCAATCTCTCTTTCTCTCCCATATTTACCCTTTTGTTAACCTTTTGCATCAGAACCAAGAGGTTTGGGATGGTTTTCAAGACTCTGGTGCTACTATGTTTGCCAGTTCCTTTGTTGCTGGGGCCAATAGTTGGTATTGTTGGAAGCCTTTTAGGTGGAATAGGATATGGATTTTTCTATCCCCTTCTTGCAACTTTTGAGGCTGTTGGAGATGATGTTGTCGACAAATTTTACCATTGCTTAATCGTGAGTGTCAATTTCGGCTAATGTTTTTCAGTGCTCCTTCTTTTTTCTTATTTTTCAAATGACTATCTAGGGAGTATGGATTTGGACACAGGACATGACACTTCCTGACATGGCCAAATTTGAAGTGTTCTTATGTCATTGAAAGTGTCTCATCATATCTAATATGTGGTGGACATGGTTACATCAGTGTTACATAGATAATTATGCTTTTGAAAATGTTTGTTTAATGTTGACTAAATTGAGTAAAAGGTTACTTAGCATTTATCTTTTTTATATTTTGTAACCCTTATCCTTTCTCATGATAAGGGTGGCAGCTACAGCTTCTAAGTTTAACTGGACATGTTTTTGATACATTACATGACTACATTGCATGGAGTTTGAGGAATGAGTCGTACTGTTTAGAGATTGTGAATAATACTGCCTGCTATGAATCTTGTGATATTGTATAAATATATTAATGGGTGTACTAAGGTTTTTCTGAAATGAAAATTTTATTCCTCTAAGTTAATAGTGAAATTCTTGGTGTGTCCCTTTCTTGGTAATTAGAATAGTAGTAAGGATAGGTTGTTTCTGATCAAGGTGCCAATCGCATGCCCGGATCTTGGAAGGGCAAACAGAGGCTGCAACTAGATGATTACTTAGGACATTGAGTCACTAGAGCTAGAGGACTGTATCCTCCCCTTTAGTAACTGCAAATAGTGGAATATCTTAGATAAGTAAACAATGGATTTCTTCGTGTATTGGTCAAGCTATGTGGCAGCTTTTGCGCTTGTTGACTTATATGTAGTTCAGGAAACTTAAACACTGCTTACTTTCAAAACGCAGGATGGTTGTTGGTCAACAATTGAAAGAAGCTGCATGGTAGTTCAGGACTTCACAGACTTTTGTTTCCATTCCTATTTCTCATACATGGATGAACTGAGAGAAAATTTACCCCCTGGTGAAAAGCCATTAGACGTGAAGTGAGTTGTTTTATCCTTTGATTACTTTGTTTAAAAATGAAGCATAAAATGTACTGGTGAATTGTTTAGATACATACCCTTTTTCATGCTAGGTTGTCATTATTACCAAGTTGCTTGTTGGTGATCATGGTTGGGGTTCCATTTGATATGGTTTTAATCACATTTATTGCTATATGGAAAAGCCCTTACATGCTGTTCAGAGGATGGAAGAGGCTGTTGGAAGATTTGATTGGAAGGGAGGGACCTTTCTTGGAAACTATGTGTGTCCCATTTGCTGGTCTTGCCATCATCCTCTGGCCTTTGGCTGTTCTGGGGGCTCTATTAGCAGCTAGCATATCCAGCATTTTTCTAGGCCTTTACAGTGTAGTTGTTGTACATCAGGTTTGTCAAAGTATGATGCTTTTACTAGATCCCTCAAGTTTTATTCATACAATGCTAGTATGTTGTTATAAAAGTCATGGATATTTATAGGTTAAATTAATTAGTTGCTTTCTATAATTTCTCTCACTCAAAATGTGGTCGTTGTAATTTAGAAGTTTGTAATTGAGTTTTAAAATTTAAAATTCATTTCCTATCATTAACTGTCATATGTCATTAAATTTTATTGGTGTGGCCAATTATATGCATCTTGGCACTCTAAATATTCATGATTCATGCTAACTGAAGGAGTATGATCATGTGAAATTCACTCATGTGAATCTTGTATATTTAGAGAGTCCAAACGACACATGATTGGTGACATTTTGCAGAAGGGCATAGTTACAGAGGTTAAATGATAGAGACTGACTAAAAATATTTTAAGCCTATAAAGACCTAATTATAGATTTTTGAACTTTTAAGGGCTAAATTAAAAATTAAGTGAAACTAGAAACCCAACAGAATGCATTAACCTTAATTAAATTAGTTCTTTTTATCATTCTTAGGAAGATTTTTTAGTCCAGTTTTATTTATTTATTTTCTAGGAAGACTCAGCGAAGATGGGATTTGCCTACATTGTGTCTGTGGTTTCCCTCTTTGATGAATATGTGAATGATTTACTGTACTTGAGAGAGGGATCCTGCCTTCCCAGGTGCCTTCTACTTCTCCTTCTGAAATAACATTTATTTCTTGTGGGAGGTATGAGCCACTGATGATGATATATTCTTGTGACTGTCAGGCCAAAATACCGTAGAAAAATGACAATGACATGTACCCATGAACAGAAAAGTTTTGGAGGAAATGATAGCAACGATATGAAATATAAGAGAGAAGTGAAACCTACCCATGATTGGAAAAGCCTTGGAGGCAATGATAGCACTGACCTGAAATATCGGGAAGAAGGCTCACAGAATCCAAGATTTATCTTGCAGCAACCCAGAACCTTGAAGGGAAAATTTCAGCTATACAGACCTGTACAGGTAGTGAAGTGTCTATGCTGACAAACAATATTTATTGTACTCAGGCAGGATTGAAAATTTAAGTACTACTGCTTTTCATATTCTGACAAAGAAACAATTATTGCCTAAAACTTGTTATCGAATTCAACCATGATTTAAAGCAAAAGTAGATGACTGACCGCAAAGGGTAGATTACATGGCAACACACACACACACACATTTATGGCAGTAATACCGTAGGCTTACTGTTACACAAGTATCGAAAATGAACTGGTGTTGACATGACTTTAGTAAGTAATTTATGTTGTCTCTGACTTTGGAATCTTTGGCAGGTATGGGACTGGCTGTTCAAGTCATGCGAGGTAAATGGCAGGATACTCCATCGTGATGGTTTGATAAGTGTCAAGGACATTGAGGAATGTCTAATGAAAGGCAGTTGTAAGATGTTAAGCATCAAATTACCAGCTTGGTCCTTGCTTCAATGTCTGCTAACTTCAGCAAAGTCCAACTCAGATGGATTGGTGATCTGTACTTTTCTTACTTAGTCCTTTATTCTTTTGGAGATGATATCAACTTTGCTTTTCATATAGTATTTATTTGCAGCTGATGATACTGAGTTGACTAGGATGAATAAACCCCGGGATAAAGTTTTTGAGTGGTTTTTTGGGCCTTTGCTGATCATGAAAGAGCAATTAAAGAATCTTGAGTTGAAAGAAACTGAAGAGCTTTGCCTCAAAGAGCTAGTTATGAGATGCAAAAATGAGATACCTGACGAATGGGATAGCACCGGATTCCCATCAAATGACAATGTGAGGAGAGCACAGTTGCAAGCTATAATAAGAAGGTATGGTCGTGGACATGGAAAAGATTAAAATCCCTTGGATTGGATCCTCTAAAATTGAAGATTTGTGAAGTTAAACGTATAGTACTGGTATCATACAGTAGCAATAGTTTGCATTCACTTTCATAAACTTCAAAAAATCCATTCTCAAATTGCTCCCTTTAACTGAGTTACTTGTGAACTTCATCCTCTGTTTTGAAATTGTAAAATAGCCTCCCACATCACACCTATTACTCTTTAGGATTCAAACCCCTTTGTTCATTGCCTCATTAAGCTTGTTAACCATGATGCTGCGTTGAGACTCTAGTCATGTGTAGTTTTTAGACAAGTGGTAATTTGTCTTGTGAGAAATGATAGTCTGACGTGGCATCTCCAAATGATTAGAAGGCCTTAAATCCTGGAAGCGTGATACTCGATGATGATATAAGTGTTTGCAAATTGTTCAAAGTTCAATGAGGTTATATGTATTTTCTCCCTGTAGATAATATCCTAATTGAAGTACGTTTTACTTGTGTACTCAGATGTTTTCAATAAACCTGTGTTCTCATCTCACATTTGAATCCACCTTTGCATATGAATAAACTAACTCTTGGAGTCTGAGAAATGAATTTCATGGCTTGATTCTTGTTTCTCACTTTTCTTTACTCCTTTCAGGTTGCAGGGGATTGTAGTTTCCATGTCTCGTATACCGACCTTCCATCGGCGATTTAAAAATTTGGTTAAGGTTTTGTACATTGAAGCCCTGCAGGCTAGCGCCTCAGGTAGCCACTTGGGGGGAAATATAATTCCCAAATACAGTGGTAAAGGCTCAAGTCAAAGCACAGATGCAGATGCTGATAAATCTTCAAGCAATGTGAATGTGAATCACAGGGCATATGAATATGAAAATATAGTATGACTTGCTTTAGAACCGAATTGTCCTCCAGTATATTTGTAGAAGACTGTCATCCTCTTTTTGTGCCTCATATCTTCTTTATTTTGTTGTCTTAGCTCTCTTGGTTATGAGAATGAAGGCCTATAAGCTTTATTTATAGACTTGGATGCTTTATTTCCCAGAAAATTGAGAGTTTATAAAATGTAGGAATATTATAATTGTAGGTCTCTGCATATTTTATATGTAAAATTGCCTAGGGTTCTTAGTTGTATATTTTAGGTGTTGGTATTTAGGTATTAGAGTCTTAATTTGTGGCTTTTTGATTTTTGGTCTGTAAGAGATTTAACCATGGTATCCTTACCTCATGTAAGCAGGATATATAAATAAAATTTACGGGTATTATTCTCTTTTTCCTTTTTTGCCCCCCTAAAAGCGTGTCCCCACACACGGCAATGCTTTTTCGTGGTCAGGATAGTTGATTTGAATGAGGAAATGCATGGATCATGAGAACATATATTTAAATAAAATAATTTATATAAAATAAATTTTCTCTACAATTTTTTAGTATGCTTTTTTTTTTTAATTCTTAATGTTTGTTTGGTATAATATAAACTAATTATATTATAATATATTGAATAAGTTTCTAAATTAAAACTTTCTTCTATACTACATTATAATAATGGAATGCGCGCAATGCCTAACTAAATATTAGGGTAAAATTTTATCTGATTAAATTTTGATATATAAGAATTTATTGACACTTTTTTAATTTAACTTTTGCTGCTTTATGAATGAATTTTTTTTAATTTTTTTAGAAAATTATAGAATAATTCTTAAAAATAAAAATGATATATATATATATATATTTTACAAAAGTTACATTTCACCCTTAATTTTTTGGGCGTCTTGTAAATAATTCTTTCTGTCTCTTAGTGCTGCAACAAGACATGGGACCCTTTTCAAAGGGATAAATGTTTTCTTCTTCTTCTTCTTCTTAATGACTAAATGAGTATCAATTTTAGATGGAGATAGGCATAAAATGGGTGGGATTAATTCATAGTTCGAAAAAGTTTCAAGCGTTCAAATGTGACTCATTATTTGAGTTAAATCCTATACAATCTTTCTTCATCTTTTCTCCAAAACTGATATTCTCAATTTGAGAGAAAATTTGAGAAAAAGAAAACTGCTTGTAACTATCAAATGAGTGTAGATAATCTGAAATAAATAATTTATAGCATGTAATATTGTAAAAGAGATATGGGTGTAAACTGTAAATACTTGAAATGGTCCTCATGCATTCTCATTTCTTAATTTGTGTCACTCTTTCTCCGGATTAAAATCCTCTACTACTATTGAAGCAGCAGCATAGTATAATTTGAAAATCAAGATGGTCCAAATTTTATATTTCGCCTTTTTAACTTTTTAATAATTAATTATCATTTAAAAAAAATAGTTAGAAGATTATTTTTATTTTGTAGTGTAATGTTTTTTATAAAATTAGAAAAATTAAAATTTTCAAAAAACTTATATATAAAAAATCTGGAGGTCTATGTTGTTGCTAGAACACTACATTACTAAAATGCCATGAGCCTTGGACGTTCCCAATATTGGGTTACAATCAACCAATAAATAGAATATTTACAAGTGCATAAATCATTCATTGCGAGTAATAGTTTAAAATTCATTATTTCAAATAATACGTTAAATTAACTTTACAAATGACAAGTTCATTGCTGATCTCTATATCAATTAATTCTTTCATGCATTTGGAGAGAACGTAATACAAAAAAGAAATGCACAAGATTTATATTTTATCATCATAAATTGGATATTCTACCTTCATACATTTATGCATTAGAAGAGTGACAAAAAATATGTAACTATATATGGCCCATATCTCATGATTAAGCTCATCTATATTCACTTTTATGAGTATTGAGGGTTTTGAGCTACACGCAAAGACTCTTTTCTCTATTTTTTTTTTTCAAATACATTGTATACATTCAAATTTGAAAAGTAGAATATCCGAGTTGGTCTCTAAAACTTTGTTTTTTAGTGTTAAACTAATTTGTAGGCACAAAGAACAAGACAGAAGTCAAAAGAGGTATTTCCAGTTGAATAATACACAGTAGAATTGCCATCATCACTGTCACATCCTTCTCTATCACTCTGCTTCTGCTTCTACATTTCCCGGCTTGAATATAAACAGACCAGGTCCTCCTCCTGATTCAGACCCACTGAACAACCAATCATGCACATCCCATAACACTTGAATAGGTTGCTTATTCACCATCACAATTTGATTCCCCCTAAACTTCCATTGTAGATTCTTCACATGAATCAACTTCATCCCATTGATGTTTATTGACATTTCTGGCTCACTTGTACCAGAACTCGAGCTCTCCACAATCACTTCGCTTTCTTTTGTCGCCTTCTCATCAAACCTAGCTCTCGTAGCAAAGGTTTTCTTGGCAAACACGTTTTCTTTCTTTATAACTTGCATGGCTTCGACTAGTGCTGCTTTTGATTTCGTCCTCTTGTACGCCTTCTTCTTGTAATCCCCAATCAACAATGGGACCTCGTCGTCAGACACGATGGCGACATAGTAGTCACTGGCTGGCTCGGGGCTGCCGTTGGAGAACTTGGCTGACCGGAGGTCCCAGTAGACCTCGAGCTGATGTCCATCCACATCCATGGATTTGTACCCCTTTTTGCTCCAAAAGTTCCATGGCTTCACGTCAATCTTGCAGGTGTAATGGAGTTTACCTAATGTGCTGTCAATTGTGAGATGTAACGTATGGTTCATGAGGGTTTTGTACCATAAAAGACTCACATTTCGCCATAGCCCTCCTATGTTGGCTTGGTATATATATGTCACAGTGCTTTGAGCAACTTTGCTTGGAAGAGGCTCCTGATCTGCTGTTTTCTTCACATAAGTTGAGTCTTGATGGCCTTCTAAAGCCATGATAATCTCTAATATATGTACCTTTATCGTGTCGTATTTGATATGTATATGTATCACACAATACAACTCTAGAAAACTGAGCACTGTATATATGAATATCTTCTATTTTGGCGTTTGCATCCGTATCTGTGCTTCCTTGATAAGAGGTTAAGAGATCTCGAACCCTTGGAAACTTGGCATCCAAATTAGGACTGGAATGTTTTTAACGGCCACCTGCGGCCTGATTAGTTCTTTCAAAACAACTCGGCTCGAGCTTTAAGAATGAAATAGATCACACAATAGTAGAATTTCTCCCATTTGAGGCTCGAGACTCAAACTCAGATTAGTTGGTAATACTAGCTATCGGATAGTTCTCGTGAAAAAGAAATTAACAATGTATTTAATCCCTGATAGTTGATTCGGGTGGAAGGAACTTGATGTCCTTTTCAATGATTTTAGTTCAAGTATTGTGAATGAACTCAAAAGGTCCCGACCCAAATTCAGACTCGTGATGCCAAATAATTCTCTTTAAGAAAATCAGGATTGCATCTCTATTGTCTAATTCTCTGGTTTATCATCCTTGAGAAGGAAAATGACAAGATGTATGTATGTCTCACCTTGGATGAACGTATGAAACTGAATGAAATTTTAGATACACCCTTTCATCGAAGAACGAAAAATTGAGGCATACAACACTTGGTCGATGAATCAAAGCCAAATAAATTGAGTTGGAAACAAGTATTTTTGTGCCGCAATTGAACAGGTTTGACAACAAAAGTGAAGCTGCAATGATGAATTCAAAGGAAATTTGTTTGTTAGAACATTTCTGGCTTATGGTGAGAGAAAAGAAAATGAGAAACGGAATTGACAAGAAAGTTTGTTTTTCTTTCCGAGAAAGTTTCCATGTACAGGCTAGAATTGAAGATGCACCCGTAAGATTAGGAAAGAAAAAGAGAATGTCCTCCCAATGATCCCTTTGGAAAGTTAGTTAACAAATGAGATAGATAATTATCAATATATAAATATCAATCAATATTCATCAGTATCTATATAGTTTTGTAAAAGGGCTGTGTTTATAAGTACGTCCCTACCTTACGCTTCATGCAATTACATGGGTCGACCCACCTAATTCCCTTTATATGCATGTAAGCTTTTAGGGGGTTTTAGTACTCTGTAAGGTTACAAAATGAAAGTAACCATTTAAAAATCATAACTGCAGATAAAAAAAAGAAACTTCTTGTGATGTAATATTATTAAAGTAGGTCATGTAACTCATGAAAATACACATGATATATATGTAGGGGTGTGCATGGGCCGGGTTGGGCCGGACCTCACCCCCGCCCGATATCCGGCCCGTGCACACTCGGACTAAACCGAGCTCGGTATCGAGCCGAGGTCGGGCTGACTCGATACCCAATAGTTTTTTAAAATATTAAAAATAAATTAAAAAACTAACTTCAGGTATTAACAAAAAAAAATTTAATTATAAATGTAAAAGTAGATTTCTTTAAAAAAATAATGTTATGATAGAAATTAATTTTTTTAAAAATTATAAATATTTACAACTATACATTATTTTCATATAATATTAAATTAAAAAATCAATTTAAAATTTTAAATAAAATTAAAATATCAAAATTTTAAAAATGTTTTCATAATAATCAAATAATAAGTGTATTATATAAGATATATATAAAAAAACTTATAAAATCAATTAATATATACAAAATAATATATTTTTTATAAAAAAAAAACATATATATAGAACGGGCTGGGTCAGACAAAACAGAGTGTGTCCGAAACCCAGCCCAGCCCGGTTGGCCCAATAGGACCGGGCCAACCGAGCCACGAGTTTCTTTGCACGCTCCTACCTATATGGGTGCTTTACATAAAGAAAAAACATAGAGTGCTCTTACCTTTTCTTATTTATTGAGCCATTAAAAAGTCATTTTTTAAATTTAATTCAATTATATTATTGACAAAAAATCATTAAAATAACTCAGACATCAATATATGAATTTAAATATAGATAAATAGTATATTAGAGAAATAAAATGTGTATGCTGCAAAGCATTGAATATGTCAAAATATTTAAAAGTAGAGCCAATAAATTAAAATATATATATATAATTGGATAGTTAATTTACTTAATCTAACTCGTTTAAAACATATAATATTAAGATTAAGTAAATTTCAAAGATTAAACCACCTAAAGACCTAAGTGGAAACAAAATATACCTAATAGCTAAGTCTTCAAAGATTAAGCTCCAGTTTCACTTCATCATTCCATTATTGGCATGCTCCCTTCTGATCTTCAATTCTTGGAGCATCATTTCTCTTTTTCTTCTTTAAGTAAGACATGATGTTTATTTTCATTTCTTTATTTCAATGCCCACTCTTCTTATTCGGACAATTCTATACTTAATGTATCACACTTACAAGCTAAGTAGTTAGTCCAATTTTATATATCCAACTTGCATTATAAACTATAAGAGTATAGTGGATATATCAGTACATATTATTAAATGTGCATTATAAATATAATTAAATACATACTAATGCACATTTTATTTCTTTAAGGAACAATATATATATTATACAAATATGATGCATTTGTTCTTTATTACTCTACATTTGTCATCATCAAAACGTATATTATATTAAACTTAACATCTCCAACCCCTATCTTGGAAAAAAATCTTGGCCGCTTGCAAAATCAACGGAAGAAAAGAACCAATAGTTGTATATTTTAACTATGCTATTGGTCAAAAAGAATGCTTAATTAATCAATAATTTACCTCCTTAACAATAGACTAGAGGAAGAAAGAGGAACCATGCTCTCTTACATATACTCAATGTGTCTTCTATTGCTATTATGAAATTGAAAAAAATAAGATGTCATCTCTGCATTTAAGAAACCAAGCTTTCACTTCGCTTGCCAAGTTGATTCGCCTTTGTTTTATTGTGGATCCATTTATGAATGATGTGCTCGACAGAAAACTCTATTTTCACAATCATTAGTGCTGAATGTTAACCTACATATGAACAGTGGAAGAAAAGCTATTAGGATGTAGGGGGAGTAGTGAAGCCTGAAAGAGGTCGAAACTGCATAATGTTTATAAATAGTACGAACGCCTTTCAAATTAGGAAAACTTGCTTCTTCTTCTTCTTCTTCTTCTCTCTCTCTCTCTCCCTCCAAATTAGGAAAGCTTATTTCTTTTTTTTTTTCTTTGATACAATAGGAAAGCTTATTTCTATTGGCACAAATATTATACATGCTTATAATGTTTAGAAACTGTGATGGCCTGACTTGTTTGCGCCCTCGTTATGGAAGCACATAAGTTAATGAATCAAGTAAATTTTATATTGAAAGGAATTGAAAACGGTTAACCAGTAACCATATTTTTTCAAAAAAATTTGCAAAATTTAATAACAAGAGTTCTAACCTTAATTAAGTATGGAGTGATAATCTAGAAATTTGAAGACTTAAATTATGTGCTAATGTCTTCTACAAAGAACTAGGTTAATTTTGATACTTAGCATTATAAACATCATATATTAATCCGAACTCTATGTATTGATGTTGTTGGCTCTCTTTACAAAACCTAGTATTCTTTCAAGGCAATGAACAAATTTTATCAAGCATGCCAGATGAACTGGTCCTCAAATGAGAAAAGAAAAAAAAAAGATAATAATATGACATTCTATCAAATGATATGAGAACCCGAAGCCTCTTACCACATGATTTCCCTGAATGTGAAGAACAATTCATTAATTGAAAGAAAATAAAGACAAGAAGTTGGAAAGATAACCTAGGTCTTGATATTGTGTGAGTTAGGGTACACTCCAATCTTAGGGACTCTAATGAGGACAATAACGAACCAAAACAAAATAAATCTCGCCCATGCAATGAGTAGTAATGCCATGGGGGCTGGAGATCGCTGGAGCGATTGATAAGTCGCTGGAAAGACTGGTGTGATGCTGTTAATGAGTTTTGAGTCAAGAGCCTGAGTCAAATATATGTGACTCAGATTTATGGTTGAAGGTTATGGGTGGAAAAAATAAAAAAGGTCATATTTATGGACTTGGATCTCAAGCAGGTCTCATTGCTTCAGATTGCTCAAGCATTGGAAACAACTATGGGGAGATTGCACAATTGAAAAAAGAGATGGAAGAGCAAAAGAAGTTCTATGAAGAAAGCCTTCAAAATGTTAGAGCTGAAATGAAGGCTAGAGATGAAGAATATAAAGCTAGAGAGTCTAGGATGGAAGAGCAATTTCGAATGATTATGGCTCATTTATCTAACACTAAGGCTGGTACTTCCAAACGACCACGAAGTGATGATAGTGATGGTGTCGATAGTGATGGTACTAATGATAGTGATGGTGCTGATGGTGATGGTACTGATGATGATGATGATGATGGAGGGAATGAAGTATAGTTATGGGGCTATATATTTGATACTCTTGTCTGTGCTACATTATTGGGACTTGATACTTTTGATTTCTTATGTTGAAATATAGTTAAAGGTTTTTTGTGATTTTTATCCTTGTGTTTTTGAAATTCAAACATATGTTAAATACAAGTTAGAATTTCAAATTTCTAGCTTTGTGTTTGTTTGGTTACATCTATTATTTTACAGGTTTAATTGAATAGGGATTGAAAAAAAATTGGTTATGACTTGACTTGTTTTACATACTTCTCACAGTTTTCTCACAGCATATATCTGTGAGACAAATGTTTAGTTAGTTATACTTTCTTGCGGATTTAATACGTGAGAGATTTCTCACAAAAGAAAATCCGTGAGAAATGAAGGATTTTCTCACAGATTAAATCTGCGAGAAATTTTCTAACAGACATAAGCCGTGAGGAAATTCTGAAGTTTCTCACGCATATAATCTGTGAGAAACTTTCTCGCGGACTTAATGTGTGAGAAGATTTCTTGCGGATTTTGCTCCCATAAGAATATTTCTCATGAAACAAATCCGTGAGAAAATACTTTCTCACGCCTTGAAGCTGTGAGAAAATATTTTCCTTCGAGTTATTTTTTGACCAATGATTTTGCGTGAGAAAATCTGTGAGAAACAGTTTTCTCACAAATTTTAGGGGAGTTTCTCATAGATTTTTACTGTGAGAAAATCCCTGTTTTGGTGTAGTGTTTACTTGTGTGAGATCTATTTGTGTTTGGTCTTCTAGCAGGTCTATTTACAGATGGGTGGGTCAGCTGAGTCGCTCATCCATTGGTGCATGTCTTCATGTTCAAAGAGTGCTTGCGGCAAAATTGCTCCATATTCACAGTCATGTCCTAGAATCCCGGATATTGGGTCTTTGGGGCCAATGGGAGTGGGTTTAATTTAAGTTAATTCTCTATGGTGAGGCATTAGTTAGTGTATCCTATTGGGCCTAGCCCATTAAATTCCTAGTCCAAACAATTGCCCCCCCCCCCGCATATGATTTAGCCATAGTTCCCGGGGTTGAATTGTGTGTATATTTGTCTCCGTCAAGTGGGGTTCTTATTTTAGTGCTTTCATTGGATCTAGACCCATGGTGTACCTATGTATTAAACCTTATTATGACCCATTGATTATATTTAGAAGTTTGAATCACATGATAAATTAAAATAGAAAATTTTCTTTCCCAGATTTACTATTCATATGGTAAACCCTTTTCCCCGAGCAAATTTTGAAAATACATAACTAATTCTAGAAAAATCATATTAAGGTGATTTAGTCTCTAAAAGTAACTTAAAGTCTTATTGATTTGGAAAAAATATAAAATAGTATCTTTAACGTGCCAATTTGTACAATATTTAACACAAAAATCACTATTCATATGGACATTTTTCACTTCTTTAGGATTTTAGCCTTAATTTTAAAAATTTATTTCTTATTCTATTCTAAACCAATTTACGCATTCTTTATACCGTTGAAAACCCCTACAAGTCTATTTTACAGACAAAGTGATTTTGTACATCTATTCTATTTGAACTGGGCATAACATTATCTTAAATCATCAATGGTCAAAACATAATTTTTACTGGAATAATTTTAGGAAAACTTACATAACTTTCATTATATAGCTCCAATTACTTTCAAATTAGTGACATTAAACTTAAGATATAGAGATTTCTACACAGACCAACAACTGAATTTTTAAAGTTCTATACGATTTTACACTACATTTCAAGTAACACATATTTACAATAAAAATTCTAGTTTTTCCAACATAGTCCAGTTTTGACCCCTAATTTTAAAAATTCACTATAAATTGTATCCAATTTGAGTATTCTTTAACTCTTTGGAAAGATTATTCTATCTACTTTCAGAGACGGAATACTCTGTCTCGAATAGAGTTCCCTTGTTCAAACTACTACTGGTCATCTTAGATAAAATTATGACATAACTTACGTATTAAACTTCATAATCATAATACATCATATCATTCATGATTCCAAATCCTTCCATAACATTTCATAGTGCTTAAAGGAACATAGTAGCATAGAGGTACCGATATAGGAGCATGTATATAACATTACACATTATTTCAAAATGCAAGATCATAGCTTGAAAATCACATCAAGTATCATTCTTCTCTTGTTTCTCCTTGGCCTTTGCCTTGATATCATTGCCATAGCTTGTGCGTATCATGTTGATACTTGGAGGGTGAGATTCAAAGAATCCTAATAGCAACACCAATTATGCATACATATTATCACATAGTTCATGAAAACACCAAACATTCACATTAAGACATAATGTACCATATTAGTTCATAAAAATTTTGACAGATTTTTTCCTTAGAAAAAAGATATCCCAGGGTTAAAATCCTTGCAAAATCTCAACCAAAATAGCCACATAACATCAAAATAACAATATGGAAAGCCATAGAATTCATGAAAACATCATAAGGTAACATAATGCTATAAATGGTAAATTGCTACCTTAGTGATTCCTCTTGCTTGGCCACTTGATTCCACCCCTTCCATGAGCTTGCTTAGGCTTTCTTAATCCTAACACAACATTAAATACTCACTTAAGCCACTAGTTCAATGACCTTCTTCATAAAGTTCTCATTAAACCCTAAAAATCCTATATAGTTATCCTTAAGGTTTTTCTTGAAACCAACACTTGTTCTTAGTTAATTTGGACCCAAGGATTCCATTTTTGGTATCAAAATCTTAAAAGTCTCACTCCCTCATCGACTTAAACACTGGCTGAAAACAAAGCACAGGGAGGAGGACAGAGTTTTCTTTAAAACTTGCTTCAAGTTTGTGAAATCTTGCTTTCCCTAACTAGTTCATGCATTTCCCCAAGTTTATTGCATGAAACCTTTCTCTTTCCCTTTCCTTATTTTGACCAAATACTAGACTTAGAAAGGAGGAGAAGAAACTCAACTTAAACCATGCTAAACCATTTGAAACTTAATATAGAAGAACTTTAGGAGACAAGAGAAAAACTCAAAACTTGCCCTTTTCTCTTCTCCTTTCTTCTTCCTCTTCTTCACACCAATTCTTCTCTTTCCTCCCCTAATTCAGCACGTAAGACAGCCCAAGGAAGAGAGGAAATAAAGACCTTATTTTGTCCAATAATCATGGTAATGTTAACTTAAACTTTGGTTAACAAAAGTAACTACTTCTTGACCAAGTTTTCCATTAAATAATTGAATAATTTATTTATCCATATGCAACAAGGAAGCCACGTCCAAAATGAGAGAGAAATGAGGAGTTAACTTATTTAAACTAGCCATGGCTAATTACTTGACTTTGTTTACTACTTTTTTTTTCCAAATACTTCTTAAAGAAATATTTTCAAAAATCAATTAAATAATGGAATTTCCCACATGGGAAGCTGCTGGTTAGGCCAATCTCAAGGGAAATATCACCAAAATATTACATATTTTTTCCAATTCAGATATATCCTGTACCGATAAATTTTACTTGAACTGGTAAAGTTACTTTTGTATTATTTTGTCACTTTATGAATATATGATTAAAGTAGGCATGGATCCATATATACTTTAATATCCTATCCCAGAAAGTATCTGTGTGAGGTCTAAATACTTTTCCTCTTAGTTTTCTATTTTTTGTGCGCCCTATAGTACCTTTTTCTTTGTATTATGCACTTTATAACGCTTGGAACTCAATTTTTCTTCATAATAATTCTGTTAAGCTCAATGAATTATACCATTGTGTTTGGCATGTCGCAAGTTTCGTTTTGATAGAAATGTTATAAAATTAGGAAATTGCTCTTGAGCCGAGTCAAAAATATAAATATTTATTCTTTCGCATACTTTCTCGTAATTTTTCCTAGGGACCAAATATTAAATAATTCTTTTTATGTATTCCATACTATACTTTCAAATTGATATATTTTTCAACCCCAATCTTCCGACTACCCAATACTTACATTGTTACACTTAGCTCATCAAGAACTTCTATTTAACAGGTATATTGCATAATTTTTAGTTTTGGAATTAATTCCTGTTAAGAATCTTATTTGCATTCTATTCTAATTAAGGACCAAATATATTTCCTTTTAAGAACCATATGAGAAATTAATTCCAATTAAGGATTAAGTATGTCTTCTTTTTCCATCTTTTTATGCATCCCATGCCACAATCTCATATCTTTATACATGTAGTGACATTCTTCATACAATTTGAGATGTTACACATCTATTGAGATATGTGTGGGAACTTACAAATATATCTCAAGTATCATAAAAGTTGCACTTTTTTGAATTTCTAATTATAATATCCCTTGATTCACTACCTAAGTCTTTTTCCAAAAGAGCCTTCTCATTTTCTGAAAATCCCACTTTCTTTTTGGAATCCTAGCTTCCCAAAACTTCTCTTAGCCAAGCTTTTCATCCTTTTCCTATTTTTATGAATTGAAGAGTGTATCATTTTATTATGCCCTCTTGTATGGCTGATTCTTTTAACACCTTAAACTCAAAATAAAGATTTAGATGAAGACTTATTAACAATAATAAAATTAGTATACGTACTACTCCCTCTGATCCATATTATAAGGCATTTTGTATCAATTACATGCATATTAAGAAAATTATTTTTTTATCTGAAATCAAAGTAAAATGTATCAATATTTTCTATTTTACCCTTATTAAAGACCTCATTCTATTATCATTGTAGGGATAAAAATGAGGAGTAGGAGAGAATTAAAGATAAGTGTAAAATGGGAAAAAAAAATCCAATACCCTATATTTTGAACCAAAAACTTGTCATGCAAAATGCCCTATAATATGAACTGAATGGAGTATTAGCCTAAATTTTAAGACAAGGTTTTGAATCCAAATAAAAGTCCAAGCCCAAGACATCAAAATCCATCTTTTAATTTTTTTTTAATATGGCAAACATTCGGTAGCATAATGGCTATAACTCAAGGGTCCTTAAATTTAACATGCTAAGATCTTTAAATTATAACTTTTCCCAATTAACAAGACAATTTATCATAAACCATAAAGATATCCATAAGACATGACTTGTGCTTAATTTTCTCAATCCACTTGCTCATATTCTTTTAAAAGACAAAATAGGGAAAGACAAGTGAAAAGACAGCTTAGAATTCGTTTCTCTCAACAAGAAAATTCTAGTATAATTTCATTTCAAATATAATTCATTTTCAATCATCAAAGTAGTCAAGGAAACATTTCCAAGACACCCATTCTATGCTTGAAAATGTTAGAAAATTGGATTGGTCACAAGACCGGTTCAAGGATCAATTATCTCATTGTAACATCCGATTTTCAGGGCTATGCAAACAATGTAATTACAATGTACCTTGCATAAATATGAGAAAAGCATGGTTGGAAAAGGTGCGGTATTAATATGATAAATGAATACCATGAAGGCCAAAATAGTAATTTTCCATTTAGGGTCCTTAATATAATAATTTGAAATTTTGGATCATTTCTTGGTAATTTCCAAAAATTTCAAAAATTCAGTATGGATGTCAAAATGGACATTATGACATGTTAGATCCAGTAGAATTATGTATTAAGTGCAAAAGAATCAATTTGAAAAGAAATAAACAGCAAAATACAGTTGAAATTTAACAGAAAAAGAAAAAGTATTGTGAGCCCCATAATACTGACAAAGTAAAAAAGAAAAGTATGTGGGCCCCACATAAAGTACAGTTTGGGATAGGATATTAAGTTAAATATAAATCCCAAACTAATTTATTTTTGTGTACTTAAAGGAATAAACAACATTAAAAAATACTGTAAAAATACCTTTAACTGTCCAGATAAAAAGTAACCGGCATATGATATATCTATACCAGGAAAAATTTACTGTATAAATGATACTCCCTCTTCTCTCATTGGCTGAAATTTCCTCACATGTTTAGGAGGAATATTTTAATATTATTAGAAAGCCAACTCCAAGAAGCAATTGTTTATGACCACAAAATAATTGGACAAGTGGCTTGTTTGGGAGAAAACTTGGAGTCTTTTTTTTTTGGGTGGCAAAAACTTGGAGTCTTTATATCTCCCCTATTTGGCCGAAATTGAAGGCACAAGAAAGAGGAAGAGATGCTGAAAATATTGAGAGAGAAAGAGAGGAAGAAGAATGAAGAAGAAGAAGGAAAGGAAGGAAGCAAGCTTGGAGTTTCAAAGACAAGCTTTAGGTATGTTTCTTCTTCAACTTCAAGATAGTTTTCTATAAATTTAAGTTAGGTTAGAAGAAGTTCTCCTCTCCTTCCTCTATGTATGAGTTTCGGCCAAGCACAGGGAAAGTGAAAGAGAAGTGTTTTCATGGATTAAACTAAGAGAAAACATGGATTAGTTGCAAGAAAGTGAGTTTTGTATGAGTTTTATGAAAGAATCATGAAATTCCTTCTTTTGCTTACTAAGAGGTGAGTTTCGGCCAAGCAAGAAAGGTAAAGAGGAGTTGGAATTATTTGAATTATAGAAATGAATTCCTTGGATCTAGTCCAAATTAGTAAAGGAGAGGCATTGGTTTCAAGAATAAATCAAGAATATGATAAATGAAAATTTTGGGTTCAAAGAGTTCTTCATGAAATGACCTATGGAATTAGATGACTTAGTATGATTTTCTTGATACTTCTAGGCTTGAGAAGTGGTAAGGAAGCGATTGGGAAAGGCTTTAAGTAAGAGGAAGTCAAGTTTAAAAGAGGAAAGGTCAAAGCTCCAATGTAGTATAGCTTGCCTTACTTTTATGTCATTGCACAATAAAGTTTATGCATGTTTTATATTATGTAAATGTTGCCATGATTGTTTTCTTGATTGGATGGCTATTTATGTAACGAGAACTTTGCCCAGGATGTCTTGTTTTTAAATCGTTATGCTACCAAAACATGGTATTTTCATGCATTTTAAGGAATCATGCAATGTTATGAATTTTTTAATGTAAAGTGATGATGTATTAGCATGTGCAAGTTTACTACTAAGATGTCCAATCTCATCCTCCTAAGTAATAACCATGCTAGGTGTAAAGAATGGCAATGGAGGAAAGCAAAGGAAGGAGAAAGTGATGAAAAACAAGTAAATGATTATGTTATAATGTTAGTGATGAAGTATGCTTGTAAATGATGACATGATTTATGTATTATGTTATGATTATGCATCAATGATGTAAGTGAATTCATATGATGCATAAAAAAGTATGCTAGATGATGTTAAATAATGAAATAAAGATAAGATTGTAAAGTTATGTATATTCCCTTTTATTGAAAAAGTTATAATATGTTAATGTTTCAAAATGTTTAAGTATATTATGTAAAAGGGAATGAGTCAAAGTATAATTCCTCAAGTTAGAGGAAATGGTGTGCTTTATGATGAAATGGATTTTGTATAACTTGGCTAAGAATGATGTGAGTTATGACTCATCAAAATTAAGGGTCAAAATTGGATAGTTATTGGAAAATAGTATTTTTACTATAAATATTGTTTAAGTTTGAAAGGCTATACAAAATCAAGTAAAGCTCCAAAAATTCAGCCAATTGCATGAATAGAAAGAGCTATGTCTTATGAGCAATTTGGCACTGATTTGAGTTTAATTGGAGCTACACAATAAAAGATATACATATTTTCCTAAAATTGTATCAGTAAAGAATTATTTTGACTCCTAATGATTTATGATGATGCTTTGTCATATACAGATAGATTAAATGTACAAAATGAATATTTTAGAAAGAAGACAAGAAAATCTTTCCAAATATATAAAGAATGTAGGAATTGACTTTGTATAGAATGAGAAATAAGTTTCTAAATTTATGGGACAAAATCTGGACTAAAACTAGAAGTAGAAAATGAACAATAAACTTAGATGAATAAATTGTACTAAATGATATGTTCAAATTCTAGTTTTATATTTTTCCCATGAAACTCAAGATGTGTATGGGTTTTGGAGATTGAATAGCAGTGAAATGGTTTTTTTTTATTTAGTCATGAATTTCCAAAGTTCACTGCGTAATATGATGAATAATACATGAAAACATAATTTTACAGTTTTAGGTTTCCAACTGGTTCATGGTCTCAGGAGCCATTTTATTGCATCTAATTGAGACAGTATTAATGGAAAATGTGTCCAAACATAAGATGTGACATTGACTAGGATTGAATTTGTAACAACCCTCATGACATTGTCTCTGACTTAGTCTTCAGCTGACCAAGTGTCTTTGGCATTGTGTGTAAAACCAGAGGAAACAGGACGGAAGAAGGTTCAAGTGAAGGAAGAAAGAGCTCCACGCCATGGCATGGAGTAGGGCCGCCATGACGAGTGAGCTCCAGAATGACATTTTTTGGTTGAAACCAACGGTGCTGCGGTGAGCTTTTCTAGGGCCGCAACGGGAGTCAAGATTTTTGTTTAAATCTGGAATATTTCAGTCAAACAGAAAAGAAAGAAATGGAGGAAGCAATGGAAAGACTCTACTATAGTTCGAATAGTCCGGCCTTTGGAGGTGTTTTTTGGCCATTGGAAGCTTGGATCTTGGTTGGTAAGTGATTTCTACTCCTCTCTCTCAATTTTCTTCGGTTTTGAGCTAGGATTTCTAGGATATATGTTGGGATCTTTGGTTTTGGCCAAATCCCACCAATTAAAATGAATGAATTGGGGTCAATAAAGTGTGTTTTAGTGTTCTTGTTGCTTGGGTATGAGTTTTATATGGAGTATGCATGATTTGAGCTTAACTCTAGGTTATATTCGGTGGAGGCTCTTGGGAATCCGAAGTGTTTGGGATTGAGTAGTGTTTAAATTGTCCCTAGGAGCTTAATAATGCATGAATGTGGGGTTGAAATCTTGGGTTAGGCCTAATTGCTTGAGTTATGGAATTTAGATATATGGATTGTATGTTAATTGAATGTTTTATGGCATTGTAAGGTTGTTTGGTTGACCGGAGAAGCCTAGTTGTGGGATTGGCATTCAAGAAAGCTTGTGGGACTCGTGTGTGAGTGGTAGTGACAATTGAGGCAACCAGGTGTTTGTATTATCTATATGGTTTGTATTGTATGGTGAGATATGATAGTATATATATGTATATATGCATGTTCCTTTTCATACCACAATATTGGTTGTGTATGTGTATGATTTTCTATATATCATGGTATGCACTACTAATTGATATATGATGATTGTATATGTTGTGTATGTATGATGTGTAGCATCCCCATACCATTACATGCTAGCATGTCCATATGATGTTGTGATGATGATAAATGTGTGTGTTTGAGGCATGTTGGCATGACATTGGCATCATCACTATATGATTGCATGGTGAGAGATTGATGATGAGGTGATAAAGATATGATATGAGATGATGATATGATAAAGATCCCTATCGCTAAATCCTCTCCTTAGGAGAGCTAGGCTGTATAGGACAATATGATATGATGAAACATCCCTGTCACTAAATCCTCTCCTTGGGAAAGCCAGGTGATAGTTGATTTGGGGATGCACCTTCCCTAAATTACCACCAATTCAAGGTGGTCTAGGGGGAGGAGAGCCATGGTCTGAGCTCTAGTGTAACCATTGGCCGGGTTGCATTAAGGTAAGGTGAGCTTAGTGATGTCCCAGAATTAGTCTTCACTGACTATTGGAAGGAAATCATCTATTGAAATGTCTTGTGATGACAATAGCTTGTGGTTCTATCCGTGTATGAGAGAGAACATGCATACCATTCATTAGCATTTCGTTGCACCATATGCACGATTGTATGGATCAGTATATATATATTGTGTGTGGTTGTTCCCGGTTACTGAGACTTTGTCTCGCACCCCTTTTCCATGAACTAACCATTTCATGTGAAGTTTCTGGCATTAGTCCAGAGAAGACCAAGGAGTATCGCACCGGATGTGGGAATATCAAGTTTGTATAGTATTTATGTTGTTTATGTATGTTGTGCTAAGTAGGATAGTATGATTGCAATCGATATGAGGATTATGTTGGTATAATATTGATGTGGAATGGTGTTGGATGTGATGTTTTGTGATGCATGCATGGTACAACGTGTTGTTGAGTTAGCTTGGTAGTGTTTGTGAGCTCAAAGGTGGAATTGGGTCTTGTTGGTGTGTTTTGGGGTAAGTAGCCCATTATGTCAATTTGGGGTTCAAGGGAGTCAAATGTCAGAGGAGTGATTGCTTTGAGGTGAAACCTCTTTGAACAAGTCAGTTAAGTGGATTAGGACATGTATGAATGGTCCCTGAGGGTCCAAATGCCTTTAGTGCCAAATGACAGTTGTGAGTTGTGAGTTGTGAGTTTTGGTTAAAAAGTGGTCAAAATGATGTTAGGTGTCCAGAATTTTCATACGGAGATGAATTGATGTGAAATTAGTGTCTATGGATAGATTGAAACAAGATTGACTTGTAGGAGTTGAATTAGGTCAATCGGAGGTCGGAGCATAAAGTTATGTGCATCAGAATTTCACCCTAGATATTGGAAATTTACTGATATAAAACCAGCCAGGGGGCGCATGGCGTCAGAAAGTAAGCCCGTAGCGCTAGTGAACCCAAGGATTTTGCGGCCTTGCGTACTGTTCTGCCGTTATGGTATTCTCGAGGTGTTTTGTGGTGTTTTTCACTGCTATGAGGTTTTGGGAAGAAATTGTAAGATGTTTGGGTTGTGTCTAGTTGGTTCTTGAAGTTTTTGGTCAAGTCAATAGATATTTAGAAGTAAGGTGTTACAGAATCAGCCATAATTAAATTAATATATTTTAAATAATATATACTTAGAAGATGAAAAAATTAAATTATGAAAGTAAAAAAAAAGGTAGATTTACAAAAAAAAATTATCTATTTAAAAATAAGGCAACATGAAAAGATGATGCCTAAAAAAAAATAGCTACAAAGTAACTGAGTTTTCATTCAAATTTATAATCCTATAAAGTTAAACAATACATTCATAGTTTTCATCCAAATCCACAATGTCACTTGAAACATGTATTAAAGTTAAATTTAAAGGATCAGGTTTGAAATGAAAATATAAATATATAATAGGCAACACAAAAATTAAAAGATGTTCTCATATTTTCTCAGCATATTTAAGTTATAAATTTATTTCAATTATTTACATAAAGAATGTAAGATAATATGTTTTTTTTTAAAAAAGATAATATATATTATTGAAATACTACTAGTATTAAATTAGTAATAAAATTAAAAAATTAAAGTTAAAGAAATGCAAAAGTTAAAAATCTAATATAGAAACTTATGAATCTTTTTAATGAATATTTTAAAACTCAATAAATATTTTATGAATAAAACAAAAGCAATGCGTTAATAAAAGGACATGTCACATGTACAACGGAAGCCATTGAGTGATGTTTTAGTATTTCCAATGCTTGCTTGGAAAAGGGAAAAAGACAGTTACGGACCCTCAAAGAGAGATAATGACAAATTAGGATCTCTAATTTGTCTAATGATCCACAAGTCCCCAGGTCCCGTACTGTAATAAAAATAAAAATGTATGGACAAAATTAACCCTCAGTTCAGAAACCAAAAATGCACACACGCACGGTTGTCTCTGTGTCAAAATAAAAAATGCACGCACGCACGCACGCACGCACGGCTGCCTCTGTTTCACATATGCCCTGGTTTAGATTCTTATCTTGGATTTTTGTATTAGAGAAATGCACGCACACACGCATGGATATACATGTACTAGTTTAGATTTTCTGTACAACTGAGAATTGAAATTGAATTTCCAAATGCCTCAAATTGAATTCACAAGTCCCTGAAATTGAATTCTCAAGTGCATCATACTAAATTCCTAAATGACCCAAATTGAAACTGAATTCCCAAGTGATCAATTTTGAATTCCCAAGTGCTTGTACCTGCATTCACAAGTCCCTGAAACTAAATTTCCAAGTACATCATACTAAATTCCCAAGTGACCCAAACTGAAACTAAAGTCTCAAGTGACCCATTCTGAATTCCCAAGTGCTTGTACCTGCTTTCACAAGTCGGTGAAACTGAATTTCCAAGTGCATCATACTAAACTCCCAAGTAACCCAAACTGAAACTGAATTCCCAAGTGACCAATTCTGAATTCCCAAGTGCTTGTACCTGCATTCACAGGTCCCTGAAACTAAATTCCCAAGTGCATCATACTAAATTCTTAGGTGATCCAAACTGAAACTGAATTCCCATTCCCAAGTAACCAATTCTGAATTCCCAAGTGCTTGTACTTGCATTCACAAGTCCTTGAAACTAAATTCCCAAATGCATCATACTAAATTCTCAGGGGATCCAAACTGAAACTGAATTCCCATTCCCAAGTAGCAAATTTTGAATTCCCAAGTGCTTGTACTTGCATTCACAAGTCCTTGAAACTAAATTTCCAAGTAACCCAACCTGAATTCCTAAGTCCCTCAAACTGAAATCCTAAGAGCCTCATACTAAATTTCCAAGTGACCCAAACTGAATTCCTAAGTGCCTGAAATTGAAATCCCAAGTGCCTGAAACTAAATTCCCAAGTGACCCAAACCGAATTTCTAAGTGCTTGTATCTGATTTCTCAAGTGCCTCATAGTAAATTCCCTAGTGACCCAAACTGAATTCCCAAGTGCCAGAAACTGAAATCCCAAGTGCGTAAAACTAAATTCCCATGTGACCCAAACCGAATTTCCAAGCATTTAGAATTCAGTTTGGGTCACTTTGGAATTTAGTATGAGGCACTTGGGAAATCAGGTACAAGCACTTGGAAATTTGGCTTAAGTCACTTGGGAATTTAATTTGAGGCACTTGGGAATTCAGCTTGGGTCACTTCGGAATTTAGTATGAGGCACTTGAGATTTTCAGTTTGAGGGACTTGGGAATTCAGGTTGGGTCACTTAGAAATTTAGTTTCAAGGACTTGTGAATGCAAGTACAAACACTTGGGAATTCAGAATTGGTTACTTGGGAATGGGAATTCAGTTTCAGTTTGGATCACTTAAGAATTTAGTATGATACACTTAGGAATTTAGTTTCAGGGACTCGTGAATGCAGGTACAAGCACTTGGGAATTCATAATTGGTTACTTGGGAATGGGAATTCAGTTTCAGGGACTTGTGGATGCAGGTACAAGCACTTGGGAATTTAGAATTGGTTAATTGGGAATGGGAATTCAGTTTCAGTTTGGATCACCTGAGAATTTAGTATGATGCACTTGAGAATTTAGTTTCTAGGACTTGTGAATGTAGATACAAGCACTTGGGAATTCAGAATTGGTTACTTGGGAAAGGGAATTCAGTTTCAATTTGGATCACCTGAGAATTTAGTATGACAAACTAGAGAATTTAGTTTTAGGGACTTGTGAATGCAGGTACAAGCACTTGGGAATTTAGAATTGGTCACTTAGGAGTTTCTAAATGAAACGCCATCTTTAATCTGTACTTAGATGGCATTTTTTTTATGACATGCCATCTTTTGCTGTAAACTTATACAGCATTTTCTTGTTAAACGCCATCTATTATGTGTTGGAGATTGTACCATAGGCCAATCATTATATTATAAACATTGTATTTCATTATAAAAAAAAGGTGTTTTTTTTTCTTACATTATTATATTATTTACATGTTTTTCTTTATAATAATATCCTTGGATAAATTATTTCATCCTAAATATCCCTAGTCAATCATCTTTGCGGGAACAATGATGAATTAAGACTAATATGATTTTGATTGATAATTATATATGAAGATACAAATCAAAATCATAAGCTCCTGTTAGAGAAGAGGCGCTGGATTGACCCGTCATGAGATAGCTGCATGGATCAAGTCATAAGCATATCTCATATTTAACCATGTCATTAAGCCCTCAAGCCTGAGATCACCATGGCTTCCTACATGGGGAACACTATACTTTAACATAGTCAAAAATCATATTTAATCGAGAGATCATAAAGGCTATGATCGGGCATAGTAGAACTCATATGGAGGAAGTTGAATGGTCAAGATGGAATTTGTCCCTCTAATTAATGGAGAGATATATCTAGGCCCCTCGATGAGTGAGACTGAGAAAATGCTTGATCATGCTCGAATGAAAGAGTTTCCATTTGTTCTGTTAGTCTACTTGGAGATCTAGAAAATGATGGTCGAGTAAAATGAGGATGACGTTTCCATGCCTTATACTTGACCCATATATCATGAGACAAAAGGGATGTGATCGAGTTATATAATAGGTTGTATCGGATCACCGATCTCATATGATTTGGGTAGTCACAATGTCTTACTAGACGCCACTTATGACTTGTGGGTCCAATAGTATTATTAGCCCACTGCCAACATCATATGGGCTTACAGGATCACACACAAGAACGGGCCAACTCGAGCTAGAATGTCCAGATTTATTGAATCTAAAATATGTCTAGATTCAATGAATTTAATGTTCAATTTAGGGTGATAGAATTATATATATATTTGATATATATATGTTTGATATATTATATATTTGATATATATATTTTGAAATATATATATATTGTTCAAATTAATTAGTTTTAAATTTAATTATATATGATAGATTTAAATTTAAACTAATGTCATAATCTAAATTTAATTTAGATTGGATTCTAAATTTGAATTTAAACTAATAATCTAAATTTGATTTATATGATAAATTAAATCTAGATTTGATTCTGGATATATATTAGATAGTTTGTTTAAATTTAATCTATTAGATAGATTTAAATTCAAACTAATCTATTTAATTAATATTTGATTTGGTTTAAATTATTGATTTAAATTAAAAAAAATACTGAATCCTATCTATATATTGATATAGACTAGGATACAGAATCAATAGAATTCGAACTAACCTAAAGAGAGAGCGGCCGTACACTCAGAAAGAAAAACTGCACGGACAAAAAAGCGAAGGTGTACGGACTGGTATGAAATTGTACAGAATCGTACGGAACATCACAACCAGAGGTGCTAGCACACCGTTTGAGTTGGACTTACCATTCGTGTGGATACTGGTAGAGAGAGCTGACTAATCGCATTAGTTCCAAGGGTCCAACAAAACGAAAAAGAACACCAAGGGATGCACCGGAGGTAAATTCTTTTTTTCTACATCTCAATCTAAACAATGTTGACCGATCCATGGGTGGGAATTTCTTATAGAGTTTCAATTGCGTGTATAATGAAATTCCCAACAGTGGTACGAAAGCCACATCAATGATTGTTTAAATTGAGTTCTTGAGTATATAATTGCATGTATGTGATAATGTGAACTCATTTTGTCCAATTCGATTTTTCAAATCGGTTTTCAATTTGATTATAAATCTGCCATTCATATATGTGAAATATGTTTTTGAAAAATTGTATTCCTGAATTTGGTTTCTAAGATCATATGTCTATGCGAAATAAGGTTTTTGAAACAATTGTAAATCTGTTTAAAACAATTTCATTTTCTGTATGATGTGATTAGATTCATGTGATTTTCGTATGTGATGCGAATATGTTTTTGCATATGTATACAAGAATCTGTTGTTGCAACGACATGATTCAATTAATATCTATTTGTATGTAATTCGAATTTTCAATATGTTTCGTGTAATATCCCTATTTTTATGGGATGTTATAAAATGAATAAAAGATGAGAAATGAAGCGAGAAGAAAAGGCTATATATAATTGGGTTTTAGAATGAATTAATTTCTCATCAAATTTTCTGAAGAAGTTATGTTTGGTCATTAATTAGAATTAATGTTTCATAAGGCCCTTAGCATAAATTAATTTCATAACTTACCCTGGAAAATATACAATATAACACTTGAATGAAAGTCCGCTCCAAGCTGAGTGCAATGGTATAAGTATTGTGTTCCCCGGAGGTCCAGGTTAAGAGATAGACAAATTTGAAGTTAATGTGAAAAGTAAAAAAGAAATAATAAAAAATTGATCTTTGGATAAAATTATAAGAAAATGTCCAAAAGAATGAATAATTATATTTTTGACCTAGTTTAGGGGCAAAACGGTCATTTCCTAGATTAGAAAAAAAATATGAATATTGCATTTAAATCCCAAGAAAAAAAATATTAATATCATAAAATGCATGAGTAACTGAAAAAAACTGAGAGATATCGTTAAGCATGAAGAAGGGCAAAGATCATTTTTCCAAGTAAAATGAAAAAATGAGAAAATTATATTTTGACCTGAAGAACTAAAAATGATTGCAATTTAGTCCCTTACGTGGAGAGGGAATGAAAATACCTTTGGGGAAAATTACAGTTAATGACCCGAAAGTTTCAAGAATTATAAATCTTTCTTAGGTTAAAAGTATTTTTGGAAATATGAAAAATTATAGTTAAAATGAATTTTTTAATGAGCTAAGCCCAATGGAATATAGCAAGGAATCTATTAAGATCAAAATATTATTTATTGGATAATTATGGTGTAATATTAATATTTTACCCTATAAAAGTCAGTTCAGACTACTGGAAAAAGCAGTATTGTTTTAAGGACACTGACTGGACCTTAATAAAATATATTTTGGATCTAAATAATGATTTTGGACCAAAATTAATTCTTTGATAATTCTGTACCAATTTAATGATAATTTTGGCAAATATACTCAATCGGTACGGGTAAATTTAATCAGTAAAGGGTATTTTAATCCATAAAAATTATTGAAGTATTTTTGGCCAAAAATGAGCTCAAGCCACGTCTGACCAGCTGTTAGGACATCATGAGAATTGTGTGAAAAGCTTTAATTTCAAAAAGGTAACTAAAGGTTAAAGATAAAATTAATTAATTGGCTTTATTGGATATTTATCCCATTAAGTCATTAACCATCATCTTCCTCACTCATTCACGATGAAAACAGCAGCTGAAAGGGGGGGATAACTCGTGCAACTCAAGGAGGAAGGAAGACCAAGCAAGAAGCAAAGTTTGACTCTCAAACTTCCAAGGTAGATTTCTATGGTTGCTATCTTGCTTATACTTGAGTTTGGAGAAGTTTTATGAATTATTTCTTCCCATTTTATCTCTGAAAAATTCTTCCTAGAGAGGGAGTAGAGAGAGAAAATGAAGCCATGAAGAAAGTGATCCATGAAAAGTGATGTATAGGCTTCAAGGATTAAGGATATGCCATTAGATTGCAAATTAATCGGGTGGATATTTTTTTACAAATTTCTAAAATTTTATGCCTATTTAGGGTTTGAAAAGGAAATAAAATTTCATGATTTTGACCCTAAAAATGGATTCCTTCAGTCCAAAATAGGTTAGAACAATTATGTTGTACAAGAAAATGCAAAAGGAAAGCAAAATGAAAAATTAGAGTTAAAGTGAGCTCTTTATGAAGGATGTCATGCAATCAATGACTTAAGACCTTTTTTTATGATGTAATAGGGTTCCGCGAAGTGTTTTAAGATCAATAGAAGTGTCCACAAAGTTGGAGATCATTGGAAAGCAAGAAGCTAGTTATTTTCCCTATTATGCTTAATGTTGTCATACTTTGTTTCTATGATAATATGACTATGCCATATAGTTGTTTGAATTTTTTATGATGTATTTTCATTGTTGGCTGAATGTTTGAAGGGTTTTATGACCCTAGGATGTCCATTTTACAAAGTGTTACCATGCCAAAATTTTTATGGAATTGTATGGCATAATATGAAGTTATGATTTTCATTGATGATTTAATGAAATGATATGATGATGTGAATGCATAATTGGGTATAACTACTGAGATTCTTTGAATCTCATTCCATTCCAAATATTAACTATGTTAGGACAAGGACATGGAAGTATTCAAACAAATGCAAGGGAAATGAAGAAGACGATGGAGAATTACTTGATTTTGCAAGTTATAATGTTAAGTTAAAAAAATATGCATCATGTATGTATGAGATGAAATTCTGTAATTATACATGATTATGTTCCTTAAAGTCCTCTTATGATGTTATGTGTGGATTTGAAACAATTAATGTTGATGCATGAGATTTATGAAGTTTATTATATGAGTTATGGCATAATTATGAACAAGATGACTAGTATTGATTTGAGTAGGGGAACTCTATTTGAAACAGAGCATCCTATATAAGTGTTATACATGCTCTGAAAGTAGACTCAATAAGTTTTTCAAATAGATAAAGATCACTTAAATTGGTCAAGTGTATGATTTATAATGAAATTTTGAAGTTTGGATTCAAAACTAGACAGTATTGGAAAAACTGGAACTTATACTGTGAACATTGAATTTTTTAAAAGGTACTATAAAATTTTCTATAGCTCCAAAAATTTAGTGATTTGTATTTATGGAAATATCCAAGCCTTAGGAAATTAATGCCACTAGTTTGAAACCATTTGGAGCTATAAAAAAGGAGTTATGTAATTTCTCCTAAAATTGTTCCAATAGAGGTAGCATTTTGACCCATAATGGTTAAATTAATGTCATACCCTATACAAGTTGAATAAATATACAAGAAAAATATTTCTAGAAAGTATACTCACACGGCTTTCATATGACATAAAGAATGTATGATTTGGCTCAGGATATAATGAGATATGAATTTTTAAATATAAGGCTAAAATCCTGGGAAAGAGAAAATGACCAAATGTACAATAAATGTTTGAGAAATAAATTGTATAAATTGGTCAAGAGAATGCTATGTTTCATATTTTTCCCATGTATAGAAGGTTTTTATCTATTTTTAGAGATTTGAAATTGCTATTAAATTACTTTTTTATAATTAGTTATTCATTTTCAAAATTCAATCGGCAAAGTGGAAACTACCATATGAACAGTAACTGAAAATTTTGGAAATTTTGATTTTTATTCTTATGTGATTCAAGTATAATCAGACTTAAAAGAAGTCCAATTCATGGGAAATGAGCCTAAAAGTAAGGCGTTACATTTCGTATATGCTTAATCTGACTTAATATTAAAATCGCAAAGTTTACAGCTTTTCATTAGATGAGATGTTTTTTACATATTGTGATTTGTTTGTTTGAATTGGATGGGGTATGGAGCATGATATGGCCCTAGGATGAAATTATAGTTTTAAATATAGTTTGCGTGTCGTGCCTCTCTCTATATTCTAGATGTACATTCTCTTCTCATCTTACTGCCCTCAAATGTTCAATCGAGGTTTCTTTTGTATATAAGTGTTATATTAGAAAAATCCTTTCATTGGCTCGAGAGGATATAGGTTAAATGGGCCATATTATAACACGTTTGTTTTATGCTTTATGATGAGATCATATGCATGTATGGGATGTCACTACTATATATATATGTTCATGTTATGAATAAATGTATGAATAACAACAATATAATAAAATCCCTCGAATTAAATTTTAAGTTTAAATGCCACCCATTAATGAACACTTGTCAAGGCTTTGATCGCCTAAATGTAGGATCCACCAAAGTGGGATATACTTAAGTTATCTTAGTGAGGTAGTTTGGGTAATGGTGATACTCATAAAGGTTCATAATGGTATGACTTAATTGAGACTATCAAAATAGTTTTGGGTCTCAAGGCATTAGATGAGATTAAACATGCCGGGTCATATGATGACAGGATCCCATAAAGATCTAAGAGTTACATGTGATGTAATTGGTAAATAAGTTACCTACCTAAATAACTTAATTTTAAGCATCTTGCCAAAGTAGACTTACAATTAGGTGAAATATGGGTCTTGGCCTGCTAAACTAAATGAGGGTTAATTTTTAGTAGGAAATTATTAATTTAATTTTGCATATTTTGTTGTAGACAATGTTGTCGAGTAATTCTATTATACTATCATTGCGATCTGTCCTTGAGAAGGACAAACTTAATGGGACCAGCTTTCTTGACTAGTTTAGGAACTTGAGAATTGTTCTCAAGCAGGAAAGAAAGTCATATGTCCTAGATGAACCCATTCCTGAGGAGCCTACAGCCAACGCTCCAAGAGCCCAAAAGGATGCCAATAATAAGCATCTTAATGACTGTGTGGATGTTGGATGCCTGATGTTAGCCACCATGATCCCAGAACTTCAAAGAGATCTAGAACATATAGAGGCTTATGAGATGATTAGGCATCTCAAGGAAATGTTCCAACAACAGGCAAGGCAAGAAAGGTTTGAAACCATGAAAGCCTTACATTCCTGCAAAATAAATGAGGGTGCATCAGTTAGCTCTCATGTTTTGAAGATGAAAGGCTACATTGATCACCTTTAAAGGCTTGGATTTCCCATAACCTAGGAGTTAGCTATAGATTTGATCTTAAACTCGCTCCCGGAGAGTTATGACCAGTTTGTCATGAACTATAATATGAACAACATGGAGAAATCAATTTTTGAACTGCATGCGATGCTTAAAACTGCTAAGCAAAACCTCAAGAAAAAACCCAGCAACGTTTTAATGGTTTAGAAAGGAAAAGGAATGAAAAAGAAAGGTAAAGATAAAGGAAAGGGAAAAGACCTGGACAACAAGTCCAAGGAGCAAGACAAGCCCAAGCCCAACCCCAAACCCAAGCCTGTAGCCAAGAAGGTAAAGCCTCCTAAGGAAGGACTTTGTTTCTTTTGCAATGAACCTGGTTATTGGATGAGGAACTCTGAGTTCTACAAGGAAGATCTAAAACAAAAGAAGAATAGTAGGGCTATTACTTCAGGTATTTATGTTATAGAAATTAATCTTTCTACTTCTCCAACAGGGGTATTAGATACTGCATGTGGCACTCACATTTGTACAAATGTGCAGGGTCTCAAAAGGAGTACGAAGCTGAAAAAGGGCGAAATAGACCTACGAGTCAAAAATAGAGCAAGAGTTGCTGCTTTAGCCTTAGGCACTTATGAATTAATTTTGCCCAATGGGCTTTTGTTAATTTTGAACAATTGCTATTATGTTCCAGCTTTGAGTCAGAACATTGTTTCACTTTCTTATTTTGATGAGGAAGGTTTTACTTCAATTAATTGGAATAAAAAATGTTCTATTTATTCTAATGACATCTTTTATGCGGATGGAGATTTGCATGGTGGTCATTATTATTGAACCTTGAAGCTCCCAATAAGGAACATATCTATAATGTATCTACCAAAAGGATCAAGTCAAATGATTTGAATCCAACCTACCTATGGCACTGTCGTTTAAGCCACATAAATGAGAAACGCATTTCAAAGCTCCATCAAGATGGACTTCTCAATATATTTGATTTTAAATCATTTGACACTTGCGAATCTTGTTTATTGGGAAAGATGACAAAGGCACCTTTTACTGGACACAGTGAAAGGGTCACTGACTTATTGGACCTAATACATACAGATGTATGTGGTCCATTACATACAATTGCAAGAAGTGGTCACCTATACTTCATTACTTTTATAGATGACTTTAGTAGATATGGATATATCTATCTAATGAGATAAAAAATCTGAATCTTTTGAAATGTTCAAAACTTTCCAAAATAAGGTACAGAATCAACTTGGCAAATCTATTAAAACACTTCGATCTGATCGAGGTGGTGAATATTTGAGCCAAGAATTTATTGACCATCTTAGAAATTGTGGAATTGTTTCACAATTAACTCCACCAGGAACACCACAGTGGAATGGTGCTTCTAAATAGAGGAATCGAACCCTATTAGATATGGTTCGATCTATGATGAGTCAAACAGATCTTCCACTATCCATTTGGGGCTATGCATTAGAAACAGCTGCGTTCACACTAAACCGTATTCCATCTAAGGTGCTTGAAAAGACCCCATATGAGATATAGACTGGAAAGAAGCCCAATTTGCCTTTTCTCAAGATTTGGGGATGCGAGGTATATGTTAAACAACAAGCCTCAGATAAGTTAGCACCTAAATCTATAAAATGCCTTGTGGGCTATCCCAAGGAAACTAAGGGATACTACTTTTATAATCCCACTGATAATAAAATGTTTATTGCTAGGAATGGTATCTTTCTAGAAAAAGAGTTTGTCTCTAAAAGAACTAGTGGGAGTAAGATAAATCTTGAAGAAGTTTGAGACCCACAAAATCGCATTGAGCCAGAGATGGAAGAACGAGAAGACTCACAACAAGTTGATGAGCCTACTCAAGTAACACAAGGCCTAAGAAGGTCTGATAGAGCACGACATCAGCCTCAAAGATATGGATTTCTTTTAACTAATAGTCGTGATGTGTTGCTCTTGGATCAAGAAGAGCCAACCACCTATCAAGAGGCCATAATGGGTTCTGACTCTGAAAAATGGTTGCATGCCATGAAGTCTGAGATGCAATCCATGTATGACAATTAGGTATGAAACCTTGATTGACCTACCTGAAGGTATAAAAACCATTGGGTGTAAATGGGTTTTTAAGAAGAAAACCGACATGGATGGCCAAATGCATACCTTCAAAGCACGATTGGTTGCAAAAGGATTCAAGCAAACTGATGGTATAAATTATGATGAAACCTTTTCACCAGTCACCATGATTAAGTCAGTCAGGATCCTTCTTACCATTGCAGCGTACTATGATTACGAGATTTGGCAAATGGACATTCAAATAGCATTCCTTAATGGAAAGCTGCTTGAGGATGTGTATATGACACAACATAAGGGTTTTGTATGTCCAGAAGATTCTGCGAAGGTTTGCAAGCTTCATAGATCTATTTATGGATTGAAGCAAGCATCTTGTAGTTGGAATCAACTTTTTGATGAAGTAGTCAAAGAGTTTGGATTTATCCAAAATGTTAATGAACCTTGTGTTTACAAGAAGGTTAGTAGGGGCACAATTGTATTTCTAGTGCTTTATGTTAATGACATCCTACTTATTGGGAATAGAATTCTTACCTTGTAGAATGTCAAGACTTGGTTAGGAAAGTGTTTCTCAATGAATGACTCAGGAGAAGCCACCTATATTCTAGGTATTAGGATTTATAGGGAAAAATCCAAGAATCTAATCAGCCTAAGTTAGTACACTTATATAGACAAAGTATTGTATAGGTTTAGTATGCAAGACTCAGAGAAGTTACATACCCATGACTCATGGCATCAATCTTAGCAAAGCTCAGTGTCCTTGTTCACAAGATGAGCAAGAACGCATGAGCAAGATTCCATATGCTTCGGCAATTGGATCTATTATGTATGCCATGTTGTGCACTCGATCAAATGTCTCATATGCCTTGAGCATGACTAGTAGATATCAGTCAGATCCAGGTGAGAATCACTGGACTGCTATCAAGAATATTCTGAAGTACTTAAGAACGACTAAGGATGTATTCTTGGTGTATGGAGGATTGGAAGATGAGCTAGTTGTAAATGGTTGTACAGATGCAAGTTTCCAATCTGATAAAGATGATTCTAGATCGCAATCAGGATTCCTATTCTGTTTGAATGGTGGAGCAGTTAGTTCGAAGAGTTCCAAGCAAAGCACTATAGCTTATTCTACAATAGAAGCTGAGTACCTAGCAGCATCAGATGCGGCTAAGGAAGCTGTTTGGATTAAGAAGTTCATCACTGAGCTTGGAGTGGTGCCTACCATCTCAAATCTGATAGATCTATTTTGTGACAATAACGGCGCAATAGCACAGGTGAAAGAGCCTAGGTCACATCAAAGAACCAAACACAAACTCAGGCGTTATCATCTTATCAGAGAAATCATTGATAAGGGTGATATAAAGATATGTAAAATACTAACTGATGACAATGTTGCTGATCCTCTTACTAAGCCGCTTGCACAAATAAAGCATGAGCGTCATGTTAGGTTAATGGGTATTAGATACATCAACGATTGGGCCTAGTGCAAATGGGAGTTGTTGGAGATTGTGTCATAGGCCAATCATTGTATTATGAACATTGTATTTCATTATAAAAAAAAGGTATTTTTTTTTCTTCTAACATTATTATATTATTTGCATGTTTTTCTTTATAATAATATCCTTGGATAAATTATTTTATCTTAAATATCCCTAGTCAATCATCTTTATGGGAACAATGATGAATTAAGGCTAGTACGATTTTTGATTGATAATTATGTATGAAAATAGAAATCAAAATTATAAGCACTTGTTAGAAAATAGGCGCTGGATTCACCCGTCATGAGATAGCTGCATGGATCAAGTCATAAGCATATCTCATATATAATCGTGCCACTAAGCCCTCAGACCTGAGATCATCATGGCTTCCTATATGGGGAACACTATACTTTGGCATAGTCAAAAGTCACCTTTAATCAGGAGATCATAAAGGCTATGATTAGGCATAGTAGAACTCATGTGGAAGAAGATGAATGGTCAAGATGGAATGTATCCCTCTAATTAATAGAGAGATATATCTGGGCCCCTTGATAAGTGAGACTGAGAAAATGCATGGCCGTGTTCGAATGGAAGAGTTTCCATTTGTTCTGTTAGTCTACTCGAAGATCGAGAAAGTGGTGGTCGAGTAAAATGAGATTGACATTTCTATGCCTTATACTTGCCCCATATATCATGTGACAAAAGGGATGTGATCAAGTTATATGATAGGTTGTATTGAATCACCAATCTCATATGATTTGGGTAGTCACAATGTCTTACTAGACGCCACTTGTGACTTATGGGTCCAATAGTGTTATTAGGCCACTGTCAACATCATATGGGCTTACAGGGTTACACACAAGAATAAGTAAACTCGAGCTAGAATGTCCAGATTCACTGAATCTAAAATATGTCTAGATTCAATGAATTTAATGTTCAATTTAGGGTGACAGAATTATATATATATTTGATATATATATGTTTGATATATTATATATTTGATATATATATTTCGAAATATATATATATTGTTTAAATTAATTAGTTTTAAATTTAATTATATATGATAAATTTAAATTTAAACTAATGTCATAATCTAAATTTGATTTAGATTGGATTCTAAATTTGAATTTAAACTAATAATCTAAATTTGATTTATATGATAAATTAAATCTAGATTTGATTCTAGATATATATTAGATAGTTAGTTTAAATTTATTCTATTGGATAGATTTAAATTCAAACTAATCTATTTAATTAATATTTGATTTGGTTTAAATTATTGATTTAAATTAAATAAATACTAAATCTTATCTATATATTGATATAGATTAGAATAGAGAATCAATAGAATTCGAACTACCCTAAAGAGAGAGCGGCCGTACACTCAGAAAGAAAAACTGCACGAATGAAAAAGCGAAGGCGTGCGGAATTGTATGGACATCACAACCAGAGGTGCTAATACACCATTCGAGTTGAACTCACTGTTCATGTGGATATCGGTAGAAGGAGCTGACTAATCACGTTAGTTCCTTGGGGTCCAACAAAATGAAAAAAAAACACCAAGGGACGCACCAGAGGTAAATTCTTTTTTTCTACATCTCAATCTAAACAACATTGACGGATCCATGGGAGGGAATTTCTTATAGGTTTTCAAACTTTAATGGTGTTTCCAAAATGCCATGTATTCCAGTGCTAATAAAAATAGGGATACTTTCGTTGGCGTTTATTAAATGCCAACTAAAGTTGATTTAAGTTGGCGTTTTGAGGATTTAAGTGAAGTAAGTATGACAATTTTTGTTGGCGTTTATCAGAAGAAACGCCATCTTTGTATTTTTTCTTTTAAAAAAAATATAATTTCCTAATTACTTTAGATGGCCTTTCTTTAAGAAACGCCATCTTTAATCTTACAAAGATGGTGTTTCTTTTAGAAACGTCATCTTTGGTGTTCATTTTAGATCTCGTTTCTAAAGGAAATGCCATCTTTAATCTATACTTAGATGGCGCTTTTTTATGAAACACCATCTTTTGATCTTCACTTAGATGGCATTTATTCTACAAACGCCATCTTTTGTTATAATTTCAATGGCATTTAACCTAAAATGCCAACTAAATCATGATTTTTTTTTTGGACAGTAATTTGATTAATTTGTTCCTTTGAAACCTATATTTACGAACTTACCAATAGCATATATAGAAAACCCAATAAACAAACTAAAATACAACAACTAGAAATATAATACAATAAATTTAACGGTCTAATATACCCAGTATAAACAAGAAGGTTGATAATATTTTTCAACAACTAAAATAAATATAAAGCATAGAATTCAATAGAGAACCGCAGCTTAGTACCAGAACTTTTGCATCATCTAATCCAGCTTTGATCTCAGAAATTTTTTGCTGCTTTAATAAAAACTAGTAATGCATTTAATTTCATAATGAATAATTATACATCTTTTCTTTTGTTTTTTTTTTCCAGAGTAATTATACATCTTCACATAAGCATATTCAAGGAAACATTTGACAACCAGCTCAGTACTTTGGAAAATTTTTTTAGCAGTCATCTTTCGAGGACAATATAACATCCAACATTGAAAACAAAGGATCAAATCATTTAAAGCAATCACCAAGTAATGTCAGACTGCCCAGGAGTAACTGTTAAAGGATCAGTCAATTCCACTAATATATACCTAGTCACAGTCATGAGTAAAATCACTTAGTCGGCCAAATTAGACATAGAATATGCAAGCAAATTGCATAAGAAGTGATCTCATGTAATAACACATACTCATGATTTTCTTTTTCTGATTTTTTTTTAATTCCAATGATATCTATTACAACAAATCTCAGACACCACCAGCTTGAGCAACATCTCAAACTACATCTGAAAGTAAGATTTGGAAGAATTCAACTATCAATCAATTTAGAAGATGCACATCCTGCAGGCCATCTGCATGCTATTTCTATTCTAACCAAATTTTGTTGGTAAGTTCAGGAGAGCGTAACATCTAGAAGTATACCTTTGCCATGGCTTCAGATGTTCTAACATCATACGAAGATTTCTCAAATGCACGCAACAATCGAGTACCACCTGCATTCGCTAAAATTTTAATCCTATTTTCTTTTGCATCACTATAAGCCATTGTTTGAACAGAAAGCTATAAAATAGTTATCATAATTGATCATACAAAAAATAGAATGGGACAAACAACACTATAAGCCATTGTTATGCACCAACAACCAGGAGCATCATAATTAACACGAGATCCCAAATTGTCATACAACCAGGCTTTTTATCTTTCCATCTGAAGCTGTTAAAAATATGAACTTGAACATCAAAACACAAGAGTATCAGAAAGAAATCCAAACAGAAAAAACAGCCTAAGAACATTAGCCTAATTAGTTAGGATAATTTATAACAGTCTCCACAAATGAGTCATAGTTCAATTATACTTGAATGTTTTCTTTATAATGAGGAGGGCAGACAGAATAAACAGGAGCCTCATGACCTTCAAAAGTATACTGTGAGGATATGAACTCGAGATGCAAGAGGAAAAGCTAATGACCAAGTGTGTAAACAAAAGAAAAAGGAAGGGAAAGATGAGGTTTGCAGTCACATGTGAGGATATGAAAAGTAGTCAATAGTATATGCTTTTATTCTACAGAAAGGAAGATTTTTCCATAGCATATTCCACGTGTAATCACAAGCACTTATCAAGCACGTACTGACACCATTCTTCAACAAGTTCCTCGATTTGAGCACCGAAGTATTCAGGATAATAGGTGTCAAGGAAGTACTATAAATAAAAATATTATACATAAGTGAAATTGGTAAAATTATATTAACACTAATGTAATAAAATGCAATCATTACATACCGTATTTGGAATTATGCTTTGACCATGTGTGATGATATCCTTTATGAATAACATCACATAATACCCATAATTATTATCATTTGGTTGTCTTGGGCACTAAAGGGAAAAATTATATTAATTACCATAAGAGAATGCTAATCTCAATAATATATTGATTGGATATAAATTTATACATACCCGTATTCTTTTCCATTTATATAATGAGGAAGCTAAGGGTTTTTTCGTTTTGCCCTTATGGTGATCTCTACACTTTCATGCTGCTCGAAATATTGATACAACACTGTTAACCATAAGAAATAGAAAAAGCTTTATATAATGGAAAAAAAGCTTAATATAAGAAATACTGAATTTGAATAACTACATAGAAGCATAAAAAATAAAATATATTGAAAAGGAATAATTATTGTTACTTATTAATTATGCCCATCATTTATTTGTGAAGTTCGGGCTCATGATTCAAAGGATACAAGAAGTATATAGTCGGCTCCAATGGCTTGATAGCAATTAGCATCCAATGTGAACTATCAAAAAAATAACCAGCATCATTAGTAAATTATAAGTTTACCTACACATCAAATAAGTGAAAATTGGAAAGGTTACATACACATTATGATAAGGAACCAAGAGCAAGACATCTTTATCAGCTCTTGCACTGAATGCATCCACAATTAGTTATTGTTCAGTTATCCTGGTGTCAGGTAATTTTCCAGTAGGAGCTGCAACCTCTTGGGGATGGATAAATATAAATTTTCCCTTCAACTCCCGAGGCACCAAGAATGTCTCATACAAGTACCTTGAACAGAAAAAAAAATAACAAAAAACATAGGTTAATATAAAGGCCTAAAGTAAAAAAAAATTAGGAATAAAAGAAATAGAATAATATCAAGTACCTTATGTATAAGTTAACATTTGTGACCCTGATCCACTTGCAATGGATGATGTAACCAACAATTTCAGCATTGATACTTTCATATACCACCTTATTGTAAATGTTTTTGTCAAATTTAACAAGTTTGTCGACTTCGCCATGAAGTGATTGTGGTAGAAACTTGACAATCATCCTGCGAAAGGTGTTTGGAACTATATGTTGAGGCGGTTGCTTTGGTAGTTAAGCTATTGATTCCTTTAATTATCCCAACCCTTGGACATTACTTTGCCCCTTCAACTAACCAACAAAGTAGGAAACTTTGGGTTAAACCACATTAATATTACATAGCATAATATGATGGTACATTATCAACTGAAATACCTTCACTAATGGATCAACAGTGATGAGGTGTGTGGGTCATGCGATGAAGCTACCTAATGTCATTCCTGCAATTTCCATGTCCCCTGTAGGAATAGGCAACCTAGCACCCTTCTCTCTAACTACCTCAATCGACACTTTCAGATGGTTTGTAGGTACAGGTACATTGTCAAGCATCTCTCTAAGGTTGTTATGCACATGCCCTTCTGCAACCATGTGCTGAGTAGGTGTATCTAACCATAACGAGCAACATGTTTGATCCTATACCTATCAATGCATTACGAATCATTCATATATGCTGAGGTAGAAAAAATTAAGTCTAAACTTAATTATTAATGAAAGCAATTACCTGAGGGAGTTACTTAGGTCCAATAGTGCAACTATCTTTGGTGTTGGGCACCTCTTGTGTCTATTGCCGCATTTTAAGCACCATTTCCATCAATTGAGCCAATTGGAGTTGCATCTGAGATTGGGTTTGATGTTGTGTCTTAACAATTGCCTCCAATCGTACAACCTTTGTAGCGTCTGCCTATGGTTGGGGCCCAAAAAAGGCACTATGTGTCACACCAAACCCTGCACCCCTAACCCAACCAAGGCACTCTGGGACCCCCAGTGCCTTGCCTAGTATATCTTGCCCTGAGCTTTCCTCCTCAGTGCCTTGAGTCATGGACTTCAAGAGTTAGTCCTGTGGAAAGAAGAAAAATAAAATATAAATATTGGTTCCAAATACATAATAAACACTTGAAAAAACCTAAATAAAATAGATAAAAAAGTAATACTAACAATTGAGTCTGCAACTTTCTGAACATTTTCATTATCGATTATCCCATCCTTGTTCTTGCGAGATTCTATCCATAGCTCATGGCATTGTATTTCCCTCCCTTGTGACCCCTCCTTTGATTGCTATGTATAAACACAAATAAGCACATGTAAGTGTTTGAATGGAAATGTAAGCCGTAGAATTAAATGTAATACCTTTCATGTACCAGTTTATCCTTTATACAATGGTATCCTTAACAACCCACTCTATAGGGGTATTGCTGCTTCTTGGCTCTTTCACTGTTGGCTTGGCTTAATTTTTGAAAAATAGTACACCAAATTAGCTCTAGGCTAACAAAAACTAACCAACCTAACAAAATAGTACACCAAATTCTATTCAACAGCTAAACGTAGTGTATGAAAACTAAGTTGTGTACTTGAAAAGTTTCCTCACTACGCCTTACAACAAAAGCATCCCAGTGTTCCTATGTAATGTATATCTCAAACAACCGAGGCAGATGCTTAAGGAAGTTTCCTGAATCATCTCTCATGAAGAATCTAGTGAGAATCCTTCGAAAGTTTTGCCATGCCACTCCAACCTTTATATATATGTGACGCCTGTGACTATCATTTATATCAAAAGTAGACTGCAAAGTACATGACCCAAAAGAATTATTGTATGTAAATATACATAAACATAATAATTAAATGACATACTATGTTTTTACCTCTATATCTTCGAAAATGCTCTTCTTCACTTGCTCAAGGACTTTCCTCCAATCCTTGTGAGGATGAGAGATTGGAAGCTTCAACTTCGCAACAACCCCGATATAACTGCTCAATTTTTTCCACCCTTCCGTATTGGATTGCCTTTACGATTCCATTCTACATGAATCTTTTGGCAAGTATCTCGGGCTCGTATCACCTCTTTCAATACAGCCAAGCCTCGCCGGTGCTTTTCGATATATTGCTCTAACCCTTTTTCACCATGATCATTATGATCAGAAGAGGACGCCATTTACCTGCAAAGAAATTTCAACAAACAGGTAAGGTATCAAAGATGGATAAAGAACCATTTAACATGAAAAATTATACATATATGTTGAAGGAAATAAAATTCAAACTAAGGCAAGCAATAAATTATATCTAAAAATGATTACCTTTCCCTCTTTCATGTCAGATGTTGACTCATTTGTCCCTTATTTCTTATCCAAGTACCCTCTTGATGGTCATCTCTCACATAAAGGGCATTATCTCCACTAGGATCAGTATCAAGTGATATCCCGTGGAAATGATTATCTTCAGTATTTGCATCTTGATAGTCCTAAGCATTATCCTTAATTATTTTGTTCGTTAACATAACAATAGACCACTTCTTATTAGCAGGATCAGGGACAAAAAATACTTGTTAAGCTTGTGATGCTAAAATAAAAGGTTCATTTATATACCCCACCCTATTATGATCCACCTAAATGAACCCTGAATCATCAATTCAAAGTTCGTTGTTGTTGTCAACCCAATTACAACAAAAGACAGGCACACGAAATGAGATGTAATCCAACTCACATATGAACTCAATTACCCCAAAGTATGACATGTTTGCAAAAATAGGGTTTTTGTCTTTGGCACTTAAGATAAGCATTGATTGAGCTACAAGAGTTACCCCAATATTTTGTATTACGATCTAATCATCTTGCTCTTTTGCATAGAATGTATACCCATTGATGAGATAACCAGTGTAAGAGAGTACATACATGCTTAGACCCATAGCTAACTTTTTCAACATGTTTGACACTAAACAATGATTCCTCTCTAACTTCACAATAATGTTATTTCACAACCAATCTATAAAAAGCCAATTATATTCTTTTGATATCCAACCTTCATTCTTATTAGGGTTCAAGCTTCTAATTCTCCCCTTGTGTCTTTCCATATATTCATCAACCTCATCTGAGTTATGCATGACATACAGGTGAGCTTGCTCCCACTGTGTCCTAGAGATACTAACTATTTCACTTCCCTAAATCCTTCCCCCACTTGTTCTCCCCAAGTGACGACACTTCAGAAGCCTAATGATATCAACATTTGATAAGTATTTGGTACAAAATTCAACAGCTACTTCATCTATGTACCTTTCAACAATTCAACCCTCTGGTCTACTTCAATTTTTGACATACCCTTTCAATATCTTTATGTAACGCTCAATCGGGAACATTCATCTCATGTAAGCTGGGCCACACATCTGTGTTTCCCTAACAAGGTGAACTGTTAGGTGAACCATCATATCAAAGAATGAAGAATGGAAATACATCTCAAGCTCACACAAAGTGACAACAATTTGTTTTTGCAAAGTAGGCAACTTTCTAGGGTTAATGACTTTGCTGCAAATAGACTTAAAAAAGAAACATAGATTCATTATTATCCCCTGCACCTTTTTTTGACAAAATGGATCGTATACCCACTAGCATCATGTGCTCCATCAGAACATGGCAGTTATGAGACTTCATACCCTTTAACTTCAAGTCTTTCATAGATACAAGGTTCCTGATATTTGAAGAGTATCCCTCTAGAACTTTAACCTGATTAAGGAATTCACAAAAAGCAATTTTCTCTCTTCTACATAAAGTATAAGCTGCCAGAGGTAGATAAGTATGTTGTTTCTGCTTCACCAGTGCCAATTCTCCTCTAATTCCCATAGCAACCAAATCTAACCTCGCCTTCTTTCCATCTTTGGTCTTTCCCTTTACATTGAGTAACGTACCAATGATGCTATCACATATATTTTTTTTCTATATGCATGACATCAAGGAAGTGTCTCACATACAAAGACTTCTAATATGGCAATTCAAAGAAAATTGTTCTTTTCTTCCACCCGCTCATCCCAAGGTGTCTTGAAAAAGGTTTCCCAAAGTTGTTATTCAAATCATGTACCTTGCGAAACAGGTCCTCACCGTTACATGCCACTAGTTCTCCTCTTTTTTCTGTATTCCCATCAAAGGCTTTTCTCCACCCCCTGTAGTGATGTCCCCGAGGCAAAAATTTGCGACGCCCAAGGAAGACATATTTCCCACCATGTTTCAACCGAATTGAGTGTATCCCTTCTTTACATATAGGGCACCCAAACTCTCCTTTGATATTGTATCCGGACAAATTACAGTATGCTGAAAAATCATTGATTGTACCAAACAGCATAGCTTTCAAATTGAATGATTCCTCCTTATATCCATAATACACTTCCATACCCTTATCCCACAATAGCTTCAAATCTTCAATAAGTAGAGCTAAGTATACATCTATATCATTTCCAGGCCGTTTGGGTCCAAAAATCAACATAGACAACATCATAAATTTCCGCTTCATACATAGCCTCGGTGGCAAGTTATAAATCACCAAAATCAGGGGCCATGTACTGTGGGTACTACTCTGCATGCCATGTGGGTTCATTCCATTGGTATATAAGGCAAGGCGTAGGTTTTCATCTTCTGCCCTGAAGTCTTCGTAGTCACGATCAATCAATTTCCATTGTGGAGAATCTGCATGATGTTTAAGCTTTCCATCTTTAATTCTTTCATTCACATGTCATGTTAAAAGCTTCTCATTCTCTACATTACTGTACATGCATCTAAATCTAGGTATGATGAGAAAATACCAAACCAACTTCGCTTGGGTCAATTTTTTCTTCTTATATCGTGGGGCATTACATTTAGGACACTTGTCTAAAGATACATGTCCAACAACCATTTTTAGGGAAATTGCAAATCACTAATCCATTCCTAGCTACCATAAACTAATTTTCAAAGAAAAATTGGTAGCAAAAAATAAGATTGACGTATTTTAGAAGCTTTGAAGTTAATCACCAACCCCAATGACCTAAACTTATCCTTTTATCTCTATGAGACCTTTGCACCTAAACTTCCAACAATTATTTTTCATACTTTAATTGACCTAAACGTAATTTTTAAAGTAAGATTAAACTAAATTAACTAGAAAAAAGAAATTTAGAATGAATATCTTAAAAACTCTTTTACAATAGAACCCCAAATTACATTCTAGCAATTTAATTACAATAAATAAGGACAAAAAAATATATAATTCAATTTCTATTATACCAATGTCAATTCCTAAAGAAAAATTCTCCTACTTACATATTTATTTTCTTGCTAAAAAAACTGAAAAAAAAATTATATAATCAATTATTAGATAAAATATCATTTCAAATTATTAAGTTCAACAGAAGTAAATCAAAAATACTGAAAGATATGATTAATTAAATTGGAGTATCCACAATGAGAGTAATTTCCTTGAAATTGGCCCTTTCAGCTCTTTTTACAAGCTGTACAAACACATTTCTATCTTTATACACCTAAGCAAGGAATAGAACAACAATTGATTAGGCTATAACAGATTGAGAATCTTTTGAGAATTTACCTAAAACACTTGTAAATACATCGAAGTATATAGGCCAGACTTGTAAACCTATTAACCCAGCTTGTTTAAATTACTTCTAATTTATATATTATATATAATATAATATAACTAAATTATTTATAAAATTACTTATATCCTAGCTTACTTATATACAGGCATAGCTCTTTAAACCTATTTGAAAGCCCAAGTAGTTTATAATATTTTTTTTTAAAAAAATACACATACCTTTTTAATCTGTTTCCTTAGTTAAAGAGTTTTTTTTAATGTCTTTAATATTAATATATATGCACATATTTAAAAATAATTTGAATTTCCTTAAAAATAAAAAATAACACAAGTAAATTATACAAGAATTTTCTTAAAAGTTAATTTTCCAGGAGATATTATGAAAGTTCTAGAGACATTGAAGTCTTACTTTTTTTTTCCCTTGGTAATAAAAGGAGATAAGAGCATAGTAATGTAAAAGAAACTCTCAAATTTTCACCCTGAGAAGTACTTGATAAGAGCATCAATTGAAGTTCTAGAAAATGGAACCCCAGATCAAGCAAGAGAGCATTGTTAGTGATATACATGAGAGATGTCAATATGCTAATCACAATCTCAAAACTAGAGAAAGCACTGTGCCTAATATTCTCTTCAGCGATCAAATTGATTATAGTACTGCTTCAATTGTTTAATTGCTGTAATTATTAGAATAACAGGGAAGAAGATGCTCAAAGTGCCAAAATAACTTCTTTTACCAAATAATTATTTCATTACGTTTAATATTTTTCACGACAAGTTGCCAAATAAACCATGTATTCACAGTTCAATTAGGCCTAAGTATTGAAAGGCCCAAACTTATCCTTTCGGCTTTTGGAGCCTGTATGATTCAAGCAGGCCCAAACAAACTTAGAAGAAATCTAAAACTCATCTATTATATACTTACAAGAATGTGGTTTGAAAAGAACTTACAGAACAGAACCCTATGAAAAAATAGATCCGTTTTTTATTAATTGCCCATAAAGCATTAGCAAAATTTCACAGCTGCATCTTTTGACAATTTACTACAGATTGAGAATACCAAAATACAAGACAAGATTTGAATTTTAACTCTCTTAATCATATATAAATATACACGAGACAACCAAACATACAACAAATGAGAGAAGGTGAGATAGAAAAACCTAAAACTTACCATTGAATAGTAGTAAAAGGCTGAAAATTCTGAGTAGACACATAATTTACAAGTATCAAAGGAAGGGATTGTGATTGCAGATAGAGTGACTGACTATGGTCATCAATAAGTAAATTCGAGTGGTTGCTGCAGCCTACAGCAAAGCACAAATTAAATCATCAAATAAATTATAGAATGGCAGAAGAGATAAAGTCATTAGCCAAATCATTAGGTAAATATAAGAACCTATAGCTTAAAGGATATAAGCAGAAGAATGTAGAAACAAAATCGCTTTCCATAAGACAATATGACGTTGAATCTCTCATCCTCATATACAGAAAATACGCATATAGGACATATAACCTGTATCGTATGGAAGTAGATAGAACAAATAGCGAAGAGGAAAGTGAGCAAAACTAATCTACAAGTGATGCAAGGAACTTGAAATACATGCACAATGCAGAAATTGAACACACACCAAAATGAGGATACAGGGGAATCGCGATTTGGGGAAGAGAGCGTCAAAAGGGCATGGAAAAAATTGTAGAAGTTAAAATTTAAAAATTAAAAGAGCCCTATATCACAAATCACAATTTGAGTAGGAAGCCACAGTTTGGGAGCTCGAAGAGAACAATCTCGAAGAGATCCACTACACAAACACCAGATCTGAGGAAGACTAAGAAGCCAAAGTAGTAGGTTAAGATCTCGACCATGAGGAAGAGGCAAGGCAAAGTGACGGAGAGAGAGCACACATCTTTCAAAAGCTTCAAAGGAGGGGACAATGTTGATGACGTTACAAAAGAGAGAGACCGATGTTGAGGAGAGGAGAGAGCTCGATGACGGCAAGCAAAAATAGGTGAGAGATCAAAAAGGGTTCAAAGTTGAAGGAGGAAGGTTTTCTTGATATGGTGAGCCGATGGAGCATCAAAATTAAAAATTAAACCATTCGGGAATTGAAGTACATGGCGTTTATAACTAAAATGCCATCTAAAGTAATATTTTACATGGCATTTATGACTCAAACGCAATGTAAAATATTTACTTTAGATGGCATTTATGAGATTCCAATTTTAATTGGCATTTTTTATGGAAACACCAACTAAAGCACCCCGTGTCACATTTTTATTAGCATTTTTATAATAAACGCCAATTATTGAACGTCATTATAACCCTAAATTAGCATAGTGTAATTAGAAATTGAGAGCATTGCACTATGTATTGGGTGAAATGCTTCTAACAGATGTAGTCTATGAGAAATTCTCAAAGGTATGAAATCTGTGAGAAGTATTTCTCACGGATATAGAAATCTGTGAAAATCATATAATAAGAAATTGAGATGAGAGAGAAGATGCAAATCAATGGGATAAAATGAGAAAATTAAGGAAATGAAGAAAGAATAAGGACCATTGGATTGTGTAACACCTTACTCCCAAACACCTCCAAAATTGACCAAAAACTTCAAAATCCAACCAAACACAACCCAAACAACTCACGAAACAACTTCCTAAAACTCCAAAGGAGTGGAAAGACACCAAAAACCACCAGAAATTGGGTTAAGGCTGCGGCCGCTACAGTACCGCCGCAGCTCCACCCTCTTCTAAAACTCCCACATTTACGGTCTCCATTGGAGCCGCAGCGCCCCCTGATGGTTTTCTATAGCAGCAAATTTCAACTCTGGGGTGAACTTCCGATGTACATAACTTTATGCTCCAACCTCTAATTGACCTGATTTCAACTTCTACAAGTCAATCTAGTTACAATCTATCCATAAACACCAATTGCATCTTAATCCATCTCTGTATGGAGATTCTGGACACCTGACACCATTTTGGCCACTTTTTGACCAAAACTCACCACAAAATTCCTCCAAATGCCACCAAAGGCAAAATGGCACACAAAGACCAACATACTGACTCGACAACATCCCAATCCATACAGACATCACAAACTGTCATACTTATCATTCATTCACCATACATAAACATACATACAACACCATCCATAACAATCCTACAACAACAACAACTTTAATACAGCAACAATACTAATGTCACTACTTAGATACAAACCATCTATCCTACTTGACACAAGATACATATCAAAATAAACATACACTACATAGACCTAGCATTCCCATGTCTGAAGCTATTCCCTTGTCTTCTCAGGACTAGTGTCAGAACTGTCACCTGAAATCATAGTTCATGGGAGAGGGGTATAAGACAATGTCTTAGTAACCGGGGATTTCCACACGCACACACACACACATATATCTCATACAATCTCATGAATGTAATATGAAATGAAATGCATGTCTCCCTCCACACAGCTAGAACCACAAGCTGTCGTCATAACAGGACATTTCGTATAGGTAATCCCCTTCCAACAATCGATGGAGATTAATTCCGGGTTAACACCAAGCTTACCTTCCACTAGTGCATCCAGCCAAAGGTAACACTAATGTTCGGATCGTGGTTCTCCTTCCCCTTTCTTACCACGAATTGGCAGCGATTTAGGTAAGGTGCAGTCCACTGTGCACCTTTCCCTCCTGGCCATAAAAGGTGATTTAGCCTCAGGGATCCCATCCTTTTCCTCCCTAATCATATATCATATCATCACCTCTTGATCCGTCATATCACAATCTCACAATGTCATGTGGTGATTCTCCTATCGTATCATCATATAATCATCATCATTATGATTCACAATGTCATGCTATGTATCATGCCATATCACATCATCATCACATATGTAATCATAATCATAATTATCATCTAGTTGTATGCATACCACAATAGATAGAAAATCATACAAACAAACACATATATATCGTGGTATGAAAGAAACATGCATATATACACAAATATACATAATATCATACAATACATACAACACAATACAAACACCCAGTTACCACAGGTTGTCAATACCACACACACGCGCTTCCACAAGCTTTCTTGAACACCAATCCCACGACTAGCCTTCTCTAATTAGCCAACAACCTTCACAACATCATAATACCTCAATGAACATGTTATACTGTCAATTCAGCTGGCTTCCCAAAAGGAGGGTGAATTGGGAAGATTGAAATTTTTCTGCATAGATGAAATACAATAGTGATACTAAAAGATTACTAAAAAAAGAGTATAAAAAAATAAAGGAAAGAGGACTCAGTAATTTATCCTGGTTCGGCTTGTTCTACTTAACCTACATCCAGTTCCCAAGCCACTACTTGGGATTTCTCCATTATCTCTTACAAGATTTCAATGGGTTCTTACAACGATCGCAGTACAATACCAACCCAAACTTTGGACTGAAACAAGTTATCTCACTCTTCTCACTCAAGAGTAAGAATATCTCCCATAGTGTAATCTCACACTAAGCACTCTCTACAAGTGTTAGATGTATACAGAATGAAAACTCTCTGATAAGTATGGATATAAAAGTTAGGATACAATGAATGACCAAAATAGAGGGTAGGTGAGCTTTGAATGAATCAGAATTTAAATCAACAGAGTTTTAGAATATTTATTGTTTTTCTCATTACCCAACAACTTAAATGAGGTTATATTTATAGTTTTGGGATAGAACTAACCGTTGGAAACAAAGATTAGCTATTACTCTCAGAAAAATAGTCATTCACCTACCACATTAAATGCATCTGATAGAGATTATGCAAATAACCTCCTCAGATTGTGCGAATAACAAGTAACCGTTTGCCTTTATTTTCAAAGTAGAGCTTTTGTGATATGGATAACCTAGCTAGGTTATGCGGATAACGTGTTATCCAGAATGACTAAGTTTTAACTAAAAATCATTTTCATGAAAACCCGCTTATTTATTAGGATAACGTTAAGTTTTTTCTCAAACTGAGTTTTTGTGAAACTTAGGTTATCAGGATAACCTCTCAAGGTTATATGGATACCCTGTTTTGCTGAAGAAAAGCTATGAGTTCTGTAACATAGGTTATATGGATAATCTCCCTAGATTATGCGGGTAACCTATTTACCTGAGGAAAGTTCAAGTACTCTGAAATATAGGTTATGCGGATAACCTCCCTAGGTTATGCATATAACCTTTTAATAGAGAAGAGTCCAAGTGCTTTGAGACACATGTTATGCGGATAATCTCCCTAGGTTATGCAAATAACGGGCTGTACAGTACCACTTGCATTCACTGTTCACTTTCCTATGCGGATAAGGTACCTATCTTATTAGGATAACCACTTGGACAGACTTGAGAACTTGATCCCCAAGCTGTGTTATATGAATAACCTTAATCCCTTTTCATGAAATTGAAGAATGGACTTTGGAAAAGCTTTGAGATTGAGTCTTTATCCCCATAACCTTAAATGGTTATGCGTATAAGGTAAGACATTTTCTTGGAAATTAGGATAAATACTTAGAAACATCTTTAAAATTGAGACCTTATCCCTATAAGCTAAAATATGTTCATGAAAACCAGTGAAACACTTAGAATCATTTTGAAATTGAAGCTTTATCCATATAAGATAGCTCTTTTTATGAAAACCACTTTGAAATAATGAGCTAATCATTAATCATTCAATTAGTCATCTCATTTAATATTGGGTTAATTGAAATTCAAAGCTCAACTACCTTCTTTTACAAACAATTTCCTAAAGTATGTGAAATAGCTCTTCAATCAATAGGGAACTCCAACTTTATTCTTTATTCCACTTGTGTTCCTTTGATATTGGATCTCCAAGCTGATTTGTTTTAGAACCATCAAAACATCTGAATTAACATTCTCCTCCTTTTTGATGATGACAAAACAACTTAAACTTATTGTTAGTACTTGGGTTTGCATAAAGCTCCCCCACAATATATGCATAGTTTAAATAAAGTCAAATAATGTAGTGCATATTTTTAGAACAAAGAACACCAAGAATAAGCGAAGTCCACATAAAGAGACCACCAAGGATAAACAATGTTCACAGAAAGAAATTCATTGTATTATAAATATTCATTACAAGTACAAAAGCAAAATCATGGCGAACCAACCAAAACAAACATCAAAATAAAGCAGCAAATCAGGTTAAGTCTCGTTCTCCTTAGATTTCTTCTTGGAAGGAGTGGACTTCTTCTTTTTCTTAGATTTCCTCTTTTTCTTCTCCTCTTTTTCCTCCTTTTCTTCCTTCTCTTCTTTTTCTTTATCTCCTTCTTTCTCTTCTTTCCCCCATTTTTGTCATCAGCAACCGAGGGAATTTAAGCAACACCAGCATCCATCCTAGCAATGTCCTGATCAAGCTTGGCCTTGTATTCCCAAATTCTTTGAAGTCTTTCATCCAAAGAAAGAGGAAGGGTAGAGGGTTGGGCTGGAACAGTGGACACTGGGATAGGTCGAAGTAGCACACTGGCAGTAACAGGAGTAACAGAAGGGAATATAGGAATGAAAGATATATCAGGCATCACAAGTGGAGATAAGACAGTGGGAAGGGGTGCAGGAAAAGGATCAGAATCATAGGTAATGGTGATGATTTCCTGTAAAGCAGCCTCAGCAAGATAACTTATGCCTTCAAAGGAGATAGGATCAGGGAGAGAAGGAAAGAAAGCATTAATCTCTTGTCTCTGGTGATGAAGATAAATTTCATGAATGAAATCACCTTCAGCCAAGAGAACTAAAGCTCTACTTGGATCATTGACAGCTTCTTCCTCAAGACCATAGTCCAGGTTAGGACCTAGGTCCTCTGATAGAGCAAGCAATTATGTAGAGGCAGTTGGTTCAGTGTATGTGGGAGGTGGTGGTTAGATTGGTGAAGAGGAAGGCTAAGGAACATCAGAAGCAATTTGCTCATGCAGGAGTTTCACTTCTTGGTGAGACTCTCAAATTTAGTCTCAAATCCTCCTACATCTCAGTAATGAGATACCCAAGATTGATCATGTCTTCTCTATGTTCTTTCCTGATGGTCATTGCAATCTAGAACAGGTTTTTGTATAGTGAAGGAATATCTAAGGGAGTAGGTAGGTCAGTGGCTGGGATTTCATCAGGTTTGCTTTGAGTGGGAGTGTAACATCCTACCTCCTAACACCTTCAGACTTGTCCAAAAGCTTCAAACTCAACCAAACACCACCTCAACATCTTAAAACAACTTCAAAATAGCAGAAATGACCCCCAAACTCACCAAAAACTGGGCTGGGGCCGTGACCGCTATAGTACTACCGCGGCTCTGGCCTTCCCTGTTTTGTACTCGCTTCTAGCCTCACTAGTGCCGCAGCCTATACTCTAAAGCCACGGCTCCCCATGCTGATATCCCATATCAGCAATTTCTGCACTCCGGGGTGAACTTCCGACGTGCATAACTTTATGCTCCAATCTCTGATTAACTTGATTCCAACTCCTACAAGTCAATCTAGTCCCAATCTAGCCATAGACACCAACTTTCACCTCAATCTAACTCCGTATGGAGATTCTGGACTCCTGACACCATTTTGGCCACTAATTGACCAAAACTCACCACCAAAGGCAACTGGCCACTCAGAGACCAATCATACAAGTCCAAAACCCCCAAACTAACTTGTCCAAAGAGGTTTCACCCCAAACGAACCACTCCTCTGAGGTTTGACCCCTTGGAACCTCGACTTGACAAACGAGCTACAGGCCCTAAAAACACACCAATCAAGCCCACTTCCGACTCTTGCCATACATAACACATACACAACTCCTACATACCACAAATAACACATTTCCTACAAATAACCATACATACAACAATCTATACTCATAACCAAATATTCATTACAAACCATTTTATCCTACTTGGCACAAGATACAATATCTGAAAGGTTAGTTCATGGGAGAAGGGTGTGAGATAATGTCTCAGTAATCGGGAACAACCACACACATATATATATACATATATCACACATGATTCATGAATGCAATGAAAAATGAATGAGATGCATGCCACCCTCGCAGGGACCACATCCTTATCCCCCCTAATACATACAATCCATCCTTATTCTCCCTAACATATAGATATCTAACCTTATCCTCCCTATCATATATATATATATATCCAACCTTATCCTCCCTAACATATATAATCCAACCTTATCCTCGTTAACATATATATATCATCATACATCATATTGTCATCACAATATCACTACTCCATCCACCATATATCACAGTCTCACAATGTCATGTGGTGATGCTAATATATCATCATATCATCATCATCATAATCATCATCTAACTCTACGCATACCATGATATATAAAAATAGTACACACAAACATATCAATATCGTGGTATAAAAGAGACATGCATATATATATACACAGCTATACGTACTATCATACAATATCGATAATACAATACAAACAAACACTTAGTTACCTCAAGTTGTCAATATCGCACTCACATGAGTTCCACAAGCTTTCTTGAACCCCAATCCCATAATTATCCTTCTCCGAGTAGCCAAACAACTTTAACAATATCATAATTCTTCCATTAACACAATATACCATATATCCAAATATCACAATTCAACCGTTTTAGCCTAACCCAAGGTTCCAACACCCATTTCATGCCTCAATAAGCTCATAGGGACCATTCATACCGTACTCAACCACAATCACTTTGGATTCCCAAGAGCCCAAACCGAAAACAACCTAGGGTTAAGCTCTAAACATATATAATCCCTCCAAAACTCACACACAAGCAACAAGAACAACAAAACACACTTCATTGATCTTATTTCATCCATTTCAATTGGTGGATTTCGGCCAAAACTGAAGATCCAACCTCAAAACCGAAAACCCCAAATTTCCAACCGAAGAAAATGGAGAGGGAAGAGTAGAGAACACTTACCAACTTGAATCTAAACTCTTAAGGTCCAAAAATCACTCCCAATTGCCAAAAAACATGAACCCTAGCTCAACTCCTCGTCACTCCCTCCGTTTTCTCTCTTTCCGATCGTCTGAAATGATCCGGATTTAAACAAAAATCCCGAATCTCGCCACAGCCTCAGCATACCCCGCCGTAGCTCCACCGTGTTCAGCAGAAACAACACTACTGGACACACTCTCACCGCCGCTGCCCTACTTCTTGCCGCGGCGTTGAGCTCTTTCAGACTCCACTTGAGCCTTCCTCAGTCCTATTTCCTCCAATCCTGAACACAATGCCAAGCAAGATATCATTAAGGGTGTTATAGGGAGAAGGTGTATAAGGCTTAGATTGCAAAGATTGAGGTGGTTCAGAAGGTGTGGATGGAGAGGAACTGGAATCACCAATCATATGACTTTTGGTGGCAGCTGTTAAGTCAGAGCCTGTTTCAATATCCCTCTTCTTGTTAACCCATCTGCCATTCTCCGGGCTTATTCCTATCTTCTGTAGAACTTTCTCATTGAATTCTTTTGAAAGTAATGTAGCGCCTCTCTCAATATGCAGAATATTGTGAAATTTTAGAACCTTGGTGATAATATGCCCATATCGCGGTTAAGAGACCTGTCTGTAGGTTTTGGCTTTCCACATCCTTTGCAAGATGATATCCACCACATTCACTGTTTTTCCCTTTATCAGTAGTAACATTACTTGGAATTCCCCTCTGGATAGGCCTCCACTCTTGCTGAAGAACATACAAGAGACAATGTAATGCAAAAACCTGTTCTCGATACTTAGTAAAGTTGAAGCTATTTTCCCTTCAGATGGCACATTTTGCCTTTGCCTAAGCAGCCTTGATACTATTATGCTCCATTTGTAGTTGGCTTCTCCCTTAGTGTCCTCATTAACATTTTCATTTTCTACAGGATACTTTGAGATCTCAAATTTCACCCTTATTCCTCCAGTAGGCAAACTCAGAATTTCACACAGCAAGTTAGGATGCAGGGCAATCCATCTCTTCCTCAATCTCACTTCAAGCACCTTTGTGCCATGGTTAATTCTCAGAGAATTGTACCATGCACGCACAACTTCCTCATCATAGTCCTCCTTCAGTTTAATCAGACCTCTATATTTTTCTACCAGCCTAGCAGAATCAAACTTATTCCTTAGTAGAAATTCTTCTATTCTAAAAAAGTGAGGCTTGACTACCTTATGTTTTTTGAAATCAGCCTCACATGACTCTTTTCAAACCCTTGTACCAATAAGCTCATCTGTAATTAACGCTTCCTCAGACTCAATAGTAGAAGAACTTACGTGTGTGTCAACCTGAGGTTCTGATTCTGGAATTTCCTTTGGCTTTGGTGTTCTAGGCTTCTTCGTTGGAATACTCGGCCCAACTTCAGCTTTTCTCTTCCCTTAACTTGGTGATTTCGAAGCATATTTTGACTTTACATTACGCCATGATCGTTCCCCTTGATTGCCACCCTTAGTCTTTGCCATATCAGTGATTCCAGATAATTAGGGAAGGTAAAAGAGATTTAGAATTAGCCAAAAAGAGTTTTGAGAGCAAGGAATTGAATGGGATTTTGGAGATTTTGGGGAACTTGAGGAGTATGTTTAAAGGTTTTCAAGATAGGGTTAGGTTTTCCGCACAAGGTTCTACTAAAAATCATAGAATCTTATATATAGTCTCGAGGTTATATGCATAACTTATGGAGGTTATATGCATAACGAGCTTTAGGAACTGTAAGAGAAGCTACAGTTTGCTAGGTTATGTGAATAAGGTCTTTAGGTTATCCGCATAACCAAGTTTAGACAGAGTAGAGAAAAGAAGAGTTATTCACATAAGCATACCACATTATCAAGAAAAAAGGTTGCACAAAAGGCATACAGAAATTTGACAATCAATAGGTTATTTAGATAACCTTGTCCCCTTGTGCGGATAACGTTCTCACTTTGGGAACTTCTTCTCCGGAAGTAACGTTATGCAGATAAGGTAGGCAGGTTATCCTGAAATCGAATACACAATACACACACAAAGAAGCAAACAAAGTAGGTTATGTGCATAAGGTGGAGACCTTATCCGAATATCAAGTCTCTCAGAGGCCAGAGGCTCACAAAAGGTCTCATTTTCCTGAAAATCTTCATACCTTATGCGAATAACCTCAAATACAAAGATTATGCACACCAAAAAGTTAACTCATTTTCAGCATTAGGTTATAGGATTATGCGGATAACCAAATTTGAAAAGCTCATAAACACTTATTGATAGCCTTGTTATCCCCATAAGCCTCTTCTTTTCACTAAAACTCAATTCTAACGTGCAAGTTACTTCTTTTCCTCATATTTTAATTGCTTCAAATCAAGAAGTACCTGCAAAATAAACTTCTAGATTCTCTGATGCTTAAGTTAGTATCATTATTGACTAAATTATGACTCTAAGAAGGATTTCAAAGAAAACTTACAACTCATTGGGATTCACCATTCTCAATTCTCTCCTGATTTTTTCATGTCTATCTTCTAAAAGTGGCTTTGTCAAAATATCAGCAAGCTGACCTTCAGTAGGAACAAACTCCACCTAGACATTACCTTATTGGGATTTCCTTTATCTCAATCTTAAGGTCTTCTAGTTGTTGCTTCATCCAAAGGACTTATGCACAACAACTCCCTGCTGCTACATACTCAGCTTCTGTTCTGGAGAATGCTACACTATTTTGCTTTTTACTTAACCATAACACTAGAGAGCCTCCCAGAAATTGGCAAGTTCCACTTATGCTCTTTCTATCAATCTTGGATCCAGTAAAATCTACATATGTATAACTTATAAGCTCTTCTCTATTTCCTTTTAGATACCAAAGTCCCATTTGAGATGTTCCCCTCAAGTATCTGAAGATCTTCTTCACAACTATTGCATGGGACTCCTTAGGACATGATTGAAACCTAGCACACATACAGACACTAAGCATGATGTTAAGCCTACTAGCAGTTAAATATAGCAAGGAACCAATCATCCTCCTATAGTGAGTTATATTAAAGATTTTTCCTTCTTCATCCATGTCAAGCTTAGTTGCACAGGCCATTGGGGTGTTCCCATAGGTTTAGCATGTTCCATTCCAAAATTCTTCAGCAGCTCCTTAACATATTTTGATTGATTGAGAAAGATGTCATCATCACATTGTTTGATTTGTAATCCAAGGAAGAAGTTCAGCTCACCCATCATTGATATTTCAAACTCACTTTACATTAACTCAAAAAAGTTCTTGCACAAAGACTTATTAGTAGCACCAAATATAATGTCATCAACATAAACTTATACAATAAGTAAATCTTTATTTTCTCTTTTAGTAAACAAGGTTGTATTAACTTTTTCTCTTTTAAAACCTTTTTCAATCAGAAAATTACTCAATCTCTCATACCATGCTCTAGGAGCCTGTTTTAACCCATATAGAGCTTTCTTTAGTTTATATACATGATTTGGTTTAGTTGAGTCCTCAAAACCTGGAGGTTAATCAACATAAACCTCTTCCATGATATACCCATTTAAAAAAGCATTTTTCACATCCATTTGATACAACACAATATCTTTTATGCAAGCATAGGCTAAGAAAATCCTTATTGCTTCGAATCTTGCAACTGGAGCAAAAGTTTCCTCATAATCAATGTCTTCTTCCTGATTATATCCTTTAGCCACTAATCTAGCTTTTTTTCTTATTATTGTTCATGATTCATCAAGTTTGTTCTTAAATACCCATTTGATTCCAATAATAGGATGGTTTTTAGGCTTAGGCACTAGATCTCATACTTGACTTCTTTCAAACTGATTAAGTTCTTCTTGCATAGCTAAAACCCAGTATTCATCAGTTAAAGCCTCTTCAGTACACTTAGGTTCAATTTGGGAAATAAATGCACAATTATTCACTTGATCTCTAAGTTGTCTTCTGATTTTAACTTTCTCTTGAACATATCCAATAACTTGATCAACTGGATGATTCCTTTGATATCTCCAAGTTCTAGGGAGTTTTTGAGATACTTCCTCATTTATTTCACATTCATTATCTTTCTCTTGGATATTTTCATCTACATTAGTAGATTTAGATATTTTAGGAGATTCAATTTTATTTTCATCAGACACATTCAAAATCTTGAAACTAGAAATTAAATCATCCTCATTATTAGCATGCTTAGATAGAGTTTCATTTTCAAGAAAAACTACATGCGTAGATTCTTCAATAGTTCCAGACTTCTTGTTAAATACCCTATATGCTTTACTTCTATTTGAGTAGCCAAGAAATATACCTTCATCTGATCTAGCATCAAACTTACCTAGATTGTCTTTGTTGTTATTGTGGACATAGCAAGTACACCCAAAGACATGAAGATGAGAGAGATTAGACTTCTTTCCTTTGTACAACTCATATGGAGTCTTCCCTAGCAAGGGTCTGATGTATGCTCTATTCATCAAGTAGCATGATGTGCTTACTGCATCAGCCCAGAATTGTTTAGGTAATCCTTTTTCATTCAGTATTACATGAGCCATCTCCTCCAACACTCTATTCTTTCTCTCTATAACTCTATTCTGTTAAGGTGTTCTCAGGATGAAAAGTTGTGCTTCACTCCATTTTCATCACAGTAGTCAACAAATTTGACATTCTCAAATTCCCCACCATGATCTGTTCTAATACATACAATAGAGTAATCTTTCTCATTTTGAATTTTCTTGGCTAAAATCAAAAAAGCATCAGATGTTTCATCTTTAGAGGGAAGAAATAAAGTCCAGGTGAACCTAGAATAATCATCTACCACAACAAGTACATACAAGTTTCCACCAATACTTTTAGTACGATTAGGACCTATCAAATCCATGTGAAGTAATTGCAGAGGTCTTGTTATAGAAACGATGTTTTTGGTATTGAATGAAGACTTTGTTTGTTTCCCTTTTAAGACAAGTATCACATTCTCTATCTTTTTCAAACTTAATGTTGGGTAGACTAAGAACAAGTTCATTTTTAATGAGTTTATTTAATTGATGCATGCTAACATGTGCTAATCTCCTATGACACAGCCAACTATCATCATTTTCACTTATTAAGCATATGGAGTCTAGAGACGGTAATTCATCTAAATTAATAGTATAACAGTTACCATATCTTTCTGCCTTGAGAATCACTTTGTGGTCACTTTTTCTGATGACTAGGCAATAGTTGGAATCGAACAGAACCCAATTGCCTCTATCACAGGTTTGGCTCACACTCAACAGGTTATGAATAAGTCTTATCACGAACAGGACTTCTTCAATTGATGTTTCTGGGTTTCTTCAATTGATGTTTCTGGGTTTCTTCCAATAATTCCAATCCTGACTATCTTGCCAGACTGATCACCACCAAAAGTGACCTTTCCCCCCTTCTTATCTCTCAGCACAATGAATTTTTCTTTATCTCCAGTCATGTGTCTCAAACAAGCGCCATCCATGTACCATTTGTTACTTTTCTTGGCCTTGAGACACACCTACAAAACAAGTTTTAATTCTTTCTTTTAGGTACCCATATTTGCTTGGGTCCTTTCTTGTTAGTGGAAGAATCCTTGGGAACCCATTTCATCCCATTGCCATTTCCTTCCTTCATGAATATACAGGTAAAGGACATATAACCTTTCTTGTTACAGAAGTGCAAGTGGAGAAAGGGCTAGAGGAGAAAGATGTATGTCTGAAATAATGACTATAATATTTGTCCTTTTGATTTCTAGGAGTTGGGAATGATTCTATGTTCTGAGTTGTTTTAAGGTTAATAGCATGCACAAAGAGTCTCAAGTAAAGATTCAGTTTCTTGGTTTTCAATTTCTCCTTGACCACACATAGGTCATATCCCAAACCAGTTTTGTTCTGACTCATAATTTGATTTCCCAATAATACTTTCAACATGTCCTCACCTCTAGTGAGTTTAGTCAGAGTCTTATGGAGATAATTATTTTTTATCTCTCAACTCAATGCATGAGACACAAACAGAGGTGGTGGAAGAAAAAGAAAACTATGAACCAGTGCAAGATGTATGAGACACACTTTCAAGCTTGTGTATTTTCCTTTTAGCCTAACTCAATTGTTTGGATACTTTGACAAATTCAATTATCAGTTCATTAAATGCATCACGTAGTTCATTATAAGAGGGTTTAAAGTCATTTACCTCAGAATCACTGTCACCGTCTCAGTTGCAATTCTTTTCCTCCTTAGCAATCTCTTGAGCCATCAGGCATAGGTTAGCAATTTCATCATCTCCTGCTACTTCCTCTTCATCTGAATTATCTCCCCAGATGGAAGATATGAAGGCTTTCTTCTTTTTCCCTTTGTCAGCCTTTTTGTCCTTCCCTTGTTTCTTGCTCAACAGAGGATATTCTCATTTGATATGCCCAGGTTTCTTGCATTTGTAGCATATGATGAAGTCTTTGTTTTCTTCTTGCTACTGGTGGCTCCATCTTTCTTCGCAATCCTTTTGAATTTCTTCTTTCCATATATTTTGCCAAATTTCCTTACCAGCATGGCCAACGTCTCATCATCTAGCTCAGCATCCTCCTCTGAATCATCATCATCATCTGATTCTACTTTCAGAGCCAAACTCTTCTTCTTTTTGTTAGATGAAGTAGATTCCTTGAGAGCTTTCAACTTCCCTTCATATTCTTCAAGACTCCTAAAGAGGGCTGTAACAGATGTCATTGATTCCCCCTTAGCTTCCTCTGTTGCAGTCACCTTTGGTTACCACTCAATGGGCAAGGCTCTGAGAATTTTTCTAACTTTCTCAGACTGGGTGTACTCCTTTCCAAAGCTCTTCGGCTGATTCACAATAAGGGTGAATCTCTTCTGCATATCATTTATATTCTCGCCCTCTTTCATCTTGAAACTTTCATATTCTCCAATGCACATATTCAGTTTTTTTCTCTCACACCAGTGGTCCCTTCATCAGTAATCTCTAAAGTGTCCCACATGCCTTTGGTTGTTGTACATTGGGACACCCTATAGAACTCATCTTGATTGAGAGTACTGACCAGACAATGCTTAGCTTTAAAGTTGAGAAGGACCCTTCCCCTATCCTCCTCATTCAATTCCTTTTCAGGTTTCTCTTTGTATTTCTCATCATCTTGTAGTTTCATTGGAATGAAATCTAACTTCTGGATGACTGACCAAATATCCAAATCTATGGATTGAAGGTAGATCTGCATCCTCATCTTCCAATACCCATAATATTCTCCACTGAAGCTAGGAGGTCTGTTAATGTTGTTTCCTTCCGGAAGGACGCCTTCACCAAAGCTAGCCATGTCTTCTCCAAGATTGTTAGATCCTTTAGTTGGGAGTCTAGGCTCTGATACCACTTGTTAGTTCAATTGACTTACTAAGAAGGGAATGAATTAGGAAGATTGAAATTTTTCTACACAGATGAAATACAATAGTGATACTAAAAGATTACTGAAAATAGAGTATAAAAAAATAAAGGAAAGAGGACTCAATAATTTATCCTGGTTTGATATGTTCCACTTGACCTACTTCCACTCCCCAAGCCACCACTTAGATTTCTCACTATCACTTGCAAGATTTGAATGGGTTCTTACAACTATCATAGTACAATACCAGCCCAAACTTTGGACTAAAACAAGTTCTCTCACTCTTCTCACTCAAGAGTAAGAATATCTCCCTTAGTGTAATCTCACACTAAGCACTTTCTACAAGTATGTAGATGTATACAGAGCGAAAACTCTCTCAAAAGAGTGGATATGAAAGTTAGAATACAATGAATGAGCAAAAACAGAGGGTAGGTGAGCTTTGAATGAATTAGAATTTAAATCAGCAGAGTTTTGGCGAATTTCTTGTTTTTCTCATTACCCAACAACTCAAATGAAGTTTTATTTATAGATTTGGGGCAGAACTATCCATTGGAAACAAAGATTAGTCATTACTCTCAGTAAAATAGCCGTTCACCTATCGCATTAAATGCATCTGACAGAGGTTATGCGGATAACCTCCTTAGATTATACGAATAATAGGTAACTATTTGCTTTTATTTTCAACGTAGAGCTTTTGTGATATGGATAACCTAGCTAGGTTATGCGAATAATGTGCTACCCAGAATGACTAAGTTTTAGCTCAAAATCATTTTCATGAAAACCCACTCAGTTATTAGGATACCGTTAAGTTTTTTTCTCAAACTGAGTTTTTGTGAAACTTAGGTTATCAGGATAACCTCTCAAGGTTATGCGGATAACCTATTTTGCTGAAGAAAAGCTATGAGTTCTGTAACATAAGTGATGCGAATAACCTCCCTAGATTATGCGGATAATCTATTTACCTAAGGAAAGTTCAAGTACTCTGAAATATAGGTTATGTGAATAACCTCCCTAGGTTATGCGGATAACCTTTTTAACAGCAAAGTGCGCAAGTGCTCTGTGACACATGTTATGCGGACAACCTCCTTAGGTTATGTGAATAATGGGCTGTACAGTACTACTTGCATTCACTGTTCACTTCCTTATACGGATAAGGTGCTTGCCTTATCAAGATAACCACTTAGACAAACTTGAGAACTTGGTCCCCAAGCTGTGTTATACGAATAACCTTAATCCCTTTTCATGAAATTGAAGAATGGACTTTGGAAAAGCTTTGAGATTGAGTCTTTATCCCCATAACCTTAAATGGTTAGGTGTATAACGTAAAATATTTTCTTGAAAATCAGGATAAATACTTATAAACATCTTTGAAATTGAGACCTTATCCCTATAAGCCAAAATATGTTCATGAAAACCAGTTGAACACTTAGAATCATTTTGAAATTGAAGCTTTATCCTCATAAGATAGCTCTTTTTATGAAAACCACTTTGAAATAATGAGCTAATCATTAATCATTCAATTAGTCATCTCATTTAATATTGGGTTAATTGAAATTCAAAGCTCAACTACCTTCTTTTACAAACAATTTCCTAAAGTATGTGAAACAGCTCTTCAATTAACAGGGAACACCAACTTTGTTCTTTATTTCACTTGTATTCATTTGATATTAGATCTCCATGCTCATTCATTTTAGAATTATCAAAACATCTGAATTAATATATACAACTTGATCAAAAACCACAATTCAACCATTTAGCCTTAACCCAAGGTTCGAACACCACTTTCATGCATCATTAAGCTCCTAGAAACCATTCAAACACCAATCAATCCCATACACTTCAGATTCCCAAGAGCCCTAAGAGAAAGCAACCTATGGTTAAGCTTAAATCTTGCATAAACCCTTCAAAACTCACACCTAACAAACAAGAACACTAAAACATACTTCCTTAATCCCATTTCATCCATTTCAATTGGTGGATTTTGGCCCAAACCGGAAATCAACATATAACTGAAAAATCCCAAGTTTGAACAGAAGAAAATAGGGAGGGAGCAGTAGGGATCACTTACTAACCAAGATCTGAGCTTTCAAGGTCTGAAAATCACTCCCAATAGCCGGAAAGCTCGAACCCTATTAGAGCTCCCTCAGTTCTCCTCCATTTCTTTCTTTTCTTTTCTCATTTGACTGACTAAAATGTTGCTGATTTAAACTAGAAACTCTACTCCCGTCGTGGCCCCAGGCAAGTTCGCCGCGGCACCACCATGTTTCAGCTGAAAAATGCCATTGGAACACTCTCGCTATGGCAGCCCTACTTCTTACCGCGACATAAAGCTCTTTTCTTCTCCACTTGAACCTTCCTCCGTCTTGTTTCCTCTGATCCTACACACAATGCCAATAAGAGCCGTTACACTCTCCCCTCCTTATAAAAATTTCATCCCCGAAATTTCAACCCTTACCTCAAGCATAAATCTCTAGATACCTCATTCGCATGGATTCTTTCGTCTCCCACGTGACATCATTGGATGTCAAGCTGCTACATAGAACCTTTCTCAACTTAATGGTCATATTCCTTAGCTACTTTTCCTTTACATCCAGAATTTGCAACGGCGTGACTTCAAAAGTCAAATTCTCTTGCACTTGAACTGCCTCGTTATCAATTATGTGAGACGGATCCAGGTGATACTTCTTGAGTTGAGACACGTGGAAAACATCGTGCAATCTAGCAAGATTAGGTGGTAGCGCCACTCGATTAGTTACTAGCCCAATTCTCTCCAAAATTTGCTATGGACCCATATACTGCGGAGTGAGCTTCTTCGTTCAAATTGATCTCCCAACACCAATAGTAGGAGTGACCTTCAAAAACACATGATCTCCAGCATCAAACTCCAATGGTCTCCTTCTTCTATCCGCATAACTCTTCTGCCAACTCTGAGCGGTCAGAAGCTTCTGTCAAATACTCTTTATTTGCTGAGATGTTTAATCCATAATATCTAGGCCCAAAAAACTCTATTCACCAAGTTTAACCCAACACAACAGCGATTTGTACTTCCTGCCATACAAAGCTTCATACGGAGCCATTTGCAAACTCGAGTGGAAACTGTTGTTATAGGCAAATTTGACCAACAACAGATATTGATCCTAATTGCCTTTGTTCTCCAGAACACAAGCTCGCAACATGTCCTCAAGAGTCTGGATCATCCTTTTAGTCTGCCCATCAGATTGAGGGTGATAAGCAGTACTGAAACTCAACTTTATTCCCATGGCCTTCTGAAGAGATTTCCAAAACCTGGATGTAAACCTAGGATCTCTGCCCAACACAATATTCATCAGGACTCCATACAGCCTCACAATCTCATTCACATACAACTGGGCCAACTTCTCCATTGAAATAGTCTCCCAAATCGGAAGAAAATGGGCCGACTTCTTCAACCTATCCACAATTACCCATATTCCATTGTGCCCTGAAGAGGTCCTCGGTAATCCCAACATAAAATCCATGGAAACGCAATCCTATTTCCATTCTGGGATCTCCAACGGTTGCAACGTACCTGAAGTAATTGTTGCTCAATCTTTACCTTCTAACAAATAAGATATCTTGCCATATACTTTATAATATCCTTTTTCATGCCTGGCCACCAATAACCTCACTTTAGATCTTGGTACATCTTAATGGTACCTAGGTGAATAGTATACTTGCCCTTGTGAGCTTCCTCCAAAATGATTTCTCGCAACCCTGCAACATGTTACACACAGATCCAACCACGGTATCAAATGATACCATCCTCCAATATATCAAAGTCCTGGATCTCCGTCATTTCAATTCATTCCAGTATGCCCAAAAGATAGTTATCCTCTAACTAAGCATAGCATAAGTTCCTTAATAAATCGCATGATACATTAATGAATCCCAATACAAGTAGTCTAGGATGGACATTAATGGATAACTTCATATCTCTCAAGCTTTCAAGCAACTGTTGCTCCCTCATCATCATGGTGGCTATATCGATTGACTTCCTACCCAAAGCATCCGCCACAACATTGGCTTTCCTAGGATGATACTTCAAAGCAAACTCATAGTGTACTAGGAATTCTACCCAACGCCTTTGCCTCATGTTCAACTCCTTCTGATCAAACAGATACTTTAGACTCTTATGGTCACTGAACACCTCAAACTGAGTACCATAGAGATAATGCCTCCATAATTTCAAGGCAAACACTACAGCCGCTAGCTCAAGGTTGTGAGTAAGATAGTTCTCCTCATGAGACCTTAACTACCTTGAAGCTTACACCACGATTCTTCCTTGCTGCATCAAAACACACCATAAACCATTCTTAGAGGCATCCGTGTAAATAGTGAACGGCTCAGATGGGTTAGGGATAATCAGCACTGGGGTAGATGTCAAACAAACCTTCAGCTCTTAGAATGCTTTCTCACACTTGTCATCCCAAATGAAAGATCGGTCCTTACAAGTGAGTCTAGACAATGGCATAACAAGCTGAGAGAGTCACTTAATGAACCTCCGATAGTAACCAGCCTATCCCAGAAAGCTGCAGATTTCAGCCACTAATTACGGTCTTTCCTAATTCAACACTGCTTTAACCTTACTAAGGTCTACTACTACTCCTTCTGCAGAAATCACATGACCCATATATTTCACCTCCCTTAGCCAAAACTCACATTTACTAAGCTTGGCATACAATTGGTGATCTTGCAACACTTGCAACACAATCTGAAGATGGAGTGCATGCTCTTCCTCACTCTTAGAGTAGAACAAAATATCATCAATGAAAACCATCACAAATTTATCCAAATACGGCCAAAACGACCTTTTCATATAATCCATAAAGATTGTTGGGGCATTGGTTAACCTGAATGGCATCACAAGAAACTCATAATGACCATATCATGTTCAAAAAGCCGTTTTAGGCACATCTTCAGTACGCACCTGCAGTTAATGGTATCCTAACCTCAAATCGATTTTAGAGAAAATGGAGGCACCTGCCAACTGATCAATCAAATCTTTAATCCTGGGTAAAGGATATTTATTCTTAATTATCACTGGGTTCAGCTACCTATAATCAATGCACAATCTGACACCACCATCCTTCTTCTTGACAAGCAACACTGGAGCTCCCCAATGTGAGACACTTAGTCTAATGAAACCCATTTTCAACAAATCCTCAATTTGCTTCTTGAGTTACTTCAATTTAGATGGTGTCATTCGATATGGAGCCTTGGAAATAGGACTTGTCTCGGGCACCAAATCAATGGAAAACTCCAGCTCTCTTGGTGACGGCAAACCAGTAATCTCCTTTGAAAACACATCAGGATATTCACTCACCACCGGGTATCTTTCTATACTACCTTCTATATCCACTTTAACAGAGAAGAAAAGCAAAAATCCTTGATATCCTTTCCTCAAATACCTGTCAATTTAGGTAAAGGACAAACAGACATTCTCATCCCCTTCGACACTAGGGATATTTACGAGCAAAGACATAGTCTTCCGAGCATAGTCGAGAATAGCATTATTCGCCTCTAGCCAATCCATCCTAATTATCACATCAATCTCTTGCAACGGCAAACATATTAGATCCAGAGCAGTGCTTTGGTGTTCAAAACGAACCACACAATTCAAACAAGCTTGAGTAGTTCTTAATGAAACTCCTGTGGGTGTGGATACTGACAACTCAAAAGGCAACCCCATTGCCACAATACCCAATCTCTAAGCACAATCAAAAGAAATGAAGGAATGCAATGCACCTGAATCAAACAATGCATGAATAGAGTAACCATTGAGTTTAGGTTTACCTCTAATCAAGTTAGGCACTGCATCCACTTCCTGTCGAGTGATGACAAAAACTCGTCCGGGCATCGTGGGCATTATTGTCGCATCATCACGGCTTAGCTCCCTACAATTCCGTGAGATATGACTTGGCCTCTTACAATTATAGCAAATCCCACATTGTGTGGATGGATTTGATGTACTACCTGAACTATATTGAGATGGGGTAGAGTCCCTTACTGCATACTTACTCTAACTGGAACTTTCCTGGTCAAAGCCTCCTCAATAAAATGGTCCTATGCCATACCGACCTCTGTTGGACTGATCCCTGCTAAACCTGTCTCTTCTTCTACCATGGCGGCCTCTATTATGGCAACCTCTTCCTCCACTAGAACCTGTACTGCCACAGCTATTGCCACTACCTGATCCACTTCTTTTATTGATTCCTCCTATAGGTCCTAGGTGAGAAAAGGCTAGGATCATAGAATTCCTTCTATCCTCCTCAGCCTCCTTCATCGGCCTGGATAAGACACATATCTTCACACACAAGTTCTCAAAGGACACAAAATCAACCACTGACAACCTCTCCTTAATTTCTAGACGATTCCCTCAAGCAACCTTTGAGCCTTCCACCTATCATTAGGATAATTATTTAGATAAGTGGAATACTTAGCCAAATCCAGGAATTAAGCAATATAATCATCCGCAGACAAGTTCCCTTGCTGGAAAGCTAGGAACTCGGCCTCCTTCTGCATCATTAGGGCTGGAGAAATATAGTGTGCAAAGAACCGTTCCTTAAACTATTCCTAGGTCATTGGGGCAACCATCGCTTTGAAACTCAAGAGAACACTCCTCCACCAATGCTTAGCCTTCTTCTCAAGCTTGAACTCTGCCAGTTGCACCCTTTGCTCTGAGGTGCAATCCATCACACTAAATATATTTTCCAACTGCTCTATCCATTCCTCAGCCTGGGCAACATCCATTGTACCATTGAAAGCCGGGAGGATTGAACTTCCAAAAGTCTTTCAATTGTGAGGAGATACCCTTCTTTCAGCTCTTGGGGCTCTCTCAGGCTCCACCACATTCTCATTCTTGTCCTCTTCTGCATTCAAATCAACATACATGCCAGCCTTTTTATTCACATCACCTTGTTCTTGCCTATTCATTTGCTCTTACAACTTGTTCAACGTCTCCCCCTGAGTATTTACTTGATTACTAAGGCTAGCCAACATCTCATGCATCTGATACATTGGATCATTGTTACTCGGTCTCCCTCTGCGAGACATTCTTCTTACACACAAGCAACAACACATTCAATTATATGGTTTTGGACTAGTATTACAGTGGGAATATAGTCTATGTATTTAAAGCTGTGCCAAGTAGTACTTCAAGCAAAAACAATGGCCCAAAACCATTGCTCTGATACCAAAATGTAAAACCTTACTCCCAAACACCTCTAAAATTGACCAAAAACATCAAAATTCAACCAAACACAACCCAAACAACTCACGAAACAACTTTCCAAAACTCCAAAGCAGCGAAAAGACACCCAAAACCACCAGAAACTGGGCTAGGGTTGTAGCCGCTACAGTACCGCCGTAACTTCGCCCCCTTCCAAAACTCCCATGCTTACTGTCTCCACTGGCACCGCGGTGCCCCCTGCTAGTTTTCTATACCAGCAAATTTTAACTTCAAGGCAAACTTTCGACATGCATAAATTTATGCTCCGACCTCCGATTGACTCGATTCCAACTCCTATAAGTCAATATAGTCTCAATCTATCCATAGACACTAATTTCACCTCAATCCATCTCCATATAGAGATTCTGGACACCTGACACCGTTTTGGCCACTTTTTGACCAAAACTCACCACAAACTTCCTCCAAATGCCATCAAAGGCAAAATGGCACACAAAGACCAACATACTGACTCAACAACATCCCAATCCATACAGACATCACAAACTGTCATACTCATCATTCATTCACCATACATAAACATACATACAACACCATCCATAACAATCCTACAACAACAACCACTTCAATACAATAGCAATACCAATGTCACCACTTAGATACAAACCATCTATCCTACTTAGCACAAGATACATATCCAAATAAACATACATTACATAGACCTAGTATTCCCACGTCCGAAGCTACTCCCTTTTCTTCTCAGGACTAGTGCCAGAACCGTCAACTGAAATGTTAGTTCATGGGAAAGGGGTATGCGATAATGTCTCAGTAAATGGGGACAACCACACACACACACATATATATATATATATATCTCATACAATCTCATGAAATGCATGTCTCCCTCCACAAAGCTAGAACCACAAGCTGTCATCATAACAAGACATTTCATTTAGGTAATCCCCTTCCAACAGCAAGTAAAGACTGATTCCAGGTCATCACCAAGCTCACTTCCCACTAATGCATCTTGCCATAGGTAACACTAATGGTCAGATTGTGGTTCTCCTTCCCCTTTCCTACCATGAATTGGCAGCAATTTAGGGAAGGTGCAGTCTGCTGCGCTCCTTTCTCTCCTGGCCATAGGAAGCGAATTAGTCTCAGGGATCCCATCCTTATCCTCCCTAATCATACATCATATCATCACCACCTGATCTGCCATATCACAATCTCGCAATGTCATGTGGTGATGCTCATATCTTATCATCATATAATCATCATCATTATGATTCACAATGTCATGCTATGTATCATGCCATATCACATCATCATCACATATGTAATTATTATCATAATTATCATCTAAATGTATGCATACCACAATATATAGAAAATGGTACACATAAACACATCTATATCGTGGTATAAAAGAAACATGCATATATACGCAAATATACATAATATCATACAATATAACAATATAATACAAACACCCGGGTACCATAGGTTGTCAATACTACACACACATGCTTCCACAAGCTTTCTTAAATGCCAATCCCACGACTAGGATTCTCCAATCAGTCAACAACTTTTACAACATCATAATACCCCAATGAACATACTATACAACTTGATCAAAAACCACAATTTAACCATTTAGGCCTAACCCAAGGTTCCAACACCACTTTCATGTATCATTAAGCTCCTAGGAACCATTCAAACACCAATCAATCCCATACACTTTGGATTCCTAAGAGCCCTAACTGAAAACAACCTAGGGTTAAGCTTAAATCATGCATAAACCCTTCAAAACTCACACCTAAGCAACAAGAACACCAAAACATGCTTCCTTAATCCCATTTCATCCATTTCAATTGGTGAATTTCGGCCCAAACTAGAAATCCCAACATATAACCGAAAAATCTCAAGTTTAAACTGAAGAAAATGGAGAGGGAGGAGTAGAGATCACTTACCAACCAAGATCCGAGCTTCCAAAGTCCGAAAATCACTCCTAATTGCCAGAAAGTTCAAACCCTAGTAGAGCTCCCTCGGTTCTCTTCCATTTCTTTCTTTTCTTTTCACATCCAACCAACTGAAATGTTTCTGATTTAAACTAGAAACTCGACTCCCGCTGTGATGCCACCATGTTTCAGCCAGAAAACGCCACTGAAACACGCTCTCGCTACGGCAGCCCTACTTCTCACTGTGACATGGAGCTCTTTTCTTCTCCATTTGAACCTTCCTTCGTCCTATTTCCTCCGATCCTGCACATAATGCCAATAAGGGTTGTTACAGATTACTTGAAATCAACGGTTGGAATTCTCAGTCTGTGCTTTATTTTTTTAAAAATAAAGTCCTTAAAACTTGTTTTTAGCTTAGATAAACGCCAACTACGATATGAACTTTAGCAGTCATACTTTAGTTGGCATTTGTTTTAGAAACGCCATGTAAAGTCTTTAGTCAGCGTTTGTTTATAGAAATGCCAACTAAGCTATGATCTTTAGTTGGCGTTTGTTCAATAAACATCAACTAAAGTCTCCCACCTCATTTTTATTAGTTTTTTTAACAAACGTTAACTATTGAGCGTCAATAAAGCCTTATTTTGGCATAGTTTTTCTTGATGTATATTGAATTTTGGGGGGAAATTTCCTAAAAGGTAAGGTGAATGTAACACCCATACTCTTAATATACAATTTCATAAATTAATTAATTATTTTTCTAATTAATTGGTATATAATTATTATTTAGGAAAAATCCTTTATATTTTTGGAGGTTCTTATAATTTAAAGAGGTCCACATGAGATTAAAAAAAAAAGTGAAGGAAAGAAAGAAGAAATAAAAAAAGAAAAGAAAACAAGCAAAAAAAATGAAAAGAGGAACCAATGCCTTTCTCTTACTAAAAGGAGAGAAGGCGTGGAACCCCTCTCATTTTCAAAAGTAAATAAAGGAAGGGACAACAATGACTTGGAACAACGAAGGGAGCACAAGAAGGAATAGGTAGTGAGGGGGATCAATTTCTGAGTATTAGGACATGATTTCTCTATGGATTCTTGGCCTAAAATTTCAAGGTAATTATCTCTTCCATCTATCCTCCCTCTCTTTCATGAAATGACACTGTTTATGGTGGAGGAAGAGGCTTAAATTTTGTTTTCTGACTTGATCTAGCTTGGGGATTGTTAGAGAAGCCTAAGAAAAGTGTTTAGATGCTTGCTTTTCCTATAGGTGTCATTGTATTGCTTGATCTCATGTTATAGGTTGATATTTTGGATTTTTCGTTGGAACCCTAGGTGGGTCTTTTGGGGATAACAAAAATAGTTGGTTTGAAAGTTATAAAATTGTTATTGCAAGCTTTTTTGGATTGTTAAGAGTGTATATATCAAGTTTGGTGTAGATTGAAGTTGATTTGAGTTATATTTTCTTAAAATTTTCTAAACTTTATAGAATACTTGAAACTAGAAATTTTTTAATCTCAATTGATTTAGCTGGAACATGGTTTTAGAAGTTTCATATTAAGTTAGAAAATATGTTGGTCAAGTTTTATGTGATTTGGAGCTAGTTTTAATGATCATTTCTAACTCAAAATTTTAACCTGTCAGTTTGTACATGAGCTGCTATATTAGACATGTTAGAGCTTGGTAACCCTGGGAACAAGTTGAGGACCTCCTAGGAGTATTTGAAACCAAATTCTAACAATTGGTAATTAGTCTACCCCCTTAAATTGATTAATGGATTTAAATGAAATTTATATAAGGGTAATTCAAGGAATGACTTGTCATATGGCATTGTATTGTGAGGACTGTGGGTGGGCTTCTGTGGCTCATCTTTCGACTTGGATAGCATTTGCTTGTGGCAGAAGCCAACCAGGGTTCCTTACCCTGAATCTTAGACTTTATTTCTTTTATTCTCTCATATGAGATATATGTATGTATTAAAAATGGATGCTGAAAGCTTTGTAATTATGACTGATTGTTGTGGTTGGACCACCTTGGATTGTGTACCTCACGAGTGTGTGTTACCAAGGTGTGCCATGTGTGTGGTAGCACGTGTGCCTCATGGGTGTGTGATGGCTACGACATACTAGTTGGATCCATATAGCATGCATGTGTACCTCACGGTTGTGTACTGGCTATATGAAGACTTTGACTTGATGCATGGCATGTGTACCTCGCAGGTGTGTGCTGACTATCTTGTCAAGGCATAAGTGTTAGACCTACAATTGGTATTTCTTGGGAGTTGCGCAACTCTTGAGAGAAGTTAGTTGTAACCAAGAGAGTATATGTCCATGTATTAAATATTGTTGTGTTATGTAAATTTTGAATTGAATCTTTTGTTGATTTGTTACTCATTATTCGATATTTTTTCTACATTAATGGATTACAAGGGATTAGTATAGCATGTTATATTTAGTTATCTATTTTTCTCCCCAGTTATTGAGCTTGAGATATGAATCTCACTCCTATTTTACTATTTTCCATGTGAAGAGTACTAGCACAAAGAAAGGGAAGGAGGTCGAGAAATAATTCTCCCTCAATCTTGGATATAGTTTGGGAGTGCTCATTAGTATCTTATTACTCTTTTGTTATGCTCTTAAACCATAATAATTGTCAAGTGTAATGAGTAACTCCTATTTCTGATTAATTAACTTTTGATTGTTAAGATTGGTATGAGTTATTTCTTCTAATTATTGCTTGGTTTTTGGGAATGGTGGAAGAAATAATAACATACCATCTTCCTTTAGCTTTGATGATATGGTACTATGCTTGATGACTATAATGGGCTATACTTTGTGGAAATTATATTTCAGAGGGAATGGAGTTACAAGTAGTGTGTGCACTTGGTCCTTTCTAGTCTTTCAAACAAATTAGTAGAGGTGAATTTAATTAGAAGGCTTAGGGTCTTCATTAGTTGTACTTGTTAAATTCAAGTCGTAGATTATGGACCCTTATTATTTTGATTAGAATATTGTATCTATTTGCTAGGCTGGCTAGATCTGAATATTTATTTACAAGTTTTAGTTTTCAGGACCCTTGACGATATAGCTATTATGTTGCCAAAATTTTGGTAGAAAAGGCTAATAACACTTTTAGGCAAAAAAAAATTAGATTTGGTTTTAAAGTGGGTCTAACTCTTATTTGTCAAATTTGAACCATCTTTTTTCAGTCTTCAATTATTATATTAAATTGTTCTTAAATTTCTGAAAAAAAGAATTATTAAAAAAGTTAAGGTGTTACAGCAACAAAAATATTGTGTTGATCAATTGTGTGATTGGGGTACAACGTTTGACGACCAAGGGAAACCAATTTCTGACCAATGTTCAAAGACTAGTTTGAGTGTTGCTTACGGGTTCTACTTAATTTTGATTTGTGTGTTTTAAAGCTTAGAATTTCCGTTGTGTTTAGATGGTTGAATTTGTGTGATTGTGATGAGCTTGTTTTTTTAGATCTAGGGATTTTTTGTGCTAGTCTTTGACAGTTTTTTATGGTCGGAAGGAGTTTCTGGGTGGTCGGAGGTCTAAGTGTGGGTGGCCAGAGACTTGGGAAGAAGATGAACAAAGAAATGATTATTGTGTTTGCATTTTGTTAAATGGATAAAATTACATTTTGGTCCTTCACTTAAATTATGTGAAAAAATTATTTAATTGTTTTGATATCACGTAGAATGTCATCTGGCGTTCATTAATTGACATGGCAATATGTGTTAATAAGATACTCCCTCCGGTCCTATATATAGGATCTTTTATTCTATTTTTAAATATAAAACTCTTTACAATATACGATGTAGTATTTATTATACATTTTCAAAAAATGCTCATATTTAATGTATCTAAAGAGAAAGAGAAAAATATTAAATAATGGTAGTTTTGAAAAAATATTAAGATTTTCAGAAAAATTGAGGTAGTTAATTAGTTTTAATTATAATTCTTAATTCATGTGATTCAGTTAAAAGGATCTTATATTAAGAATCAGATAGACTAATAGAGTTACTAACAGTGGGGGGCTTTGAATTTAAAAGTAAAATGCTAGTGAGGTTATTTAAAACTTAAAAAAGGAAAAGGGTATTATTTGCAGCCTGTTCAAAGTTCAGGGGAGCGTTGTATATTTTACCTTATAATATAAAGCGCAAGACATTATTACCACGAAAAGCCATTAACATTTATTTTCATATCTATTGATTATGTCAAATTTTCAACAACTATGAGTGGACTTATGAAATAAATTCTAAAACAATTAATTGGCCGCTCGTTTTGATAATGACGTGGAAAAATTAAATGCTTTTATCCTTATAATATTTTTTTAACAGTTTAAGCCCTTCAATAGAGTATTAAACTCTTAGAACGAGTTAAAGGATATAACTAAACTTCTTTTCTTTAAACTGAATAGAATAATAAAATAATAATAATTTCAGTACCAGTCCCAACATGAAATTTTTTTTTTTGGGTTGAACCCGACATGAATATTTATATTTTAATACAACAACATGATCACGCCGTGCATGTGTACACTTACTTGTTTATTCTAATTATAATAAATTTTAAAGTCAATATATCAATTAAAATATATGAGAATTCATTAGCCATGAAAATTATGATTCACCTTAAACTCTATGTAAACAAAGTCCTGACTTCTAGTTATGATGAAATTGCATAATTTTTTATATATGTTTTTAAAATATATTTAGTTTTTTTAGCAAAAATACTGAAACTTATTAAAGAAGATTAAAACTTTTAAAATTATATATATATATAAGAAAAGAGTTTTCTTTTTTTTTTCTATTGAGTGTATCCTCAATTAAATTTCCATATTTTTAAAAAAAATTAAATATTTCACTTATTAGAGGCAGACTATTTTAGTTGTAAAAGGGAAAGAAGAAGAAGGATAAAAAGAAGAAACCATTAATTTTATTAGACTACTATATACGATACACACATAACTCAATCATGTATGAATATGCAAAAGATTGAGTATGAGTAGAAACACATGCACTGTCACAAGTCCAAATTCTAAAGTGAGAAAAAATAAAATAAAATCTGTATTCTCAACTCAAGCTTCTATCTTCAAGGTCTCCACGGTGCTGGTGGTGGAGGACTAGGCGGTCCGAGCGGTGGAACAGCAGAGAAAATAGTGTTCTTGTCAATGCTATTATCACTTGCAGAGGTGACTGTCAAGGAAACCAAGGCAGAAACGAGGCCAGCATTTCCAGCAAGAGTGGGTTCCGTGTAGCTATAATTTGTTCTCACGTCACGAAAGTGGTCGAACTGGTCAGGCCCTCCCACCATTGCTCCATTAATGGTGTTTGGATTACTTCTCGAAGTGTCACGCCACTTCCATCCCCCTGTGCATGAGTGATGCTGGTGGTCGTTGGGTATGGATGCCCCTCGGTGATGCACATGTGTTGGGAATTTCTGTCCGTACCCCACCACGTAGCTCATCTTCATGGGATTTTTACCCAGGATGTAGTCGATCTGCATAGTGCAAATTAATGTTTTGATTATTTTTTATAGCAATTAATATTTTGATTATCACCATACTTTATTGGTCGATTTTGAGTTAATCAATCTGCATGGTCCAAATGTATTAATTCTGAGCATATTATATAGTATCATCAATATATCAATATTCAATATAAATTTACCGCAAGCCACATTTTTGTGAATCAGATAAACAATGTGACTCATTTTAAAATCAGTAAAATACACAAATAAGAAAAAGAGGTTTCTTTTCATAGTTTAGTATGATACACATGTTATCTCTAGTTATATATTTTTAAAACCAATATATGTTTTTAAATTTTTACTTAAATTATATATACTTCATTTCTATTTTTAAAACCTACCAAAACCTTTCATGAAACAAAAAATAAATTACATAAATTTTCTTTGAATTTCATTGAAATTACACAAATTTTTCTTTTTATAAAATATACACTAGATTTTCTTGAAAATAAAAAAGAGGTCAGTATAATTTTAATAAAACCTAGGAATAGCCTGTGTAATTTCAATGAAATTCATGAGCGGTTTGAATAATTTACTCGAATAATGAAATTCATGTGATTAGTTCCTTTGGAGAGTTAAAATCTCTGGCTGAGAAGCTAAGCCCATAATTAATCTGTACTGACTATACAAATGAATGAATGAGTAAAATTTAGAAGCCCCAAACAGCGATTTAAGCAGCTTTTTTGGAAGGAGGAATACCCTATTTAGACAAATCTGGCTTTTATAATAACAATAACAACAACATTGGAAATAATTGTTTACCTGAGAGGTAGCGAAATCCTTAAGAACACTGAGGGGAAAGAATGTAGAGCCGCAATACCATCCAGGAACTCTACTGGCTTCCATATAATCTGCATAAAGTGATGCCAAGAATGCAGTATTTGCAACATATTGTAGAGATTGTAGTTGTCCATGGTTCAACTGGATTAATCCTCCTGCATCAACATCTCATCACCTCAATTCATTCATGAAGTAAAAATATATAGCAAAATATCTCTTAAAATGTATTGGTACTGAAATATACTGAAATGAAGAGATTAAAAGAAAAATTGAGATAACTAGTGAAACCCAAAGATTGAAATTATCAGGAGATCTTCTAGATTTTTTTTTAAGTTCTTGTGGAGTTCAGAGAAAGAAGAGAGAAAAAATTGAAAAAGACAAGAAAAAGAAGGGAGGCCCATACGCACAATTCCTATGTTTATATCACTTTCTCACCGAACTTACTTTACAGTTGAAAACACCAGAGGATAACACACACTTCCCATTTTTGTGTCACTCTAGCCCTCTCCAAACTCTACAAGGCAAAGAGAATTTTGATGCAAATTAAACATGTTTGGTATGGTTGGGAAAGGAAGATGGAATCATGTTGCATTAAGTTTCCTCATCTAAATAAGAAGCTTCCTCTCTTCCTTACAAGTGAGAAGGAATATCTCACTAACACACATACCAAACAAAAAAATATATATTTTCCTTCACCCATTCCCTTTTCCTACCCATCTTTTCCTCCTACCCGGCTATAAAGAACTTTACTGTCAAAAACTCCAGAGGACAGTGACACACACTCACACACATGTATGCATGTATATATTTATATATATAGTTCTCACCTCTAGTCCAGTTGAAGACTTGGAACTGATGAAGATAAGAGCACATGTTAAGTTCAGTGACATTGTGGTACATCCTCAGCATGTCCTCATAGGGATACCCAGGACCCAAAAACATCCTTAGCCTCGTTAACAACAACATCGCCGCGGGTAACTTGTTGTCCCAGCTCAGAACACTCAAATCACGAATCATATAGAAGGCCTTCGCATTCTTCGGGACCCCAGGATTTGTCGCTAGAGAAAGATATGTAGTATTCCCTGTGGCATAGAACAGCCATGCACCACTCCACATGTACTCATCAAAGTACCCAGTAGAGTTGTAATAGGGTGCGATGTACTGATTCCCACGACTGTACGAGGTTCGCTTGCCGGCGTCTCTTGCGAAGACGTAGAGTTTCTCAGCATTCGTGGCAAGCTTCCGAGAGTAGGATGCATTGTCTTGGAAAACTATGGATGCCGCTGCTAATGCTGCTGCCATTTCGCCAGCGAGATCGGGGCCAGCGCTTATCATTTGGGTTGGACGAGGATAGTCCATATCTTCCGGTCTCTGCCAGCAGTAGTGGTCGTCTGGTGTTGTTGAATTTACGATGCCTCCGCCAACCTGAAAGGAAAGACAAAATGTTGCAGATGCATATGATATTATATATTTTAGTTAGATTGACATGATTTTTGTTGTGAACACTTTTGTGGTAAAATGAGACTTCCTTCATTTCACTTTTACTGAACAGTATATATACAAGTAGGAAAGGTAATTAAAAGAAAGTACATAACGTAACATAAAATATAGCTAACTTAATAACTCATTAACAAATAGCTAACTCACTAACTAAACTATAAACCTTAGAAAAATATTCTAATCATGATCTATAGTTGCTTTTTTATCTTTTTTAATGTTATGACCTTCTTCTTTTAATTTGAAAAATATAAAATTTTAATATATATATTGCTGGGGTATGCTCCCTTACAACTTGACACCATATCTTAACTAAATATTTTTAGGTATTAAATTAATATTGGGACATTTCCACACATACCTCTTCTTCAATTCAATTCTATCTCATATGAGATCTCTTTCACATTAACTCATACTTAATGACTAACACACACACATATTGAACCATCCAAGTCAAATTTAAACCATCGAAATTGCTTCTTTGTATTAATACTACTAGAAATTAAGCAGCTAGCATCAAACAATCTAATTTCTTAGCTGAGATGGGCTGTTTGGTGTCCTTTGATATCTCACAAAGAATATATTCATATTGATCAGCTTTCAACTCTACGTTTGGTGGGAGGAAAAAGATAGAAAAAAGAAAGAAAATAAAATAGAAATGAAGGAATTGAATGATATATATATAAACACACATATATACCTGGGCTGCAATCCTGTCAATTTTGGGGGCAGAAGAATTGAAGGTTAAGAGGAGGTAATCGGCGCCCCACTTGATGAGTTCTCGAGCATGAGAGTATTCGTTAATGGCTTCGTATTTGTGGCTATACTCAATCACGCTCCAACTCAGCATCGTCATGGTGAATGCCATCGGAAAGTGGAACTTGACGTTGTCACCTGCATCATAGTAACCGCCGACTAATCCTCCTTTCAACTCCGGCACGTCGCTTCCGTCGTTAAGCCGTGAGTTTCCCCTCCATGGTATTCCGTTGCTCTTGGGCAATCTCCCAGCTTTAAATCGTTCATTATACCAAAATTAAATTAAATTAAAATTAGTCTCTCATTTTGAATTTGATGTCTATAATTTACAAATTTGTAATTAAGTTGTTATAATTACAAATTTTTAATGTACGTATTTCCTATCATTAAAATCCTAACAATAATTTGTTAAATTTTATTGATTTAATTAATTATATGTTATTTCAGGTAAAAAATTCATTATGTGTTATTTTGATCCTCTAAAGGTATATAATTTATATCAATAAAAAAGACATATGCATGGAAAAAAAAAAGTAAAACTAAAAACAAATATGACAAAATATTGTCAAAAATATAATTGTAGGAACTCAATTTTTGAGTGAAATAATGAGGACGAAAAGTATAACTTTTCCATAAAATATGCATTTAATGATCATTTTTGAGAATTTAAATCGTTGTTTATATAAATGGTCCACATAAACTTATATTAATTCACTTTCACGATAGTAATTTTCAGAGACAAGTAGACAACCAATCAACTTAAAATTATGAAGTCTAAATTGTGTACTTAAGCCAACTACTATATATTAGTACTCTCTCTTATCCTTAATATAAAACCCTTTTAATCGAATCACGCGGATTAAGAATTGAAATTAAAACTAATTAACTATCTCGATTTCTCTGAAAATTCCAACATTTTCTAAAATTACCCTTATTTAATCTCTTTCTTTTTCTCTTTGGATACATTAAGTAGGAAATTTTTTTGGAACTGTATAATAAATACTACCTCATATATTGTAAAAGATATTATATTTAGAATCAGAATAAAAGATTCTATATATAGAATAAGAGGGAATGTTATAAAAAGCAAAGCATGATCATGACAAAAAGCCATTAACATTCTTTTTCATATCTATTTGACTGTGTCAAAATTTCAACAACCATTAGTGGACTTAAACAATTAATTGGCAGGTCGTTTTGATAATGACGTGGAAAAATTAAATGCTTTTATGCTTACATTATAGTATTTGAGAAGTTTTAGCCCTTCAATAGAATATTAAACTCTTGGAACGAGTCAAAGGATGTAACTAAACTTCTCTTCTTTAAACTAGATGGAATAATAAAATAATAATAATTTCAGTATCAGTTCCAAGATGATTTTTTTTTTGGTGAACCCAACATGAATATTTACGTTTTAATACAACAGTATGATGACGACGTGCATGTATACACTTGATTATAATAATATTTTAAAATATATAAGAATATTTAAAAATCAATATATTGATCAAAATCTTTAAGTCATCTTATTTATTCACTATGAACACTGTAACTCACATCAAACTTCATGCAATGCACAGGCCTAATTTCTAGTTATGTTAAAATTGTATAATTTTTTTATGTTCTGAAAATGTATTTAGTTTTTTAAATAAATAATTATTACATGTCATTTACTTTGAAAATTTTTCATTATAATGCTCTTCATTTAAAAAAAATAATTCTAAAAAATATGCATTTAAATTCATGAATTACATAATAATAAAAAAAACTTAAATTACACTAACCTGTTGATTAATTTTTTATTTTAGCGAAAATTTATTTACTTTTAAAAATTAAAAGAAGAAAAGTGCAATTTTAACAAATTTTTTTAAAAAAATTATGTAATTTACACTCAAAAACTTCAATGCACATTCTTTTTTTTTTTTGTCATAATGCACATTCCTTATTCCTTATGAAAATTTGATATATATATATATATATAGCTTAATTAAGGATTATATAATATGTGGACCCGTTAAATCTTATGTACAGCAATTTATGCACAACATCGCGTTAAATGCAAGTTAAAATAATACTTCCTTAGTTTCCTTATAATTGTCACATTTGAAGAAAAATTTTATTTTTATTTATTTGTCACTTTAAAATTCTAATACTTTATTAATTAATATTTTTTTTCATTTATACCCCTATCTATTTTTTCAAAAGTCAAAAATAACATTAATAGTTCTTTCTTATCTATCAATTTATTAATGGGCATATTAGGAAATTTAAAAAAAATTCTAACATATTAATTATATTTTGTAATTTATGTGAAAAAACCTTTTAACGTCACTTATATATAAAGAAACTGATGAAGTATGCCAAATAGAGCTGTATATATTAATACATAACTCTAATACTAAACGACATCTAAGCTCTTAAATGTGAATAAGAGCATGTTTTATCATCAACATAAAGTATGAGCTCAAGGCTTTGTGGTATTTATAAATTCATTCTGTCATTAAAAGTTTTCAAATTGCAGTCAGTTTTAACATGGTTTTGTCCTATAATTGATGAATTTTGCAATACCAAGTCAAATTGTCTGATGTCACATAGAGAAAAATAAACACAGCTTTTATCTTTTACTATATACATTAAAATATGTGTGTGTCCTTCTACTCATCTTTACTTTTTCCTTCCTCACAATCCAACACAATTAATCATAACCCTATAATTATTGGAAAAAAATCTAACATCAATCCATGTATCATGTATAGAAGTAAATGTAACGCTATCATATATGGTTAAAAAACAAAAACACAAAACAAAGAAACAAGCAAACAAAAGTTCAACATATATGGGTGAGTCCTTAGAACAAATTCATATGTTAATTTTATTAAAAAAAATTAAGAATAAATTATATACTACATCTCTATAAACTATATTAAAATTATATATTTGTTATGTTTTTACTTTTTAGAATACACAGATATCTCCGTTGAAATGCAAAAAAATAATAATAATAACATAAACTTTTATTTAATTTTACTTTTTTATTAAATTATCCTCTATAAACTTAAGTAAATTTCTTTAATTAGATATTTTTTTATTTTAGATGAAAAATGATGATTATTTTGAGTAATGAACTTTTAATTAATTTGAATTGTCTAAAATATAAATTATAGTTATTTATCTTCAACCAAAAAAAATATACCGTCCATGTTGATTGGACAATAAAAACTTATTCTAAAAAAAGCCGTACTTTTTATCATGAGGAATTTTTTAAAATTAAAGATATTTTAGCCAAAAATTTAACATTAATTAAATAATTAAATTCTGTGTTTTATTAATCAATACTCGTTTGGATTTTTCTGTTTTTTCTTTAAAAAATTATGAAATTAAGTAATTTTAATATAATTCAATTTAATTTTATATATTTATTTAAAATAATAAATGAAATTGAAAATGATATGCAATGGGGAAAGACCGAAAGAGAGGGGGAGTTAAAGGAGGAGATGACGACGTACATTTTTGAGCGTTGAAGAAGAGAAGCGCCTTGTGGAGGGCAATAGTGTAATTATCCGGCGGTGTAGGTTTCGCCTTGTGTTTCGGCAGCGACTTGGCGATGATGATCGGAAGGCCGATTACGCAGAAAGCGATCAGAATCGATACGATACTCCATTTCAGCAGCTTCCTCTTGCACACGATGCATCCCAAATCCACGTACTCATTTTTCTTCTTCTTCGGATCCTCCGGCCCTAACAACCAGCTCAGTTGCATCTCGTCCAGATCGTGATGCAGATGGTGCCGCCGCGACGCCGCTCCTTTGTCCTCCCACTCCATCGTCTCCTCCTGATCCGTCGATGCCGAATTGTACAGTCCTCCGCCGCCATTGTTGCTTATCTCGAATGATCCGCCCCAGTGATTCGTCGAATGCATGATTTCCAGAGTAATCTCTACTCTCACTCTTCTCCTTCTTCTTCTCCTTCTCTTGATTGATTAGTATCTATGAAGCTGAGAGAGAAGAGAGAATGTTAATCGAACAGTGGTTTGGAGAAAAATCTCACTCTTCTTCTTCTTCGTCGTCGTCGTCGTCTTCTGTGAGTGATGAAGCTAGAGAGAGAGAAGGGAGAGCGAATATTTGTAATTAATCTAACAGAAGTGGAAGAGAGGTGGCGTTAAAGACGAGACCTGAATGAGGCAATTCCTTCACGCTTCTATACTTACAACTATATATATTACAGATATATATAGAATAGCGCCAGCTATAGGTCTGAAGCGACCCGATTTTGGAATTCTCTGTACACGGTTTTGGCATGAAGACAATGAGAGAGTGTGAGTGGGACCCACTTTTGTTATGGGTCCAGTAGAAGTGTGTTTCATACTTTCATATTTTTACTTTTCATATTTTATTTGAATTGGCAGAGGTGGGCTTGCATGAATCCAAGGTCAATGTGGTCCTATTCATGACAGTGTGCCTTCATATAAATTTTATTAGATTCTTTATATACCTATATGTTATTTAATATTATTGTGTCAAATTCTGAAATTACATTATCAGGCCAATTGAGGATAGTTTTTTAAGGTAATTTTTTTTTTAATTGACAAAGTTTAAATCCTCAACTTTTTTTTAAAGGGAATCCATTACGTTCACCTGACTCAATCACTAGTTAGATATATTGATTTTATTATATATTCCCTATAATACCGTATATAAAGCATTTTTTTAGAAAAATTAACATTTCACAATACAATATATTTTACAGATTATGTAGTGTATTTAATTTTTTTATCCAAAATCTTTCTTAAAAATGGATGGAATTTAATTAATGTTATGGAGTTTAATTTATAGATCAATTATATTAAATGAGGATAATTTATAAAATATTAAAAAAATTTAATTATTAATTATCACTCTTAGTTCGTGAGTGATAATTAGAAGTGTTTTATATGTTGGAATAGAAGGAGTACATTGCAAGGCGGGGCATCTGCATTTTGCTTATACTATCCTTAATATAATGATATATTGGTTAATTAATTAATTAATTTCAGGAGATCTGTTTTTAATTTTTATGAACCATGTGCAATTATGATATCCCTTTAAGCCTAATTAAAAAGTGGTAGGCACAAAATAGAACAAAAAATTCCACTTAAGGACCAGAACTCCGTAACAACTAACACGAATAGTATTGGGTGAATTCTAATGACAATACGTTCTTTTTGATATTATAATAATATTTTTGTTATTTTTTATTAAAAAATTATTTAACATTTTTTTAACTTATGATTCTTAGGCAAATTCTTTTCCGTTAAATAAATATAATATTGTGTATAAAATTTAAGGGGTTTAAGAATGGACAGATTTACAAGATGCGTGTTGATTAAATGATGGAGAGTTGACTTGCGAAAGCGAAGATCGGAAAAAGAAGGTATTGAGATGAATAATGAACGAACACGTTGTTTTGACTTGTGAGTTGGGAATTATAAATTACGATTTCAATTCCTATATCCCTCGTATACGGCTAGCTACCACCAACCAAGCTCACGCAAAATCTCCAACTAATATATGGATTTTTCTTGATGGGCCAGGGCCAGGGCCAGAGTATGGAATTTCGTCAATCTTCTCAACTCCAACTTGGATGTTCTCTCAAGTTGCGGGGGAAACACGATCTAGAGAAAGAAAAAATAAAAAATAAAAACAAAAAGAGCGGTAAAACTCGAATTTGGCTTCTTTCCAGTTTTCTTTTTATCTATTTCCCCGTTTCTTATTTAAATTATTAGATTAAATTTAAATAATTCAGATTCAACATTTTATAAAGTGAATTTTTTAGTTTAGTTTCTAATAATGCACTTTTGAAATGTTCAAATAAAATTTTAATAATTTAAATTTATTCATTCATTTTTATAATTTAATATTTTAATAATTTTATAAAATATTAAATCTGAATTTTATAAATTTAATCCAACTATTTAGATGAGAAAAGGAAAAAAAAAGTCAAGCAAAAGAAAAGTAAAGAGAAGTCAAATCCATATATAAAACTCATATATATCGTAAATCTCATAATTTTTTAGTCCTATGAGTTAAGCCTCTATTGATATCTCCAACATTCATTGCCTTGTTATTTAGGTAGTGGCATTGGGTTACCTCATCTTCTTCACATTAATTAAAAAAAAACTATTTAGATTTATTTTTTATAATTAATATGTAACCCGATACATGTGGTATTCTTTAAAATTAGAAGTGGTCATACATAATAAATAATAATATTAATTTTTATGTTTAATCATTATATTACATTAATGTTTTAAATTAACAATAAGTATACATAATTATAGTTAACAAAACTAATCATCATGTTGAATTATTATATTACATGAAAATTTAAAAAGCTAGTTCTTTATCCAAATTAAACAAATAAGAATGAGCATTTAATTAAATAAACAATATACATGAGGCACATAACAAAATATAATCAAATAAGTTGTTAAATATTTCTCTATATATAACAGTAGAGGTTATATCTCTTGCTTGACCTTCTCATCAAGAATCAACATCTTCAAACCTTCTCTATTACATATACAGAATACTGCAACATACAATTGACCATGCATAAATATAAGTCTTGGCAAGTTAGATGAAAATTCTAAAAAGTTTTAATAGTTAAAATAAATTAGTTAAATCCAAATTAACCCTTATAACCACATGTGTTAAATTTTCAATTTGTTTGTTACCACGTAAGAATGATTAAAGAGTCAAACTATTTAGTATACATCATATAATATTTGGAACTAAATATAAAATAAATAAAAATATCCCGAATGTATACAATAAACCTAATTACATAATTTGTAGAATATTTCTCCATATATAGCATTATAGGTTTTTCTTTTTTGTGATTATCCTCATTGAGGGTTGTTTTAAGCCCTTGACAGCCAACGTAAAATTCTGTCGAATCTTTATGACATCGATCATAAACGTATATGTGCTAAAGCTAGGTCGTTGCCCAAAAGTAACGCGTTATATGGCTCGAATGCAGTGACAAATGAGTTAGAGCCGCATTCGAGCCGCTACATCAGTGTCCGGGTGTAGTGTTAAATGAGCAAGAGTTCCCACTTCATTCTAGACAGATGTGGGTAAAAAAGTTAGCCCAGGAAAGTAAGGTCATATTTGATTCTTGGAATATTGGAACATTAACTGATAAATCTATGGAGGTGGTGGATGCTATGATTCGGAGGAGAATTAATATCTTATGCCTTCAAAAAACTAAATGGGTAGGAGAAAAGGCTAAGGAGTTAAACACTACTGGTTTTTAAACTTTGGTACGTAGAGAAAATTAGAGCAAGGAATGAAGTTGGTATTATTGTGGATAAATTGGAAAAAGAATGTGGTAGAAGTCAGAAGGATTGGAGATAGGATCTTATCCTTAAAATTGACTATTGGACATGATACTCTCAATGTTATTAGTGCTTATGCACCTCAAGTAGGGTAGGAAGCACATATTAAGGAAAAGTTTTGGGAAGATTTGAAGGGCTTGGTCTGAGATATCCCACAAGAGGAAAAGATCCTCATTGGGGGGACCTTAATGGTCATGTGGGAAAGAGACAGAGCAATATATGGGAGCTCATGGTGGTTATGATTTTGGAGAAGTAAATGAGGAGGGACATTCCATTCTTAATTTTTCAATGGCTTACAACCTCACGATTGTAAACACCTGTTTCAAGAAGCGAGATGAGCATTTAATCACATATAAGAGTGGAGTCCAAAAGTCGCAAATTGGCTTCTTTTTGGTAAGGAACTCAGATAGAAGAACTTGGAAATACTGCAAAGTAATCCCTTATGAGAGTTTAACTTCACAACATAGGGTCTTGGTTCTTGATGTGGTGGTTAAAAACCATAAACAGAAAATTCGAAAACCCTTAAATCATAAGGTTAAGTGGTGGCAACTAAAAAGTGAGAAACAAGTGACATTTAATAGAAAAGTTATGGAGGAAGGTAATTGGGAATTGCAAGGAAGTGCTAACATATTGTAGGATGAGATGACTAAAAGAATCAGGGATACCGCTAAAGCCGTATTAGGTGAATCTAATGGTTTTGGACCTAAAGATAAAGAATATTGGTGGTGGAATGAAAATGTGCAGGAGAAGGTTAAACATAAGAAAGAATATTTCAAAGCTTTACATTTGTGCAATAACAATGAAAATTGGAAATGTTATCGGTTGACTAAAAAGGAGACTAAGAAAGCAGTGAGTGAAGCTAGATCTAAAACTTTTGAGGAATTCTACTAGCATTTAGGAATGAAGAATGGTGAACATCATATTTACAAAATTGCCAAGAAAAGGGAAAGACAGTCAAGAGATTTGGACTAAGTAAGATGTATTAAGAATGAGGAAGGAAAAATCTTGGTTACAAATGATGATATCAAAGAAAGATGGGAGAGCTACTTTTATAAGCTTTTCAATAGTGGATTGGATATGACTATTGATACCGAATGATTAACAACTCATGAAGATGATCTCAATTTGAACTTTTATCGTAGGATTCAGGTTGAAGAGGTAAAAGAAGCTCTTAAGAGAATAGATAATGGTAAAGTTATTCGTCCTAATGGTATTCTTATTGAAGTTTGGAAGTGCTTAGGAGAGAAGGGGGTTTTGTGACTCACTGAATTATTTAACGAGATTTTAAGGTCTAAGAAAATGTTAGAGGAATGCAGAAAGAGTACTCTAGTTCCTATTTACAATAATAAGGGGGATATTCAGAATTGTGCTAATTATCGGGGGATAAAACTCATGAGTCACACCATCAAACTTTGGGAAAGAGCAATTGAGCATAGACTCAGAAAAGAGTCTCATATTTCGGAAAACCAATTTGGATTTATGCCAGGATGGTCTACAACAGAGCTATTTATTTTTTAAGAGGTTTAATTGAAAGATACCGAAGTAAAGAGAGATACCTATATATTATTTTCATTTATTTGGAAAAAGCCTATAATAGAGTACCAAGAGATGTATTGTGGAAAGCAATTGAGAAGAAATGTGTTTATTTGGCTTATATTCGAGCCATAAAAGATATGTATGAGGGGGCAATAACAAGTATGAGAACCCCTAGAGGTGCAACAAAAGACTTTCCTATAACAATAGACTTACATCAAGGATCTTCTTTGAGTCCATACATGTTTGATCTGGTTTTGGATATTCTAACAAATCATATACAGGAAGAAATTCTAAAGTATATGCTCTTTGCTGATGATATAATTTTAATTGAGGACTCAAAAGAAGAGGTCAATTCTAAACTTGAGTTATGGAGACACACTTTGGAATCTAAAAGTTTCCGCTTGAGTAGAAGTAAGACAGAATATATACATTATCAATTTAATAAGATGGTAATCAGAAATGATTTAAAGGTAAAAATTAGAGAGTAAACCATTCCAGAAGTGTCAAAGTTTAGATATTTGGGGTCAATTTTACAGAGTGATGGTGAGATTGATGGGGATGTTATGCATATGATACAAGCTGGGTGGTTAAAGTGGAGGAAAGCATCAAGAGTTATTTGTGACCGCAAGGTACCTACTAAGCTTAAAGCAAAATTTTACCAAACAGCTATAAGGCCAGCAATGCTATATGGTAGTGAATGTTAGGCTTTGAAAGGACAACATGAGCATAAGATGGAAGTAGCAGAGATGAGAATGTTGAGATGGATGTGTGGTCATACAAAATTGGATAAGATATGAAATAACTATATACGAAGAAAAGTTGGAGTAGCACCTATCGAGGAGAAAATGGTAGAAAATTGTTTAAGGTAGTTTAGGCATGTACAAAGAAGAGGGCAGGAAGAGCCAGTGAAGAGAGTTGATCAAATGGCTTGGAGCTCTATTAAAAGCCGTAAATGAAGACTAAAAAAGACACTAAGAGAAGTTATAAAGAATAATCTTTCGAGAAATGATTTATCTGAGGAGATGGTGTTTGATAGAGCACATTGGCGTCATATGATCCATGTAGCCGACCCCACATAGTGGAATAATGCTAATATTATTGTTGTTGATTATCCTCATTGATAATCAAATTAAAATTGCTATAACAATTGAAATTACTATGGTCCAATGTCTAAGTTCCATTATTTCATGAACATACCTTTTATTATTATTTAACAACTTAAGCATATAGCATGCTTTAAGAAAGTAAGGATATACATCATTAGCCGTTCTTATATCCTTATATGAAGTACAACTTTTTCAAAGGAGCAATTTTTTGCCATTGCTTTTTGATAATTTTGAATCTGTATCTTACTTATGATGGATTAAATTATTTAATTCATTTAACTCATAAATTATAATTGATTGAGTTGGTTGATTGGTTGACCTGTAACATGTGATACATCAAATTATTTAATTCATTCAATCCGTAATTTATAATAAGTTCATACCTACAATTAACATGTTAACCAATTCAAGCGATAATTTATATTCAACTCTATGATCGGTGGTGAATTAGCTAGTAGAGGTGGGTTTGTGTGAATCCTAATATTAATATAGTATTATTTATGACTAATCAATAATATGCTTTGGACATCATCAAGCCCAATGGGGGGTACTTTTTCCCAACATATGAATCCTACTATCAGTGTGGTACTATTTATGATAGTGTCCCTTCACATAAATTTGATTAGATTGTTTATATAACCATACGTTATTTAGTATCATTGTGTCAAATTCGGACATCATCAAGCCCAATTAAAAGTAGTTTTTTCAACATAATGTTTTCATCCACAAAGGTTAAATCTCAAAAATTTTGAAAAAGAATTGAATACATTCTACTTGACTCAATTACTAGTTAGATATATTGATTTTATTATTAGATACATTGCAGAGCATTTGCATACTGCTTATACTATCCTTAATATAATGATATATTGATTAATTAATTAATAATTAATTTCAGGAGATCGGTTTTAATTTTTATGAACCATGGTGAATTATGATACCTTGTTTTGTGATATTATAATACCATTATTTAATCCTTTTAAGCCTAAAAAGTCGTGGACACAAAAAAGAACAAAAAATTCCACTTAAGGACCAGCACTCAGAAACAACTAACAATAATAGTATTGGGTGAGAATTATAAGTGACAATATGTTCTTTTTGATATTACAATAATATTTTTTTATTTTTTATTAAAAAATTATTTAACATTTTTTTAACATTATGATTCTTGGGTGAATTCTTTTCCCTTAAATATAAATATAAAATTGTGAATAAAATTTAAGGGTTTTAAGAAGGGCCAGATTTACAAGCTGCGTGTTGGTTAGATGATGGGGAGTGGACTTGGGAAGCGAAGATCGGAAAAAGAAGGTATTGAGATTAATAATGAACGAACACGTTGTTTTGACTTCTAAAGTGGGAATTATAAATTAGGGGAAATTATCATTTAGACCAGAATCTCAATTTATAATTATAAAAGGAGACCAACTATTTATTTAATTATAAAAATAAATTAACTTTTTAAAATTAAATATAAAAATATAAAATTAGCAAAATACTCTTAAGTGTCAACTCTCCTCCTACCATTGCCAGTCAATGCTTATTGATGACTAGTTAACACCGATCAATGGCGCCTGTGGCAAGTCAACTATCGCAGGTAACTGGTCAACTATCATAGGTGATGGGTTAACATTCACTGAAAAAATGACTTACAACTTCTTTTTTTAGATTTTACAATTTGTTTATTCTAAATTTATAACTTAATTTTCAAATTTTTATTTTACAATTTCTTTTCCAAAATTTACAACTTCTTTACTCTAAATTTGTAATTATTTTCAAAACTTTTACTATAAATTATTTCAGTATTTTTGCAACTTCTTTTTCAGATTTTGCAACTTATTTACTCTAATAACTTATTTTCTAAGTTTTTATTATAAATTATTTCAGTGTTTTATAATTTATTTATTATAAATTTACAATTTATTTTTGAAATTTTTACTATAAGTTGTTTCAATGTTATTAAAACTTATTTTGCATATTTTATAATTTGCTTGTTCTGAATATATAACTCATTTTTCAAATTTTTACTATTAATTATTTTCATAAAAACTTTTATTAGTTACAAAATATGTAAAAGAAGTTGTAAAAATACCGAGAAAATTCATAGTAAAAATTTCAAACATAAATTGTAAATTCAAAATAGGTAAGTTATAAATTTAAGAAATGAAGTTGTAAAACACGGAAATCATTTATAATAAAAACTTAAAAAATAAGTTGTAAATTCAAAATAAGTAAGTTACAAAATCTGAAAAAAAAATTATAAAAGTACTGAAATAATTAATAAGAAAAATTTGGAAAATAAGTTGTAAATTTAGAATAAAAAAACTACAAATTGTGAAAAAGAAATTACAAAATAAAAATTTAAAAATTAAGTTGAAGATTTAGAACAAATAATTTATAAAATCTAGAAAAAAAAGTTGTAAGGCATTTTTTCGGGCAAACATTGACCAGTCGAGGGCAGCCGTTGACCAGTCGCCAGTGATAGTTGATCGGTGTTGATTGGCCGCTGGCATCCGTTGATTGGCAAGGGTGGGGAGAGAAATAACGCCGGATGATATTTTGATAATTTCATATTTTATATTTAATTTTAAAAGTTAGTATATTTTTATAATTAAATGAACAATATATCTCATTTTATAATTAAATTGAGATCTTGAACTGAATTGTAATTTCCCCTATAAATTATGATTTCAATCCCTATATCCCTTGTACGCCAGCTACCACCACCCCACACAAAATCTCCAACTAATATATGGATTTTTTTTTTCTTTTGGGGGCCAGAGTATGGAATTTCGTCTATCTTCCCAATTCCAACTTGGATGTTCTCTCGAGTTCTGGTGGAAACACGATCTAGTGAAAGGAAAAATAAAAATAAAAAGAGCGGCAAAACTCAAATTTGGCTTCTTTCCAATTTTCTTTGTATCTACTTCCCCGTTTCGTATTTGAATTATTAGATTAAATTTAAATAATTCAGATTCAATATTTTATAAAGTGAATTTTTTTTTTTAGTTTAGTTTCTAATAATGCAGTTTTGAAATGTTCAAATAAAATTTAATAATTTAAATTTATTCATTTATTTCTATAATTTAATATTTTAATAAATTTATAAAATATTGAATCTGAATTTTATAAATTCAATCCAATTGTTTAGATGAGAAAATGAGAAAAAAAGACCGAGCAAAAGAAAAGTAAAGAGAAGCCAAATCCATATATAAAACTCATGTGTGTGTGTGGTAGATCCCATAATTTTTTAGTCCTCTAGGTTGAGTATCTGTTGATACTCCAACATTCATGACCTTGATATCCAGGGACAGGCCCAGGAAGCCAGCTATGGGGGCCAAATTTTTAGAATATATATGATTAGTTTAAGTTTTTTTTTAAAGCATTTGTCATACACACATATATATATATATATGTGTGTGTTAATTTAATTTTTTAAATATGGATATATTTACCGTATATCTTAATATATTAATTTTAAGAAAAATATAAAAATTATATTTTTGATATGTTATTATAGGTTTAACATACTAAAACTAATCTTAATTTATATTATATGCAAATTAATTATTAAATAACCATATTTTTACAACTTGTTTTGACTTTTAATATGTTTTCTTAACAAATTAATAAAAATAAAATGACTAATATATGTAATATAAATATCAAGTATTACTATTTCTATTAATAGAGTTAATATTATCGATAATAAATATATGTATTAACAAACTACTAAAATACATATTTTACATTTTATTTAATTATATTAGTAAAATATATTAATAAATGATTTATTATTGTATGTATGTATGAGTATATGAGAGGGAATAATGTTTGGGAGAGAGAGGTAGCGGAGAAGGGGGGGAGTTGAGGGGGACCACGACCTCCCCCAGTCCCCCTTTCCCTCCGTCCTTGTTGTTATCTAGGTAGTGGCATCAGTGTTACCTTTTCTTCTTCAAATTAATTAAAAAAAATAAACTATTCAGATTTATTTTTGATAATTTATAATTTCAAAAACTTCAAAAGAAAAAATATAATGTAAAATTAAAATAATATTTAAATTAAAATGTTAAAAATTTTTAAATTCAAGGAGTCTAAAATCAAATATAGATTCTAATTACCATCAATATAAATTATAATATATATGGCAAACACAATTATTTATAGAATCCCCATCACATTTTATTTGTCATTTTAAGATTTTTTACACAAACTAATAAAATTATTAAATGGTTTTATTTTTTTATTAAAATTAAATAACTTAGATTATATTAAAATTTAATGGTATTTTATCAAAATATTCTTGAATTAAATGCTAAAATATTAGTTGTATTCTACCTACTATTATTTTTAATGAATGGTAAGATAGTAAAAAAAATTATTATCTTATTAGTTATGTAAAATAAAAAATAAATTAAGACATTTAAAATTCTCTCAAATGCATTCAGATAAGATGAGACGAGGAAGTATAAACAATCCAATGCATTTATATATACAGGAACCACATGTTAAGAACATTATATGAAAACAACCGGTGCCCAAAAATGTATGATAATACACTGTCCTTAAGGTGTTATTCGCCCCCACTAGGATTACTGCAGGGATCCGACGAATCACCCCTAGGAGTTATTCTAAGCACCAAAGATATCTGACAGCAACTTCAGATACCTTGAAACACAAAACGAAACAGAGAGATTATAAGCAAGAGAAGAAAATGTGAGGAATCTTTTAGTCTCTAGTCTGATCCTTTTATAATAGTGGAAAAATAGAAAATTGAAACGTTGTTTATGAACATATTTGTTTCTGAACATTGTATTTGAAACGTTGTTCATGAACCTATTCGTTTCTGAACATTGTATTTGAAACGTTGTTCATGAACCTATTCGTTTCTGAATATTATATTTGAAACGTTGTTGTCAAATTAAAACAGAATATCAAATGACATGTTGTTTTAGAATGTACTGTTTCAGAACGTTGTTATTTGAAATTCTGTTTCTGAAAAAAATAATTAATTAAATATTAAATGCTAAATGCTTTAAATATTAAATAAATAATATTTAAATCCACTTAACATTTTTCTTTAATAATTATTTTAATATGCTTTGTCTTCTCTCTCTTATATACATTTCATAAGCCTTACTCACATCTAATGTGGGACTTTAGTTTTTTCAAACTATTTCTAACAATCTCCCACTTAGTTTGAAAAACTAAATGTTCTCTCTAAATATAAGAATATGCATAATAGCAGGTGTCTCTTGACTTGAACCTGTTAATAATGTAAGTACTTCAAAGTATTAACAAGTAGATAGTTGCTTAACTGCATTTAACCACAACTTTAGTATTAGTACCGGAAATACCACACACATAATCTTATATTGATTTCGTTCTGCATAGACTCCGCACTTTTATGGCCATGTGCTCATCCTAGGCTTTTCATGAACATTTCAAGAATTACCCCTGAATTCTTGTAAGAAGCGGCACCACTTCTTATGTTCATATAGGTGGATTTCTATTAAGCCTTAATTGCTCAGGCTTCCTTGAATCCATTAAGAGTTTAACTCACCCCGAACACTTAAGTTCTTCTTATTTGCACTCGTCACGGAATGGTTAAATGTCTATTCTAGTGCCCAGTCACTTATCAATAACTTGTTATTACCCATTGAACCTTTAAACCAGATTTGGTCTAGTTAAAGGTTGGGTTTCCATTACTTGTGACTGATGTTTACGGGGTTCAATCACATTCCTCTTGATGTTTTGTTAATGAATTCTTTATTGAGTCCTTTTGTAAAAGGATCAGCCAAGTTTTCACTTGTTTTTACATATTGAATTGTAATTACTCCATCAAAAATTAATTGCCTTACATATTCATGCCTTAGGTTTATATGTCTAGATTTACCATTGTAAATTTTGTTAAATGCCCTAGACATTGTAGCCTCACTGTCACAATGTAAAGAGATGGCTGGCATCGGCTGTGACCATAGCTTTATTTCCAATAATAAATTCCTCAACCACTCTCCATCTTTACATACAGATGCTAAAGCAATAAATCATGATTCCATCGTAGAATGACTTATACAAGTCTGTTTCTTTGATGCCCAAGAGATTGCTCCTCCTGCCAGGGTAAATATCCACCCTGAAGTTGACTTACTATCACCTGCACTAGTTATCTAACTAGCATCCGTGTAACCTTCCAAAACTATTGGAAATTTATTGTAAAGCAGTCCTAGATTAATTGTTTTCTTTAGATATCTTAGGACCCTTGTAATTCCTTTCCAGTGTTCTGTTCCTGGATTACTAGTATATCTCGAAAGTTTGCATACTGCAAAAGCTATATCAGGTCTAGTACAATGCATTGCATACATCAAACTCCCAATAGCACTAACATATTTTAGTTGAGCCACTGATCTATTATTATTTTCTGTTAAATGATGTGATGAATCAAATGGGGTATTTGCCTCTTTTATATTTAAATGTTGAAACTTGTTCAAAATTTTACTAATATAGTGAGATTGATCTAGAGAAAAACCTCCACTATGCCTCTTAATTTTGTTCCCTAAAATAGTATTCACTTCTCCAAGATCTTTCATCTTAAATTGTGAGAATAAAAACTTTTTAGTCTCATTTATTACAAACATACTAGTTCTAAAGATAAGCATGTCATCTACATATAAACAAGTGCTAAGTACTTTAAATATTAAATAAATAATATTTAAATCCACTTAACATTTTTTTTTAATAATTATTTTAATATGCTTTGTCTTCTCACTCTTATATACATTTCATAAGTCTTACTTTCATCCAATGTGGGACTTTAGTTTTTTCAAACTATCTCTAGCACCACATCTATCTAGTTCAGTTAAATAATTACGGATTTCACATAATTCTAAATATATGCATCCCCAATTTCATGCTACGATGGTGTTGAACAAATAACTCTCGGCGTCAACGCTTCAGTTAATATTAATATATAACGAAACATCATTTGGTAATATTCAGATTCCATTCTCATGCGTAGACATATAGATTCAAGGCTATTTAAGTGAATAATAGCTTCAATTATTATTGTTCCTTGCTGATATAATTTTAAGTAAATAATTCCTTTTAAATAGAGGAAAATCTTATTTCAAATTTTTTCTTAATTTTGTCTTTTATAACATTATTATTTCCTATATATAATATGGTGTATCAATTTGATTTATCAGAAATAAAATATTATCAATAATATTATTTTTATTAATAGGGAAAATTTAACGAAGAACCTATAAGGGTCAATGTTTATTGTAAACAAATAATTATGATTTTTTATGGTTCTTTATAGTAAATATTGGCTCATATAGATTTTTTAATGGAAATTTTTCTTATTAATATGTTATAAATAAAATTAGCAAAACTTTTTAGCAAGTTATCAATAACTTTTTATTTATTTATTATTTTCTTTTACCAACTTTTATTTGTTTGTTATTGACTTCACATACAATAGATTGATTAGAAGATTACTGTTGATAATAAGTTTAATCGTCATAATTAAATTAAAAAGTATCCGGGGACTAAATATCTTATTTAATTTATCAAAATGATGAAAAATGAAATTCTATAAATTGAGATTTTCTAAAAGCATATCCGGAAAAAATAATACAAAAGAATTAACCATCCATAGAGCTCATTTTTTATACTCATTATCTTTTTAATCTCTCTTTGAATATATTATATATAATTTATAATAATTTTAATAGATATTAATACTACAAATTTTACCAACTTAATTATTGCACACTGTTATGGTCAAAAAACTATTATTGCACACTGTTCCGTCCCCAGATGAAATTTCCTTTTTCATTTTTTAGGTCTTTGGATTGTTCTAAAAAATGATGATCAAATTTTCAAATCTGAGACTGAGAATCCAACAGTGCATGCTCATATCAAATAGAGCTAATTAAATAATGAATTAATCACCTTTTTCTTCTGATCGGATGAAATACGTGTAGTCAATAAAGCAGTGCTATCTGAATTAGTAGGTCATTATTAGCTAGCTAAGTAATTAATTACTTTGCAGACAGATAATAATGCACATGTGAACGATATCACAGGACTTTTCCTCTTCTATAAAAACACCACAAGACTTTATAATACTTTATTCTCGCACTTAAATTTCTTGATAGTAAATTATTTTAAAAAATATATCTAAAACTTATCTAATTACTATAACATACATAAGTACTTAGAAATAATTTTTTGTATGAAATTTTCTTTTTTCCCCCTAAAGTAGGAGGCAGAATTATATGAATATTAGTTATAAATATACGAAAATAACTTAAAAATCTATAAAAAATAGTTGTAAATCAATTTAGAGTAAAAGAAGTATAATCACATAACTCATTTCTAAATAATTTTTATAGAGTTTGCAACTAATCTTTAAATATTTACAATTGATCTTTACATATTTATAAATGATAGCTTTGACAAATTTAATAAGAACAAAACAGGAATTTCGTGTCGAAAAAATTCAATTAGATACCTAAGTATCTTACAGTATTAGACAAGTTCTGAGCATATTTTTAGAAATAATTTACTGTCAAGGTATTCCATCTTTTGTAAATATAATTAAATTAAGGGAAGTGTGTATTATATATGAAACTCTATATAAAATAAATTATGAATAATGTAAATTCTTATAAAATGAGATAATTATATAATTATGTGACTAGAGATAGACTCATATGTATGTAAAATTATATAATTATTATATTTTTTATTTATTATTTTTCACGATAGCTTTTCAAGGCTAATGAATAATATAATTTTCTAGAAGTTTCAGTCGATACACACACTTTTGTGTGTGTGTGTGTGTGTAGATTGGCAAATAATATCTGCCAGTGTGTCACACGCAAACTAATAAATCACCGTTTATATGTAATGGCTAGCAAATGCTGATTTACAGATAATGTGTTTGGATATCACATAATGCAATACGTGGTAAATTGATCAGAATTCTTTGGCCCAAAAAAAAAATTGATAATTGTGTTTGCATACCACCAATGTTGACTCTTTGAATAGACGGAAATTTTGATTTCTAGAATAAGTGAAAAACAAGACATTTTGTGTAAAAAAAAGAAAGTAAAAACAAGATATGAATATCAACTTAATATATACATAAACAAATAATTATAACTTAATATATAAATAAATTGTGCTCTTGCCTTTAACTTTCAATCAACGTTAAAATATTTTTTAATTGTTATCAACTAATTTCTTTTAAATTTTTACTATGACTATTATAAGCTAATAAATAATATTTCACACAAGCAAGTATTAATATCATCTTAATACACTTCACACATTTCATCTTATGAAATAATATTTCATTAAATATCACTTCTTATATAATATTTAGTATATATACAATTAAAAATATATTAATTTAACCATGATTGATTTTAGAACAGGGCTAGTCTCAAAACTCTTCAGGAGTTAAGCTTTTGATTTAACTTAAAGAGGGTGTGTATATATATATATATATATATATATTATATAGGTGTGTGTATAAAACTTGAGGGACCGTGGCACCCCCAATCCCCCTCCCTTCACCCTTGACCAGTTCGACTTTCAATTAGATCACGGTCCCGTTCTGGTGCCTCCACTAGTTCAAGACCCATTTAGTTTTCAGTTATACAAAAATAAATTAGATTAAATTAAATTTATAAAAATAAAATTTAATAAAAATAAATTTGTTATAAATTGCTATATTTAAATATTTTTTTATAAAACTATAGTTTGACTAAAAACATATAAAATCAGTATCCTCTACTTTTCTAAAATCATAATTTTACTAACAAAAAAGTAATTATCTCTCTCATTTTTTAAAATTATAGTTTAATTTATTTTTTATTTTTCAAAAAGGCTTTGTGTTTGGTCAAATACATCTTCTTAAAAAACTATGATTAAAAATCATGGTTTGATTTTGAAAAAAATAAATCAAACATGCTGTTAATAGTAAATTTAATTTTTAATACCTTGGATGCCACTGTGATAGTTTCCTTGAGCAACAATGAAAACCACGTACAAGAGCAATTAGATACTAATGAAAATTCAACAAACTAGGCCTAAGATACGAGCAACAAGATACAAAAATAAAATAGACACACTAAACCCATTACTCCTTCACAGTTCTGAAGAGAGTATTCAAGCTTGAGAATACACACCGAAAACGAAAATAAAATAGCTTCAATGATTAGCGTGTTGTTGTTTTTTTGTGAATATTTTGGAAAGAATCTTTGTTTCTAAGCTAACGCAAATCGAATCGATTAATTAAAGTCTTCAAAATACGAAAGTCTTCCAAGTAATGTACCAAAAAAAAAATTCCTGCCAATTCTCCTAGAAATTTCAAAACTACCGACGTTCATAGGTGTTATCTGAAACAATCAGTATGACCCCAGATGATTTAATTTTCTTTTTATTATATTTTTTTGGAGAATCACGTCATGGGACTAGCATTTCAAATTAATCATAAAGAATGACTTTTAACTAAACACCAGTAATAAAAATGGGAAGACTGAGTTGTAAAATTAGAAAAAAAAATAGTAAAAAATTTTATTTTGTAATTAATTTGAGATATTGGTGAAAGAACGTGATTTCCCCTATTTTTTTTTATTTTTGGAGAGTGCTCACAGGTGGCATCATATTTTCAACATATAAGGATCCGTTGGTATAAATAAAGATTAAGAAATGATTTTTTTTTAATTGTGCAAAACAAAATAGGATTTTTTTTTATGCCCCGTAAGGATGGAAAGGCATCCCAATCTTATGAGAGATTGAACTGGAGAAATTATTATCCATGCTTCAAATTTTATTGCTGGAGAAGGATGCTTACCAAACAGGATTTTAAATGGCTTTGAAGACACTCAAACTTATGAGTCCAGGAATTCTCACCAATTCTTTAACCATTTGTACCAACACACATTGGGAGGATATAATATTTATTATACCGATTATTGCTTCCTAACTGTAGTTGTTTTAGTCATTATTTTTTATTCAAAGACTCAAAAAGTATTTTCAAACTATAACAATGCTTTCCACGAAGGGCACTAATGACAAAAAAAAAAAGAGGGAAAATTGGGAAATGTGACCAAAAAATAACTTATTTGGGAAATGGAACCAAATTTTTTTTTTTGGGTGAGAATAGAATTTTTTGAATCTAGAATATATTTTTTTCTAAAAAAAATCAATTTAATATCAAAAACCAAATATCTTCATTTTTTTAGTCCAAAAACCCAATTTTCCCAAAAAAATAAAGGCATGCATTCGACTTCGGCTATTAATAGGAAAACTTTTATTAATGGATAATTTATAAATATATTTCTATAGGTGCGATTTAAGCTGCGTCATATCTGATCATGGTAAATCTCCACGATCCAACTCTCTTAAATTTCCCTTTGAAGAAAAAGAATTATAGCATTAATTACTCACATATTTTCCTTTTCTTTACAATTTATTATATTATTTGTATCAAATCAAACGTTCTTCATGATCTAAAAATTTAATCACAAGGGACGGAGCTTATAGAATTTATGACTATAAAATAGAAGAACGCCCTTTTAGAATTTCTTGTTGCTTTGGGTTCATGCCACTGCGTCACTCGAAACTTCTAAATGTTGACTTTTTCCTTCAACGTTGACTCTGTAAATTGACATGTAAACTGTTTTGAGACTTGCGATATTTGTTATATGAGAATGATCGGCTAATATAAAATATAAAAGGTATCTTTTTTCTAAAAAAAAAATTAATGTTGGGTCGAATTTCCATGTACAGGAATATATTTGGATCTATAAGTTATATGCCAGTAAAATATTGTTGAAGAGAAAAATAGGAAATAAAGAGTTGACCCAAAAAAAGATCATATGATTTTATACACATCTTTATTCTTTGAATTATTTTTTCTCACTTTAAAAGTATTTTTAAGTTTAGATGATCCAAATTTGTAGAAGAATATGTGCATGTTTGGATAAATGTTGGAAGCCACAAGAAGTATTTTTGTGTACCTATAATCATATTTGTAACATTGAAAGCTATTTAGATAAATGTTTGAAAATCACAATGTACCAAGATTTTACAATTACACGTCTTATAATAAACAAAATTTTCTTACTTCTGCATTAATAGAATTACGTTTGTCAATTCTAAGTATTTAATTAAAAGTTTTTTAACAAAAAGTGATTTATTAATTCCAAATATCTTAAATCTAAAAGTGATTCTTTGGTAAAAATTACATTCAAAATGAAATTTACTTTTAATCAAAATAAATTTTCAAAATCACTTCCATCTAAAATCACCTTTTTCTAACTCCAATAGGCACTATATTTGGTTTTGTTTATTTATTGTATTATTCTTGAAAGCCAATTAGACAAAAATGAGAAAATAATTAGGTTGTAATTCGTGGGATAAAATTTTTTTCTAAAATAATTATAGGAAATTAATATACAGAATATGAATAAATTAATATTGGTGGCTATCCGGCAAGCATAAAAAAGAATTCAAATTCTTCAATAAAAAATATGATAAATATATACTTTTCTAGTAACAAAATTGTTTAGTATATTTGACCCAAAAAAATTGTTAAGGATATAATTTGTAGAATTTTTTTATAGGAGATATAAATACATATCCCTTGGCAAATGATCTACTAGCTCATCCTCTTTCACTCAGTAGATTTATTTAGATTATTTATTGCACATAATTGAATGAGATTATGGATAGAAACCAATTATCTTCCACAACAAATTGCACTGATGTTGAGTTTGGTGTATAAAAAATTGAATTTGAAGAAAGGAAAAAATGCTAGACAAAGATAAAGCTAGGTTGTATTTGGCATATGATAAAATGACTTTATTGAAAAAAAGTTTTTCATATTTATGGGAAAAACTGAAAAAGTTTTTTTATTCTCATTGCCTGTTTTATTCCTAATTTCCATCTAACGGATTTGAAGAGACGAGGATAATTCTCTCAACTCATGGAGAGTAGGTGTATAAGACAGAGTGTTCAACCACTCATAATATCTCAAATAAATAAATAATAATTAAATTGAGATATTTAACTACTGATTATTTAGAATATCTCATGATTTAAAATTCAAAAATCATATACTAATTATTTTTCAACTTTTTCAGTTTACATCAAGGGTGGACCAATTCAACATGGTTTCAGGTTAAATCATATGCTATTATATTATTTTTTTACCATAAATTATTATATTATTATTATTGAAGGGTTATATGTTTAAAATATTTAAATAAAAAAAGAAAATGCATAAATAAGTGCATATGAATTTAATCATTCTTTTGGAGCTTAAATATATCAAAACGGACGAATTATGTGGCCTAAAAGAAATCCATCGGGCTTATTAATCTGCTTGGAGTGGGCAATATTACACTTAAGAGAAATCAGGTCATATAGGCTTGAAGTAGACCAAGTTAGAAAAAAAAAAAAAACACACATACACACAGATTTGTCAATCCAATCCAAGCGACAAAAGGGGTTTTTTTTTTCCGCAAAACATGTAAAGGGAAATGACAAAAAGAAAACCTTATTCGTACCTTACATTGACATATTAGATGCACTTTTTTTAATGAAAATATTCGATGCATTTTGTTGTTTTTTGGCCAAAAGATCCATTTTTGTTGTTTAAGAAACATCTTCGGGTGCACTTGGCTTTTTTTTTTGGGGATGCACTGGGTAACAAGTACACAGTTAGCCATCAATGTTTATTCGATGATCTACGCTAAGCCCAATCTGATCCAACCACACTTGCTCTAAGTATGGGTCTGCCTTGCAGGCCAATATGGGTTAGTTTGACTCAGCCTCTCTCTTCTTCTTCTTCTTTTTTTTTTTTTTAATTTTTTTTAATTATGTTAGGAGATTATTAAAAAAAATTTCCAAAAAGTAATTTAAAATTTTACATGAACTTTATATAAAATTTAGAAGGGTCAATTTGTAATTTTCTTGAAAAAAAATTGATATAGAACTTCAAATTTAAAGAGCTTGCTATCGAAATAGCCAAAACTCAATATCAGCTACAAAGAGTTTATTGATTTTGAGGCGGGTCTCTCCCAGAGCCGTCAAAATGGGTTTTGAGTTAAATAAGCTAACTTATCACAAATTATGGGTTAAATGAGCTAACCCACCTTAATTTAATAGGTCAAAAATTAAAATTCGGCTACTATGTGGGTTAAACTAGTCAACCCACTTAACCCACAAAAAAATAAATAAATATATGCACACAATTCAATTTCAACATTTAAATTTTTTATATTTGTCCAAAAAAAAAATTCAAACATTTTAAATCATTCTATTGTCTTAAAATTTAGTAATATTTCAACTTCAGCATTCAACTTTCTAATGTCTAGAAAAAAAATGAAAAAAAAATTCAAAATATCTCATCATTCTAATGTCCTAAACTTCAACAATATCTGCTTCTTGTCTTGTAGATGCAATTTCACAATCAACATGAATATCTCCATTTCCACCATGCATATTAGTGTCTTTTGCAATACAATATAAATAACATCATATAAATTAAAAATCAAAATAAAATAAGAAAATAAAAAATAATTATTCAAATGAATGTATCAATAAATTACTAGTATCATTATATTCAAAACCATGTAGCCAACTGCGAGTACAAATAAGAGTTTGGACATTATCTGAAAGGAGTGAACTTCTATACTTATTCAACACCTGAGAGTCAATGCTAAAAATTGATTCACTAGCTATTGTAGTGATTGGGATGCTAAGTAAATCACGGGCCATTTTCGAAAGTGTAGGAAACCAATGTTGGTTTTCCTTCCAATATTCCAAGACATCCAAATTTTTAGAATATTTAGGATCAATGTTTGCCTTATCCAAGTACTGGTCCAATTCAAACTTTCCCTCACAAGAAAATTCTTCATTGATATGCTTGATATATTCCTACATTTAAATATAAATTATTGATAACATGAGAGTAATTAACAAAAAACTAATTAAAGAGATAAATCACTTATTATATAATACAAGAAACATAAACTTACATAAAAAATGGCTTGCTCATCCCCTCCTACATTAGTAGGCTCAACTGATAGTGTTGTTGTTGGCATGCATGAAGCACGCACTTCACCTAATGTATTAAGTGAATCATTTCTTTCATACTAGGAATAAAGGTAATATAACTCACTCTTGATATTGTCTAATTTCTCTTAACAAGTTTGAGGATCAAGCCCATTGTGAGAAAAACGTAACACCTCAAACTTTAAACGAGGATCAAGAATTGCTGCAAGTGCAAGGATAATGCTATATTCACCCCAATATTTGTCAAATTTTGCTCTCATTCTCATGGCCATTTCTTGAAATACTGAATCACCATTCTTCAAATTATTTGTCAACACACATTCAATTTTCCATACATGCAAGAAATATGTATTGGAAGTAGGACAACTTGAACCAGAAAACAAATTGGTAATTATTTTGAATGGACGTAAAAACTCACACATTTGTTCTCCTCTTTTCCACTCTTCATTTGATGGGCAATACTTGTAATTTCTATCAGTTATGGATAGTTTAGTAAAAGCACGCCGATACCTAATTGCACTTTCAAGCATTGTAAATGTAGAATTCCATCTAGTAGGCACATCCATTCGCAAGCCAACTTTAGTGTCAATATTACCAACTATTTTGACAAAATCCCTGAAATGAATCATTCATGCCTCCGAAGTCTTCACATACTTAATACTCTCTCTAATCATATGTAAAACTCCACTAGCAACTTTCAAACCCTCTTGAACTATAAGATTTAATATATGGGCACAACACCTCACGTGAAAGAACTCACCATCATATAACAAACCATTTTGTAAACATAATTGATCTTTCAAAATCTCTTGCATATTATCATTTGCGGAAGCATTATCCAAAGTAATGGAGAAAACTTTCATTTCAATCTCCCAATCTTTTAAGCATTCAAAAACTTTGTTGGCTAATTCAACCCCATTATGAGGAGGCTCCATTTTAGAAAATAAGAGAATTTTACTATTTAGCTTCCAATTTTCATCTACAAAATGTGCAGTGAAACAAATATAACATTCATATGTGCAAGCTGTCCAACAGTCAAAAGTTAAACATATTCTACTAGGACTCTTATGCATAGATTGTTTTAATTTTTTCTTTTGCTGAAGATATAACTTCGAAACATCTGCAACTGCAGTATTCCTAGTAATAAACTTTACATCAGGATTGTACAACTTGAAAAGTTCTCTCACCCATCTATACTCAACAAATGAATATGGAAGATCATGCTCAATAATGGTCATGGCAATAATCTCTCTAGCACGTTTATTATTGATTTGTCTGAACCTTAATTTTCCACCATGATCTAACATCATTGTACCAACATCATGAAATTTAGAAAGATGTGGGCATTTAGGAATATGACGTAATAGTGTAGAAGTCCCATTTTTGACCCACCACAAACATATATTTGTCCACACCCATTACATTTAGCTTTCGCTTTATTGTCAATTTTGCCTAATTTAGTGAAAGATCTCCAAACCCCTTAGGTGCAGGTTCTAGGCTTCTTACTTTGAGATTCTTCTCCTTTTTCAACCTCCCTAACTTTATTGGATGAAGAAGAAATTCTTGCTTGGTCCAAATTTACTACCTTAGTGTCACCAACACTTTTTTTTATAGGTTCCATGATAATGATTTCTGAGAAAAAATAAAAAGTTATAGAAACTAAGTATATTGATATAAAATTCTCTTTCTATTTTTCAAAGAAATATAAGAAAAGAAAACTATAAAATATTGTTTCATAGTTGCACAAAAACAATGTTATTACAAGAAAGGAGGACAATAAAAATTGAAATAAGTATCATGATATAAGATGTATGACCATGAGAAACTTTTTAGTTTGTTGACTTGTCTTATACTTAGAAATAACACTTTTAAGTTTGCTAATGATTGTTGCAGGCAAAACCTTTTTTTCGTGCATCGATAAAGATTCTCTAAATATAATGATCCATGAAAAGGACTATAATTATATAAAACAAAACACAAGGCAAAAGGATCTGGGAGAGTACTGACCATAAGCAAAAAAGTATGTAAGAGTGCATAACTTTGGTATTGAGCAAGCAAATTAGATCGAGGACATGAAGATGGATAACAATAGACAATAAGCGGCTATAATATAGATGAAATTCATATTGAATGGACTTATGGTTTAAGATTTTATATAAAATTAGTTTTTAAATATTATGATATATTAATTTGGGTTTTAAAAGATAACTTTAAATTTGGACTTTTTTATTTAATATTATAATGAGTTAAACGGGCTAACCCGCCTAACTTGCGGGTTAGCTTAATTAACTTGTGGGTTAAATAAGTCGGATTCGTTTGATCATACTAAAAAATATTTACAAAAGAGGCATCAACTCAACTCACCAAATTAGTAGATTAAACGGGCCAACTTCTCGGATTGAACTCATTTTGACGGCTCTTAAGTCTCTCCTGCCAAGAAAGATCCCACCTCCTTCTTGTTACTCTTTTTTTTCTAATTTATTTTAAGTTTTTGTTTTTTAATATTTAAATTTAGAAATAATTTTTTTTTATAATTATACAATTATAAAATTATACTATTTTTATTTTTTTAATTTAAATATTATACAGTAAAAATAACATCTTTATAATCATACAGTTATATAATATAAGTAAAAAAATATAATATAGGATAAAACTGTATAGATACATAACTGCGTGATCTTCAGGAAACATATTATATCATCTATAATTTAAAAAAAAATTATTCTATTGCTTTAGGTTCTACTGTCGATATTGAAAATGCTCTCTTATTGTTAACGATGTTAAACATCTCAATATTGGCCTTTTTGTCTTGTGCTTTTTTGTTGGATTCCAAAATATGTCAATTAAGTTGCCAAGTGGCTTATATATCTCTAGGACGTGAGATTTCTCCCCTAACCTCTTTTTTATTAGTTATTTTTGTGAATAAGAATGTCTTCTAAAAAAGAGATTCACTAATATTGATATGCTGTAACTTGTTTTAGGAAGTTTTGTTTAGTTCTATAAATTCAATTTACAAAAAATTAAAAAAATATGATGTAATTATTTTTTTTAATTTTACTTTTGTATGTTTGTTTATATTTATCAATTTAATACATAGAGTTCATGCAAAACTCTCTCTTCTTGATCACTTTAGACAAGTGATGTTAAGATTTTGGATAAAAAAAATTAATAAAGAGGTCATATTACATAAAGTCAAAAAATTGAAGACTTTTTAATAAAAGAATTGTAAAATTAAAAAGAAAAATTACACGACTTGAAAAAATGTCTGCATTTCCCCAAAAAATTGGTAACCTTTTCAAATGAAGAGGGTCCCAAACATTTTCCATCGAATTTTTATCAAAAGAGTTGGTTTGGCTTTCAGATCTAAATTTAAATTTATTGTGGACAAAACTCACCACTCCCATCATTTTCTAATCAGATAAGATAATCGAGAGAAATTTTATGTTTTAAAATATAAAAAATATATAAGATTTATAAGGTGTATTTAATATTTTTTAAAAAAAATATTCTAAATAATATTTTTTAAAAAATTAATAGTACAATTTATTTGTATTAATTTTATAATATAAAAATTATTAAAATTAAATGAGAGATTTTTTTAAAATATAAAATATTTTAGAAAAAAATTATTATTCTTCTTAGTCAACATAATTTTATCTTGTTTTTTTTTTTTGTCCTCAAAAGAAATGGAACGGAGGGAGTTATTTTCAACGGATCAACCAGTCAGGGTTGCTTATGGCCAGAACAGAGTGGCTTTGGACGAGTTAGCAATTCTTCGAGCAAAAAGATCATACAAGGAACAAAATGAAGGTAGCCTCGAAGGTCATCTTTCTCTTCCGAGACACAAAAGGATTTGCCTCTGCCATCTCCGATGCTCTTCGCTCAAACCCTTCCCCGTCTTTGCGGTGCCTGTAAGTTGTCTCCATTTGTTTGTGCTCCCACCTTCTTCTTCTTCTTCTTCGTCTTTAATTCCATTATTAGCGTGAAATTTCTTTTATCTCAAGAGTTTCGGTGGGTTGTTATTTTTGTTACAGAGAGGACTCCTTTGAGCTATCGTTGGAGGGTTATGGAATTAAAGACAACAAGGCATCTGGCAGCATTTTTCACTTCGCTAGTTCTGAGGGCATTTACCAGGTTCTCTCTCTACCCCTTTTTGGTTTACGAGATAAATTTATGGCCTGATCCACCTTAGATGCTGTTATGTGTGGGAAATTAACTTTATCAAGAAGTTGCATTTCCAAAGTAGGCAGTAGACTGCCATTGTGGTTTAACTTCCTATATTATCTAACTTCCCTTAGATTGAAAGTGAATTTAGTTTTCTAATTGAGTATCAGTGTGTGAGATGAGCTATGGTGATAAGCTCTTGATTGAATGAAGCCCATAACGCATGCACCTATTGGTACATTAGAGGCTGTGCACCTTTGACATTACCCACTTTTCCACCTTATCCTTGTCACATGGGCTACTGCTCAGTGGTACCCACGGATTCATTTATAAGCATAGGATAATAGACAGCAAATAATTAACAAAGCAAGAAGGAATTAAGACTAATTTTCAAAAAGAGACCCTTGAAAGATAAAAAGTTAATAAGAAAATAAAGTTGCAGCTTGGGGTTTTATATGACATTCTTAATAGTTAAGAGCTTAAGGGAGACAAAATATCATAAGATAAATTAATAGGAAAATAAAGATGTTCCTAAGCAATCAATTTAGCATTTGGAAATAACTACTTTTCAGTTGAACTGAATTGTTTTTTTTTCTATTATCAAATTTATTCTTAATCTTGTCGATGTGTGCTGGTCCTGGGTAGTTTAAGGTTCGCAGCTTTTTGTTGTATAAATCTGAGAGAGTTATGAATGGAACAAAGTGTGGTTCCAACTGTCTTCTTCCTTCCCGTCCCCAACAGAAGGAAAAATCTCCAAAAATCTCCAAATTGGGTAATACTAATTCTATCCCCTTCACGAATTAAAGGGAAAAACTTGAGATTAAAACTAGTGTATGCTGCTTTTGATGCCATGCTGTGAAGTCCTTTTGTAATTTTCAGTAGTAAGGATTAGTCATGCTGGTGGCAAATAAATATTGGATTAGTTGCTAATAGACTTGAGGGATCTTTTCCCCACATCAACCTGAACAATTGAGAAAATGCTATGGGGAAGGCTAAAGAACTCATCTCAGGGTCCCTTAAGGTTCTTCCCTGCATAAGAAGTTTGTTGCTGACTTCATGGTTTCAAAGAGGATGAAATCTAAAAAGAAACAATGGAAGAGTTGGAGGGTGCATTCCTTTCTATGAAAGTGGGAGAGATACAATGAAAATTTGGAGCTGATGATAGGAGGAAGAAGATATAGGAATGAAGGAGGGATTGGGACAGGAAGGAGTGGTGAGATGCATTTGAGTTTGTTAAATAAAATGTTGAGTTTTGCAGCCTGGGGTTCAACGTCCTCAGCCTCATTATCTTTCAGAGCAACATTAAGATTGTGTGCATGTGCCATAAATATTGTTATCTTTCTCACATTCTAACTTTTACTTCTTAATTTTCTTTATAATCTACCTTGATAAGATTACCATCATCATTCATACCAGATGAGAAGTCTACTATGACATTGTTGGGCTTTTCTTTGATGGCTTCCTCTGTTCCTTCATAATCTTAAAAATAGAACTGAGTATGACCTTGATATTTTGTGTAGGAGTAATAAGAGCCACGATAATAAGTGTTCAAGAAATTTAGCACAAGTATATGCTTGACAATAGTAGGACAAGGCTTGATGTTATACACTTTAACTCTTATCTTTTTATTGAGAGTGCCATCTTGAATTTCTATACCCATAATTGCTTCTTTTTTTTCCGTGTTTTTTTTTTTTGGGGTGGTTGGGGGGGTGTTCTAATAAGAATTTAAAGCATATGACCTATCTGGATGAAAGGAATTTCTAGAATTTAATGTTCAACTCTGAATTTCATAGTCATTCGGGAGTCTTGAAGTTTGATACCTATAATAATGTGTTTCCTTGTGTTAGTGATTTCTCCCAGCCCTTAAGAGGCTAAAGGCATTAGATTCTGATGCTGGAGTGACCAATTAGCAAGAATTTTACCAAAAAGTAATATGAAAACCTACAACACAAATCAAAGATGGGAGACTATTGCTAGCATCCTGAAAATGTAGGTTTCACCCCAAAACACCCTTAGAACTTAGAAGCTTTCAGCAGGAGATTGCAAAATGGTTGGAAGGTCAAAATCAAAGAAAGTTCCCAGCCAATGTCTTATTGTGTTACCCATGGCACTGTCTGTGGAACACGAGGGACAGGTTGGCAACATGTTCAGCCAACCAATTGATAGGTGTTTTGAAGGTGCAGTGGGTGCATGGCTGTATAGAGACAGGGATATAATGTGCAGTGGGTGCCAACCAAAAACTTATATTTTGGTCAATCTGTAAAATTGCATGAAAGATTTGTAAGCAGAACTTGTATTGGAGTTTATCTTGAATTTAAAGTCTGTTTTGAGTATATTGTAAATAAAGAAAGGTAGTACAAACAAAGGGCTGAAGTGTCTGTGTGTGTGGTGTTTCTTTGAAGTTCATCTCTTCACTGCTAGCACATCTCAATTTTCAACTTGATCTCTTCTGCCATCTTTTCTGGCCTCATTCACTACTTAACATTATATTGATCATACACACTGACATTGATATGCAACAAGGTGAATTGGTGATAAGCTGCCAGGCACTAATACCATACTATTCAAGAAGGCATAGTAAAGGACAAATAACAACAACAATAAAGAACTGCTAGGAGAATTTTTCAAACTTGTTCCAAATGTACTTATGGGAGTAGACGCTAGATAGGTGGTAAAACTCAACTCCCATGAGTACATTTGGAACAAGTTTGAAAGTGGCCAGTATTCTTCCATATCCTCTTGCATCCGAACACCCCCTCATGGTTTTACGTTGACTTACTCAATTTTGACATAAAACAAACACATATTTCCTTATCTTTGAACCTTTGTCATCTGCTTTTTATCAACTCAGATTTGACAGCCTTATTGTCCCGAACTCTTGTTCTCCATAAGTGACATTGCAAAAACCCAATTTATCTCAAAGAAGACAATCAATGTATTAACTATTTTTAACAATATATTCCTATGATTTTCAATTTTAATATGGTGACAACAAGAGAAACTTTAATATGCCTAATTGAGATTAAAAGGTGCATATGGAGATTTGTGGCAACTGATGACCTTGGATATGGGATGGGGATACTGAATAACTTGTTTTGCATCCTGAAATCAAGCAAATAAAATTGGTAATATAAGAAAAAATTAAACTGAGTGTAGATGTTTGATTTTAGGAGTGGAATCTTCAACGTAGGGTAGAGTAAGATGAGCTTTACACTTTTGTTCATGAATGGGGAGAAGTTAAGGGTATTTTGGACAATATACGTGTTTTACTAATTGCGTTTTCCTAACATATCCCCTATTTTACAATAATTCTCTGGGTAATTAATCTTGTGGTTTTTCTTTAGATTTCAAGTATTCATTAATGTATGGGTATGTTTTTTAGATAACTAATTTTAGGAGGTACAGCAGAAATTTCCTAACCTAACATCCTGAAACTCCTGCTTTGAGCAAGAAAATTTGCAAAAGGTGAAAATGGTAAATCTTATAGTTAATTTGCATATGACTTCCTTTATTCTTACATGTTAATCTTCTTCCTAATTATATATCAGGTTCTGATAAACTCCTCATATCCAGGTGTCGATGGTGGTCATGCAACCTTATGAGCCACCTGTACTTGCATGTGCTGTTAATGAGGTACTTAGTAAAATAGCAGGAGATAAGTCTTCCCCAATACCAAAACTATATGTGCCAATTATTGTGGAGTCATCCCAGATTAAAAGGGAAAACAAATCTATAAGATCAGATGAGAGCAGAGCATTAGTTTATGGTATACAGATAGGTCAGGAAACAGAAACCAGTGAGGCCCTAATCTCCAAAACTGTGAAACCACCATCCTCACTACGGATTCAGCATGAGACATTAGCATGTTGTCTTCACTTAGTTACCGTGTTGAAGCTACCAACCTTTTTTCTCATCGGACAGACAGGTCAGCATTTACAGAATAAATCCACTGAAGAGCTTGAGGTACATATTCTCTGAGCCTTTTCTAATAATGGATTTCATGTTTTTAAAGATCCATGATAAAATGTCTATAGTGTAACGGACTGCATATCACTCATCCTCTGAAATAAGGGTAAATTACAATGTACTCCGTGCTGCTTGGCCCTAAATTGTCGGGTGACCATTAAACTATCCGGTGATATTTTACTTTGTTAAAACGATAAACAACTTCATTGTTAAAATTTTCACTTGTTTTAGAATATTTTCAGGGTTCCAAGACTACTATTTGGATTAAGTGAACAGTTTCAGAACTTTAAAATGTCAACTTACTCAACTGTTTTAAGATATTAGTATTAGCATACTTTTAATAATGAAGTTGCTCATCATTTTTACTTTTATATGGTTAAATGTTAAAACTACGTGGGAGTTGAATGAGTTGCTCCAAACTACTTGGAAGTCAACTGAATTAATGTCAAACTACCAGAGGATAAACATAAAGACTTAGAATACTCACTGAAAAAATTGAATTAGCCTAGCTATTTATCTTCATTGGGTGCACAAAAGAACAAGGAAAAAGAATAATTAACTCCTTTCTTCTTCTATAATCCGTGGATTTAAGTTCAGCATCTAATCCTTATTGGTCTTTGCTAGATAACTCACACTATAGGCGAGATTTTGGCTAGCACTACGGGTTTGAACTATTCGAAAGACACAGTGACATGGAATCCAACAAAGACTTCAAGGGATAGCAAAGAGCCATGGCGTGCATTATATGGTTGAGCAGTGACTTATATGTACACTTACTATCATGCTTTTGGTGCCTCTAATATACAGAACATTTAGTCTTTTTTGTTGTGACTATTAGCTTTAACATTTTATGGGGAAAAAAAGAAAAGAAAAGAAAGATTGGTCAATGGTCAAGAGGAATACAAGTGTATGTTTTGGTTTCCAGATTGCTTGGGATGCTGTTTTAGACAATGTTATATAAAGAATAGATGTGTCGTTTCGTAACTTCTGTTGGATTGATTGGGTATTTCCTCACGACCTACATACTTTACATCCTTCAGTTTCAAAAGCGGGCAATATTACTCTTGTATTTCTGAAGTGATATAAGTTTGTTCATTTAGGACACCTTTATTTACAATTTAATATTCCCCTGGTCTTTATTACAAGAGATTTTTAACTAAATTATATATATATTAAGGAAATCAGTAAAAATTAGTTAAGGTTAATTAGTTTATAAAAAATTTAAAAACATTTACTAAATTACTCTTGAAAAACTGTTAATATACCTATGAGAGAGAATGTTATTAAATCAAGGGCATTTAGGAAAAGGAAAAAAAATTAATGTGCCATATAAAGTGAGCAATCTCTTATAATTTGTGTATTTGGATTAGAGTTTAGATAATTAATTCTAAATAGAATTGATTTTGCAGAATTGATTTAAATTAAAATTGATTTTGTCAAAAGTGATTTTATGTTTGAATGTTTTTATCTCGAAAGTGATTTTGACAAAATGAAATATGTTTGGGTAATTTTAATTAAAAACATTTTTGGATGAATAATCACTGAAAATGTCTAAAAGGCCCTTATTCCTTAAATAATATTTTAAAAAAATTCGTTAATAATTTTTAATTAAAATTTTAATTTATAAGTAATATTAAAATATTACATGACAAGTGGTCTTGCTTATGTTGTATAAAAAATTAAAAATATAAAAATTCAATATTAAAAATCCTATAAAAAAAACTTAATAATATTATATACTAATTTTCTTACATATGTTGTATAATTTGATCTCTAATTGAATCACAAATATAATTCACATTTTTCTTGAAAAGGTCATAACTGAACTTGAGGATAGGGCTTGATACTTATCAGCACGATTACCATTTTCATGCTCAATTATATTTTCATCATTATCATAACGCAAGAATTCAGAGTCCATTTGAGATTTCCTTATAATGAACTTGTGTATAATCATTGTTGCACAAATTATTTGAACTTGTGTTTCAAATTTGAAGTTAAGCATTTGACATAAAATTGCAAGTCTATCCTTCCAAACTCCAAAAATTCTTTCTATTATGTATCTTAAACTTGAATGGTAATAATTGAATACTTTATTTCTATTTGCAAATCCAAATGAACATTGAAAATCTAGAAGTGGTAGCACTCTCATTTATATAAACTAAAATATCCAATTGGTGTTGAATAATCAGCATCTACCAAATAATATGCTAGAAAGTGAATGCGAAAAATTCATGAAAGCAATTGTGAGGGAATTCTCAAAAACTCAAGTATCATGTGTATTGCCTTCTCAGCCAGGCAATACAAAAGTAAAGCACATGTCCCATTCATATACAGCCATTATATTTTACGTTAGATGTCCTTCTTTTCCAATAAATCTTCGCTATTCACTAGGACTAACAATGCATGAGATATGAGTACCATCAATAACACCTATAGCATTCTTGAAAAATGGTCAATATCGCTGATCACATTGTATTTTTTATGGTATATCATGAAATCTTTCATATCTTGGCTTGATATATTTCATTCATAGTCTAAGGAAAGACAGTAAGACTTTATAGGAAATATCTACTTATAGTCTCTCTTGAGTGTTGAAATCTTTATTGTAATATCACATTTCTCACCTCATACCCAACCATGTTTAAAAATATTGCAACCATTTCTTGTACCCCCATTCCCTTAGTTTCCTTTAATCCATGTTCTACCGATTTGGTGCAAAATTGATAAAATACATTCTTTTCTATTCGAATTATCTCATAACAATGAATATAATGCCCTCATAAATTTTCATTCACCCATGAATGATTGGTGTATTCACTAATTCTTTGGAGCTCCTTACATATATGTTTTACTGCATACAATCCAACTAATGCATTGACTTTTGCAACCTCATTTAAACCATTATTAGAGGAGTCTCCATTTAATTCTTTCAACCTATAAGCTGGAAAATGAAAGTAATTCCTTAAAAAATAGTCTAATGTTCATAAAAGTATAAAATATTATACAAAAATGCTAAACTAAACTAAAGTTCAATATATTAGACAAATCCATAAGCCACATATAGAACAAAGTTCATAAAAGTGATAGAAGAGAACAAAAGATTTTCCTTTGCTCATGTGATAAGAACATTGTAAATTCTTTAAGTTGCCAAATTCAACTAGTTCAACAATCTTTCCTTATGTAGTATTAATGATAGACGATGTCCCTTTTCATCAAGTCCAAAAGGAGTTCACCACATGGGGAATGCCACTCAAGATCACTTGTGATAGCCTCTATTATTTGTAGTTTAGTCATCACTTCACCCATAGATCTTGCAACCTTCTCTTTTCCTTATGACACAGTTGCATCAGCAATTCTACTACTAATTGCATAAGCTATTTGTCTTGCATGGGCGACTTTACTTTTTCTTGCCTTTAGAAGGTCTTACCCTCTTCCTCTTCCTAATGCTTTTTCACTAGAGCAACCTTAGGAAGCATTTAAATTGATATCTCTAAATTCAACACTAACTCTAGCACTTGCTCGAGTAGTATCATTAGGGAGATCTTCCCTACTACCCTGGATCCTTCCTTTGGGTCTAAACATGGATAATACACAATATCATTCTCTTTGACCTCATTGGGTAATATGCTAGATGAGGGTGTCCATGCATATTACCCAGTTGTCATCACACTTTTGAATAAGATTGTTAATTCATCCTTGAATAGAAGTTCTCTCTATCTAAACATAAGTCAAACAAATTGCATCAGGCATTTATTGGCTAAGGTTTTTGTGAAGAAATAAGATTTATTCTAAACAAGAGTTGGTAACTTAGAAAAAACCTTGTGTGTCAATTTATAGTGGTAAATTAGGTTAAGTACAACAGGCCGCACATATAGTACAAGCCCAAGCCCACTAATTCTTAACACCCTTGATTTAACCAAGTCATCACACTTATTATTCTAAACTCTCATCAAGCTAAAAATTATCTAAACTATATCTTGTTACAAGAAAAAGTAGATTGAAATAAAAAACAATCAGAGCCAAAACTATAACCTTAAAAACCTAAACAAAGAAAAATTGTTGTCCAATCATTAAAATAAAATATACATTTGTATCTCCAGACAAGGACTGCAAACAGAAATTTGAAACCATGGCTAACAATAGTGATGGAGCACAAGCTAGGCGTGGGCTTGAGGAGCTTAGGAAAGAGCATAAAAAGTTTGGAGGACATGATAAAGTTGATGAATTGCAAGCCCAATCTTGGAAGAACAAGGATCCATTGCAAGGGATTGGTAGACCAATGACAAGAGATAGGGCCAAGGCTATGAAGTGAGCTTTAAAACGAGTGATTCAAGAGCTAATTGAGCAAGAGCCTATTTACTTAGTTCAAGTTTCAACCCAATGAGTTCCAAGAGGCGTGATTTTCATGATCGGTGTGCTAGAACTAGATCCAAGCCCAATTAATGGAGTCCACTTAGAAGAATTCACTTAAACAACATGTGCTCATGTGCATCACTGTGGCATTTTTTTTTTCAGATTACTTTAGGATTATTTTTGTTATTTTATTTTGAGAATAAAGGCCTTTGTGGTAAAAAAAAGTATCCTATTATTTAAGATTTAATTTTTGGACTTTTCTTGAGGGATCACATAGGTGCTGATTCTAGGATTCTTTTTAGATATGATATTGTTTCCTATTTTGGAGGTGATTTGGTGCGCCACTTCTTTCAGCATGTATTGTTTCCTATTTTTGTATGAGACTGCACGTTCCTTAGGGATTTAGGATCTGAATTATTTTAATTATTATTTTAGTAATTAGGCTCGGGTTTTTGGTTGCTCCTTTGTCTATATAAGATGCCATATTGTAAGCTTTTGGGAAGATGAATAATATTAAGTTTCAATCATATTTTGTGAGATTTTCTTGTTCTTTCTTGAGCTTGAGAGACTCCATGACTTATAAAATGGAGTGGTTTCCCCTTTGTGGTGTCCAAGCCTAAAATTCTAAGAAACAAATTTTCTTAGGATCTTAGCAATTGACTAATACTTATCCTCTCCTCTCTTTCAATTTGACCAATACTTACCAATTGGAGGTTCCTTCGGATAAGTTCTGCTTGGGTTTTCATCTTTTGGTATCATAGCCCTAGTTGCTCATATCAAAGTTTGGTACTTTTCTTCCTATCTCTTTGTTTCATTCTTGTCATTCTCTATCCAGTTGTGTTGGTCCCTTGTTTTCTCTATTGTGGTGTAATTCTTCTCTCTTAGTGTCTCTTATTGTGTGGTGTTTCTTATCAGATTAAGATCTTGCCATCTTGTGTTTATTATTTCAATCTATTGTGACTTGTTTGTGGTGTCTCCTTGTTGTCTACAATTTTTGTTTTTCTAGATTTGAGTTGCTGTCCAGATTAAAAGAAAATTCAAATTTCCATTTAGTGTTATTTGGTGATTGTCCTGTAGTGTTTATTGTCCAGTTTATTAAAAGAAGTCAAAGAGAGAGAGATTGAGGCTAATTGCTGCAAAACGAAAAGAATACAAAGCAGCACATTAAAAAAAGGTGAGAAAAATTCAAATTCTACCGGTGGCTGGACATATTTTCAGATTTGTGCTTAGAATTAATTGGGGGATTGATTTACAAGTTAGTGATTTCCTTAGTTGCAAATTACCTTCCGAATTGTTGGTGGTTTCCTATTTTGTATTTGATTGCATTGCAAGTTGAACAAATTGCCTAATTCTTGTTGTTCCTGCAATATAAGTCACATTGAGTGATGTGAACTGGGTGAGCTCTTTTAACATATTACACAATTCAACTCAAATGATAAACTTTGCTTCGGAAAGCCCATTGTTAAGAGTACCATTGTAACATCCCCATATTTCTACATGCCTTTGAACCATTAGATGATGTTAAGAAATAATTTGGAAATTGCTCTAGAATAATATGTGATGTTTAGGGATGCTTAGAAGCATAATTAAATAGGTCAAATACTTAAAATAGCATAAAAAAATCAAAAAGGGCTTAAAAAGGTAAAATAGTCATTTTAATAAAAGGTAAGGGTAAAATGGTCATTTTAGAAAAGAATAGAGAGAAAACAATATTATAATACCCAGTGCAGAGTAAAAGTACAAAGGATACATGCTATGTGAGTTTGGAGAGAAAAAAGTATAAGTACAGTAATATGTGGATCCCACGTGAATAGTAAATTTCAACTGAGTAAAATAAATAGTAAAAAGTAAGGACAAAAGGACCACACATGAAAAAATAAAGAGAAAAATGTAGTAGGCCCTACAAATAAAGTATATAGAAAAAATATAGGATATAATATAAAACTCAGACAAAAGTAAACAACTTAGAGCCAAATTCATCTATAAAAATGTCATATAGTAAATTCTCTCTCCTCTCCCCCTAAAACCAAAAATGGAAGGGTGTGTGGGACAAAAATTTCTCTCTCACAAAGGCAAAAACATCAAGGGGAAAACGAGGAAAAACACATAAACTAATTGGGAATAATTGAGGACCCTTTGATTAAGAAACAAGTGGATGACCAAGATCAATCCAATTTATCTATAAATAGGCATGCCCCCTTCCTTCCAAATTGCTCAATTGGTCCAAGTCTTGGCAAGGTTAGAGAGAGAGAGGGGGGGATAGAGTGTATGAAGAGAGAGAGAGAGAGAGAGGGGGGAATAGAGTGTATGAAGAGAGAGAGAAGGAGATAAGAAGAGAAGGAAAGAAGGAAGGGAAGGCAAGGTTCCAAGCTCCAAGATGGTTTTCTTTCCATGCTCTTCTAACTTCCTTTCCGTTTTGTTTGGTATAATTTGGGTTAGGGTTTGAGCATTTTCTTCCTCCCTCAAGCTTCTTTATTTTCTCAGCCAAGGCAAGGTTATGGACTAGGGTTTTGTGCCTCATCAAGACAATGATGGCAATGAGATTGTGATGATGGGTAATGTCTAGAATGTTGATTCAGATGTTTTGATAATTCTAAAATAAATAAGCTTGAGGTATCCAATATCAAAGGAACATAAGTGAAATGAAGAATAAAGTTGGAGCTTCCTGTTGATTAAAGAATTGTTTCACACATACCTAAGGAACTTATCTGTAAAAGAAGGTAGTTGAGCTTTGAATTTCAATTAACCCAATATTAAATGAGATGACAAATTGAATGATTAGATCTTAACCCATGATTTCAAAATGATTTTCAAGAAAAGAGCTATCTAATGAGGATAAAGGTTCAATCTCAAACTGATTCTAAGTGCTCAATTGGTTTTCATGAGAATGTTTTAACTTATGGGAATAAGATCTTAATTTCAAAGATATTTCTAAGTGTTTACCTTATTTTCAAAATAATGTCTTACTTTATACGTATAACCATTTGAGGTTATGGGGATAAAGACTCAATCTCAATGCTTTTCCAAAGTCCATCCCTCAATTTTATCAAAAGAGATTGAGGTTATCCGCATAACACAGCTTGGGGATCAAGTTTTTGAGTTTGTCTAGAAGGTTATCTTGATAAGGTAGGCACCTTATTTGCATAACAAGGTGAATAGTGAAGAAAAGTGGTACTGTGTAGCCCGTTATTCGCATAACCTAGGTAGGTTATCCGCGTAACGTGTATCACGAAGCACTTGCACCCCTCGGATAAAACAGGTTATCCGCATAACCAAGAGAGGTTATCCACATAACCTATATTTCATAATATTTGAACTTTTCTCAGGTAAAATAGGTTGTTCGTATAACCAAGGGAAGTTATCCGCATAACCTATATTTTAGAATACTTGAACTTTCCTCGGGTAAAATATGTAAGATATGCTGGCTTCCCAAGAGGGGGGTGAATTCTAAAGATTAAAATTTTCTACAAAACTTTAAGAAAGTGAGGAAAGCAAAGGTGACAGTAAAACAGAGTATAAATGAATAATCAGTAAAAGTAGTAATAGAGAAGGGAAAACACAGATGTTTATCCTGATTCGGTCTCTCAATCTTGACCTATGTCCAGTTCTCAAGCCACCACTTGAGATTTTCAATTATCTTGCAAGAATTCAGTAGGTTTCTTGCAAATGCCACAGTATAACATTGATGCTCTATTTTGGAGCTCACACTTTCTCTCTTTGTACTCTAGCTAAGTGCTTCCCCAATCCCTTGTGATGTCCCCTTACAAGAAAATCTTTCTTCCAGATGAAGATAAGATTATTTACAATGAATAAATTCTCTTAATTAGAGTGTATATAAAAGTTGGAGTATAAAGAATGAAGTATGTGAGAGTAAGAGACTTTTAGTTGATGATTTGACAGAGTTTCAGTATATACAAAATTAAAATCGTTACCCACAACTTCAAATTATGTTATATTTATAGATTTAGGTCTTAACTATACGTTAGAGATAAAATCTATCAGTTGGAGAAGTTACCCAATGGTTACTCTGAAAAACTATCCATTCACCAACCACATTTAATACTTCTGACACTCAAAGTTCAAATTTTGGTTGGCCAACAGACGAATTTCGCAAAAATCGAAAGCTAAAGACTTCAACGTTGAACATTCAAAGTTCATCTGTCATGAAGCAAAGTTAGAATTTTGGTTTTTGGAAAATGTTTCTATGTTGGAACATACGCATTTTCAATTTTAAAGTTCTTCTGAAAAGTATGAACAGTTGTTCCATTTTGCTACAGTGCCTTCAAAATTCGAATTTTGATACTCAAAATTCGTCTGTCAGAGGGCAGCTCAATAAGGTACCATAGTTCAACTATTCAAAATTCGAATTTTCAAACTGCAAAGTTCATCTGTCAGAGAGGTCTCTTGTGAACACCCCATTTTGTCCGGGCATTTTACAAAAAAAGACAAAAAAAAGTATAATAAATAATAAATAATAATATATAAATGAAAAAAAAATAAAAATAAGAAGAAATTTGCAAGAATTAAATAAACAAAATTAATATACAAACACATAACAAAAAAAACAACACAAAACAAAAAAATGAAAAAAATAAAATAACAATAAAAAAAACTAATTAAAAAAAAAGAAAGAAGATGAAAATAAATATAGTAATGAAAAATAAGAAAAGAAAAAAAAACAAAAAAAAAAGTGGTGAATGCTCTGTTGTGGGAACCCAATGGCAAATTGTGTGTCTAAAGTTGGTAAGGAACAAGACGGTAATTATAGAATTGAGGTTAACTGCTAGGCAGAGATTTGTGAGTTGAAATATCATGTCTTAAGGGATCCTGTGCATTCTCGGTTATGCGTTTTCAGCTTTGTCTTCTCATGGGCCTCGTGAGATCTGATCTATTTCCTCTTGGGCCCAGCAGTGAAAAGCCATTAGGGGAGTTTGGTTCTTCTTATGGATTGGGCTTTTAGAGTTGTCATGAATAGCTTGATGGTTTTTTCCTATAGGCCTTGGAGAGGCCTGCTACAAGTATTTATTTATTTTATTATTGTTTTTTTTTGTTTGTTGTTGTTTTTTGTTTGTTTTTGTTTTTGTCTTGGTATGGGCCTGTCATCAGGAGCCCATAACAAGGGATCACATGGTAAGTCCCAGCAATTTTTGGCACCTAAAGTTTGTTTTTTTAATAAATAAATGAAAGGTAGTAAAGTGAATAAATAAAATAATTACCTATGTAATTACGTCTTGTGAGGTTTTTCCAACGCACATGGGTGTCTCCATTAATCACGTTGAGTCTGCAAGTCCGCGAAAAAATAAATAGTTATGTGCTATATGACTTTGCAATATAACATATATGTGTCATGAAATACTTTACCTGAATAATATTTGTTTCTTCCCATATAATAGAAATAACTGACTTAACAGCTACACCACGTGAGTTTTTGGGACCTGCACAGGTATGCAAGTTTATTGGGTTATCGCATGATATTGCGAATCCACGTAGATGCATCAATTATATAACACTCTTGAGAAAATAATTATATAAAAAAAAAGTAATAATAATAATAAGTATATAAATAAATAAATAAATTTTGATATCTTAACAAGTTCTTTCCCAATTTTATCTAAAAATATATAATAAAATTTTCATTTGAAAAAAAAATATAGTAGTATTTTCTAAAGTTTTGCTTTAAATATTAATAAAATCTTTATACCACAAGGTTTCAGAACCTTCACAGGTAATTCAGGAATCGGTTTATTGGGCATGACTGCGAGTCTGCACCAGATAAATTGGTTTTCATTTAAAAAAAAAAGAAGAAGAAAAAGAAGAATTTTCAAAAGAAAAAAAATGTGATGGTTTTCCAAAAGTACAAAAATATATCATTTTAAAACAAAAAATCAAAGAAAAACAAAAAATATTTTCACACAAAATAAAATAAGAGTAAGTAAGCGGAATTGAATTATCTTTTTGCAAAATTAAAACACACCAACTCAATCTCAGAAAATTGTTTTGTTTGCGAAGAGTTAAATTATTTTCAAATAGCTTTCTCTTATCACAAAAATTTTATAATTAAAAAATATTAACCAACTGACACGCATTTTTAGTCCCGAACTACATGGACTTTGATCCCCATCGCAGGGTACGTAGGCCCCAAGCTCTGATCCTTGGTCAAGTCCGCCTTTGTAAATAAATAAATATTTTCTGATTTATTTGGTGTTTTTTCCCTTAATTTAATAAGTGTTTCTTAATTTATTTTCTTAATTCCTTTTCCTCATTTTGCTTAAATATCCTCAATCCTAATTTAATTTATTTTCTTTATTTTATTTTTCAATTTATTTTCTTAAATTTCTTTTTCCTCATTTTTTTTTCTAAACCCCCTTAATTTCTAAGTTAAATAATTTTTCTTATTCTATTGTCCAAATTTTGCAAATCTTCTTAAATTCTTCTCTACCCTTATTCTTGCATGTGAATAATAAAAGGAAAACCAAAATATTTTTAAAGCCATATTAATTTACACAATCAATGTAAGGTAATCGTTCCTAAAAACGGGTGTTGTGGGGTGCCTAACACCTTCCCCACCTACAATCGACTCCCGAATCCAACTCTGCTTACGTAGACCATCCTTTGCCTCTTCAATTCGGTTTTCCAAGGTTTTCCCTCAAAATTTTGGTGGCTACTCCTTACAAGTCGGTTTTCACTCGAAAACTAGATTTGTTCTCCTTTTTCCTTCTGTCACATTTTTCCGGGTGCGACACCTCTTTTTCAGACTTAATATCAAAATTTGAATTTCTAAATACTATCATTCGTATGTCAACATATCATTATAACAGACTCACAAGCTTTATTTCTGAAATTTGAATTTTTATGTTCAAAGTTCGTCTGTCAGTGAGCCATCTTGATGTTCTTTCCAAACTTAATTTTTAGATGAACTTTGACATATCCTCAGACGAATTTTTCATTTTTCATAAGTTGTATTTTGTCTGAAATTTGAATTTTCAAAAGTCAAAGTTCGTCTATCAGAGAAAGCTCTTTTCAGGCAAGTATCAAAATTCGAATTTCTAAAGTCAAAATTCGTCTGTCAGAGAAGCCTCTTTTCAGACTCGTTCATTTTCAGTACGAAATCGAATTTCCAAAGCCAAAGTTCAAATTTTCAAAACAACATATCAGTATAAGTGTTTCAAACTTCGTCTGTTAGTGGATGTTCTTCAAATATTTCATAGAATCATAGTTTTAAAATATATTTTCACCAAATCAAAGTCTTTTACTCAATTTAAACAAGGCTGTAGATTCTACATCTATTCTTGTGTTGGTTTTTCTTGAATTTCTCCACTTGAGATCATTTGTGCACCTTTGATATCTTCTCTCTAAGCTCTAGAAAGTTGGTTTGGAATCATCAAAACACTTGATTCAACAAAATAGATTATCCGCATAACCTTGAGAGGTTGTCCTAATAACCTAAGTTTCATGAAAACTCAGTTTGAGAAAAACTTAACGTTATCCTAATAACTAAGTGGGTTTTCAGGAAAATGATTCTGAGCTAAAATTTAGTCATTCTTGGTAGTATATCATCCGCATAACCTAGCTAGGTTATCTGCATTATGAAAAGCTCCACGTTGAAAACAAAAGCAGACAGTAACCCGTTATTTGCATAACCTGAGGAGATTATCCACATAACCTCTGTTAGATACATTTAATGCGGTAGGTGAATGGCTATTTTATTGAGAGTAACGGCTCATCTTTATTTCCAACGGATAGTTCTGCCCCAAGACTATAAATAGGACCTCATTTAAGTTATTGGGCAATGAGAAAACAATTTACACATCAAAACTCTGCTGATTCTTTTATTAATTCATTCAAAGCTCAACTATCCTCTGTTTTGCTCATTCATTGCATCTCAATTTTCATATCTACTCTTTTGAGAGAGTTTTCATTCTGTAATATATCTAAACACTTGTAGAGAGTACTTAGTGTGAGATTACACTAAGGGAGATAGTCTTACTCTTGAGTGAGAAGAGTGAGAAAACTTGTTTAAGTTCGAAGTTCGGGCTGGTGGTATTGTACTGCGGTCATTGCAAGAACCCATGCAAATCTTGCAAGAGATAGTAGAAAAATCCCAAGTGGTGGCTTGAGGACCGGACGTAGGTCAAGTGAAATAGACCGAATCAGGATAAACTACTAAGTTCACTTCCCTTTGCTCTTTATTTTTTTATACTCTATTTTTATTTATATTTTTAGTATCACTATTGTTTTTCTAATTTGCAGAAAAATTTCAATCTTCCCAATTCACCCCCCTCTTGGGAAGCCAGCTGAGCTTACATAGAATGCATCAAAGATTGAAGTTTTCCATTGGGTTTTATAAAGGGAGGCCTCAGCCTCCGTAAGGAAGTATATAAGGGAATGGGTTTTTCATGAAACAAATGATTCTAACGAGTTTCTAAGATGCAGAATAGTCAAGAAAGGTCAAGGAATTCATTATAGAAGTTAGTTTGCAAAAGGTCAAATGTTAGGGCCACTTATGCATACTTAGGTTCCTATTGTGATAGCAAGTTATTGAGCAAAAGATTATTGATGTTTATATGCTCACATCAATATAAGGAAGCAAACCAAAGCAAGTGAATGACAAGCTTGAAGTTAAAGTAGCTAAAGCTCCAAGATAGTCTCTTGCTATGTCTTTATGTTAGTGTACAATGATGTTATACATGTTTGTATGCTATTAAATTGTTGTCATGTTGTTGTTTTGATTGTTTTGATGATTGGATGGCTATTTCATTGATGAGAGCTAAGCTCGAGAAGTCCTATTTTTAAACCGTTATACTGCTAGATTTTCGTTAGACAACATAGATATTTATATGTTTTATTAAATTGTGCAAATATTTTCAATTTTTTAAATATATTGTGATGATGTAATGGCATGTACAAGTGTATTACTGAGATTCCCTAATCTTAACCCCTTAATCTCTTAATGATATAGCCAAGTCACAATAAGGGAAAGAACATTGGCAATGAACATTGATGGTGTTGGACTGTTTTGCTAGAAACTGTTTTGTCTGTAAATTCTATCTATTTTGAAAGGTTGTCTAAAATTCTACATTACTCCAAAAATTCAAATGTTCCTATGTATGTTTAGAGATATGTCCTATAAACAATTCTGGCACTAATTTGGATTCAATTGGAGTTATATAATAGAAGTTATGAATGTTTTCCTAAAAATGTTCGAATATTAGTTATTTTAGACCACTATAGGATTGTGTTAGTACTTTGTCCTATAGATACATAATAAATATACAATGTTTGATAAGATTAAAAAATAGAACACAGAGATTTCTAACGATGCTAAGAATGCATGAATTGGATCTATATACTATGAGATATGTCTACCTAAAATTATGGCTGAGAATCTAGACAACTGGAAGTTGAAAATAAACAATAATGTTAGATGAATAAATTGTACAAATCTAAGCAATAACTTTTCAATTTCATATTTTTTCCACAAAATTAAAGATGCAAACAAATTTTAGATACTTGAACTATTTAAAAGGGATTTTTGTGTATTTAATTATGAATTTTCAAATTTTGTTGCGCAATATGTCAAACAATGCACAAAAATAGTTTGTCATAGTTTTGAGTTATAAACTAGTTCAAGTTCTCAAAAAGTTTTTTAATGCTTTTAAATGAAGTAGATTACATAGGAAAGGTACTGAAATATAAGATGTAATATTTTTTGTATTAGAATAAAGATTCGGGCAAATATTTGTGATTGGAAAGTAACGTATGCCCTTAAGTTATAGTTTCCTTTTAAGCTAGCTAGTTACCTTGATATGTTAGTGACTAGTTTGCTTTGTCTAGTGCAGCAAACTACGGCACAATCAAGAGACAATGGTGATGGGTCTAGCAACCATTGTGGATGACTAAGTGCAAAATTGGATTTGGAGGAGAGCATAGGCTCTAATACCCCTGTGACCATTGACAGTTTAGGACACCCACTAGCTTTAAGTCCTAGCCCTATAGCTGCAGTGCCCATGAAGATGGTTCCTGCTTAGTGTCCTAATGGCATGGCACTTAAGGACATTAGCCATCTTCTCAACCATCCTTATGATGCTAAAGTTAGAGCTATGCACATTTATTATCAGACCCACCCATATCATGGTGGTCCCTTATAGGTTATTGACTTCCTAAGGGCTGTCAGGGATGCTAAGAGATTTCTTGACGCCCGAGGACAATACTACCTTGAGTTGTTATGGATTAATGAAGCCTTGGATTCTATTATGAGTAATTGGTTTGGGACAAGGTAAATGATGCGCTTTAAGAGGAGGTCTTTTATACTTTGTCAGATTGTGTTGGGAGGTATATATAATATTCCTAAAAGCTAAATAACTAAAAATGTATAAGAAATTCACAAAATGGATAGACACCGTTTTGTATAAAATAAGGCAAAGATGTCATTCTTTCCGATCGGACAAAACATGAGAAATTACATTTTTACCCTAGAAATTATGATAATTATATTTTAGTCCCTAAGCATAAAATATCACGTGGGGAGATGAAGTGAAAAAGTTCTTGGGGAAAATTCAGCTAATACCTGAAAGAATTAAGAATTTAATTTTTCCTGGATCAAGGGTAATTTTATAAATATGCAAAATTACTGTCAAAATGAAGCTTTCAATGAAACGAGTCCAATGGTATATGACACTGAGGAGTTAATATTCAAGAATAAAGAAATAATTAGTATTGAAGATTAAAAAGTAACTTTATAATGATAAAGCTGCTTTTGGATTTGTAAAAGGTAAAAAGAAAAGCAGTTGAGCACCACAAAAGGAGCTATTAGGAAACAAGATAATAAAGTAATGTGAGACACAAGTTTACTTTAATCATGTACTCGTAAAGTAATTTTCTACTACAAAAAGTAACTTAACCAATTCAAGTATAAAGTAACTAACATAGAGTACTACTGAATTGGGAAAATTATACAGTATTTTGGAGATATTACCCCTCAATTAGACACCACTTGGCAACTTACAAGTGACCAAATTGGAAGCCTTAACAATTAAGTAAACTTAAAGGCTAAGTTTAGATTAAGATTAAGCAAGGTAATTAGCAAAAAGTAACCTAAATTAGTGCTTGATTAGTTGCTTATAAATACCCCCATAATGTGAATGAAATTCACACAAGGAAAGAGAGAGGAAACTTCGCCAAAATGGAGAGTGAAGAGGCAGCCAAGGTGAGGAAGAAAAAGGAGAAGAAAAATAAAAGGAAATAGCAAGCAAATTCCAAGAAAATCGATAAGTGTCTAACTTGAGATCTTTAAGTGCTTTACTGTAGTTTCTTGGTTGTTTGGCTTAGTTTTCATAGAGTTCTTTCCTTCCCTAACCTCTATAAATTTCATTCAAGGCATGGTGTGGGTGAGGAATGGAGTTTTTAAACCATCAAAGCATGAAAAAATAAGAGTTTTTGCAAGAGAAAGCAAGTTAGGTCCACTTTGAGCAAGTTTTATGAAAAACCCATTCATTCTCTTAAGGGAAGAATTTTGGCCAGTATATTAAGTGATCCTAAAGTGGGAATTTCATTGTTTTGACCCCAAAATGAATTTCCCATGGTCAAAAATCTTAAGAACAATTATATGTTTCAAGTTACAAGCTAAGATAAATAAGTTGGGATTTTAGGGTTTTATGTGAGTTTTAAGTTTTAAGCTATGAAATTAGTGGCTTGAGCCATTGTCTAATATTGTCTAGGGATTTGAGGAAGCCCAAGAAAATAAGTGGGATCATTGAAAGAAAAGGGTATTGACAAGGGAAGTCATCAAAGATAACTAAGTTTACATATTCTTACTTATGTTATTTTATTAATTTGCTTTGATGCAAATTGGTTGCCATATTGCAAATTATAACTTCTTGATTGGTTTTGGCTGCAATATGAGAGGTTTTATTCCCCAGGATATCCATTTTCTAAACTGTTATGCTGCCAAAATTTTTATGATTTATATGGCAATTTGTTGATTTATGTGAATTAATGTGATTTTAAGTGATTATTATGTGAAATAAATAATATGATGTATGAATATAGCTTCCTACTGAGATTGTCTCAATCTCATTCCCTCAAGTGTTACATAATATAGGTTCAAGAGATCGCAAGGCCACCAAGAAGGCAAAGGGCAAGGAGAGGGCTATCGATAATTAACATTGTTATTGACTTTGCCACTTGTATTTTTGTGATTTTATGTAAAATCATTTATGAGGTTGTAAAGCTATGTATTGCTACCATTATACTCATTAGAGTCTCTTGAGATGTTTTAAGAATGGCATGAGCTAGTATGTACAAGTTTGAGTGTTGAACATGATGTATATAAACATTTATGCAAGTGATGACATATTTTGGCCTTTTTACGCACCTATGAATCACATGGATACTATTTACCAAAATTGTGAAAAAAAATATACATATTATATATTTCTGGAAACTAGATAGATAGAGCTTTCCAAACAACCAAAGAATACATGATTTAGAGATCTATGCAATTTGATATTAATTTTTGAAATTAGGCTAGAAAACCTAGAATATGAATTTTGACCATTTGTATAGTATAATTTTAGCATTAAATGTATAAATTGGCACAGTCAAATATTAGATTCATATCTTTCCCTTAGAGCATGTTTTTAGTATAATTTGAAGACTTGATTATATCAATATGATTTTTTTGAAATTAATTATGATTTTTCATAGTTTATTTGGAAAACTTTGGATCCAAATGAATAGTAACTTCATTTTTTTTTTCTATTTTATCCAATTTGGCTCCTATAATGGTTCAAGCCTCTAACATGAGTTATGTGGACATTAAATATCCTATAAAACTTGGGAAAAAGTATGATAAAGTAGAGTGTATAGTATATCCTCCAAGCTAGGGTCCTTAACCAAGAAGAAGAAGACAAGGCTATGGAAGCCTTAGAGTCTAAGCCAGAGGAGGATCTAGAGAAGGACCCTTAGGAGAGTCATCATGATGTGGTGTCCATGGATATTTCCAATGCTAACCCTGAGGATGAGGATGACCATCCTGAGTGGACTTTTGATACCTCCAACACTGATAGTGATGCCAGTTACCCTTAGTATGTACAGATGCTTAGTATAGTAGATATATGTACAAGATGCATAGTATAGGCTAATGATGATTGTATGACTATAACTTTTGTAATATGTATATGTGCAGTCAATTTTGATTTAGGAAGTAAATGTGAATGATATAGGAACTGATATGAATAGAGGAAAGCTTTTGACAAGGTTATGTATGAAAGTTTACAACCTAATAAAAGAAGCAGTTACTGCTATTTGTTGAGTGCGATTTATTTAATGATTATAATTATTAAATGTTAGATAAAAATGGTGAAAATGTGACAAGCTACTTAACAAAGACAGATAGCTCAAGAATAAACTTCCAGCTCTACTCAAGGAACAGCTAGCAAAGTTGCTCCTAATCGTGATCCTCTGCAAATAATTCTTGATCGATTGGATCAACAACAAAGGATGATTGAGCAATTATAGGAAATAGTTAATGCTCAAAGACATCAAGAGGAAGCTAGAACTTCAAATGCATCACCTACGCTCCAACAGCCTCAAAAGGATCAGCAAACTCATGTAGGGCAAGCTGCATGACAAATGGTTGAATCTTCCAACCATTAGCATAAGATTACACAGTTTAGGAAGCATCATCCATTGTCCTTTGATCATAAATTCGATGTGCAAATAGCTGAAGATTGGATTATAAGCTTGGAAAAGATTTTCAAGGTTATGGGCTACATGTTTGAAATAAAGGTACTGATGGCCATATACATGCTAGAAAAAGAGGTTGACTGTTAATGGTGGAATACGGAAATGATTATTTAAGCAAGAAGTTTACCGTTGATGTGGGAAGTGTTCTTGGAGTAGTTCCATGAAAAATACTTTCCTTGATCAGTAAGGGACAAGAAGGAAGCCAAGTTTATTATGATTTGGCAAGCAGACAATGAATCGGTGGATTAATATGTAACTAGATACATACAGTTGTCACCATACTCCATATACCTCCAGTAACATGACGATGAAAGATGGAAGATGAAGAAGCTGGAAAAGGGTTTAAAGCCAATGATCAAAGAGTGGCCCTTATATAGATATGAACTTTTAATGTGTTGGTTGAAGTGAGCAGAATTATGAAAAATAGTCTGAATCATAAAAAATATTACACTAGCACCTTTGGCAAACAATAACAATAATAAGAAAGCTACTAAGGAGGGACAAGCCAGCAAGGGCAAAGGCAAGAAGCCTAGGAACAACAATCGGTTTAAGAGGCTAGGCAAGATGGGCAAAGCAGGCGGACAAAGAAAGCTAGTCTCGATCTATGATCAATGCAGGAAAACTCATACTGGCAAGCCATGTTTAGCCAAGCAGAATGCATGTTTCAAATGTGGAAAGCAAGGACATTATGCTCGAGATTGTCTAGCAAAGTGGCCAACCCTAGACCACATGCATAAGGGAGAGTCTTTGTATTATCCCAGCACAAAGCTTGTAAGTCGGCTAAACCTATTGAAGGTATGATTCAAGTAAATGATTATCTTGTTGAAGTTTTATTTGATTCAGGTGCAAACCATTATTTCAAATCTTATAATTGTGCTAAGAGATTAGGCTTGCAAGTTACTGTTTTACCATATGACTTTCATGTGAACACAACAATTAGTAACAAGACCATAACCTTCAATGTTTGTTTGAACTATATAGTTTAATATAAACACTATAGTACCATGGTAGATTGGATTTTTATGCCTTTCCCTGACATTTGTAATATCCATATTTTTATTGAGATGTTATAAAATGAATAAAAGATGAGAAACGAAACGAGACGAAAAGGTTGTATATAATCAGGCTTTAAAAGGAATTAATTTCTCATTTAATTTTCAGAAGAAGTTATGTTGGATCCTCAATTGGAATTAATTTTCCATAAGGTTTTTAGGAGAAATTAATTCCAGAACTTACCCTGGAAAATATGCAATATATCACTTAAATAAAAGCCCGCTTCGAGCTGAGCGTAATGATATAAGTATTACATTCCTGAGAGGTCCAGGTTAAAAGATAGACCAATTTGAAGTTAATGTGAATAATGAAAAAAGAAATAATTAAAAATTGGTCTTTTGGTAAAATTACAAGAAAGTGCCTAAAAGAATGAATAATTACATTTTTACCCGGTTTAAGGGCAAAACGGTTATTCGCAGATTAGAAGAAAAATGTGAATATTGCCTTTAAACCCCAAGGAAAAAAATGTCGATATCATAAAATGTATAAGTAAATGGGAAAAATTGAGAGATACCGTTAAGCGTAAAAAATGGCAAAGAGGTCATTTTTCCTAGTCGAATGGAAAAATAAGAAATTATATTTTTACCCCTAAACAAGTTCAAAAATGACAATCATGTCCCTAAATTCAGAAATATTACGAGAAGAAATAGAAATGTTTGTGGGGAAAATTGCACTTAAAACCCGAAAGTTTCAAAAATTATAATTTAACCTAGATCAAGGGTAATTTTGTAAATATGAAAAATTACTGTCAGAATGAAGCCCTCAACGACAGAAGTCCAATGATATATGGCACTGAGGGTTAATGTTCAAGGATAAAGAAATAATCAGTGCCGAGTGTCCAAAAATAATAGTCAACCGATAAAGTAAACTATGGGCCCTACCGATGGTTAAAAAGAAACCGGGACAGGATATGGGTCATACACAGATATCATTTGACACAGGATAATTATGGAAATATAAAAATAAAATTAGAATAGTCCTGTAGCCCAAAAATGCTAAATTACTGTAAAACGCAGTTTTATCGATAGGGCTAAAAATTACCCAGTTCAAGATATATCTGAACTAGGAAAAATTGAGCAATTTTTGACACTCAAACCTCTCTCATTGGCGGTTGAAATTTTGCAGAAGGGACAGCCAATTTTTGGCCAAAACTTCTCTTAGAAGTCATGGATTTTTGGCACAAAAAGTAACCTTGGTTAGATTAATTAACTAATCCTAATTGGCAAAGTCATTAGGTCCTTAATTGCTCTCTTTCCTTCACCATTCAGCATGTTATTTGCAGCAGAAAACTCAAAAGGAAAAATGCAAGAAAGGAAGAGAGAAAGAGAGAAAGAAGAAGAGAAAAGCTCAAGGGAAATCAAAGGCACAAACTTTGGTAAGTTAATCTACCACCTTAGACTTGTTGTTGGTAGAATTTGGAGCATGATTCATGGAGTAATTTTTCTTCTTCACTCTCTTAGGGTTTCATCCATGGCATGATTTAGCAAGAAATGGAGTTTTCCAACCATAAATCATAGGGGAAATTCTAAACTATATATTTAAAGCTTGAATATGCAAGTAGTTTGTTGTATAACAAAGTATAGCAATTTTTCTTGAATTTTCCTGATTTTCGATGAGTTACTGTTCATACATAGAGTTGTAATTTCATGTTTTTGATGCCAAAAATAAGTTCCCCATGGTCCAAAACCTTAGGAGCAAGTGATGATTTCATGAAAAAATTTAAGATTAAAATAGTGAAATTTTTAGCTTTTTGAAGCTTAATTTGGAATGAACAGTAACCAATCTAGAGATGTAATTTGGCAATTCTAAGGACATATTTGGATTCCTCATGAAAATTTACATGGAATAGAGATATAATTGATCATTTTTGAGTTAGGAATGAATTTTTGGTGAATTTTTGAAGAATTAGGGTTTCATGAACACTTTTTGAATAAAGTCATGGAGCCATTAGCTTGAATAGTTGTTTGATGGTGCATTAGGACTTGAAGAAGCCCAAGGAAGCTAGTGGGAGCATTGGTATCAAGTTCAAGAGTAAGAGAAAGCATGAAGGTAGCAATTTACCTATTCTTGCCTTATATTGTCATGTGATTTTCAATGAGTTTGATGACTTGCCTATTATTTGCTATGATCAATTGTAATGCTTTGAGAATGTTGGCTGAGTTAATTGAGGGTTTTAAGACCATGGGATGTCCAAAATACAAAATGAAACTCTGCCAAAATTTTTGTAAAATATTATGGCATAAATGTTTAAAAGTATTCACATGATGTTTTATGATGATTATATGCTTAATGTGATAATATGATTGCATGAATGGTGATTGCTACTGAGATTCTTTGAATCTCACCCCCCTTCCATGACTAACCATACTAGGTAGAACCAATGCAAAAGAGCTAAGGAAGGAGTAAAAGGCATGAAGAAGGAAATGATGTTGCAATCCATTGTATTATAATGTGAATGGTTATTTGTGCCTTGCTTTGTATGAAATGGTAAAATAGTGAAAAAATATTAATATTGTAGAAAATGCATGATAATTTCCAGTTCTGGATATTGTGATATTAAGTTATGCTCTAGCAAGTTTCATGCCAAAATGAGTTCATTTACAAGGGTTTTGGCAAGCAAATGGCAATATAGACTGAAACAGGGCATTTTCCGGATGTGTCTGATTCATTTGCCCTTGTTCTATACTTAATGTGAGGGTATAATTATGATATTTTTATACCAGATATAGGGAATCTCAACCTTTAATATGACACCTAATTCACCCCATTTGGAGTTGTGTACAATAAATGGTGAATTTTCAAAGTTAGGGTTTGGAATAGGACAATATTGGGAAAATTGGAAACTGAAAGTTAAGTACTAGAAATTTCAAAAGATAACATATAATCGAATAGAGCTCCAAAAATTAAGTGGCTTATATGTATAAAAATATCTATGTCTTAAGTTTCATATGCCACTGATTTGCAGGTAATTGAAGCTATATGATAGGAGATATGGAGGTTTTCCCAAAACTATTCCAGCAAAAGTGGAATTCTGACCCTTTATGATTTAAGTTAATGTTATGCCCTGTACAAGTTGAATAAACATACAATAGAAATATTTATAGAAATTAGACTCACAGGGATTTCATATGACATAAAGAATGTATGATTTGGCTCAAGATATAATGAGATATGAATTTTTAAATATAAGGCCAAAATCCTGGGGAAACGAAGATGACCAAATGTACAATAAATATTTGAGAAATAAACTATATAAATTGGTCAATAGAATGCTCCATTTCATATTTTTTTTCATGTATATAAGGTTTTTGTCTATTTTTAGAGACTTGAATCACTATGAAATGATTTTTCTAGAATTAGTTATGAATTTTCAAAGTTCAGCCGGTAAAGTGAAAACTACCATATGAACAGTAACCGAAAATTTTGGAAATTCTGATTTTCATTTTTATGTGATTCAAGCTTAGGATCAAGTATAATCAAACTTAAAAGGAGTCTAATTCATGGTAAATGAGTCTAAAAAGTAAGGTGTTACAACATTGATGTGATTATTGGAATGAACTACTTGTCTGCTAATAATGTTTTGCTAGATTGTAAGAACAAGTCCCTAATCTTGCCTAGCCCTTAACCTATGCTTGAATGGAACCTCATTCTGAGACTAAGCTGAACTTTATAATGACCACTCAAGCTAAGAGATGCTTGGAGAATGGAGATCAATGATACTTGTTTTCTTTTCAGTTAATGTGGAAGTGGAAGACAAGATCCAAGATATACCTATTGTAAAGGAATTTCCTGAGGTCTTTCCCAAGGAGTTTGGTGGATTACCTCCAGAGCGAGAGGGGAATTCAATATTGATTTAGAACTCGAATTTAGTTTGAGAATTGTCCTTATAGTTTTAAAAGAAAAGATTATGTACGCTAAACTCAGCAAGTATGAGTTTTGACTCACTGAGGTTCAGTTTTTAGGACATGTTATCTCCAAGGAAGGGGTCATAGTAGATCCTAACAAAGTAAATGTAGTCTAAAAGTAGGAGAGACCTAAAACCATTACATAGATAAGAAGTTTTCTGGGTTTAGTTAACCATTACAGAAGATTTATTAAGGACTTTTCTCAAATTACCTTGCCACTTTCAAGGTTGATAAGAAAAAAAAAAGCCATTTGGGTGAGATAAGGATTACAAAAAGAGTTTTCAAGAACTAAAACTTAGGCTAACTTCTTCCTTGTATTAATCTTACTTGATCCCTAGAAACCTTATGTGATTTACACAGATGCTAGCAAGCAAGGATTGGGTTGCGTATTGATGCAAGATGGCAAAGTGGTAGCATATGCTTCCCGACAATTAAAATCTCATGAAGAAAACTATTCCACACATGATTTAGAACTCGCAGCTATTATGTATGCCCTAAAGATATGGATTCTTGCTAAACCTCAATACAAGTTCAAGCTCCTTCTTGAGCTAGAAATTCTCACTCTCACACCCTTACAAAGTGTGCATGCAATAGTTCTCTTAGTGTAAACTCATACTAAGATTTCTACTTAGATGTAGAAATATGGTCTACATGAGTTAACTCTCTAAAGGAATAGACAGAAAACAATGAAGATCACTTTCTCTCTCTAGAGTGATTGGTAGGGCTTTAATGAACAAGATGGAAGAAACTTAATGATTCAGCAGAGTTTTATCTCAATATCACTTAATGTTCTTACCAACCAACTTAAATGCAATTCTATTCATAGATTTTAGCTCAATCTAGCTATTAGAGATAAGAACTAGCCGTTACTAGGTGAGATATAATGTTTAACTATAGCATTAAATGGGTTGTCAGAGCTTAGTTGACAAAGAGAGGCAGGTTAGTGTAATATCCAAGCTAGCTATTAGACATATCTCATAACATTGGACCATGATTGTAAACAAAGGTATACTCCTTAGTCGACTATTGAGCTTCAAAGTTGATTATAGTAACTTAGCATAAGCACGATTTCATGAAAAGCTACCTAGGATGGTTGACAAAGCTGCTTAATCAAGGAAATGCAAAAGCTTATGACTAAGAAAAGAAGATAAAGTTGTTTAAGATGTTACTTCTTAGTCCACAAAGCTCAAAATCAACCATACTAGGTTTTTCAAAAGACATGCTTAGTCTACTAAGTGTCAAAGCTTAGTTGACAAAGTTAGCTATTCCAGAAAGTGAGGTTTCTCAGGTTCAACATGATAGAAGACAATCCTACTTAGGATAGTCGGCTATCATGTCTTCACATAGACATATCATTTTTGCACAGCAACTTATTCATATAAAATGGGTAGGATAGTCTACTAAGCTATTACATTAGTATCCAAAGAAAAACCCATAAGAATCTTCTAACTTATCACTCTTAATCCACTAAGCTCATTGCCATAAGCAAGAACTTCACTAGTTAAGGAGGTTAGTTGACAATCCACTCTTGCTTAGTCTACCAAGGTAACTTTGACATAAAAACAACTTAGAAAAAAGTTTGAGCAAGTTACTAAAACTCAATTGAGAGCTCATCTAAAAGTAGTGGTAAAAAAAATCAAGTAAATTTTAAAGCTCTAACTACCATTTAACCTAAATGGAAGATAGAATTGCAACAAGATCAATTAATCTTCATATTTAGCTCCATCCATCACTTGGTCATTCTTTTTTCTTCAACTTTTACTCCCTTGATATAAACTTCATAGCTCTAAATGTTTTGCAATTCATCAAAATCTTTTTTTATCTCTCTTGGATAACATCCCAATACAAACTTAAAATGATTTTTATTAGCTTAGTACTCACAACTATTTTCATGACTCATAGTCATGCTAGATTGGTTACTTATTATTATAGATTGTGTATTGCATTGTTCTATTTTAGTCCTCTCAAGGAAAGGCTACAATAATTTTGATCTTTAATTTGATTATTAAAATGAAGTTTCTTATACTATTTTTTATGTGCTTACATATTGACTTTTTCATTTTCTCTGGATTAAAATAAGATATTTTTGTTAAAGACAGTTGAGTAGATTTATTACCATATGGCTCTTGCTTTATTTTAGCGGAAGTGAGATTTTCTTACCTGTGAACCGAAATAACAACTTTGTATGATTTGATTTTAATTTAAAACTTGTTTGTAGCAATTGTTAAATCTATAGTTATTGTAGCAATTGTTAAATCTACAGATATTTTATTTTACTTGCTTTTATTATAATTGTTTATGCTTTGAAATGTTATTTACTGATACATATTTTTTGCCTCAGTAGGGTCGATCATGTGCCTTTGCTAGATCCTTGATATTTATTTTCTATTGCTAGGAAGCTCCTAGTCATTCTTTTGGCAAACTCATTTGAAATATAAAACATGTATATCATTGTCATGATGCTTTATACCAGTGTATAAAAAAACAGACTGGGCCAACCGGTAGAACTAGAAAACAATTGGTGAACCGGCCATGAGTCGGTCTCGAACAATAATACAATTGGAGGGAAATCGAATTGGTGAAGAATCGGTCAACTAGGCTCTGGATCGGAAAAAACAGTAAAACTGGCTGGTTGATCGGTTCTACCAGTTTTAAAAAAAAAAGAACTAAAGCAAAATCATAGATAAGAGAAAAATACAAAAAACAATGAAGAAGAATGTGAACACCTCATTTTGTCCGTACACTTTTATAAGGTAATAATAATAATAATAATAATAATGAAATAAAATAAAAAAAATTTTAAAAAAAAAGAAGGAAAAAAAGTATAGTAAAAATAAATAAAAAATGAAATTAAAATAAAATAACCCATTTTTCTTAAAAAAAAAAACAGGACAAAAAAAAAAGAAAAAAAACAAAAAGATTTTTTTTTTTTGGGCTGAAGCATTTAAGCCCAATTTGGGCTGAAATGCTTCAGCCCCAAATACTTCACGAGCCCAAGTGAGGGCTCGTGGGGGAGTAAGGGCGTTGCCCTAGAACGAAAGGAATCAAGGGAGTATGCTGGAGAAAACTGAGAGGACAGCTGCGGGAGCAGAGAGGAAAGCTGGCTGCGAGGAAAAGCTGAGCACGGTGAGACTCTAAGCTGGCCGCAGGAGAAAAGAGAAAAAGGAGAACCAGAAGGAGAGGGGGCAGACCGCGAGAAGGAAAAAGAGAGGGAGCACACCAAGCGAGAGGCACAGAGAAAAAGGAAAAGGAGGAGCAGGCCGTGAGAAAGAGTGAGGGAGCTAGGGCAGAGTCATGGGAACCGAGGCAGTGGAGAAGAGAGACCAAGAAGCTGCAAAGAGAATGGCGTGGAGCTGCGAGGAACAGAGGGAGTCAGAGGGAGGTGACAGAGCAGGGAATGGGGAGCTGGCCGCGAGCGTGAGGAAGATCAAAGGCTGGAAGAAAAGCTGGAGAGTAGAGTCGCAAGAAAGCTGAAAAGAAAGAACGCATAAAGCAGCCGCGGAAACTGACGAGAACAGAGGGAGACGTGCACGAAAGAGAAGAGGAAAGAGAAGCGATGACAGGGGATGGCTGCACGCCCGGGGTTCCTTTTCTTTCGAGTCGCGGGAACCCTATAAAAGGGGCCGAGAAGATCAATTGGAAGGGGGATTTTTTTGGGCGGGAGACGAAAGAACCGAGAGAGAAAAACAGGGGGGTTTCAGAGAAGGGGCAGCTAGAACCGTGAGCTCGGAAGAGAACACGAGAGAAATAGAGCAAGAATTCTGGCGCTGAGCAAACCCGAGGAGTACGCCGGAGAGGGAGAAGGTGGAGGGATCTGAAGGAGCAGTGTGGCCATCATCACCGGTCAATTGGTAACATTTATTTCAATTTTGAGTTTTTTTGTCATGACCTTGATTCCATCTATGAATGAATATTGGCTGTTCAAAATGTATATGGTAGCGCATACTGTTTTGCTTCACAGAGACTGAAATTTCCTTTTAGATTATGGATTGTATGTCTGGTGAATAAATTTGTACTTCTTTTCGGGATTCACTGAGGCTTATTCCTTTCATTTTAAATTTCTGGAAATGGTGTTAAGAGGATTCATATGAACTTGTTTCTAATTTTCCCTTGATTCACCGAATCTTATTCCTTTCGTTTTAACTTTCTGGAAATGGGGTCAAGAGGATTCATATGAACTTGTTGCTGATTTTCCCTTCTTCCCTATAAAGAAAGCGTGTTACTGGTTCACATTCTCAGTGCAACTCCTAAATTCAGTTTCCATCAATCTTGATTGGGGCCTATGACATGTATTCGAATGGCACCTGGTTAAGAAAAGACATTCGATATGGTAATATGGGTGCTATTAGTTTGTGGTCATCTTTCTTTTTCTTATGGTCCTGGAACATGTGTTGCTTACGATTGGATTTGAGTGGTTAAAGTTGTATGTTTGGATTTGAGTGAGTGAAATTGGGCCTATTGGGGATCGAAATTTGGCCCATATGCTTTGCCTGCTGAGTGTTATGGGTTGGGCCATTTTTAGATTAAAATTCCAATGACCTCTTCACTTTTAGGAAGGTAACAATAAAAAAAAAATCTATACAAAAGAAAAACTGTTGTCTTGCTTTTCCAATTTCATTATCATTTTTTGATTATGATAAAAAAATTAAAAAAGGGAAATTTTGCTGTTTCATTTCACAATCCGAAATGAGAAAATAAAAACAGTTTAAACAAAAATTGCCTATAAAAAAAAAAAGGGAGGGTGTCTTTAATTGCATTATTTTGAGAGAAATAAATAAAACTCATTTAAATAAAATTATTCATGTCATTCAAGTTCTTATCTATTTTATTTATTTACCTCGAGTGGTAACACCGTAGGTATTTTAAACACAAATCAGTAACTTGTGAGTGATAAAGTCACCACATATGCTAATTGTTATTTCTTTAAAAATATATGTAATGATCACATTCTTTTTAAGGGTTAAAAGGATTTTTATAAAAAAAATTATTAAATTGTCTTCTTTCGATTTTTTATGCCTTTTTGTCTCAAGTGACACCACTGTGGACATTTAGGTATCAATCGGCGTATTGTGAGTGATAAAGTCGCCACATAAGCCAATTGATTTTATCACGCAAAAATAAATTTGTTTTCAAATATTTCCTTTTCAAATCAAAATAAAATACTTAAAATTGCATATAGTTTTAATCGTATTTTCTAAATTGAGTAAAAACATATTTTCTCTTTTAGAAATCGATTAAACCAAAAAATATATGAATAAATGAAAAGAGTAAATAATAGGAATTAACTTGTCTTTTACAAATTAAAACACATCAACCAATTCTGAAAATTGTTTTCATTGTGGAAAGATAAATTATTTTCTATAAACCTCTCTTTTTAAAGAATATATAAAATAAAAAAATACCAACCCAGTGACACGTTTTTTTTAGTCCGAATTACGTCGACTTTGATCCCTATCGCAGGGTACGTAGGCCCCAGACTCTAATTCTGGGTCAAGTCCACTTTTTGTAAATAAATAATATTTTTCTCTTAATTTCTTTTTCCTAACTTTTTTCATATTTTCATTATATTCTTTATTTTTATTTTTTTATTTTCCTTATTTTTACATTTAATTTTGCATATGAAGGGTAAAAGAGCAACCAAAATAATTTTTTAAAGCTATAAAAATTACATGATCAACCCTAAGGTAACCGTTTTTAGGAACGGGTGTTGTGGGGGTGCCTAACACCTTCCCCACTCACAATCGTACTCCTGAACCCAACTCTGATTCGCAGATCATCCTTAGCCTTATCCTTTTTGTTTTTTATTCCGGTTTTCCAAAATTTCCCTGTAAATTTTGGTGGCGACTCCCTCGAAATCGATTTTTCATTGGATGGGCTGATTTCTTCTTTTTCTTTTTTATTTTCGTTTCCCGCATCATCCGCATTACATTTTAAGGTGTGACAAAGAAAATCAAGGATGGAGGAGTAGAAGAAAAAAGGAGAGGAAGACCGAAGAAAATTGCAAAGAAATGAAGATAAAGATGGGCTATAAATGAAGAAAGAAGAAGGAATCAAAGGAGAAGAGGATTTGCACGAAACGAAGAACCTGTAAGAAAAAATACAAGAAGACGGGAAAATTGCAGAAAAATGAAGAAGAAGATGGTGATAGATAAAGAATGAAGAAGAAATGAAAGGAGAAAAGGACCTACGAAGAACCTTGTAAGAAAAAATACAAAAGCTAGTTGTTGTGCCGAGAAGAATGAGCTTTTCTTCGACTTCGACAGACAGCAAGAAAGAAGTCAAATGGCGATAATGAAGAAAGTTGGAGACAATGAAGAGACGGCATAGAAGTTTCCAGATAATGAAGAACGACTTTTTTATTTTTCCTAATTTTTTCAAATGTATTTTAGATTTTGTCAGTTTTTCAAATATGTGTGATTTCAATTTAACTCAGCGCAAACCTTTTTTCACACACTCATCAAGGCGTATACTTTCCCACAATTTTCCCGTTTTCCAATACAATTTTCCTCTTATGTTTAGAGTTTCAAGGCTAAGCTCCATCTCAATCCGCAAATATTAACTAGAGCAAAATTTATACGTATTCTTTTTTTTTTCCTCATGAATGCATATTCAATATTTAGGAATATTAAGGAATATAAAATTTTTATTATTATTTCTTGCTTTCAAATTAAATTTCATTTTTATCTTTTAACTCTATAAACTTTTTTTTTGTTTTGTTACTATTTGAAATTTACCTTTTATATCTATGTTTTTGTTCTAAATTTTGTCTAATATTTTTTTTGGTAGAATTTTTGTTTAATATTTTTAATATATAACTTAAAATATAATACTCACTCTAGTGTTATTTATAACTCAAAATATTTTCAATGAAGTATTAATGCAAAAATAAATTTGGAAAGTTAAATTATTTTTTTAGAAATTTAATGATACCAACTAATTTTAACTAACTTTTTAAATTCATGTAAAGAGTTAAAATCACTTTATAAATAAGACCAATAACGGCCTGACTATAGTCTGACTATTAAACCTCGAATCAGTATCATGATCAGTTTAATGTTCGATTCAGTTTTTAATACCTTATTTTGTACTTAGTTTACATGTTCTCCATATGATATTTAAGTATAATCCTTACCTTTTAATGTGGTTATATATGTTTGGAGTAGAGCTCTATATATTGTATTTTGAATGATTATGTTGTTGTAGAACTTTTAGGAAGTCCAGTTTATTGAGGAAACTCTGCCGGAATTTCTAAAAAAAAAAACTTAGGTCTGTTTGATTGTGTTATCTATTTTTATGTTCTCAAAATAGTTTTATAGAAGTGTTTTTTAGAACAAATTTTGGAAATAAAAAAATGAAAAAATTTATTTGGATCAATGTTCTAAAAACTGCTTCTAAGAACAGAAAAATAAAAAAAAAATTATTTTGAAAACATGTTTTGAGAATAGAAAAATAGAAAATTTGTTTGATTAACTTATTTTCTGAAACATTTTTTATAATAATTGACATATTTTTTTACTATAATTTAATATCTACATGGTATTACTAGACTAATTTAATAATTAAGTTTTAGTAGAACAAAACAATAAATAACATATTTTACCAATATAAATCACATAACCAACACTACATATTTTTAAATGAAATTTTAACAGTAACATATATATAATTAGTATAAAGTTAGGTAATTATAGTTTTGGAAATTTATTTCTTAGGTTTTTATTCCCCTTATTTTTATCATTTTGTTTCATAATTTTTCTCCAAATTGAGTTTAAACTTTATCTCATAATTAATTTAATGTCTTTGAATCAAAATTTAATTTGATTTATGTTACATTTGAAAACATAATCTATTTGATATAACATTTTCTTGTTATTTATGATCCATGGGTGTTGAAATTTTGAAGGGGCATTTTGGTCATTAAAATGAAGGAATTTTATAAAAATTTTATTTTCTCAACTTTTCCCTTTTTTCTTATTGCTATTTATTTATTTGCATCTGTGTTTATTTTTATTATTTCACCTCTCATTCACTTGTACTATTTTATGACAACCAAACATGGCCTTAGTTTTTTATTTTCTTCCTTGCTCACAAAACTCTTTCCTTCTTCTTTTCAATAAACACAGCCGTCTCCCTCTTTTCATCCTCAACTTTCAGCTCCCCCCCCCCCCCCCTCTCTCTCTCATCTCTTAGAATCTTCATCATCTTCTTCCATTCCTCTACACCTTCCTCCATTTTTGGTTTCCCCCATTTCTTCCATTCTCTTCACTATTTCGGCCCTCCCTTCATTTTCACAGTAGCTCACTCTCAAACCCCCACCCATTTCCGCTTCTTCTTTTCATCTCACTCTCTCTCCACCATGCTCCACAAATTTCCAACACCCACCATCCTTTCTCTTCCTTCCATTCTGCGTCTATCACACCTCCTTCACAAATTATGAAGATGCCATTAATGAATTATTGCTGACCATATTTTTGCAATTTTGGGAACAAAAAATACTAATGAACATGCAAAAGATGTTTCCTATTTTTAAGTTCTCAAAACACTTATATATTTTTTAGTTCTCAAAACACTTTACCATAAACGACCATATCAAATGAGTTTTTTTTGTTTTTTAGTTCTTAAGAACATAAAACTGTTTTTAAAAATTCTAAGGACTTATTTGGTTCCTAGAAATGGTGGGAATGAAATGAAATAGAGTAATCAGAAATGGAATGGAGTGGAATGATAATTACTATGAGTTTATTTGGTATGATATATAGAGATAATGAAATGATATATATTTTAAATGAAAAAAAAATAAAATACATATGAAACACCTTTTGTACCCTTAGCCCAAAAAAATCCCTCACCCATTGTACACCTTCCTCTGCCACCACTAACTAACATCTTCACCATCACAGTTCAACACACATTAGAACTAAAATATCCACCAAATCTAAAAAATACATGATTGAAAAAGGAAATACATGTCAGTTGCTCAACCTAAGACCTCCCTTGCTCAACCTAGGACCTCCCTTGCTCAACCCATTACCAGATCTGTGCATACAAAGTTCAACCAAATCTAAAAAATACAGCACTCAGACTTCAACCCAAATCTGAAAAAAAAAAACACCGTTCAACTCAGATTTGTGAGCATAGCACGAATGTTCAAAGACAATTTCATTGACCTTCATTGCATTAGAGTTTGAAGATGGTAGAGATAAGGCATGACTGTTTGAAGACAACAAAAATAAGACTCGATTGATGATGCACGAATGTTCAAAGACGACATAGATGAGAGATGCCGAAGGAAGGAGAGGGCAGAAGGGAGAGGATAATGGAGAAGAAAAGAGGCCCAAGAAAGAGATGACCTCTGCTCTGTTGATGTCACTATCGTTAATGACCTTTGATCTATAGGGGGACTGTGGAGCTAAAGGATGGGAATGGGGGAAGAAGATGACACGTTGGTCATTGTTGGAAGTGGGGGTAGGATGGTCATGTAGGAAATTCTTATATGTGGGAATCAGGAAGGATGGGATCGAGGTTGAGTGTCCAGATTCCATGAAATTTGGGAATAGAGCTCATCTAGGAATGAGGATTATCGGTGGAAATAAGCAACCAAACGCATGCCATATTGGAATGGAGACTTGATTCCTACTAGTTCCAAGCACAGGGAAATGAACCAAACGGGTCCTAATTAAATAGGCCCTTAAATTATTTATATGTGTAAAAGTAAAGCATGCTTATGGCCCTTGCATTATAGTTGTGTTTTTGGATTTAAATATGAGTCTATATATGTTTAAGACTTGTGAAATGGGGAATTATCTCATATTTCATGCTAGTCACACCTAGATTTTGTGATGTGATACCTTTGACATGGACCCCCATTATTTATTATTTTCTTTCCAATATTTCGAGATTTAGTATGAAACTTGTATCCATTTACAAAATATCAAGGTTATGTTTGAACTTCTCGGGATAGTCCCCAAGCTAAGTCCTTCAAGTATACATTGTTAATAAGTTGATCTTCGTTAAAGACTTGAGTGCAAATGCAAAATTAGACAAGTAAATAATAAGTGTACAAGTATTGCAAAATAATAATTAAAAATTATAATAATGCCTCTAGTCTTTCTCTTTTTTTGCCAAATGCTTCTAGATATTCTAAATTTAAGCCATTGTGCAAAGTCGCTAGTATCATTCTTAGAAGCTCATATGTTTATTTTTTAATCGGGGTATGCAAAGATTGGGTAGGATTGTATTGATAATTAATCCAAAACATAGTCTTTTGTGAGGCATGGGGAGAGTGGGTTAACCTAATATATGAGATTGAGTTTGGCTTGGTTATTAAAAATTATTTTGAAAGTAAAACAATAGGTTACTTTTATTTATCAATAGAAATATAATTACATTCATTTAAAATATATTTGCTTTAAAAATAATATTAAGATAAAAAGTAACATTTTCTTAAATTATAAATATTTAATAATCATGCATTATTTTTACAAAATATTAATAAATTAATTTTAAATTTTAAATAAAATTAAAAGATTGAAATCTTAAAAATGTTCATGATAGTGATAAACCTAATTTATTATATGTGGTGTATTGAGAAAAAACAATAATATAAAATTAATTAATATTTATAAATTTTTTGAAAAAAATAAAATTATATATGCCAGGTTGGGTAGAATTAGGTTTGACATCAACCCATTGTTTAACACGACCCAATTTTTGAGCTATCAAATTGGTTGAACACCCTATTTTTTAACATATCAAATATAATTATTCTCATCTCATTAAAACTCATGTTTTTTAATAGAAAAATATTTCACAAAATAATGGAGTTGGATGCCTATTTATGTCAAACGTTAAACCTTTTTTTTTTTTTCCTTTTGGTCTTAGGTACCCTTAATAACCTCATGGCTCATACATTCAGATTAGCCAGAAAATTTAGAAAATAATATTGGTCCTATCAATGAATCTAATATTGTTATTCGTCTGTAAGCGAGTTTTAAATACTATACAATTGATTTTTAATCTGTTTAGATTGACTTATGTATAAGTAATTATGGAGATAAATATTTATTTATAATAGATTATGAGAATAAATGATCATGTAAAAAGTGATTTGTGTTTGGATATTTTTACCTCATAAGTAATTTTGAGAAAGGAAATGTGTTTAAATATTAGAGGTTAAGTGATTGTTGGTTGGATAATGAGAAGAAAAAGTGAAATAAGTGATTATGAAAGAATAAATGATTATTATAAGCTGAAAAAAGTACCTTATGAAAATAATCACTTAAATGACCATAAGTGATTATTTTATATCCGGGTGTGTTTGACAACTGGTCCTCATAATCACTTTTTTTCCTCCATAATCACTTTTTTCTTGAATCCAAATAAGCACTTATTTGAGACATAAGTGTTTATTAAAAAGTAGCTTGTGTTTGATAACTTTTTCACATAATCACTTATCTACTCTCATAAATATTTATAGGAGCTATCCAAAAACACATTTTGCTGCCTAAGGGCTGTTTAATTTGAGACTATTGAAAGTTTTTAAAGGAAAGAGGAGGGCATTACTTAATCCCCTTATTTTGTTGAAAAAAGTTGGATGGAATTGGGGGAAATTTAAACCCCTCCAATTACTTCACCAACCTTTTATAAATTCCTATAAATTGAGATTTTTATTACTTAATCTTCTCAAATCCCCTTTTATACTAAATAAGATTTTATTAAAATTTATTTAATTTCTCCTTCAATCCCACCAAATAAGAGAATTTTAAAATCCTTCTAATCACTTTCTAGTACTTGTTTGGTATTACTACTTAACCTAAAGTTTGAGGTTAAAACCAAGTTTAATGAAATTTGGGGTAATTTGGCTAAATTTTGCGTTTTTATTTAAAAATCATTTATGTTGCAAAACCAAGTTTGCGAAGAAGAAGCATTTCCATCCATACTTTTCCCTCTGGTTCTTTATTTTATCTATATTTATTTTAAAGTCAGATAAAAATAGATTAATAAAAATAAGAAAAAATAAAAAAATTGATAAAATAAAACTTTCATAAAGTTTTTCCTATCTATTAATCAAAATATCCCTTTAAAATTTTAATTTCCATAAAACATGACAGATAAGAAAATGTTATATCAGATATACTTTATTCCCAATTAAATAAATATATATTAAATTTTAATTTAAAAAAATTAAATTAATTATGAAATAGAGTTTAAGTTTAATTTAAAAAAAATTATAAGTTTTGTTAAAATTAATTTTTAAATAACTCATCTAAATATAAATATATTAGTGCAAACCTTAGGGCTGACAAAAAGATAAAATAAAATAAAATGAGTGTGTGTTTCCCTCCTTAAACAAATTTGAAGTCGCGGTTTCGCGAAGCTTGTGATATTTGACCGAGATAAACGTAAAGTTCAAACTTCAAAGCTCCTCTCTACCAGCAATGGACCCTTCTAACAGCACAGAAACGGAAGACGAATCCATTGCGTTCAAGAAGAAGAGAGCTCGCCGTGTTAGCTTCGCCGACAATGAGATCACCTCCGTTCACATCTTCCGCAGGGACGACGAGGACTCCGAATCGCCCCTCGAATCCACCAAACCTTGCTCCTCCGCTGACGGCAAAAGTCCGGAGAATGAAGTGCTAGGGTTTTTTAGGGACTTGGCAGGTGACAGCGATGAGGAGGATCTCAAAGAGTCGCCGCCGCCGCGCAATGCTGGTGGGAATGGAGACGACAACGACGATGACGGTGAAGCTGTGAATGTGAGAAAGTCCTTCCTGAAGCCTATTGGTTCTCCTTCTCCGGGTAGTAGCACTGCTGGTTCCGTCGCCTCAACTGACGACGGCAAGTTCTAGTCCCTGTTGTTCTCGCATAGTTTCAATTGGATGTTGGGAGAAAAGCAAAATAGGGAAGGAAAATGGCCTAGGATAGTGGTTTTTTTGGAGTTTACTCTCTCTCTCAATTTTGCACTACTAATCGGCATTTGTTTCCTCTTAAACCATGACTAACTTGGGCTTGAGATGTTGATTTTCCTTTGATATAGTTCTGGTGAGATGGTTTTCGATATTATATTTCTGATTGGTTTAATCAATCTAGTGACTGAAGATGTTGAGCCCCGACTAAATAATTGGGATTTTCCCCCAATAATGGGTTAATATTAATGAAAGACATACGGATGAGAGAACTCCGACTGGAAGTGTAACATTTATTATAATACACGTGCTTTTAATTATATCTGTTCTCTGTAAATACATGTCTCAGGTGACATTTGGCGATAAATTTTTTCCAATTCCATTTTGCAGATGAATTTCATGGTCCTGTATCTGCGAGTTTCATCAGACCTGGAGAGCTGTCTGACTCTGCTGCCTCAGATGATAATCATGATCTTACGATGGATTCTACTGCATTTTCATTGCACTACCGGAGTCTTGCTTGGTCAGATTCTGGAGATCTTAAGACCCCAACAAGATTTGCCATTCCATTTGAAGAGAAAACTCCTAGCCGAACTTCTGGCCCCACTGCGTCAGGAAGTTTTATGGAACTTACTAAAGTTACAAAGCCGTCTCCTCAGCCTTTAGTTCCTGCTGATACATCAAGTGCTAGTAGAGATTCAAATGATATGAGTATTGTAGGAGAAAACCCACATAGATATGATTATGACAGACTTTCTCCATCAATAGAAGCAATTTTGGCAGAAGGAGGCAATGATTTGCTTGTTGCCTCTGAGTTGGATCCTACTGCCTCAGGTTTACGAATACAGAGTAAGGCATCTCCGAATAAGCAGAATAGATTTGGGGTGAGGAACCCATCAGATTCAGCAATGAACGATAGTACAAAACATGAAATGTCAGTGGCTCAAAGCAAATTGGAGAAGATAAATATATCTTCAACGAGCCCTCCCTTAAATGGAATTGCTAGTTATCTCTTATTTGATAAAGGTGATAATACAGTTGCTGATGCTTCCATCCACCAAATTAAAGGCTCTGATTGTTCGATCAAAGTAAGCAGTATGTCATGTTAGTATTTGAAGTCTTGATCTCTTGCTTTATATATCTATTTACATTTATTAAAAGAATTTATAATGCAGTGGGAGAAATATTTTTTTCATGAATACCTGAAGTTTGTGCATTATGCCGGGTATCAAAACACGCTTTATTGTTCTTGTTTCAGTTATTAATGTTTTCTGACTAAATGTTTGATTTTGTTCTTGGTGTTATGGCCTTTGGCCTTTTCCTCCTAGTTAGATGCCAATGATGAATTTATTCTTATCGAAATTTATGATTTCTGTGGTGTATAAGGGTGATAATGAGAGTGGGTTATCTCATATCTATTTGTGCTTCAATTTATATTCCTTTGGGTATGGAGTCCGCTTTATGTGTGTATATTGGCTCTGGTTGGTCAATTGTCACATACAGATTCCGTTGTAACTATTTTGGTGTCCCAGTTGAGGCTTTTGCCATGAATCCGTATAAGCGTTTGGCAATATCTGACATTCTTAAAGAGCATTGAGATTGGAAGAAACCATTTTTGTCCAAAAGAGGCATACTGTCTTGATTTGTGGCACTGTTCCAACAATTATATGTTACTTTTCTAATGGTCAAGCACCAGTTGGAATGACTACAGTGAGATTTTCTGTGGAAAAATAACGGAAGCAAATAATGTATTTCATGAGATGGAATAAAGTTTGCTTACCAGTTCACTCTAGTAGTTACTGGTTACCATTTTGCTAGTCTGCATATTGCATTTTCCTCTCAATGCTCTTCTTTGTAATTGGAGGAGGCTGATTAGCTATAAACATTAATATGAGGAGAGCAGGGTTGGTGGTATGAATTATATGAATTCTGATAAATATTAATTAATAAATATAAAAAATAATAAGGGCTAATGCTGGGCCTAATTATCTCAGCTTCCAACATTTCCTTGACTACCTTTCTAATTTCTGTTTTCTGGGCATGGGCATATTGATATAGACTTGCATGGGGTGGCTGACCTTGCTCTTTGACTGTTGTGGAATAGCCCTTTGACCATTCTCTCTCTCTCTCTCTCTCTTTTTGTTGTGGGTGTTGGAGGGGGGGGGGAGGTGTGATCCCTAAATTGGCTCACATACGATGCTGAATTCACACAAGAGTGCATGAATTTCATTTGTTACAGATTCCCCCTCCATTATCTTGTGTAACAACCCCAAATTCTAGGAAAGAACCCTTGTTCCTTGTCATTACGGGCAATTAGGTTCGACTTATATAAAGCCTTAGTCTTTGTCAAGGTGGTATCACCTTTAAAACATCAACTTCCTGTTTATGATCACCTTCATGTAGGATTGTCCCCAATTCACTCTCAGCTCTTCCAAGGACTGTAGCCACCCTATCCCCAAGACTAAGTCCACATTCTCTTGGCTAAAGGGGTAGAAGGTTTGGGTAATTTTGACCCCTTGCAATTCCAACTCTATATCTTTACACTCTTCCTTTGAAAACAATTTCCTCCCATTCACTACTACGACTGAGTAGTAGTAAGTTGTCTGCACCGTTATCCCCAATTCTAGCAGCTGGGGGGTGGGCTATGAAGTTGTCTGTGCCCCCACTATAATGAGCACTATCACCTTCCTCCCATGAGTCTTTCCTATCTGCTTCATGGTTCTTTTTTTTTTTTTTGACCAACATCTGCTTCATGGTTATGCACCCTGTGATACTTGCCATTAAAGATCAAGGACAACTCTATGGCAGCCATCACATACTCTGGAATTTCAACTTCATAGTCTATGGCTTCTGCCCCTTCCTCTCCTTTAAACTCTTCTTCAGTTAATATTGACATTTGCAGTTGCTTATCTTTGCTCATATGGTTAAGGCCAAATTTCTCTTCACACTTTGCACTTATTAGTCCCTGCTAAGGACTTCCCCCCTTGGCCTTCCTTTCTCCTTAGCCTTTTGCACGACCATGTTCTTCCCTTACACCTGAAATGCATTGTCCATCAATGACTTCAAGGTTTTAAGCTGCAGAAGCCTCACATCTGCCTTGACTTCCTCTATCAACCTGTTTTTTAAGACCCCCATTAGAACCTGGTTTGGTATTTCCCCTGATGGAGAGGATAATAGATCAAACCTCTCTTTGTAATTTGGCATTATGCCTTCTTGCTTGATACCCATTAGCCTTTCATAGCTATCCCCCAGTTGGATTAAAGTGCTGATTAATTTTAATATGTTTGGTTCTATCATAATGAATCAGGTTCTTAGCTATATTTATTGCAACTTGATTGTCACAGTTTTTCTTGCATTTTGAGGGAGGAAATTGCAAATCTTCAAGCAACCATTTTAGTCGATAAGGAAACAAATGATTAGAGAAAGAGTTGACTAGAACAAATAAGGAAACAATAATGACTAGGAAAGAAGGCAATAAAAACACCTGGTAATTAGCAGCTTTTAATTTTGGTGATCCTCCTATTCCTGAAAACTCTGTTTAGGAGTGTTCTGTCATATATTTATTGGACTGCTGAAACTTTTAAGAAAGCATAGTATGATTGTGATAAGTTGTGGTTATATTTCTATGGCATGTAGTAAGATGATGGATCATTTGTTTGTAAACAATTTGTGGTGTTTGGTAATTTTTTTTCTCTTTGGTTTGTAGTGTCTCATGCCTTCATGTTTGAGGAGCTTCTGCATTATTAGAATGATTACAGGTACTAGAGTGGCCAGGGTGTTTATATATGCGGGATGGTCCATTCTGTGTTATAGATGGTTTGAGAGGAATATCACAATATAATAGCAAATAGCTGCTTTTGGGAGATTTTCTGAGCCATCTCATTGTCTTTTCCTTTAGTGTACTGAATGCTTCATTTCTGGTTCTGATGTATCTATCTTTTAGTTCTAAGTTTGTGTTACTTTTAGGTCTTAATTCTCTTGTTCTTTTGCAGAGGAGCTCTAACATTTTGTGTGCATGTTGTTTACTTTGTTGTGCCTGCCTTGGCTGTCTTTAATGCATCATCATTTTCAGAAGACAAAATTCATGCTTGCATTACGTGATTAATCAAATTAGATTGTTGGTATTCATGGCTTGCAGGGGCAATTTTTTATCTATTCTCTTTTGTGCAGCCATTTTTGTTGAGTTAGATGCTTAAATACGTTTTAATTTTTATTTGTTATATATATGTGTGTGTGTGTGCATATATGTATGCAGGGAATTAAGGAGTTTGTTATAGAAGCAATTGGGCCAGCTAAACAACAATTAGACTTTGCTCCTGCTAATAGGAAAAGCCTACCAGAGGTTGATGTTAGTAGTTGCTTGGAGGATTCAACAAAACACGACCTTGGATGTCAGTATCTGAATGAAAGCCAGGTGAAGGAAATTAATCCTGAAGAAGCAGCGCATGCATCTGACATTGATCACAATCAAGTAGACGGAAATTTAATACAGGGATCAACTCCTTTATCATTTGCTGGACGTGAGCCATTATTAATGGTTTCTCCTGATTCATCCAAACGTGCTGGAGCCATAACTCCTCTCTTAAAACTGTCAGGCTCCTTATTACTTGACAAATATGTAACAAATGGAGACACACCATTATCCACACATGAAAACGTTTCCAAGTTGAAAAATCTTGGGACTTCTTCCAGGACATCAAGTCTTAGAGAGGAAATAGACAGATCAAAATGCAGGTTATCAAAATACTATCTGGGGTCTACCCCTTTTACTATGAAAGATGATGAAAACAAACATATTGGTACTGTCAATGCTCATTTAGAGGACCAACTGTTTAGTGTTACTCCAAAGAATAAAGAACAACAGAATTTGATCAAACTGGACGTTCATGGAATTGAATCTTTAAGGAATTTGGGCAAGTTAAATCAAAATGATGAGACCGTGGACTCCAGAAAGGCGGGAGAACCTTACCGTTGTCTTACTGCTGACATTTTTCATGATGGTAAAAATCCTAAGTCAGTGGAAATGGCTGTTTCTCCCTTGCATATGCTTCATTCAACAACAAAAATGATAGATTTTGACCTGGTAGATAGCACGGTTAATGACATAAAAGATGAAAATGCAGTTTTCATGCATAAAAAATGTTTTTCTTCTCCTTTGGAATTATTGGACCCGAAGTCATCACCATCCTTAGATAGCCAAAAGAATTGCTTTAGTAAGTTGAGGCAGCCAGATCAGCAGAATGCTTCTGCTTATAGTGGCTCAGGGCATTCCAATGAATGTAGCTCTCAGATGACAGTGGCTAAGCAAATGGATATGTCTATTTCTGGAAACATTGAAAAGTCCAGTTCAGCTTTTGAAGTTTCAGATGTCATCCAATTTTCTGAGGTAAGATGAAAGAAAAAGAACCATATGCTTGATCAACATTCAGAGAAATCTATTAGAGTAGTTAAAGATGGATTCAAGTCTAGTCTTGATATTAATTTGTCTATTTATATGGTTGGTGATCCTCTAGGTTCCTTTACTTTGTATACGCTTCTATGTAAATATCATTTATCTATTTAAACTTAAGACTATGGTTCTTCCTATGAGAAGTGAAGCTTTTGGAGGAAAGCTACTCTAGTTTCATTGGTAGTGCCCAATGTTTAAGCTTCCAATTATCTGTAATTGTATTGTACATAAGGGTTCCCAACAGCATTTTGACTATTGCTATTACAAGTCATATCAATTGTGAAATGAAAGTTCACCAGCCAGGTCCAGTTGTAATTCAGTTTTTCCCCATTAAATTTACAAAATGAAACTTAAGTTTGTCCTGATTTTGTCTAAGCATGTTGCAAAATGCCTTCGTTAGGATACGTTTAGCTGCAAGATGTAAAAAGAAAAGAGGTAATGTGGATGGAAATGACTCTTGTACTGTTATAACAATAATACAAAGATACTGTTGAGTAATGATAACAAAGGCATAGTAGGCATTGCAAGACAAATTGATACCTCGTTTTTCATAATTACCTTTGCCATGTGCTGCATACATAGCCTTAGTATTAATAATACTGAAAATTTTCTTGCAATAGATGTGCCTAAGTGTTTAGGTGTGTTACCAGTGTTTGAAACATCATTTCTGATAGTTAGATGACTATTTTTCCTTTATTTTATATTGTTGAATATGTTATTTGCTTACCTTCTTCGTCCATTTGGATTTGACACTGATTTTGTTTGTTGGTTAACTTAGGGTATGTATAGAGAAAAATTGGCTGAGAGTCCGGCTAAGAAAGTTCAAGTTCTGAGCACCTATACGGAATGTATAAAAGAAAGTCCAATCCAAGAAGTATCAATTCCGTTACCTTTTGTGGAAGGACTGTTTAGGCAATCACTACACCATAACTCAGATGGTCCCATTGATAACTACCATCAGACACTACAAGCCCAAGTTGCTGAGAGCCCTTCTAATGAATTTTGTGTGGAGAATCATTCTGGGAAGAAACGTAAGGCAATTGAATTACTAAGAGAAGAAAACACCATAGATAAAATAAGGACAACTGACAGTAGTTCAAATGCTCATGCAAATGAGAATATGGATTCACAGATAACCTTGCGGCAGTTAGATGATATAAGAAGTGATAAAGAGAAGCTTGGAGATCAGACATGGAAGAATTATGTTGATGTGTGATGACTGTTTATCTTAATTGTTAATCATATTTCAGTATTGCATCTCTTCACTATACATATTTCTTGCAGATTCTAGCAAAATTTTCAGGGAGCACAAAACATTTGCTTGGTCCCTCAGCTGATAAGCTAAATTTGAAAATGGTTTGTTCCATGCAATTGAATTTAACACATGGGTAGAGAATTAGCCAATGATATCATGTAGATAAAGTTTGTGGATATTATTTCTTTCACTTCATTACCTGTGTGAATTTTCTTAAAGCTTCTGAAAACTAAACATATGACTTGTTCTTTCTAATTCACTATATTAGATTGGCATGCTGGAAGATATTTTGGTTCATCTGTGGAGAGTTAAAAAATTTGAGATTCTATGTACTGAAATTCATTCTCAGGTTTGTCTAATAATCACATATAAAGATCTGTTTTGTCTTTATTTTGAACATGTTTATGTTATAGTCATTGGACCATATTCATTTTCATTGATTTTACTTGTTTCAATTTCAGCAGAAAATGACTGAGCCGCTACTCATCCTTAGACGTAGAAAGTAATTATCTTACTCTATAATCAAATCACTTTGTGGATTATGTTTTTCTTTTTCTTTCTTTTTTTTTTTTTTTAAATTATGAGACTGTAAGAATGGTGGTGATTATTGACGACTGTATATTATTTCTTTCTTAGAGTTACAGAAACAAGAATGTTGCTGCATAACATAGCATATGAGAAGGCAAAACTGCAACTAATGCATATGAAGCATGAGATATTACAGGTATCCTGTTGCATGTTTGTTAGCTATTTTACATTTTTGCAGTTTGTGATGTGCACTTTTATCACTGGCAGAAAAAGGTACAACAGTTGAACTCTGGGCTTCAGGAGTCTCAAATGTTGAAGTCAACTTGGGCGTCATGTTGCTCTAGAATTGTGGCATCAAATACTCCAGCTAAGAGTCACTTCCTTTCTAGCTCGAGTAGGTCTGAAGGAAAACATCAGGTATGTGTATGTGTAGAGTTAAGTTGATTGACCAAGTATAAGGGATTTAAGAATCATCGTGTTGCCTTTTCATCTGTTAGAACATAGTTCAAGAGAAATGGGCGCCATGGGTGGTATTGGGATAGGTAATAAGCTGAAGAAAAAATAATAAGTAATTCTTTGAGGAGCTTAGGTTACCTCTTTTTTCCCAGTAAAATTCCACAATTTGAAAACTTGGCCTTAATATCTCTCTTGCTCTCTTTTCCCTGACTGGTCAAGCATGAAAATCACATCAACATTAATCTTTTAATTTTTAGATAGTGATCTGTAGTTCAGCATACCAAAATTAATCTCAAGACATGTAATTTACTTTGACTTTAGCCCCACTGCTAATACAATGTGCATCATGTTGAAGCCATTAAGCTTTCTCCCCCAGACTTTCAACCAAAAAGAAGTGTTTCAGTATTGTCCTATAGTGACAGAATTATTGTTAAGATCAAAACTCTTGCTATGGAGGAGCTTAGCAATGCGTGATCAGTTTTCAGTTTATTTCTTCCAATACCATTCTCTACCTGACAGTTTGGATGAAACATTGTTAAGTTTAAAGAAAAGAAAGCTTTCTTCTAGACAAAGGCCTCTCAGTCTGTCTCCCAAATGCTTCTGTCCCAGAGAAAGGTAGCAAAAGTAGATATTATTAGGGAATTCTCCAATGCCTATTTCCATAATAAAATTTGATTATCTATATACCTTTATTGGACATCTTGATCTACAAATTAATGCTGTTAAACATATATATTCTGGTTAAAACAATGATTGCCTCTACATCTTATGCCTGATTTTTTTTTCTTCTCTCGTACTTCCTAGTTGTAATTGGGTGGTACAACTGTAAATTACAACATATAATAGTTGTGCCTGGCATGTGCAATTGGCAATCTTGATTTGACAATGTTTTGTTTCTTGTAACAAAATGAAGACCATGTCGTTAGAGCTTGAAACTCTGGTTAACGAGGCAAAATCCTTAAGTAAATTCCTTCATAGTTGCTGCAAGTTGGAGGATGATCAGAGCAGTGCTGATACTATAACATTTGTTCATGATTATTTGAAGAAGCGAATGCTGTACAGGGGTATATACCGAAATCTGCAGGTATTTCTGCTCTTCACATCATTCTCTTGTATATATATCTAAATATCCTTTGCTCAGATATTGTCTACATTATCCTTTTGTTAGTTGTGGGAGATTGACAATTTCAAGCATAAGGATGCTAGTTACGAAATTCTTCTCAGCTATTGTGGTTACATCATCCAAAGGTTAAATCTTGATCTAATCCCTTACTTATCTTTGTAAAGTTGGAGCTTCAGTATATATTTAATTATATGACTAAATGCGCATGGGTTATTTTATGGTATGTAGGTTAATAGTAAACACTGATTCACCAACAATAATAATCTCCAACAAATTGAATGATCAAAATATTGTTAAGGTAATTTAGGTGACAATTAGTTTTATTCCGTTACTCATACCTTAGTTATTGTTTTAATGCGATGCCTTTTTTTTTTTCCTTAAATTTTTGTTTAGGCCTTCCCAAACATGGATGCTTGTGCAGCATTTGTGTTTGTCTTAAATCCTAATACCACTAAGAAATGCAATGGTTCAAGATGTTTGGCACAAGAAACACAGGTAATTTACACTATTTCTCATGTTACATTGGATTTAATTCATGTTGTTTCTTTTCCAAAGGACTTTATTATTTTTGAGGTAGTTGTAGTGATTATTATTATTATTATTATTATATAAATAAAATCTACCTTTTACTATTCATTACTATTCTGAATGTCTCATCAATCTATCATGTTAATAAATAATTCTTTTTGGCACCCTCCCTTTTTCTTTTTTCCCCATGCTTACCATCCAAGATACCCCTCATTACATTAATTAAACATCTTGAATACATAATAAGCCCCCTAAAACAAGGCTTAAATACATAGGATATTACATTGTAGAGCTCTTTGAAGGAGGAGGCTTAAGAGCCTGCACCAAAGGAGTGCTGAAATAATTTTGGCTGCCTATGAGTCTATGACAAGGTGATCAATTCCAAAGGTGAGATTCTTCTGCTTGATGAAGAATCAAGGAATCATCTTAAGGTTACTGTAAACAAAGCTGCAATTGTGGCACCCATTCCTTGCCTACATGAACTGAGAAAAGGAATTCTCAGTTGAAGACCCTGCTCCAGTTTTTGGGTTTATTTGTACTGGAGTTATTGGTTTTATGGATCCTGTTCATCCTGGTGTGAAAGAATCAGTTGCAGTTTCTTGTTCAGCTGGTATAACAGTAAGGATGGTTATAGACATTGGTATAACGGATGTGAGTGGGTGAGCTGGAGGAGAGAAAGATTGTGATTGGAGGGGTTTATTTAGGATTTTGAGAGTTGAGTTGGGAGAGGAGGTAAACAAGGATTTTGTGGAGTGAGCTCAAGGAGAGAGCTCAAGCCTCTTGAAAGCTTGGGGAGTGTTGTCTTTTCCTTTCCTTTTAAGTTTTTGCATTTTGTGGTTGCTGTGTTTCTGTATTTGTCTATATGTTGTCTTCGTTGTTTTAATAGGCTTATCTTTGTGTTTTAGTATGTTTAATCTATAGCGGAGGCATATTTTAGTATCATTTTGGCGTGGGTTTTGTCAACATCACATGGAACACTATGTGAAAATCCTTCTTCTTGGACTTTTCTCTATCAAGTGAGCAAAGGGAAGGGATGTGAGTATAGGAAATGACATTTCCTCTGATGCTTGGTGACAGCTTTACAAGATCATGTATGACATAGCACTTTGAGGGCTATTAAGAAAGCAAAGATTGGAATGAATGGAAAATTGATGGAAAATTAAATGATTGATGGGTACCCAAGTAGGATAGGGAACCTTCTATCAAAAGCTAACTATTGAGGTGGGCGAATCATCCCACTTAAATACCCTATTTAGCATCCTATATTACTCAATGTGGGACTTGGGCCTCCATGCTACCTAAGTTTGTATCAATTGGCCCCCCTCAAGATCTGACTTCCTGATGGCTATACATTATGACACTTTACTCGACTCCCTTGTTAGTTAGAATCCTCCACCAGTCAAAACCCTTTGTGGGTAGCCCTCTTCGGAACCGTCAACACCCAAGTTCTGATACCATTGATGGTTACCCAAATGAGATAAGGAATTCTCCCTCAAAAGCTAGCTGTTGAAGTGGGAAAATCATCCCACTTAAATACCTCATTAAGCATGCCATATTATTCAATGTGGAACTTAAGCATCCCATACTACCCGAGTCTGCATCAGGACACAAGGGAGAGAGTCCATATTTGAGGTGTAAAATCAGCAGTGGTGTAGAGAAGTAAAATGAATTGTTCCTGTTTGTTGGTCCTCAATCTCTAATCACCTCTACTTTTGTGATCCTTTATTTGTTGGCAGAGAAAACTTCAACTTCATTGGTGTTGCTAAAGATCTCTCTTGGCCTACTGGATTGGTTGGGCTTATTGTTCCCTTCCGAGAACAATTTCAGAGTTCCTTCCTACTTGCCTTTTCATTTTCTTTGTCATTATCATCTTCATCTTTGTAGTTGGTATCTCATGACCTCTGATCCATCTTGATTCTAAACTTTCTTGAATCCATCATTTGCTTTGTTGCCATCAAGATTTTGCAACTTCTTGTGTCTTCTGATCAATCATTTAGTTCAGCAATATTAAATTTAGTCATGAAGACTGAAATCTTGTTTACTGTTATCTTCATTCTCCTCACCCTTCTTGTAGTCATCTTCTTCATTAGCTTGATTGGTGGACTTCTACATCTTATGATCAGTCTTTGCATTTTACTAAACTGTCATTTTTCCTTTTGTTATATGAAAACATAGGCACTCCATATTTCTTACAACTTTGTAGTTTAGATAATACTCCTTCCGGTCCAAAATATAAGTCTTATTTGATTAATTGTCATAAGAACCACGAGAGGTAATTTAACTTATTAAATCTGCCAAAAAATACATTATTTTTCAATAGTACCCCTATTTAATACGTTGAATTTAAAGTCTATTATCTCTTCTACATTTAATTGCAAATAAGAGTTTAATAGGAAAATGAACATTTAATGCCCTAGAAATTATTAAATGAGACTTTTATTTTGGATCAAAACAAACTTTTAAAATAGGACTTATATTTTGGATCAAAGGGAGTATAATTAAGGAATTTTCCTAAAGTTGGCAACAAAATCTTCAAGAGAGCAATTAGGAATTATGATTTAGGCAAAAAAAAATAAAGAATTATGATTTTGGGAGTACAATACATTGTATTACTAGAAGGTTTTTCAAAAGCATCTTTCTGTCCATTCTTGTAGATGGATTGAATCTTCTGCTTTACCAAAATGCTCTTCAGAAATATTTTAAAAGATTAGAAGCAAGAAAGTAATTTTTTCAATAGAAGGTATTTAGAAGACAGAAGCAACCAATGGAAAAATATATCTGACACCAGTATAAAAATCATTGATACAAAAGATTCTCCAATTCTTCTTGAATCTATTTAGAACATTCCTTGAAGATACCATTTACTGGACGGTAACAAAACAATGTTGTCTTGGAGCATAACTAAAGACACATTTTCCTCTAAAATTAGAGAACTCCTTTCCAACCAAAGGCACCAATAGAAAGTTAGCACACTGCTATTAAAATTTATCCTCCTTTCTCTAGCGGAAGTTGTTGAGTTTAATCACTACAGAATGTTCTAAAGTTTGTGGTCGTGCCCAAGGCTCACCAAACCTGTACAAAAGTTTACTTCTAATCAAGCTTCTGCTGGGAAATGTAAAAATCCACTATTGAAATGTGAGCAACTTCTGAGCATGGCCACATGACGTGACATGTATATAATTACACCTAAAAAGAAGGTTATTACGTCATAGCTTACATGCGCACACTACTTACACATATAGATGTATAGTTGATTTGAAATTGATATGACCCTCTTGGTGAGACCAAGCAAATCAGGAACTACAGCGAAAACGGACACTCACGAACAAAGACAAGAAGATGATCATGTGCTAGAACTAGAAAACTCGTTCATAAGCTCTAATGATGACGCTCACTCAGTTGATCACTCCAGTTGGTAGGTTATAAGTTCTCAAGAGAACACAAAATTCAAAATATATTGAATAAATTCTAAATTTCATTCAACTGGGTGAGAAAAGGCGTTACAAATAAGGTGTTTGTATAGACGCCTAGTGACTTAATTTTCAAGTTAGGGCTTTTGATAAAATAATATTAAAATACTGATCCTAATCATCCCTAGATTTGCTAATCAATCTAAAAATAAAATTAATCAACTAAGATCCTAAGAAAACTCTAAAAAGAGGATGCCACAAGTGGTAAAGGTGGCTCCTTTTATTCCCTAAAATACTAAATCCTAAGAGATCTTAATAAATTAGGAGACTAATGGAAAAGAAATGAAAGGTGGCACCTTTATCTTTGTGGAAGATACTAGAGGAGGTGCTACTTATTGAGATTTAACGTAATGGACTCTAATATTATGGGCCTATGGAAATACAAATTAGAACCCATTAAAGACTCAATAAAAATATTCAATAATTGGGCTTTATTTAATTAAAGTTATGCCTAAAGACTCAAATAAATAACTAAGACAAAATAATGAAAAGCACATTAAGAATTAAACATTAAAGATTTAGGCTTAAGAATAATGTTATGGATCCTCAAGTGAGTTCTTCAATTGTGATGCCATTAGGAGCTTAGTTCTCTTGGGCTTGAACTTAAAAACAAATTACCATGCTTCTTACTCCATATGAAGACACCATTGTTGAGGGATTATTGAGCTTGGAAGACGTCTCTATCTCATCAAGGTAGAAAACTTCTTTATCTTGTAATTCTTGGATAAGTCCATTTAACGCTTGCTTCATGGTTTTGGCCTTTGCTTTTGTAATTGGTCCACCAATGTGTTTCAAAGGGTCTTTCAGGACATTACTCCTCCAAATTTGAAGTTGGGCTTTGCTTCCTTGATGGTCTCCATCAGAAATGCTAACTTTTTGTGATTCAATATTGACGATAGCTTCTACAAATGCATGTATACACTTGAGGATCGCTTAACAAGGGAGTTCATGGTATTCTAGATCATAATGTTGGAGGTTTACAATTTCTTAGCACATGTCATAGCCAATATAAATATTTTAATTTCATTCAATGGGCCCCTTCTCATTCATGTAGCAGAAAAAAGACTTGGAAATAACTGCTAATTTCATTGAAAAAGGATTTCTAGTTTTCACATAGTCTTTTTATCAGATATTTTTGCCAATTGTTTTGTGCTAGGCCTGAAAAAATAATTTTGTACTTCCCCCAGTCCATATTATGAGGAGTTTTCTAGAATTTTTAGTACCCCTATTGATTTATTGCTTGTTTCGTAACACGGAAAAGAGAAAGGAGTGGAACTTAGTAATTAATAAGGGTAAAAATGGGATGTTGAGTTTTTTTTAAAAGTTTAAGATTTGTAACTAACCTTTTTTAAGAAGTGTGAATTAGTTAAAAATTCCTTATAATATGAGCTGGAGGGAGTATTTTGTTGTGTTATGGCCATGTTCATGCCCAACAGGGACACACATGAGATAGTTTGGTATGTTTCATAGAGAGCAACATATCCATATATTAAAAGTGAAGCCCGCTTAGGTCTATGAATCTGCAGCGTATAATTACTATTAAACTTGTTGAGTACCACTTTGAGCACATTTGGTATGATAGAAGAATTTTTAAAGGACTTAGAATAGGAAAGGGAAGGGGAACAGAAGTAGGAAAGAAGGGTAATGGACTTTAAAAGTAAGTTTGGTATGTATAGGAATGGAAATAAAATATTTTATCTATTTGGTATGGTAGAAATAGAAAAAGAATGGAAATATGGTACTTCGGAGATTTTGCCACCTTTCCCATACTGCTACAGCATCATTCCATTAAGGCAACAATGAAATGATTTTTGGCAGCTGCTTTCCTGCTGGAATGAGAGAAGGAATGCAAATCAAGCATACCAAACAAGTTTTGATAGGGTTCCATTGCCCATTCCCTTTCTTTTGCATGCCATTCCCTTTAGTCAAACGTAACCTTTGTCTTTTGCTTATCTGTTTCATACCATTAGTGTAAATCAAAATGTTGTAGATTATGGTTCTTTTGATTTTCCCAGGGAGAATCCTTATCAAAACTACTACTGCATAGTCTTCTCTATTGGTATTTTTTCCTCTCTCTATCTCTTGGGCAATATTCTTGCTTTATAGCCTAAAAGTTTGCGAGTATTAAATAATAGCTTATGACTAATTATAAATTATTTCCAATATTTTGGTGATGCTAACTTGCTATTCCATGCAGATAGCTAGTTCACTTCTGCGTAATTTGCTTGATGTGATTGAGGAGGTTTGGTTAGCTCGCATAGAGATCAGAAATTTGGTGCAAGCAAAATTCTATTCTCAATCAGGTGAAAGATTTATTGTTGTTTCCTTCAATATTACCATTTTGAGCATTGTAGTTAGGTGCTTGATTACATGTAGAAATTCATTCAGTTTTTGATAGGAAGTTGATACTGCTTTGTACTTGCTGGTTTTTGTCAATTTAGTTTGGTGTTTTTTGTCTTTGCGTCCTGCTTTTTTGTTATAAATTGTATCTTCCAAGAGTTTGTTTTCTGAAAAAGAATTGTTCCGTATTGATGTAGAACCCAATGACACAAGATGCCTCCTTTTAGGGATGAGGCATGGGAAAGAGCTGTACAACAATAGGGAACAGAAAGGTAAATTATAAATACATAAGCTTCCTAAAATCTACATAACAATCTAACTGACTTGAATAAAAAATGTTAATATATCTAATGTGAATCCTATTGAGGAGATCCGAAATGATTGTATTCAAGGAAATGTTGGCATAGCACCTACTAAGGAGAAAATAGTAAAAAAGTCAATTAAGGTAGTTTGGACATATACAAAGAAGGTTGCTAAAGAAGTCAGTGAAAAGAGTTGATCAAATGATTTTCAGCCATATGAAAGAAAATGTAGAGGGAGACCTATGAGAACACTTAAAGAAGTTTAGTGGGATCTTTTAATAAATGATGTTTTTGAGGAGTTGGTTTTTAATAAAACTCAATGACATCATATAATCCATATAACCAATTTCATTTAGAAAGAAATGGCTGCTGATATTGATGTTGTATCTAATACATATCCTCCTATCATCCCTAAACTAAATATATAAAATGATAGTTATAGACATAATTTGAAATATTCAAAATATCCCAACCACTTCAATTCCAGGTTGAGACTTCATTCAAAAAAAGATTTCAGAATAGAGACAGGCTCAATGTGCCTTTTTGTTGCGGACAACGAATAATTATGTGTCTTAGTGTCTTGACTGAGGAAATATTTTAAAAGGATAAGAATTAAAAGAGGAGTCTGCACATTAATCGGTGATGAATAGTAAGGTTATTCAAATATACCAAAGCTTGGTTAATTCAGAGTAGCATGAAACTAGTATGGATTAAATTATACTACACTTCATAAAACTTGAAGTGGTTTTGATACCAAAATTTGTCACGGTTTTTGAATATCGTGAATTATGATTTTATTATTTATATTTTTGTTTTCCTTACAACTCAAAATTAGAAAAGGTAGAATTGGATGTGGATCATGCGTATGCAGTATGATGCTTAATGGTGCTAAGCTCTGTTGGTCTGTGAAAGAATATTATACCAATTATTCAGTTACAAATATGAAACTTAATGGATTTGAATTTCAAATTCACTTGCCTTTGGGTTGTTAGTTTCAGCTTTTTTTTTTAATCGTAAATGAGGCCTTCAGATATTTAGAAGTTGTAACTTTACTATTCAATTAAAAAATGTGTAACTTGATTTGTAAGATATGTAAAATTTTTAAAGAAAGAATTTGCAAATATTTTTTAATTGACATTAACATTCCCCATTGGAGCTCTGAACTTGAAATAGTTCTGTGCTTGAGGTCTTGTATAATCTAATTTAGTCATGCAGATCTGATTGGAATGCCAAACGGTTTACTTAAAAATTATGAATCTATAATTGTGCAACTATTATTGCAAATTTTGTCTGATTAATGTATTCTGACGTTGATTCACTTTATTTGTAAAAACAAAAGCTGGAGTTTCATTTAATGTTTGCTGAATTTGCAGTTGGTGAGCTTGAGTTGTCGCTTTCCTTCATTGACTTTAATACTGGAAGGAAGTTTAAAGTGGTTTTTGATATGAACTGCTTGAAATGGTAAGGTCCCTTTTCAGGGTCTTTTTCTTTGACTTTAGTTGATCCTTGATTGCTTATTCTGGTTTTCCTTTTCCCCCCTTTTTCAGTTCGACTTGTTGCTTTTAACGGAAGGAACTTGCTATCTGTTGAAAAGCATATTGGTTTTGATCATTCACACATTGCTTTAGCTTCTTACTTTGCGCATGCTGGACCATTTTTCCTTCAAAATATTATTCTTTAAAACCATAGTTTCATAATTGAACCCGACATTGATTTGAAAGAACCTGGCGTAGCTAGGTCATTTATTTAACTCTTAAGCATGGACACTGATATGGTGACATGCCAAAATTCAAAGTGTTACAATTGAACTGTTCACAACTGTGCTTTGATGACTTTAATTTTTCACCCTGCTATGTGTTGCTCTGATTGGCTTCAATTCAATTGAGTCCATGCTCATAGGCGTACAATTTGACGTTTTCCCTCCATTAGATCAGCTTTGATTGATGTTTTATATCTCCCTTGCATATGAAATTAACAACTCTGATTGATTTTATTAATCATTCCTGAGCAGTGGGGTCTACCCAGTGGAGATTCTTCCATCTCATATATATGATGTTGCTGATGGGGAACAAAAGTCACTTTCTGGGTCGCTTGAAGGTGATATAAGAACAGCAGCTGAGAGAGTGACAGTGGGTTATTCAAGAATTATGAGGCTTTGTAGGAGTATTTCCCAGGTAGTTCAGACTCTTAGTTCTAGCACATGATCAGCATCTTGTTGGATTTGTTTGCTATTCTTTTATGGGAGATCTAGGACTAGGTTGTATATTGGCTTAGCATGTAGATACTGATTCGCATTCACGAGGCTGATGTAAGTTTTCATCTATAACAAACGATATTGTTTTAGGCATGAACTATTTCAATGAAACGTTTGGGTTTCAACTTATTTTTCTGTTTTTTGAAGAAATGTGCTTTGATCTTTGAAAGATACATACTTTATTTGATTTTTGAATTTTTAAACATTAGCTTATATTAATAATAATTATTTTTCTTTTCTGATCATAGGATGAATTTATTCTTTTTTTTTCTTTCTAATCGAACCTTTTAGATGTTACAATGGTGGTGCTATTCAAAAGTAGTAACAATTTAAAACATTCTTCTAATATGGGGAAGAATAGTGAGTTTAGAAAGTATAAATAATTTCATTAAAAATAAGAAAGTATAAATAATAATTTATTTTTATGATACTTGAGAAGTCATTGTAACACTAAGAAGATTAAGTTATAATTTTAAGAAAAAATTAATTTCTTAGTCTTGAAAAAATTAATTGTCTCCCATAATTTATTTATTTTTTCTAAATTGTCTTTATACTTTCTTAATATTCCAAGGTTAGTATTTAAAAGTTTCAATCCTTAGAAGAATAATCGTTAATGAAGTCCATGTAGGACATATAACATTGTGATGACATGACAAACTTAAACAGCTGTCCAATGGAGGCGGAGGCAGACTTAAAATGTCGCATATGATAAAATGGAAATAACGGATATACAAATTCAAGATGAAAGATTATACAATCCAACTTAGATTAGTGTCAATGATGGGGATATTAAACAAATGGTTTAAGATTCAATTTCCAATTGTTGTATATGAATCAATCCTTATTGGGAGAGGTTTGTTTACCAATTATCTTCAGATCTTGAGATTAGTTCCTGTTGTCGATGAAGGATACCTTTAACTCATTACAAAAAAAAAAAAAAGAAAAGGGAAAGATAATATTACAACCACTATCAGCAAAATGTCGTGATTCTTATTCAATAAAGTTTATTACGAGCTAAGCCTGTGTTGACATTTCATAGATTTGTAACAAACTGTAGATATATGATGACATTTTTTATTAAACCGTATGACAATTTAATTGTGAACACATTGGGTCATAATTTTTCCCTTCTTCTAATTCTTTCCAATTAGTAGCAACAATAATAACAATAGCCTCATTAGACTAAATGGGTCTATTACATAGATTACACGACGTGATTATACTTTATAAAAATTATATCTTTAAATAAATCATTTGAATACTTAAGTCTTCCAAATGCATTAGACTATCACTATTCTTTTCAACATCATGTTATTTCATATGCTTGATTGTTTAGGATGACATAAAAATATTAAAAAGAAAAAAGAAAAAGAAAAAAACTCAGTAAACAGGACTTCAAGGGAAAACATCTTACTTTTTGCCAGCATATTTTCTTGCTGTTTCCCTTCCTCTTTGGTTTTCAACTGAATGCATTACATTTCCACATACTTCTCTCGTCTCATCTTTCCTCGGTACAACATACAATGATTTGGACATGCTTGAATTTTTTAATAGTTCAATCCCCATTTTTTTTTTCTGCTTAATAAAAAGAATATGGAATTTTAACATTTCCAAAAGCATTTGCTAATGATTCACATATCATTGATATGTATGACCTTGTTAAAGACTTAATGTGATACAATCTCACCAAGACAGACAACTTAGAATATTTCTGACATCTCTCCAATAGAGTGGATCTGGACCCTGACTTCTTCTGAAAATTCATTCTCGTGATGAACACTAATTGCATCATGACCGATATTATTAATCGGATTATTTCCACAAATCTCCATTCTAGCATGTAGACTCGTTAGACAAACAACGTCGACATGCAAAGAAGAATAAAATTAGGAGATTAAAAAGATGAAATACGGAATAACAAGGGTTTAATTTTAAATTTTTAGAGTAAAAGTGTAGAATGTTAAAAAATAGTGTGTATAGAGTAGAAAAAAAGTTAAAAGTTACAAATATAATAACTCTCAACCCACGATAATGAGCAATGGCTCCTATAAGTTCATATATGTGTATGTGTATAAAATATTAAGATTTATATATCAGTCAAATATTTCATTTTTTTGAAAAAAATTTATTTTGTTTATTTGTATTTCCGTGCATACAAATGTTACCTTACATCATCACTACTTACTCACTACTCGCTTATACAATTACTGACAACTAAAAATTAACCGTTAAAAAAATTTTGATAATTAATTCAGATTAATAGAAATTTTGTCATTATATATAAGAGCCTCAGAGCATTGCAAAATTTTGCAACGAATAGAACTTCCTTTGAATTATATTTGAGTTTTACTATCAGCAACAATGGCATTGACACGCTTTGTTATTGTAACCATTTTTTTATTCAACTTGGTCATTGCTCCTTTATGTGCTTTTGGAAATCAATTTCCATTTCCATTTCCGTATCAACCACCTGATGGTGGTGACGAAGGACAAGAACCTTTTGTTACACCACAACCACAAGTTGATCCACCAAAGGATAACCAAAAACTCAAAGAAGGTTTCTATAGTGGGTGTTGCCCTAATGTTGGAACAAATTGTTGCTGATCGAGTTGCTGAGATTCTAAAGACCAATCCGGGTGCAATAGCTGCCTTCATTCGTCTCCAATTCCACGATTGCTTTGTTGGTGTAAGTTTAATTTCTTCCACTGTATTATATTAGTAATGATGTTCAAAATTGATCCGATCAAATGAAACCAAATCAGTTCAAACTACTCAAAACTGAAAATACTAAAGCATAAATCATTACCAACAACAATTAGTTTAAGTGGTTTGATGCTTATTCCCTTTAAGAAAAGTTTTAAATTCAAGTTTTGTGTATTAAGAATATTGCTGCTTGAAGAGCTTTACATCAATGTGATCTAATGTGACTCGATCAGATCAGTTGGGCCCAATATGGCCCCAAAAACCAATTGATTGATATTAAAAGAAAAAGCCTAAATTGATTTTTCCTAATGTGCGAGAGTTTATTGATCCAATTCAATTTTTAGCATAATTAAACTCATTGAACCAGGCTGAACCATACTCCACACACACAATTTAGGCCCAATTTAACATTCAATTGGTTTATGTCCTTCTTTATTTTCTTGGTTTTATATTCTGTAGGCTCAGTAGAATACTTTCCCCAAACCTAACAATTGAATCGCACTGAACCAATACCCCACAGACACACACAATTTAAGCCTAATCATGTGCAGATATTTTAGCATTTGCTGCTGCAGAATCTATGGTCTTAGGTGGCTTACCTCGTCATCCCAAGCTTGGTGGTCGTAGGGATGCATTGATTTCTCTTTCTTCTAATGCAAAATATAACCTGCCATTGCCAAGCTGGTTTGATGAAGAAGAAGTGGTGGTTCTTCTTGGTGTACATTCAGTTGGAGCTGCTCACTGTAATGTCTTTAGTGAAAGATTGTATAATTACAATAAAAGTGGGAAACCAGATCCTGCTTTAAGTGTGGATGCTCTTGATGAACTCAAAAAGATATGTAAGGATCCAAGAACAAAAGAGGCAAGAGAGAATCCACTTGTCAACTTTGATGAGACACCGACTGTACTTGATAATCTGTTCCTCAAGAATCTTGTGGAAAGGAGAAAGGCATTGTTGGCTTCAGATCAATTATTGATTGCTGATAATAGAACGGCTCCAATTGTGGAAAAGATGGCTGCAGATCCTGACTTGTTTCCCAAACACTTTGCTGAGGCAATGGCAAGATTGACTTCTTTAGGTGTGCTCACTGGAAATGAAGGAGAGATCAGGATCACTTGTAGATCAATTATGAGTTTTAATCACAATCAGATTCAGTGCAGCCCTTGAGTGTTCAGTATTATCTTATTTGAAAGATCTTAATTGTCCGATTCATATTATAAGATATTTTGTATAAAATACACGCGTATTAAAAAAGTTACTTTTTCATCTGAAATTCATGAAGAAAGTATCAAACTTCTTATTTTATCCTTATTAAATGTTTCATTATCATTAATGAGAAGGATAAAATTAGAAGAAGTAAATCTACCACTCTATATTGTAGATTAGAAATTTATTATACAAAACATCTTATAATATAGATGGAGTATCTTTTGCCATCGCTTTGAAGTTTAGGTTAGATAAGACGCTGCTACAACAAACACTATATAGAAAAGGATAGTAGAAATCTTCATGACAAGATTATACTAAAAGGCTAGAGGTTTTCTATTCAATCTTGTTTGAAGGTCTCAATTGTTTGTTTTGATCCATCGCCTCTCATTGCATCATGTCATTCTCTTCATTAAGTGGAATGATTTTGTTTTGAAGTCTAGATCAGATGATGTGGCTCATTAACATAAAATATATCAAAAAGGATAGTAGAAATCCTTCCAATATTGGATTAAAAATTTACAAATTTTACTTAATTCAAATTCACTAAACGAGTGTTAATATTTATAAAGTTTATAAGGGTATGAATCCTCGGCAATTTTCTGCTAACCAAGAGCATGTTAGTGATTTTAAGTTATTTTAATTTAAATTTTGATAAATAAAAATGTATTTTAAAATCTTTAACGAAATATTACCAGTAAAAATTGAAATTGAAGGAAGGTTAGTGTATTATTTTACTCTTAATTTTATCAAGTTTATTTTTAATCTTTCAAATTTAAAAATATAGCTAAAGAGTTTGGTTTCCTTTAAAATGTTAATTTGCTTATTTTTTATATGAAATTAAATTAATATACTTATAATAATTTTAAGTAGAAGACTATAAATGCTTAAACTTATATATTTAACATACTTTTATCAAATCAAATCAAAACATCTGGATTTTAAATTTTAAAATTAATTAACAATATAAATAACAAAAGTTAGTTATAAAATAAATAATACATAAAAAGATCCATTTGTTCTAATTTGATTAGATTAAAGTGTATTAAGTATATATATAAAAATATGTTTAAGCACCTAAGTTTTTTCCCCTAATTTTAACTACCTTATCATACCAATAAAGTAATTGAAAAATGTTTCGCTAAAGTTTTTCAACTCTAAATTTAAGCCAAATAAACACACACACACACACAGAACATTTAGTGTGAAAAATCTCTAGATACCCTACTCAACTTTACAATATCAAATCAGATTTCTTTTAACTATCAATCTAATGTTGAAAGGAAACAAAAAAAGAAAAAAAAAAGAAATTAACCCTTTTTTGTGAATATTAAAAATATCGAATTCAAGACAACATGTTTAAGGAACCAATCATATACCAGTTGTATCAGAATCTTATTGATAAAAAATATTAACCTTTATTAATGAAAGTTTGGATTGAGGACCCAATCTTCTTTTAAGTAATATCTCAAAGTTTGAATATTATTATAAAGAACAAATTACACAAAAAAGTTTCTCATATTTAAAACTCACAAGAAAATGTTAAAAAATAAATTTAAGTAACAAGAAAAAAAAAAAGGATAAGTGTGTGGGACTCATTCCCTCTATGATTCAAACACCTTATTTTTTTTTATTCATCCTTATTAATGTTGCAATTTCTTACTCAAATAAAATATTTAAGATCATTGACCCAAATTAAAAATTAAATATTTAAACATTGAGTAAATCATACAAGTTAAATGTCGAATCAAACAACAAATATACCCACTACAAGCATAACTTGCACAACGGTCTAATTCATAAGTCACTAATAATTGAACGATTCAATTTCATTTGCTTATCATAATCAAATTGTTTTCTTTAAGGAAGGTTCTCATCCAACATTATTTTTCTCAATATGTTATTTCCAAGAACAAATAAGCCGACCCACTAAATAAACAATTTTTATTATTATGCGAAAACAATATAAAAATAACACAGAATAATATTTTATATACCACGCCTAGATTTCTTTTCCCTTGTACCGTTCAATCATTATCTTAAATATATTACAAGTGGCCAAATAGATATTGATACTATGACGAGACAAGACATGGAAACCAATGAATGGGTGACACGTGGAAATATTCATCGTTCACCTAAGAAGAATCCGGTGAAACTATTTGAACAGAGAAGGCATTTTGCTTTGCAATTTATTTATTTTACTTTTTTTCTTTTAATAATAATTTTGTTGACAATAAAGAATCTCCACTTCATGACACGTGATATCCAACCAACCAACCTCGATTTCTCAAAAAGTGCAAGCCTTTTGCTAATTTACCAAGTTACCCTCCGAATTCATATTTGTATACAAATCATCATGAAATTATCATGCTACTGCCACTTGTGAACAGAGAATACCCCTTTCCCGTCTTATTTATAATAAATTTTATAAAAATATTTTTTAATTTTTTTAAAAAATTTTTTATAATATTTTATTCTCATTATTTATTTTTTTTATAAATTATTATTGGACTTTTTGGATAAAAAATATACTTTCAATTGTTTAAATGATATTTAATGTGAATTATATTATCATATTAAATAGGGATAAAAAAATATTTATTTTTTTAGGAATTTAAGAAAATAACTAACTTTCTTAATCTACATAAAATGGTTGGAAGTCCCTTATAAAAAGGATTAGAGGGAGTAATAATTTCACATCATTCTCACAAAAAAAACAATTTTACATAATTATATAAATATTTAAATATATAATATTGATTATATTTATATTATTTTATTTGATAATAATAATAATTATTATTATTTTCTTATAGTTTCATTTAAAAATATTTTATATTTTCAACTTTCTTTTATTTTTTAGTTTCATTTCATTTCATTTGTTGTACCATTAAGTGGAATCTAAATTTAACCTCATGCCTACTATTAAAGTGAATTTTGTTATACAAATGTAATATTGTGTGATGTTAATTTTTAGTTATTTTAATTAGGTTGGCTTTCCATGCATTATACACATATCGATGAGATGCATTATTTACCATTTATAAAATACATCTTCCAGTTCTTAATATATATTATTTTTAATTATTTTACACAAATTAGGAAAATCAGTTAAAAGTTAGTATGATTATTAAATTCTTCAAAAAAATTACAATAATTTTCACTGTTACTCTTATTAACTATATTAAATTGACCTTGTATCTCCCCATCAAATTGTCACCTTTTAATTGCAAACCATGGACATAAATAGAAAAAAATAATTAATGTAATAGACATCTTTCAATGTGATTTATATTTGAGACCAAAAAATCTTTCTAAGATATGACTAATATTAAGGATTGAAGGGAGTATGTTATAGATTTTACATTAATATATTGATTGATATTGATATTTTATGATTTTGTGTATTTACATAGTATTTTTGGAAAAAAATGCATTAATATATATTTCAAGAGATTTAAAAGAAATAATAATCTAATAGGTTTAGAAAGGCCTCATCTACCCTATCATGATCTAAAAAGAATGGAAACAATAATTTATCAAATTATATATAATGAAGTAACATATGTCAATAGTTTTGAAAAGTATGACTCAAATACATATATTCTTTGGTTCTTATTATAAGTTATATTTTAAAAAGTTTTCATGGTTATAATTATAAGTTGCAATACAAAGTGGTTGGAGCTAGCATTTAATTTTTTTCCATGAATACCCTTACTATTACACTCTCCAATTAATATGGGGGCACAACTAACTCAATTTAATTATGAACAATTTTGTAAGGTAGTGAAAATTTTTGACAAATTTAATGACTTTAATTACTTTTAACTATTTTTTTAATTTGTATGAAATAGTTATAAGTGACTTTTATTAAAAATTGAAAGGAGTATAAGACACATTTTTTGAGTGAATCCTACAACTCTATAAAATCATTTCAATTGATAATTATTATTAACATACATTTAAAAACTAATAAGTTAAATCAATATGAGATAAATATAACATATATAGGTATATTAAAAATATTATATTTATAATAAAAATCTATATGTATTATATTAATTTTTTTAATTATATTCTTAAAGTATTGATTGTGTAATGAAGAAAAGGAAATGGGGAGAGGGAGAGAGGATAGGTTGGTAGGTTTGAATGTTGCACCACAAGAAGGACAATCACCAATGATATAAATGATTACATGAATGGTTGGTAAGGTTCGTGGTGATGATTCTTTTTTTTTTTTTGAAAAAATAGATGGTAATATGTTATATTATATCTTTCCATTTTATAAATTTCAGATGAAAGAAATCTGAAAATTATAAATATTTTTAAAGAATGAAAATTTTATTAAGTTTTAAGAGGTTTATTGTTAAATTTCAATAAATTATTACTAAATACCTAAAATTTCTTTATAAATTACTTAAAATAATATTTTTTTAAATTAACAGTGAGTTCTTAAAATTTAGTAATAATTCAAGGATGCACATTAAAAGTTACATATACTTTGTCTAAACTTTAAAAATAAATAGCACAATTTATTCTTTATAATTGATAAAGTGAGATGAATTAGAATTAGGCATCGGTAAGGTTGGTAATTACACTACTATATTAGGATTAGGCAGAAGGAAAAAGTTTAATAATTATGCTGATTTTGTTTATTAAATAATTACTTCGTTAGGTCATAAAAATTATCTTTTTAAAGTTTTTGAGATGTTTCACAATATTTATTATTTTAGGATTTTAATATAACATTAATTATTTTATTAATGTTAAATATATAATTTAATAGAGTATTTAAATTAAGGATATTTTAATAAAATATTATTAAAACTTACAATATTCTAAATCATTTAATAATAATAATGATCTGTTAAAAAAACCTAAAAAATAATTTTTATGAACTTTAAGGAGTAATTAATAGAACAATTGTTTGCTTTGGGCGCACAATATTAAGTACCCATAAATGAACGAATGATTGTCATAAAAAAAAAGTCGGAAGAGTCAACTTCGAGAAACAAACAAAAAGAAATAACCAAAGAGTAATTCAATAATACCCTTGGTATATTATTATTATTTTTCTTTTGGTTCTAAATATATATAAGATTCTTTATCTTAATTCTAAATGTAAAATCTTTTACAGTATATAAAATAATATTTATTATATATTTTTTAAAAAATACACATATTTAATGTATTTAAAGAGAAAGAGAAAAAGATTAAATAACGATATTTTTAAAAAAATATTAGAATTTTCAGAAAAATTAAGATAGTTAATTAACTTTAACTTTCATTCTTAATTCACATGATTTGATTAAAATGATCTTATATTAAGGAACTGATGGAGTATTATTGTTGTTGTTAAGATTATTTTCATTGAATTAATAATTTGAAAACAAAATTTTATCATATACTCCTTTTATTTTTTAATATAAGGGATAACAAATAAAATTATATACATAACAAACTATAATAAATTTACTTAAAATATAAAATAGTTTCTAAAAATAATTTAATTTAATATTAATAACTTTTACATTATATAATTAATATAAAATAAATTATATTACTAGTTTTTTAAAAAATATCATATTAATTAAAAATAATTTTAAAAAAATTTATGAAATAGACGGTAAACATAGAATTGCCTTATATTATAAAATATGGAAAGTTGGAAACTCCCCCAGTTACAAGATGGAATAGACAGTAAACATAGAATTGTTTATAAATAATATTAAAATAAGTAAAAGTGAAGGGGACAATGGTTAAAAAGGTCACACTACTTGAGCTCCTATTGGTCCACTTCACCAATATGGGATGCACTTTTTCCCAAAGTCGATCCTTCCTCTGAAAACCACTAAGAATAATATTATATAGCGAAATTTACATCTCAATACCCAGATTTTATCAATTTTAAGCTAATGACTACAAAAATGATAGTTCGTTTTCATTAGATTTTAAATAATTTCTTACAAAATTTTGAGGAAAAAATGTCCTTAGTCCTTATAGTTTTATTTAATTTTTAATTTAATCATTATAGTTTTTTGGCCAAAATGTTTTAAATATTTATAATTATCTATTCCAATTTAAATAATTTTAAATTTAGTTTGTATTTGTACTTTTGTCAATATTTTACTATACATGTGATTTATTTATATTTCAATATTTGTAATTTTATATTTACTTAAAAAAAAATTAAAAATGAAGATTAAATTAAAAATCTCGTAAATGATCAAGATTCAATTATAAATTTTTAAAACATGAACGCCAAATAAAAAAATTAAATGAAATTATAGTGACAAAAAATATTTTTTATAAATTTAAATTAATTATTGCTAAGTTTTCAAAAAATTAAAATTTTAATTAGCTTTATTATTAACTTTCTTAATGTTTAATAATAATTTTTTATTATTTGATAGTAATTTTAATCTTTGTAAAAGTAATGTTTTAAGAAGTAGATTGACCGTTGCCATTAAAAAAAAAAGTAGATTGATTGGTTTAAGAAGAAAATAAGCAAATTGATGCCTGGTTCGGAGTATGAGGAGAACTTGCCAAAATTGATAAAACCAATCAATAATGGGTGAAAGCAAGAAAATTGGTTCCGTTAATAAGTAAACCGATTCAATTTTCTTAAAAAAAGAAAAGCAAGGTGAAAGCATTTTTAATCAAAAATTTAAAAATATGGGCCAAAGATGCAATTTTTTTTCAAATCAATAAACAGTTATATTTCTTTTTGACAAAAATATAACAGTAGAGGGACACAGACAGAAAGATTGAGTAACAAAAGTTTTTTTTTTTTTTCTCATCGGAGGGACCGAAGAAAAGGGGAAGAGGCCAAACCTTTTTGCTTCCACTTAGAAAAAGACATGGCCCCACATTAAGTCAATTAATTACGTAATTATATTATTATTAATATATTTCTTTTGCCCTTTTTCGCACTTTTCATCAGCTTTGCTGGGGTCACATTACCTCCAATACAATTCAATACAATATATTCACACACACATATCAAACCAATTTGCATTATTCTCATTTATCTCACACCTACACCCACTCTCTCACTAGCCTCTCTCTCTCCTCCGATCTATCTAATATCTATCAATCTAGTCTACACATCTTCCTATATTCCTATCTGTATGAACAGAGTTGGAAAGTGAGAGAGGGAGAGAGTCACTGTGTGCTTTCTGGAAAAGCCAGCTTCTAGGTTTGGTTCCTTAGCTTTTAAATTTGGCAAGAATTTTAAATTTATACATATGATTCCTGAAAAAGCAAAGCTCTTTACCGATCTCGTCCTCTCTGTCTTTCTTCCTGTAAGGTAAATTTTTCTCTTTTTTCCTCCCTATTCTTTCCCTGCTGCTCTCTGCCTCTGTTCTATCTATCGTTCATGTAAATTCAGATTTTTCTTGGTCCTTCAAGACAAGGTAAGGGTGAGAATTGAAGAGATGGGTTGTTATTATTTAGTCTAGATTTGTTATTGTTCTCTTCATTTTTTTTTTGTTTTTTGTGCGGGTATATGATGCTTTGAGAGAGATTTTTTTTTTTAATTTTTTTTTGTTTGTTTAAAATTGCTCTGCAACTTATTTTAACTTTACCCTGAATGTCAAGCTTGCTTTACAGTTTCAGTTGAGTCTTGATTCTCTCAAATTTCTGTTTGAATTATTTTCTGATGATGGAAGTGTCCTTTTTCAGATGTAAAAAAGTCGTCTGATTCCTTTGCTTACTACTGATGATTCAACTCTGTAAAATTCAGCTTTGAATAATATATTTATATATATATATACACACATATATATATATATATATTCTAAATCTGTACTCTTTTCAAGCTCTTCTCAGCAACTAGTTTCAGTTATTGTAGTAATAATTTATGCTTAAGTTTTGTTAATATATTTGTTCTTGTTTTTGCTTCCGAAATATAGTGTAGAGTTTGCTTGTCAACTCTATTTTTTCAACATATAGTTGTATCCATACTGTGTTTGTTCTGTGTTTTGAACTGTTACTCTACTTTTTGATCTTTGCTGCAAGTTTCCACATCTCTTCTGAATAAAAGAAGCAAATTTACATAGTTGAATTGAACCCCATTACACTAATTCCTAGCCATGATGTTGATGCCATTGTTAAGTTTGTAGTTGAAACCGATTTTTTTTTTCCTTTCTTTTTTTTACTATGTAACCTTGACAAAGTCTGTCCTGGCAGCTGCATCAGAATTTGCAGTACTAATTTTTCTACCTCCTTCATCACATTGTCTCTGACTTCCCTTACGACAACAAGATAGTTCTGCTTCATTATCTGATCCAAAGAAGACACTTTATTTTCACTAGAAGATATCATTAGTTCGGGTATAGGATTGTTAATCAGAGAATTCTTTTTTTAGACTACAGAACTAACGAAAGAGTCAGTACAAAGCAAGATGGGTTCTATATGTGATTTCTGTGGAGAACAGAGGTCCATGGTGTACTGCCGATCTGATGCTGCATGCTTGTGTTTGTCGTGCGATAGAAATGTTCATTCTGCTAATGCACTTTCAAGACGGCATTCAAGAACTCTTGTATGTGAGAGATGCAATTCACAACCTGCCCTTGTAAGGTGTGCTGAAGAGAGGATTTCACTTTGTCAGAATTGTGATTGGGTGGGTCACAGTACTTCTTTGTCTTCGTCGACACATAAGAGGCAATCGATCAATTGCTATTCAGGATGCCCTTCGGCTGCAGAACTTTCTTCAATATGGTCATTTGTCTTGGATATCCCTAGTATCAGTGAATCTTCGTGTGAGCAGGAACTTGGTTTGATGAGCATTAATGAGAACAGCAATAAGAGTGCTTGGGTTCCCCCTGAAAGTCAGAATGCATCTGGTTCAGCTCAAGTGACTGATATACACAGCATGGATAAGTCTTGTGGTGGACCATCTTTGAGGCCTGGGTCAAGCTCTGAACCTTGTATTCTGGACCACTCAACTGGACCTGCCAATGAATGCCTGCCCAAGGTACAACATATTGTCATTGTCATTTTCATCAATGTATGGAAATGAGTTTTTTCTCCATGTTTGATGGATTTTGAATTTTTATGCTGAAGAGAAGCCAATAGCATAAAAGCAAAACTGTTGGAGAAGTTTTGGTCCCTTGTCATTCATTGCATTTGTCCAAATCATTGGTCTTGTTTGGTTACCTTGAAGAAGAGTCAATCCCTTTCGATTTCTTTTGTGCAATGCCCATTATATCTTAGTAATCATTACTTAATATCCATTTTTTTGAAAGTAGGGACATGAAGGTCATTTCTTGTCCTTAATATTTTGTTCATTTCATGCTTTTCCTTTCTGTTTAGCTACCGAATGCTTATTATTCTATCAAACTGAGGAGTCTGAGTTTTGTTGTTTCATTTTCTGAGTGGTCATTGCTCTACTAGATACTACTCATAGTTTCTTTGCTTTATATTGTTAGCTTAATCTTAATGCAAGAGAACATGACCCTCCATACCACATTCTATCATGTTTGTGGCTCTAGAGTATGAGAGCTGCCAGTTTAGTTGGACAAGCAAACAGGAACTCTGGGAACTGACTTAACAAATATGGATATAAAAAATTATAGCACGATCACATTATAGTTGTCTCTATCTTGTACAATTGAGGGCAGATGAAATTTCTGTTCCAATCTGCATTCAACATGAATTCGCTTAGGATTTGTTTATTAGGTGCAAAATGGGAAAAACTGAAATTGGAGTCATGGAGGATATGAATAAATATAGACTTACATTTTATTATCTGTTTTTCACCTCCTCATTTTCACTTCTATCAAGCTCACCATTAAGCTACAAGACCATCTTATTCAAGTTTTTCCCGCAATTTTTTAGAATTCGCTTTGCCTAAATGTGCACAAATTTTAGATTTCTGTGGTAAAATTGTCATAACTAAGTCGAAGAACTTGGCTACTAATCTTATAATTAATCTGTAGTTATGCTGTCCCGGTACCAAAGGTTCTGGACTATGTGAAGATGACCTGTATGATGATTTCGACATGGATGAAGTGGATCTGAATCTTGAGAACTATGAGGAACTTTTCGGTATGGCTCTTAGTCATTCTGAAGAGCTTTTTGAAAATGGTGGAATTGATAGTTTGTTTGGGACAAAAGAAATGTCTGCTGGTGATTCCAATTGTCAGGCTGCTGCTGAGGTATTCAAATCTCATCATTCTTTATCTGTGACAACCTTAGTTTTTCGACTATTCAGATTGATCTTCATTAACTGTACATACTTACATGTGCTTTCAAGTCCTTGAATACAAGCATCTCAAGTGGTTAAATCATAGATGGTTTAGCATGACTTTTCTATCTATATTTGTTAAAAATGCTGTATCAAACACCTTTTTAGCCCAAGTAACCACTGGCATGTATCTGTTGTTTGAATGAGTTTCATAATTGCTAACGGTTTGAAGTGGACAGGAGAGGCTTGAAACTTGAAAGGTGGAACCAGCTCTCCGGCTTTATTCTCGGCTAAAATTGTACTTAAGTGTGATATGTTATATAATTTATTTCCAAACAAAATCAAACTGAGAAGGCAAAAACCAATTAACAAAACTGATGTTGAACCTAGACTGTCTAAAATTAAAAAATATTAGATAACAGACGATATCAGTGCATTTGTGTTCCTCAAATCTCCTAGGGTATGTTTTGAATGAGGAGAATGAAAGAGAAGGGAAGGGATATGTTTGTATTGAGGAGAATGGATGAGAAAGGAAGGAAAATGTTCTTCATTTAAATCTGAATCTCTGAAAATGTCTGACTTAAAATTTCTCTTCCCTTCTCCATTCTCTTTAGTCCAAACATACTCGTATCTATTTGCATGCAAATATGTGTTAGCAATGACATGCTTGCTGTATGGTTTGTTGCATCCTAATCAATTCTATTGTCTAAGCCCGCAGAAGATAAAACACTTTGTTTCCTTTCTTTGGCTTTCTAAAATGGTTTATCAGTTCTTGCACTAAATTAATAGTCAGATACAAAAATTGTGTCCAGGGGTCATCAGTTGGACAGGTCAACACAGCACGGCCTGTATGCAGCAATGCAGCATCTGCAGATTCTATGTTGAGTACTAAAACCGAACCGATTCTCTGTTTTACTGGAAGGCAAGCACAATCAAACCTTTTATTTTCTGGTGTTACTGGAGAGAGTAGTGGTGCTGACTATCAAGATTGTGGTGCTTCTTCACTGCTTCTCACGGGAGAGCCTCCATGGTGCCCTCCATGCCCGGAGAATCCGCAAAAAACTTCTAACCGCAGTGATGCTGTCATGCGCTACAAGGAAAAAAAGAAGACACGCAAGTAAGTACATTGCAATCATGCTAGTTGTGTTCCCACTGGTGTGCGCTATTAATATATCAACATATATAGATAACAATATATCAATCAATATATATAATAAAAATATATAACAAATCACACTATTAACTAGTTATAAATAGTGTGGCTCATTCTTAGGGAAAAATGTATCTAGTTACTTTTATAGAGACAAAAATGACAGATGGTTGGTTTCATGAAACTGTTGCGATCTCTATCATATTATTGTTACCTTGACACTAGCTGTTTCTATGCATCTTTCCTTGATTTTACTACTTCCTATTATTACTTTCAGCCTCTAGTTGACTTTACTAAAGTAGAAGCGGAAGTGATAAAAATGTAGTAGGTATTAGCAATCTCAAAAAACAAAAGGGGAGAGAGAGAATCTAATCTAAGTAATAGTAATAATAGTAGTACAAGACATAGTATTTTGTGTTTCTAACTTATTTTCCTAGTTTCAGTTGTCATATTATTGTTAGTAACTACAAAGTGCTAATACTTTAAAATAGAGAGCCATATCTAATACCAACTCAAGTTGTTTTGTGTGGTAAAGGTTCTCGTCCTTTGGGCAAGTAGTTGGATGTTCAATTTCCAACTTGTGTATGGAGCAAATCTAATTAGGAGAGGTCTATCCTTTACCTTTAGTACCAAAGATTAGTCTCTACTGTCAGCCGAGATATTCCTAGTCCAAGACCAAAGGGGAAAAAGAAAGAAAGGAACAAGCCATGTCTGTATCTAACAAGTCACACAATGGATTAGTCACAGTGTGACACTTAAAATTAAATATAGATACTTAAGCAAGTGTTTAGTACTCAACTGCTCAAATTTGAATGCAGCTATCTACATGTGTTTCTAAAATACGGCTTTATGTTGCACATGATGTGAAGAACCAACAAAGCATAAGGAATATCTTAGCATACATTTATCATGATGTTTGAAAGTTACGTAACTATTTTCTAACTGATTTTTTTTTCGGTGCCAACTTATTGTGGATTGCTGGATTTGTTGATATTTTCACATTTTGAAGCATATTTGCTCGCTAGGTGGTTCACATAATTTGTGTTTATTGAAATAGGTTTGAAAAAAGAGTTAGGTACGCCTCTCGCAAGGCAAGGGCTGATGTTCGAAGGCGGGTGAAGGGCCGGTTTGTTAAAGTTGGTGAAGCCTATGATTATGATCCTTTGAGTCAAACCAGAAGCTGCTGAATGTACAATTTTTATTTAGGTTCTATAGAAACGGAAGAAACAAACAGTCAATACTTTTGCAAAACAAACCAAAAAATGGATGAACTCTGATGCATTCTTTCTCCATGCAATCACAAGCTGTCTGATGCTTACACCTACATAGACATATTTCTTAGACAGGCTGAAAGTACAATCCTCCACTCTGAAGGATGTATATGCAGACTGAGATATCAGCTCACAATTTCATTCAGTAACCCACTTCAGGCAATGGGTTTCAATTTCTCTTAATAGGTTTTACTTGCCCGGTCTGACCGCGTAATCCTGTGTAGGAACCCGAGAATTCTTGTTAATATCTTAATTGGCCTTAATTACACTTGGGATTAGTCATATTTTATGCAGAAAGTGGCTCCACTTGACAGGTCTAGATAAGCTACAAGGTTATAGTTTGTAATATTTTGCTATTTTGGCCTTGATGATGGTGATGATGTATAGCATGCAATCTAAGTGTTTGCTGTTGAGGTATAATTGCTCAACAGTTTAATTTGATACTTTTGGGAAGTCGAACAAACTGTAAATTCGACTGTGATGTATAGAATAGGATTTTTGTGTTTATTATGTCTATAGTTCATACAAGTTTTATTTGTATCCATCTTATTTGGTTCTTTGAATGCACTTCAATTGGTTATTATCGTTTTATTTCCATTTAACTATTTGCTATGTGGGGCGGGGTGCGGCACTTTTTTTATTTTTGGGATTAGTCAAGGAGGGAAATATTTTTGAAATTTTATAAAAAATAAAAATTCACTTGTAACAAAAGAATACCTTTTTGTTTTTCATAACACAAGAATACTTGTTAACAGAAGAATACTATGATCACACAGATGTATGAAAAACGAGAAGACTCGCAAACATTAACAAATAACCAATACCCGGCACAAAAAAAAAAAACCAATAAGAAAGACCTCAAACTTGAAAAAAAAATGAAAACAAAACAAAAATTAATTAAGACTCTGGTATCAAATATAAGAGAAAAATTATTTTATATATACTAATAAAATTGGTTAAGCTCATTTAATTTATAGTTAAACATACTTTTTCTTTTTCTAAAATTGCTCTCAATTAATGATGTTTTCCATGGGTTCTCGATCGGTGTGAATCAATCTAGAATTGGTGAAACCAGCTAAGCTAGCTTAAAATAGTCCTTTTTAAAATTTTTTTAGTTCTTAAGATAAAATATCACCATTTTTAGTATAAAATATTTTTTTATATTATAATATTATTTAAACATTATTATGATATATAATTATTAAAAATTATAAATTTACTCAATGCATAGTATAATAATGTATTATCAGCCAACTATTTTGAATTCAAAATGTGATTGTGAATGAATATGAATTTATTTAGATTTAAATATTAAGTTATGAAACTTATAATTTATCTATAGTAGATAATAGATTAATAATTCAGTATTATTTAATTTAAAACTTTAATTAAGTAATAAAATTTATTTAAACTTATATTATCTATTTAAAATATATTATTTTATTCCCTACCAGTCCAATCCTGGTTAAATCACGCTTGGTTAAATCACGACTGAACCATTAAACATTGAACCAATATTTTATTTGGTTTAACATCTTGTTCAATTTTAACAACAATGACCACAATAGTTAAGAGGTATTCTTGAAATACCACATTTATTACTATAAAAGTGTGTATATATATATATATATATATATTATTTTAGACCAAACATTTCTTATATTTACCACACGAGTATATTATAAAAACTAGATTGTAATTGGACTATTGCAAGTCGTTCGACAATGCTCATTCTTTTACTATTGTGACTTTCTATAAATTTATGTAATATAAAAATATAGAACATAGATTATACATTCTTTTGGTAATAATTTGTATTTCAAAACACATTATTTACCTTTTACAAATCATGATATTTAATGTACGAAAAGATTAAAAATATTTAATAAATTGATGCAACTTAACCTTCCTTTAAGAAACTCATCCACTGTATAGGAGACTGGAAAGGCTATTTGCAATTATCAAAAGACGAAACAAATTAATTACTAAATTTAAATATATTCTTTCACACTATAAAAATCGAAGTGAGTCATTTGTTTTCTTTTTCCCCCCTCTTCCCTTGGCTTACCACCCGAAAGAACAAAAATGGAATAGGAGCTACCGGTAGACCCCCTGCCTAGCAGAGTTCAAAATGCAAGCCGTGTTGTTCATATGTGTGTGCGGGTGTGTGTGGATACCATGCTAGCTCGTGAACTCCATCCCTCCTCAAGATGAACACAAGGCATTTTATAGCAAAATTGATGGGCAAAAAATATGCCAATTACAAACACCACACTGTTTCAATTTCAAAAGCTGACAAAATATCATCAAGACTATCTCACTGCAATGCTCCGGTCAAGTTCAAAACTAATCTTCATCAGAAGAACTATCTTCAGCAATCTTTCCAATGTCATCTGTTGCATCTTTTTCCTACATGCCAGCAGAAAGATAAGAGAGAAGAAGCTGACTAACATGTAGTTCAACAAAAGAAATTAGTTAAAAAAAAAAATGAAGAATTCTTACAGGAATTTTGTCCCAATCTTTCAATCTTGAACTTGTCAGCATATAATTATCTCGTAATGGAGCCCAAGCAGGCTCTTCAACTTCCTGTTTTTCTTTGCTTGCATGAACCTGTATATCAACAATCTGATTAGTTAGATAATATCATTAAACAGATGGAAGCTACTACCTCAAACAAGTTGGCTTCCAAACTTAATCTGACAGTTGCCAGAGTTTGTTGTGAACAACATATTTTATAAAGTGAAACTAAATATACTATAGTTTGTTTGAAAACTTCTTTTTCTAGCTGAAAGCATGATGGTGCTCTGGTACCCTAAAACATGCCTCTAAAAACCAAGGGGAAGAGAGGGGGGATAAGAAAAAGAAATGACCTTTCCAGAGGTGCTTGTTGCAGATATCGATGACTTGCCTAACTCTGAAAAGAAAGCTTCTTTGGTTCGCTTTCTTATTTCTGGCAAAAGGACATAAGCAAGTTAGAAAGATTATGAGGTATGGGTTGGATAATCACTTGCTTCATGATGAATCACAAACAATAATGATGATAATTCCCAATTTTTCACCATGCCAAACATTATAAGCAACTGAGAAGAGAACAGAGAGTTCCAGCGCAGTTGAGCAAATAGACATATGCATATATAATACTAAAACAAGTATTGGCAGATGCATATAACATTCTTGAATTCATTGACTTACGCCAATACAAACTCAGTCCATTAAACAGACAGTAATCTTTTTTTCACTAAAATAATGGTAAATCCCCATCAGCAAATAAAATCAGAAAAATAACCTTCACAGATTTGAATTCTTAATTTTCATTTTATTATATACTCCTCTTATGCCCTTTTCTTCTTATCATATATTAACCTTTACTGGCTCAACTTCTCCATGAAAGCACTCGAATGCCTGATTCTAAGCAAATTGATATTGAGACCTGGTAAAACTTTCATGGTTATATGATCAATGGGTTGATATGTCAACATTCTACTTAATAATTTGGTTATAAACATTTTATCGTTGGGATCATGTGGGATTTTCCTTGGCCTGGAGTTGGTGAAATGAGAAGAGATCATGTGGGAGGGGAAATTGGTTGTGGACCTGAACAGGAAGGAGGCTGGGGTCTTGTAAAGTTAGTGTCCTAGCATTTTTTTGGTTAGCAAATGGCTATCGTATTTTCCTCAGAAGACTACTTCATTATGGGGCACGAGGTGATCTGCAGTATTTATATGTTGTTTTTAAATGGATGAAAGAATAATGTTCATCAGAGATAAGGAAGAACAGCTTGTTAAAGGATAAGATGTCATAAGAAACAAGACAACATGAAAATAGATCAAAGTCACAAAAGCCCTTGAAAACTTGTGACTGTGAAAGAGCTGTCCAATCCACTAGCCTCTCGGACATAGTAGTTCCCCTAAAAAGAACCCATTGGCCTACCAGAGAGAAGTCAGAAGACGGGAAATATTTTGGGGTCTTAATGGTACTTATTGCAACAAAATAATTCCAGGTATCAAGAATTTTCAAATAAGATATTGATGGACACAAAAAAAAAAAGGTTTAGTAAATAAATGAAATTCAGAAATGTAATTGGGTTGGGCTAAAATTGAACTGGAGTTTCCCTTCAGGAAATATAAACTGAAATATTTAATCCCCCAAAGCTGATTTATTTCTTTTCCTGACTAATTGAAAGCTGCAAGTGTGTCAAAGCTATCCATTTCAACTTTTTCTTCTCCTCTTATTTTGTCAGCTATAGAAATGACAAACCTTTTGCATCTTTACTCCTTAGGGGATCCAAACCTTTCTGAGCAGTTTGTGCCTTGTTGACCTGCAAATGAGCGGTAATGAAAAAGAAATAAATTACCCAAAATATGGAAAAACTACCCAAGGAAATTTAAACACCAATTGAAAACTTACAGCATTGAACAACTTAACCACTGAAAGCAATCCGGCATGATGATTGGTCATGACATTAGTCCAAGTCAGTAACAGGAAAATTCTACAAATCATAACAGTGGACCTGTATTTAGAAGAGAAACCAACAAAAATACCTCCTTTTGTAGCAATGCTTACTAGAAACTTTTCATGTGAATCTAAATAAGTAGCGGGTTTGACATGCCCCTTTTCTGCCAACTGTAACATTAACATCAATAATCAGTCTGATTGCCATCTGAGGATACAATTTTTGAACATACAGAGCTAGATACATGTAACAGTACACCCATAAAAATATGTTCACAAAATACAAGCTAGTTGGAATAACAGTAAAAACAGCCAAATTGAAATGTGGTATTACCATCTTCTTTTCCTTCTTTGCCTCTCCCTTGACACAGCGTTCTACCTCCTCTTCTGCAAGCTTGTCTGCAATAAGTTTCTTGTGCCCTGATAATATTGGACCCTACAAAGCTATCAACATATAAGGAAACCAATTTCATTCTTCATATGATCCTGTTGAATGAGCACCTATCTTACCAATGAGTCATCAGAAACACTCTTCTTCATAATACTCCTGAAGGCTGTCCTGAATGCTCTACAACCTTCAGTAAATTTAGTAATTCCAGGCTGAATATCACCATCTTCTCCTTCATCCTCAGAGACATCATTATTCATATCACTCACATTTGAGTTCCTAGCATCTTGTCCTTCATCTTCAAAGTATTCTTCACTTTCTATATCTTCCTCTTCATTATTTTTATTGGTAATAGATGCCAGACTTCCAGTCCCCATGATAGCAGGAACAGAAGACTTAAGAACATCATCACCACCATCACCATCATCATCGGAGTTATACTCCCGTGCTCGCTTGCGGAAAAGTTTCTTCATTTTCTTGTCTATTTTAACTTTCTTCTGCCCCTGGGGTACTGGCATTAATTTTGGCTTTTTATTTGACTTCTTACGACCTTGCTTTTTACGTAACTGCCTCTTTCTTGGGGCTCTTCCAGATTCAAGCGACTGGGTTTCTTCAGCCATAGACTGTATAACAGATGAAAACCCACATTACTAGAGGCAACTGAATAAAATGGACTTGTAGATAGTAATTAAAACTATCAAATTCAGAAATTATCAAAACCCCACTTAAATGTAGCCTAGGAAATTGGTCCAAATCCTGATCCTCCTGCGCTCTAAAGTTCTAACCCAGCAAAATGAAACGAAGCAACCAGATGGGATCTGGCCAAAAAAAAGAAAGTAACCACATGGGATCCATTATGAAACCAAAAAAAAAAAAATTGGATGTCCTATATTTAGGCATTCATATATTCAGAGAGAGAATGACACAAAAGAATGTGACTCCATGTAAGGTCCCCATCTTATCATAATACTCATAAACTCTTTTCTTTATATCTCCCACTGAATGCACTATACATTCACTTTTGTGAATTGGGGATGATTGGAAAAATTGACAGGCCAGAATGCGAAGAACACAAACTGAAGAAGAAACAGGGTCTAGGAACCTCGTGTTTCAGGTGGACAATGACGATAGAGCGGGCAGTAATTTGCAACAATGAGACCCATTCACCTCCACCACAAACCAGGATTTGAGCTAGAGCGCATGAACTAACGCAGGAACCCTCAAAAAGAAAATCATAAAGCAGAAAATCAAATAGGAAATCATAAGGCAGAACATAAGAAGCACCAAACACTCACATACACCAAAAGCATGAAAGTTAAAGCAGAAAACCCATTCCCTCAAGTGAAACCAGCAAACAAATGCATCTTTCACGATTTATCTAACTGAGAAAGGAAAGTAAAGGGTATTGAACTCTTACCTCTTCGTTCAGAACCGAAAGTTTCCACCTCAATAAAATCGACGGTGACCGGTGGCAACGACGGCGACGGTGAGTGTATGAGCTAGGGATGAGAGAGGAGCTTTTCTTCCAGCGATAAGCGACGGTGTTATTGTAAAGTAGGGTTGATACAGGAAAATTTTGGACTTCTAATCAGCCGTCCCCGTATTCAATCCCCCGCAAAAGAATATCGTTTTGAATCTTTTAATACATTACAAAAAGTTTCAGATTTTATTTTCATTTGTTGGGTTTATTTGAAGTTTAATTTTTTGCTTTCTGATTTTTGAAATCAAATCAAATTCACAAGTTTAAAACTATATTAAATTGTTCATTTTTGGAACATTGAAAATAAAAATTAAGTTTACAATTTTTTTTATATTTTTAGATAACATTTTTAAATTAAAGTACAATTAATATAATATATAACTTTTAATTAAACTAAATCTTATATAATTATATAATGGCTTTCCCTCTCTATATTAATTTTATTATTATTATTATTTTTTTTTTGCATATGCATCCCCATTTTAACCAGAAGATTTATTAGGTTTTGACTAATTTGAATCAAGTCAAAAATAACTCTTTTGAATGATAAGCTTTATCATAAAGTATTTAACATGGTTGTATTCTTATAGTTCAAAATTAAGATTTCTAGTTAAGTTGACACAATCTCTTGCTAGTTAAATGTATTAATTTTTTTCATACAAGAAACTTTTGTTCTTCACATTACAAATTTAATAAGTTATATTATTTATAAATTCAAAATTTTATTATATTTATAATTATAATTTTAGTATGATTAAGGATTTTTGTCCATTAAGTAAATGGTTAGAAATTTGATTCCAAATTTTTGTATTTAAGCTTAAAAGTTTCGGAAGCTTTTTTTTTTCCCCACCGGATTTTTTGGAAGCATTTTAATTTAGAATGTTCATTAGATATATTTTTGTGTATGATGCCCCAGATAGATTATAACTTAAGACGTTGTTTGGCAAATTGCATAAAATTTGATTGTATAAACTAATACAATATATTATGAGCTTATTAATAATTTGGTGTCTATTATGTATTGTATAGGTTTATACATTACAATAAATAGATTCAAAAATCCCTCTCCATTGTGAGAGACTAAACCCTCACCCCCTAAGAGAGTCCATCTCATGGCTTGTGTCTAGGTATTAATCTTCTTAGCACCTCTCTTTAGGGGATTTCTATGGTGTCCATCTATTTGTGTTCTCTATATGGTGTGTGTTGGTGTTATAGGTTGAAAGAAGACGAATTGATCCTCCTAATGTTGCCATTCATTTTGAAGAAAATGGTATGGTGAGTGGATTGGAACCTAGGGAGCTTGATTTTGCATAATGAATCTTCACGTGATGGTCAAGTTTTATGGATCAATGAGGTGGTGCTTTTTTTAATGATTATTAGTTCTTTGGTGTCGACGACATTTGTAATGGTGTGGTTTCATCATGTGGTCTATACGCAAAGTCTCTTCGAAATCTGTTGATGCAATGGCAGATTCCTTAATGGAGGGGATGGGACTGAAAAGTGTGGTATGTGGAACCACCATCCCTAGTAATGGTGGTGCTAATAGAGACTTCTAGCAAGGTGGCATCTTCAATCTCAGGGGTGCTTTGGTTTGGTTGGTGGTGTTTTTGGTCTTTGATTTGGGATTTGCTTGTTTATTTCGCTTTACTGTTATGGCATGTTCTTCTCCTTTTCCTTTGGGTGGTGAGTGAGGTGTTTTGTGGTGGTTTTAGCAAGTTTTTCTAGCAGTATGTTTCTATTGTTGTTAAGTCAAGCAAGGTTTATGTCTGGGTCAAGTAGGGTTTTGTTGCTGCTTGTGGATTTTGGGCCTTAGTCTTCTTATGTAATGTTTTCTTTTTCTTAACAAATTTTCTTTTCTAGCAAGAAAAAAAAAAAAAGAAAGGCTTATACATCACAATCCTTTTATACATAAAAATAAGATATAGAACCCGGATGTCGTACGGTATAAGGCCTAATTATATAGCTAATACAATACACTATGGACTTATTACTTGTTTGGTACAGATAATGTATTGTATAGCCTTGTACATCAACTCCTCTTATATATTAAAATGATGGATAATTTAATCAGGTCTACAGATGCTGGATTAAATTATACATTATTTTGGTGTATTTGTGTATCATAATATTTTCCAAATAAGGCCTCTTTGCTCCCAACCTTTCTTCTATGACTACTCTCCTTACAAGCATACAGTAAAGTCGCTCCTCTCCTTAGACCCATCACCATTGTTGTTGATAGCATCACCATCACCATTGATGGTAGTATTGTCAGCTCTTGCGCTGCTCACACCAATCATCTTTGTGTCATCATCAATGGTGCCAATGACAATATTGTCACCCTTGTGGCAAAATCCACAACTTGAGGTAGAATTTTGTGCAAAGCTCAACAAGCATATTCAAAGAAGGAATCCTCTACACATCACTTGATTTGCTGCTTCAATTTGAAAGAGAAGCTAACACAGGAAGGAAAAGATGGAGAGTGAGTGGAATCGGGGAAGTTATGTGTAGAAGCTTCTGCAATGACCCAACTGATTCTAAATTCCTTTTTTTTTCCTTCTCTCTGCAACTAATCCCCAATTAGGTCTAATCTTCACCTTTTCCCAATAAAACCCCTTATCCTATTACCTTTTGAGATTTTGTTTTCTTGTTGAATGCTATAGTTTAAATGGCTTCATCGAAGATCAAGGTGGTATCATGCCAATCAAGTTGTTCTTGACCCTTCCATTAAAAAAAATAATAAATCGATTGAATCTTATGAGGAAGAAGGATGATGAGAAGAACAAGGAAGAGTATGGAAAAAATATTTGTTGGAGGTTATATTAGTCTTTTCATGTTTAGTTATAACATACATATTAACTTATATAGCATCACACCAAACACTGTATAGTATTAAATTTTTATCAAGCCTTATCCTGTTGGGTTTTATATTATCAGGCCTAAAACTATTAGGCTTTATCCTATATAGTTTGCCAAATGGACCCATAATCTAATTAAGGTTGTTCAAGTCTTGTCTTGTCTAGTTTTTGCTTGAGACATTAGGGTTAAGCCAAAAATTAGAGAAAAAGGCATAAATTGGGCCAAACTAATAACCTAAGCAAGCTGAACAATGGACATAGTGCTTGTCTTTCTTGGGTTGACTTGAGTTAGACTTTTTTTTTACAAAACACTTTTTAAACTTTAATTTCCCCCTTATTATTTTTTTTCTCCAACCGCCCTAAACTCCCATTTCATTCCCCTCTCACTTTTGTTTCGAGACTTCAAGTTCCAAGATCTAGTCATCGCCTCTATCCTCCATCATCACTGGTCCTTCTCATTCTAGCTACAGATCATCCTCCCCCTAGCATCATCCTTCAACTATCCACATTGTCCATGTCTAAAAGCTTGAAGTTTGCTTGTTTGTTGTCTACATCCAATGGCTGCTCACAATAAAGTTCATCATCCTTATACTCCCTCCGTCATCCTCCTTCCATTGTCGCTCCTTCATCCTCAATCCCATGTCCTTCCTCCATCATTGTTAATGATGTTGCTACAGAGAGAGAGAGAAAGGCTTCTTGACCTTGTCATCTTCTCCTTTGCTTCCCCTCTCGCTCCTCAACTTTTCCTTCCTCTTTCCTCTTCCTTCTTAACTTCACATGGTGATTATGTTTTGATGAATAATTATAGTAACTGATAATGGTAAATTTATCAATTTCCAGTTAGTTGTTATGTGAATTTGTTAGAATAGATCAATTGATAATAGTAGCTAGTCATTGTTATGTGAATTTAGGAATTGCTTGATAAATCATCACAATAGATTGTTAATTCAGATGTTTTGATGATTCTAAAACAAATGAGCTTGGAAATCCAATATCAAAGAAAGACAAAGTTGGAGTTTCTTGAAGATTGAAGTGCTATTTCACATGTTTTAGGAAATTATTTGTAAAAGAAGGTATATAAGCTTTGAATTTCAATTAACTCAATATTAAATGAGATGACTAATTGAATGATTAATAATTAGCTCATGATCTCAAAATGTTTTTCACTAAAAGAGCTACCCTAAGGATAAAGTCTCAAGTTCAAAGATATTTCTAAGTGTTTACCCTGTTTTCATGAAAATAATTTACCTTATGCACATAACTATTGAAGGTTATGAGGATAAAGACTCAATCTAAAAGGTCTTCCAAAGTTTATTCTCCTATTTCATGAAAAGGGATTGAGGTTATTCACATAACAAAGCTTAGGGGCCAAGTTCTCAAGTTTGACCAGGTGGTTATCCAAACATGATAGGCACCTTATTCGTATAAAGGAGTGAATAGTGAAGGCAAGTGGTACTTGTTGAATCAAGAAGTTTTGATGATTCCAAATCAACTCTCAAGAGCTTGGAGGAGAAATCTGTGCAAAATTTGTTGTAGGATGTTTAATTATGTTTAAATATGGGTAAAAGACTTTGATTTGATGAAAAGATATTTTAAAAACTTGATTTTATGTTAAATCATGATATATTTGAAAAATATCCACCAATAGATGAAGTTTGAAGAGTTTATATTGAACTATCATATTGGAAATTCGAACTTTGACTTTGGAAATTCGAATTTTGAGCTAAAACTGAATAAGTCTGAAGAGATGTCTCTCTGACAGACGAATTTTGATTTTCCAAAATTCGAATTTTCATAAGTATCTGAAAGAAGATGTTGAGTAACAGACGAACTTTGAGTTTTGAAAATTCGAATTTCAGACAAAATACAACTTATGAAAATCAAGAAATTCATCTGCAACAATGTCAAAGTTCATCTGAAATCAAGACTATATTGAGTTTTAAAAATTGGTCACTGACAGACAAACTTTGAACATGGAAATTCGAATTTCAGAAGCTAAAGTTGTGAGTCTGTTGAAATGATGTGATGACATACGAATGATAGTGTTTTACAAATTCGAATGTTGAAATAAGTCTGAAAAGAGGTCTATCTGACAGACGAACTTCACTCTTTGAAAATTCGAATTTCGAAGTAAATGAACTACTGTGCCTTTTAAGCCTGCTACGGATAGTCGAATTTTGGGGTTCCAAAATTCGAATTTCGAGGGCACTGTAGCAAATTAAAAATATTGTTCACACTTAACAGAAAAACTTTCTTCTTGAAAATTCGTACGTCACAACATGGAAACATTTTCTAAGTTTCAAAATTTGAATTTCACCTCATGAACAGACGAACTTTAGTATTTCAACGTTAGAAGCTTTAACCTTCGATTTCCTCGAAACTCGTCTGTTGACCAACCAAAATTCGAATTTCAATATGTCAGAAGCATTAAATGCGGTTGGTTAACGGATAGTTTTTCAGAGTAACCGTTGGATAACTTCTCCAATGGATAGATTTTGTCTCTAACGGACATTTGATATCTAAATCTATAAATATAACATCATTTGAAGTTGTAGGTAACAAATCAAACTTTGTATATACTGAAATTCTACCAAATCTTCTACTCAAAGACTTTTACCCTCTTACTTCAATACTTGTACCTCAACTTTCATATTCACTCTATTCTAGAGAGTTTCATCTTTGTAAATGATCTAATCTTCATCTGGAAGATAGATTTTCTTGTGAGGAGATATCACAAGGGATTGTAAAGCACTTTGTGAAAGTACAGAAAGTGATTGAGTGAGCTTTAGAAAACAGAGCACTGAAGTTGTACTGTGACATTTGCAAGAAGCCCGTTGAATTCTTGCTGAATAGTGGAAAATCTCAAGTTATGTCTTGGGGACTGGATGTAGGTCAAGAGAAGAGACCAAACCAGGATAAATATCAGAGTTTTTCTTCTCTCTATCACTACTATTTTATCTTACTGCTTTATACTCTGTTTTTCTATCATACCTTGCTTTCTTCATTGTTTTCACCTTGTGCAGAAAATTTTCAAACTTCCCAATTCACCCCCCTCTTAGGAAGTCAGCCTAACTAATAGTACTATACATCCCATTATTTGCATAACCTAGGGAGGTTATCTGCATAACGTATGTCATAGAGCACTTGGACTCTTTTCTGTTAAAAGGTTATCCACATAACCTAGGGAGGTTATCTGTATAACCTATATTTCAGAGTACTTAAACTTTCCCCGGGTCAACAGGTTATCTGCATAACCTAGGGAGGTTATCTGCATAACCTATATTTCAGAGTACTTGAACTTTCCTCTGGTAAACAGGTAATCCGTATAATCTAGGAAGGTTATCCGCATAACATATGTTATAGAACTCATATCTCTTCTTCAGTAAAATAGGTTATTCGCATAACCTTGGGAGGTTATCTTGATAACCTAAGTTTTACAAAAACTCAGTTTGAGAAAAACTTAACGTTATCCTAATAATTGAATGGGTTTTCATGAAAATGATTTTGAGCTAAACCTTAGTCATTCTAGGTAGTACGTTATCCGTATAACCTAACTAGATTATCCACATAACGAAAGCTCTACATTGAAAACAAAGGCAAATTGTCATCCATTATTCATATAACATGAGGAGGTTATCTGTATAACCTTTGTCAGATGCATTTAATGGGTAGGTGAATGGTAATTTTTCTGAGAATAATGGCTAATCTTTGTTTCCAACGAATAGTTTTGCCCCAAAATTATAAACATGACCTCATTTAAGTTATTAGGTAATGAGAAAAACAATAAATATGCCAAAACTCTGCTGATTAAAGTTTTTATTCATTCAAAGCTTACCAACCCTCTGTTTAGCTCATTTATTGTATATTAACTTTCATATTCACTCTTTTGAGAGAGTTTTCATTATGTATACATCTACATATTTATAGATAGTGCTTAGTGTGAGAATACACTAAGGGAGATATTTTACTCTTAAGTGAGAAGGGTGAGAGAGTTTGTTTTAGCTCAAGATTTGGGCTAGTATTGTACTACGGTCATTGCAAGAACTCATTCAAATCTTGCAAGAGATAGTGGAGAAATCTCAAGTGATGCTTTGAGGACTAGATGTAGGTCAAGTGGAGTAGACTGAACTAGGATAAATTACCGAGTCTTCTTCTTATTACTCTTTATTTCTTGTACTCTGTTTTTCAGTAAACTTTTAGTATCACCATTGTATTTTATTTTTGTAGAAAAATCTCAATCTTCCCAATTCACCTCGTCTTGGGAAATCAGCTGAACTAACATAGATTTGTTAGTGATAAATCTATTATTTACATAGTATTTATAGTGATTGTTATAGTAATTTGTGAATCAATTGCATGTCTTAGGCTAATTTTGAAGATTAAATCAAATAAAGATAATAATTTAATGGATAAAGATGTAATTGATTAACTTGTGGTTTAAATAGATGATTTTGGGCGTAATTAGCGTATTTATTGAGTTTCCTAATTGTGTAGGGCATATGAACAATGAATACATTGAGTTTAAGGAAGAAAAGAAGCAAGATGAAAAATAAAATAGTGGTTCACACCAACAAAAGAAAGTTTTGCTCCAACATAACTAGATTATTCAACCAAAACAAGTATAAGAGTATTGCTTCGCTAGAGTGAATTGTGACGTAGAGTCAGTTTGCACCAACGACAAAGTTTTTTGTGCCATTGAAACTTTGTCACCAAAATGAACAACTTCGCTAATGCACAATTTCATAGGGTCTTTGTTGCATAAATCAAGGGTTTCATATTTTGAGGTATTCGAGATCTAAGAGGTGGCTTAGGCTACAAAGGAAAGTAGATTGAGGCTTTGGGATGTCATAGTTCAACTTCATGGATGGAATTTAATTTCTAATTACTAGTTTCCTTTTTTCCTTTCTCTTCTTTCTTATATATTTTTCTTTGTGATTAGTTTGTTATATGTTTTGTGTATAGAAATACTCATGATATGTTGATAAACTTTTGATTTGGATTGTTATTTCTTTGATTATGGATTAATGTATAATGATTTCTTCCTTTGAATGCATTAATGTTATATTTGTTGATTCAATTGTTTGCTTAATTGTCCTAAAACATAAGTAATCTGATTTGGGACTAATTTGGGTATTTTGATGAAGCTAAGAATATGGGATTTAGGATAGATCTTTAGTGAAACATTAAGTATTTGATCATCAAATAACTTAATTTACTTATAGGATAGGAATATACCTATTACTCTATATAGGCACATTAAACTTGCATCTAATCTAATCTAATTAATTGATCACCTAAGGAATTAGACATGCATTAATATAATTGGAATACCTTTTAGTTATTCGAAAGGAACTATTATGTTCTTAGAGAATTTAAATTAGAAAATATACCTTTAATTGTAATTAATGGAAAAAGTTGACGTTAAGAAATAATCAAAGTTATAATAATCTAAGTTACCACTTGAGTTCTATGATCACAATTAACACTAACTGTAGCTTAAATTTTAATTCTCATTTTATTTCTGTTCTCTTTTGTCACTTGCTAAATTAAGTGAAAGTGTGACACTAGTGCTCAACTGAGTTATTGGTACCAAATCTCCATAAAAAAATATTCTTGCTCATTCTTTATTACTTAATAAGGCCTGTGCACTTGTAGTTTAAACATTTTGTGCATCAATTATGATATGCTTATTATTCATTAATTGTTTGGAATAGTGAATCTTCATCATTTTCATCATCCTTCTTTTTCATGTATAGCCATTTTCAAAGCTAAGTTTTTCATTATTGTTACACTAAGCTAGACTTGGCTTGATCTTGTTCTACTTTGGCCCAAGCGAGCATCAAGCCTTCCCCAGTCAAGTCGTAACAACCCAAATCTGGGCTGTGACCGGTGTGTAGACTAAGTCAATTTAAACCTACTTAGCCTAGCAAGCCTAAAAGAGTCACTCCAAAACACTAAACAATTTTAAAGAAGACATAAAGGAAATACAAAACTAGTTTCAAAAGTCCATCACAATTTACAACTAATCAATCCTTTTAAAACAAATAAACAAGAAGAAAAGAAGATCAATAATTAGACAAAGGCTATTTTAAAGCCAATTTGATTCTTTAACATCCACACCACTATAGTAGTTACAACACCATGGGATCTTACATAACCATTTGACTAGTAATATCCTATCTAATACTTCCAAGAAGCCTAACTCTCTTAGTGTACCTTATTCAGCTAGTTGTCAATTTGGAAAATGTAGAAAGAGGGGTGAATCTACCATTGACTTAGTGAAAGCATAAACAACAAAGTGTGTGGATGGGAAGCAAATGACATGGGACAGTTTTTTTTTACAACCAATTTTACTAGAGTGACTACATCCAATTACATCAATAATCCACATGTTATACATTTCTAAATAGAGAATAACTAAATTGTTGGAGATTGTGCCCTAGGCCAATCATTGTATTACAAATATTGTACTTCATTGTGAAAAAGAAGGTGTTTTTCTTTTTTTTTTTTTACATTATTATATTGTTTGTATATTTTTCTTTATAATAATATCATTAGATAAATCATGTTATCCTAAATTTCCCTAGTCAATCATCTTTGTAGGAACAATGATGAACTAAGGTTAGTATAATTTTGATTGATAATTATGAGTTAATTATGTATGTAGATACAAATCAAAATCACAAGCACCTGTTAGGGAATAGGTGTTGGATCGACCCATCATGAGATAGCTGTATGGATCAAGTTATAAACATATCTTATATATATAACCATATCACTGAGTCCTTAGACCTGAGATCACCATGGCATTCTACATGTGAACACTATACTTTGACATAATCAAAAGTCACCTTTAATTAGGAGATCATAATGACTATGATCGGGTATAGTGTAATTCATGAAGAGGAAGATGAATGGTCAAGATGGAATTTGTCCCTCTAATTAATGGAGAGATATATTTGGGCACCTCGCTGAATGAGACTGAGAAATGTATAGTCGTGCTTGAATGGAAGAGTTTCCATTTGTTTTGTCAGTTTGTTCGGAGATTAAGAAAGTGATGGTCGAGTAAGATGAGGATGATGTCTCTATGCCTCATACTTGACCCATATATCATGAGATAAAAGGGATATGATAGAGTTATATGATAGGTTGCATCAAATCACCAATCTCATATGATTTGGGTAGTCACAATGTCTTGCTAGATGCCACTTGTGACTTATGGGTTCAATAGTGTCATTGACCCACTGCCAACATCATATGGGCTTGCAGGGTCGCACTCGCACATAAGAACGGACTAACTTGAGATAGAATGTCTAGATTCATTGAATCTAAAATATGTCTAGATTAAATGAATTAAACGTTCAATTTAGGGTAGATGAATTTTATAAATAAATATATATATTTGATATATATATATTTCATAAAATTTGAAATATATATATGTTTGATATATTTGATATATTATTTCGAAATATACATATATATATATCATTTAAATTAATTTAAATGAATTAGTTTAAATTTAATTCTATGTGATAGATTTAAATTTAAACTGTTGTCATAATTTAAATTTGATTTATATGATAAATGAAATTTAGATTTGATTCTAGATATAGATTAGATAGTTAGTTTAGATTTAATCTATTAGATAGATTTAAATTTAAATTAATATACTTAATTAATATTTAATTTAAATTAATCAAATAATAAACTCTATTTATATATTGATATAGACTAGAGTTATTAGATAAGGAATCAATAGAGAGTCTCTATCCACCTTAAAGAGATAGTGGCCACACACTTAGGGAGAGAAAGTGTACGAATGAATAGAGAGAACGTATGGATGTTTGCAAAAAGAGGTGCTAGCACGCTATTTAAGTTGGACTCACCATTCGTGTGGATACCGGTAGAGGGAGCTGATCAGATGTATCAGTTCCTAGGGTCCAAATCTAAAAAAACCAAAATGAAACATACCGAAGGTAATATTCTCTTCTACATCTCAATTTAAACAACACTGATGGTTTCATGAGAGAGATTTCAGTAATGTTTTTTGCTGCGCATGTATCGAGACTCCCAATATAAACAAACATATAATATGCCATCAGTCAATAGATAATCATATACATTAATGAATACTACCATATCAAATGCCTTACAAACTCCATTAGTCCACATCCCATAATTTATATATTGTAGGGAATAACCATCCTGCCTAGTATTATATATGGTATATCTCATAATTTTTTTGGGGAGGGGGGGGGGGGAATAACCATCTCACCCAATAATATATATATCATATGGTATCTCATATAATTCATGGTGAAGAATAACCATCTCACCTCATAATAATATTTTATAGTATCTCACAAATGCTTATATTACAAGTCAATTAAATGAATACATAAGTAAAGAAAATAGGTATTTATTCTAAAAAGAAAGTTAGTTTGAAATTATGATAGTTTGGAATTTCAATATAATATGTATTTACTTAAGCTGTTATTCGCAAGTAGAGTGTATAATGGCCATATTGATATATAAGAACCTTATGAAAGGTTACTATAGAATACAATGATGTATAGTAAGACATTAATATTAATATTATAACAAACTTCATTTTAAGGAAAAGTCTAAACTTGATTAGCTTGTCTATCAGTTCTTGTGCAAATGTTTGAAGCAATTGAGTAGCTTTGCTGTCAAAAAACAAAACTGATGTATGGCTAGTGTTATTACTTACTTGATAATGAATCTTGAACCCATGCAGATATATATTATTAGGAAATCAAAATAAATAAAACAATAATCATAGTCAATTTTTTATAAACAGGAATTAGTATCTAACCGTAAGTTCCACTTACTTTGGTGCAATATTCTCAACCAACGATAAGGTGTTCCTCAGTGTCTCTCGTAGGCCTCACTCAAAATTTCCCTTTGCACCATCTTCAACTGACGAACTAAAAATCACTACCAAGTTGATCATAAGAATGACCTCATTTATGGTATTTAACTTTTGAAGTTATTCTTTCATTGAAGCTTTTTATCTCAAGTGGAGTCTGGAGATGAACTGTCAAGTGGTATTGCTTACAAGTAAGTAATTTTGGTAACATGCTTTTTCTATTGTGAACTCTCCACCATAGGTATTATATGCTTCATTTTCATATATATATATATATATATGAAAATGAGTGTAAGCTCAACTTGGAGAAGTTGAAAAAGAATAGTGCTGCTGTCAAGGTCTACCAAGGAGATATTAGATCATTTTTAGTAAGCACTCACTAATTCCTCCATGCCCTTATTTCATTATGTTTTATTTTTTATTTTTTTGACTTCAAGCAATCTAAGCACCCTTCATGCATTGTTTCTGTTAAGTTCTCCACAATTACTCTTGATAATGCCTTTTTTTTTGTTTTTTCTTTCTAGTCTTTACCTTCTGTTTTAGGCTTGGAACCATATTCAAATCCGGGGTGGTTCAACTATAGTGAGTGCTTTGTGGATGTTCCACTACATTATTTTTCAGCTAGTGGGTGCTATTAGTTTGTGGTTTGTGCTTATGACTATTTTTTTAAGAAAAAAAAATATATTTTACAATGCAAGTGTCAGCTGCTATTATGTGTGATTAGTTTTGAATGGGCATGTGTGAGTGAGCTCACAATGAAGATGCTAGTCAATTTTTTTCCTGTTTTGGGTATGTAGGTATCAAGCTCCAAAAGTTGTGTGTGTATATTGGTATTTAGCTTCCAATGATTTGGTTTGAATAATCCCCACCTAAAATTCTTTGTAAAATTTGCATGTTTGAATATTTTTTTCAAAACAGATATTGAAAGTTTTAGAGAAGAAAATAAAAGAATACAAGGTGCAAGGGTTGAGGAATAATGGATTCAGCAAGTTCAAGAAAATGTAACCTTTTTTCATTGATATTGTTTCAATTCAAGTAAGCAAGCAATAACTTGTTTTCTGTATTGAAAAGTAATAGTTGTTTATATTCAAGATTATGTTGAATTTGAAGAGAAGGTGAAGTTCAATAAAATATTGATTATTTTTATCATTGCTCATCAAGTCATTCATGCTTTTATAGTCACTTTCTTTTCTTTGGTATATTACAAACTTGCTTCATCTTTCTTTGGCATATTACAAACATGTCAATTGAACATATATATACACGCACATACACATCAAACCTTCCAATTAGTAGGCTACTTAAGAGACCATTCGACCTCTAGTTTTGAAGTTTTGATTTGAGAATTTTTAATGGTTGTTGGGTTATTATGAATCCTTAGGTCATTGTGTGAATGTCATGTGTTTTCAGAAATTCTACACCCCAATAGATCTATTGGCTCTTTGAATATGGAGCTCTCTAAAGTTTTTTTGAATATTGTTGATATTTGTTGCATCACTGAATATTAGAGCTAATAAAGTAAAGGAATTGCAGATGTAATGCTATGAAGGGATTGAAAGTTTTATAGGATTGATGGGTTTGGGCTTAAGATATAGTGGTAGAGTTTTATTGTAATGGATGGCTTGGTTGTATGCTAAAGTGCTGGGCATTTAAGAAATGATTGCTATAGAACATGAATATTCACTTGAGTTTTTAATTTTAGTGGGCATGAAATGCTTTGGATAGTCATTTGCCAATAACGGTTATGTTGTGCCCTTTGCATGACTTTTCAATACTAGGGTCCAACAGAACTTAGATTTATTATGTGTTTTCAAATTGTTTTTCTGGTAGCCATTGGTTGATTTGTGGTTGAGTTTGTTGTTAAAACTTCCATTCTTTTCAATGTATTTGATTTTAAAATATATTTGTATAGAATTAGGAATTAGGAATATTGGTAAGTAGTACTATATATTTACCTTATTCTTTGGTTTGTGTATGGTCCTCTTTATTTTGTTTCCCTTCTTCCCATCTTCATTTTTTGGTCAAGGGAGGTCTTTATTATGCCAAGGGAGAAGAAATATTGTTGGCTTCACCTTACTCTTTATATGATTCTCATACTCTGTATTGGCACTATATTTTCAGATTAGGGGTATTCTTTGTCATTAGTTGTGTTCAATTTGGAGCTAATCACCAAAAAATTAAGATACCTATAGGAAGAGAAGTTAAGAGTATAGGTAAACTAAGTGTGGATACTTGCACAACTAAAATGATTTTTTAGTATATAAGTAGGATATTTTTTTGTTAAGAATTGCCGTTGGTATGCTAGAAATTAAATTATAAATTTTTGTTGTTGATTGAATTGTAATTAAATTACTAGAGTGTTATAATTTTTAATGTAATATATGTGTTTTTTAGTCAATGTGCTGCATAATTGTATTTTTTTAAATATTGTCTTTTGTTGGCAATTATGTAAATAAATGCCAATAAAGGCTTTTTTTCCTATAAAAAAAGAGAAAAATTGGTGTTTGTGGTATAAATGTCAACTAAAAAGTTGGCATTTCAAGCACAAACGCCAACAAAAATACTCCTTTAGTTGCCGTTTTTGGAATAAACACCAACTAAAGTTCCCTTTAGTTAGCATTTTTGGCACAAATGTCAACTAAAGTTCCTTCTTTAATTGACATTCTAGAACAAACGCCAACTAAAGTCCCCCTCTTTTTATCAGCATTGGAATAGTTGCTATTTTTGAAATGCCAATAAAGGAAGAGAATAAATGCCAATTATTCCCCTTTTTGGTGTAATGGTAGTACTTGGCACATTCTTTAAAACACTTTCTTACTACTTTGTCAACAATGTGTTTGACATTAAATGACCTATTATGACTAGAATTCTTTGGGTCTAGTAGGAAACATGCCTTGTAATCATTGTCAACTATTACTTCTACTTCTTTTTCATGGGAAGGAGGAGGCTTAATTGATGCTAGACTGGTTTACAGAGGCTCAGCTGCTATTGGTTCCTACATTGACTGTGATGTTCTTTCACTGAAATTCAAATATTTGAGGCTTTCAACTGACATATCATTAGATCCTACTTTATCTTCCCAATCCAGTTGAGGCCCTTCACAATGCTTATGTTGGATAAGCTAGCTTCCTAAGAGGGGGGTGAATTGGGAAGATTATAAATTTTTCTACAAAACGTCAAGAAAGTGAAGGAAGCAAAGAGTGATGGTAAAACAGAGTATAAACGAATAAATAGTAAAAGTAGTAGTAGGAAAGAAAAGACTCAGATATTTATCCTGGTTCGGTCTCTCAACTTGACCTACGTCCAGTCCCCAAGTCACCACTTGAGATTTTCCACTATTCTGCAAGAATTTAGTGGGCTTCTTGCAAATGTCTCAGTACACAGATGATGCTCTGTTTCTAGAGCTCACACTTTTACTCTTTACACTCTCACTGAGTGCTTTTCCAATCCCTTGTGATATCCCCTCACAAGAAAATCTTTCTTCCAGATGAAGATAAGATTGTTTACAATGAATAAGCTCTCTTAATCAGAGTGTATATGAAAGTTAAAGTACAAATATTGAAGTAAGTGAGAGTAAGAGACTTTGAGTAGATGATTTGGCGAGTTTCAGTATTTACAAAGTAAATTCTTTTCCCACATTTTCAAATGAAGTTCTATTTATAGATTTCTGCTGCAACTATATGTTAGAGACAAGATCTAGTTGTTAGAGATGTTACCCAATGGTTACTCTAAGAAACTATCCATTTGCCAACCGCATTTAATGCTTCTGACACTCAAACTTCGAATTTTAGTCGGTCAACAGACGAATTTCGTAGAAACCGAAAACTATAGCCTTTAACGTTGAACTTCTAAAGTTCATCTGTTATGAATCAAAATTCAAATTTTCATCTTTAGAAAATGATTGTATGTTGGAACATACGAATTTCCATGTGTAAAGTCGTTCTGTCAAGTGTGAACAGTAAATTCAATTTGCTATAGTGCCTTCAAAATTTGAATTTTGGAACCCCAAAATTTGTTTGTCAGAAGCTGGTTCAATGAGGCACAATAGTTCATAAACTCGAAATTCGAATTTTCAAAGGAAAAGTTTGTTTGTCAGAAAGACCTCTTTTCAGACTTACTTGAAAATTTGAATTTATGAGTATTGTCATTCGTATGTCAACATATCAACAAAATAGACCTACAAGCTTTGTTTTTGAAATTTGAATTTTCATGTTCAAAGTTCGTCTGTCAGTGGGCAATTTTAAAGCTCTTTTTAAACATGTTTTCAGATGAACTTTCACATATTCTTAGATGAATTTTTCAATTTTCATAAGTTACATTTTGTCTGAAATTTGAATTTTCAACATCAAAGTTCGTCTGTCAGAGAAAGACTCTTTTCAGACATGGGTCAAAGTTTGAATTTTGGAATAAAAAATTCGTCTGCCAGAGAAGCGTCTTTTCAGACTTGTTCATTTTCAATACAAAATTTGAATTTTCAAAAGCAAAGTTCGAATTTTCAAAACAGCAGATCAGTGTAAAGCTTTCAAACTTCATCTGTTGGTAGGTGTTTTTCAAATATTCCATAACTTAACATAGAATTAAGATTTTAAAACATCTTTTCACCAAATCAAAGTATTTTACTTAAATTAAAATATTACTAAACATTTTACATCTATTCTTGCACTGATTTCTCCAAAATTCCTTCACTTGAAACCTTTTGTGCACCTTTGATATCTTTACTCGAAGCTCTTGAAGGTTAGTTTGGAATCATCAAAACACTTGATTCAACATTCTCCCCCTTTTTGATGATGACAAAACAACTTACAAACTGGATTAGTACTTGGGTTTGCTTTCACAAGCTCCCCCTCAACATATGCATTATTATTCAAAAGATATCATGTAAAGTAGATTAAGTAAAGAGATTTATTAGCTCATTTAAAAATCCAACAAGAACAGTTCATTGCAATCAAGGAATTCTTTCATTTAATCAGATGGTACTATACAACAATGCAAAACATTTCAGAACACAATACACAACAATAGAAACTCAAAACAACACTACAAGAGGACTCAAGCATAAAATCCAATCACTTTTTCTTTGACTTGGTCTTCTTGCTATAAGTTTTTCGTGAAGGCTTTGCAGCAGACTTTCCAGGTTGTTCACTATTCTCCCTCTTTTTGGCATCATCAGGAAGGTGAACAAAATTAGCAGGAGGAGGGATTTGAGACACTGGAATAGCTTGAAGAGGCACAAGAACAAATGACATTTCTAGATTGAGCTTTGGCAAGGACTCAGAAACTTCAGAACTTGTGTCTTCATCTTCATCATCAAAAATCTCAAGAAGTGTGGAAATTTCTTGCCTTGTAACTGCCAATTATGCCCTTCTTTCCTCCGAGAAACCAAGGTATGTAACAGATGAGGGAGCAAGAGGAGGAAACATTTCTTCAAGCCTTCTTTTCTAAGCTTGCAAGAGAGCATTGTGTGCAATGGCTTCTAAATGAACAAAAGGCATAATGCTTTGTTCTTCATTTAGGGCAGCCAACATGAATGGTGAAGTGGAGATAGCTGCCACTAATCTTTCTACTTGCTCAAATTCTTACTGGGACAGGACTGACTCTTGAACATCTGCTTGAATGGGGTCATGAGAGCTTGAATCCTGAGGGCCTCCTTCTTCCATACCATAGTCCAAGGGAGGACCAGGACTTGGTGTGCTCAGTGTGCCATCAACCTCAGTATCATCTACAGCATCATCATGCTCAGGAGAGGCTAGCACAAAGGAGCTTGGAGGCTCAGGAGTTGGAGACTTAGCAGGCTCAGAGAATCTTGGCTGAGGTGGAGCTGATATGGTAGGAATGACATTCTGAATGTCTTCATATGCATCAACAACCACTTTCATGTTCTTGGCCAACTGGTGGATCTGATCTTGCAGATGAGCAAACTTGGCATTTTGCTCATCCCTGATACTTAGTATGAGTGTAGACAGACTGTCATACAACTCAGTGATCTTGGTTGGCTTGGCACGAGAGGAGGGAGTAGATGAAATGTGAGCAGGCAGAGATAGAGATGGGACAGGTTGAGAAGGCTGAGGTGTAGGTCTTGCAGGAGCCTCAGAGGTACCTTCTTGCTGTAGGGAGGCATCTTCATCAAAGAAGAGATCTTCAGATTTTCCTGCTCCCTTCCCAATCCATCTTCCATCTTTTCTTTCAATTCCCATTCTTTGTAGCTCCTCTTCCTTGAAAATCTCAGTGGGCTTCCCTTTCCCTTTCTCAAGGTGTTGAATTCTAGCATATTGTAAAATCTTGGAAATGATTGCTGCATAGGGGAGTGTAGAGTCCTTCCTCTGATCCCTTCCCTTGATCATGCGTTGGAGTATGATATGTCCCATGTTGATAAGCTTTCCACGCATGATTGCTGCCATTACATGTGGCTCTGCCCTTGTGATCAAATTGAAGCTACCTCCTTTGTTGAAGATAATCCTAGACACTATGTAGTATAGGATCCTCACTTAAGCACTGAGGTCAGTGGGCTTTAGCAAGCTTATTGTTGGCCTATTCTTCTTTCTTCTAAACAATGTGTTCAGGATTGTGCTCTCTTTGTAGTTCAGAAAGGGGCCACTTTCTTCATCTGCAGTTTCTGCCTTATCCATATAACCTGAGGCAGTGATGTCAATCTTAAGGCAATCTTGCCCTAGAATTTCCAATACTTCATTAAGAGTTTCATTTGTGAGCCAAATGGTCCTTAATCTCAGATTGACCTCCCACTTCTTCTTCTTGCTGTTGTACTTCAGGGAGGCATACCATGTCTTAACCACTTCATCATCATACCTCTCCAGTATTTCTAACAGATTCTTATATCTCATCATCCATAGACCAGCATCAAAATTGTTTGAGAACAAGAAATCTTCCATGTTCACACAATGGGGTTTTATTACCTTTTTGCTCACAAACTTGGATGAGTATTCCTCCTGAATCTAAGGAGTGCTCCATAATGGCATTGTTGTGAGTTGGTATTCTCCAGATTCAGTACTGAAGGAGGAAGTGGAAGCAACAGTAGCAACAACAGGAACTGGAACCGAAGGCTCTGTTTTCTTCGGTGAAGAAGGTCTAGCCTTCTTTGATTCATCCTTTGGAGTTGTTTTCTATCGTTTGGAGGGAGTTGCCTTGCTTGATTTAGCTTTTCTCTTCGGTTTTTCACCCTCCTTTGAGGCATATTGTGATTTAACCATTCTCTTAGGTCGTGCTTCTCCCTTTCCAACTTCTGGATTCTTTACTCTTGCCATTTATGTGGATGAATGTTTCAGAATAAAGCTGAGAATGAGTTTATAGGATGCAAAAAGGAGTTTAAACTGTGGGAAATAAAGATTTAAGGTCAGAATTGAAGGGCATTGAAGAGAGAATTTGAACAGACTCAGAGAAGAGATGAATAGGGTTATGTCTGTTCAGAGGAAAATCGTCAGTTTTAACGTGTGTAACCGCCTGACAGACGAATTTTGAGGGGTCAGAATTTGAACTTCGGGCAGTTACAAGTCAAACCATTAAGCAAAGCTTACTGACAGATGATTTTCTTCTGAAAGTTTGTTTGACAGAGGCTTGGTCTAAGCAGCACAAGATGAACAGACGAACTTTGTTTAGACAAAGTTTGAATTTTGAATAGTAGGTAACAAGCAATAATTAAAACAACAATCAACAGATGAATTATATAGATGAAAATTCATCTTTCAGAGATTCAACATTGTGAGCATGTTTCAACAGACGAATTTTGAATCAGAAATTCGAATTTCTACACTTTGTACAGGTTCTCCAACATGCGTATGTTAAGAAATAGATATTTGTATAATCATCATGTAGGACAAAAATAACAGTGAAACTTTTATTATTGAAAATTTGAACATTCAAATACCAACAGATGAATTTCGAAGGACCACAGAGAACTGTTACAATATAAACAAAGCTGAAGTTTGTCTGATGGACATCTAAATTCGAATGTTGAGCGTGCTGAATTATTCAAAAATACAATTTATCAAGGAAATTCATCTAACACACGACTAAAATGTGAATTTTAACTTTAAAGACTTATAGAATGGATCCGGAACTCATATTTCTTGCTGTTTCTTTCACCTTTTGACTGTTCCATTCTGATTTGCTCCATTTTTCAGATCTATTGTCATTTAAACTTCTGAGGAGCACCTGCAACTTACATTGAACTTACTTCGATGCTAAAGTTAGAATTAAATTAATGTTAGAGATTCTAAAATAGATTGATACAGAAATTTACTTACAGTTCATTAGGATTTACTATACCCAATTCTCTTCTGATTTTACAATGCCTATCTTCTGAAATAGACTTTGTCAAGATGTCAGCAACTTGATCTTATGTAGGGATGTATTCTAATTTGATCTCTCCTTTCAGAACGTGATCTTTTATGAAGTGGTGCCTAACTTCAATATGCTTCATCCTTGAATGCATGATTGGATTCCTTGTGATGTTAATGGCACTTTGGTTGTCACACATTATAGGTATTTCTTTTATTTCAATCTCAAGATCTTCAAGTTGCTATTTCATCTAGATGATTTGGGCACAACAGTTTCCTGCTGCAACATATTCAGCTTCTGCTGTGGATAAGGTCACACTGTTTTACTTCCTGCTAAACCATGAAACCAAGGATCCTCCAAGAAACTGACATGTTCCACTTGTGCTTTTTCTGTCAGTTTTGGATCCTGCAAAGTCAGCATCAGTGTATCCTTTCAAATCTTCTCCATTACCCTTAGGACACCAAAGACCCATCTATGATGTTCCAATTAGATATCTAAAAATATGTTTCACAGCAGTTGCATCGGTTTCTTTGGGGTATGATCTAAATTTTGCACACATGCAGACACTGAACATAATGTCAGGTCTGCTGGCAGTTAGGTATAGCAGAGATCCAATCATTCTTCTATATTGGGTTATGTCAAACATCTTACCCTCTTCATCCATATCCAGTTTGGTTGCAGTAGCCATAGGTGTTCCCATGGGCTTAGCATTCTCCATACCAAACTTTTTCAGCAATTCTTTCAGATACTTGGATTGATTGAGAAAGATACCATCATCACACTGCTTGATTTGCAATCCAAGGAAGAAGTTGAGCTCACCCATCATGGACATTTTGAATTCTCCCTGCATTAGCTTAGAAAAATTCTTGCAAAGAGATTCATTGGTAGCATCAAATATGATATCATCAACATAGATTTGAACAATAAGTAAATCTTTATTTTCTTTCTTAGTGAATAAAGTTGTATGTACTTTTCCTCTATTGAACCCCTTTTTAGTTAGAGAATTACTTAATCTTTCATACCATGCTCTAGGAGCTTGCTTTAAACCGTAAAGGGCTTTCTTTAGTTTATAGACATGGTTTGGTTTTGTAGAGTCCTCAAAGCCTGGAGGTTGGTCTACATAAACTTCTTGCATGATATATCCATTAAAAAAAGAACTTTTCACATCCATTTGATATAACATAATATTTTTCATGCATGCATATGCTAGCAGAATTTTAATTGCTTCTAATCTAGCCACTGGAGCAAAGGTTTCTTCAAAATCAATTCCTTCTTCTTGATTATATCCTTTGGCAACCAGTCTAGCTTTATTTCTGATTATTAATCCAGATTCATTAAGCTTGTTTCTAAAAAATCATTTGGTGCCAATAACAGGTTGATCTTTGGGTCTGGGTGCTAAATCTCAAACTTGATTTCTTTCAAATTGATTCAACTCGTCTTGCATAGTTAAAGTCCAGTACTCATCAGTTAGGGCTTCTTCAGTATATTTAGATTCAATTTGAGAAATGAAAGCACAGTTTATCATTTGATCCCTTAACTGTTTTCTGGTTTTAACTTTCTCTTGAACATCCCCTATCACTTGATCAATAGGATGATTCCTTTGATATCTCCAAGCTCTTGGAGTTCTTGAGACATGTCTTCATTATATTCATCCTCAACGTCTTTCTCCTGAATATCTTCCTCTATGTTAATAGATTCAGATATTTTTGGAGGTTTAGTTTTACCTTCATCAGATAGATCTAAATTTTTAAAATTTGAAATAAGATCATTCTCATCAGTGACATGTTTGGAAACAGTTTCATTTTCAATGAATAATAAATGCATAGATTCTTCTACTAATTTAGATTTTTCATTAAAAACTCTATACGCCTTACTTCTACTAGAGTAGCCCATAAATGTACCTTCATCAGATTTGGAATCAAACTTACCTAGATTCTCCTTTCCATTGTTGTGGATGAAGCACTTGCAGCCGAACACATGTAGATGTGAGAGATTTGGCTTTCTTCCTTTGTACAGCTCATAAGGAGTCTTCCCAAGGATTGGTCTGATGTAGGCTCTATCAATGATATAGCTTGTTGTGTTTACTATATCATTCCAGAATACTTAAGAGAGTTCCTTTTCATTCAGTATTGCTCTAGCCATCTCTCAAATTATTCTGTTCTTCCTTTACACTACTCTATTTTGTTAAGGAGTTCTTGGAGCTGAGAAGTTGTGATCAATTCCATGCTTATCACAGTGCTCCAGGAAGTATGAATTCTCAAACTCTCCTCCATGATCTAATCTGATAGACACAATAGAGATACTTTTCTCATTTTGCACTTTCTTAGCCAAGATTACAAATGCATTAAATGTATCACTCTTAGAGGAAAGAAACAGTGTCCAGATAAATCTAGTGTAATCGTCTACAATTACAAGCACATACAAATTTTCCCCAATGCTTTTTACCCAAGATGGACCAATCAGATCCATATGCAGTAGTTCTAGTGGTCTAGTTATGGTGACTACGTTTTTAGATTTGAAAGAAGATTTGATTTTTTTTTACTTTTAGGCATTCATCACATTCTTTGTCTTTTTCAAAAGTGATTTTTTGTAGGCCAGTGACTCACTCATTTTTAACCAGTTTTGATAGTTGATTCATGTTTACATGGGTAATCTTCTATGCCATAACCAACTATCATTATCTTGACTTATCAAACAGACAGAATCTAAGGGAGGAAGTTCATCAAGATTAATAGTATAGCAGTTACCCTTTGAGCTTTGAGGATTATTTTGTGATCACTTTTTCTGATGATCAGGCAGAATTTTGAGTCAAACAGTACCCAGTTTCCTTTGTCACATGTCTAACTCACACTTAGCAGATTGTGGTTGAGGCCAATTACAAACAGCACCTCTTCAATGGATGTTTCAGGATTCTTCCCCACAATGCCAATGCCAACTATTTTGCCATACTAATCACCTCCAAAGGTCACCTTTCCTCCTTTCTTGTCTCTAAGGATGATGAACTTCTCCTTATCACCAGTCATATGACTTGAGCATGCACTGTCCATATACCATTTGTTGCTCTTTCTAGTTTTAAGACAAACCTGCAAGATAAAGTTCATACTTTCCTTTTATGTACCCAAATTTGCTTGGGTCCTTTTCTGTCAGTAGTCTTTTCCCTAGATACAGATGTACCTTTGGGAACCCATTTAACCTTCCTGTCAAGTCCATTTTTCTTTAAAGTACATGAACTGGAAATATGTCCCTTCTTGTTACAGAAGTGACAGGTGGTACAGGGACTGCTGGATTGAGAAGCAGGAAGAAAATAATGCAGATAATATTTTTGTTTTGCATGCCTTGGTTGATTATATGAATAAATGTGATGTGACATATGATCTTTCTTTCTATTGCCACTAGCATGCACAAAATGTCTCATGTACACATTCTGATTTTTCTTCCTAATCTTTTCTTTTACAGCACAAGGATCATAGCCAAGTCAAGCCTTTCCCTGTGATATTCTTTGACTTCCCATTAAAGCAAACAACATTTCTTTTCCTTTAGTGAGTCTAGACATGCTTTTTACCAAATAGTCATTATTTTGTTTTAACTCAATGCATGATTTACAACAAGCAGATTCAGTAAGTAGAGAAGCAGTTTCAGAGATGTTACATTGAGATTGTAGTTTGTTAATCTTTTTCTTAGCTTGCTTAAGTTCTTTGGAAATCTTAACAAACTCATCATTCAATTCATGAAATGTATCCAGTAATTCAGAATAGGAAGGTTCAGATTCATATACCTCATCCTCTTGATCACTGTTGGATAGAGTTTCAACTTCTTCAGATGGAAGAGCCATTAAACAAATATTAGCAATCTCATTTTCGTCATCTTCTTCCTCATTTGAGCTGTTGCCCCTGATTGATGAGATGTAAGCTCTTTTCTTCTTGACTTTGTCTACAACTTTCTTTTCCTTTTCCTACTTCTTGAGGAATTGTGGACAATCCCATTTGATGTGTCCCTGCTTCTTGCACTTGTAGTAGGTTACTGGTTCTTTTCCTTCTCTCTTACTATCTTCAGCTGCTCTTTTCTTGAAGAATTTCTTAGTTCTTTTCTTATAAAATCTTCTGAATTTTCTGACCATCATAGCCAGAGTTTCTTCATCTAACTCATCACCATTGTCAAACTCTTCTTCTTTCTCCTAAGCAACATTTAGAGCAAGATCCTTCTTCTTTCTGTCTTGTCCAGCCTCTTTGAGAGCCTTTATCTTTCCTTCGTATTCCTCGAGGCTACCAAAGAGTGCTGTGACAGATGCCGTTGATTCTGCTCTGGCTGCCTCTACTACAGTTACTTTGGGTTGCCAATCCAGAGGAAGAGCTCTGAGGATCTTTATGACTTTTTCTGCCTGAGTGTACTCTTTGCCTAGACTCTTCAGTTGATTCACAATGAGGGTGAATCTCTTCTGTAACTCTTTTACGCTTTCTCCTTTAGCCATCTTAAAGCTTTCATATTCACCTATACAGGTGTTCAATTTATTTTCTCTTTCTCCAGTTGTTCCTTCGTGAGCAATTTGCAAGGTGTCCCACATTTCCTTGATAGTGGAGCACTGTGAGACCCTGTAGAATTCGTCTAGATTCAATGCATTGACCAAGCAGTGTTTTGCCTTGAAATTCAACAAGACTCTTCTTCTATCTTCCTCGTTCGTTTCAGATTTTGGCTTCTCTTTGTACTTCCTATCATCCTACAATGCCATTGGGACAAAATCTCCCTTCTGGATGATGGACCAGATGTCCAGATCAATTGACTAAAGATAGATTTGTATTCTGATCTTCCAGTAACCATAGTGTTCTCCACTGAAGCCAGGTGATCTATTTGTGTTGTTTTCCTTTGGTTGTATGCTTTCTTCGAAGCCAGCCATTGTAATTCCCAAACTGTGAAATCCTTTGATTGGGAATTCAGGCTCTGATACCACTTGTTGGATAAGCTGGCTTCCCAAGAGTGGGGGTGAATTGAGAAGATTATAAATTTTTCTACAAAACATCAAGAAAGTGAAGGAAGCAAAGAGTGATGGTAAAACAGAGTATAAACGAATAAACAGTAAAAGTAGTAGTAAGGAAGAAAAGACTCAGATATTTATCCTGGTTCGGTCTCTCAACTTGACCTACGTCCAGTCTCCAAGTCACCACTTGAGATTTTCCACTATTCTGCAAGAATTCAGTGGGCTTCTTGCAAATGCCTCAGTGCACAGATGATGCTATGTTTCTAGAGCTCACACTTTCACTCTTTACACTCTCACTGAGTGCTTTCCTAATCCCTTGTGATATCCCCTCATAAGAAAATCTTTCTTCCAGATGAAGATAAGATTGTTTACAATGAATAAGCTCTCTTAATCAGAGTGTATATGAAAGTTAAAGTACAAATATTGAAGTATGTGAGACTAGGAGACTTTGAGTAGATGATTTTACAGAGTTTCAGTATATACAAAGTGATTTTTGTTACCCACATCTTCAAATAAAGTTCTATTTATAGATTTCTACCTCAACTATACGTTAGAGACAAGATCTAGCCGTTAGAGACGTTACCCAATGGTTATTCTGAGAAACTATCCGTTTACCAACCGCATTTAATGCTTCTGACACTCAAAGTTCGAGTTTTAGTCGGTCAACAGACGAATTTCGCAGAAACCGAAAGTTATAGCCTTTAACGTTGAACTTCCGATGTTCATCTGTTATGAATCAAAATTCAAATTTTCATCTTTAGAAAATGATTGTATGTTGGAACATACGAATTTTCATGTGTAAAGTTGTTCTGTCAAGTGTGAACAGTAAATGCAATATGCTACAGTGCCTTCAAAATTTGAATTTTGGAACCCCAAAATTTGTTTGTTAGAAGCTGGTTCAATGAGGCACAATAGTTCATAAACTTGAAATTCAAATTTTCAAAGGGAAAAGTTTATTTGTCAGAAAGACCTCTTTTCAGACTTACTTAAAAATTCGAATTTATGAGTATTGTCATTCGTATGTCAACATATCAACACAATAGACTTACAAGCTTTGTTTCTGAAATTCAAATTTTCATGTTCAAAGTTCATTTGTCAGTGGGCAATTTTAAAGCTCTTTTTAAACATGTTTTTAGATAAACTTTGACACATTCTCGGACGAATTTTTCAATTTTCATAAGTTGCATTTTGTCTGAAATTCGAATTTTCAACATCAAAGTTCATCTGTCAGAGAAAGACTCTTTTCAGACATAGGTTAAAGTTTGAATTTCGGAATACAAAATTCGTCTGTCAGAGAAGCCTCTTTTCAGACTTGTTCATTTTCAATATGAAATTCGAATTTCCAAGAGCAAAGTTTGAATTTTCAAAACAGCAGATCAGTGTAAAGCTTGCAAACTTCATCTGTTGGTGGGTGTTTTTTCAAATATTCCATGACTTAACATAAAATTAAGGTTTTAAAACATCTTTTCACCAAATCAAAGTCTTTTACTTACATTAAAACATTACTAAACATTCTACATCTATTCTTGTACTGATTTCTCCAAAATTCCTTCACTTGAAACCTTTTGTGAACCTTTGATATTTTTACTTTAAACTCTTGAAGGTTGGTTTGGAATCATCAAAACACTTGATTCAACAGTTTAGAGACTTTGGTATTGTTGGATGATGACATCCTGTCTATCATCAATGCACAATAACAAATCTAGTTAGTTATTGCATTTTAAAGGAATAATACCTAAATTTAAAGATTCAAACTTTCCTTTTATCTAAATCTTTTGCTCTGAGACAAGAAATGAACACCTTACTTTCATACTCATTTTCCCATGCATAATACCTTATTTAATCTCCAAATGAACTATTTTAAAAGCTTGAATCATAATAGGGATCAAAACAAAAAAATAAAATTTTTTTAAGTTACTGTTCATTCAGTCACTTGGTTTTCGGATGAGTTTTGTAAATTCATAAGTAATTATATAAAAATTGTATCAATATGACTCCTTATCTATCTATTTTCTAACCATAGTTATTTTGTACATTCATTAGGTACCTATTGAACATGGTACTAATTTAAACCTTTAAGGGTCAGAAACAACTTTTATTGGAGTAGTTTTGGCAAAAAATGCACAACTACCATTGTATCACTCCAAATACAACTAAACTAGTGCCATGTTGCTTCTGAGACACGACTCTATCTATACATACAAACATTAGAATTTTTAGAGACATATTTGATTTTATACAATAGTTTAAACTAGGCAACAAAACCAATCCCAAAAACATTTTACAATATATCAATCTTCTTCTTCAATCCTTTTGGCCCTTTTTTCCTTTATCATGGCTTGGCCCTATCATTTGGAAAACTATGGGATGAAATTTGGGAAAATCTCAGTAACCAACTTGCATATGCCAATATGTTATTAAAATATATGGAAAACATTACATAATTTGATAAAGCATTTAAAACATCCATGTTACCAATTGAAATTTTGGTAGTAAAAACAGGACATTTTGGGATTAGCCATCATCATAAAACAGCCAACCAATCATGAAAAATAGTCATAACAACAACATGACATCAATTGCATATTGTATTAACATATAACACATCATTAAGTAGTAACATTAAAGCAAAAGTAAGAGACTACCTTGTAGGTTTTTTATCTTTGTCTTTAACTTGCTTCTTACTTGCTTGGCTTGCCTTCTAAACTTGTTTAGGGCCTAACAATATCATGAAACCATAATAAACAACTTGCTAATATCATTTAAATCCTTTCATACATAATGGACCCTAAACTTTGACATTATGCAATTCCTTTTTAACCTTGAATCCCTTGACCCTACTTTACTATTTTGCATGTCAAGAACACAATGGAACCATTGATTTTGTCAAAATCCAACCCTAAGGCACATTTCCCCTCTTGGCTGAGAGGTAGTCCTTGGAAACCCAAATGAAAAACTCAATGCTTTTGGTCATTTTCTTATGCAATCATGGCTTTATACATAATCATAAACTCACTCCAACCATTAGCTTAATGAAACATAAACCCTTTGCCTCCCTTTCTCTCCTTGGCCATGACATATCAAAGAAAATCTAGTTTTTCTATTATGAATGATCACTAGGAATTGGAAAGGAGAGAACTTACCTTGAGTTTGAGGACCTTGGCTTCCTCTCTTCCTCTTCCTCTCTTTTCTCCTTGACTTCCCTTTCTCTTTCTTTCTCAAGAATCACACCAACTCTCTCTCTCCTACATCCCTCTTGGTGTTGTGTTTATGAGCAATTAGAGTAGGAGGGTTGGCCTCTATTTATAGAGATTTTTGGAGATTTGAACCATTAGATTATATTTTGATCCAAAGGCCATTAATTATTCTTGAATTGTTTAAGTTTACCCATTTGCCCTTAGATATTTCGCCATTGTGAGAAGAGTGTAGAGGGGCATTTTTGTCCACTTTTTCCCTTCCATTTTTCGGTTTCCAAGAGCAAGAGAGAGTGTGTACTTTTCAATTTTTACATATCAATTTGACTCTGAGTTGTGTACTTTTATCTAGATTTTCTATTATATCTTATATCTTTTCTATTTACTTTATCTGTCGGGCCCACTACCTTTGTCTCTTTTACTTTTTCATATGGGGTCCACTTGTCTTACTTGCTTTTTACTATTTATGTTACCTGACATTTACTATTCACATGTGACTCACCTTTTACTGTAGTTGTGCTTTCTTCTCTTTAGGCCTACATAATCAGTATCACTTATACTTTTACCCTGCATTGAAGTATTATAATATTATTTTCTCTCTTTTCATTTATAAAATTACCATTTTGTTCTTACCTTTCACCAAAATGACTGTTTTGCCCCTTCAAGTGTTTTTTGACCTTTTATGATATTTTGAGCTTTAAACATATTTAATTAAACTCTAGACTTTCTCAAACATCATAAATTAATCTAGAATAATTTTATATCATTACTTATCATCATTTGGTTATGAAATTTGTTAGCAAGGCTGACTTCCCAAGAGGGGGGTGAATTGGGAAGATTGAAATTTTTCTGCACAAAGTGAAGTAAGTGAAGATATCACAATATAATGAAAACAATGCGTAAAACAGAGCAAGATGAAAAGTAAAGATAGGAAGAAGAAAACTCAGTGATTTATCCTGGTTCGGTCTTTCCACTTGACCTACATCCAGTCCCCAAGACACCTCTTGAGATTTATCCACTATACAGCAAGAATTTCAATGGGCTTCTTGCTGGGGCCACAGTACACGAGTATGCTCTGTTTCTGAGCTCTCTCATACTCTCCAAGCACTTTCACTATGTGCTTCCCAATCCCCTTGTGAATACCCCTCACAAGTAAATCTATCTCCAAGATGAAGAGTAGATTGATTACAATGAAATAACTCTCTTGAAAAGAGTAGATATGAAAGTTTGAGTACAAGTATAGAAGTTGAGAGGGTAAAAGCTTTTGAGAAGAAGATTTAGCAGAAATTCAGTATATACAAGTTTGATTCTCCTTTCACAACTTCAAATGATGTTGTATTTATAGATTTAGGTCTCAAATATCCGTTAGAGACTAAATCTATCCGTTGAGGAAGTTATCCAACGGTTACTCTGAAAAACTATCCGTTTACCAACCGCATTTAATGTTTCTGACATACTGAAATTCGAATTTTGGTTGGTCAACAGACGAATTTTGAAGGAACCGAAGATCAAAGCTTCCAACATTACAGCACGAAGTTCGTCTGTTCATGAATTGAAATTTGAATTTTGAAACTTACAAAACATTTTCACAATGTGGCATACGAATTTTCAAGAAGAAAGTTTTTCGGTTAAGTGTGAACAGTGTTTTCAATTTTCTACAGTGCCTTCGAAATTCGAATTTCGGTATCCCAAAATTCGTCTGTCCACTGAATGTTTAAGAGACACAGTAGATTACTTTCTTCGAAATTCGAATTTTGGAAGGGTGAAATTTGTCTGTTAGAGAGACTCTTTCCAGACTAATTTCATCATTCGAATGTTGCAAGTCCTTATCATTCGTATGTCAATGTTTCACTTTAACAGACTCAAGAACTTAGCTTCTGAAATTCGAATTTTAATGTTCAAAGTTCGTCTGTCAGAGAGCAGTTTTGAAACTTAAATCATTCTTGATCTCAGATGAACTTTAACATAGTTTCAGACGAATTTCTTCTATTTTCTCAATTTTTGTTTTGTTTGAAATTCAAATTTTGAAGACTCAAAGTTCGTCTGTTGCAAAGAGGCATCTTTCAGACTTATATGAAAATTCGAATGTTGGAAGTTCAAAATTCGTCTGTCAGAGAGCATTTATCAAACTCAATTTCATTTTGATTTCAGATGCACTTTATCATAATTTCAGACGAATTTCTTTGGTTTTTACAAACTTCATTTTACTTGAAATTCGAACTTTGAAAGTGTGAAGTTCGTCTGTTTATCAAAAGGCCTCTTTTAGACTAGTTGAAAATTAGAATTTTGAACAGCCAACATTTGTCTGACAGAGAGCCATCTCTTCAGACTCATTCAGTTTTAGCTCGAAATTCGAATTTCCAAAGGCAAAGTTCGAATTTCCAACTTGACAGTTTAGCTTATCCTTTCAACCTTCGTCTGTTTGTGGGTGTTTTTCAAATATTTAAAGATTTAACATAAAATCAAATTTGAAAACATCTTTTCTTCAAATCAAAATCTTTTACCCAGTCATAACAAAAACTAAGGATCCTACAAAAGATCTAACAGCAAGAACTCAGAAAATCTTCACTTGAGACAGCTTTGATCTCCTTTGATATCTTCAATCCAAGCTCTTGAATGTTAGTTTGGAATCATCAAAACTCTTGATTCAACATTCTCCCCCTTTTTGATGATGACAAAACAACTTACAAACTGGATTAGTATTTAGGTTTGCTTTCACAAGCTCCCCCTCAATATATGCATAAGATATCAAATCAACAGATTAAGTGAAGAGATTTTAAGGCACAAAGCATTGCAACAAAGGGATCCATTCATTTAATTAAAAGGTGCTTGTACATAAACAAATTAATCAACGTTCAACCATTAAATCCAAAACACAAAAACAACAAAGTTCAGAATACAAAACACAGAATACAAAATACAGCAAAAGGACTTAAGCCTAATCTCCAATCATTTCTTCTTGGGCTTGGCCTTCTTGCTGTAGGATTTCCCTTTCCCTTTCCCAGATTGCTCAGCAGCAGGCTTTCCTGTTTGCCCAGACTTCTCCCCCTTTTTGACATCATCAGGAAGGCCAACAAAATCAGCCGGAGGAGGGATCTGAGAGACAGGAATAGCACGAAGTGGTACAGGAGCAAAAGGGATTTCAGGATCAGCTAGTGGCTCAGAGCTTGTCTCCTCGTCAGAGATTTCCAGCAGCTGCTGCATTGCTTGTCTGGAAAGAGCTAGTTGAGCTCTTTGTTCCTCTGTAAGTCTATAGGCAGCAAGAGGGGAAGAAGCTGGTTTAGCAGGAGGAAACATTTCTTCCAGCCTTCTCCTCTGAGCATCTAGTAGAGCATTGTGAGCAATGGCAGCATAGTCAACAATAGGTACAAGGCTCCTTTCTTCAGTGCTCACTGCTTCTTGCAAAGAGGAGGTTGAAATGGCTGTAACCAGTCTTTCAACTTGCTCAGATTCTTGAACTGACAGAATTGATTCCTGAGCATCTTCTTGCATGGGCTCATGAGGGCTTGTATCTTGGAGAACTTCTTCTTCCAATCCATAGTCCAAGGGTGGACCAGGACTTGGTGTTCTCATTGCACCAGCACCATCTATATCATCATCATCATGGTCAGAGGAGGCAATCTCGAAGGGACTTGGAGGCACTGGGGATGGAGACAGAGTAGGCTCAGGGACACCAGGCTGAGGTGGAGCTGAAGTGGTAGGAATAGCATTTCTTATCTCTTCATAGGCATCAGCCACCACTTTCATATTTACAGCCAACTGATGGATCTGATCTTGTAGATGAGCAAATTTGGCATTGTGCTCATCTCTAATGCTAAGAATGAGTGTTGACAGACTGTCAAACAACTCAGTGACCTTTGTTGGCTTGTCCCGTGAGGAGGGAGTGGAAGAAGCGTGAGTAGGCCTGGAGGGAGATGAGATTGGCTGAGAAGGCTGAGGTACAGATCTGCCAGGGGCCTCGGAAGTTCCTTCTTGTTGGAGGGATGCATCAGCAACAAAGAACAAGTCTTCAGATTTCCCTGCTCCCTTTCCAAGCCATCGTCCTTCATCTCTTTCAATGCCCATCCTTTGCAGTTCCTCCTCTTTGAATGCCTCAGTAAGTTTCCCTTTTCCCTTTTCAATGTGTTGAATCCTAGCATGCTGCAGGATTCTTGAAATAATTGCAGCATAGGGGAGTGTGGAATCCTTCCTTTGATCCCTTGCCTTTATCATTATCTAGAGGATGATATGACCTATGTTAATGAGCTTCCCATGTATGATAGCAGTCATCACATGAGCCTCTGCCCTTGTTATCAAGTTGAAGCTGCCACCCTTGTTGAATATGATCCTGGATACTATGTAGTGCAGGATCCTGACTTGTACACTTAGGTCTGTGGGCTTCAACAGATTTATCGTTGGCCTGTTTTCCCTTCTCCTGAATAGGGTGTCCAAAATTGTGCTCTCTTTGTAGTTCAGAAAGGATCCACCTTCTTCATCAGCCGTGCTTGCCTCATCCATATATCCAGAGGCTGTGATGTCAATTTTCAGCCCATCTTGCCCTGGGATTTCCAGCACTTCATTGATTGTTTCATCAGCAAGCCAGATGGTCCTTGATCTCAAAGTGACCTCCCATTTCTTTTTCCTGCTGTTGTATTGAAGAGAGGCATACCAAGTCTTCACTACTTCATCATCATATTTTTCAGCAATTTCCAACAGGTTTTTGTATCTCATCAACCATAATGCAGCATCAAAGTTATTGGATATCAAAAATTGCTCCATATTTACACAGTGAGGCTTGATTACCTTTTTGCTGGAAAACTTGGCATAAAACTCTTCTTGAATTTCGGGAGTGCTCCAAAGTGGTAGTGTAGTAAGCTCAAATTCTCCAGATTGTGTAGAAGAGGAGGAAGCCACAGTAGCAGTATCAGCCGAAGGGATCGCAGTTTTTGATGAGGAAGGTCCAGTTTTCTGTGAATCTGCCTTGGATGATGATTTCTGGCGTTTAGAAGGGGTAGCTTTACTGGGTTCGGCCTTTCTCTTGGATTTCTCTCCTTCCTTTGTAGCATATTGAGATTTGACCGTTCTTTTTGGCCGAGTTCCAGCTTGTCCTGCTCCAGGGATCTTGACTCTCGCCATTTTTCAGTGGAATGATGCAGAATGTGGTTAAGGAAAGGTTTATGGGATGCGAAAGGAAGTTTAAATGGTGAAGAATGACGGTTTTTGGACAGGAATTAAGAGGATTAAAGAGAGAATCAGAACAGACTTAGAGAGGTTACAAATAGGGTTGCGTCTGTTCTGAGGAAAACCGTTGCATTTAACGTGTGTAACCGTCTGACAGACGAATTTTGAGGGGTCAAAATTCGAACTTCGGGCAGTTACAAGTTAAACCGTTCAGCATAGCTTACTGACAGACAAATTTTCATCCTGAAAGTTCGTCTGACAGTGGCTTGAAACAAGCAATACAAGCACAACAGATGAATTTTGTTCCACCAAAGTTCGAATGTTGAAAAGAAAAAGGCAGGCATCAATCAAACTATCAATCAACAGACAAATTAAACATGCAGAACTGCAACTTTCAATAATTCAACATGATGGACATGATTCAACAGACAAATTTTGAACTGAAAATTCGAATTTTTCAACCTTTTTTTTTTTTATTTTAAAGACTGTCTAACATTCGTATGTTAAGAAGTAATAATTTGTGTAGCAGTGATGGACAATCATAACTTTGAAATTTCTGATTTTGAAAATTTGAACTTTCAAGCTTCAACAGACGAATTTCGAGGCATTACTGAGAACTGTTCCAAGGCATAACAGGTCAAAGTTCGTCTGTTGGTCAACTAAAATTCGAATGTTGACCATGTTGATCAGTTTAAAAACACATATTATCAATGAAATTCATCTAGTAATCAAACAACATACAAATTTCAACTTTAAAAACTTACAGAATGGATCCAGAACTTAGAATAATTATCATTCACTTCATTTTCTGGTTGTTCCAATCTGGAGTGCTCCAATCTTTCAAACTTTTAGCCATTGTTTTTCACAAGAAGCACCTGCAACTACACTAAAATGTACTCCGATGCTCAAGTTAGAGTTTATTCTTATATTAAAAATTCTAAAGACAGAATTGCACAGAAATGATTTACAATTCACTGGGATTTACCATTCCCAATTCTCTCCTTATTTTGCAGTGTCTGTCTTTTGATAGAGGTTTTGTGAGTATATCAACAATTTGATCTTCTGTTGGAATGTACTCCAGTCTAACTTCTCCTTTCAGAACGTGATCTCTTATGAAGTGGTGCCTAACTTTAATATGTTTTGTCCTTGAATGCATGACAGGGTTCTTGGTGATATTTATAGCACTTTGGTTGTCACACATGATTGGTATCTCTTTTATATTAATCTCAAGATCTTCAAGCTGCTGTTTCATCCAGATGACTTGGGCACAACAGCTTCCAGCTGGAACATACTCAGCTTCTGCAGTAGATAAGGCTACACTGTTTTGCTTTTTGCTGAACCATGAGACCAGGGATCCTCCAAGGAACTGACAGGTTCCACTTGTGCTTTTTCTGTCAGTTTTGGATCCTGCAAAATCAGCATCAGTGTATCCTTTGAGATCTTCTCCATTGCCTTTTGGATACCAAAGACCCATATGTGATGTTCCAATAAGATATCTGAAAATTCTTTTCACAGCTGTTGCATGGGTTTCTTTGGGGCATGATTGGAACCTTGCACACATGCAGACACTGAACATAATGTCAGGTCTGCTAGCAGTTAGGTACAGCAGGGATCCAATCATTCTTCTGTACTGAGTAATGTCAAACATCTTCCCATTCTCATCCATGTTCAGTTTGGTTGCAGTAGCCATAGGTGTTCCCATTGGCTTGGCATTCTCCATTCCAAACTTCTTTAACAACTCCTTTAGATACTTGGATTGACTGAGAAAGATACCATCATTGAGCTGTCTGATTTGCAATCCAAGGAAGAAATTGAGTTCACCCATCATAGACATCTCGAATTCTCCCTGCATTAACTCAAAGAATTTCTTGCAAAGAGTTTCATTAGTAGCACCAAAAATAATATCATCAACATAGATTTGAACAATTAGTAAATCTTTATTTTCTTTCTTAGTAAATAAGATTGTGTCAATTTTGCCTCTGTTAAACCCCTTTTCAGTCAGAAAATTGCTCAGTCTCTCATACCATGCTCTAGGGGCCTGTTTTAAACCATAGAGAGCTTTCTTCAGTTTATAAACATGGTTTGGTTTTGTAGAGTCCTCAAAACCTGGAGGTTGATCAACATAAACCTCTTCCATGATATATCCATTCAAAAAAGCACTCTTTACATCCATTTGATATAATAAAATATTTTTCATGCATGCATATGCTAGCAGTATTCTTATAGCCTCTAATCTAGCTACTGGTGCAAAGGTTTCTTCAAAATCAATACCTTCTTCTTGATTATACCCTTTAGCAACTAATCTAGCTTTATTTCTGATTATTGTTCCAGATTCATCAAGTTTATTTCTGAAAACCCATTTGGTACCAATAACAGGATGATTTTTGGGTCTAGATACTAAATTCCAAACTTGATTTCTTTCAAATTGATTTAATTCATCTTGCATAGCCATAATCCAGTATTCATCAGTTAGGGCTTCTTCAGTACATTTGGGTTCAATTTGAGAAATGAAAGCACAGTTGAGCATCTGATCCCTTAACTGTTTTCTGGTTTTGACTTTCTCTTGAACATTCCCTATTACTTGATCAACAGGGTGATTCCTTTGATATCTCCAAGCTCTAGGGAGTTCTTGAGCTGTTTCTTCATTATTTTCTTTATCAAACTCTTACTCCTGGATATCTTCTTCTGTGTCAACAGATTCAGATATCTTTGGAGGTTCAGTTTTACTTTTGTCAGAGATTCCCAGTTTTTCAAAATTGAAAGTAAGATCATCCTTATTGGTAACATGTTTTGAAACAGTTTCATTTTCAATGAAAACCACATGCACTGATTCTTCTACTACATTTGATCTTTTATTATAAACCCTATAAGCCTTACTCCTACTTGAATAGCCCAAAAATATACCTTCATCGGATTTGGCATCAAACTTACCCAGATTTTCTTTCCCATTGTTGTGAATGAAGCATTTGCACCCGAACACATGGAGGTGTGACAGATTTGGCTTTCTTCCCTTGTACAGTTCATATGGAGTCTTCCCAAGGATTGGTCTGATGTAGGCTTTGTTTATGATGTAGCTTACTGTATTCACTGCATCAGCCCAGAACACTTGAGAGAGTTCCTTCTCATTTAGCATAGCTCTAGCCATCTCTCTAATGGTTCTGTTCTTCCTTTCCACCACTCCATTTTGTTGAGGAGTTCTTGGTGCTGAGAAGTTGTGGTCAATCCCATGCTCATTGCAGTACTCCAGGAAGTATGCATTTTCAAATTCTCCTCCATGGTCTGACCTGATAGACACAATAGAAATACCTTTCTCATTTTGCACTTTCTTAGCTAAGGTTACAAATGCATCAAAGGTATCACTTTTAGAGGGAAGAAACAATGTCCAAGTGAATCTAGAATAATCATCTACAATTACAAGCACATACAGATTACCACCAAGACTTTTCACCCTGGATGGTCCAATTAAGTCCATATGCAACAATTCAAGTGGTCTTGTTGTGGTAACTACATTTTTAGATTTGAAGGATGATCTAGTTTGTTTTCCTCTTAGGCATGCATCACATTCTTTATCCTTTTCAAAAGATATTTTAGGTAGTCCAGTTACTAGCTCATTTTTAATCAGTTTAGACAATTGATTCATGTTAACATGAGCTAATCTCCTATGCCATAGCCAACTTTCATTATCCTGGCTTATTAAACATACAGAGTCCAAGGGAGGAAGTTCATCAAGGTCAATAGTATAACAGTTACCATCCCTTTGAGCTTTGAGGATTACTTTGTGATCACTTTTTCTGATGACCAGGCAAAACTTTGAGTCAAACAGCACCCAGTTTCCTCTGTCACAGGTCTGACTTACGCTCAGCAAATTGTGGTTGAGGCCAATTACAAACAACACTTCTTCAATGGATGTTTCTGGATTTTTGCCCACAATGCCAATACCAACAATTTTGCTGTATTGATCACCTCCAAAGGTCACCTTTCCTCCCTTCTTGTCTCTAAGGGTGATGAACTTCTCCTTATCACCAGTCATGTGACTTGAGCAGGCACTGTCCATATACCATTTGTTGCTTTTCTTAGCTTTGAGACAGACCTGCAAAACAAGGTTTATGTTTTCCTTTTAGGTACCCAAATTTGCTTGGGTCCTTTTCTGTCAGTAGTTATTTCCTTAGATGCAGATGCACTTTTGGGAACCCATTTAACTTTCCTGTCATGTCCATTTTTCTTCAAAGCACAGGAATTGGAAGTATGTCCCTTTTTGTTACATAAATGACAGGTGGTGAAAGGACTGCTAGATTGAGAAGCAGGAAGAAAACAATGCAGATAATATTTTTGTCTAGTATGCCTTGGTTGATCATATGTTTCAATGTGAGGTGATACATCATTTTTCTTTTTATTGCTCTCAGCATGCACAAAGTGTCTCATATATGCATTTTGATTTTTCTTCCTAATCTTTTCTTTGACAGCACATGGATCATAGCCAAGACCAGCTTTTCCTTGTGATATTCTTTGGCTCCCCATTAATGCAAACAACATATCCTTACCTCTAGTGAGCCTAGACATGCTTTTAATTAAATAATCATTAGTTCGCTTAAGTTCAGTGCATGAAGTGCAGCAGACAGATTCAGAAGTAGGTAAAGTGGCAGTTTTAGAGACTATGCTTTGAGACTCCAGCTTGCTTACCTTTTTCTTTGCCAATTTCAGTTCTTTAGCAATTTTAATAAATTCATCATGAAGCTCATGAAATGCATCCAGTAATTCAGAATAGGAAGGTTCAGATTTATATACCTCTTCTTCTTGATCACTGCTGCATGAGGGTGTGACTTCTTCAGAAGCAAGTGCCATTAGACAAATGTTGGCAATCTCATCCTCATCTTCTTCTTCCTCATCTGAGCTGTTGCCCCATACGGATGAGATGTAGGCTTTCTTCTTCTTCCCTTTGTCAGCAGCTTTCTTTTCTTTTTCTTGTTTCTTGATGAATTGGGGGCAGTCCCACTTTATGTGTCCTTGCTTCTTGCACTCATAGCAAGTCACAGGTTCTTTTGTGTCTTTCTTATTTTCTCCAGCCACTCCTTTCTTGAAGAATCTCTTGTTCTTCTTCTTGCTGTAGAATCTTCCAAATTTTCTGACCATCATGGCCAGAGTTTCCTCATCCAGCTCATCTCCTTCGTCAGATTCTTCTTCCTTTTCATCAGCAGCTTTGAGGGCAAGGCCTTTCTTCTTTCTGTCCAGCCCAGCTTCCTTGAGTGCTTTGATTTTTCCTTCATACTCCTCAAGGCTGCCGAAGAGAGCTGTGACAGAAGCCATTGATTCTCCTCTGGCTTCTTCTATAGCTGTCACCTTGGGCTGCCATTCCAGAGGGAGAGCTCTGAGTATCTTTCTTACTTTCTCAGACTGTTTGTATTCTTTTCCCAGGCTCTTCAGTTGATTCACAATGAGAGTGAATCTATTTTGGAGCTCCTTTACAGTTTCTCCTTCAGCCATTCTAAAGCTTTCATACTCCCCAATACATGTGTTCAGTCTGTTCTCCCTAACTCTAGATGTTCCTTCATGTGCAATCTGTAGAGTATCCCACATTTCTTTTGCAGTGGTGCATTGTGAGACTCTGTAGAATTCATCCTGGTTCAGGGCACTGACCAAACAATGCTTTGCTTTGAAGTTCAGTAGGACTCTCCTTCTGTCTTCATCATTCCACTCTGCTTCTAGCTTCTCTTTGTGTCTTCCATCTTCAGTTAGAGCCATTGGGACGAAGTCTCCTTTTTCAATGACTGACCAGATGTCAAGATCAATTGATTAGAGGTAGATCTGCATCCTCATCTTCCAATATCCATAATGCTCTCCACTGAAGCCTGGTGGTCTGTGAGTGTTGTTTCCTTTAGGAAGTATACTCTCTCCAAAGCCAGCCATCTTAATTCCAGGACTGTGAGTTCCTTTGAATGGGAATCTGGGCTCTGATACCACTTGTTAGCAAGGCTGACTTCCCAAGAGGGGGGGTGAATTGGGAAGATTGAAATTTTTCTGCACAAAGTGAAGTAAGTGAAGATATCACAATATAATGAAAACAATGCGTAAAACAGAGCAAGATGAAAAGTAAAGATAGGAAGAAGAAAACTCAGTGATTTATCCTGGTTCGGTCTTTCCACTTGACCTACATCCAGTCCCCAAGACACCTCTTGAGATTTATCCACTATACAGCAAGAATTTCAATGGGCTTCTTGCTGGGGCCACAGTACACGAGTATGCTCTGTTTCTGAGCTCTCTCATACTCTCCAAGCACTTTCACTATGTGCTTCCCAATCCCCTTGTGAATACCCCTCATAAGTAAATCTATCTCCAAGATGAAGAGTAGATTGATTACAATGAAATAACTCTCTTGAAAAGAGTAGATATGAAAGTTTGAGTACAAGTATAGAAGTTGAGAGGGTAAAAGCTTTTGAGAAGAAGATTTAGCAGAAATTCAGTATATACAAGTTTGATTCTCCTTTCACAACTTCAAATGATGTTGTATTTATAGATTTAGGTCTCAAATATCCGTTAGAGACTAAATCTATCCGTTGGGGAAGTTATCCAACGGTTACTCTGAAAAACTATCCGTTTACCAACCGCATTTAATGTTTCTGACATACTGAAATTCGAATTTTGGTTGGTCAACAGACGAATTTCGAAGGAATCGAAGATCAAAGCTTCCAACGTTACAGCACGAAGTTCGTCTGTTCATGAATTGAAATTTGAATTTTGAAACTTACAAAACATTTTCACAATGTGGCATATGAATTTTCAAGAAGAAAGTTTTTCGGTTAAGTGTGAACAGTGTTTTCAATTTTCTATAGTGCCTTCGAAATTCGAATTTCGGTATCCCAAAATTCGTCTGTCCACTGAATGTTTAAGAGACACAGTAGATTACTTTCTTCAAAATTCGAATTTTGGAAGGGTGAAATTCGTCTGTCAGAGAGACTCTTTCCAGACTAATTTCATCATTCGAATGTTGCAAGTCCTTATCATTCGTATGTCAATGTTTCACTTTAACAGACTCAAGAACTTAGCTTCTGAAATTCGAATTTTAATGTTCAAAGTTCGTCTGTCAGAGAGCAGTTTTGAATTTGGATATTCACTAGGTTAATTTGTACAATTTATTTCTTAAATTTTACTGTACATTTGGTCATTTTATATCTTCATAGAATTTTGGCCTTAATTTTAAAAATTTATATCTTATATTTTGAACCAAATAATGCTCACTATATGTCATTTGAAAGCCTTGTTTGTCTATTTTCTAGACATATTTTTATTCTACATTTATTCAGCTTGCATAGGATATGACATTAATTTAAACTATTAAGGGTCAGAAAACTACTTCTGCTAGAATAGTTTTAAGAGGAATTACCTAACATTATAAGGGAACTTAAAGGAATATTTTCATGGCATCAAACAGATTTTAGCTTTTATATACAATTTCATACTAATTCTTAAAACATAACATCAAAACTTGCATAATAATATCATTCATCATTTTCTTCCTCATTTCCTTTAGCTTTTCTTGGATTTTGTTGCATTGCTTGGCCCTAGCATGTTGGTCATTTAGGGAGAGTGAGATTCAAAGAATCTCAGTAGTAACCACCAATCATGCAATCATATCATCACATAATGCAACCAATTATCATAAAATAATCATTCAATCACTTTAAATCATTCATGCTTTAAACATTTTGTAGAAAATTTGATAGAGTTTCTCCTCATATTTTGGACATCCCAGGGTTACAAAACCCCTCAAACAACTTAGCCAATAACATCAAGTCATCACAAAACAGCATTGCAAACAATAGGCATCTCATCAAAGACAATGTAAACTATATGACAATATAAAGCAAGATTCGATGAGTTATCTACCTTTTAGTTTTCCAATCCTTTTCAAACTTTATGCACACTTCCTTTGGTCCCCTAGCACTTCTTTGAACCCTATAGCATCATAAAACAATGCCACAAGCCACTAGTTATATGACCTCCAACATAAAGTGCTCTCTTGAACCTTAATTTTCCATTGTGTTTTCCTTTTGCATTTTCTTGTATAACTTAATTATTATAACCTATTTTGACCCAAGGAATCCATTTTTAGGGTCAAAATCATGAAATTATATCTCTAAAAATAAAACTTAGCCGGAAAAAATTCAAGGGAAGAGAAAGAAAATTGATTTTCTTCATCATACTTCAAACTACTATCATATTCATGCTTCAAGTGACTAGTTAAACATTCCTCCTAAGTTTATTGTGCAAAAACTCATTTCTTTCTTGTCCTATGGTCTTGACTGAAATCTTAGAGTGAGAGAGGAAGGAGAATACTCCATGAAGCTAGCTAAAACTACTCAAAACCATAATAAGCTCATGGTAGTAGGAGACCTTACCTTACACTTGATCTTGATAGTCTCAAGCTTGCTTTTCTTTTCTTCTTTCCTTTTTTCCTTCCTTTTCCTTCGTGGTTCTCTTTCTCTCTTACTGTTTCAGAACTCTTACTCTCACTCTCTCTTTCTTAAGTGTATGTGTCGACCAAGACCAAGGAAATAAGGGAGACAATGCATAAAAGTTAACCAATTGCTTTGTGCCACTTATCTCTCTTTTTTTTTTCCTTTCAAATACTTCTTAAAGAAGTATTCACAAAAACAATTAAATAATGCAATTCTCCATATGGCCAGCTGCTCCTCTCTCCCCTTGCAGCTGTTGGTGTCGTGAAGATTAAGAGAAAAAGTGAGACAAATGGCAACTTAATCACCTTGCTAATTACTTCGCTAATCAAGGTTGCTTTTTGGTTAACTTCATTAAAAGCTTTTCAATTAATTCTCTTTCTATCCTTGTCAGATTTTCCACTCCATTCGCTCTCATTTTTGGCCAAAAATTGCTTCATAAAATTTAAATAACCAATATATCCTTTACTGATTAAATTACCCCGTATTGATTAAATATTTTTGCTGTGATTGTCATTAAATTGGTACAGGATTATTCAAAGAATACTTTTGAACTAAAATCATTATCTTGCCCCAAAATATATTTGGGTAAGGTCCATTTACTGTCCATGACCTTGTGCTGCTTTTGCTGTAGTTCAAAATAACCTTTAATCAGTATAATATTGATTTTTATTTTAAATGCCCATAATAAATTCATACTAACTTTATTAATTTCCAAACATTATTCCATTGGGTTTAGCTTGTCAAGAGCTTCATTTTGACTCAATTTTTCATATTTACAAAAAGGCCCTTAACCCAGGGTAAATTTATAATTTTTAAAACTTTCAAGTAGTTAACTATAATTTCTTCAAACTTATTTTCATTTCCTCCACGTGAATTTCTTCCTTGAGAGATTAAATTGCAAATATTTTTACTCTTTGGGGGCCAAAATATAATTTTTTCATTTTATCATTCTAACTTGAAAAACTAATCTTTATGCACTTTTCTATCCGTATCACTATATGCCAAATTTTTCTATACCTCTTTATATTTTAAAATATACTCTTTTAATTAATTTTTGAAATTACTTCCTACTAAGGACCTTCTGGCTTAGTTCCAGATATGTGCTAGACACATTATATTATTGTTTTGTCCTTTTTCATATTTAGCTATCTTTTAATTTTCTCTAATTCTTAGTCAATTAACCTCCATGCAATATACTATTGGGTTTAGCATGACAAAAGCTTCACTTTGATAGGAATTTCTCATATTTACAAAATTGCTCTTGAGATGGTTAAAAAGATAATTATTTATTCTTTTGGGTACTTTCACGTAATTTTTCCCAAAAATCAATTTTTTACTTTTTTCACTATTCACATTAACTTTAAAAACTCCGCCTATGTAATGGCATAGCCGATCCCAAGCCTGGGTAAAGGAGGGGGGTTGTGTTAGGTCCTTGACAACCAACGTAAAAATCTGTTGCATCTTTATGACCTAGATCAGAGATGTATATATGCTAAGGCTAGGTCGTTGCCCAAAAGTAATGCGCTGTATGGCTCGAATATAGTGGCAAATGAGTTGGAGCCACTATATCAGCGTCTGGGTGTAGTATTAAATAAGCAAGGGTTCCTACATCATTCTGGACGGATATGGGTAAAAAAGTAAGCCCAAAAAAGCAAGATTAGATTTGGTTTATGGAATATTGGTACGCTAACAGGTAAATTTATGGAGGTGATGGATGCTATGATTCGAAGGAGAATTAACATCTTAGGCCTTCAAGAAACTAAATGGGTGGGAGAAAAGGTTAAGGAGTTAGACACTACTGGTTTTAAACTTTGATATGTAGGGAAGGTTAGAGCAAGGAATGAAGTTGGTATTATTGTGGACAAAGATTGGAAAAAGAATGTGGTAGAAGTCAAAAGGATTGGAAATATGATCATATCCTTAAAATTGACTATTAAACATGATACTCTCAATATTATTAGTGCTTATACACCTCAAGTAGGGTCGGAAGCTCATATTAACGAAAACTTTTAGGAAGATTAGGAGGGCCTGATTCGAGATATCTCACAAGAGGGAAAGATCCTCATTTGGGGGGGGGGACCTTAATGGTCATATGGGAAAAGAGTTAGGCAATATATGAGAGTTCATGGTGCTTATAGTTTTAGAGAAGTAAATGAGGAGGGGCATACCATTCTTGATTTTTCAATGGCTTATAACCTCACAATTTGAACACTTGTTTCAAGAAGTAGGAGGAGCATTTAATAACATATAAGAGTGGAGTCCAAAGGTCACAAATTAACTTCTTTTTGGTAAGGAATTCAGATAAAAGAGACTGTAAAGAATGCAAAGTAATCCCTGATGGGAGCTTAACTTCATAACATAGGGTCTTGGTCCTTGATGTGTTGGGTAAAAATCGTAAACTGAAAAGTCGAAAAGCCTTAAATCCTAGGATTAAGTGGTGGCAACTAAAAGGTAAGAAACAAGTGACTTTTATGAGAAAAGTTATGGAGGAAAGTAATTAGGACTCGCAAGGAAGTATTAACATCTTTTGGGATGAGATGGCTAAAATGATCAAGGATACCACTAAAGTAGTATTGGATAAATCTAAAGGTTTTGGACCTAAAGATAATGAATCTTGGTAGAATGAGAGTGTGCAGAAGAAGGTCAAACATAAGAAAGAGTGTTTCAAAGCCTTGCATTTGTGCAATAATGATGAAAATTGGAAACGTTATCGGTTGATTAAAAAGGAGACTAAGAAAGTAGTAAGCGAGGCTAGATCTGAAGCTTTTAAGGAATTCTACCAGGATTTAGGAACGAAGAATGGTGAATGTAAGATTTACAAAATTGCCAAAAGAAGAGAAAGAAAGTTAAGAGATTTGGACTAAGAAAGATGCATTAAGGACAAGGAAGGAAAAATTTTGGTTACAGATGATGATATCAAAGAAAGATGAGAGAGCTACTTTTATGAGCTTTTCAATAATGGATTGGGTATGGCTATTGATACTGAAAGATTAACAACTCATGAAAATGATCTCAATTTGAACTTCTATTATAGGATTCGGGTTAGAGAGGTAAAAGAAGCTCTTAAGGGAATAGATGATGGTAAAGCTATTGGTCCTGATGGTATTCCTATCGAAGTTTGGAAGTGCTTAGCAGAAAATTAGATTTTATGGCTCATTAAATTATTTAACAAAATTTTAAGGTCAAAGAAAATGTAGATGAATGGAGAAAGAGCACTCTAGTGCATATATACAAGAACAAGGGGGATATTTAGAAGTGATTTAGCATAGACTCAGAAAAGAGTCTCATATTTCAAAAAAACTAATTTAGATTTATGCCAGGATGGTCTACAATAGAGGCTATTTATTTATTAAGAGGCTTGATTGAAAGATACCAGAGTAAAAAGAGAGACTTGCATGTGGTTTTCATTGATTTGGAAAAAGCCTATGATAGAGTACCAAGGGATGTATTGTGAAAAACAATGGGGAAAAAAGGTATCTGTGTGGCTTATATTTGAGCCATAAAGGATATGTATAGGGGGCAACAACAAGTGTGAGAACTCCTGGAGGTGTAACAAAGGACTTTCCTATAATGATAGGCTGACATCAAGGATCTTCCTTGAGTCCATATCTGTTTGATCTAGTTTTAGATGTTCTAACAGAACATATACAGGAGGAAATTCCAAGGTGTATACTTTTCACAGATGATATAATTTTAATTGAGGACTCAAGAGAAAGATCAACTCTAAACTTGAGATATGGAGACACTCTTCAGAATCAAAAGGTTTCTGCTTGAATAGAGTAAGACGGAATATATGCATTGTAAATTTAATAAGAGGTCAGTTAGAAATGATTCAGAGGTAAAACTTGGAGAGCAAACCATTCCAAAAGTGTCAAAGTTTAGATATTTGGGGTTGATTTTACAAAGTGATGGTGAAATTGATGGGGATGTTATGCATAGGATACAAGCTGGGTGGTTAAAGTAGAGGAAAGCATCAGGAGTTATTTGTGATTGCAAGGTACCCATAAGCTTAAAGGAAAGTTCTATCAAACAGTTATAAGCCCAGCAATACTATATGGTAGTAAATGTTAGGCTTTGAAAGGACAACAAGAGCATAAGATTGGAGTAGCAGAGATGAGAATGTTGAGATGAATGTGTGATCATACAAAATTAGATAAGATACGAAATGACTATATACGAAGGAAAGTTAGAGTAGCACTATCGAGGAGAAAATTGTGGAAAATGATTTAAGGTGGTTTGAGCATGTACAAAGAAGAGGGCAAGAGAAGCCATTAAGGAGTTGATCAAATGAATTGGAGCCCTATCAAAAGGTGTAGAAGAAGATTAAAAGGGACATTGAGGGAAGTTATAAGGAATGATCTTTTGAGAAATGATTTATCTGAGAAGATGGCGTTTGATAGATCCCATTGGCGTCACATGATCCATGTAGCCAACCCCATATAGTGGGATAAGGTTAATGTTATTGTTGTTGTTGTATTCACATTAACTTTAAAATTGGTCTATCTCTTAACATAGACCTCTTGACAACGCAATACTTATACCATTATGTTTAGCTCAAGACGAGTTTCCATTTAAGTGATATATTACATACTTTCCGATGTAAATTTTGGAATTAATTTTTCATAAGGACCAAACATAACTTCTAAAAAAAATATGGGAAATTAATTCCTTCCAGAGACTAAGCATGCAACTTCCCTATCTCACTTCCTTTCCCATCTTTTCGTGCATCTTATGGTATCCCATAAAAATATTATAGGTGTGTCTTATGTTTCTTCTTAAATACCTACCTCCTCAATGTAACCATCTTACTTTCACATTTCCTAATTTGTTTTCAAGGATTCTTATATTAGGAATAGATTAATCTACTATGTGCTTACATTCATTTCAACTAATTGATTGTTATATTAGGACATTAATACTTATTAGAGCAGTTATAGCTTGCAGATAAGATTTGATAATAGTCTTGGGTTTGTGAATGCATCTACTACTTGATAAGTGTTGGTACATGAAAAAATTGCAGATCCTTATATCAAAATTAGAAGTTTTATTCTTCTAAGTATTGGTGTAGCTATTAATTAGCTATGTTTAATGAATGACATTTGAATATTATTTTGCATGTGAACATAAGCAACATAGTTTTCACCAGCATTGACAAGATGCAATGTCTCAATACATAATTTGGAGATTGCACTTTTAATCAAATTATTTAGGCAAGCATTCTCACAAATGACATGTTCTTGAGTTGATAATAAACACATTTGACAATTCTTTTACATTTACATATCAAAATTATATAATTTTTTTTAGGGTTGAATATACTCATAACATTCAATTAAGATCAAACAATACATAATTAAGCCATTTAGCCCTAAACTAACCAAAACCACTTCTACAAAACATTCAAATCATGATAAAGAATATTAACCAAAAGGGGGTAGGACACTCAACTAATAGACTCACTTAAGAGATTCTTTAGGAAGCTAATCAGCTACTTAGTTAGAAGACTTAGGAACCCAAATATACTTCTAGTCCCCTGTATCACAAAGGAAGCGTAGATATCTTTAGCCATAGTCAAGGCTTTCCACTCTAGGCATGTGATTTTTCCATTCGCTGCACCACTTTATTTATATTCAATTACTCAACTATCTCAAGATTTCTCAAAGCTAGAGCCTCACAAACAAGAGGGGAGTTAACCTTAACAAAATTGCAACAAGTCTCTAGAACATGCTCCTTAAAGTTTACAAAGATTATTCACAAACCTATTTTTAGCTTTGAACTCAAGTGCCAATTAGTAATCAAAAGGAGATCAAGATAGTCATTCCTCCAAATAATTTGTAGTTCTAATTCTAATTATATGAAATCTCAAAATTACTTTCCATCTTCTAAATGTTTGCCATATATAGTATCAAATAATTTGTCGAATACATGTATTTAGTGCGTGTTTTTGGGGTTTCCTATAACTAGATTTAGCATTTCAATTCAAGTTTTTGGCATTATTATATAGTCAGCATTATTTGTTATCTTGCAAAATTTTAAAGAAATTTATAACATGATTAGCTATCTTGATATCTTTTAATTTTTTTAAATGGTCAAAAAGAATAAAAAGGCTTGCTTTTTTTATGGAGAGAAATTTATCACAAAATAAATCTACCAACCATTTCTTAATTTCAAAGTTTAATGCTCGAAACTAATTTTTTTTTTAAAAATGATATATCAATTTGTGAATTTACACTATCAATTGGTGGGTTAGGTCATGATCATTTGGTCAACCCATCATAGGCACATCATAATAATGATGGAACAAAAGTAGTTGTCATGCTCTCTTTACATAGGGATAAAATATGTGGTCTTCAAAATAAAAGAAACAAAAAAATCTCTTGAAGACCCCTTGCAGTAGTGTTGTGCTCCTAAGTTGAACAAGCAGGTGCCTTTTCGGTGACAATGGGCTCAATATTAGCACATTTAGCCTTGACTTGAGCTCCCTTGAATGTGAGGTTAATGTCATTTAGTTCCACATTCTCACATGGCAAAGCAGTACTACATATTAGACTTACTCCCTCCACTGTTCTAGAAGTGCCTTGAATATTCTTGAAAGTTACGTTGCTTATCTTTATCTTTGAAGCGGACTGATCCATTCAAAGCATGCACCAAAAATAATAAAGCAAAATATGAGTAAGGAACCTTAATTTTTTTTAGTATTAAATAATTTTTTCTCTCACCTAGAGTAGTAGATATATTAAAGTAATATTTTGAATGTGAGTGATTTAAATGACGACCTCTCTTTAAAAGTACTAAGAATGAAGAGAAATAAAGTTTAATAGCTTTAAATCAAATACCTTTTGTTGCACTGATTCCAAGGGCAGTACTCTTGGTCTATGATGATGGGGTTGGAAACATTATTCATTACAATATCCTCGAAATGCATATTGGTGACTTTAATAGCTCCGGGAGTGCCAGGCCATGTCTTGATCCTCACACCATTCATTGTGTTTGTTAGTGTACAATTCCTTATAGTGACACCATCCACAGAAGCTTCATTATTGTATCTTCCTAGGCTTCCAACACTAATGCCATGACCAAGTCCACAAGTGACACCTTCTATAGTTATATTTTTGTTGCCATTGCCCAAGGAAACACAATCATCTCCAGTACCAATCACAATATTTTTCACACTTACTCCATTTGATCTTCCAATATGGATTCCATCAGTGTTAGGGCTATCCTCAAGTGCACTAATTTTGAAGCCATCAAAAATGGCATTGTTGCAAGATAGAACATTGGTATGAAACTTTTTACTATTTTTTGACATTACACCCTTGATATAAGTATTGTTGATGAAAGTGAAACTAAAGTTCTATTGTTTGTTTCACATGAAACATTGTGTTAGTTCATGTATTTGGTGAAATTCACTTCAATAAAGAACATACATCCATACACACACACGCACGCACATTTATTATTTACCATAGTACGCATTTTGCAATTCATGTTATGTGTACAATCATTTTGTTTCCAGGTAGTTGGACCTAGGCCATCAAAAGTTCCCACACTAGATAATGTGAAGGCATTCACGTATGCAACTCTAACCCACTGAGAAGCTCCTTTCATTTGAGTAACATCATATGGTGCTTGAATTACACCATCAACATGTAACTCAATTGAAGGTGCCTTGCAACGTCCTTTCAATTCCACTATACCTATCTTGTAATTTGCTTTACGAGCTATACTTTTATTGGTAGTAGTTGATGCACATGCATCTTTCCATGCATTGATGAGAGCATTTGAATTCATATATTAAAACGACAAATTTAGTTAACATCATAAACATACATGAGGACTCATACATAAAACCACATGGGTTAAGCACTTGGAATTATCTTTCATAGTTGTAACACCCTACACCAAAACAGCTCATGACTTGACCAAATACTTCAAAACCAATTGAACACAGCCAAAACATCTCAAATTTACCTTCCAAAATGTCAGAATAATGGAAAACACCACAAAACATCTCAAGAAACACTAGAATAGTCGGAATAGTGTGCAGGGCTGTGACCGCTATAGTACCACAGTGGCTCTAGTGCTCTTGGGTTCCAGAGTTGCTAAACAGAGGGGTTGGCACCATGGCACCCCCTGTTGGTTTTATATTAGCAAATTTATAATGTCCTGGGAAGAACTTCTAATGCGTATAACTTCATGCTCGGACCTTCGATTGACCTGGTTCTAACTCCTATAAGTCAATCTTGTCCCCATCTATCCATAGACACTAATTTCACCCTAATCCTTCTCCTTATGGAGATTTTGGACACCTGACATAGTTTTGACCACTTTTGACCAAAACACAACACTTATAACTCCTATTTGCCACTAAAGACAATTTGACCATTTAGAACTATTCACACAAGTCATATTTAACTAAACCAACTTATCCAAAGAGATTTCATCTTAAAGGAACCACTCCCTTGAAGCTCAAATTGATATAATGGGTTAAATGCCCAAAAACATACTAACAAGGCCCAATTCCACTTTTGGCCTCACATACTCAACCATATTGACTTCTTAACACCCTAAACCATACATTTTATACCATTCCTTATCAATATCATAACATTTAACATATATACATACACATCCAAATATCATTACAATCATCCTAATTCTCATAACCATTGCAACACACTATCCTACTTAGCATAATATACATAGACAATACACATATGTGCTACGAAGACTTAATATTCCCATGTTTGGTACACTATTCCCTTATCTTCTCTGGACTCACGTAGAACTTTCACCTAAAATGTTAGTTCATAGGAAAAGGAGTGTGAACAATGTCTCAATAACCGGGGACAACCACAAGCAACACACACACACACACACACACACACACACACACATCTCATACAATAATACCATGAATGCAATCATGAAATGGAATGCATGTCTCCCTCGTACATAGCTAGAACCATGAGTTATCGTCATAACAAGATATTTTGTATATCCCTTCCAATCGTTGGTGAAGACTGATTTTGGGATATCACCAAGCTCACCTTACCCTAATGCAACATGGCCAAAGGTTACACTAAAGCTCGAATCATGGTTCTCCTTTCCCTTTCCCACCATGAATTGATAGCGATTTAGGGAAGGTACAGTTCACTGCTAGCCTTTCTCTCCTGGCTATAGGAGGCGATTTAGCTATAGGGATCCCATCTTTGTCCTCCCTAATCATATATCATCATATCATATCATTATCACTACCCGATCACCATACATCTCACAATGCCATGTGGTGATGTTCATGTCATATCATCATCATGTTTTCATCCATGCTATGCATCATGTAATGTCATATCATCATCATCTCTAATCATCATCATAATCATCATACATTATGTATCTAGTCATGTGCATACCATGATATATAGAAAACCATACACAAATACATATCAATATCGCGGTATCAACGAAAACATGCATATATAGAAATATATACCAACATATATATCTACAATACAAACACCAATTACCTCAGGTTGTCAATACTACACACGAATTCCATGAGCTCCTTAGGTTATCAACATGACTAGTACCCCCTTTGGTCAACCAAATAACCTTCATAATATCATAATACCTTAATTAACACTATATACCACTTAACCAAAAATCACAATTCGACTATATAGGCCTAACCCAAGGTTCCAATACCCTTTCCATACATCATTGAGCTCCTAAAACTCATTCAAACTCTAATTCATCATACATACTTCGGATTTCATCCTTCCATTCACAATACAAGGTTAGGGTTTATCCCAAATCATGTGTAACCCTTCTAAAACTTGTTGAATCAAGTGTTTTGATGATTCCAAACCAACCTTTAAGAGCTTGAAGTAAAGATATCAAAGGTGCACAAAAGGTTTCAAGCGAAGGAATTCTGGAGAAATCAGTGCAAGAATAGATGTAGAATGTTTAGTAATGTTTTAATTTGAGTAGAAGACTTTGATTTGGTGAAAAGATGTTTTAAAAACTTAATCCTATGTTAATTCATGGAATATTTGAAAAATACCCACCAACAGACGAAGTTTGAAAGGTTTATACTGATTTGCTGTTTTGAAAATTCGAACTTTGCCTTTGGAAATTTGAATTTCGTATTGAAAATAAACAAGTCTGAAAAGAGGCTTCTCTGACAGATGAATTTTGACTTGAGAAATTCGAATTTTGATACGTGTTTGAAAGAGCTTTCTCTGACAGACGAACTTTGGCTTTTGAAAATTCGAATTTCAGATAAAATGCAACTTATGAAAATTGAAAAATTTGTCTGAGAACATGTCAAAGTTCATCTGAAAACAAGTTCAAAAAGAGCTTTAAAATTGCTCACTGACAGACGAACTTTGAACTTGAAAATTTGAATTTCAGAAACAAAGCTTATGAGTCTGTTGTGTTGATATGTTGACAAACGAATGACAATATTTAGAAATTCAAATTTTAAAGTAAGTTTGAAAAGAGGTCTCTCTGACACACGAACTTTGCCCTTTGGAAATTCAAATTTCGAATTGATGAACTATTGTGCCTCATTGAACCAGCTTCTGACAGACGAATTTTGGGGTTCCAGAATTCGAATCTTGAAGGCACTGTAGCAAATTGAAATTACTGTTCACACTTAATAGAACGACTTTAAACATGAAAATTCATATGTTCCAATATAGAATCATTTTCTAAAGATGAAAATTTTGAATTTTACTTCATAACAAACAAACTTCGAGAGTTCAACGTTAAAGGCTGTAACTTTCGGTTTCAGCGAAATTCATCTGTTGACTAACTAAAATTCGAACTTTGAGTGTCAGAAGCATTAAATGCGGTTGGTAAATGGATAGTTTCTCAAAATAACCATTGGGTAACGTCTCTAAGGGCTAGATCTTGTCTCTAACATATAGTTGAGGTAGAAATCTATAAATAGAACTTTATTTGAAGATGTGGGTAACAAAAATCAGTTTGTATATACTGAAACTCTATCAAATCATCTACTCAAAGTCTCCTAGTCTCACATACTTCAATATTTGTACTTTAACTTTCATATACACTCTGATTAAGAGAGTTTATTCATTGTAAACAATCTTATCTTCATATGGAAGAAAGATTTTCTTGTGAGAGGATATCACAAGGGATTATGAAAGCACTCAGTGAGAGTGTAAAGAGTGAAAGTGTGAGCTCTAGAAACAGAGCATCATCTGTGCACTGAGGCATTTGCAAGAAGCCCACTGAATTCTTGCAGAATAGTGGAAAATCTAAAGTGGTGACTTGGGGACTGGACGTAGGTCAAGTTGAGAGACCGAACCAGGATAAATATCTAAGTCTTTTCTTCCCTACTACTACTTTTACTATTTATTCGTTTATACTCTGTTTTACCATCACTCTTTGCTTCCTTCACTTTCTTGACGTTTTGTAGAAAAATTTATAATCTTCCCAATTCACCCCTCCTCTTAGGAAGCCAGCTTATCCAACAAGTGATATCAGAGCCTAGATTCCTAATCAAAGGATTTCACAGTTCGGGAATTACAATGGTTGGCTTCGGAGAAAGCATACTACTAGAAGGAAACAACACAAATAGGCCACCTAGCTTCAGTAGGGAACACTATAGTTACTGAAAGATCAGAATGCAAATCTATCTTCAGTCAATTGATCTGGACATCTGGTCCATCATCCAGAAGGGAGATTTTGTCCCAATGGCATTGTAGGATGATGGGAAGTACAAAGAGAAGCCAGAAGAGATTCACCCTCATTGTGAATCAACTGAAGAGTCTGGGCAAAGAGTACTCTCAGGCAGAAAAAGTCAGAAAGATCCTCAGAGCTCTTTCTCTGGAATGACAACCGAAAGTAACTACAATAGAGGCAGCCAGAGGAGAATCAATGGCGTCTGTCATAGCCCTCTTCGGTAGCCTCGAGGAATATGAAGGAAAGATAAAGGCTCTCAAAGAGGCTGGACAAGACAGAAAGAAGAAGGGTCTTGCTCTGAAAGCTGCTGAGGAGAAAGAAGAAGAGTCTGACGATGGTGATGAGTTAGATGAAGAAACTCTGGTTATGATGGTCAGAAAATTTGGAAGATTTTACAACAAGAAAAGAAGTAAAAAATTCTTCAAGAAAGGAGCAGCTAGAGATAGTAAGAGAGAAGGAAAAGAACCAATAAATTGCTACGAGTGCAAGAAGCAGGGACAAATCAAATGGGATTGTCCATAATTCCTCAAGAAGCAGGAAAAAGAAAAGAAAGCTGCAGACAAAGTGAAAAAGAAAAGAGGAGCTTACATCTCATTAATCTAAGGCAACAGCTCAGATGAGGAAGAAGATGATGAAGAAGAGATTGCCAACATCTGTCTGATGGCTCTTGCGTCTGAAGAAGCTAAAACTCCATCCAACAGTGATCAAAAGGATGAGGTATATGAATCTAAACCTTCCTATTCTGAATTATTGGATGCCTTTCATGAATTGCATGATGAGTTTGTCAAGACTGCCAAAAAACTTAAGCAAGCTAAGAAAAAGATTAACAAACTAGAATCTCAATGCAACATCTCTGAAACTGCTTCTTTGCATACTGAATCTGCTTGCTATAAATCATGCATTGAGTTGAAACAAACTAATGACTATCTGGTAAAAAGCATGACTATGATCCTTGTACTGTAAAAGAAAAGATTAGGAAGAAAAGTCAGAATGTGTACATGAGACATTTTATGCATGCTAATGGCATTGGAAAGAAAGATCATATTTCACATTACATTGAATAGTATAATCAACCAAGGCATGCAAAACAAAAATATTATCTGCATTGTTTTCTTCTTGCTTCTCAATCCAGCAGTCCCTTTACCACTTGTCACTTCCGTAATAAGAAGGGACATATTTCTAGTTCATGTGCTTTAAAGAAAAATGGACTTGACAGGAAGGTTAAATGGGTTTCCAAAGGTACATCTATATCTAGGGAAAAGACTACTGGCAGAAAAGGACCCAAGCAATTTTGGGTACCTAAAGGGAAAATATGAACTTTGTCTTGCAGGTTTGTCTTAAAGCTAGAAAGAACAATAAATGGTATATGGACAGTGCAAGCTCAAGTCATATGACTGGTGATAAGGAGAAGTTCGTCATCCTTAGAGACAAGAAAGGAGGAAAGGTGACCTTTGGAGGTGATTAGTATGGCAAAATAGTTGGCATTGGCATTGTGGGGAAGAATCCTGAAACATCCATTGTGGTGATCAGTATGGCATAGAAGATTAGCTCATGTTAACATGAATCAACTATCAAAATTGGTTAAAAATGAGTTAGTCACTGAACTACCAAAAATCACTTTTGAAAAAGACAAAGACTGTGATGCATGCCTAAAAGGAAAACAAATCAAATCTTCTTTCAAATCTAAAAATGTAGTCACCACAACTAGACTACTAGAATTACTGCATATGGATCTGATTGGTCCATCTAGGGTAAAAAACATTGGTGGAAATCTGTATATGCTTGTAATTATGGATGATTACTCTAGATTTACCTGGACACTATTTCTTTCTTCTAAGAGTGATACGTTTGATGCATTTGTAACCTTAGCTAAGAAAGTGCAAAATGAGAAAGGTATTTTTATTGTGTCTATCAGGTCATATCATGGAAGAGAGTTTGAGAATTCATACTTCCTGGAGTATTGTGATGAGCATGGAATTGATCACAAATTTTTAGCTCCAAGAACTCCTCAACAAAATGGAGTAGTCGAAAGGAAAAACAAAACAATTGGAGAGATGGCTAGAGCAATGCTGAATGAAAAGGAACTCTCTCAAGTATTCTGGGATGATGCAATAAATACAACAAGTTACATCATAAATAGAGCCTACATCAGACCAATCTTTGGGAAGACTCCTTATGAGCTGTACAAAGGAAGAAAGCCAAATCTCTCACATCTACATGTGTTCGGCTGCAAGTGCTTCATCCACAACAATGGAAAGGAGAATCAGGGTAAGTTTGATGCCAAATCTGATAAAGGTATATTTCTGGGCTATTCTAGTAGAAGTAAGGCATATAGAGTTTTTAATAAAAAGTCCAAATTAGTAGAAGAATCTATGCATGTAGTATTCATTGAAAATGAAACTGTTTCCAAACATGTCACTGATGAGGATGATCTTATTTCAAACTTTAAAAATTTAGATCTTTCTGATGAAGGTAAAACTGAACCTCCAAAAATATCTGAATCTATTAACATAGAGGAAGATATTCAGGAGAAAAACTTTGAAGATGAATATAATGAAGACATGTTTCAAGAACTCCCTAGAGCTTGGAGATATCAAAGGAATCATTCTGTTGATCAAGTGATAAGGGATGTTCAAGAGAAAGTTAAAACCAGAAAACAGTTAAGGGATCAAATGATAAACTGTGCTTTTATTTCTCAAATTGAACCTAAATGTACTGAAGAAGCCTTAACTGATGAATACAGGATTTTAGCTATACAAGATAAGTTGAATCAATTTGAAAGAAATCAAGTTTGGGATTTTGTACCCAGACCTAAAGATCATCGTGTTATTGGCACCAAATGAGTTTTTAGAAATAAGCTTGATGAATCTGGATTAATAATCATAAATAAAGCTAGACTAGTTACCAAAGGATATAATCAAGAAGAAGGAATCGATTTTGAAGAAACCTTTGCTCCAGTGGCTAGATTAGAAGCAATTAGAATTCTGCTAGCATATGCATGCATAAAAATATTATGTTATATCAAATGGATGTGAAGAGTACTTTTCTTAATGGATATATCATGGAAGAAGTTTATGTAGACCAACCTCCAGGCTTTGAGGACTCTACAAAACCAAACCATGTCTATAAACTAAGAAAGCCCTTTACAGTTTAAAGCAAGCTCCTAAAGCATGGTATGAAAGATTAAGTAATTTTCTAACTAAAAAGGGGTTCAACAGAGGAAAAGTAGATACAACTTTATTCACTAAGAAAGAAAATAAAGATTTACTTATTGTTCAAATCTATGTTGATGATATTATATTTGGTGCTACTAATGAATCTCTTTGCAAGAATTTTTCTAAGCTAATGCAGGGAGAATTCGAAATGTCCATGATGGGTGAGCTCAACTTCTTCCTTGGATTGCAAATCAAGCAGTGTGATGATGGTATCTTTCTCAATCAATCCAAGTATCTGAAAGAATTGCTGAAAAAGTTTGGTATGGAGAATGCTAAGCCAATGAGAACACCTATAGCTATTGCAACCAAACTGGATATGGATGAAGAGGGTAAAAGGTTTGACATAACGCAGTATAGAAGAATGATTAGATCTCTGCTATACCTAACTGCCACCAGACCTGACATTATGTTCAGTGTCTGCATGTGTGCGAGATTTCAATCATGCCCCAAAGAAACCCATGCAACTGCTGTGAAATGTATTTTCAGATATCTAATTAGAACATTACAGATGGGTCTTTGGTATCCTAAGGGCAATGGAGAAGATTTGAAAGGATATACTGATGCTGACTTTACAGGATTCAAAATTGACAGAAAAAGCACACGTGGAACGTGTCAATTTCTTGGAGGATCCTTGGTTTCATGGTTTAGAAGGAAGCAAAATAGTGTGGCCTTATCCACGGTAGAAGCTGAATATGTTGCAGCTGGAAGCTGTTGTACCCAAGTCATCTGGATGAAACAATAGCTTGAAGATCTTGAGATTGAGATAAAAGAAATACCTATAATGTGAGACAACCAAAGTGCCATTAACATCACAAAGAATCCAGTCATGCATTCAAGGACGAAGCATATTGAAGTTAGGCACCACTTTATAAGAGATCATGTTCTGAAAGGAGAGATTAGATTATAATACATCCCTACAGAAGATCAAGTTGCTAACATCTTGACAAAGCCTCTTTCAAAAGATAGGCATTGTAAAATCAGGAGAGAATTGGGTATGGTAAATCCCAATGAACTGTAAGTAAACTTCTGTATCAATCTGTTTTAGAATTTCTAACATTGATTTAATTCTAACTTTAGCATCGGAGTAAGTTTAATGTAAGTTGCAGTTGCTCCTCATGAATTTAAATGACAATAGATCTGAAAAATGGAGCAAATCAGAATGAAACAGTCAAAAGGTGAAAGAAACAGTAAGAATCTGAGTTCTGGATCCATTCTGTAAGTTTTTAAAGTTGAAATTCACATTTTAGTTATGTGTTAGATGAATTTCCTTAATAAATTGTGTTTTTGAACAAGTCAGCATACTCAACATTCGAATTTAGATACCCATCAGACGAACTTCAGCTTGGTTTACATTGTAACAGTTCTCGGTGGTCCCTCAATATTCTTCTGTTGGTATTTGAAAGTTCGAATTTTCAATAATAAAAGTTTCAATGTTATTTTTGTCCTACATAATGATTATATGAATGTCTATTTCTTAACATACGCATTTTGGAGAACCTTTACAAAGTGTAGAAATTCGAATTTCTGATTCAAAATTTATCTGTTGAAACATGCTCACAATGTTGAATCTCTGAAAGATGAATTTTCATGTGTATAAGTCATCTGTTGTTTGTTGTTTTTGTTATTGCTTGTTGCCTATTATTCAAAATTTGAACTTTGTTGAAACAAAGTTCGTCTGTTCATCTTGTGCTGCTTGGACCAAGCCTTTGTCAGATGAACTTTCAGAAGAAAATCATCTGTTAGTAAGCTTTGCTGAATGGTTTGACTTGTAACTGCTCGAAGTTTGAATTTTGACCCCTCAAAATTCATCTGTAAGACCGTTACGCATGTTAAAACCGACGGTTTTCCTCTGAACAGATATAACCTTACTCATCTCTTCTCTGAGTCTGTTCAAATTCTCTCTTCAATGCTCTTCAATTCTGACAGTAAATCTTCATTTCCCACCATTTAAACTCCTTTTTCCATCCTATAAACCCATTCTCAGCTTCATTCTGAAACATTCATCCACGAAAATGGCAAGAGTAAAGAATCCAGAAGTTGGAAAGGGAGAGGCACAACCAAAGAGGACAGTTAAATCACAATATGCCTAAAAGGAGGGTGAAAAACCGAAGAGAAAAGTCGAATCAAGCAAGGCAACTCCCTTCAAAAGACAGAAAACAACTCCAAAGGCTGAATCAAAGAAGGCTGGACCTTCTTCACCAAAGAAAACAGAACCTTTAGTTCCTGATCCTGCTGTTGCTTCCACTTCCTCCTCCAGTACTGAATCTGGAGAATACTAACTCACAATAATGCCATTATGGAGCACTCCTCAGATTCAAGAGGAGTACTCGACCAAGTTTGTGAGTAAAAAGGTAATCAAGCCTCATTGTGTGAATATGAAAGATTTCTTATTCTCTAACAATTTTGATGCTGGACTTTGGATGATGAGATATAAGAATCTATTAGAGATACTGGAGAGGTATGATGATGAAGTTATTAAGACATGGTATGCCTCCCTGAAGTACAACAGTAAGAAGAAGAAGTGGGAGGTCAATCTAAGATCAAGGACCATCTGGCTCTCAGATGAAACTTTTAATAAAGTATTAGAAATTCCAGGGCAAGATGGCCTTAAGATTGACATCACTGCTTCTGGGTATATGGATGAGGCAGAGACAGCTGATGAAGAAGGTGGCCCCTTTCTGAACTACAAGGAGAGCACAATCCTGAACACCTTGTTCAGAAGAAAGGAGAATAGGCCATCAATAAACTTGCTGAAGCCCACTAACCTCAGTACTCAAGTAAGGATCCTACACTACATAGTGTCTAGGATTATCTTCAACAAAAGAGGTAGCTTCAATTTGATCACAAGGGTAGAGGCACATGTAATGGCAACAATCATGCGTGGGAAGCTTATCAACATGAGACATATCATACTTCAACGCATGATCAAGGCAAGGGATCAGAGGAAAGACTCTACACTCCCTATGCAGCAATCATTTCCAAGATTCAACAATATGCTAGAATTCAGCACCTTGAGAAGGGGAAAGGGAAGCCCACTGAGATTTTCAAGGAAGAGGAGCTACAAAGAATGGGGATTGAAAGAAAAGATGGAAGATGGATTAGGAAGGGAGCAGGAAAATCTGAAGATCTCTTCTTTGATGAAGATGCCTCCCTACAGCAAGAAGGTACCTCTGAGGCTCCTGCAAAACCTACTCCTCAGCCTTCTCAGCCTGTCCCATCTCCATCTCTGCCTGCTCACCTTTCATCTACTCCCTCCTCTCATACCAAGCCAACCAAGATCACTGAGTTGTATGACAGTTTGTCTACACTAATACTAGGCATCAGGGAAGAGCAAAATGCCAAGTTTGCTCATTTGCAAGATCAAATCCACTAGTTGGCCAAGAACATAAAAGTGGTTGCTGATGCATATAAAGACATTCAAAATGCCATTCCTATCACATCAGCTCTACCTTAGCCAGGATTCTCTGAGCCTGCTAAGTCTCCAACTCCTGAGCCTCCAAGCCCCTTTGAGCTAGCCTCTTCTAAGCATGATAATGCTGTAGATGATACTGAGGTTACTGGTACACTGAGCATACCAAGTCCTGGTCCTCCTTTGGACTATGGTGTAGAAGAAGAAGGCCCTCAGGTTTCAAGCTCTCATGACCCTATTCCAACAGATGCTCAAGAGTCAATCCTGTCCCAACAAGAATCTAAGCAAGTAGAAAGACTAGTGACAACCCTCTCTACTTCACCATTCATGCAGGCTGCCCTAAATGAAGAAAGAAGCATTGTGCCTTTTGTTGATTTGGAAGCCATGGCACACAATGCTCTCTTGCAAGCTCAGAGAAGAAGGCTTAAAGAAATGTTTCCTCCTCCTGCTCCCTCATATGTTACATACTATGGTTTCTCGGAGGAAAAAAGGGCACAATTGGCAGTTACAAGGCAAGAAATTTCTGAACTTCTTGAGATTTCTAATGATGAAGATGAAGACACAAGTTTTGAAGTTTTTGAGTCCTTGCCAAAGCTCAATCCAAAAATGCCATTTGTCCTTATGCCTTTTCAAGCTATTCCAGTGTCTCAGATCCCTCCTCCTACTAATTTTGTTCACCTTCTCGATGATGTCAAAAAGGGGCAGAAGAGTGAGCAAACTGGAACTGGAAAGTCTGCTACAGAGCATTCAGGAAAATCCTACAACAAGAAGACTAAGTCAAAGAAAAAGTGATTAGAACTTATGCTTGGGTCCTCTTGTAGTGTTGTTTTGTGTTTCTATTGTTGTGTACTATATTTCTGTATTCTGTAATGTTTTGCAAAGTAATATCTGATGAAATGAAAGAATTCCTTGATTGCAATGAACTATTCTTGTTGGACTTTAAATGAGCTAATAAATCTCTTTACTTGATCTACTATACATGATACCTTTTGGATTATAATGCATATGTTGAGGGGGAGCTTGTTAAAGCAAACCCAAGTACTAATCCAGTTTGTAAGTTATTTTGTCATTATCAAAAAGGGGGAGAATGTTGAATCAAGTGTTTTGATGATTCCAAACCAACCTTTAAGAGCTTGAAGTAAAGATATCAAAGGTGCACAAAAGGTTTCAAGCGAAGGAATTCTGGAGAAATCAGTGCAAGAATAGATGTAGAATGTTTAGTAATGTTTTAATTTGAGTAGAAGGCTTTGATTTGGTGAAAAGATGTTTTAAAAACTTAATCCTATGTTAATTCATGGAATATTTGAAAAATACCCACCAACAGACGAAGTTTGAAAGGTTTATACTGATTTGCTGTTTTGAAAATTCGAACTTTGCCTTTGGAAATTTGAATTTCGTATTGAAAATAAACAAGTCTGAAAAGAGGCTTCTCTGACAGATGAATTTTGACTTGAGAAATTCGAATTTTGATACGTGTTTGAAAGAGCTTTCTCTGACAGACGAACTTTGGCTTTTGAAAATTCGAATTTCAGATAAAATGCAACTTATGAAAATTGAAAAATTTGTCTGAGAACATGTCAAAGTTCATCTGAAAACAAGTTCAAAAAGAGCTTTAAAATTGCTCACTGACAGACGAACTTTGAACTTGAAAATTTGAATTTCAGAAACAAAGCTTATGAGTCTGTTGTGTTGATATGTTGACAAACGAATGACAATATTTAGAAATTCAAATTTTAAAGTAAGTTTGAAAAGAGGTCTCTCTGACACACGAACTTTGCCCTTTGGAAATTCAAATTTCGAATTGATGAACTATTGTGCCTCATTGAACCAGCTTCTGACAGACGAATTTGGGGTTCCAAAATTCGAATGTTGAAGGCACTGTAGCAAATTGAAATTACTGTTCACACTTAACAGAACAACTTTACACATGAAAATTCGTATGTTCCAACATAGAATCATTTTCTAAAGATGAAAATTCAAATTTTACTTCATGACAGACGAACTTCGAGAGTTCAACGTTAAAGGCTGTAACTTTCGGTCTCTGCGAAATTCGTCTGTTGACCAACTGAAATTTGAACTTTGAGTGTCAGAAGCATTAAATGCGGTTGGTAAACGGATAGTTTCTTAGAATAACCGTTGGGTAACATCTTTAACGGCTAGATCTTGTCTCTAACGTATAGTTGAGGTAGAAATCTATAAATAGAACTTTCATTTGAAGATGTGGGTAACAAAAATCACTTTGTATATACTGAAACTCTGTCAAATCATCTACTCAAAGTCTCCTAGTCTCACATACTTCAATATTTGTACTTTAACTTTCATATACACTCTGATTAAGAGAGTTTATTCATTGTAAACAATCTTATCTTCATTTGGAGGAAAGATTTTCTTGTGAGGGGATATCACAAGGGATTATGAAAGCACTTAGTGAGAGTACAAAGAGTGAAAGTGTGAGCTTTAGAAATAGAGCGTCAACGCTGTACTATGGCATTTGCAAGAAGCCCACTGAATTCTTGCAGAATAGTGGAAAATCTAAAGTGGTGACTTGGGGATTGGACGTAGGTCAAGTTGAGAGACCAAACCAGGATAAATATCTTAGTCTTCTCTTCCCTACTACTACTTTTATTGTTTATTCATTTATACTCTATTTTACCATCACTCTTGCTTTCTTCACTTTTTTGACGTTTTGCAGAAAAATTTATAATCTTCCCAATTCACCCCCTCTTGGGAAGCCAACTTATCTAACAAAGAGTAGACATATTTGATTGAGGCATAATATTATAAGGCAGCTGATGAAAAATGGTGTAATCTCAATTGATTATGTGAGATCAGAAGTGAATCTAGTGGATCCATTAGCAAAACCCCTAGGGAAGAAACAAGTTATTGAAACATTGAGGGGAATGAGACTCAAGCCAATATGAAATTAACAGTGATGGTAACCCAACCTCTGTGATTTGAGATCCCATGAAGGAAGTTCATATGGGTAAGAACAAGTTATGTGTTAATTCTGCTAGCACTAAAATCGTTGTCTCTTCCAATGGTTTTGAGAAAGTGTTAAAATGCATTGTTTGAGAGGCTGAGCAAAGCTCTTAATGATTTCAAATTCCTTATGGATGGTGTGTTTATTGGAGATGCACTTGATGAAATCACCTCGATGAATATGAAGTGGGGTTGGTTCTATGAGACTGTGGCAAAGTCTCTAGAGCATTCATTGAACACCAGGCGCGCGCATGGCAGTTTAAAGCGCAAACCCGCTTTTAACCACAGAAACTGTGGGGGTATATTCTGATTAATAAGGCCTCTAATACATAACAAAGATTTGTTAGTTCATAGAAATATATGTTTCACTGATATCTCTGAGTACTAAGATTTATTAATTTAGGTCAGGTTCATAGTCGGAAGACACTAGATTTAAAACATTTATACTCATGTCAAAGCTTAGATAATAATAATCCTTTTAACACACATGTGGGGGATTGTTAGAACATAAGTGCGCTTTGTGTGTGTGTGTGTGTGTGTGTTAAAGAAAGTCTCATATTACTTAAACAAAAGAGGGCCTTAGTGTATAAATACTAAGGTATGTTAGTGGGCTAGTAAAAGGGCCAAGAGAAGGAGTGGGCTCATGCGTATAACAACGGGACAGCGCAGTTCAAAATCTCCGATTTCCCTCCTACGCGCGAGTTAAACCCAAGACTGGACATTTTTTGTTTAAATATTTTTTGAAAATTTAAAATATTTTTAACTTACTAGAGAACCTCAATTTTTAACAGTTTCGGACTTGAAGCCTTCAGTTTCTGGAACGTTGGGATTTAATGTCTAGAACGTTGGAGCCTTTCTCTAGTTTTGATTTACCATTATTTCGTTGTTCCTGTAACGTTCAAAAACCAATTGCCATTTTATGTCCAATGTTCGGAAATGGATTTGGCTTAATTACTTTGTCTCCCAACATTCAAAACCGACAGTATAATTGCCATTAACGATTTTAATTGCTGCCTAATGATCAAGCACCTTTTGGAGCCTATAAATACCAAGCTCCTCCAAAGGGTTCGACGTATCAAGCTCACATACAACATTCAGAGCTTCTCTTCTCTTTCTCTCTGTTTCATGAATTCATCTCTTTTCTGCTGTTCTGAAGCCTTGCTCCAACAAGAAGAATCCGTTTAATCTTGGGGAGTTGTCAACTTGTAGCGGAATAACTCTTAAGGACAATGTCCTCGAGCATGACTTGGATTGATTTATGCTGACATTTTTTTTATTGCAACTAATAGATAACATGGCTAGAAGATATCCAATAAGTTGGAAAAAATCTAATTAACTAGTAAATTTAGAAATCAAATAAGAAAAAGGTTCCAGCACTTCATTACATATATTCATATCACCAATATACAGTAGAAAGCATATCTTCCATTTAAAGTTATATAAACTAGAACCAAGAAGAAAAAATGAATTAACCTTAACTAGAACCTTTGCATCTTACAATTGAGTTGATGGATTCCAAGTGAGTCCACTCAAACCACACCTTTAAACATACGCTTCGGAGAAACCTCTCTCTTTAAAGTTTTCCACCAATTCTTAATCCTCTCTTTGTCAATTTCCATGCAAAACATAGCACTTAACACTTTCACAATATTCTCATATGGTGCTGGTGAATGTCCCATTAACCTATATGCCAATATTATGTTAATGCATGAAAGCATCACAAGTTTTGTTAAAAAAAAAAAAAGAAAGCATCAACAAGTGTGTAACACATTACTCTTATATATTATTTCCCATGTAATATAGCTCAATTAATGTGCAAATAAACTATTTTATAAGCTTGAATCATTACAGGGACCAAAATAGAAAAATAAATTTTTTGTGTGCATTGTTCATTTAGTCACCTATTTTTCTGGCTAGAATTTGAAAAATCATAACTAAATCTAGAAAATCATATGAATGTGATTCAATCTCTAAAAATAGCTTAAAAAATTCTCTACATGGAAAAAATATGCAACTGAATTTTTATCGTGCCAATTGATACAATATTTAGTACAAATTTTACTATTCAAATGGTCATTTTTTATCTTTCCAGATTTTTTGACCCAATTTTGAAAATTTATAGCTCTTAGCACACTTAACCAAATTAAGTAATCTTTGGCTTCCTAGAAATCCCTTTATGTCTACTGCTTAGACATATATAATACTTACATAGTATGCGCTGTTTCGAATAGAGTACATCTGTTTTAACCTCCACCAATCAAAATGGACAAATTTAAGCATCACTTGCCAACACTACTTTTATAACATACCTTTGTACATGAAACTTGTTCAAACTCTATACCTAACATCATAAGAGGCTTAAAGGAATATAACCATATAGAAACATAGCCTCATAAATTCACATATGATTTTATACAAAATGACAAAAGGACAAGCTATAATTGCAATTAAAAGCCTTATCATCATCAATCTTTTTCTTGCCCTTCTTCTTCCTTGCAACCTTGCCATCACTTGGGCCTATCATGTTAGTACTTTGGGTGATGAGATAATGGAATCTCAGTAGCAAACCACATTCATGCAAATATATCATCAAATATGCTTGGAAAACATTACTCAAACATTTTCATGCATTTTATCACACAATAGGTCATATTGCAAATAAAAATTTGGCAGAGTTCCTCCTTAGAAAATGGGCATCCTAGATAAAAAGCTCTAATATTCAAAAAACCAAAACAATCACCAATCATCAAAATAACAATATGGCAAACAAATTTCATCATAGAAACAATCAAGACAATATAAAGAGCAAAAATGGAAATTTGCTACCTTGGATGAATCTTTTAGCTTTTCCTCTTGGATTCAATCCTTCTACTAGCTTTCTTAGGCTTCTCCAAACCCTAATATATCACCAAGTACTAACTGAATCAACTAAATCCATGGGTTGATTCATAAAGAACCAACAAACCGTAAAAATTTCATATAGTTCATATTTAGCTTTTTCATGAAACCAAGACTTGTCTTAAGATAAATCTACCATGAGGAATCCATTTTTTGCATCATTTTTATGAAATTCTCACTCCTTCCTTGACTTCTCACAAGGCTGAAAATCAGGGCTCAAGAAGAAGAAATGGTTCTTCATGCTACTTTCCTCAAAACTTACTTTTCTTGCATTTTCTCATGCTTTCTCTTAATTTATATGCAAAGAAACACTTCTTCCCTCACCCCTTTGTTTTGGCCGAAACTTGAACTAAAAGAAGAAAGGAAGAAAACTCATTCCAACCATGTTAAACTACTTAAACCTAGATTAGAAAACTTTAAAAGATCAAGAAAAGAAACTTACCTCTTAGATATGTGGAAATTTTCCTTCTCTTTTCCTCCTCTCTCACGTTTTCTTTCTCTTTCTTGTGGGAAAGTTTTCAACTCACTTCTCTCTCTTTCTTCCTTACTTTGGTAGGCCCAAATGAGAGAATAAGGAGGGATATTTATAAAAATACAATGCCTTTTATTTTTCTCCAAGTGTTCATCAAGAAGCTTCAAGAGAAATATTAAAATATTTCAATCCCACATGTGCTGCAAAAATCACGCCACTTTAGGGGAGAAAGTAACTGAAATGCTGCATATTTTTCCTATTCAAGATATATCATTTATTGGTTGCTTTTTACCTGAACCATTAAAGTAGCTTTTACAGTATTTTATTACTTTATGGATATAGAAGTATACTATGTTGGGATCTGTATTAAATTTAATATCATGTCCCAAACAATATCTATATAGGGCCCATATATTTTTATTTTTATGGGGTCCACAGTACTTTGTCTTTTTCTATATATTTGTACTTAGTCTACTTCTTTCCAAATTCATTCCTTTGGACTCAATACTCTATTACATGGATCCAGCATGCCATGAGATCCATTTTAACATAAATTTTACACTCCTTTTTCACTAAATCATGCATCTCATACTATATTTTTACATCTTTATGTATACTGTACTATTTTTCTAAAAAACTAAGGATGTTAAAAAGTGCATTATCCATAGCTCTTGTCTAATTCAAGCTATGCTTATTGCTTGCTTTTGGTGGCATACTATTGAAAAAAATAAGGAATAGAATTAAAAAAAACTAAAATTAGAATGCTTCAAACTTGAAACTAAAATTAAAATGAGTACATTGAGGCACAGTCCATGAAACTAAATAAATACATCGTATTGCAATACATCAAAGTCCAAATTTCAAACTAAAACAAATACACCAAATTGCAATATATCAAAGTCCAAACTTTCAAACTACAACAACTACATCAAATTACAATATATCAAAATCCAAGCTTCAAACTAAAAGAAATACTTCAATTTAAATTACTATCTTCACAATTTATTCACATCTAATTAGTTATATTGTTTCTAATAAGTGCTTCCCAATTAGCCTCCTTTTTGCCATTACGTGGAGCACGATTATTATTGTCAAATGCAATTTGAAACATAAGTTAAGCATCTACTTTAGCTATGAGATCTTTATCAAGGTCTATGCTCATTAAGTAGTTAAGTAGAATGCAACATGCTACAATAGCCAATTTTTGAGCTCGGACTCCATATGTGGGCTCTATTGAGCTAGATGAAATTTCAAATCACTTTTTTCAACAAACCAAAAGCTCTTTCAATTGCATTACATAACGATGCGTGCCAAAAATTGAACAATTATTTATGATTCTAGGATGGATTTATTGCTAAATATTATTACAAATGATAATGAGCGCCTCTATAAGGTGTAGTTATCATGAAGCTAACATCTACAAGGTAATATTTACCTTCAAGAATTTGGATCCTATCTTGTCATATGTGTTAATCCATTTTTCGTAATCCTAGAGTCAGATGTAGTGCCTTCCCAACCAAGGAGCACGTAAATGAACCCAAAATCAAAGGTGCTTGCTACTAACACATTATCTATCAGGAATTCTTTCCTACCATGATATTGGGGAGCATCTTTAGCAGTGATTTTGACATTTATATGTGTTTTATCTATGTCACTAACATAATCCTTAAAAAATGGGTAGAATATACTACTACCATGAACTTCAAGAGGGACAATTGAACCATAGGTTGTTCAAGAAATTTATCTTCTAATTCAAGGATAGCTCTCAACACGTTATAGAGATGTTGACTAGTTGTTTTACTAGAGCACTAAAACAAAAAGTTTACCTCATGGTTTTTGCTTTATGTGTTTGCATGGAAAGTGCTTTTGCAATTTGTTCTTCCACACTTGACCATTATGTGGGTTGTAATCCATCCTCTCTTTCTAACATAGCACATAATGCTAAGAAAGCATTAGGCCCCATCGTAACAATATCTTGAATAGTTTCACTATTAGTGATAGAGTGGTCTTTGAGAATGATTCTAAAGGAGAGTTTGGACGACTTCAAGAGTATGGAAAAGTTACATCACATGAGGCACAAGCAATGAAGCAAGCTTGGAGTGGAGAGTCCCAAGAGCGACACAAATATGATCCCAAGAATAGCAAAATGGTGTGATCATTATCTCCTTGTTGCAAGTTGTGGATTCAAGTCCAAGAAGAGTCCAATTGGAGCAGCTACTTTAAAAGATCATGTGCTTCACTAAAAAATCATGTGACTTAGGTATTAATAGGCTTAATTAGTATTAATTTCATTTTTATTAATGATGGGCTGAATTTTGTTCTTTAATAAAACCCAATTGGTTAATTAGTAGTCTTTTTGATAGCTCACTTTGTAAATAAATATGACATGTGTTAAACATATTATTTCATTAATGTGTTATTATGTTTATAAGGGTTTAGGTATTATTTGTAACACGTTATCTTTAGCCTCATTTCCCATGTATTAAACCTTAATAGAGTTCATTTGTACATGATTAGAAGCTTGAATCACAATAAAACTAAAAACAGAATTTTTAATTATTTGGGTACTGTTCACAGGGTATTTTCCATTTTTCTGACTGAATTTTGAAAATTCATAAATAATTCTACAAAAATCTTATGAAAGTGCTTCAAGTCTTCAAAAATAGATTAAAACATTGTCTATATAGAAAAAATATGAAATAGAGCATTGGTCATGCCAATAAATACAGTAAAGTTTGAGAATATTTACTATTCATTTGGTCATTTTCTTCAAATCTAGTTTTATGGCACAAAGTTTGAAAAATTATAATAAATTGTATGTATATCCAAATTGAGAGATCTTTAAACCAATTTAAAGTTCTTCCTATCTAGTTTCTAAGTATATATAATATTCAAATGTGCTCTAACAAATTGTCCAAATAGTAGCTAAATTACTACTAAGAGGTCAAAATGACCATTTACATTCAAGTACTTTGCAAAATAAAGGTCACAACCTAATTACAAGCCATAATTTGTTCTCACATCATACCATACATTATATAAGACAAAAAGGGACATAATAATCTCAAGGTACATATTTATTACCACACATGTGAATTGACATAAAAGCTTGAAATAAAATATCATGGCAAATAAAACCATCTTAATCATTAACTTCTTTCTCATTTCCTTTCTCTTCTTTGGTAGTCTTGCCATAGTTGGACCCTAGCATTGTTGACATTTGAGAGGGTGAGATTCAAAGAATCTCATTAGCATTACCATTCATACATGTATATCATCACATAATGCATAAAAATATCAACCATTCTCATTAAAATCATATTATGCCAAAATATTTTATAAAAATTTTGGTAGAGTTTCTCCTTATAAATTGGATATATGGGGTCACAAGCCTATCAAACAACTTAGCCAACATACAAGAAACATCACCAAACATCAATCATGGCATCAAACAAATCATAGAGTTCATAAATTCATCATAAGATAATATAATGCATAAAAGGGTAAAACGTTACCTTTGAGAGTTCATTTACTTTCCACCCTTTCCTAAGTCTTTCACCACTTGCTTGAACCTAAATACATCATCATTTAAGGTTATAAGCCATTGATTCAATGACATCTATTACAAAGTGCTCACTAAACCCTGAAAATTCCAAATTACTATTCTTTTAATTTTTCTTGAAACTAACACTTGTTCTAAGGGTGTGTTTGGATTAGATTATATATAAGTGATTATGAGGATAAGTGATTATTCATAAGTGATTATGTCAAAAGTGATTTGTGTTTGGATATTTTTATCTCATAAGTGATTTTGAGAAAAGAAATGTGTTTGGATATTGGGATTTAAATGATTATTGGGTGGATAATGAGAAGAAAAAAATGAAATAAGTGATTATGGGAAGATAAGTGATTATTATAAGCTGGAAAAATCAGCTTATTCCATAAGCACTTATTTCAGGCATAAGTGCTTATTGAAAAGCTGTTTTTGTTTGGCAACTCCACTACATAAGCACTTATGGATCCCTATAAGTGCTTAAAAATAAAATCCAAACAGACTATAAGCTAATTTAGATCTAAGGATTTCATTTTTGGCATTAAAATCATGAAATTCCATCTTTGTAGGAAACCTTAGTCTAACCGAAATCATGAAGGAAAGAGGAGAAATTGATTTGTTTTGATATTCTCCAAATTACTTCCAAAATCATGCTTCAAATAATTAGTCTAAGCTTTCTCTTCGATTTATTGTGCAAAAACTTATATCTTTCACACACCATGTCTTGGCTGCAATTCATGGAGGGAAAAAGGAAGAAAAACCTCCACTAAACCACTTGAAATAACAAGCTAAAAGCATGAAAGATTACCTTTGCACTTGATTCCTTGAGCTTTACTACTTGGCCTTTACTTTTGCCTCTTTCTCTCTTCTCTCTCAAGCTTTCTTGGAGCTCTTTTTCTCTCTATTGCAGCTAGTTATATCATGTAACATGAGGAGAAAGAAGGGAATTAATTCACTTAACCTAAGCTTAATCATGGTTAATTAACGATGATCACTATTTTGTCCAAAAACATAGCCTTCTTCAAGAAGTATTTGACAAAAAATCATATGCTCAATGTGCTGAAAAGTGATGCCAATAAGAATAGTTTTAGTGTTCAAATACTGCATATTTTTCTTAACCCATATATATCCTATATTGGTAATAATTTAACTGTATTGATAAAGTTACTTTTTGATATATTTAAACACTTTAGGGATACAAGATTATTCTAAATTTGTAACTATATAAAATTAATTATCATGTCCTAAATATTGATCTTGTTACCCTTTTACTGTTTGTGGACCCACAAACTTTTTTTTCGGTATATAGTTACTTTTTAACACTCGACACATATTATTTCTTTATTTTTAATCAATTAATCTTCATACTATATACCATTAGACTCAACTCGTTTCAAGTTTCATTTTGACAGTAATTTTTCATACTAACAAAATTACCCTTGACTTGGATTTAAATTATAATTTTTAATTTTTTCAGGTCCTTTCTTATAATTTCTCCTAATGAATAAATTCCTTTTTTAGGGACTATATTGCAAAGAATTTGCAAAGAATTTTTCTTTTTAAAGACAAAAGTATAATTTTCTCATTTTTTTGTCTAATCCAAAAAAATGACCTTATTGTCCTTTACCAAACCTACCCATGTATCTCAAATTTTGCTATTTTCTTATGCATTTTATGATATCCAGTAAAATAGGATATTACATTAGTCCTCCCAATTTTGTGTAGTTTCATTGTCTTTTATTTCTTGTTGTTAACATGCTATTTCTTTAAGTTCCTTATTATTTTGTTATGTTCTTGTTTTGATTCTAGCATGATTTGAAGTATCTTAAGTTGTTGAAGGTTTGTTGGATGAGTTCCAATTGGGTCTTCCATCAATTAGTTATTCAACTCATTACTTCTTCACAAACCCTTTCTCTCTTCGAGATACAAAGCAATAGACAATAAAACATGTGAGTTTAGCTGTAGTTTTTTTCACACAATTCCCACTATCGACGCATAAATTCCATCTAAAAAAGGAATTCAACTACAAGCATCTAATCCATAAATAACCCGTTGAAATTGTACCTCAAAAACATAAAATTATATTTTTTACACTGATAATCATTTCTTTTCTAATCTTATTAGCAATTCATAAATCTAAGACTTGTGCCAAAAAAAATTTATTTTCTCTTTTAACCGGGGTGAGTAGTTGCTTTCCCGTTAGTCATGAAACTTCTCTATGAAAACATATTGATAATCAAATCCACCCAAAAATCAAATCAAATCAATCACAATAAAATTGAATACTTCCAACAATTTCTCCAAAATCATTGATTTTCTTTCTTGGATAGGTTAGTATGCACAATTCCTAAATTATGAACAATGCACGTGTGTATTTGTGTGTGTAATATATTCAAGAGATACAAAGAAAAAAATTACCAAAAATGTGTAATGTATTTAAAAGATACAAAGAAAAAAAATCACCGTAAATATTCTATATCCTATTTTCACTTATGCTAATGCTATACTGTAATATTTGGAAATTTCTTATTTATGTAATGAGTTATTATCAATGTATAATGATTGATAAAGGGCATGAATGAGCATTTTATGTGATAATGTTGATGTCTAACCCATAAAATTGTTGATATGATAATGTTATACGAGTTGGGTCTTTATTGGTAATTATAAAAAAATTTAGGTCCTTAAACAATTTAAATTTCTATTTTAACAAGAATGAAGTAAATTAGACTCTAGAATATTTTTATAAGATCTTAATTGATATCATTAGACCCTGACTAAATATAAAAATTTAAAAGGAAAAGGAATTGAGCCATAAAGAGAGGAGAGAAAGAGAGAAATCTTGAAGGAAGGAGGATTAGAAGGAAAAATGTTTAGGGTTTTCTCCAAGATAGTATCTATTCCTATTCTTGCATTTTATTTTTGTTGATTTGATTTAGTTTTATATTGCCATGATTATGAAAAACATGTTTTAGTAGTATGAAAGTATTTATGTTTGGATCAAAACTATGATTTTACTTAGAACATGATATGAACATGCATGATTATGTTTGAAATGTTAAAGAACATTATTCTTTGATCTTGAAATGTTATAGCAACCTTATGTAAACTTGTTTTTGTATCAATTACTTACTTAATATTATTTTTGAATGGGATAATGATGCTATTGAAATTTACCCAAATCTCATAACTCATAATCTCTAACCATGATTAGGTCCAAACCATATAATGAAGAAAAGGAAGGACTTGGAACAATGAACACTTAGACTTATTATGATATTATATTTTGGATTTATGTTAGAAATTATGTAATTAAAGTTATGAATTATGAGATGAAGTAAATTATGCTTGACATCATTAATAATGTATGAAAGTATGTTTTAACATGATTCCTACGTTGGTTTATTGCTTAATGGTATTTATTTTATTATTGCTAAGTATATGGAAAGAAAAAGTCTATTATGATATCTGTGTGCTTAGTACGTAAATGTCTTAGCAAAAATATTAAGACATGATAAATGGTTAATAATAATATTAAGAGGAAGTCCTAAACTTTAATTTAGGACCAATTTGACCCTATTTGGTTAAGTATAACTCAAATTATAGAATTTTCAAGAAAAAAGGTCAAAATCTGGAAAATTTGTTGACTAAATGAATAGTAATTTTTGCCAAATAAATTGTGTCAAGTGATCCAATGGATTTCAAGTTGGACTTTTTTTTTTCCTTATATAGGACTTCAAGATCTTCAAGTAGAAATTTGAATCACCTCAATAATTAGTTATGATTTTTCAAAATTTGATAAAAAATCAAATGTTACTAGTGAATAGTAACCCTGATTGGATTTATGATTAAAATTTTATTTTGTCTCTTTTTTGCTTCCAAATACATTCTAATAGAACCTAAGACATATAAAATAAGTGGATATTGGTTCGTAAAGTTGGATGTGACATATAGTGCATATTGGACCTAATATTCTTGTAGAGATACCATGCACTCTTATCTTAGTAGGAAGCAACTTCTGGAAAACGCGTTTTCATCTTGTTTCAAGTTTTTTGTCAATTTTGAATTATTCTTGTTTTGTCACCGAAAGGATATATATTTGATGATACTGAAAGGGAATATGATAAAGAGTTCAACATTCACCACAAAACACAACTGACCAATTAATATTCTATGTCAACAAATTCTTTATTATGTAGTATGAAATAAAAATTCATTACTATGGGGCGTTTTCTTTTTCTTTTTTCTTCAGCCAAAATATTACTATTAGGAGTTAATTAAGACAATATAAGCATACACTCCATTCGTTTCAAAAACAATTGTCATTTTAGAATTTTTTTCTTGTTTCAAAACAGTTGTCATTTTTCAATTTTCAAGAGAGTATTAATTATAGCTAAACAAATTTTCCCTTCAATAATAATGAAGAAAGAGAAAATATTAAGGAATACTATATAATTAATAAGATATAATAGTAAAATACAATCAAAACTTGTTAATTTTCAAGTTATTTATTATCTTTCTTAATTTGTATGCTTAACTCCGAAGTGACAATGGTTTTGAAATGAAAGGAGTATATATAATATTTTCCTTCTACTTGAGTAGAATCCATTACAGTAAACTTTGCATAGCTTCGAGAGAAAAAAAGACACAGCAAGATAGGAGATGATGTCCAAACCTAGGATGGGATGGAGTAATGTGGCTGTAACACCTAGATCTTAGATTCAATTTCCATGTATTCAAGTATAATTATGTCCATTTATGACCATTTGGTAGCTTGAATCACCTAAAATACCATAATAAAAATTTTCCAAAAATTCACTACTTATTTGGTAAATTCCATTTTATCGAGTGAACTTTGGAAATTCATAACTCTATAAAAATTGTATATCAGTGATTCAAGTCTGCAAATACATTGTTTACATGGAAAAAATATGGAACATGGCATTGACTGGGCCAATTGGTACAGTAAATTTTGAACTCTGAATTTCCAGTTTTCTAGTCTAATTTTAAAAAATCATATAAAATTGTGCAAATGTCTAAATTGAGTGCTCTTTAAACCATGTTAAATCTCTCTCTGTCTAGTTCCCATCCATATATAAAATTTATATATTCTACATGAAAACATCTAAACAGTAATTGGTTTTCCATACAGGGGTCAAAAGTAGCCTTTACATACCTTAACAGAATAAAGCCCTTAAGTATATACATGGCCATAACTTGTTCTCATATTGTACTATACATTACACAAGACCTAAGGAAACATATTTACATGAAGGTATAGATTTATGGCCAACCATATGATTTTACATAACATCTCATAATAAATGACTACTTGGAGCAAAAGCATCTTAATTATCAATTTGTCTTTCCTTGCATTTCTCCTTTTGGATAATCTTGCCATGACTTGGTCCTAAACATAGCTAATGCCTACACATGCAATCATATAATCATATTTAGTATGAAAACATCAAGAAAGCATTGTTCAATCACATTGGCACATTTAAGTCATATGATTTCATAAAAATTTTGGCAGGGTTTCATTTTGAAAAATTGATATCCCAGGGTCTCAAAACCTCTCTTTCAACTCATCCAACAACATAAAACCATCACAAAGCACCATTCCAACCATATGACAAAGCATCAAACACATAGAAAATATTTATGATAATATAGTGCAAGTAAGGGAATTATACTACCTTATGCAATTCCTTTGCTTTCCAAACTTTATATACCTTTCCTTTGATCTTCCACCATTTTCTTGGACCCTAATAAATCACAAAATAAGGCCATAATTCATTGATTCCATGACCTCTCTCACAAAGCGCACACTTGAACTTGAAAATTTCACTTTGTTTTCCTCTTGGCTTTTCTTATACAACACACTTGTATTTATTTATTTTAGACTCCCAAAGAATCCATTTTTGGGGTCAAAATTTTAAAATTCCTTCTCTAACTCTAACCCTAGTTTGGCCAAAAATGAGAAGAAAATTAAAGAAAAATTTTTACTTCAAACCATTTACAATAACTTGTGATTTCTTGCTTCTTGGAATTTATCTATGCCTTTTCCTAGGTTTATTTCACAAAAGCTAGCTTTCTCTCTCTAGAATCTCCATGGCTGAAAATTAAAGGGTGGGAGAGGGAAAGATGAACTCCATAAAACATTCACTAACTACTTGAAAACACAAGATAAGGAAGGCTAGAGTGATTACCTTGCACTTGAGCTGTCAACTTTTGCTTCTTGCTTCTCCTTTTCCCTTCATGTTTTTGGCTCTCTCTCTCTCTCACTCTCTTGGTTGCGGTTATGACCGAACAAAATGAGGAAGAAGAAGGCTTTAAGTTGCTTAATTCATGATCTTGAGGAAAGATATCTAATAGGTGAATAATGACTTAAGGTTAATTAACTAACTTGGTTAATTTTAATACAAAAATCTACTTAAATGAAATAAATTAATTACCTCCATGTCCAGTAGTTGTATGTCACGCCACTTGAGGGATTTTTTGTCCGAAAATTGCTTCATAATTTTTATTACTCCGAAATAACCTTTACTAATAAATTTTACCTGTATTAATTAAATACTTTTATCTTAATTGTCATTTTACTAGTATAGGATTATTCTAAATTTAATTTTGGACCAAATTCATTCTCTTGTCCCAAGATATGTTTAGGTGGGGTCCACATACTTTTTATAGGGTCCCCGATTCCTTTTTCAATATAATATCTACTTTTTGACTCTCGATTCTAAGTAGTATTCCATTGAGTCTGTCTTATCACAAGCTCCGTTTTGACAGAAATTTTAAAAATTATGAAAATGTTCTTAACCTGTAGTTAAATTATAATTTTTAATTCTTTTGAGTCCTTTCTCATAATTTTTCCTGTGGACTAAATTAGACTAATTTTTTTCTTTTAGGGACTAAATGTATAAAATTCTTATTTCTTGGGGAAAAATATAATTTCTCATTTTTTGGTCTAACTTGGAAAATGATCTTTTTGCCTTTTTTTTTCTGTTTTTAACCATATCTCTCCATTTTCTGTAATTGTCTCTACATTTTATGCTATTCTTTATTATTTCCTTCTACAATATATGATATTTAGTATAATTTTTCCTAGTGACGAAGGCTTGAGCTTGTTGTTGGTACGGCAAACACAAAGCAAGAGGACATAGTAGAGAGAGCCACTAAACAAAGCACAAGTGAGACAAAGTTTGAACGACAAAAGGAGAGATTGAGCGCTAAATATAGAGATGTTAAAGGGTTTAGGGTCAAGTTTACAAGGGTAATGTAGTCCATTTAAGTTCAAATTATTTCTCTCCCCTCCAATAAAACCCCAATTTGGAGGGGAGGGAAATAAGGAGGGGAGAGAGAAGATAAATTTTCCTCCTCTCCTCTCCATATTTTCTAATCAAACAAGGAGAAGGGGGCCCTTCATCCTCCCCTCTCCCCAAAAAATCCCTCGAAATTCTGCATAAGAAGTGCATGGACTATTATATGTCCTTTTATGTCCCTTATACGGACCAATTGCATCAAACCTAGATGTAGAAGTGGAGAATTGAAGAAAGGTCGAATGCACACTATATATGGATGTAATGGTGTAAGAGAGCATATATAGGAGATGGAAGGCTTCAACAATTACTTTTATGAGAATAGAAATGTGTTTTAGTAAGGTAAGGGTAATTTTGTAATGGAAATATTTAACTCCAGTGATTCCATCCTTGACCAAAAAAATTGAATTTTAGATGGCCAAAGATGGCTTGGTAGGCCATCCGTTACTATTTCACTCCCTCTAAAAAGAAATCTCCAAAACAATGGCTCAAACCCCAAAGTCGTTCCTCTCCATTCTACTCCCCTAAAACAAAACTCCCAAACACAATTAGTTTTCCTATAATTTCCACTTCCTTTTTTTTTTGACATCGATTTCCACTTCATTATTGTGATAACTACACATATGCACATAACATGTCATCTAAAGTATGAAATGTTTGAAGAACTTAATTTTGTTTATTCCTAGATAAAACCCTTAATTAATTAATAGCTCTAAATATGTTCTTAAAAACTGCGATATTAATTTTGTTCCAATATTAGAAACTTTTTTTAATATAATATATCAAATGTTATTTAACTAGATAGGTGACCATATTGAGTACAAGGAATGAGTTGCAATGTTTATAAAATGTGAATAGTGCAACTTGCTATACATTTTATATTATACATATTGATGTTGATATATATAATAATATATGATAAGCCACAATAAATAATAAATAATTCAACACTTTCTTTTGATTCCTTAAAATGTATGAAGAAACATTCTTAATCAATTTTTATATACTCTATGTTTCAATATTTTATTTTTATTTTTATATATTATTAGTTACTACCAAATACCAATCAATTTAGAAAAATATATAGCAGTACAATATCAATATTTTTTTAAATAAATAGCTTAATGATTTGTATATAATAATATATTTACATAAATAAATAATATCACAAAAATTATGTACATTTTATTTCTGTCATTAACTATATTATATATATATATAGCCAATTTATAGATATAAAACTTGAATTCATAATTTTGAAAAAAAACATTTTAGGCAAGTATTTAGAATAATCCTCTTCTTCACTTCCTTCCCTTTAAAGGTTGCGTATAGAACGTCTTCTCAATTATTGGTCAGTGATTAAAGATTGTTTGTTGTATTTGTAATGCTCTATGAATTGTATATAATTTTTTTGGTTTTATTTAAAAAGTATTCCATTTACAAAAGAAATAGTTTAACATTGAAAAATATAATTTTTTTTATAAATTATCATACATATATGAGTATGTAAATTAAAAAAAATTGAATTGGATATTCCTTTTTTTTTTTAATCTTTGTATATGTCAATGTCAGGATCACAAGAATCGAACACTTGCATGCAGGAATGCGTAAGAGGTAAGTATAAACTCAGAGATATTAAGATGCAACAACCTAACTGTTGGATGTGGGCTTCATTATTTCAGGCCCATCTTGTAATGACCCTAAAATAAGGAAATAAATAATAATAATAATAATAATAATAATAATAATAATAATAGATACATTTAATAAAGATAAAAGTCAATTATTTGATTCATTTCGTCTCTATTTGTGTCTAATAATAATAAGTAAATTTTAATAAATGTATATCAAGTTTCCTTAAGTCTTGAGCTAAATCTCAAAATGATACTTTAAGTTAAGCATTTTTTCCTCTCTTTTTCCTAACATTTTTTAAATTGCTGAAATACCCTTCCTTTTTTCTCCCAATGAAATAGGTCATTTGGTGATTTTTAAACAAACCTTTCTCTTCTCTTCTTCATGACCGACATTTTTAGGACTTAAAAAAAAAATCCCACTCTCTCAAATACAAATAGGGGTTGTTTCCTAAACCTCCCTCCTCCACCACCAAATTCTTTCTATTCTTTCTTCATTCTTCATGTGCAACGCCCTTCTTTCTTTCCCCTCAATCGTGTGCCATTTCACTTTTTCTTCTTGCCCAATCAGTTGCGTCATTTGGGTGTTGTGGTATGGTTGCTTCTCTTCTCTCTTCTTCCTCTTTATACGTTGCTTTTCTCTCTGTGTTTCTCTCTTATGTTGTGATATTCTTCCATTCCATTTCTATCCGTTTTGTGTGAGTGGAGCTGACTTTTTCCTTCATTTAATCTACCCCTATTTTGGCATTAAAATAGAGAAGCATAGGAGTATGGTAGTAGCTAGTAGTTGAGATTGAAGCCGTCAATCTCACTTCATGATAGGTATTTCAGGGAAAAATTTTCTGGTTTCATTTTGATATAGGATTGAGATAGAAAAACCTGATTTTTTTTCTTTCCCTTTCAAGCTTAGAAATGTTGGGAAATTTGGGGTTTTTAAACTAATCAACATAAATAGATGTATAGGAAGATGTTGTAAAACTCCAAATGTTACATGATAGCTATTTGGTTGGAGATTTGATATGTTAGTAATTTGAATTTGTATGCACATTAGATGTTTTTCTAAATGCTTGAGGAAGGTGTTTTGTTTTAACTATAATAAATAATTATAGTTGGAGAATCATTAGTTAACTTGAAGTATATAACTTACTCAAGTTTCTTGTAGAACATGGGAAAAATGTTATTTAAAACTTAAGACTTTTAAATCTATGATGATGAGAATCAAGTTGGGAGTTATAAAATTTAGTATATAAACTTGATGGTTATGGTAAAAGGGGACCACTTTAAATGGAACTATTTTTATACTCCTTATAGTTGAAAGAAGTACTTTATTTAGAAGGAGATTAAATTATTATAATAACAAAAGTTTGGGAATTAATGGGTAGGAAAAAGGAAAAGTTTTAATTTCTTCAAGTAATATGGGTAAACAAGTAATATGATAATTTTATGAAGTTATTTATATCTAATCATATATTAAATGGTTTTCTTTTGGGTACATGGATACCTATACAAATAAGTTTCCGTGGGCTTTTCTAGTGAGTAGTCGTTGCATGTGAAATGCATGTGAGGTAAGTAAATAATGTTCCACTACAAATTTCACTTATGTTTTTGACTAAATTCTATTCAATTAAACTTTTATATTTCTTACCTATGCTATAATTGTCATAAAATGTTGTATTTTGAGAAAGGTTACAAGGATACTTTATAAAGAGTTAGAATGTACTCATTTAAGTTTCCTCCATTTGATTGGTTAATATTTATTCATGCATGGACCAGATGAATTGTTCTCAAAGTCATTATTTATGTTTCCTAAATTGTAAATGATTGAAATGCATGATTATTTGTATTCCATGCATGCTAGAAAGATTTTAAGGGACCAAGTACAAAACGCTAGCTAATCACTTTTGTTAGTCTTTGGTGCATTATGGTTAAAACCCAGCTAGCAAGATGCTTATATAGGAGATGCTAGCCCTGTGTGTCGATAAACACACGTGGAATAGAGAGATGGATTTTTATTAGCATAGTACTCATGCCTATTTTCTTAGCTTCTAGCCATGTCAGATTGGTTACTTACCCTCTGTGTGTCCACACCTATCTCTTTGTTCTATTTAGGTCCTCTCAAGAAATGTTGTATGGTTCAATTTTAGTTTCAAGTTTATTTGCACTCATTGTTAAACTTACAATTGTTTTATTTAATTTATCCTCAATATAATACTTCTATTTTGGGATGTTATTTACTGGTAAATATATTTTGACCTCAGATCGTAGAGTTGACCCTACCCCTTTAGTAGATCCTTGAGAGGTATCTTTCACTGCTAGAGAGCTTGGATCACTCTTTTGGATGAACTAACTTGAATGTAAAACTCTATTTTGTTGTAGCTTAGATATGCTCAACAAGACTTATAGGTATGACCCTTATCTTTTGATGTATTGATATATATATATATATATCTATATATATTACTATGGAGCGAAGCTCTCTTTATTGTATTATGCTTGGTAAAGCTGTTGTAGAAGTTTTAGGAGGTCCTATTTACTAAGGAAACTCGGTCGAAATTTCTACAAAATGCTCAACTCCTTTATATATGTAAAATTAAACATAACTATGGTCCTTTAAATTATGATTGTATTTTTTCATTTAATTGTGAGTTTGTAGGCATCTAAAGCTTACTGAAAATGGGGAATTTACTCACTTTCCATTCTAGTCATACCCATATTTTGGGAGTGACGTATCTATTGTTTATTTACTATTTTATCTTCACTATCTTATCTTCATATGATTTAAAAACTATCAATATCTATTAGGATTAGATTATTATTTTAGTCTTAGGAGATTTGACAAAATTTAGAGGATCAAGGGTTTATCACTTAAAACCCTATATATGTAGGCTACTTTTGATGAATAAAGTGAATGACTTTTCTGCCTAAACATCCTATACTAAGATCTGTATACAATTTTCTTTGATGTGAAAATATTGAATGTAAGATGAGTTAACTTGGCTTTACAAAGAGATGACTTTGACATGAATTGAGAAAACACACAACGAATGTGATTCATGCAATCCATGATGTAAGAAGCTGAGATTTTGTCAGGAACTAAGAGAATGTGTAGATCTTGACACTGCAAATTCATTGCAAAATAAAAGTAAATAATAACAAGAAGCATGATAGTCATAAAAATCAAACAAAGAACATGAATAGCTTAAGGAAATGATTCATATGAACACATAGTAACAATTTTCAAAACAAGTAGCTAAAAAGAAGGAACAGTAGCACTTTACAAAGGATCTCTTCAAGGAATAGCCTGGGAGTTACTTCACTGGTTTACAACGTTGATATGAATGAAGATGGTCTTAAGGAGATGTTAGACTTGTAACGTAATGAATTTTCATTGAAAAGGTTGAAGGTATGTAGGAACTTGAGATTCAAAAGCATTTAAAAGTGGTAGTTAATTTGGTTTGAAGGCATACGAGTATGTGTTTGATTGTTGTTTGAGAGGTGATGTTTGTCTTAGTGGCTATCACAACTTAACTTCTATGGATATTTTCCATGTTTTAGACATCTTTGAGGCCATTTAGATAGGATTTGGACACTTGAACACACTAAAATCTCAAAATAGAAAAATTCATTTTCAGTTACTATTTCTTTGGTAACCTTCAACTTTTATCTGAACTTTGAAAACTTATAACTAATTTTAGAAAATTTGTTTTGAGATAGTTCAAATTTCAGATTGAAGCTTTCAATCATCTATATGAAAAAAATATGAAATTGAAAATCCAGTGTACCAATTGATATAGTTTATTTTGTGAACTTTACTATTCATTTGGTCACTTTCAATTTTCCTATTTTTTGTCCATCAACTTTAGTAAGCCATAACTAATTTTACACTTAACCAATATAATTTAGGTACAAACTATCTTACTTGAAAAGCTTAATTCATCTCTAAACAAAAGGGAATATGTTCAAATCCATTGGAACTACTGTACAATATTATAACCACTTTCAAACTTTAATACATCAAATCATATCAATCATGAATCATGCTTAGACAGGAAACTATAACTTGAAATTATAATTTTAAATTCACCTCAAACCAATCCAAAACATCATACTACATCATAAATAATAAACATGTTCAACATGATATAACATAGCTCATAGGTCATTCCTTATTTGTACATAACTTGAGTAATAACTAAAATATATTTCAAAATATTAACATAAAGCTTTGTTCCTTTTCACTGCTCTTTTCGTTTGCCTTTCTCCATTGCATCACTTGGTCCTAAACATTGTTAGTAACTTGGGGGCTGAGATTTATGAAAATCTCAATAGCAACATTAATGTTCAAGCATATCATAACATTAAACGAGTAGTTATGCGTAACATCCCAAATTATATGAAGAATGCCGCTGCATGTCCAGAGATATGGGAATATGGCATGGGATGCATGAAAAGATAGAAAAGAAGTAAAATAATAATCTCACATATTTAGTCCTTAATTGAAATTAATTTCCCACATAATCCTTAGAAGAAATTATGTTTATTCCTTAGTTGTAATTAAGCTTTCCATAATGTTCTAAGTATAAATTAATTCCAGAACTAGGCTAAAAATTAAGCAATATATCTATGAAATAGAAGCTCACAATGAGCTGAGTAAAATGATGTAAGTATTGGGTGTAATATCCCTAATTTTACCAGATATCATATAATGCATAAAGAACTAAAGAAAACTAAAAGACACAATTAAATGTGAAAAAGGACAAAAAAGACATTTTCCAATGATAGAAGGGAAAATGAGAAAATTATATTTTTGTCTCTAAAAAGAAAATTTCTATGCAATCTAATCCCTAAAAAGGAATAATTTCATGTAAATTAGCCCTTGGGAGAAATTACAAGACATGACTTGAAAGAATTAAAAACTATAATTTTACTCTGAGTCAAGGGTAATTCATAATTAAGAAAAATTATAGTTAAAACAAAACTCGTGATGAGGCAAACCTAAGGGAATATTTCTTATAAGCTAACTAATTTAGTGTGAATTTATAATTAGTGATGAAAATTAAAAAGTAAAAATATATAGGAAAAAGGAGATTATGGGCCCCACAAAAAGTAGTAAGGAGACAGAAACATTATGTGGACCCCACATAAATATATTTTGGGATAAAAAAGTAAATTTAGTTCAGATACTAATTTGGAATGATCTTGTATCAATAAAATGACAATATATGACAAAAGTAATTAATTGGTATGGTTGAAATTTATTGATTAAAAACTATATTTGGACTGATAAAATTATGGAGTATTTTGGACAAAAATGCTCCTCAGATGGCATAATAGCAGCTATTAGGGACACTAATGGAATTTATTTAATTGTATGTAATGAATAAAAGGCAAAGGTAACTCAAGTTGGCCAAATCAACTATGATTAATGCATGCATTTGATATCTTCCCTCCAAACCTTGAGTTAAGAGCTTTAAAGTGAGTTAGAGGTCTGAAAATTTACAAACCAAGAAGCTCATTCTCGTTACCAAGAAGGGTGAAAGGGAGATGGGGAAAGTGAAAGTAAGAAGCAAGGTTTGAAGATTCAAGTGACTAGGTCAGATTCTTTAACCTCTAGCTTGTGTTTGCAAGTGTTTAGAAGTAGTTTAATGGAGTTTTCATCTTCCACTTTCCTCCAAAGAGATGAGTTTTAATGCAATAACCCTAGGAGAAATCATGAATTAGCCACTTGAAGCATGATTTTAGGAATTATTGAAAGCTTTGCAAAGGAAACAATTTTCTTCCATTTTTATGCTCATTTTTGGTCAAACTAGGGTTCATATTAGAGCTGGAATTTCATTATTTTAATGTTAAAAATGGAATCCTTTGGTCCACAACAGCTAAGAACAAGTGTGGGATTTAAGTAAAACCAAAAGGATAGCAAAATAAAATTTTATGGGTTTAGTAGCACTTTGTGATGTAAAACCATATGGCTTACATGCTTAAATGATGTTATGTATAGGTTCAAGAAAGTTGTGGAAGTGATACAAGTGGTGTACCAATGGAGAAAAGCTAAGGAAGCCATTAAGGTGGTGTTTTCACAACTTTGCATTATATTGTTATATGAAATTTCTATAAACTTGATGCTTTGTCATATGATTATTTCGATATTTTGTAATTGTTGGCTAAGTTAATTGAAGGGGTTTGTGACCCCAAGATGTCCAATTTACAAAAGAAAACTCGACCAAAATTTCTATGAAATTATATGGTATAATATGTTCTAAAGTGTTTAATGATGTTTTCTGATGTTTTCATGTTAAATGTGATGATATATTTGCATGTTGGGTAATACTATTGAGATTTTTTGAATTTCACTCTTCCAAAATGGCAATTATGTTAGGCCAAATAATGCAAGGAATCAAAGGGAAAAGATGAAGATGGTGATGGATAACTTAATTTTACAAGTTATCATGCTTTGTTTTGATAAATTGTATAAGTATATGTATGAAGGTTAAATCTTGTATGATGATGCGGTTATGTTTTTCTAGTCTTCTTATGGTGTTATGAATGGATTTGGATCAAAGAATGATGATGTATTATATTTATGAGGTTTATTATATGAGTTATGGCATAATTATATTCAAGATGACTAGCAGTAGTTAGAACAATATACTCTATTTGAAAGAGAGCATTTAGTAAGAGTGATATATATGCTCTCAAAGTAGACAAAATAAGCTTTAAAAGGAGTCGAAGAACACTTAAATTAAATGAGTGTATGATTTATATTGATTTTTTAAATTTAAAGGTCAAAACTGGATAGTATTGGAAAAACTAGAATGTTAACTATAAACATTGGATATTTTAAAAGGTAGTATAAAATCATATAGAGTTATAAAAATTATATATTGTATGGAAAGGTTTAAGTCTTAAGTTTAATATGCCATTGATTTAGAAATAATTGGAGCTATATAATGAGAAATATGTAAGTTTTCCTAGAACTATTCAAGTAAAAGTAAAGTTCTGACCTTTAATGATTCTAGACAATGCTACACTCTGTACAAACTAAATAAATGTACAACAAAAACATGAATGGAAAGTAAGCATGTAGGGCTTTTACATGACATAAAGAATGGACGAATTGGCTTACAATAAAATGAGATATAAATTTTTAAATTTAAGGTCAAAATCTTGGGAAAGTGAAAAATAACCATATGAACAGTAATTTTCGTGCTAAGTATTGTATCAATTGGAATGTTAAAACTATTGTTTCATATTTTTTCTATGTAGAAAAAGTTTCAAACTATTTTTAAAAACTTGAATCACCTCCATAAAATTTTTTGAGATTTAGTTATGAATTTTTATAAATTCACTTGGAAAAAGGGTTTACCCTATGAATAGTAACTTGGGAAAAAAAATTTTCTATCTTAATCTATCATATGATTCAAGCTTCTAAATATAACCAATAGGCCATAATAAGGTCTAATATATGAAAAATATGATCAAAGTTTATGGTGTTACATTACGCATTATTCGTTTAAACTAGTTCAAAACTATATCATATTGTTCAATTAAAAATTTTGGGCCCAATAACTTTTTGAACTTGCTAGGTCCCACATAACCCAATATTTTTCCTTAACTTTTTAATTTTCTAGATTATTTTTGGATCACAATTTTGGGCTCAATTAATTTATTTAGCAAGGCCCAATTGTCTAAAATATTTATCTTAATTTAATTCTTGCAAAAAATAAAATTTACAAAATATTTACAGTTAAGGACCCCATATAATTTACTTTAGAACCCAAATTTTTTATTAATTATTAAATAAGGCCGAACTTGTGAAAATTACTTTTTAAAATTTTCTTGGGTCTAAACATTCAATAAAATATTCAATAAACAAGTCAAACCCAATAATAATTCTTTTGACCCAATAATCTCTTCATAAAATCATATAAATATTTCTAAAATCAAATTATAAATTAGGAACTTAGTTCCAATATTACAAATTCTCCTTAATTCCATAAATATCCAAAAAAATGTCATTTATTCATATTTCATGCCTTATTTTATCTAAAATCATGGATAATGATTTATTATAACTTTCTAGGCAAAAAATAGAATTTTAGGAAAATAAAGGCCCAAAAATTTCTACTATAGCCAATAAATTGTGATAAGGCCTAATTGATCACCTTTTAATACTTGATTTTTGCCATACTTTACTTCCCAGTAGGTTATCTATCATAATATTTCTCCCACTCAAGCATGTTTAATCACAAAGTTCTAAGGGGATTCAGTATGTTAATGCTAGTTTTAGACTTCGATAGTACTAGCATTATATATCTCTTATGACCTCTAGGTATTTTAACATCCTTATTTTAGGGTATCTAACTTCATCTTTCATCTTACTTCTTTTTCTTCTTTAGGCTTGAGAATGATAAGTCATAGTTTTCTTGAATTTAGTAAATCATAATACTATGGTCTAAGTCTTCATTTCTTTCTCTTAGACCTGGTTAAAAAACCTTAGGCCCAATAACATCTTTCAACACCCACTTCTTTATATTAAAAGCTCTTTACTTCCTCGTAGCATTTCCTTGCTTCCATGAATAGTACAAGAATAATACTTTCTTTGATCACATAAATATTGTTCTTTCCTACTCATTCATTCATTTTTCTTAACAGTTTCCTCTTATTATTTCTATCTCTAAACTTTCTTCTGATTCTAAAGCATTTTGGATTCTTCTAGAGCACTCTCTAGGATTAGATTTTGCTATGCAGCATAACTTATATGGCACATATCCTTTTTAACCTATAGAGGTCCAAATTTTGCGATGTTACAGTGGCTATCTAAGAAGTCCTTTATATAGATCCTGTGATCCTAGGGTGGTTCCATACAAATATAGGCTATGTGCTAATTAGATATCTCAGGGCTCCACAATCCCTAATTCTAACTTTGGCTCTCTACATCTCATGCCCCACATCCCACTTTTCTTAAAATTGCATTTTTCAAATCTACAACCACTTTATTTCTCTCTAAGCTCTCACATTCTAAGCTTCCCTCGGGTTTATCACTAATTATGTCAAACTTAGCCCATTGACTTATATCTTTCTCTAGTCAAGATTTAAGTTTTGATTATCTTCTAAGTGAGGCTTTTCTTTGGACCTTTGGTCCTTTCCACAATTCTAGCCAACTAGTAATAAAAGTTAAAACAATTAAATTTTGTAGTTGCATCTATTTATTTTTTTGATAGTAGAACTGTTAAAACAAGTCAGATATATTAAACAATCCAACCCACCACTAATTGTGAGTTAAATGAGCTAACTCATTTAATCCACCTTATTTTGGTGAGTTGAAAATCAAACCTAGACTCACCATATGGGTTATATAGTCCAATCTACAAAAAACATTGAAAAAAATTAAAAAATTAGTAGATAAATATATATATTCACTTCAACTTCAACATTTAATTTTCTAATGTCTATCCAAAAAACCCAAAAAAAAAGATAAAAAGAAATTCAAATATCTTAGGCCATCTTCATTAACTCTATGAAAGCCATCAACCGTATCAAGAAGAATTGCAACATCCAACATCTGCACGTCATTATTGTGAATATAATAAGATATTCATTCACATAAAATTAGATTGTGACCATTGATCACAGCTGTAAAAAGACCATCTCCTTTACTAAATGGCTTGTGAGGGAAGTTCATATAAGCGAATTGATTATATGTGTGTTTAGGATGGCATCATGTTTTAAAAAGGGAGCTTCTACATTTTTTAATGAAAAACAACGTTTGGGGTGACGTCATATGTAACAACCATACTATAAATAATAATTTAGGTACTCAATTTAGTGTTAATTTATAATAAAATTTGGATAAATCATAAAATATTATTTTTGGTAAATTTGAACATAACTAAACAAAATAAACTTAAAATTTCACTTTGACAATATCTCATGCTGAAATTCTCATCTAACTACTAATATGAAACATACATCAAATATTTATTATGAAGAGTTTTACATAACTCTACCACACTCAAACTTTATAACAACCCATTTCCAATTAAGTCCAAACTAGTTGTAACAAATTTGTTTCTAAGAAACATATTAAGAAAAAAAAAGAAAGTTAACTTATTTCAAAAACTTGAAATAGCCGAGAGTAAGTCCCTAAACCTTTTAAGCAACATTATGCCAAAAGTTTACCTACCAATCCCAATTAGCATCTCCAATGGCCACACAAGCCCTTTTACCACCTTGCAAGTGTCTAACACTATGAACCCACTAACTCTCCACATCAATAAATAAGGTTTCATAAATAGAGACACTACATGGATAATTGATTAATTCTACTTATAAAAGAGGTCATAATTTATATATCTAGAACAACTTTCTCCATAACTTATAAACTTTAGGGCCTCATCACTCAAGGCTTATAATTAATATATTCTAAGGCATCATGGGTGTTGTCAAAGTGTAACAAAGAGTTTTAAATAAAAGAATGTCGATTATTCATAACCCTACACTTGGCCAATTCCCCTCACATAATGCAGCTATACAAATGTTCAAGCATACCGACAGTTGTGACATACACTATCTACTCATGGAGATAGCGAAGTGCTACACCTTTAATTTCTTTGCCCCCTTCCTAAGTTGAAGCTTCTTCCAAGGAAAAGGGCAACTCATAGTGAGATAATAATATCAATAACCATGGGAACAATAATTTATTTAACATGATTCAATGAATATAGTAAAAGCCAAAATGTGCATTAGTAGAAACTGTAACCTCAAGTGTTGATGCTTGGTTTATACTTCAAGCATTCCTTCTATTTGTCCATCCATCTTTTAAGCTTTCATTTAAAATAATATTATTCTTTGTTCTTGGGAGTCTCACCCAAAACCAAAAACTTCTAAGTCACTAGAAATTTATCACACACAATTTCATAATTTATAATGGGTAGGACACAACCACAATGTCCACATCTCATTAGGAGTTAGGACAGAAAAGTAAGGTCCACCTACTCCATACTAGGACACAACCAAGAGGTCTACATGCTATTATATAATCATTCGAATCTTGTTAACACATAGATTCATAAATCATAATGGATAAGACATAACCACAAGGTCCACATCTCATTAAAAGTCGGGACACAACCACAAGGTCCACATGCTCAGTACAATGGCCAGGACATAATCATGAGGTCCATTCAACTTGTATGATAGCCAGAACACAACTACAAGGTCCACTTGCAACCCTACCCACATTTTGCTAGAATGCTTCCACAATTCAATGACCAAACATTTGCATCTACTAATTACACAACTATCCACATACATATCAATACTCACTTAAGCAATTACAATTTAATAACAAAATTCACATTTATTAATCCTACAATTAGTCATACACATCATCAAAACCACCGTTCACCATTCATATCATCATTACAAAGATATATGTCGAATATATACATATATGCAGATTTTTTACAATATTATATGTCTATAAAAGTACAAATCTTTACAATTAATTATGAAGAAAATAAAGAAATACAAAATAATCATGGTTACCTCATGCTTGTTAGTGCCATGATCAACTTCCAAGCACATATATCAAGGCTTTAAAGTAAATCCAATACAATCAAACATATCTCCCTAGCTCAAGCTTCATGTCAAGCAACAAATCTAAGCCAGTAACATAATCCAAAATTAAAAAGGTTAACGAGTAACATCTTCAAGTTAACTTTTTATATAATAAATCACCTCCAAACCTCACCAAACTTGGCATGCACCCTTTTAGCAACCCAGAGATTCATGTTATAAAATTTCATAGCCACTCAACATGCATTTCGAACCTAACTTTACTCACACTTATGGTTCCCTTCAAATTGAATCTTTATATAACTAAACTTTGAAAGTCATTCATTTTAGACATACCCACTATCCACAAATTTCAAACCATGTTCTAAAACGTAAATCCCCAAGCCAAAACAAAGATTAAGTTTTTTCATTTGCAATAAGAAAACCAATATGTGAATTCCATCAAGAAAATGCAAGAGAAAGGAAGAGGGAAGGAAGAAATCATCCCTTCAAAATCTAACCTTCAAGATGCCAAAAATCAACCTCTTAGAACTTCAAAACCCTAAACTCGACTAAAACCTCCAGAAAGAATGGCTGGAACTTGAACAAATTGAGAGAGAGAGGAGAGTTTAGTGTTGTTTTGTATGAGAAGTCACAAAGGGACCAAACTGAAAATTTTTTCCAAATTAACACCCCAAATTCTAGTGTTCTCAAGACCACTTTGTAAGTATTTTTTTCAAATGACCCTAAATTCTATTTTTTTTAAAAAAAAGGAAATCTAATTTATATATTAAAGGCTTTTATTTCCAATGATTTCTTTAGTAAAATGCTCAATGATAACCATTAGCCTTCAATATACTTGGTCAATTTTGGGATGTTACATCATAGCCTACATAATTTTTAAAGAAACTTTTGTCTGCTGTAGGCTTTCTCTTGTTTATGACTTGTGTAATCAATTGTTAGCACATTTTAGTTTTTTTCTTTTATAGTATTGCCATAGTTTGTTGGATTTTCCATTATGTACTTAAACCATATCATTTCATAAATCCCAAATTTAATATATATACATATGATTAATAAGAGGGCGATGTAGAGGGGGCAAGTGGGAGTGCCCCTCGCCCCCCCCCCAAACAACACCCCAATATATCAATTACTCTTTAGAAAAATTTGTTCTTTTACTTGTGTGAGTTGACTAGTGATGGGTAAGTCAGTCCATTAGAGTTACACAAGAAGAGGTCCCTACTCTCTACACATATATATGTGGTGCTACAACTCCATTGATGTAACATGTAAAACACACAATAGACAAAGAGAGCAATTAATTGTCCTATAGTTTTCTTGCTCCATTCATGCATCTATGAAAACCCCCAACTACAAGTAGTATTGTCTATACTCTTGTTTATTTGCACATGCTATAGGGTGATCCATTGGGAAGGTTGTTCCCATTAAATTCCTTCATAGCTTTCTATTTAAAAAAATCAAATTGGGGTGGATTATCTAATCAAATTTTGATGCAATATCACTTAAATTAGTTTAACTCATAAGCTCAGTCATTGGTTTTATTGTTATAGTGCTTCTTTATGCAATTTGAAGTCAACACATTGTTATATATATATATATAATTTTCTTGGTTGACCTAGCTAAGTGTGTATTATAAGCAAATAACTATTACATATGTAAAATATATGTAATCTACACACAAAAATAAATAATTGGCACTAAATAGTGCATTAGAGAAATGATCTTATTTTCATTCAACAGGAAAAACAATGCTAAACACTAACACTTTAGGAAATATTACATATCGAGCTTCCATATGCATTATTCACTTTTTATGTAAAACTTGGTCAATACTTTTCATCCCTATTGCATTAATACTTTAAAAAAATATATATACATGTATCGGATATATATTAGATATAATACATGTATCATACTTCACCATACGCATCATTATTTTTGTTTTCTTCTTTAAAGAGTTCTAAAATAACTTGAGAATTAATAGAAAAACTCAACTTGTTATTTTTTGTTTTAAAAATATTTATACTATATTTAAAAGACTTCTTTAAAACTAAAAATTTTTATGCATTAATTCATTAAATACATACATAATTTTATATGTATATCTTTACTTATATAGTAAAATTTTAAAATTTGTTGTATCTTACATACCGTATTGTATCTTATTATTGAATGTAATATCCTAAATTTTTTGATAATATAAAATGTATAAGGAAGTGATAAAATCCAAGATATAACAATAGATGTAAAAAAAGGGTAAGAAGATTAATTTCTAGGTTAAGGAAATATTATATAAAAATTACATTTTAGTCCGTAGAAAACGAATTATTCATATTTAATCCTTAGGAAATATTACAAAAACTGACCCAAAAGATACAAAAATTGCATTTTGACCCTCCGAAGGGCAATTTCACAAATATACAAAATTTTTGTTATAATAAAACTCACACCATATCAAACCCAATGGAATAATACATTGAAGTTAATGGAATCAATGTGAAAAAAAAAATCAATGGCCAAATGTCGTAAAATGTAAAGTGCAAAAGAAAAAGGCAATATGGGCCCACAGAATATTGATAAAGAAAGAAGAAAAATATGTGGCCCCACATTTCAGACTATTTGAGATAGGACATTAAAATAAATACATATCTAAACATAGTTATATTCTATATCCATAAAGTAACAAAATATTACCAAAACAATTTTATTTGTCCAGATAAAGCATAAACCGATACAAAATATATTTGGATAAAAAAATATGCAATATTTAGCAAAATATCTCCCCTGAGTTGGCGCCATTTCTAGAGCACATGAGGGAAAGGAATATTTTATTATTTTTCATGAAACTTCTTGAATTATCTTGAAGGACACTTAGCAATTTCTTGTGAAAAATTGGTTGGAAAAATATCTCCCTTGTCTCTTCCTTTTTGGCCGACATATACAAGCATAAAGGAGGGAGGAATAAGTCTGAAAAATCCACAAGAAAGAGGGAGAGTGACGTGAGAGAAGAGGAAGAAAAAGAAAGAAGGAAGCTTGAAAATTTCAAAGGCAAAAATCAAGGAAGGTTCCTTATGTCTTCAAGCTAGTTTTTCATATAGTTTGACATGTTTTCTTTGAGTTTTCTTCCCCTCCTCCCTAAGTCCAGATTTCAGCTAAGCATGAGAAGAGCAAAAGAAGGTGTTTTCATGCATAGAAATTAAGATAAAGTGATAGAAAGTGCAAGAAAGCATAATTTTAGCAAAGTTTAGGCAAGTTGATGAAAATTTCCTTTTCTCATCTCTTGTGTATGTGTTTTGGCCAGCTCACTAGAGTAGGAAAGAGTTGGTTTTTCATGGTTTTGATGCTAAAAATGGAATCCTTAGGTCCAAATTAGAAAAAAATAAGTGTTAGATTCAAGAAAAACTCAAAGATGAAGCAAAAGAAATTTTAGGGCTTCTAAGATTCTTCATGAAGCAACCACTTGAATTAGTTGATTTAATGAGTGTTTGGTGATGTATTAGGATTTGGAAAATTTCAAGAAAGCTTGTGAAAGGATTGGAATCAAGTGGAAAGGCTAAGGATTTCATAAAGGTAGAAACTTTCTATTTCTTGCTTTATGTTATTTTTCTATGATTTATGACTTGATATGAATTGCCATGTTATTTATTTGATGATTGGTGTCTATTTGGATGAATTTTATGTAAGGGTTTTAGCCCAAGATGTCCATTTTCCAAGCCGTCATGCTACCAACATGGTATTTTTATGTCTTTATGTGTTTATGTAATGTTTTATAGCATATACAATAGCATAAATGCATGAAATAGTTTTGCTACTGGGATTTCCAAAATCTCATAACCTAAATACTAACATGATAAGCCCAAGTTATGGCAAGATCCAAGGGAGGCAAGAAGTAAGGAAAAGAATCTTGATGTTTAGATTAATACTCCCAATTGTTTTATGTCTATTTGGTATTTTATATAAAAATGTATACGAATATATGAGGCTGAACTTTCATGTTATTATGTGTCTCCAAGTATGTTGAGTTGTTTAGAACATCGTTTGGATAAGATATGAGTGTGTAAACATGTTATATAAATTGTTGTGCAAAGTTATGCATGAAACTATCCAATCTGAGCCTCAATTAGTAAAACAAACACTGTTTGGATGAAACAGTATAGAATGTATAAGTGTTTACATTTCTGGAAAATAGACAATATAAGCTTTCTAAAAAGCTAAAGAACACTTAATTTGGATAAGTGTGTGATTTACTATGAATTTTCAAATTTAAGGTAAAAAACTAGTAAAACTAGAATTGACCATATAAATAGTAAATTTTGTGAGATTTTTTATGTGAATTAGTGCATTAAAATTTCATATGCATATTTTTTCTCTGTATAGGATATTTTAAACTATTTTTATAAACTTGAATCATCTTTATATGATTTTTCTGGAATTAATTATGATTTTTCAAAGTTAATATAGAAAAATGGGATACCAAATAAATAGTACATTGGAAAATTTTATTTTCTCATTTGGTCCCTTTGGTGATTCTTGTTGTCTAAATACCTTAAATGGACTTTAAATAGGTCATATTACATGTGAATTAAAACTAAAGGTTAAGGTGTTACATTTAACAAGCTACACATACATTGCTAATTTTAAATTAAAAACACTTCTAAAGATGATATCAAATAACAAGAGCTATAGAACTTAAATAACAAGAAAAGAAGCATAAGAAGAAGAATAAAATTTCCCTAGTATTTAACAATAACTTAAATGAATAAACAGCAACATTAGTCTTATTCCACTTAGTGATGTCAGCTATATGGGTCATATGGCACCATTTGGTTTTATAAAAACCATCTCTTAAGATAAATCATTAATTAAGAGATCTTACCTTATAACCTGCCTCATATTCCAGTTTGGTCTCCCTCATATATATAATCATTTCATATTTTATCCATTCTTGTACAACCACGCATCCATCTTTACTTTCTCATATCTGCTACTCTCATCTTATACTCTTTATTATCCATTCAAAGCTTAGCATTCACTACATCATAGTATCGCCGGTCTTATAGTAGTTTGATAAAACTTCTCTTTAAACTTCGTAGGTATCTTGTGGTCACAAATAATGATAAATTTTACAATCAAAGACTTTCCCATGAAAACTACTTACTTTATTGCATAAAAGGGGTCTTTCAAAGCTTGAACCAATTATAAATTTAAAACTGTATAAAACTGCTTTTCGCAAATTTATAGGTCATTGCGTAGCAATTTTTCAAAACTCATAATTAAATGTAGAAAAATCATTTCTCAATGGTTCAAGTATTTAAAATTCATTCACATTTTAATTTCATGGAACAAATAAGAAACTGGAAAATAAACGCTCATATTCATACAATTTATTGTATAAACTTTACTATTCACTTTCTAGTTACAATTTATGTCCAAAAATTAAGCCTCAATTTTAAAAATTCATTTCTCATAAATTACAAAGTCATTTTGTACATACTTAGTATCATTGGAAATCTTTACATGTTTACTTGTTAACCATATTTATTTTGTATATTTATTTTACTTCTACTAGCCAACATACTGATTTAAACCTTCAAGGGTTAGAAATGACTTCCACTGGAGTAGTTTTAAAAAAACATGCATAACTATAATTGTAAAAATCCAAATACAAACAAATTGTCATTGTGTTCATGAGACATAGTTGTATCCATATATACAAATCAGTGAATTTTTGAAAACATATTCAAATTTATACAATCATCCAAAATAGACAGTACAAAACAAAACATTAACAGTTTCTAGCAAGGTTTCAACATTGTCATTCTTCATGCTCCACATCCTTCCCCTTACCATGACTTGGTCCTATAATTGGTTAAATATGGGGTTCAGATTGGAAAATCTCTGTAGCCAACTTATATATGCTATCATGTTATCACAATACATTTGAAAACATATAAAATATAGTATACTTTCATTAAAACATTCAAATATCAATGTTGTATAACAAAATTTTGATAGTATAATGGTTAAAAAATAGGATATCTCGAGCTTAGCTCTCATCATAAAATAGCCACCCAACCATAGAAAAACATTCATAATACAATATGGCAACATTTCACATCATATAAACATCATTGGCAATAACATAAAGACAAGCACAAGAGACCACCTTGGAGCTTTACTAACTTTACTTTCAACCTTTCTTTTCACTTGACTTTGGATTAGTTCCTTAACTTGTTTAGAGTGTAGGAGCATCATTAAACCTTACCTAAGAACTTGATAATATCATATAAACTTTGCATGTATAGGTGGTCTTTGTTGAATCAAGAGTTTTGATGATTCCAAACTAATATCCAAGAGCTTGGATTGAAGATATCAAAGGAGATTAAAGTGTTTCAAGTGAAGAATTTCTGAGTAATAGCTGCTAGATCTTCTGTAGGATCTTTTGTTATGTTTAAATGAGGGTAAAAGATTTTGATTTTAAGAAAAGATGTTTTTAAACCTTGATTTTATGTTAAATCTTGACTTATTTGAAAAATACCCACAAACAGACGAAGTTTGAAAGTTTAAACAGAACTGTCATATTGGAAATTCGAACTTTGCCTTTGGAAATTCGAATTTCGAGCTAAAACTGAATAAGTCTGAAGAGATGTCTCTCTGTTAGACGAATTTTGATTCTCCAATATTCGAATTTTCATCAAAGTCTGAAAGAAGCTTTTTAGTGATAGACGAACTTCACATCTCCAAAATTCGAATTTTAGATCAAATGCAATTTGTGAAAACCAAAGAAATTCATCTAAAATAATGTTGAAGTTCATCTGAAATCAAGAAGAAATTGAGTTTGAAAAATGCTCTCTAACAGACGAACTTTAGCTTTCCAACATTTGAATTTTCATATAAGTCTGAAAGGAGCTTCTTTGAAACAGACAAACTTTAAGTCTTCAAAATTCGAATTTCAGACAAAACATAACTTATGAAAATGGAATAAATTCGTCTGAAACAATGTTAAAGTTCATCTAAGATCAAGAATAATTTAAGTTTCAAAACTGCTTTTAGTCAGACGAACTTTGAACATTAAAATTCGAATTTCAGAAGCTAAGGTTGTGAGTCTGTTGAAATGAAATATTGACATACGAATGATAGAGCTTTGTAACTTCGAATGTTGAAGTTAGTCTGAAAAGAATCTCTCTGATAGACGAACTTCACTCCTTCAACATTCGAATTTTAAAGAAAGTGAACTACTGTGCCTCCTTGAATGTTCTACAGACAGACAAATTTTGGGGTTCCAAAATTCAAATTTTGAAGGCACTGTAGAAAATTGAAAACACTGTTGACACTTAACCGAAAAACTTTCTTCTTGAAAATTCGTATGTCACATTGTGAAAATATTTTGCAAGTTTCAAAATTCGAATTTCACTTCATGAACAGACGAACTTCGTGCTATAACGTTGGAAGCTTTAACCTTTGGTTCCTTCGAAATTCGTCTGTTGACCAACCAAAATTCGAATTTCAGTATATCAGAAACATTAAATGCGATTGGTAAACGGATAGTTTTTCAGAGTAACCGTTGGATAACTTCCCCAATGGATAGATTTAGTCTCTAACGGATAGTTAAGGCCAAAACCTATAAATACAACATCATTTGAAGTTGTTAAAAAGAGAATCAAACTTGAATATACCAAATTTCTGTCAAATCTTCTTCTCAAAAGCTTTTATCCTCTCAACTTCAATATCTGTACCTTAACTTTCATATTTACTCAATTCAAGAGAGTTATATCTTTGTATACAATCTAATCTTCATCTGGAAGATAGATTTACTTGTGAGGGGAAATCATAAGGGCATTGGGAAGCACATTGTAGAAGTGCTTAGAGAGATTAAGAAAGCTCCAGAAACAGAGCATACTCGTTGTACTGTGGCATTAGCAAGAAGCCCATTGAATTCTTGCTGTATAGTGAAAAATCTCAAGAGTTGTCTTGGGGACTAGACGTAGGTCAAGTGGATAGACCGAACCAGGATAAATTACTGAGTCTTCTTCTCCTTATCTTTACTTTTCAGTTTGCTCTATTTTATACGTTGCTTCCAATACACTATGCTATCTTCACCCATTTCACTTTGTGCAGAAAAATTTCAATCTTCCCAATTCACCCCCCCTCTTGGGAAGTCAGCCTTGCTAACAGTCTTAAACTTTGACATTTTGGAAACCAAGTTCTTTAACAAAAATCTTGACCTATCTTAGCTAATTTGCATACTAAAAACTCATTGGAAGCATTTGCTTCATAAGAAACTCAATTCCCCATGCAATTTCCTTGTTCGCCAAGAGATAGTCTTAGGAGACCCAAAAATGAAATCTCAATGCTTTGACCATTTTCTCATGCAATCAAGACAACATTTATCATCCTAAACTCATCCCCTTATTTGGTTTCATGAACAAAACTCTTGGAGCCTAAGACTTGTTTTTGGCCGAGACATACAAGGCCATAGAGGAAGGGAAAAATTGCTTCAAATCTTTGCTTAATTTGAGCTAAATGAATGAGGAAAGAAACCATAAGAGATTGGGAGGAGAGACTTACCTTGGAGACCTTTAACTTGACTCCCTTTTTCGTCTCCTTCTTTCTCTCCTCTTCATTTCTTTCTCTTCCTCTCTTGCTCCCTTGGCCTCCCCCTCTTTCTCTCTCTAATATCATGCCACTCCCTCTCTCTCTACACCCTCTTGGTGTGTTGCAAAATAAGCAATAAGGGAGGGGGCTTAATGGGTATTTATAGGGAATTGGATGAGTCATGGCCCTTGAATTGCTTCTTGATCTAGAGGCTTATGCTTTTCCTTCAAAATTTTATGCCACCTTACTTAATTGCCCATGGTTACTTTTCCCATGTGAGAGAGGAGTAGAGGGCATTTTTGTCCAAGAGATAGGGGGTAAAAAGGTTTTACTATTACCTTTTACTTTTACTTTTACTTTTACCAAATCTTGTAACTTTTCAAGTAGTTGCATTTTCAATGGACTTTTTACTGTACTTAGTAAATAACATTTACTAATCCTTTTTACTGTGGTAAAATATTATGGTCTTTAACTCTTAACCCATTTAGTAACTTTATTGTGGGATCTGCCTGTCTTACTTATATTATTTGTCTTCCCTAATATTTACTATTCACTTGAGACCCGTCTTTTACTGTATTTATACTTTTTCCTCTCTAGACTCAGATTCAATATCACATATACTTTTAGCCTACACCGGAGTATTATAATATTATTTTTTTTCTTTTTTCTTTTGACAAAATGATTGTTTTTCCTTTTTAAGCACTATTTTTTTCCTTTTTACAATATTTTGAGCCTTAAACCCATTTAATCAAATATCTAGGCTTCCCTAAATATCATAAATTAATCTAAAACAATTTCATCACAATACTTATCATTATCTGGTCATGAAATACATACAAAAAAATGAGGATGTTACAAATAACTCATGAAGTTTTTCTCTACTTTAACCACCTAACCTATATCCAATGCATAATATCACCATTAATATCATCATCACTTTGAAAAATTAATCTCAAATATTTGAACTTTAACACTTGTGGTAGGATTTGCTCTCCATTTTTATCTCCGAATCATTTCTAACTTATCTCTTGTTAAATTTGTAATACATATATTTCGTCTTACTTCTACTCAAGAAAAAACTTTTTTATTCCAAAATGTGTCTCCATAGCTTAAGTTTAAAGTTGACATCTTCTATTAAGTTCTCAATTAAAACTATATCATGCACAATGAGCATGAACTTAAGAATTTTCTTTTGTATATACTCTGTCTAAACATCTAAAACCATATCAAACAAGTATGAACTCAAGAAAGATCCCTAATGTAGGCCTATCCTTATAGAAAAGTCATTTCCCTCACCTCCAAAGGTTCTCACACTTGTTGTTGCTCCCTTGTACATATCCTTTATGACTCAAATGTAAACCACGTGAACACCTTTCTTCTCCAGGGCTTTCCACAACACATCTCTTAGGGCTCTATCATATACTTTTTCCAAATCAATGAAAACCATACGCAGATCTGCTTCATTACTCTTGTATCTTTCCATCAAGCCCTTTAAGAGATAAATAGCCTCTATTGTAGACCATCCTAATAAAAATCTAAATTGATTTTATGAAATGCAAGTCTTATTGCTTAATCTATGCTCAATCACTCTCTTCCATAGTTTTATGGTATAACTCATAAGTTTTATCCCTTGATAATTTATACAATTCTGAATATCCCCTTTATTTTTGTATATAGGCGCCAAAGTGCTTTTTCTCTATGCCTCTAGCATTTTCCTTGACCTCAAAATCTCATTAAATAAGTTAATGAGCCACAAAACACCTTTCTTTTCTAAATACTTCTAAACTTCAATAAGAATATCACTGGGGCCAATGGCTTTACCATTTTCCATTTTCTCAAGCACTTCTTTTACCAATCCAACCCAAATCCTACGATAAAAAGTCAAATTCAATTCATTTTCATGGGTTGTTAATCTATTCATATCACCAATTATACTCAATCCATAATTCAAAACTTATAAAAGTAACTCTCCCATCTTTTTTGATATCTTTATCTATGACCAAAATTATTCTTTCTACATCATTAATACATCTTACTTGATCCAAATCTCTTGATTTTCTTTCCCTATTATTGGCAATTTTGTAAATCTTTTTCTCACAACCTTCCAAGTCTCCTTTCTAGCCATTCGATAACTTTCCTAATTTTCATCATTATTGTATAGATGGAAGGCTTTAAAATACTCTCTTTTGTGGTTCACCTTCTTCTGCATATTTCATTCCACCACCAAGTTTCTTTATCTCTATTTTGAAAATCTTTTAATTAACCTAAAACTGCTTTAGTGATTTCCTTAATCTTTTTAACTATCTCATCCCATAAGAAGCTAGCATCTTCTTGTGAGTCCCAATTACCTTCCTCCAATACTTTTCTTATAAAAGTCAATTATTTCTCACATTTTTTATAGTACCACCTAATCCTAGGATTTATGGCTTTTCGACTTTTTTGTTTATAACTCTTAACCAACATATCAAGGACCAAAACCCTATGTTGTGAAATTAAGCTTTCACTAGGGATCACTTTGCAATCTTTACATGCTCGTTTATCTAAATTCCTTACAGGAAAGAAATCAATTTTTGACCTTCGGGCTCCACTCTTATACATGACTAAATGCTCCTCCTGTTTCTTGAAACAAGTGTTTACAATCATGATGCTATAAACCATTGAGAAATAAAAAATAAAATGTCCCTCTTCATTTAGTTCTCCAAAACCATAGCTGCCAAGACCTCCCACATACTGTATTGTCTCTTTACTAACATGGCCATTTAGGTCTCCACCAATGAAAATCTTTTCTTATTGTAGGATGTCTCAAACCAACCCTCCAAATCCTTCCAAAATTTTTCCTTAATATGTGCTGCCGACCCTACTTGAGGTGTATAAGCACTTATAACATTGAAAGTATAGTGCCCAGTAGTCATTTTTATGCATAAGATCCTATCTCCAATCCTTCTAACTCCCATCATATTCTTCCATTTCCACAATAATACTAGCCTTAGTCCTTGCTTTGATCTTCCCTGAGTGTCAAAGTTTAAATCAAGTAGTGTCTAGTTCCTTAATCTTTTCCCCCACCCATTTAGTCTCTTAAGGATACAAGATGTTAATTATTCTCTAAATCATAGCATCCACCACTTCTATAAATTTACTTATCAAAGTTCCAATATTCTAATAACCAAATCTGATCTTGCTCTCTTAGACTAATTTCTTTACCCACACATCCATCCAAAATAATGTGGGAAACCTTACTCATTTAACACTACACTCGGGCATTGAAGCAACATCTCTAGCTCATATACAGCACGTTACTTCTGGGTAATAACCTAGCATTAAAACAATAACATCACTAATCCATGTCATGGACTAAAGAATAAGACTAAGAAATAAGTCCCATCCATAATTATTAAGCTGGTTTTGCTTTGTAACGTTCCTATATTTCTATATGCATTCAAATGATTAGATGATGATAAGAAATGATATAAAATTGTTCTAGAAAGATATGTGGCGTTTAGGGATGCACAAAAGTATAATGAAATAGGTTAAAGGCTTAAAATAATATAAAAAGATCAAAAAGAGGCTTAAAATGGTAAAATAGTCATTTTGCTAAAAGGTAAGGGTAAAATGGTCATTTTAGAAAATTAAAGAGAGAAAATAATATTACATTACTCTAGTGCAAGATAAAAGTACAAAGGATACATGATATGTGGGCTTAGAGAGGAAAAATATGAGTATTACAGTATGCAAATCTCACATGAATAGTAAATTTTGACCGAGTAGAATGAATAATAAATAGTAAAGACAAGTGGTCCCACATGAAAAAATAAACAGAAAATAGTGGGTCCCACAAATAAATTACATATAAAGAATACATGATATAGAATAAAACCTAGATAAAAGTACATAACCTGAAGCCAATTGAATTTGTAAAATTCAAGTTTGTAAACTCTCTCTCTTCACTCCTTGGTAATTGAAATTTGAAGGGGAAGACAGATAAAAATTTCTCTCCCATCTCTCTCTCACAATGGCATAAATATCTAGGGGTAGAGACGGGAATTTGCATAAACTAATGAAAAATAATTACAAGCCCTTGGATCAAGGTGAGATTGAAAGGCCAAGATCATCCCATTTTCTCTATAAATAGGCACTCACCCTTCCTCCCAAATTGCTCATTTGGTCGAAGGCTTGGGAAGGTTAGAGAGAGTGTGTGTCGGTGGGAGAAAAGAAACAAAGAGAGAGGGAGAGAGAGGGAGGCAAATAGAGAAAGGGAGAGGAAAGGAAGAGGAAAAGAAGGAAAAGGAAGGAAGGAGGATACAAAGATAAGGTTACTCTTCTTATCTCTTTAGCATTCTTTTCTCTTCCATTTGGCATGAGTTTGGTTAGGGTTTGGAAAGCTTTCTTCCTCCCTCAAGCTTCTCTATGTCTCGACCAAAGTAAGGGTTTATGGCTAGGGTTTGTGTTTCATAAAAACAATGATGGCTAGGGTTTGTGTTTCATAAAAACAATGATGGCAATGAGTTTGTGATGTTGAGGAATATCTAGAATACATGCTTGAACCATCAAGGATTGAATTTTTCCATTACGTTTTTTATGAAGAGAGGTCTTGGCCTCCATAAGGAAGTGCATGAGGGAATAATTTTTTTTATGAAACCAATGATTCCAAAGAGTTCCTATGGTCCAAAATTGTCAAGAAAGATCAAGGAATTCATAATAGAAGTTGGTTTGCAAAATGTCAATGTTTATGATCATTCATGCATTCTTGAGTTAACATCATGTAGCAAGTTGTTTAGTAAGCTTTTTATGATGTTTATAGACTCACTTCAAGCTAAGGAAGCAAACCAAAGCATGTGAAAGACAAGTTAAAAGTGAAGTGGTTAAAGCTCCCAGGTAGTATCTTACATTACTTTTATATTATTGCACAATGATATTATATACGTTTATATGCTATGGAACTATTGTCATGTTGTTGTTATGACTAAGCCCAAGACATTTTGTTTTTAAGCCATTATGCTACCAAATTTTCGTTAGACAACATGGATGTTTTATATATTTTATAAAATTATGCAATGTTTTCTATGATTTAAATGTGTTGTAATGATGTATTGGCATGTGCAAGTATACTACTAAGATTTGCCAATCTCACCCCCCATAGTTTCCCAATGATAGGGCTAAGTCATAGCAAGGGAAAGAACTTAAGTAGTGAAGATTGATGGTGCTAGAACTGTTTATGCCTGTCTATACTATCTATTTTGGGTTACTGTATAAATTCTAATATTACTCCAAAAATCAAGATGTTTATATGTTTTTTAGAGCTATGTCCTATGAGCAATTTGGCACTAGTTAGGATTCAATTAGAGTTATATAATAGAACTTATGAATGTTGTTCCAAAACTAGTCCAGTAAGAGCTATCTTAGACCCCTAAAGGATTATCTTGGCATTTTGTCTAGTAGGTAAATAATAAATGTATAATGTTTATATGTTTAGAATGTAGACACATAGATATTTCTAATGATACTAAGAATGCATGAATTGGCTCTGTATTCTATGATCTATGCTTACTCAAATTTATGGCTCATAATCTGGATAGAAACTAGATGTTGAAATTGAACAATAAAGTTTAATGATTAAACTACACAAATCTAAGCAAGAACTTTCTAATTTCATATTTTTTTCATGAAATTCAAGATGTTGATGATTTTTAAAAACTTGAACCACTAAGAAATGATTGTTGTACATTTAGTTATGAGTTTTTTTAAAATTTGCTGCACAATTTAATAAATAGTGCAAAAAATAGTTTTTAACAATTATAAGTTTAAATTGGTTCAAGTTCTTAAAGACCTTTTTATGGTCTAAAACTAAGCAATTTACATGGAAAAGGTACTGAAATATAGGATATAACATGCTTCCTAGGTACTGTTGACTTGCCTGGTCACCTATGAGAGGGGTGAATTAGGTGTAGTAAAATTTTTTGCTTTAAATGCAACAGCAATGAAATAGAGAAAGTAAAAGTAAAACATGGGCAAATAGAGTATGTATATATATATATATAATATGATAGAAATGATGAATGAAAGAAGGGACACAAGAAATTTATCACGATTCAACCTACACCACTTAACTTACATCCAACTCCCAAGCCATCACTTAAAATTTTTCACCTTCTCCATAAATTTGAACCGGGCACTTATGGGCCCCTATACACAGGCTTGTGCTTTTCCACAAGCCTTTACAAGGAGTGTTTAAGTTGTCCACTCAAGATATCCACTATCTAGAGTCACTCATAATGAAATTAGAGTAAAGCACGAAGCTTTTGAACATGTACTCTGTAACACCCTATATTATGACCCATTTCCCATGTGCTATCTCATTTTAGAGTCCAAAAATGCTTGAAGAGAAGCTTGAATCAATTTAATTTCAAAAACAGAATTGTCAATTTTCTTGGGTATTGTTCACTTGGCAAATTCCAATTTTCCTTATGAATTTTGAAAATTCATAACTAATTCTACAAAAATTATATCAAATTGATTCAAGTCTCTAAAAATAGATAAAAAAAATTATATACATGGAAAAAATAAGTGAAAGATCAAATACTGGGCTAATTAGTACAGTTTATTCCTTCAAAAAGTATTGTAGATTTGGTCATTTTTTAAAATTCTTGATTTTTACAACAATTTTGGAAAAATCATACTTCCTTCTATTCTAGACCAAATTGTGAATACTCTATGTTATTTGAAAGATCTATATGTGTGCTTTCTAGAAATATTTTTTTGTACATTTACTTCACTTGTACAAGGCATGACATTAACTTAAATCATGAAGGTCATAATTCAACTTTTACTGGACCAGTTTCGGGAAAACCTCCATATCTTTTATTATATAACTTCAATTACCTCCAAATCAGTGGTATATGAAACTTAAGACATATACCTTTTATATATATCAATCACTAAATTTTTGGACCTCTGTATAATTTTATATTGTCTTTTGAATTTTCCAATACCTAACTTTTAGTTTCCAGTTTTCTCAATCCTGCCTTGTTATGAACCCTAACTTTGAAAAATCATTATAATTCGTACAAAACTCCAAATGGTATGATCTTTAGACCATTTTAAAGCTCTATTTGTTTAATTTAAGATAATATATAACATTCATATGTTAAACTACAAAATCCGCAAAAAGTGGTGGTATTACCACACAGGGGTCAGAATGACCATATCTATCTCTTAACTTTGCAAAATCATTTCTTTAACATATATACATGGCCATATTTTGTACCAAAATGGTACCATACATCATGGGAGACCTAAAGTGACATAATGGTCTCAAGGTACAGCATCACAATAATATACATAAATTTTCTTAACATTTCAGAAATAAAGATTAAAGACAAGATTTTCATTTCTTTCATAAATTCCTTCTTTCTTGCCTTGCTCCTTTTTGGTAACCTTGCCAAAGCTTGTACCTATTATATTATTCATTTTGGAAGAGTGAGATTCAAATAATCTCAATAGCAATTACCCATACGTGCAATCATATTATCACATTTACATAAAAACATTAAAGAATCATTGATCAAACACACTTGCACATTTAAGTCATATGATTTCACAAAAATTTCAGTCAAGTTTCATTTTGAAAAATAGACATCTCAGGTTCTCAAAGCACCTCATTCAACTCAGCCAACATCATAAAACATCACAAGGAAACAATACAATCATATGACAAAGCATCAAACATATTAAAAGCAAGCATGATAACATAGTGCAAGTAAGAAAGTAATGCTACCTTTGTGCTTTCTCTTGCTCTTCCACTAGCTTCCTTGGACTTCTTCAAGCCCTAATGCATTACCAAATACTAACTTAGACCACTGTTTCATGGAGCCATATCACAAAGTCCCACACTTAATCTCAAAATTCCATCTTAGCTTTATCTTTGTTTTTCTTTACACTAATACATGTTCTTATGGTTTTGAATCATGGGGAATCCATTTTTAGGGTCAAAATCATGAAATTCCTTCTAGCTTGGCCAAAAATTAGAGGAAAATGCAAGAAAATAATTTGCTTCACAATACATCAAACTAGTTGTGAAAACTTGCTTTATATGACTTTTCTAAGCTTTCCGCTTTATTTATTTGGCAAAAACTCATCCCTTGGACAAGTTAAAGAATGGTCAAAATCCATGGAGGAATGGAGAAAGAAGATGACTCCATGACACTACTTCTCAACACTTGAAAACACAAGCTCAAGGTCATAGATACTTACTTGGCAACTTGATTCTCCAAGTCTTGCTCCTTAGCTTCTCTTTCTGTAACACCTTACTTTTAGACTCATTTCCCATGAATTAGACTCCTTTTAAGTCTGATTATACTTGATCCTAAGCTTGAATTACATAAGAATGAAAATCAAAATTTCCAAAATTTTTGGTACTGTTTATATGGTAGTTTTCACTTTGCCGACTGAACTTTGAAAATTCATAACTGATTCTAAAAAAATCATTTCATAGTGATTCAAGTCTCTAAAAATAACCAAACACCATATATATATGGGAAAAATATAAAATAGAGCATTCTCTTGACCAACTTATACAGTTTATTTCTCAAATATTTACTGTACATTTGGTCATTTTCTCTTCCCCAGAATTTTAGCCTTATATTTAAAAATTCATATCCCACTCTACCCACCCTAAGCCAATTTATGAATTCCTTATGTCATTGGAAATCCCTGTGAGTTTACTTTCTAGAAATATTTTTATTGTACATTTATTCAACTTGTACAAGATATAACATTAATTTAACTATTATGGGTTAGAACACTACCTCTACTGGAAAAGTTTTAGGAGAAATTACATAACTCCTTATTTATAGCTCCAAAAGCTTTTGAACTAGTGGGATTCATTTTCTAAGACTTAGATCTTTCCATAAATTCAAATCACTGAATTTTTGGAGCTATACAAGATTTTATAGTGCCTTTTAAAAGATCCAGTGTTCACAATGTAGGCTCCAGTTTTTCTAACATTGTCCAGTTCTAAATGCTAAATTCAGAAATTCATTATAATTCATACATTTATCCAATGTAGGTGTCCTTTAGCTCTATGAAAAGCTTGTTCTGTCTACTTTGAGAGCATATATAAAAATTATATAGGATACTCTATTTCGAATAGAGTTCCCCTACTCAAATCAATATTGGTCATCTCAAACAAACTCATGCCATAACTTACATAATAAGTTTCATAACACATTTACATTAACATTTATGGCTCCAATTTCATGCATAATATCATAGAGGACTTAAAAGAATATATTCAAGGCATCAAATAGGATTTATCCTTTTCATACAAACTTATATAAATTCCCAAAGCATAACATTAAGACTTGCATAATAATATCATTCATCATTCTCTTCCTCTTTTCTTTTAGCTCTTCTTGGATTCCTTGTATTGCTTGGCCCTATTATGGTTAGCATTTGGAAGAGTAAGATTCAAAAAATCTCAGTAGCAATTATCATTCAAGCATACATATCATCACATTTATCATAAAAGGGTCATGAAAGCAATCAAGAAACACTTTGAAAAAATTAAGCCATATAATTCCATAAAAATTTAGGCAGAGTTTTTTTTGTAAATCGGGCTACTCGGGGTCACAAGCCCCTTCATCTAACTCAACCAACATCATAAAACATCAAAACAATTATATGGCACATCATCAAATTCATAGAAATATCACAAGACAATATAATGCAAAAATGGTAAAAATGCTACCTTTGTGAATCCTCTTGCCTTTTCCTTTGGTTCCACCTCTTTCTAACACTTCTACAATCTTTATTAGGCTTCTTCAAACCTAAATACATTATCAAATAACTACTCTAACTAATAGTTCCATGACTTTCTTCAAAAATTGTTCATGAAACCCTAATTCTTCAAAAATTCACAACAAATTCATTCGTAGCTCAAAAATGATGAATTATACCTCTATTCCATGTAATTTTTCATGAGGAATCCAAATATGGCCTCAGAATTACCAAATCTCATCTCTAACTATAGTTACTGTTTATTCCGAATTAAGCTTTAAAACCCTAAAATTACATATTGCTTATCTCTACCTTTTTCATGATTTTCACACTTGTTCCTAAGGTTTTTCACCATGGGGAACTCATTTTTGGCATCAGACTTGTGAAATTCCTATTCTTTCTTAACCCTAGGTACTGGCCAAAATTTACTCATGGAAGGGAAAGAGAGAATTCCTTCATAGCTTGCTTTAATCTCTTGAAATCATGTCTCAAGTGACTTATTCATACTTTTTCATGATTTCAATGCAAGAAAATACTTGCCCTCATACTTTCTTTCTTCGGCTAAAATTTAGATTCGGAGGGAAGGAGAAGAGGACTTAGCCAAACCAACTCTAAGCTCCCACAAACTTGAACTAAAAGTCTTAAGGATTCAAAAGAAAGATCTTACCTTGAGTAGTTTCCTTCCTTCTCTCCTTTTTTTTTTCTTCTTTTTCTCCTTCACGTCTTTCTCTTCTCCTTGAGCCTATTTCAGCAGCTTCTCTCTCTTATGTCTTTGCCTCACAAGGTCGGTCAGACTTAAGGAAAAAGGAGGGATAATTATCTTGCTTAATTACCATAGTATAGTCAACTTGACTTGAGGTGATTATTTCAAACACTTCCACCTTAAGTTTCTTAAATAATAATTAATTAATCCAATTTAACATGTGGCTGTTTCCTTCTCCTTTCTCCCAGCATGGAAGTTGGTCAATTAAGTAGCAAAATAATATCCTAATTACCATAGTTAATTTTCCTAACTTGGGTTGAATTTGTCCAAAACTTAATGATTAACTTTTGTTAACAAAATATTATAAAATTCTTATCCTCATGCACTGCAATCTGTCACGCCATTTATGGAGAAAATTCCTCAAAAATATTGCATAATTTTCTTGATCCATATATACCCGATGTCGGATACTTTTTACTAGTATCGATAAAGTCGCTTTCTCAATAATTTAGTATTTTAGGGATATAGGACTATTCCAAATTTATATTTATAATTTCTTAACTATATTGTCCCAAGTGGTATTTCTGTGAGGCACATATCCTGTTCCGGTTACTATTTAACCATCTGTGGGGCTCATAATCTACTTTATCTGTATTTAGTTACTTTTGGACACTTGGCACTGATTATTTCTTTATCCTTAAATATTAATCCTCAGTGCCATATACCATTAGACTCGTCTTGTCAAGAGCTTTATTTTGACAGTAATTTTGTATATTCACAAAATTACCTCTGATTCGGGATTAAATTATAATTTCTAAAACTTTTAGGTCTTTAGGTGTAATTTTTCCCAAACTTATTCTCATTTTCTCTCCGTGTGAAATTCTTCCTTTAGGGACTAACTTGAAAGCATTCTTAATCCTTGAGGCCAAAATATAATTTTATCATTTTTCTATTTAACATAAAAAAATAACTTCTTTGCCCCTCATCACTCTTAACGGTGTCTTTCAATTTTTTCAGTTACTTATGCATTTTATAATATCAATTTTTTCCTTGAGAATTAAATGCAATATTCACATTTAACTTCTAATATGGGAAATGATCATTTTGCCCTTAAGCTGGGTCAAAAACATAATTATCCATTCTTTCGAACACTTTCTTATAATTTTACCTAAAGACCAATTTTTTTTATTATTTCTTTCTCACTATTCACACTAACTTTCAAATTACTCTATCTCTCAACCTAGACCTCCTGGCTACACAATACTTATACTATTACACTCAACTCGGAGCGGGCTTTCATTCAAGTGGTATATTGTATATTTTCCAAGGTGAGTTCTGGAATTAATAGAAAAGGACCTAATGGAAAATTAATTCTAATTAAGGACCAAACATAACTTCTGAAAATTAAATGAAAAACTAATTCCTTCTAAAGCCCGATTATATATAGCATTTTCGTCTTACTTCGTTTCTCATCTTTCATTCATTTTATAACATCCCATAAAAGTAGGGATATTACACTTTCTTTTCTTCTTTCATCTCTTTTCTCTCATGAGTTGGGCTTCTAGTTTGCTGTAATATGCGAGCCTCTCACTCACTAACCAACATGTAGGAACCCAAGAGGGAAGAGATGAGATAAACTTCCTTAATCATAGTTTACTCTTCTTAACTTAGGTTAGTCAAGAAGTAGTTTAAGAAATAATAAAATATTGCTTTTTCCCCATGTGCAGCAGCTGTTTGGACGTCCAAAATAGGAAGCAAATTGGATAATTAACTCACTTAGCTACTTAGCTTAATCATGGGTTAATTAAACTCAATCCAACCTTGGTCACTTTTACATGCTTCTTCAAGAAGTATTTGCATAAAATATTAAAATAATTGGTCACTTGTACTTTACCAAGTAATAGTTGGCATTTGTGAAACAAACGTCAATTTTATTCTTAGGTAAAGTTGGCATTTGTCAACAAACACCAACTTTATTAGGTAATAGCTGGCGTTTCTTTCACAAATGCCAACTTTGGTTTTATGGTAAACTAAAAGTGGTACTGAGTTTAGTTTAATTAGGTTTTATTTCTATAAACACCAACTATTTATTATCTAAGTTAAAAAACACAAGCAATGGATTGATATTTATAGTTGTTGATAAAAAAAAATCTAATGGTCCTCATTCATCCTCTTTCTATCTCACATGTAATCCTTTCTCCACTTCTTTCATTTCTTTCTTCAGCAACACTCTTTTTCTCTGACATACATCTTACCTTACCTCTAGTACTCTGCTTCCTTATCTTCCTCATCCCTCTTCCTTCATTATCCTTAGCCACCACGTCTTTAACATCATTGAATCTACAAGACTTCACTTCCTTATTTACTGTGCCACCGCTGACTAATGCATTAACGCCACCACCATCTTCCCCTTCTGCTGTGCCACCATTCTCAGTGTCATCACCAGCTCCCATGGATGAGGTTGAAGTACACGTCACATCATGGATGAGGTCAAATCTAGTGCCTTTGGTCAGATCTCCAAACTCTCGACCTCTCGCTCTCTCTTGGTTTCATCTTTGGAGAGTTTGACGCCATGGATTGTCTAATCTCTAATCTCTTTCACTCAGATCTCCAATCTTTCTCCCTTGGTTTCATCTGTGCGGCGAGTTTGATGTTGCTGGGTTTGGATAATGTTTTTGTTCTACCACAAACCTTTTCAAGCTCTTGCCTTCTTCAAGTTTCAATACCAGGTGCATCCTCACGGTCATTGTTGCTAATGTCAATTCCATTGTTTGTGGTTTTATTTTTTTTATTGTTTTTGTATTATGCTATTGAAGGGTCAAAGATGTTTCGTTGATAAATTCCCTACTCTATACTACATTTTTTTGGCTGAATATGGAGAAATTGTAGCATTTGGATTATGTAGAAATTTTGTTTGTTAAGTTTTGGTCCATTTGTTCCTCTGTTCTGATTATGTAGCAGGAGTTGATCATTTCTTCAATATTTATTGTTTGTATATATGTTTCTTCAGATGAAACACCATAAATCTAGAATTGTTAACTAATTAGAAGCAATAAGCATTTCTTCCTTTCTTTCTTTAAAGGTCTAGGCTCAATTTAAGGGAATTTTTTTCTTAAAAAAATAAAGTGAAACGTTGGCGTTTATCATATAAATGCCAAGTAAGTTGCCTCTTTAGATTTGTTAATATAAACTTCATTTAAAGTTCACTTTAGATGGTCTTTATAGTATAAATGCCAACTAAAGTTGACATTTTAGTCAACATTTATCCAAGAAATGTCATATAAAGCTAATTTAAAATGCTAACTAAAACCCCCCATTTTAATGAGCAGTCAAATAGTTGGCATTTAAGAAAAGTTAATAAAGAGCAAAAATAAAAGCCAACTATTCTCATTTTTGGTCTAGTGAATAAAGTGGGTCTGTATGCTTCAATCAAGGGAAGGGAAGGGGGAAGGGATTTTAATAAAGGGGAGGGAAATGGTTTTAATTTTCCCTTATTTGGGGTTTTTTATGAGGATATTAAATCAGAAGTTTTAATTATTTCAAACAACTAGAGCTTGGAAAATGTTGAATCAAGTATTTTGATGATTCCAAACCAACCAACTAGAGCTTGAAAAGAAGATATCAAAGGTGTACAAAAGATCTCAGGTGGAGAAATCCAAGAAAAACTAATATAAGATTAGATATAGAATTTCTTACTGTGTTTAAATTAAGTAAAAGACTTTGAACTTGTAAAAGAATGTTTTAAAAATGTGATTTTACACTAAATCATGAAGTATTTGAAAAGTACCCACTAATAGACGAACTTTGAAGTGTAAAAATTGATTTGTTGCTTTGGAAATTCAAACTTTGGCATCTGAAATTCAAACTTCAGAATGAAAATATATTAGTCAGAAAAGAAGTCTCTCTGACAGACAAATTTCATCTTTGAAAATTCGAATTTCTGGTAAAACACAAATTATGAAAAATGAAAAATTCGTCTGAGGATATGTCAAAATTCATCTGAAAGAAAAGTTTGAAAAGAGTTCTAAATTAGTCTTCTGATAGATGAACTTTGATTTTAGAAATTCGAACTTTGGAAATACAGCCTGCAAGTCTGTTATGATAATCTTTTAACATACGAATTTTAGCATTCAAAAATTTGGTCTGTCATTTAAATGGGAGATTTTAGAAATTCAATGGTCGGCTTTGGAAAAAACATTCTACCTAAGGGGAACAAGACAAACAGACCATCTGGCTTCAGTGGAGAACACTATGGATACTAGAAGATGAGAATGCAAATCTATCTCCAGTCTATTGATCTGGACATTTGGTCTGTCATTTAAAAGGGAGATTTTATCTCAATGAAGCTGCAGGATGATAGGAAATACAAGGAGAAGCCAGAAGATGAGTGGAATGAGGAAGATAAGGGAAGAGTCCTGTTGAACTTTAAGGCAAAACACTGCCTGGTCATTGCATTAAACTAAGATAAATTCTACAGAGTATCACAATGTTCCACAGCCAAGGGTATATGGGATACTCTAAAAATCTCTCATGAAGGAACCACTGGAGTAAAAGAGAACAAATTAAACTCATGCATTGGCGAGTATGAAAGCTTTAGAATGGTGGAAAGTGAAAGTATCAAAGAGCTACAAAAGAGATTCACCCTCATTGTGAATCAATTCAAGAGTCTTGGCAAGGAGTACACTTAGCCAGAAAAAGTCAAAAAAATCCTTAGAGCTCTTCCTCTGGATTGGTAACCAAAAGTAACAGCAATAGAGGAAGCCAGAGGAGAGTCAATGGCATTTGTCACAGCACTCTTCAGTAGCCTTGAAGAATATGAGGGAAAGATAAAGATTCTTAAGGAAGTAGGTCAAGACAGGAAAAGAAGGGTCATGCTTTAAAAGCTGCTGAAGAGAAAAAAGAAGAATTTGATGATGTAGATGAATTGGATGAAGAAACTCTGGCTATGATGGTCAAAAAATTTGGAAGGTTTTACAACAAGAAAAGAAATAAAAGATTCTTCAAGAAAGGAGCAGCTGGAGACAATAAGAAAGAAGGAAAAGAGCCTATCACATGTTATGAATGCAAAAAGTAAGGGCACATCAAATGAGATTGTCCACAATTCCTAAAGAAGCAAGAGAAAGAAAAGAAAGCTATTGACAAGGGCAAGAAGAATAAGGCATACATCTCATCAATTTGAGGCAACATCTCAGATGAAGATGAAGTTGCCAATATCTGCTTGATGGCTCTTGCATCTGAAGAAAATTCAATCTCATCTAACAATGATCATGAAAATGAGGTATATGAATCTGAACCTTCCTATTCTAAATTGCTTGATGCATTTCATGAACTGAATGATGAGTTCATTAAGACTGCTAAAGAGCTAAAGCAGGCTAAGAAAAATATTAGCAAGTTAGAATCTAAGTGCAACATTTCTGACACTCAATCTTTGCATAGAGCTGAATCTGCTTGCTGTACATCATGTATTGGATTAAAACAAACTAATGACTATATGTTGAAAAGCATGGCTAGACTTACTAAGAGCAAAGATATGTTGTTTGCTTTAATGGGAAGTCAAAGAATCACACAAGAAAAAGCTAGACTTGGTTATGATCCTTGTGCAGTCAAAGAAAAGATTAAAAAGAAAAATCAAAATCTGTATATGAGGCATTTTGTGTATGCTAATGGACATGAAAAGAAAGATCACATTTCAAATTGCATTAAATCCTATGACCAACCAAAATATGTGAAACAAAAGTATTAGCTGCATTGCTTTCTTCCTGCATCACAATCCAACAGTCCCCTTTACCACTTGTCACTTCTGTAATAAGAAGGGACACATTTCCAAATCATGTTTATTGAAGAAAAATAGACTTGACAGAAAGGTAGAATGGGTTCCCAAAGGTACATTTGTATCTAGGGAAAATGCCATTGACCGAAAAGGACCCATGCAAATTTGGGTACCTAAAAAGAAATTCTAAACCTTGTTTTGCAGATTTTTCTTAAAGCAAGAAAGAGCAACAAATGGTATATGGACAGTGCTTACTCAAGCCATTAGTAATAAGGAGAAGTTCATCACCCTTAGAAACAAGAAAGGAGAAAAGGTGACCTTTGCATGTGACCAATACGGTAAAATAGTTGGCATTAGCATAATGGGTAAGAACCCAGAAACATATACAGAAGAAGTGCTGTTTGTAATTGGCCTCAACCACAATCTGCCAAATGTGAGTCAAAAATGTGACAAAGGGAACTGGGTATTGTTTAACTCAAAATTTGACCTAGTTATCCAAAAAAGTGATCATAAAGTAATCATCAAGGCTCAAAGGGATGGTAACTGTTATACTATCGATCTTGATGAACTTACTTCCTTAGATTCTGTCTATTTAATTAGTCAAGATAATGATAGTTGGTTGTGGCATAGAAGACTGGCATATGTTAACATGAACCAGCTATCAAAACTGATTAAGAATGAGTTAGTCACTGGCTTACCAAAAATCTCTTTTGAAAAAGACAAAGAATATGATGCATGCCTCAAAGGAAAACAAACTAAATCATCTTTCAAATCTAAAAATGTAGTCACCACATCTAGACCACTACAACTATTGCATATGGATCTAATAGGTCAATCTAGAGTAAAAAGCATTGGTGGAAACCTGTATGTTCTTATGATTATGAATGATTACTCTAGATTTACCTGGACTTTGTTTCTTTCTTCCAAAAGTGAAACATTTGATGCATTTGTAACCTTAGCTAAGAAAGTGCAAAATGATAAAGGTATTTCTATTGTGTCTATTAGGTCTGATCATGGAGGAGAATTTGAAAAATCATGTTTTCTGAAGTACTGTGATGAACATGGAATTAATCACAACTTCTTAGCACCAAGGACTCCTCAGCAAAATAGAGTGGTGGAAAGGAAGAACAGAACGATTGGGGAAATGGCAAGATCAATGTTGAATGCAAAGGAACTCTCTTAAGTATTCTGGGCTGATGCAATAAACACAGCAAGTTATCATAATAACAGAGCCTATATCAGACCAATTCTAGGGAAGACTTCTTATGAGCTGTACAAAGGGAGGAAGTCAAACCTTTCACATCTACATGTATTCGGTTGTAAATGTTTCATCCACAACAATGGAAAGAAGAATTTGCGTAAGTTTGATGTCAAATCTGATGAAGGTATATTTCTTGACTATTCTAGTCGGAGTAAAGCATATAGAATTTTTAATAAAAAGATTAGATCATTAGAAGAATCTATGCATGTTGTGTTTATTGAAAATGAAACAGTTTCCAAGCATGTCATTGATGAAGATGATCTTATCTTTAACTTTAAAAACTTAGATCTTTCTAAAGAAGGTAAAATTGAATCTCCAAAAATATCTGAATCTACTAACATAGAAGAAGATATTCAGGAAAAAGATCTTGAGTATGAGAACAATGAGGAAATGTCTCAAGAACTCCCTAAAGTTTGAAGATATCAAAGGAATCATCCTGTTGATCAAATGATTAAGGATGTTCAGGAGAAAGTTAAAACCAGAAAACAACTTAGGGATCAGATGATCAATTGTGCTTTTATTTCCCAAATTGAATCTAAGTATGCTGAAGAAGCCTTAACTGATGAGTACTGGATTCTGGCTATGCAAGATGAACTAAATCAGTTTGAAAGAAATCAAGTGTGGAATTTAGTGCCTAGACCTAGAAATCACCTTATCATTGGCACTAAATGGGTCTTTAGAAATAAACTTGATGAATCAGGAACAATTATTAGAAATAAAGCAAGATTAGTTGCCAAAGGATATAATCAAGAAGAAGGTATTGATTTTGAGGAAACTTTTGCTCCAGTTGCAAGATTGCAAGTAATTAGAATCCTACTGGCCTATGCATGCATGAAAAACTTAATGTTATATCAAATTGGTGTAACAAGTGCTTTTCTGAATGGATATATCATAGAGGAGGTTTATGTGGATCAACCTCCATACTTTGAGAACCCAACAAAACCAAACCATGTTTATAAACTAAAGAAAGTTCTTTATGGCTTAAAACAAGCTCTTGGAGCATGGTATGAAAGGCTAAGCAATTTTCTAACTGAAAAGGGATTCAATAGAGGAAAAATAGATACTACTCTTTTCACTAAGAAAGAAAACAAAGACTTGTTGTTCAAATTTATGTTGATGATATTATATTTGGTGCTACTAATGAATCTCTTTGCAAAAACTTCTCTAAGCTAATGTAGGGTGAATTCAAAATGTCAATGATAGGTGAGCTCAACTTCTTCCTTGGATTGCAAATTAAGCAATATGATGATGGCATCTTCCTCAATCAATCAAAATATCTGAAAGAATTGCTGAAAAAGTTTGGCATGGAAAAAGCCAAGTCAATGGGAACTCCTATGACTACTGCAACAAAGCTTGATATAGATGAAGGAGGAAAAACTTTTGACATAACTCAATATAGGAGAATGATTGGATCCTTGTTATACCTAACAGCTAGTAGACCTGACATCATGTTCAGTGTCTGTATGTGTGCAAGGTTCTAATCATGTCCCAAAAAATCCTATGCAACTGCTGTGAAATGAATCTTCAGATATCTAATTGGAATATCACATATGGGACTTTGGTACCCAAAGGGCAACGGAGAAGAACTCATAGGATACACTGATACTGACTTTGCTGGATCCAAAACTGACAAAAAAAGTACAAGTGGAACATGTCAGTTCCTTGGAGGATTCTTGGATTCATGGTTCAGCAAGAAGCAAAACAGTGTGGTTCTCTTCACTGTAGAAGCTGAATATGTTACTGCTAGCAGCTATTGTGCTCAAGCCATTTGGATGAAATAGTAGCTTGAAGATCTTGAGATTGAGATGAAGGCAATTCCAATAATGTCCAACAATCAAAATACTATCAACATCACAAAGAATCCTGTCATGCATTTAAGGACAAAGCACATTGAAGTTAGGTATCACTTTATAAGGGATCATGTTCTGAAAGGAGAGATCAGATTGGAATACATCCCTACCGAGGATCAAGTTGCAGACATTCTGACCAAGCCTCCCCAAGAAGATAGACATTGTAAAATCAAAAGAGAATTGGATATAGTAAATCCCAATGAACTATAAGTAAGTCCTTACATACATCTATTTTAAAATTTCTAACATTGAATCAATCCAAACTTTAGCATCAGAGTGAGTTTGATATGTGTTGCAAGTGCTCCTCATAAGTTCAAATGACAATAGATCTATGCAATGAAGCTAATCAGAATGGCACAATCAAAAGATAAAAAAGGAAGCCAAAAATTTCAACTTCTGGATCTATTCTGTAAGTTTAGAAATTTAAAATTCACATTTTAGATGATTATTAAATGAATTTCTATGTTGAATTGTGTTTTTGGAAGAGTCAACATGCTCAACATTCTAACTTAGATGCCTATCAGATGAATTTCAGTTGGCTACACCCTGTAACAGTTCTCTTTAACCTTTGAAATTCGTTTGTTGAACAGCAGAAATTCAAATTTCAAAAATAAAATGCCAATATTGTCTTTGTTCAAAATGACTGTTGTACAAATCTCCATTTCTCAAAATACACATTTTAGAAATTCTTTACAAAATGTTGAAATTCGAATTTTTGAATCAAAATTCGTTTGTTCAAACATGCTCTCATAATTGGGTCTCTGAAAGATGAATTCTCGTAAGTAAAATTTGTCCGTTTCCAGTTTTGTTCATGATTGCTTATTGCCTGGATCTTTCAAAGTTTGAACTTTGTTGAAACGAAGTTTGTCTATTCACTTATTGTTCTCAGAACTAAGCCTCTATCAGACAAACTTCCAGATGAAAATTTGTCTGTTAGTAAGCCTCACCATATGGATTAACCTGTAACTGCTTGAAATTCAAATTTTGACCTTTCAAAATTTGTCTGTTTAACGGTTACATATGTTAAAACCGAAGGTCTTCCTCTGAACAAACACAACCCTATTCATCTCTCTCTCAAGTCTGTTCAAATTCTCTCTTTAATTCCCATTAACTCCATTCGTGAATTTTTATTTCTCACCGATTAAACTTCTTTTCGCACCTTATAAACTCATTCTTAGCATCTTTTTGAATCATTCATCTTCGAGAATGGCGAGAGTTAAAAATCTAGAAGTTGGGAAAGGAGAGTCACGACCAAAGAGAACTGTGAAATCCCAATATGCCTCCAAGGAAAGTGAAACTCTGAAAAGGAAGGGCAAACTTAGCAAGGCAACTCCTTCCAAGAGGCAAAAAACAACTCCTAAAGCAAACCCGAAGAAATCTACTCCTACTCCCTTGAAGAAATTTGAGCCTGCTATTCCTGTTGTTCCTGTCTCTCCTGCCTCTTCTTCCTCCTCTAGCATTGAATCTGGAGAATATCAGTTAACCACGCTGCCATTGTGGAGCAATGCTCATATTTTGGGAGAATATACTACCAAATTTGTCAGCAAAAAGGTAATCAAGCCTCACTGCATAAATTTGGAAGATTTCTTGATTTCTAACAACTTTGATGCCAGGCTTTAAATGATAAAATACAAGAATTCGTTAAAAATACTAGAAAGATATGATGATGAGGTGGTTAAGACCTGATATGCCTCCCTACAGTACAATAGCAAGAAGAAGAAGTGGGAAGTAAATCTAAGATCAAGGACTATCTGGCTGACAGATGAGACCTTTAATGAGGTACTAGAGATTCCAGGGCAAGATGAATTGAAAATTGACATGACTACCTCAAAGTACATGGATGAAGCTGAAACTGCAGAGGAAAAAGGGGGTTCTTTCCTGAATTACAAAAAAAGCATAATTCTAAACACTTTATTCAGAAGAAAAGAGAACAGGCCACCTTTGAGTTTGTAAAGCCTATTGACCTCAGTACCTAAGTCATAATCCTGTACTATATTATGTCCAGGATTATTTTCAACAAAGGAGGCAGTTTTAATCTAATCACAAGGGATAAAGCACATGTGATGGCAGCAATCATGCATGGCAAGTTAATCAACATGGGGCACATCATTCTCCAACGCATGATCAAGGCAAGAGATCAGAGGAAAGATTCCACCCTGCCATATGCATCAATCATCTCCAAGATACTTCAGAATGCCCGAATCCAACATCTAGAAAAAGGAAAAGGGAAGCCTACTAAAATATTTAAAGAAGAAGAACTAGAAAGGATGAGAATAAAAAAGAAGGATAGAAGATAGATTGGAAAGGGAGCTGGAAAGATAGAAGACTTATTCTTTGAAGAAGATACCTCCCAGCAGCAAGTAGGAACCTCTGAGGCTGCTCTAAAATCCATGCCTCAGCCTTCTCAGCCTGTCCCATCTCCATCTCAGCCCACTCAAACACAAATACCATCAACTCCCTCTACTTGGGCAAAGCCAACCAAGATCACTAAGCTGTATGATAACCTATCTACATTCATACTGAGCATCAGAGATGAGCAAAATCCCAAATTTACTCATCTGCAAGACCAGATTCATCAGTTGGCAAAGAATATGAAAGTGGTTGCTGATGCATATGAAGACATCAGTGTTAGCAAGGCTGACTTCCCAAAAGGGGGGTGAATTGGGAAGATTGATATTTTTCTGCACAAAGTGAAATAAGTGAAGGTAGCACAGTTTAAAGGAAGCAACGTATAAAACAGAGTAAACTGAAAAGTAAAGATAGGGAGTAGATGACTCAGTAATTTATCCTGGTTCGGTCTAACCACTTGACCTACGTCCAGTCCCCAAGACCACTCTTGAGATTTTTCACTATACAGCAAGAATTCAACGGGCTTCTTGCTAATGCCACAGTACAATAAGTATGCTCTGTTTTCTGGAGCTTTCTCACTCTCTCTAAGCACTTCTACAATGTGCTTCCCAATCCCCTTGTGATTTCCCCTCACAAGTAAATCTATCTTCCAGATGAAGAGTAGACTGTTTACAATGATATAACTCTCTTGAATAGAGTAGATATGAAGGTTAAAGTACAGATATTGAAGCTAGAGGGTAAAAGCTCTTGAGAAAAAGTTTTGATAGAAATTCGGTATATACAAGTTTGATTCGTTACCCACAACTTCAAATGTTGTTGTATTTATAGATTTAGGTCTCAAATGTCCGTTAGAGACTTAATCTATCTGTTAGAGAAGTTATCCAATGGTTACTCTGAAAAACTATCCGCTAACCAACCGCATTTAATGCTTCTGACATACTGAAATTCAAATTTTGGCTGGTCAACAGACGAATTTCGAAGGAACCGAAGGTTAAAGCTTCCAACGTTACAGTACGAAGTTCGTCTGTCCATGAAGTAAAATTCAAATTTTGAAACTTACAGAACATTTTCACAATGTGACATACGAATTTTCAAGAAGAAAGTTTTTCGGTTAACTGTGAACAGTGTTTTCAATTTGCTACAGTGCCCTCGAAATTCGAATTTTGGAAGCCCAAAATTCATCTGTTCCCAGTACGTTAAAAGGAGGCACAGTAGTTTACTTTCTTCAAAATTCGAATATTGAAGAGTGAATTTTGTCTGTTAGAGAGACTCTTTTCAGACTAACTTCATCATTCGAATGTTACAAGTTCTTATCATTCGTATGTCAATGTTTCACTTCAACAGACTCAAGAGCTTAGCTTCTAAAATTCGAATTTCAATGTTCAAAGTTCGTCTTTCAGAGAGCAATTTTGAAACTTAAATCATTCTTGATCTCAGATGAACTTTAACATAGTTTCAGACGAATTTCTTCTATTTTCAAAGTTCATCTGTTTCAAAGAAACTTCTTTCAGACTTAGATGAAAATTCGAATGTTGGAAAGCCAAAATTCGTCTGTCAGAGAGCATTTATCAAACTCAATTTCTTTTGATTTCAGATGCACTTTATCATAGTTTCAGATGAATTTCTTTGGTTTTCACAAACTTCATTTTACTTGAAATTCGAATTTTTAAAGTGTGAAGTTCGTCTATTACCAAAAGATTTCTTTCAGATTTGTATGAAAATTTGAATTTTGAACAACCAAAATTCGTCTGACAGAGAGCCATCTCTTCAGACTTATTCGGTTTTAGCTCGAAATTCGAATTTCCTAAGGCAAAATTCGAATTTCCAACTTGACAGTTCAGTTTAAACTTTCAAACTTCGTCTGTTTGTGGGTGTTTTTCAAATAAGTAAAGATTTAATTTCAAATCAAGTTTTGAAAACATCTTTTTCTCAAATCAAAATCTTTTACCCAATCACAACTAAAACTAAAGATCCTACAAAAGATCTAACAGCAAATACTCAGAAAATCTTCACTCAAAACAACTTTGATCTCCTTTGATATCTTCAATCCAAGCTCTTGAGTGTTGGTTTGGAATCATCAAAACTCTTGATTCAACAATCAGGAGTGTCATTCCCTCCATATCAGCTCCACCTCAGCCAGGATTCTCTGAGCCTGTCATTTCTCCTACTCCTGAGCCTCTAAGTCCTTTTGTGATAGCCTCCCCTAAACCAGATGATGCTGCACATGCTACTGAGGCTCCTGGCACCTTGACAACCCCATAGGCCTCTAGTAGTGAGGCAAGCCCTGGTCCTCCCTTAGACTATAGCATGAAGGAAGAGGCTCCTCAAGAATCAAGCTCCCATGAGCCTAATCCTGAAGATACTCAGGGTTCAATTCTCTCTTTTCAAGAATCTGAGTAAGTGGAGAAACTGGTGGCAGCCATCACTACCACACCATTCATACAGCTGCCCTGAATGAAGAGAAAAGCATTGTGCTTTATGTAGATCTAGAAGCTATTGCTCATGATGCTATTTTGCAAGCCCAAAGATTAAGGCTTGAAGAAATGTTTTGTCCTCCTACTCCTACTCCCTCACCTCTTTCTGTTTTTAATCTCTCGAAGGTACGAAGGGCTCAATTGGCTGTTACTAGGCAAGACATGCAAAAACTTCTTCAAGTCTCTGATGATGAGGACTCTAGCCCTAAAGTTTTTAGACCTCTGCCAAAGCTTAATCCTAATCTACCCTTTGTTCCTGTGCCTCTTAAAGCAATTCCAATATCTCAGATCCTTCCTCCTGCTGTTCATGTACACATTCCTGATGATGCCAAAAAAGGGGAGAAGTCATCTGAGCAAACTGGAAAATCTGTTGCAAATCCTTCTAGCAAAACCTACAGCAAGAAGTCCAAGTCTAAGAAGAAGTAATTAGAACTTAGGATTACTTGGTCCTTATTGTAGTGTTGTTTTATGAATGATAAATCTTGCTTTTGAATTCTGTGTTTGCAATGTCATACCTCTGTATTAAAATTATGAATGAATTAATGAGATTCCCTCTTTGATTTGTTGTACATGATGCACTTATCCTTTAAATTTTAATGCACATGTTGAGGGGGAGCTCGTTGAAGCAAACCCAAGTACTAATCCTATTTGCAAGTTGTTTTGTCATCATAAAAAAGGGGGAGAATGTTGAATCAAGTGTTTTGATGATTACAAACTAACCAACTAGAGCTTGGAAGATATCAAAGGTGTACAAAAGATCTTAGGTAGAGAAATCCAAGAAAAACAAACATAAGATTAGATATAGAACTTCTTACTGTGTTTAAATTGAGTAACAAACTTTGAACTTGCAAAAGAATGTTTTAAAAATGTGATTTTACAATAATTCATAAAGTATTTAAAAAGTACCCACTAATAGATAAACTTTAAAGTATTAAAATTGATTTGTTGCTTTGGAAATTCAAACTTTGGCATCTGAAATTCAAACTTCAGAGTGAAAATATGTTAGTCAAATAAAAGGTCCCTTTGATAGATGAATTTCATCTTTGAAAATTGAAATTTCGAGTAAAACACAAATTATGAAAAATGAAAAATTTATCTAAGAATATATCAAAGTTCATCTGAAAGTAAAGTTTGAAAAGAGTTCTAAGTTAGTCTTTTGATAGATGAACTTTAATTTTAGAAATTTGAACTTTCGAAATACAGCCTGCAAGTCTATTATGATAATTTTTTAACATACGAAATTTAGCATTCAGAAATTTGAACTTTGAATTAAGTCTGATAAAAGATCTGTCTAATAGACGAACTTTGGCTTCTGAAAATTCAAATTTTGAAAAGAAGAACTGTTGTACCTTATTGAGCTGCCCACTGATAGACAGATTTTGGCACCGAAATTTGAACTTCAAAGGCAATGTAGCAATATGGAACAACTGTTCATACTTACTAGAAGTACTTTAAACTTGAAAATTCGCATATTCCAACATAGAAACATTTTCCAAAGATAAAAATTTGAACTTTACTTTATAATAGACGAACTTCGAGGTTCAACATTAAAGTCTTTAGCTTTCGGTCTCTGCGAAATTCATCTGTTGACACACCAAAATTTGAACTTTGAGTGTCAGACGCATTAAATACGGTTGGTGAATGGATAGTTTTTCAGGGTAATCATTGGGTAACATCTCTAACGACTAGATCTTGTCTCTAATGTATAGTTAAGACAAACAAATAGAACTTCATTTAAAGACGTGGGTAACGATTTTACATTGTATATGCAAAAACTCTGCTAAATTCTTGAGTCAAAGTCTTCTACTCTCACATACTTCATATTCTATACTTCAACTTTCATATACACTCTAAATTAGAGAGTTAAATCACTGTAATCAATCTTATCTTCATCTGGAAGAAAGATTTTCTTGTGAAGGGATTTCACAAAGGATTTGGGAAGCACTTTGCTAGAGTGCAAAGAGTGAGATTGTAAGCTCTTGGAACAGAGTATCAAATTGTACTGAGACATTGCAAGAAGCCAACTGAATTCTTACAAGATAGTGAAAAATCTCAAGTGGTAGCTTGAGGACTAAACGTAGTTCAAGATAAAGAGACCTAACCAAGATAAACATCTGCGTCTTCTCTTCCCTTATACTATTTTCACTTTGTTATCCTTTTATAGTTTGTTTTTACTGTCACTTTTACTTTTATCACTCTCTTGACTTTTGCAGAAAATTTTAATCTTCTCAATTCACCCCCTCTTGGGAAGCCAGCATATCTAACTGAAAGGAGAATATCAAAGGAATGTGAAAGGATTAAGTGAAGAAATCTGAAGAAGAACATGAGAAGACTTAGTGTTTAGGATTTCTACTCTTGTAATATAGGGGAAAAGCTTTGATCTTACTTCTTTTAAGTTATCACAAGGCCTGAATATGTTATTTGGAAGATATCCTATGTTAGCATGTATTAGTTTTGAAAAATACTGATTAATAGATGAATTTTATTGCTTTACTCATAAGTATTTTGTACAAAATTTGAACTTTGTTTATGAAAATTCGAATATACAGAGGATTCATCTCTGACAAAGGAATTTCAGTTATGAAATTTGAATTTTGGGCTAAGCATTGTTAATGAATATGTGCAAAATTAGTTTGATACTTATGCAAAATTCAAATGTTGTTAAAGTACAAAGTGAGTTCAAAGTTACCCTCTCTGACAGACGAACTTTAGACTTTGAAACTCATATTTCAAAATAAGAAATTTTAAGTTTTGTTAGAGCAAGTTTTTGACAAATGAATTTTATAACTTAATATTTGAATTTCACAGAGGGGAACTCTTGTGCCATGTTGAACAAGCCTTTGACTGACAAATTTCAGCTTCTAAAATTTGAATTTCGAGCACACTGTATAAAAATGAGATAACTATTCAAACTTAACAGATGCATTTTAAGCATGAAAATTTGTATGTTCTATCATAAGATAATTTTAACAAACTCAAAATTCAAATTTCACTCTTGAACAGACGACTGTTGAAGTTCAGTTTTGAAGTCCTTAACCTTCTGTCTTTGTGAAATTCATCTGTTGACACCCAAAATTTGAATTTTGGTATGGTAGACGCATTAAATGCGGTTGGTGAACAGCAAATTTTGCAAAGTAACCGTTGGTTAATATTTTTAATGGCTAGCTTTTGTGTCTAACGACTAGTTTAGTTAAGCCATAAATCTATAAATAAAACTTCATTTGAAGTTGTGGGTAATGAATTTAATCTTGTTTGTACAAGACTTTGTCAAATTTTTGGGTCAAAACATTTTACTCTCACACTTTATTTATTGTACTTCAACTTTTATATCTACTCTATTTTAGAGAGTTCATATTCTGTATAAAAATATTTTCTTAATCTAGAAGAAAGATTCTTTGTGAGGGGAGTTACAAAGGAAATTTGGGAAACACTTTGTAAGAGTGTAGAGTGTAATATTTGAAAGCTCTTAAAACAGAGCACAAGTTTATACTGAGGCATTGTAGGAGCCCTTTGAATTCTTGCAGATAGTAGAAATCTCAAGTGGTGACTTGGAGACTGGATATAGGTTAAGAGGATCAGAACGAACCAAAATAAATTTTTGAGTCCCTTCTTCCTTCCTTTTTATTTACTTTCATTTTTCACTATACTCTATTTTTCTACAAACTTTTGCTTTCACTGTGTAATTATGTTTTTGCATAAAATTTTTAAACTTCTCAATTCACCTCTCTTGAGAAACCAGCTATTCTAACAAGTGGTTTGAAGGTTTTAATCATCCGGGAGAACAAATGGTTGGTCTTGGAGAAAGCGTCTTACCTTAAGAAAACAATACCAACAGACTTTCAAACTTTAGTGGAGAGCACTATGAATATTGGAAGATAAGTATGCAGATATATCTCCGGTCCATAGACCTGGATATCTGGTAAGTTATCCAGAAAGGTGACTTTGTGGTAATGAAACTACATGATGGCACCTATAAAGAAAAACCTGAGGAGGAGTGGAATGATGAAGATAAAAGAATAGTTTTGCTTAATTTCAAAGCAAAACATTGACTGGTCAATGCTCTCAACTAGGACAAATTTTATAGAGTCTCTCATTGTTCCACAGCCAAAGCAATGTAGGATACTCTAGAAATAGCACATGAAGAAATAACTGGAGTAAGAGAAAAGAAGTTAAACTCCTGCATTGGCAAGTATGAAAGCTTTAGGATGAAGGAATGAGAGAGTATCAAGGACTTGCAAAAGAGGTTCACCCTTATTGTAAACCAACTAAAGAATCTTGGCAAGGAATATACTCAGCTAGAAAAAGTCAGAAAAATCCTCAAAGCCCTACCCATCGAATGGCAGCCAAAAGTGATAACCATAGAAGAAGCCAGAGGAGAATCAATATCTTTTGTCGCAGCTTTCTTCAACATCCTGGAAGAATATGAGGGCAAAATGAAAGCTCTCAAAGATATAGGCTAGGAAAAAAAGAAGAAGAGTTTGGCACTGAAAGTTGCAAAAGAATAGGAAGAAAATTCTGATGATGAGGAAGAGCTATAAGAAGAAACTCTTACAATTCTAGTCGTAAAATTTGGAAAATTTTACGGCAAAAAGAGAAGCAAGAAGTTCTTCAAGAAAGGAGTAGGAACAAGCAACAAAAAGGAAAGCAAAGAACCTATAACTTGCTTTGAATGCAAAAAGTAAGGGCATATCAAATGGAAATGTCTACAGTTCCTGAAAAGACAAGAAAATGAAAAGAAAGCTACTGATAGAGGCAAAAAGAAAAAGGCACGCATCTCTTGAATCTGGGGCAACATCTTATATGAATAGGATGAAGATGAGAAAGAGATCACCAACATATGCCTGATGGTATAGGTAGTAAAAGGAACTCAGAATCCATCTGATAGTGAGAACGAAGATGAGATAAATGATTCTGACCATTCTTACTCTGAATTACTTGATGCATTTCATGATCTGCATGATGAATTCATTAAAACTGCAAAAGAACTAAAACTAGCTAAGAAGAAGATTAGTAAGCTGGAATCAGATTGCAAAATACCTGACACTGCATCTCAGCATAAAGTTGAATCTGCCTGCTAATGAATGTCTTCTTAAAAGTATGGCTAATCTTACCAAAGGTAAAGACATGTTATATGCATTGCTAGGTAGTCAAAGGATTGCACAAGGTAAAGCTAGTCTTAGTTATGACCCTTGTGGCAATCAAGGAAAAGAATAAGAAGAAAAATCAAAATTCATACATGAGACATTTTGTACATGCAGATAGGTATAAGAAGAAAAGTGACTCCTTAAAAACTATTGAAACTTATGCCCAATCCAAATATATGAAACAAAAATATTATCCGTATTGCTTTTTTCCTCCATCTCAATCTAGTAGTCCCTTTATCACTTGCCACTTCTGTAGCAAGAAGGGACACATTTCCAATTTATGTTCCCTAAGGAAAAATGGACTTAGCAAGAAGGTAGAATGGGTTCCCAAAAGTACATCTATACCCAGAGAAAATACTACTAACAGAAAAGGACTCAAACAGATTTGGGTACCTAAGAAGAAAGATTAAATTTTGTTTTGCAAGTATGTCTTAGAGCTAGCAAGAGCAACAAATGGTACATGAACGATGCATGCTCAAGACATATGACTGGTGATAATGAGAAGTTCATCACCCTCAGAGATAAGAAATAAGGAAATGTGACTTTTGAAGGTAACCAATATGGCAAAGTGGTTGGCATTGGTATCATGGGCAAAAATCCAGAAACATTCATAGAACATGTGTTGTTTGTTGTTGGTCTCAACTGCAACTTGCTAAGTGTGAGTCAGACATATGATAAAGGAAATTGAGTACTGTTTGACTTAGAATTCTGCTTGGTCACCAGAAAAAGTGATCGCAAGGTTATCCTCAGAGCTCAAATGGATGGTAACTGTTATACTATTGATTTAGATGAACTTCCTAATCTAGATTCCATATGTTTAATTAATAAAGACAATAAGAGTTGGTTATGGCATAGAAGGCTAGCACATGTTAACATAAACCAACTAAATAAGTTAATTAAAAATCAATTAGTTACTGGTTTACCCAAGATTTCTTTTGAAAAAAAAAAAGACAATGTGATGTCTGTCTTAAAGGGAAACAAACAAAGTCCTCTTTCAAATCTAAAAATGTCATCTCTACATCTAAACCACTACAACTACTCCATATGGATTTGATAGGCCCAACTAAAGTGAAAAGTATTAGTGGAAATATAAACGTGTTAGTAATTGTAGATGACTATTCTAGATTCACTTGGACTTTGTTTCTTTCCTCCAAAGATGAGACATTTGATGCTTTTGTAACCTTAGCTAAAAAAATGCAAAAAGAGAAAGGTATTTCTATTGTGTCTATTAGGTATGATCATAGAGGAGAATGCGAAAACTCAAGCTTCCTGGAGTACTGTGAAGAACATGGAATTGATCACCACTTCTCAACTCCAAAAACACCCCAACAAAATGGCATGATGGAGAGGAAGAATAAAACCTTGGGAGAAATGGCAAGAGCAATGCTGGATGAGAAAAAGCTTCCTCAATACTTCTAGGCTGATGTAGTGAACACAGCAAGCTACATCATTAATAGAGCTTACATCAGACCAATCTTGGGGAAAACACCTTATGAGCTCTTCAAAGGAAGGAAATCAAATATCTCACACCTGCATGTGTTTGGATGCAAGTGCTTCATCCACAATAATGGAAAAGAGAATCTAGGCAAGTTTGATGCCAAATCAAACAAAGGTATATTCCTTGGTTATTTTAGTAGAAGTAAAGCATATAGAGTATTTAACAAAAAGTCTAGGACCAAAAGTCTAGGACCCTAGAAGAATCCATGCATGTAGTTTTCATTGAAAATAAAACTATTTCTAAATATGTCTTAGATGAGAATGAACTAATTTCTAGTTTCAAAAACATGAACCTCTCTAAGAAAAATAAAACTGAATATCCAAAAATATCTGAATCTACTACTGTTGAGGAAGATATTCAGGAGAAATATATGGAATTTGAAGATAATGAAAAAATTTCTCAAGAACTCCCAAGAGCTTAGAGATATCAAAGGAGTCATCCTGTTAATCAAATAATTGGGGATGTTCAAGAGAATGTTCAAACTAGATGACAACTGAGGGATCAAATGAATAACTATGCATTTATTTCTCAAATTGAACCTAAGTGTATTAAAGAAGCTTTAACAGATGAGTACTGGACATTAGCTATGCAAGAAAAATTAAATTAGTTTGAAAGAAATCAAGTTTCAGACTTAGTGCCTAGGCCCAATGATCACCCAATTATTAGAACCAAATCGATGTTTAGAAACAAATTTGATAAATCAAGAACAATAACTAGAAACAAATCTAGGTTGGTAGCTAAAGGATATAATCAGGAAGAAGATATAAATTATAAGGAAACTTTTGCCCCAATTGCAAGATTGAAAGTTCTCCTAGCCTATGCCTGCATAAAAGATATAATGTTATATCAAATGGATGTAAAGAGTGCCTTTCTAAATGTTTATATATTGGAAAAATTTTATGTTGACCAACCTCCAAGCTTTGAGGACTCAACTAAACCAAATCATGTATATAAATTGAAGAAAGCTCTATATGGTTTAAAACAAGCACCTAGAGTATGGTACGAAAAACTAAGCAACTTTTTGATTGAAAAGGGATTTAATAAGGGCAAAGTTGATACAACTCTGTTCACTACAAAAGAAAACAAAGATTTGCTTATTGTACAAATTCATGTTGATAATATTATATTTTGTGCTACTAATAAATCTTTGTGCAAGAATATCTCTAAGATAATGCAGAGTGAATTTGAGATGTCAACGATAGGAGAGCTCAACTTTTTCCTTAGATTGAAAATCAAATAATATGATGATGGTATCTTTCTCAATCAATCAAAGTACTTAAAAGAGTTGCTAAAAAATTTTGGAATGGAAAATGCTAAATCAATGGGAATTCCAATGGCCACTGCCATAAATTTTGATATGGATGATGGAGGAAAACCATTTGATATAACTCAATACAGGAGAATGATTGGTTCATTGCTGTACCTAACAGCTAGTAGACATGACATCATGTTCAGTGTCTACATGTGTGCTAGGTTCCAATCATTTCCAAAAGAGTCTTATGCAATAGCTATGAAAAGAATATTCAAATATTTAATTGGAACATCACAGATGGGACTATGGTATCCAAAGGGCAATGGAGAAGAGCTTGTAGGGTATACTGATACTGACTTTGCTAGATCCAAGACTGATAGAAAAAGCACAAGTGGCACATGCCAATTTCTTGGAGGATCTCTAGTCTCATGATTCAGTAAAAAGCAAAATAGTGTGGCTCTCTTCATAGCAGAAGCTAAATATATTGCTGCCAAAAGCTGAATATATTGCTGCCAGAAACTACTGTGCTCAAATTCTTTGGATGAAACAGCAACTTGAAGATCTTGAAATTGAGATGAAAGAAATACCTATAAATGTGATAATCAAAGTGTCATTAACATCACAAAGAATCTAGTAATGCATTCAAGGACAAAGTACATTGAGGTCAAACATCACTTCATAAGGGACCACATTCTGAAAAGAGACATTATGTTGCAGTTTATCCCTACAGAAGGACAACTTCAGACATCTCAACTAAGCCACTTCCAGAGGATAGATATTACAAAATCAAAAGAGAATTGGGAATGATAAATCCCAATGAACTGTAAGCTAACTTCTAACCAAATCTATTTACTTTCTGAAGTTAATCCGTTAAGACTTGCACTAACTTAAGCTTCAGAGTATGTTTGAAGTGTTTTGCAAGTACTCCTCTTGAGCTTATATGATAGAAAAATCAATATAATAGAGTATCTTAGACTTGCTCATTCAATATTTGCTAAGGAAAGATGGAAATTCAAATGTTCAGCATCTATTTGTATGTTCAATTCTATAAAATTCGCATTTGAATGTTGATAGATGAATTTCCATGCTCCATTTAGTGTGATGAATGATGTTGCATAGTAAAAATTCAAACTTTAAGCTTAAACAGACGTATTTCAGTAATTCATATGCTGCACTAGTGTTTTAGATCCCTCAAAATTTGTCTGTTGGTAAACCAAAATTCAAATTTTAAATCTCTGTATACATGTTTGCCTTGTCTATGTGGACAATAGTTGTCTGTTGATAAACTAAAATTCGAATTTTAAATCTTTCTATTTGTGTTTGTCTTGTCCGAGTGAAAAACATTCAAATTTTGAGGGTTCAACATTCACATTTTAAACAATTTTTCATAAAATCTTAAAATACGAACTTTGAATCCCAAATATTCATCTGTTGAAACTCTTTTGTATGTTTGCATTCAATAAAAGACTTTAACATTCGAACTTTAAGAGCTCAAAATTCTTCTATGGGAACATCTATTAATTTTAATCTTTGTTAGACAAATTTCAGGTCTAAAATTCATCTATTGGAATTATTCCCCATATGATAAGTCTCTGACAGACGAACTTTAAGGTTGAAAATTTGTCTATCAAGATCATTTCTCTGAATACATAGGCAACGTAACTGACCAAAATTCGAATTGTAACTGTCAAAATTCGTCTATCGAACAATTCCATAAAGAATTCCAAAGGGTCACACTCTAAACAGACGTAACCTTATACATCTTTTAACCGAAACTATTCTTCTTCTCTCTTCAACATTCTTAAATTCATTCAGCAAACCTCATTTTTCACCGATTAAACTTCAAACCGAACCTCTAAAACACCTCTGGAGCATTCCTTGAAACACATTCCGAGTGAAAATAGTGAGGGTTAAGAATACCAACATTGGAAAAGAAGAGTCCAGACCTAAGCTTTCTACTAAATATCAATATGCAACAAAGGAAAGAGAAACCAAGAAAAGGAAGGTCAAATCCAGTAAAGCAACTCCATCTAAGAAGCAGAAAACAACTCCAATGGCATAATCAAAGAAACCAGCCCCTGCTGTCCCTGTGTCTAGCACCAAGTCAGAGGAATTGTGGTTGACAACAAAGCCTCTTTGCAGCTCTAACCAAATCTTGAAGGACTACACCACAAAGTTTGTGGGAAAAAAGGTAATAACTCCTCACTATACCAATTTGGAGGAATTTTTAGTTTCCAATAAATTTGATGCCGGGTTTTAGATGAACAAGTATAAGAATTTGTTGGAGATTAAGGAAAGATATGATGATGAGGTAATTAAGACTTGGTATGCTACATTGAAATACAATGATAAAAAGAGAAGATCCCAAGTAACACCCAGGTCTAGGAATCTATGTTTATCATATGAAAATATTAATGAGGTTTTAGACATTCCTAGACAAGAGGGATACAAGATTGATATCTCCACCTCCAAATACATGGATGAGGATGATAATGCAGATAAGGAAGGTGGGGGGTTTTTGAATTACAAAGAAAGCATAATCTTGGATGCTCTCTTCAAAAGGTATGAGAACATGCCTCCTTTAAGACTAATGAAGCCCTCTGATCTCATTATACAAGCTAGAGTCCTGTACTACATAGTTCAAGGATCATTTTCAACAAAAGAGGAAGTTTTGATCTGATCACTAAGGCTGAGGCTCATGTGATGACTACCTTGATACAAGAAAGATTGCTAAATCTGGGTCATATCATTTTCCAAAGAATGATCAAGGCAAGGGATCAAAGAAAAGATTCAACCTTGCTCTATACCTCCATCATCACCAAGCAGCTAAAATTTGCAAAATACAGCATTTGGAAAAAGGCAAAGGGAAGCCAACTAAAGTATTTAAAGAGGAAGAGTTAATGAGAATGGAAATTGAAAGGAAAGAAGGACGATTGATTGGGAAATGAGATGGTAAATCAGAAGACTTGTTCTATAAATAGGGAGAATCCCAACAGCAAGAGGGTACTTCTAAAGTTATCCCAAACATCTAACTTACACCACAACTAACCCAACCAAATTCTCCTTAACCACAACCTACACAGCCACCACAACCTTCTACTTCACCCACTTGGGCCAAACCTATTAGATATGCTGGCTTCCTAAGAGGGGGTGAATTGGAAAGATTAAAATTTTCTTCAAAAGTGTAAGAGAGCAGTGAAAGTAAAAGTGACAGTAAAACAGATTATAAAACATATTCAAGTGAAAAACAAGATAAGAGAAGAGAAGACACAAATATTTATCCTGGTGCGCTCTCTTTCCCTTGACCTATATCCAGTCCTCAAGTTATCACTTGAGATTTTCCACTATCTTGCAAGAATTTGGTCAGTTTCTTGTAATGCCTCAGTATAACTTGATACTCTATTCCAAGAGCTTATAATCTTACTCTCTGCACTCTAGCTAAGTGCTTCCCAAATCCCTTGTGAAATCACCTCACAAGAAAATCTTTCTTCCAGATAAAGATAAGATTGATTACAGCAAATGAACTCTCTAATTTAGAGTGTATATGAAAGTCGAAGTACAAGATATGACGTATGTGAGGGCAGAAGACTTTAACTTAAGAATTTTACAAAATTTCCGTATATACAATGTAAAATCATTAGCCACACTTTCAAATGAAGTTCTATTTATAGATTTATGTTTTAACTATTCGTTAGAGATAAGATCTAACTGTTAGAGATGTTACCCAATGATTACTCTGTAAAACTATCCGTTCAAACACATTTAATGCATCTGACATCCAAAGTTCAAATTTTAGAGAGTCAACAGACGAATTTTGCAAAGACCATAAGATAAAGACTTTAACGTTGAACTTTGAAGTTCATCTGTTCTAAAGCAAAATTTGAATTTTCATTTTTAACAAATGTTGGAACATACGAATATTCAAGTATAAAGTACTTCAAGTAAGTGTGAACAGTTGTTCCATATTGCTACAGTGCCTTCGAAGTTCAAATTTTGGTGCCCAAAATTTGTCCATTAGTAAGCAACTCAATATGTTACAAAAGTTCTTCTTTTCAAAATTCGAATGTCCAAATATCAAAGTTTGTCTGTCAAAAAGATCTCTTATCAGACCTAATTTAAAATTCAAATTTCTAAAGACTGAAGTTCATCTATCAGAAGAGCATTTGAACAGACTTATGAACTATCTTTCCAAAGTTTGAATGTTTCAAAATCAAAGTTCATCTGTCAGAGGACTGACTTGGAACTCTTTTCAAACTTTACTTTTAGATGAACTTTGACATATCTTCAAACGAATTTTTCATTTTTCATAGATTGTGTTTTACCCGAAATTCAAATTTTCAAAGATAAAATTCATCTGTCAAAGGGACCTCTTTTCAAACTAACATTTTTTCAATCCGAAGTTCAAATTTCAGGTAACAAAATTCAAATTTTCAAAGTAACATATCAAGTTTAACACTTTAAAATTCATCTGATAGTAGGCATTTTTCAAATACTTCATGAGTTATTGTAAAACGCATTTTTAAAACATTTATGTGTAAGATCAAAGCCTTTTACTTATGTGAATACAATAAGAAATCCTACATCTAATCTTAAACTCATTTTTCTTGGATTTCTTCACTTGAGATCTTTTGTACACCTTTGATATCTTCCTTCCAAGCTCCAATTGGTTTGGAATAATCAAAACTCTTAATTTAACAAAACCCAATACCATAGTTGAATTGTATGATAGCCTGTCTGCAGTGATGTTGAACATCATAGAGGAACAAAATGCCAAGTTTACACACCTACAAGCACAAATCACTGATCTGGCCAAGAACCTTAAGGTAATAGCTTATGCATATAAAGATATCAGAAACTCAATTCCCACCACATTAGCACACCTTCAAGCTGGACCCTCAAAACCAACCAAATCTATCTCTCCTGAAATTCCTAGCCCTTTTGAGATAGATTCTCCTTAGGCTACTGCTACTGATGCTGCCACTACTCCTGCTAGCACTATTGCTAACCCTCAGGCCTAAAGTAATGAAACAAGTCATGGTCCATCTCTAGACTATGCTATGGAGGAAGAAGCCATTCAAGGAAAAGGCTCTCACGAACCAATAAAGGAGTAAACTCAAGACTCAGTTCTATCTTTACAAGAGTCTGAGCAAATAAAGAAGTTGGATGCAGGTCTCACTACTGTACTAATCATTTAAGCAGCCCTTAATGAGGAAAGAGGCATAGTGCCCTACATGGACATTACCACTATTACACATGATGCAATAGTGCAAGCACAAAAGCAAAGGCCAGCTAAAATGTTTCCTCCACCTGCTCCCCAACCTCCATCCTTTGGATATGGTTTGTCAGTAGAGCAAAGGGCTAGACTAGCCAACCTTCAAAAGGAGGTTCAAGAAATAGTCTAATATGCTGATGATCTTCCAAAGATACCTCCCTCTGTGCCATTTATCCTAGTTCCTTTTCAAGTCATTCCCATGTCTCAAGTACCTCTTCTATCTGTACAAGCCCCTCTGCCTGATGATCCCAAAAAGAAGGAGAAGAAAGATAAGAAGGATGGGCAAATTGGTGAAGTTGTAGCTGGACAATCTAAAGCTGGGTAGTCAAGCAAAACATATGGTAAGAAGAAGATCAAGCTCAAGGCCAGGAAGGAATAACAAAATAGAGAACCTTAGGGCTTCGATCTTAGGATTGTGTGATTCTGTATCTGTTGCATCTTGCCTATGTTTATTTTGTATTTGAATTTCTGTTAGTTAGGCTGACTTCCCAAGAAGGGGGTGAATTGGGAAGATTAAAAATGTTCTGCACAAAGTGAAAAGGATGAAGAAAGCAAGGTATGATAGAAAAATAGAGTATAAAACAGTAAGCTAAGAAGGTAGTAATGGGGAGAAGAAAAACTCAGATATTTATATTGGTTCAGTCTCTCCACTTAACCTACGTTCAGTCCCCAAGTCACCACTTGAGATTTTCCACTATACTGCAAGAATTCGGTGGGCTTCTTACAAATGCCACAGTATAAAGTTTATGCTCTGTTTTCTAGAGCTCACTCAATCACTCTCTGCACTTTCACAAAGTGCTTCCTAATCCCTTGTGATATCCCCTCACAAGAAAATCTATCTTCCAGATGAAGATTAGATTGTTTATAAAGATTAAACTCTCTTGAATAGAGTGAATATGAAGGTTGAAGTACAAGTATTGAAGTGAGAGGGTAAAAGTCTTTGAGTAGAAGATTTGGCAGAGTTTCAGTATATACAAAGTTTGATTCATTACCCACAACTTCAAATGATATTGTATTTATAGATTTAGGTCCCAACTATTCGTTAGAGACAAAATCTATCCGTTGGAGAAGTTATCCAACGGTTACTCTGAAAAACTATCCGTTAACCAACCGCATTTAATGCTTCTGACATACTGAAATTCGAATTTTAGTTGGTTAACATACGAATTTCACAGGAACCGAAGGTTAAAGCTTCTAACATTGAAATACCGAAGTTTATCTCTTCATGAAGCAAAATTTGAATTTTGAAACTTAGAAAATGTTTCCATGTTGCGACATACGAATTTTCAAGTGGAAAGTTTTTCTGTTAAGTGTGAACAATATTTTCAATTTGCTACAGTGCCTTCGAGATTTGAATTTTGGAATCCCAAAATTCATCTGTCTGCATCAGGCTCAAAAAGCACAGTAGTTCATTTACTTCGAAATTTGAATTTTCAAATAGTGAAGTTCATCTGTCAGAGAGTTCTCTTTTCAGACTTACTTTAACATTCAAATTTATAAACACTATCATTCGTATGTCAACATATCATTGTAACAGACTCATGACCTTAGCTTCTGAAATTCGAATTTGCATGTTCAAAGTTCGTCTGTCAGTGAGCAATTTTGAAACTCAATATAATCTTGATTTCAGATGAACTTTGACATTAGTTCAGACGGATTTCTTTAGTTTTCATAAGTTGCATTTTGTCTTAAATTCGAATTTTCAAAACTCAAAGTTCGTCTGTTGCCAAAAGCTTCTTTCAGATACTTATGAAAATTTAAATTTTGGAAAATCAAAATTCATCTGTCAGAGAAGCATCTCTTCAGACTTATGCAGTTTTAACTTAAAATTCGAATTTCCAAAGCCAAAGTTCGAATTTCCAACATGACAGTTCAATATAAATCTTTCAAACTTCGTCTGTTAGTGGGTATTTTTCAAATATTTCATGATTTAACATAAAATCAAGGTTTTAAAACATCCTTTCACCAAATTAAAGCCTTTTACCCATATTTAAGCATAACTAATCATCCTACAACAATTTTTTCACAGATTTCTCCAGAATTTCTTCACTTGAGCCTTTTGGGCACCTTTGATATCTTCATTCCAAGCTTTGAATGTTGGTTTGGAATCATCAAAACTCTTGATTCAACATTCTCCCCCTTTTTGATGATGACAAAAAAACTTGCAAATTAGATTAGTACTTGGGTTTGCTTTAACAAGCTCCCCCTCAACATATGCATTATATTTCAAAAGATATCATATATAGCAGATCATGTGAAGAGATTCAAGAAGTGATAAGTACAAATCATTGCAACCAAGGAATTCTTTCATTTAATCAAATGTTGCTTTACAGAGACAAATTCAAGCAAAGTTCTTCTACATAACCAAATCAAATACAAAGTACAAACAATCAAACAAAATAAACATCTGAGACAAAAAGCAGCACTACAAGAGGACGCAAGCCTAAATTCTAATCACTTCTTCTTTGGCTTGGTCTTCTTGCTGTAAGTCTTTCCAGATGGCTCAGCAGCAGTCTTGCCAGTTTGCTTACTCTTCTCCCCCTTTTTGGCATCATTAGGAAGGTGAACAAAATCAGCCGGAGGAGGGATCTGAGAAACTGGAATAGCTTGGAAGGGCACAGGATCAAAGGGGAGATCCGGTTCAGCTGAGGGAGGATGTTCAGAAGGCTCAGTGCTTGGATCCTCATCATTAGAGATCTCAAGCAGTTCTTGCATCTCCTGCATGGAAAGAGCCAATTGTGCCCTCTGTTCTTCTGAAAGACCATATGCAGAGAGAGATGAACGAGCAGGGTCATCAAAACAAAACATTTCCTCAAGCCTTCTTCTCTGAGCTTGCAAGAGAGCATTGTGAGCAATAGTTTCAAAATCAACAACAGACATAATGCTTCTCTCTTCATTGCTGGCAACCTCCAAGATTGATGAAGTAGAAATGGTTGTCACTAGTCTTTCAACTTGCTCAGATTCTTGAGTAGAAAGAATTGAATTCTGAGCATCTTCTGGAATTGGCTCATGAGGGCCTGTGCCCTGAGGTCCTTCTTCTTCCAAACCATAGTCCAAGGGTAGACCAGGACTTGGTGTCCTCATTGTACCAGTAGGCTCAGTACCATCTATATCATCATCATGCTCAGAAGAGGCTAGCTCGAAGGGGCTTGGAGGCTCAGGAGTTGGAGACTGAACAGGCATAGAGAACCCTGGCTGAGGTGGAGCTGATGTGGCAGGAATTGCACTCTGAATTTCTTCATAGGCATCAGCAACCACTTTTATGTTCTTTGCCAACTGATGAATCTGATCTTGCAGATGAGCAAATTTGGCATTTTGCTCATCCCTGATGCTAAGTACGAGAGTAGACAGGCTGTCATACAACTCAGTGATCTTGGTTGGCTTGGCACGAGAGGAGAGAGTAGATGGAATGTGAGTAGGCTTGGATGGAGATGGAACAGGCAGAGAAGGCTGAGGAGTAGGTCTCACAGGTGCCTCAGAAGTGCCTTCTTGCTGTTGAGAGGCACCTTCAACAAAGAAAAGATCTTTAGATTTTCCCGCTCCCTTCCTAATCCATCTACCTTCACTTCTTTCAATTCCCATCCTTTGAAGTTCTTCCTCCTTGAAGATCTTGGTGGGTTTCCCTTTCCCCTTTTCAAGATGCTGAATTCTAGCACATTGCAGAATTTTGGAAATGATAGCTGCGTAGGGGAGTGTAGAGTCTTTCCTTTGATCCCTTGCCTTGATCATGCATTGAAGTACGATATGTCCCATGTTGATCAGCTTTCCAAGCATGATTGCAGCCATGACATGTGCCTCTGCCCTTGTTACCAAATTGAAGCTGCCTCCTTTGTTGAATATGATCCTAGACACTATGTAGTGTAGGATCCTCACTTGGGCACTGAGGTCAATGGGCTTCAACAGGTTTATGGTTGGCCAGTTTTCCTTTCTTCTTAACAAAGTGCTCAGAATTGTGCTCTCCTTGTAGTTTAGAAAGAGGCCACCTTCTTCTTCAGAAGTATTTGCCTCATCCATGTATCCAGAGGCTGTGATATCTATCTTGAGGCCATCTTGCCCTGGGATCTCCAACACTTCATTGAGAATCTCATCTGTGAGCCAGATGGTCCTAGATCTCAGATTGACCTCCCACTTCTTCTTCTTGCTGTTGTATTTCAAGGAGGCATACCATGTCTTTATCACTTCATCATTATACCTCTCCAATATCTCCAACAGATTCTTGTATCTCAACATCCATATTCCAGCATCAAAACTATTAGAGACCAAGAAATCTTCCAAGTTTACACAATGAGGCTTGATTACCTTTTTATTGGCAAACTTGGTGGAGTATTCTTCCTGAATTTGTGGAGTGCTCCATAATGGCAGTGTAGTAAGTTGATATTCTCCAGATTGAGTGCTGGAGGAGGAAGTGGAAGCAGCAGTCTTAGCAGCAGCAGAAACAAGAACTGAAGGTTCTACTTTCTTCAAGGAAGAGGGTCCAGCTTTCTTTGATTCTCCCTTTGGTGTAGTTTTCTGACGTTTGGAAGGAGTTCCCTTGCTTGATTCGACCTTCCTCTTCGGTTTTTTGCTTTCCTTGGAGGCATATTGTGATTTTACTGATCTCTTTGGATGAGACTCTCCTTTGCCAACTTCAAGATTCTTTACCCTTACCATTTTCATCGATGAATGATTCAGAATGAAGCAAAGATTGGGTTTATAGGGTGCGAAAGTCAGTTTAAACGGTGGGAGATGAAGATTTTCGGTCAAAATTTAAGAGCATTGAAGAGAGGATTTGAATAGACCTAGAGAGGAAGAGAGTAGGGTTGCGTCTGTTCAGTGGAAAACAGTCAGTTTTAACGTAAGTAACCGCCTGACAGAAAAATTTTGAGGGGTCAAAATTCAAACTTCGAGCAGTTAAAAAGTTAAATCGTTCAGCAAAGCTTACTAACAGATGAATTTTCTTCAGAAAGTTCATCTGACAGTGGCTTGGTTTAAGCAACACAAGATGAACAGACGAACTTTGTTCCAACAAAGTTCGAATTTTGAAGTGTAAACATCAAACATCCATCAAATCACCAAACAACAGACGAATTATGCATATGAAACTTCATCTTTCCAAGATTCAACATTGAAGAGCATTTTTCAATAAACGAATTTTAAATCAGAAATTCGAATTTCTTTACTTTATTAAGGTTTTCCAACATTCATATGTTAGGAGATAAACATCAGTATAATCATCATGTTGGACAAACATAACTTTGAAATTTTTGTTTTTGAAAATTCGAACTTTCAAGGTCCAACAGATGAATTTTGAGGCATCATCGAGAACTGTTCCAACTTATAACAGGCTGAAGTTTATCTGTTGGGCATCCAAATTCGAATGTTAAACATGTTGACTTCCTCAGAAACTTAGTTTTTCACGGAAATTCATCTAACACACAATTAATATACGAATTTCAACTTTAAAAACTTACCGAATGGATCCAAAAACTCATAATTTCTGCCCTTTTCTTCACTTTTTGATTGTTCCATTCTCATGTGCTCCATTTTTCAGATTTATTCACATTGAATCTCATGAGGAGCTCCTGCAACTTAGATTAAACTCACTCCGATGCTAAAGTTAGAATTAATTCAATGTTGGAAAATCTAAAAACAGAATTGCACACGGATTCACTTACAGTTCATTGGGATTTACTATGCCCAATTCTCTCCTCATTTTGCAATGTCTATCTTCTGATAGAGGCTTTGTTAAGATATCTGTAACTTGGTCCTCTGTTAGGATATACTCCAGTCTGATTTCTCTTTTCAAGACATGATCCCTTATGAAGTGGTGCCTAACTTCAATGTGTTTTGTCCTTGAATGCATGACAGGATTCTTTGTGAAATTAATTGCACTTTGGTTGTCACACATGATTGGTATTTCCTTCATCTCAACCTCAAGATCTTCAAGCTAATATTTCATCCAGATGATTTGGGCACAACAGCTTCTAGCTACAACATACTCAGCCTCTGCTGTGGATAAGGCCACACTGTTTTGCTTCTTCCTAAACCATGAAACCAAGGATCCTCCAAGAAACTGACAAGTTCCACTTGTGCTTTTTCTGTCAGTTTTGGATCCTGCAAAGTCAGCATTAGTGTATCCTTTGAGATCTTCTCCATTGCTCTTCGGATACCAAAGACCCATCTGTGAAGTTCCAATAAGATATCTGAAGATACGCTTCACAGCAGTTGCATGGGTTTCCTTGGGACATGATTGGAATCTTGCACACATGCAGACACTAAACATGATGTCAGGTTTGCTGGCCGTTAGATACAATAGGGATCCAATCATTCTTCTGTACTGGGTTATGTCAAATAATTTCCCTTTTTCATCCATATCCAGTTTGGTCGCAGTAGCCATAGGTGTTCCCATTGGCTTGGCATTTTCCATTCCAAACTTCTTCAATAGCTCTTTCAGATGCTTGAATTGATTGAGAAAAATACCATCATCACATTGTCTGATTTGTAGTCCAAGGAAGAAGTTGAGTTCACCCATCATGGAGATTTCGAATTCTCCCTACATTAACTTAGAAAATTTCTTGCAAAAAGACTCATTAGTAGCACCAAATATAATATCATCAACATAGATTTGAACTATAAGTAAATCTTTATTTTCTTTCTAAGTGAATAAAGTTGTGTCTACTTTTCCTCTATTAAACCCCTTTTCGGTTAGAAAATTACTCAATCTTTCATACTATGCTCTAGGGGCTTGCTTCAAATCGTAGAGAGCTTTCTTCAGTTTAAACACATGGTTTGGTTTTGTAAAATCCTCAAAACCTGGAGGTTGGTCTACATAAACTTCTTCCATGATATATCCATTTAGAAAAGCACTCTTTACATCCATTTGATACAACAAAATATTTTTCATGCATGCATATGCTAATAGAATTTTGATTGCTTCTAATCTAGCTACTGGAGCAAAGGTTACCTCAAAATCAATGCCTTCTTCTTGATTATACCCTTTAGCAACTAGTCTAGCTTTATTTCTGATGATTGATCCTGATTCATCAAGTTTATTTCTAAAAACCCATTTGGTACCAATGACATGATGACTTTTGGGTCTAGGCACTAAATCCCAAACGTGATTTCTTTCAAACTGATTTAATTCATCCTGCATGGCCAAAATCTAGTACTCATCAGTTAAGGCTTCCTCAGTGCATTTAGGTTCAATTTGTGAGATGAAAGCACGATTAATCATTTGATCCCTTAACTTTTTTCTGGTTTTAACTCTCTCTTGAACATTCCCTATCACTTGATCAATAGGATGATTCCTTTGATATCTCCAAGCTCTAGGGAGTTCTTGAGACATTTCTTCATTATTTTCTTCTTCAAAATCTCTCTCATGAATATCTTCCTCTATATTAATAGATTCAGATATTTTTAGAGGTTCAATTATACCTTCATCAGAGATTTCTAACTTTTTAAAGTTTGAAACAAGATCATTCTCATCAGTAACATGTTTAGAAGCAGTTTCATTTTCAATAAAAACTACATGCACAGATTCTTCTACCAATTTAGACTTTTTTATTGAAAACTCTATATGCCTTACTTCTACTAGAATAGCCCAGAAATATACCTTCATCAGATTTGGCATCAAACTTACCCAGATTTTCCTTTCCATTGTTATGAATAAAGCATTTGCAGCCGAACACATGGAGATGTGACAGATTTGGCTTTCTTCCCTTGTACAGCTCATATGGAGTCTTCTCAAGGATTTGTCTGATGTAGGCTCTATTTATGATGTAGCTTGTTGTATTCACTGCATCAACCCAAAATACTTGAGAGAGTTCCTTTTCATTCAACATAGCTCTAGCCATCTCTCCAATTATTCTATTCTTCCTTTCTACTACTCCATTTTGTTGAGGAGTTCTTGGAGCTGAGAAGTTGTAATCAATTCCATGCTCATTGCAGTACCCCAGGAAGTATGAGTTTTCAAATTCTCCTCCATGATCTGACTTGATAGACACAAAGGAAATACCTTTCTCATTTTGCACTTTCTTGGCTAAGGTTACAAATGCATCAAAGGTATCACTTTTAGAGGAAAGAAATAATGTCCATGTAAATCTAGAGTAATCATCCACAATTACAAGTACATACAGATTTCCACCAATGCTTTTTACCCTAGATGGACCAATTAAATCCATATGCAGTAGTTCTAGTGGTCTAGTTGTGGTGACTACGTTTTTGGGTTTAAAAGAAGATTTAGTTTGTTTTCCTCTTAAGCATGCATGACATTCTTTGTCCTTTTCAAAAGCAATTTTTGGCAGGCCAGTGACTAACTCGTTTTTAACCAGTTTTGAAAGCTGATTCATGTTAACATGAGCAAATCTTCTATGTCATAGCCAACTATCATTATCCTGACTAATTAAGCAAACAGAATCTAAGGGAGGAAGTTCATCAAGATCAATAGTATAGCAGTTACCATCCCTTTGAGCTTTGAGGATTACTTTGTGATAATTTTTTCTGATGACTAGGCAGAATTTTAAGTCAAACAGTACCCAGTTTCCTTTGTCACATGTTTGGCTCACACTTAGCAGATTGTGGTTGAGGCCTATCACAAACAGCACCTCTCCAATGGAAGTTTCAGGATTCTTGCCCACAATGTCAATGCCAACAATTCTGCCATATTGATCACCTCTAAAGGTCACTTTTTCTCCTTTCTTGTCTCTAAGGGTGATGAACTTCTCCTTATCATCAGTCATGTGACTTGAGCAGGCACTGTCCATATACCATTTATTGTTCTTTCTAGCTTTGAGACAGACCTGCAAAACAAAGTTCAAGTTTTCTTCTTAGGTACCTAAATCTGCTTGGGTCCTTTTCTGTCAGTAATCTTTTCCCTAGATACAGATGTACCTTTGGGAACCCATTTAGCCTTCCTGTCAAGTCCATTTCTCTTTAAAGCACATGAGCTGGAAATATATCCCTTCTTGTTACAGAAGTGACAGATGGTAAAGGGACTGCTGGATTGAGAAGCATGAAGAAAACAATGCAGATAATACTTTTGTTTTGCATGCCTTAGTTGATTATATGATTCAATGTGATATGACATATGATCTTTCTTTCTATTGTTCTCAGCATGCACAAAATGTCTCATGTATACATTCTAATTTTTCTTCCTAATCTTTTCTTTTACAGCACAAGGATCACAGCCAAGTCCAGCTTTCCCTTGTGATATTCTTTGGCTCCCCATTAAAGCAAATAACATATCTTTACCTCTAGTAAGCCTAGACATGCTTTTCACTAGATATTCATTGGTTTGCTTTAGTTCAATGTATGATTTACAGCAAACAGATTCAGCAATAGGTAGAGAAGCAATTTCAGAGATGTTGCATTGAGATTCTAGTTTGTCAATCTTTTTCTTAGCTAGTTTTAGTTCTTTAGCAACCTTAACAAACTCATCATGCAGCTCATGAAATGCATCCAGTAATTCAGAATAGGAAGGTTCAGATTCATATACCTCTTCTTCTTGATCACTGCTGCATGGGATTTCAGCTTCTCCAGAGGCAAGTGCCATCAGACAGATGTTGGCAATTTCATCTTCATCATCTTCTTCCTCTTCTAAGCTGTTGGCCCATATTGATGAGATGTAAGCTCTCTTCTTTCCTTTGTCAGCAGCTTTCTTTTCTTTCTCTTGCTTCTTAAGGAATTGTAGACAATCCCATTTGATGTGTCCTTGCTTTTTGCACTCATAGCAAGTCACAGACTCTTTTGCTTCTCTCTTGCTATCTCCAACTGCTCGTTTCTTGAAGATTTTCTTGTTTCTCTTCTTGCTGTAGAATCTTCCGAATTTTCTAACCATCATAGCCAGAGTTTCTTCATCTAGCTCATCTCCATCGTCAGATTCTTCCTCATTTTCTTCAGCAGCTTTGAGAGCAAGACCTTTCTTCTTTTTGTCTTGTCCAGCCTCCTTGAGAGCTTTCATTTTTCCTTCATATTCCTCAAGGCTGCCAAAAAGAGTTGTGACAGAGGCCATTGATTCTCCTCTGGCTTCCTCTATTGCTACTTTAGGTTGCCATTCCAAAGGGAGAGCTCTGAGGATCTTTCTGACTTTCTCTGTTTGGGTGTACTCCTTTCCCCAGCTCTTTAGTTGATTCACAATGAGGGTGAATCTTTTCTGTAGATCTTTCATATTCTCTCCTTCAGCCATTCTGAAGCTTTCATATTCATCTATACATGTATTAAGTTTGTTTTCCCTGACTCCAGTTGTTCCTTCATGAGCAATTTGTAGGGTATCCCACATTTCCTTAGTAGTAGAGCATTGGGAGACTCTGTAGAATTCGTCTTGATTCAAAGCACTAACCAGACAGTGTTTTGCCTTGAAATTCAGCAAGACTCTTCTTCTATCTTCCGCATTCCATTCAGCTTCTGGCTTCTCTCTGTACTTTCCATCATCTTCTAAAGCCATTGGGACAAAATCTCCCTTTTGAATGACTGGCCAGATGTCCAAATCAATTGACTGGAGATAGATTTGCATCTTCATCTTCCAGTAACCGTAGTGTTCTCCACTGAAGCCAGGTGGTCTATTTGTGTTGTTCCCTTCTGGTAATATGCTTTCTCCACAGCCAACCATTTTAATTCCCGGACTTTGAGATCCTTTGATTGGGAATCCAGGCTCTGATACCACTTGTTAGTTAGGCTGACTTCCCATGAGGGGGGTGAATTGGGAAGATTAAAAATTTTCTACACAAAGTGAAAAGGATAAAGAAAGCAAGGTATGATAGAAAAACAGAGTATAAAACAGTAAGCTAAGAAGGTAGTAATGGGGAGAAGAAAAACTCAGATATTTATCCTGGTTTGGTCTCTCCACTTGACCTACGTCCAGTCCCCAAGTCACCATTTAAGATTTTTCACTATACTGCAAGAATTTGATGGGCTTCTTGCAAATGTCACAGTACAAAGTTTATGCTCTATTTTCTAGAGCTCACTCAATCACTCTCTGCACTTTCACAAAGTGCTTCCCAATCCCTTGTGATATCCCCTCACAAGAAAATATATCTTTCAGATGAAGATTAGATTATTTATAAAGATTAAACTCTCTTGAATAGAGTGAATATGAAGGTTGAAGTACAAGTATTGAAGTAAGAGGGTAAAAGTCTTTGAGTAGAAGATTTGGCAGAGTTTCAGTATATACAAAGTTTGATTCATTACCCACAACTTCAAATGATGTTATATTTATAGATTTAGGTCCCAACTATTCGTTAGAGACAAAATCTATCCATTGGAGAAGTTATCCAACAGTTACTCTGAAAAACTATCTGTTAACAAACCGCATTTAATGCTTCTGACATACTGAAATTCGAATTTCGGTTGGTTAACAGACGAATTTCACAGGAACCGAAGGTTAAAGCTTCCAACGTTGAAATACCGAAGTTCATCTGTTCATGAAGCAAAATTCAAATTTTGAAACTTAGAAAATATTTTCATGTTGTGACATATGAATTTTCAAATGGAAAGTTTTTCTGTTAAGTGTGAACAATATTTTCAATTTGCTACAGTGCCTTCGAAATTTGAATTTTGGAACCCCAAAATTCATCTGTCTGCAGCAGGCTCAAAAAGCACAGTAGTTCATTTACTTCGAAATTTGAATTTTCAAATAGTGAAGTTCGTCTGTCAGAGAGTTCTCTTTTCAGACTTACTTTAACATTCAAATTTATAAACACTGTCATTCGTATGTCAACATATCATTGTAACAGACTCATGACCTTAGCTTCTGAAATTCGAATTTGCATGTTCAAAGTTCGTCTGTCAGTGAGCAATTTTGAAACTCAATATAATCTTGATTTCAGATGAACTTTGACATTAGTTCAGACGAATTTCTTTAGTTTTCATAAGTTGCATTTTGTCTTAAATTCGAATTTTCAAAACTCAAAGTTCGTCTGTTGCCAAAAGCTTCTTTCAGATACTTATGAAAATTTAAATTTTGGAAAATCAAAATTCGTCTGTCAGAGAAGCATCTCTTCAGACTTATACAGTTTTAACTTAAAATTCGAATTTCCAAAGCCAAAGTTCGAATTTCCAACATGACAGTTCAATATAAATCTTTCAAACTTCGTCTGTTAGTGGGTATTTTTCAAATATTTCATGATTTAACATAAAATCAAGGTTTTAAAACATCCTTTCACCAAATCAAAGTCTTTTACCCATATTTAAGCATAACTAATCATCCTACAACAATTCTTGCACAGATTTCTCCAGAATTTCTTCACTTGAGCCTTTTGGGCACCTTTGATATCTTCATTCCAAGCTCTTGAATGTTGGTTTGGAATCATCAAAACTCTTGATTCAACAATTTCATCCCTGTTGAACTTTGTCTGTGTGCTCATGTAGAAATTATAAATCAATGCAATATGTTTGCTTTTCTATTCTCCTACATTTTCAACTCTAATGCATATGCCATATTTATATTCGAATTCTGATATATATGTTGAAGGGGAACTCTTGGAAGCAAACCCAAGTACTAATCCAATTTGCAAGTTGTTTGTCATCATCAAAATGAGGGAGAATGTTGAATCAGAAGTTTTGATGATTTTAAAAAACTAGAGCTTGGAAAGAAAAATATCAAAGGAATGTGAAAGGATCAAGTGAAGAAATCCAAAGAAGAACATGAGAAGACTTAGTGTTTAGGATTTCAACACTTGTAATATAGGTAAAAAGTTGTGATCTTACTCCTTTTAAGTTACAACAACGTCTAAATATGGTTTTTGGAAGATATCCTATGTTAGCATGTATTAGTTTTGAAAAATATTGATTAACAGAGATATTTTTCTTCTTTACTCATAAATAGTTTGTACAAAATTTGAACTTTGCTTCGTAAAATTCAAATATACAGAGTTTTCATCTCTGACAGATGAATTTCAGTTATGAAATTCAAATTTTGGACTAAGCATTATTAATGAATATGTGTAAAATTCGTCTGACACATAGTCAAATTTTGAATGTTGTTGAAGTACAAAGTGAGTATAAAGTTTCCATCTCTAACAGACAAACTTTGAACTTTAAAATTCGTATTTCAAAATAAGAACTTATAAGTCTTGTTAGAACAAGTTTCTGATAGACGAATTTTATAACTTAACATTCAAATTTCACAGAGGAGAACTCTTGTACCATGTTGAACAAACCTCTGACTGACGAATTTTAACTTCTAAAATTCAAATTTCAAGTGCACTATAAAAACATGAGACAATTATTCAAACTCAATAGATGCACTTTAGGTATGAACATTGTATGTTCTAATATGGGATAATTTTAACAAACTCAAAATTCAAATTTCACTCTTCAACAGATGAATGTTAAAGTTCAATGTTAAAATCCTTAACTTTCTGTCTCTAAAAAATTCATCTATTGACACCCAAAATTCAAATTTTAGCATGTCAGACGCATTAAATGCGGTTAGTGAACGACTATTTTTGCAGAGTAACCGTTGGTTAATATTTTTAACGGTTAGATCTTATCTTTAATGACTAGTTAAACCATAAATCAATAAATAGAACTTCATTTGAAGTTGTGGATAATGAATTTAATCTTGTTTGTGTAAAACTCCGTCAAATTTTTTAGTCAAAGCTTTTTACTCTCACATTTCATTTATTGTATTTCAACTTTTATATCTACTCTATTTTAAAGAGTTCATATTCTGTATAAAAATCTTTTCTTCATCTAGAAGAAAGATTCTTTATGAGGAGAGTCACAAAAAGAATTTGGGAAACACTTTATAAGAGTACAGAGTGTAATATTTGAGAGCTCTTAGAACAGAGCACAAGTTTATACTGAGGCATTGCAAGAAACCCTTTGAATTCTTATAGATAGTGGAAATCCCAAGTGGTAACTTGGAAACTAGACACAGGTCAAGAGGATTAGATTGAACCAGAATAAATTTCTGAGTCCCTTCTTCCTTCCTTTTGCATTTACTTTCATTTTTCGCTACACTCTGTTTTTCTACAAACTTTTTCTTTCACTGTGTATTTACGTTTTTGTATATAATTTTTAAATTTCTCAATTCACCACCTCTTAGGAAGCCAACTATTCTAACAGAGAAGAGAAGAGATTTTAATATTAATCCATTTGCTTTAAAATGGAGGGGAAGGAAAATAATATCACAAATAATTACACCTTTCATTTAAAGTTGTTTCTATCCTTTCTAAAATTACAATTCATCTCTATTTCATTTTAGAAAAATACATTTTTCACCTTAATAAACAAATGATATATATATTATTTTTTTCTCCAAAAAAATTTATATATTATAAATTATAATCCAAAGGGCATTTTTTGAAATAATGAAAAAAAATGAAGCTAATTTAGCCATCATTTTTTGTAAGGCTATTTGATATTTTATTATCATTTTAAACTTCAACTAAATTAAATCAAGTCGCATCAAACCCCAAACATGAAAAAGCTCTCACAAAGATGCCATTTGCATTTACATGGCCTATTATAATATAGAAGTTAGTCAAACTTATTAGTTAGTTTTTTTATTAGTTACTTTGTTACTTATTTTCTTTTCTATTACTAAGTGTCATATCAGAAGTATATATATATAGGAACACTATTCAATAAAACAAATAAGCTTTTTTGGTCTATTTTTTCTATGTCTTGATTCGTAATATGGTATCAGAGCATTTTCTCTTCTTTCTTTTCAATGGTTCCCTTCATCTCTGATTGTCTTCTCTTTTCTTGGGGTTTCACTATCATCAATGGCGGAATCTTCTCCAGTCGATCCATAAGGGCTTTCATCTACAAGCTTTAATGATCCTTCACAAAATCCTTCAAGTCCCTTTTACTTGCATCCAAATGAAAATCCCGCATTAATTCTTGTGTCACCACCATTATCTGGTCCCAATTATCATTCTTGGGCAAGAGCTATGCGGATGGCTTTGTTATTTAAAAATAAGTTGAAATTTATCGATAAATCGATCATGGCACCTTCTTTTGATCATCCTCTTTATTCAGCCTGGGAGCGATGTAATACAATTGTTCTTAGATGGCTAAATTGATCGATGTCTCAGACAATTGCTCACAGTGTACTGTGGATAGACAAGGCATACGAAGTATGGGATGATCTTAAAGATAGGTTTTCTCAAGGAGATGTCTTCCAAGTTGCTGATTTGCAAGAAGAACTGCATTCAATAAGACAAGAAGATATGACAATTAGTGAATATCATACGAAATTGAAGATCATTTGGGATGAGTTGTCTAATCTTTGTCCTTTACCTGCCTGCAAGTGTGATCCGATTTGTTCATGTGGTGCAATTAATCTTGTTAGAAAATATCAGCAGCAAGACTATGTAATTCGATTTCTCAAAGGTCTTAGTGATCGATTTGTTGCTGTAAAATCTCAGACTATGATGATAGAGCCATTACTGCTGATTAATAATGTGTTTTCTCTTGTTATACAACAAGAACGTGAGATGGGTTTTACAATTGAGTCTAAGGCTTTACTGGTCAACAAAGCTTTACCAAGAAGTCAGTTTCAAAATCAGAATTCAAGAATGATTCAATCTAGTAATACAAAATTGTGTACATACTGTGGTAAACCAGGACATACTATTGACACATGTTATAGGAAACATGGATTTCTTCCTGGCTTTAAATTTTGAAACAAGAATCATTCAATAAATAGTGTTGCTGTAAATCTTGCTGCTCAAGAGTCCAGTTCTGAAGATTTGCTTTCTCAGGCAAAAGATTCTTCTACTGATTCTCGTTTGGGTTTTACACCAAAACAATATCAAAAGATATTGTCCTTAGTTCATAATGATACACAAAATTCTGTTTTACCTTCTGTTAATCATATCCTTACTGGCCCACGAGGTAATCATGTTACTTGTTCTGTTGTCATTAATAAGGAAGTATGGATTATTGACACTAGTGCTACAAATCATATTTGCTATGATTTATCCATGTTTTCATCATATAAAAGGATTGATTCGATTGATGTTAAGCTACCCAATGGTGAAATTGTTACTGCATATTATTCAGGAATAGTTCATTTCTCTTCCTCATTCTACCTAGTTAATGTTCTTTATATTCCTAGCTTTCATTTTAACCTCATATCAGTTTCAAAACTTACCATTACAATTCATTGTTGCCTAATTTTCTATGCCTCTTTCTCTTCTATTCAGAACCTAGACACTCAGAAGATGATTGGTTCAGCTGATGTCAAAGAGGGGCTCTATCTCTTAAATCAACATGCAAATTGCCATTTTGCTCTTGCTTCTTAAAAACATATTAGACATGCTGATGCTGATTACTTTGATCTGTGGCATTTTCGGTTAGGACATTTATCACACACTACTTTACAAAATATATACAATAGATTTCCTTTTGTATCATCATCTTTTTCTCCTATTCAACATTGTGATGTATGTCATTTTGCTAAACAAAAAAAAACTTTCTTTTAATAATAGTTCTCCTAAATCTTCGAAGCCATTTTCTTTGATTCATATTCATATTTGGAGACCTGCTAGTCAAGTTTTAGTTCATGGTCATCGTTATTTTTTAACTATTGTGGATGATTTCTCAAGATACACTTGGATTCTTCCTATGAAGTACAAATCAGAAACGCGGGCCTTGATTCAAAATTTCATTTCTTTACATGAAAATCAATTTCAGATTTCTATCAAAATCATTAGAACTAATAATGGTCAAGAGTTTAACATGACAGATTATTATGCAAACAAATGTATTATACATCAAACCACTTGAGTAGAAACTCCTGAACAAAACAGTATTGTAGAGCGTAAACATCAACATTTATTAAATGTAGCCAGGGCATTATTATTTCAATCCAATTTGCCTAAATGTTATTGGTCCTATGCCATCCTTCTTGCTACTTATCTTATCAATTTGTTACCAACACCTATATTACAGAACCAAACACCCTTTGAGTTATTATTTCAGCAGGCTCCTAATATCACTAATTTAAAAGTATTTGGCTCTCTCTGATATGCATCTACTATATCTCAAAGTCATTCTAAACTAGATCCTCGTGCTCACAAATTTGTTTTTTTTTTGGGTTTTAAACCTGGCACAAAAGGCTATATTTTACTGGATATACAAACTCGCCAGATTCTTATATCTAGAAATGTATATTTCTATGAATCTATTTTTCCTTTTCATAATAATACTTCAACTAATTTTTTGTCTGATCCTATTTCTATGCCTCAAGAATACCCACCTCTTGATTTTCCTAAATATACTTCTTCATATCTTCTTCAAACACTTCTATTCATATTGATTCCTTATCTCAAAATCCTATAAATTCTTCTTCATCATTGTCTGATTCAACCACTTCAGATTCTTTAATGCCAGAAAATTCTCCTACAATAGAAGGGCCTATTCAAAGACATTCTACAAGTGTAAGAAGGGCTCCAACTTATTTGCGAGATTATCATTGTTCCCTCTTGACATCAGCTCCATCAAATTCTGAAAGTTTAGGTATATTGTGTCTTCTTTCCTCTGTTCTTTCCTATGATCATCTCACTTCTACTCAAAAACATTTTACCCTATCCATTTCCACTATTGTTGAACCTAAAACCTATTCTCAAGCCATGCTGCATGATGCGTAGAAGCAGGCCATGATTGCTGAAATCAAAGCTCTAGAACAAAACAAAACATGGATTTTGACTGAATTACCTGCTAATAAGCAACCAATTGGTTGCAAATGGGTTTACAGGGTGAAATATAAAGCTCATGGTTCAATTGAATGTTATAAGGCTAGGCTTATTGCAAAAGGGTATACTCAAACTGAAGGTGTTGATTATCTAGATACTTTTTCTCCAATTGCTAAGATGACCACAGTTAGATTGGTTCTTGCTATTGCAGCTACAATTAATTGGCATTTACATCAACTTGATGTTAACAATGCCTTTCTTCATGGTGATTTAGATGAAGAGGTATACATGGAACTTCCTCCTGGTTTTTCTTCACCTAAACCTAATCTGGTATGCAAATTGCAAAAATCCCTTTATGGTCTTAAACAAGCTAATCGACAGTGGTTCTCCAAGTTAACTACTATTCTTATTTCATATGATTATGCTCAATCTAAGTCTGACTATTCACTATTTGTTCGATCAATTCATAATTCCTTTACCATCTTACTAGTTTATGTTGATGACATAATTTTGGATGGCAATGATATTTCTAAGATTCAAAGGATTAAGTCTTTACTTGATCAGACTTTTAAAATCAAAGATTTGGGCTCCCTTCAATATTTTCTTGGATTAGAGATTGCAAGGTCAGACAAAGGTATTTCTATTTGTCAGAGGAATTTGCTCTCGAAATTCTTTCTGATGCAGGATTTCTTGATTGTAAGCCTGCTAAAACACCATTAGATCGACATTTTAGATTATCCAAGGATAGTGGTACTCTTTTATCTGATCCATCCATTTATCGCACTCTTGTTGGAAGATTATTATATCTTACCACTACCAGACCAGATCTTGCTTTTGCCACTCAACAACTTAGTCAATTTGTTTCTGCTCCCACTGATCATCATCTTCAAACTGCACATCAGATTCTTCAATATCTTAAATCCTCTCCTAGTCAAGGCCTCTTCTTTTCTTCTAATTCTGATTTACATCTTAAAGCCTATAGTGATTCAGATTGGGCTGGATGTTCAGATATTAGACGATCTACCACTAGTCACTACATTTTTCTTGGATCATCTTTGGTCTCATGGAAAGCAAAGAAACAAACCTCTGTGTCTTGTTCATCCTCAGAGGCTGAGTATTGAGCCTTAGCTTCCACTACATGTGAACTTCAGTGGCTTTTGTATCTTCTTCATGATTTGTTCATTCCTCATTCTCGTCCAGCATCCATCTACTGTGATAATCAGTCTGCTTTACATATTGCCGCCAATCCTACATTTCATGAACGCATGAAGCATATTGAGATTGATTGCCATATTGTTTGAGAAAAACAACAAGCTGGCATTGTGTATTTACTTCCTGTTAAATCTTCTAAACAACTAGCAGATGTTTTTACTAAGCCTTTAGCTTTTGATTTATTTTCTCCCTTAATTTCCAAGTTGGGAATGATTAATTTACATTCTCCAACTTGCGGGGGGTATTATAATATATAAGTTAGTCAAACTTATTTGTTAGTTTTTTTTATTAGTTACTTTGTTACTTATTTTCTTTTTTGTTACTAAGTGTCATATCATAAGTGTATATATAGGAACACTATTCAATAAAACAAATAAGCTTTTTTACTCTATTTTTTCTAAGTCTTGATTAAATTCAAAATATTATACTTAAATAACTATAATTCCTTCCACTTTTGGAGTAATAAATTTATTTAAAATATAAAATAATTTTTAAGTAAGTGTAACTATAGTACAAATTCCTAATCGTGGGGTAATTTGAAAAAAAAAAAATTTAGGCCAAAAGGACCTGGGTTCTTTTATGTTTTTTCAAAAGCTGTGGGTCCTTATATGGGTATTAAACTTTGTTTTTGGCTTTCTGTACATCATTTGTCCTTTGTAATTAATTCATAGAGTAATTCATTGGGCACGTCATCGTCAGCTGTTCCGCACCACCTAAAGAATTGTTACGATAAGTGACCGCCACTAAACTGATAAGTTGGCAGCAATCAAATACCGCAATTGTACGATGGCACCATGGGATTAGGATGGGGTGTCATTACCAAAAAAAATTTGAAAGGGGAAAGTTGACAATGTAAGAATAATTTTGGTGGGAACCATTCGGGCGAACCTAAATATTAAATATTTAATATTTAAAATATTTAATACTTGTTATATTGTTGAATTAATCTGATAACAGAAATATAGTATAAATTAAAATAAAAAACTAAAATGTTTCAGTTTTAATTTTCTCATTTAATCTTTTTCAATGTTCAAAAATGAGTTTTTAATTACAAATTAATCTCCAATATTCTGAAACTGCTATATAATAAGTTTTATTTGATTTAATTATATTGATTTTCAGTTTGGAAAATTCTTGCCTAAATCAAAGGTTTCGTGCACAACTTCTTTCTCAACTTTCTTTTTTACTACAACTCTCTCTATTTTGTTTTGTATAATAAGATACTTGAAGTTGTTGTCAAATATCTTTGATAGTATTTAAAGTAATTCCTATGGGTGATTCGACAGATCCCTAATGAATAATACCTTAAGAATAATGTATCGATCATACTGATACCAATCTATCTTTTCGTATTTGTCTCTAACATTATCTTGAGATAAATCTTGATTCAAGAACATTGTGCTATATGAATGTCTTGGGGATGATCTCATTTTCCATCAAAATTTCTATCTTGAGGTCAGCTTAAAACCAATACCCGTTGATTTTAACTATCTAACTTTGGGTTGTCCATTTTCTCTCTAAATCCCCCACTTTTGGAGTAGAGGAATGGAAGTGGAGGAAAAATTCATTAAAACTTTAACTTCCCTCCTATCAAATAAATTGAACCAACTCTCTCTTCCCCTCCAAATTCCTCTAGCACTATGTAAGAGACCAACCCTATGGAATATTTACCTTCTATTTTATTTAGCAAAAAAGTTGAAGGTAATTATTAATAAAATATAAGTATTAATTTAATTTAAATTTGGAATTGACTCAATGTGTGTATATAAATATATATAATAAAATTTATTACAAACCATACTATTAGTATGTTGATGTCGTGAGACCTTTTATGAGAATTATTCACTGAGATATTATTGTCTCTCAGTAGGGGTATTCATTGGTAGGGTCAGGCCAAACGTAACCCTTGCCTAGTACCCAACCCAATGAACACTAGAGCCATATTGGGTTAGATATCGAGTCAAGTACCTAACCAGCCTAATACTATGTATTTTTCTAAGAAAAATGAAAATTTTAAAAATATTTTTATTTAATAACAAAAAAATATATTTATTTATATTTAAAAATAGATTTCTTTGAAAGAAAATATTTGAAAAAAATAACATTATTAAAAGTTATGAATACTTAACTATTATACATTATTTTTACATAATATTAAGTTAAAAAATAATTCAAAATTAAAAAAATTGAAACATTACAATCTTAAAAAGTTTTCATAATGTTTATACAGTAAATGTATTATATTAAATACATAAAAAATAAAAATCCTACAAAATCAATCAATATATACCAAGATAATTGGAGAAAAATAAAAAAATAAAAATATATATATATAGATCGGGTCAAGTAAGACCAACAATACTTGGCCTGAATTTTACCCCAACTCAAAAATTGGCTCAACCCCATTGCCCAATATGGTTGGATTAGATTGGACCAGCCGGATCTCAAATGTTGTTCAACTCTATCTCTCAGCCTCTCAAGTCTCTCCTTTAGCCTCTCAAGTCTCTCCTTTAGCCATAGGTTAACCTTATTTACCAAAAAAAAAAGCGCCATAGGTTAACCTTTTTTGTGCCAATATACTTTTTTCTTTCCCTTTTCGAATCATGATAGTTATATGTCTCTTTTTCTTCCCCCCACATTCTTCAGTTTATAGTTCATTACGCCCAAACAAAAAAATGAAGACCAAATAACATATATTTCTTCATTTTAAATATACTATTTGGCATATTATACTACCAACTTATTGTCTACTTTTTCTTAAATGATAATAGTGCTTTTGATTATGATTACCAAATATTTGCTTTTTCTATATAATAAAAAGAATTACCAAATATATAATTTTATGCATGATATAAAAATAATTGGTATGCCGAATAGAATGAAAAAAAAATAAAGTAAATACAATCTTTTTGCAAATGAAAACTGCCTCTTATCCTAACATTAAAAACAAGAGATAAAAAAAATTACTGTTAAATAATGATGAATAAAATAGATATGACATATCCCAAATTTTATATAATAAAAAATCAATACCATTATACCAACCGCAATGTTAAAGAACCCACAAACTGGATTACTATATCTTCTTGTTATAAATCTAGCTCTTACAATTTCTTACACGATAACATTATATTATAATTCAAACCTTGCATTCTTTTGCCATCATCATGGATACGAACTATATGATAATTACCAGAACTTATTCGTACAAGACTAATAAGTAGGTATGATTATATAACACCCTATCTTCAAGATATCTCAACTTATGATAACTCAATTTGTTACTGCATTTGCTTTGTAGCCCTGCTGTATTGCAGGAACACAAACAAGGCAAGATATAGTAGGGTAGATCTAAGCTCCACTTTGAGATTCCGAATATAGTCAAATCTACTGATCAAGATACTAAATCAATCTCCTGAGAAGTAGAGCTCTCTGTAAACTTACCCAGCAAGGAACTGAGAAATTACTAGTCCCTGGGTCCATCAAATGACTGAGTCTTTCTCAGATTCCAATGGAGGCCTTCGTGAATGCTTCGCAAGAAGTCGTTGGTAGAATCGACCTGACATGCTGTAGGAACAGGCCAGGGTGCCATGCTACACACTAGTGCATCCCCAGGTGCCAACTGCTTCCTGTCCTTGCCATCGAAGGATGCCCATGCAGGGCTTCGGCTATTAAACGGTATTTGCACCCGTAGAGTGACATACTCCGGTAATATCAATGGCCGAAAAGACAGTGAATGAGGACAAATTGGTGTAAATAAAATACCTGGTACCTGCAAATTTGGAAGGAGTTTCACAATGGATGTACATTTAATATTTACTGGAACTTATGAACAAATAAGATGGACTCTATCAGCCAGACAATGCTTCTGTAGAAACAGTTGGGTAGAAGTATTTCATAAAATTACTTAAAAGAAAGATAGTGATCAAGATTTTTCTTCAATGAGCTATGCAGATATCAAATAAATATAATATATTTCTGCTGTGTGTCTGTCCGTCCACTCTAAGGGAAACCTTGTGCACATTGTCTAAGGGTTTTTAATGGAAAGAAAGGAGGAAAATCACATGGGTAGGTGCTCCATATTGGCCTTTATTTAGTAGTGTGTTTGATTGCGAAGGAATGCAGCAACTTTCATATTCCAATTTTTGCATCAGACTGTTTCTAAGAACCATATATAAATTACTGCTTAGTTTTTCCAGTCTAACTTATTACATTGCCCACAATGGCAAATATTAATTTATTGGTAGAGTTTATTGCCTTGCACCACAGATTTACTCTAACCCGCTTTTACATCTTTTTTTTTTCGCCTACCGATTAGAAAAATAAAGCAATACACTTAGCAAAGACTTCCTGGAAGTGCTAGCTAGGTAGGTCCACAAAGGAAACTAGTTCAATGTCAAATTTTATGTCTCACAAACCATGCTTCCCAGGACTTGCACATCTAGCACAGCACAGACCATGTGTAATAAGCAAAGCTTCTTTAAAGTTAATAATACAAACATGGCCAATAACTTGCTATATTTTCTTGATACTGATAGATGGTAAAGAATTTATTGATTAAGCTAATGAATCTAACTCCACAATCGAAACATGAATAAAATTCTTTTCAAGTAGGTACCTGAGGATGGACCATTGATCCCCCAGCTGCCAGAGAATATGCAGTACTTCCAGATGTCGTGGATAAGATTAATCCATCTCCTTGTACACATGTGACAAAAGAATTGTCACAGTAACATTCCAAATTGGTGAGGTAAGATGATATACCACGATCAATAGTAACCTCATTTAGAACAAGTATTGGGTCTTCAGTTTCATATTCATTTTTGGCTGCATCTCTTATGACATGGCAAATTAAACGGTGCCGTAATGTGATGCTAATGGGGCCCTTCAGAATTGATTCAAGGTATTCTCTGTAATGTTCACTATCTGAAGGATATTAAGTTAAACTTTCAATCAGATAAGAAAAAAAGATGTTCTATCAGAGAAGATAATATAAATGTAAATAAAGATGGAGGATACGGAAAGGGGTCATAAAGCCAAGAGAACCTAAGGAAAATGGGACAACGGGAGGAACTGGTCCTTTGAACATAGATGCTGCCTGCACAGTTGGTAGAATATAACTAATAAATAATATCACAAGGCAAAAAAATTTACAAAATGTTTGAGGATAAGTGATGTAGAAAGAAGGATATGCATATATAAAGCAAGGACTTATATACCAAGATCTCTGAAGATAAACAATGCATGGTTACAGAAGTATGGCCCCAGAGATAGCATATCATTAGTCCAACAGTCACCATATTATTGAAAGTTTAGCTCCAAAAATCATAAGATAAGGACAAACCAAGATTGAATGCATTAGAATACGTGCAAGCCAATTCAGAAAGACAAACTTAGATTATCTTTTTTGGGAAAAAAAATTTTAAGTTATTTCAGTTTGAACAAATAAAGTAATATTTAATATTCTATAGGCATTATTTAGACTTTCTTTCAACCAATTCCTCTTAATTCAGCATTGTGGCAGGATAAACTTTACACAACGATTTCCTTGCATCTATACATATTTTAGCTAACTAAATTGACAATTGTTTATAAGAAACATAAAACAAGAGAAGATATGGATTAGAAATTAAATTTTCTGTTCATTAACAAAATTAAGAAAACTCCCACTTCCATTTTTGACTAGACCTTAACAACAAATTAGGAAGTTAATTTGAATTGATAGCACATACCCAGAGGACAGTGCCATCTCCACCAAGAGTTATCACAAGGTCAACTTTTGTGCGCAACAGTGAAATTTCTTTATCTGCAACCAATGGAAATTTGCTCTTAAATATTGAAAATCGCAAAAAAACAATCATAGAAGGAATCAACAATCATAAAAAAGTGTAAAAATATAGGATATAAAATAATACTAGGAAAGTTCACAAAATTACAACAAGCGTTTCTGAGATAATCCCTCATGCTAAATATTGCTTGAATTCAGATTACGGCATCAAATAGTTCATTGCTCACCATCTTTCCAAGTTTCTACAAAGTTATAGTATGATGACTCTTTCAAAAGCTCTGTCCTGACACGTGGTTCCACATAGATGTTTAGGTTCTTTTGCTCCCTCAACCATCTGGGAACCAAAAAATAAGGATAAGGAGAGTAATACAACTTGAGCAAGTTTAACAAATAACAATATGTGAACTAGGAAAAAGAATATCAAGTTACATAGCCTATTATAGGTTTATACCATGAAAGTAAACAAAAAGAAGAATACAAAAGACAAGATCGACGTCCATATTACAAAATGAAGTAAGTAGAACAAAAAAAGTGACAGGAAAAAATTTTCAAGTCCTCAACACCAGTGTATGAATCCCACATACTGGAAAGCAAGATTCAGGCTAGAGGCCAGGTCAAGACAAGGACCAACCCTTGAAGATAGCTCCTTGTATTGGTCTAAAACTAGGATAATATGCAAGTCAATAACAATATACAAAGTTCCCAGACCAAAGCACCACAAACCCCTACACAACACAATGAATCGCTAATGCAAGTCACTTATAATTTTTGCCAGAACAATTGATCCTGCATCAGGGCAATACTATATATATATATATATATATCATTGAGCAGAATGCGCTTACATTTCATGACAAGATAAGACCCCTTAACCCTCCAAACAGGAGGGATGAAAAGGGGGAAAAAAAGACCACCAGAAGTAGCAAAAAAAAAAAAAAAACTAAGCTCTGCGATAAAAATGCCTTCTTTGATGGCGAATTACTTAGTTTTGAGAAGAGTCCCATGCTGAAATCCAGAATTATACTACAAAGCTTATGAAGACAATTTTTCTTTTTGCAAAAGCTAAAAATGTATAAGAAATAATACGAAAGGTGATATATAGGGATTCACACCTAGTCATTTCTGCACATAGAATTTGGACTGAAACTGAATTTGGTTTGGTCAATATGAGCACTGTCTGTGGGCATGATTCCCACTTCAAAGATATCTGAAATTAATAGGACTTCTTAGTTAAAGAACATACATATATGCAGACTTCAGTACTAGTATGAGGGAAAAATTTAAGGTGAGGCATATAAGATCAATTTTAAGATTATTTATAAAGTAATAAAGCCAAATACTCCTCAGGTGATACCTGCTTACTGCTGCGCTCAGCAGTGGTTATGTTTCCTCTTTCAAAAGACACAATGTCATGTTTGTGCTGATCACTCTGCTCACCTTTGCAGCACCATGAAAGTTTAAATGAAGCCTGTCTCAGAAGCAAACAACTCCAATTAGGTTTCCTTTTTGCAAGGGGGGAGGAGGAAAGTTAAACAAAAAAAAAACAGTTGCAGTTGACTCTTTATGTTGTACGATATTAATAGAATGACAATGAACAAGTAACTGGGAGCATAAATTCCTCAAAAACTACGATTACAGACACCTTTTCATGGGTAAAGAGATACACAGAATTTGAAAGTAGTTAACACAACCCAGTACTAGTAACTTAAGAAAAAATGACTATATATGCAGTACACACTTGCACACACATATTTCAAAGTATAAATAAGCAACCCACAAGCAAAAGATGCATCATAATAACTTATTTTACATCAAGCAGGGACATATAACAGACCTTTTTAACCATCTTGGAGTCAGAATCAGGTTTCCCGTCCCTAAGAACCTCATGAGAGCAAATCCCATTTCCTGAACAGCATCTTTCAAAGAGCTCACTAGCTCCATTACATAATGCACGCTGGCTGACTGGGTTATTCATCCTCACATCATTGAGATCACCTTGATTCACTACGCATGACTGCTCTGTTAAAGAAACAACCAGCAAGGAAATATTATGAATTGCAAAAAATTCAGATAAGCAGCACATGAAGTAGCAGTTGAGATGCAAAGCATACCAAGAGAGATTAGAATACAAGCCACATTATAAAACTATCATGGAGATTACAAAAATTTAAAAACTGTCAATCTTCGTTTATGCGTTACCACAACAGAATCTTTGAGAAACTGACAATGATATGGCCCCCTTCTAGATATTGGAGGGCAAAGCATAAAGGTTTAAGATCATATAATAATTTGCTATCACCCTAAGAGTTATACCATATCACAACACTATCCCCTACCATTTGTAAATTGTTGAAGTATTCTTATCAAAGACCAAATCATTGATAAAGGGTCAAGTAAAGTATAAGAAAGAAATACAGTGTAAAGCCTATTCTTTGGTAGTAATGAAAGTCTTTGAATTATTACCAAAAAAAAAGTATAAGATAGAAGCAGCATTCCTTTGATATCAGATTTATGACCAAAAGAATTGTCAACAAACAATTTAGAGTGATTCTAGGGTTAAAAAATTAAAATGGAAATAAATTTGCAGACACAGTTGATAATTCAAATTTGACCCAAAACAAACAAGAGAGGATTAGCTCGGGAATCTCTAATCTCCAGGTAAATAAAGAGAAGGACTTTTGCAGTTAAGTCAAACTCAGCCAATTGAAAATAGTGTTTGTTTTACATGATCAATGGCAATGAAACTGAAATACAAACACATAAACCGCATCTTGCAGTAAATTAATTATTAGAACCTTTATAATCCAACTGCAGATTTCGTGCCCTCTCCAACTCATATTTTCGTTTCCATTCAGCAGCCTCAGCTTGAGCAGAAGCCTTTCCTTCTGCAGCCCGCCTCAGGGCCTTTGCAACGGCTAGAAGGAGTTTAAAAACAAAATAAGCACAAAGATCTTTACACCATGTCTTACTGCAATTGATATCAATAATTTTATCAAAATATGGGCATACTTCGCAAGGCTTCAGAAAACTCTATGAGATGACCATCTGATTCCTGTATTGAAGATTGAAGAAGTTCATGGTCTGCCTCAGCAGGGAAGATAGAAAAGGAATGGATAAAACCATTCTCAGATGGTGAAGATGAAACATTTGTGTTTCCCTGTTACATGAAGAACGTCAAACATATCAAGGAATTTATGTGAATAGTTGATGGTGGAAATTAATACTGATGCGTGAGATTGATCCCCTTCAGAATAGACATTTATCATAGTACACACAGTCTATACTGTAGCTAAAATAAAGAAATCACATAATTATAACATTCTTGTATTTTGTTTCTCCTAGTTGTTATTAAAAAATGTAAGAAAAACATAACATATTAATTTCTCTTCCTAATGGATATTTATTTCATTAAATCGATGTTAATGGCATCCTTAAATTGATCAATGGAAATGTATCTGAAGACCAGAGATTTTCACAATAGAAGTGATCCTATCAGATGATGATCCAAAAGAAAATTTTATTTCAAATTCATGATTAACTCGTCTCATTTTGGGACCAATCAAATAATATATTTTCTAATATATAGGTTTCCCCACTTGCATCTTCAGTTTTTCCTTTTTTTCCCTTTCCCAAAAAATAGATAAAGGAAGAGTTTAATTTTTTTTCCTTTTGGGGGATTGGGGGGAGCAGAGGTGGGCCAGGCTACCCAACGTGGTATACAAGTTGTTCCTCATTCCTAGAATATATTTTTAGATCAAAAATATGAAAATCAATTCTCCAATGTCCCAAATTTTCGGGAGATAAAATTAGAATCCACGAAAAAGGGTATATTCAAACAATTTAGGTGAACCCATACTAAATTGAAGACCGCTGAAACCCATTCGTACGACTGTAAATAGATGAAATTTAAGTTAAGCTTCAAATCTAACAAACGTCTTGTTTTTGGTATGCAATATGAACGAAACAGGAGTTGATAGGTACATTATATAAAACCATCATGATTTACAGATTTCTGCAGCATTAAAAACAAATTCTCAGTTTGACAGCTGGCTATCAGTTCAAGTGTTGAACGAACCAAAATTTTGGAAGCTCCAAGCGAATTGGGATTCCAAGCACATTCACATCAAACTTGAATCAATGTTTAGATTATTAACAAAACAACATGGCATCAACAATAAGAAAACCCGATTAAGCATCCAAATTCCAGGGGCAGAAACAGGAAATTACAGGGATCCAAAGAAAATCCCAAGTTCACAAATGAACTTCAAGCAAGCAACCCAGTAAACTAAAAACTATCAACTACCTATACAACCCTAACTGTGAATAGCAAATGCATATTTACACAAAAACAAATTGAATTACCGAGGGATTGAGCTTGTTCGGGGCCATAGTCATAGCTTGAGAATGAAGAAGACGGAGAGGAAAAGAGAGAAGGACGGAGAATCGATTGAAAGGAGAAGGCCTTCCCAACTTCTGGTTGAGCCTTCAGGGGTCATATTTATTGGGATTGGGAGGGATTTTGACCTCATGGATTATATCAGCTACATAAATTATGGATTTGATTATGATAGGAAGAGAGGTTGAATTTAGTTGGAAGGTTCAATTCTTTTGCTTTTTTTTTAACACCGTTGGAAGGTTCAATAACTTCAATTTAAGATTTGGAGACTTGTTTGGTGGGACCCACTAGAGGTACGCGTGGCATGTTGAGTTGTGCTGCCTTGGCAGTAAACTTCGTCTCTGACGCGGCCATGGCCTCAGAGTCAACCAAACCAACTACTCCGACACGCACCTACCTAACTCTTATTCTGTCTTTCTTTCATTTCTATTTTCTTTCTTTTATTTCATTTTCTTTATTTCCATTTGAATAAACCAATTTTATGCATAAGTATAAAAGTAATTATTTATTTATTTTGAATTGTAATAAATTTATATTCATGTTAATTAATTAAATTAATTTTTTTGATAAATTAATTGAGTTGAAAAATAATTACGAAAATCTCTTTGAGCTTTATTAAAATATATAAATATATTGCTTAATTTTCAAACATATGCACAGTTTCTCATGGAAAAAATAAATTACATAGACTTTCTTTCAAATTTGTTATATTATATAATTTTTATTGTAAAAAATTATACAAAAAATTTTTAAAAATAACAAATAAATTATGTAGACCTCTTCCAAATCCTTTTCTAAAATTACATAGATATTCCTTCTATTTTTAGAGGAACATGTGTATATTTCAAAAATATAAAAAGTTTGCATAAATTTAAGAAAATTTAAGGAATTCTGTGCGTTAGCATTATTTCTTGTTTCAAAAAAATTGTGTAAATAATTAAAATTGAGAAAATATTTCAACCAAGTTCAGAAGAAGTTTATATTATTTTAAAAAATGAAGCTAAATTTATTCGATTTTAATTAAATTTATAATTTTTTTTATAATTTACTCTTAAATGTACTCTTTTGTGAATGTGAATAATGTTTTTATTATTCAAGTAGATGTACACTCATGTTATGCACCATGAACCTATATGAAAAATAAATATTTCATAAGCATTTAAACATAATAAAATGTTTGATAAATAGTAAAAACATTATATTAAAGAACATTAAATATATAAATGAGCTTTAGTCCTAGTGAAAAGAGTTAGAGTTGTCCAAGTACAATGTCTCATATTTGAAATCGTATAAATATAAAAAATACTTTTGAAAAAGCTATTTTCTCTTTGTGGTTTGACCCGACTTAATTTAAATTGATTAAAATTCAAAAGGTACCAAATATCGGTTAGTTGTTAAAAAAAAAAAAGAAAACCAAATATAAAAATTGAAATTAAAAAAATAGCATCAAACCATAATATACAACGCAATGGAATAGGTTATCGAACACCTCTCTAATGCTTTATCATCTTGATTAATAATTAACATCTTTAAATCATGTCTAGAACTTGGACAAAGCAAACGTGAATAATGCTTTTATTATTCAATTAGATAGAAGATTAATTTAGTTCAAACACACAAGAAATAAAGTCCCTGTTGACATGTAAAACTAAATTGAAAATTATGCAACTATTGCCGAATAGTGCGCTGGGTATCCGAAAGTTTTTTTCAAAAAATATATCATTACATGTAAATCCGAAAAAATAGTACAGATTTAATAACTTTCAATTTACTTATATTAGTGATTTTGTCTAATTCCATAAATTCACTTCATATAAAAAAAATTCCAATTTACTTTTGTGTGTTGGTGAAATACAAATTTGTTATTTAAATTTATACTCATTTATATTAAATAAATTAAATCATAAAAAATTGTCATAGACTAGGAGTTCTCATGGACTAATTTCCTTTTAGTATATGTTTGTTAGATTTATTTTTGATAGAATAGAATGGAGTAGAATAGCTAATAGACCTTGATCATTATTTGGAAAAAAATTTTATAAAATAGTAGGATGGTAAGTGATGACCTCCCAAGCCATTCTTAACTATCATAAATTCAATTTTCTGTCCTTCAAATTAGAGGATTAAGTATAGAATGGCCCAAGTATACATTTAGGAGTTTTGGACAGAATGGAATGAAATGGTCATTAATGGAATAAAGTAAAGTGGAACAGAAAATAATATTCTATTGTTTAGAAGTTTTATAGAGAGAAAAAATGGTTTCATTTGACCTCTGTTTGATAGTTAAAATAAAATAAATAAAACGGAATGGATTATAATATTTTTATTTCAATATTAGCCCTATAAATTAATTTAGATAAAAAAACTAGTGGCTATTAGTTTAAGAAAAAATAAATTTATTTTCAAGTTATAATCAAATATTTATTACAATAAAAAAATCAGTTATCAAGTGAATTTGTAAACATACATTAATTAAAAAATAAAACAACTTTAGTTGAAAAGAAAAACAAGATTATGTACAAAATAAATATGAAAAAAAAATTCAATATAGTATGAAGAATAGGAAACAAGTATAATATATTGGAGAGAGTGAGAGGTGTATTATATGTTTATATAGAGATGAGGATAATTTTTTTAATTATTATATTAACCTTAGGCACTAAAAGCAAAAGATATATCCCTTCCTACTACTTATGCCATCTTACATTAATTTTTTTTAGTTTTGAAGTTTTTTTTATGAAAACCAAAATGTCCTTATCAGCAACATAAACAATTTTGAGCAAAATGTCCACTCTTACCACATTGAAAGCAAATATTTTGGTCTGCTAGACATGGCTTCTCACTACATGCTCTATCACACTAATCACAGACTAGGCACTTTTCTACACTTTTTTTCCTCCTTTCCTGCCATCCCATTTTAATTTCTTACTACTACTATTCCATGGATGTTTCTTTTCTTACTGCTTCCTTATTCATTAACAACAGCTACAGCAGCTTTCTTAGTACTAGTTGAAGGAGTGAATATCATAAATTTATGATTCAAATTGCTCTCTATAAAACAACAAACTTAATATGATTTTGAGTTGTGAATCGATGATTAAGATGAACTCTTATGACTTCTTTCAAAATTTACTTCATACGAAATTTAAATCGCTAATTCCCACCTTATTAACTATAATATTCAAGTAAATTATCATATTATGATGTACTTTTTCCTCCCTAATTATATATTAGGCTCCCACATTCTCTTACATTTTTTTAGTCTCAACTTTCTGTTTGGCTTTTGAAAGTTGCAACTTTAGTTTTAAACTCTTCAAAAGTCTTCAAGAGTTCAACATTTTTTCTTTTCTCTCGCCCCATCAAAGCAGCACAAGTCATGACAACAAGATGATGTGACATTTTGAGTTTAGACTTTATCAACGATAATGTAACATTTCATGTTCAAAACTTTATTATTAGCCAAAATGTACCCTATATTCCCTAATTTTACATCAAAATTAATTTTTGTTCAATATAATTTATTGGTTCTATCTTTTTTGGTGAAATTGACATGGAAATGTTTGAAAACAATATAAAAGATATTTTTAGATTAATTAAAGCTTCATTAAGGATTTCTAACCCGGTTTTGATATTAATGAATCACTGAATTAAAAACTTTCATGTTACACTTGGTATCTTGGAATTTTGAGCATGAAAGTGGAAATCATGGAATTTTTGAGTAGGAAAGTGGAATATCACTTAAAAGGATATTCTAATATTGGCATATTTGGAATAGTGGAATTAGGATTGTAAGGATGCAAGATTCCACCAAACATAAGGATTCACTTCTACCATAAGGAATAAAAAAAATCTTTCCATGAGATGAAACACAAATTGTAATGATTAATTTACCATTAAGTCCTGATGTGACTCTCTCCTTACTCCTCCCTATCTCTCTTTCCACATTATCTCATTCTCCTCCCTCTACTCTCCTTAATCCTTCTCTCTCTCCTTCTCTCTCCTCTCTACTCCATATCTCTCTCCTTTCTTTAGAGTTGGCAAATTAGGCCAACTTGGGCCCACAATGGGTCATGCTAAAAAGCCTGACTTCCAAAACGGGCTCTACTTTGTAGGTTCGAGCCCGTGGGAAGGAGGGCCACAGGCTGGTATTTTTTTAATGTTTTTTTATTTTTAATTTTTTTCACATAATTATTTAAGTTAATACAACCAAGCACCATCATCATTTATCAAAAATCAATATAATATTCAAGTTTTAAATTTATACATTATTAACTAATGAAATAATGTGTTTTTTAATATTTTAAATAAAAAAATAAAATAATTCAAACGGATCAGTCCATGGCCCACTCGAACTAGCCCACATGGGTCATGGGCTTGACGAGCTCATAGTCAAAAGCCTATTTTCTATTCAACTTCTCATTTTTAAAGTTCAACTTGCCTATTCTATCGGGCTGACTCGTCGAACTTAGCCTATATTGCTAACTCTACCTCTCTCTTACTTCTCTTTATCATTGCTATTCTCTTCTCTCATGTTAATTTTTCCTCTTTCTCCCCCTCTTATCTGTGATAAGATTCAATCAATAATTTCGATTTTCATGGATGTTCTTATCTTTTTACATCTTAAGCAAGTTTATCTATTTAATATAGATCCTCAACAAATTCTTTCAAGGTTGTATCAAGAAGTTTAAACCTTGAATCTTAATACTCAACAAATTTTACAATAGAATTCCATTTACGTTTCTTTACATACCAAACATAATATTGGGCCAAACATTCTATTCCATTATAATCAATTCCTTTTTTCCCTATTTAGATTTCTTTAAAAATCTTTCAAGCATACCAAATGGATTCTTAACCACGCCACCTTCTTGTAAACCAAAAGGCTTATAAATTATGGTTCCCAACCCTAACTTTCCCCTAATATTAAACTTTTGAGTGTTTTTCAGAGAATATTTAGGGATTTAAAACAAGTTTTTAGGTTAACTAGGTGGACCTCCATATATGTAACACCCTTCAACTGATGGCCAAGGAACAAACTCAAGGAAGGAATTTGAACAGTAAGGAACAAGATATTAATAGAAAAACGGCCAAAAGAAGACACCAAAGATGAGCAACATGAGAAGGGACAAAGAAATTGGGTCATACGAGGTCAGGAAATTTAGAACTACAACTAAACCACGAGTTAGATGAAGAAACTCTGGCTATGATGGTCAGAAAATTCGGAAGATTCTATGGTAAGAAGAGAAACAAGAGAATCTTCAAGAAGGGAGCAGCTGAAGAAGGCAAAAGAGAAGCAAAAGAACCTGTGACTTGCTATGAGTGCAAGAAGCAGGGACACATCAAATGGGATTGTCCTCAATTCCTAAAGAAGCAAGAGAAAGAAAGGAAAGCTGCTGACAAAGGGAAGAAGAAGAAAGCCTACATCTCGTCAATCTGGGGCAACAGCTCAGATGAGGATGAAGAAGACGAAGATGAGATTGCCAACATTTGTTTGATGGCACTCGCTTCTGAAGAAGCTGAACTCCCATGCAGCAGTGATCAAGAAGAAGAGGTATATGAATCTGAACCTTCCTATTCTGAATTACTGGATGCATTTCATGAGTTTCATGATGAATTTAGTAAAGTTGCTAAAGAACTAAAACTAGCAAAGAAAAAGATTAATAAACTAGAATCTCAAAGTAACATTTCTGAAATTACTTCTTTACCTTCTGCTGAATCTGTTTGCTGTGAATCATGCATTGAACTAAAGCAAACTAATGAATATTTAGTGAAAAGCATGTCTAGGCTTACTCGAGGTAAAGATATGTTGTTTGCTTTGATGGGGAGCCAAAGAATATCATAAGGAAAAGCTGGTCTTGGCTATGATCCATGTGCTGTCAAAGAAAAGATTAGGAAGGAAAACCAGAATGCATATATGAGACATTTTGTGCATGCTAAGAATAATAGAAAGAAAAATAATACGTCACCTTACATTGAAACATATAATCAACTAAGGCATACAAAACAAAAGTATTATCTGCATTGTTTTCTTCCTGCTTCTCAATCCAGCAGTCCCTTTACTACCTGTCATTTCTGTAACAAAAAGGGATATATTTCCAGTTCTTGTGCTATAAAGAAAAATGGACTTGACAGGAAAACTAAATGGGTTCCCAAGGGTACATTTGTATCCAGGGAAAGGACTACTGACAGAAAAGGACCCAAACAAATTTGGGTACCTAAAAAGAAAACTTGAACCTTGTTTTGCAGGTCTGTCTCAAAGCTAAAAGGAGCAACAAATAGTATATGGACAGTGCCTACTCAAGCCACATGACTGATGATAAAGAGAAATTCATCACCCTTAGAAACAAGAAAGGAGGAAAGGTGACCTTTGGAGGTGATCAGTATAGCAGAATAGCTAGCATTGGCATTGTGGGCAAAAATCCTAAGACATCCATTGAAGAGGTGCTGTTTGTGATAGGCCTCAACCATAATCTGCTGAGTGTGAGCCAAACATGTGACAAAGGAAATTGGGTGTTGTTTGACTCAAAGTTTTTCCTGGTCATCAGAAAAAATGATCACAAAGTAATCCTCAAGGCTCAAAGGGATGGTAACTGCTATACTATAGATCTTGATGAACTTCCTCCCTTAGATTCTGTTTGCTTAATTAGTCAGGACAATGATAGTTGGTTGTGGCACAGAAGATTAGCTCATGTTAACATGAATCAACTTTCTAAATTGGTTAAAAATGAATTAGTCACTGGCCTTCCTAATATCCCTTTTGAAAAAGACAAAGAATGTGATGCATGCTTAAAAGGAAAACAAACTAAATCTTCTTTTAAATCCAAAAACATAGTCACTACAACTAGACCACTAGAACTACTGCATATGGACTTAATTGGTCCATCTAGAGTAAAAAGCATTGGTGGAAATCTGTATGTGCTTGTCATTGTAGATGATTACTCTAGATTTACATGGACATTATTTCTTTCCTCTAAAAGTGATATATTTGATGCATTTGTAACCTTAGCTAAGAAAGTGCAAAATGAGAAAGGTATTTCTATTGTGTCAATCAGGTCAGATCATGGAGGAGAGTTTGAAAACTCATACTTTCTGGAGTACTGCAATGAGCATGGAATTGATCACAACTTCTCAGTTCCAAGAACTCCTCAACAGAATGGAGTAATAGAAAGGAAGAACAGAACCATTGGAGAGATGGCTAGAGCTATGCTGAATGAAAAGGAGCTGTCTCAAGTGTTTTGGGCTGATGCAGTAAATACAGCAAGCTACGTTATAAATAGAGCCTACATCAGACCAATCCTTGGAAAGACTCCATACGAGCTGTACAAGGGAAGAAAGCCAAATCTGTCACATCTCCATGTGTTCGGGTGCAAATGCTTCATTCACAACAATGGGAAAGAAAATCTAGGTAAGTTTGATCCCAAAATCTGATGAAGGTATATTTCTGGGCTAATCTAGTAGAAGTAAGGCATTTAGAGTTTTTAATAAAAGGTCTAATTCAGTTGAGGAATCTATGCATGTAGTATTTATTGAAAATGAAACTGCTTCTAAACATGTTTCTGATGAAGATGATATTGTTTCAAACTTTAAAAAGTTAGATATCTCTAATAAAGATACAATTGAGCCTCCAAAAATATCTCAATCTATTGATATAGAGGAAGATATTTAGGAGAGAGACTTTGAAGAAGAAAATAATGAAGAAACATCTCAAGAACTTTCGAGAGCTTGGAGATATCAAATGAATCATCCTATTGATCAAGTAATAGGGAATGTTCAAGAGAAAGTTAGAACCAGAAAACAGCTAAGGGACCAAATGATAAACTGTGCTTTCATTTCACAAATTGAACCAAAATGTACTAAGGAAGCCTTAACTGATAAGTACTAGATTCTAGCTATGCATAATGAATTAAATCAGTTTGAAAGAAATCAAGTCTGGGATTTAGTGCCTATACCCAAAAATCATCCTGTCATAGGTACCAAATAGGTTTTTAGAAATAAACTTGATGAATCAAGATCAATCATCAGAAACAAAGCTAGACTGGTTGCTAAAGGATACAATCAAGAAGAGGGAATTGATTTTGAAGAAACCTTTGCTCCAATAGCTAGATTAGAAGCAATTAGAATTCTATTAGCTTATGCATGCATGAAGAATATTTTGTTATATCAAATGCATGTAAAGAGTGCTTTTCTGAATAGATATATCATGGAAGAGGTTTATGTAGATCAACCTCCAGGTTTTGAGGATTTTGCAAAACCAAACCATGTGTATAAACTGAAGAAAGCTCTTTACGGTTTAAAATAAGCCCCTAGAGCATGGTATGATAGATTGAGTAATTTTCTAACTAAAAAGGGGTTTAATAGAGGCAAAGTAGATACAACCCTATTTACTAAGAAAGAAAATAAAGATTTACTTATTGTCCAGATTTATGTTGATGATATTATATTCGGTGCTACTAATGAATCTCTTTGCAAGAAATTTTCTGAGTTAATGCAAGGGGAATTCGAAATATCTATGATGGGTGAACTTAACTTCTTCCTTGGATTACAAATCAGACAATGCAATGATGGTATCTTTCTCAATCAATCCAAGTATCTGAAGGAATTGCTGAAGAAGTTTGGAATGGAAAATGCCAAGCCAATGAGGACACCTATGGCTACTGCAACCAAACTAGACATGGATAAGAAAGGGAAAGAGTTTGACATTACTCAGTATAGAAGAATGATTAGATCCCTGCTGTACTTAACAGCCAGCAGACCTGACATTATGTTTAGTGTCTGTATGTGTACAAGGTTCCAATCATGTCCCAAAGAAACCCATGCTACTGCTGTGAAGAAAATCTTCAGATATCTTGTTGGAACATCACAGATGGGTCTTTGGTATCCAAAGGGCAATGGAGAAGATCTCAAAGGATACACTGATGCTGACTTTGTAGAATCCAAAACTAACAGAAAAAGCACAAGTGGAACTTGTCAGTTTCTTGGAGGATCCTTGGTTTTGTGGTTTAGCAAAAAGCAGAACAGTGTGGCCTTATCCACTGCAGAGGCTGAATATGTTGCAGCTGAAAGCTATTGTGCCCAAGTCATCTGGATGAAGCAGCAACTTGAAGATCTTGAGGTTGAGTTGAAAGAAATACCAATAATGTGTGACAATCAAAGTGCTATCAATATCACAAAGAATCCTGTCATGCACTCAAGGACAAAACATATTGAAGTTAGGCACCACTTCATAAGGGATCACGTTCTGAAAGGAGAAATTAGATTGGAATACATCCCCACAAAAGATCAAGTTGCTGACATCCTCACTAAGCCACTGTCAGAAGATAGATATTGCAAGATAAGAAGAGAATTGGGTATGGTAAATCCCAATGAACTGTAAGTAATTCTTAGTGCAATTCTATTTTTAAATCTTACAACATTGAATTAATTCTGACTTTAGCATCGGAGATTGTTTAATTTAAGTTGCAGGTGCTCCTCATGAGATTCAATACTGATAAGTCTGAAAAATGAAGCACACTGGAAAGGAACAATCAAAGATTGAAGTAAAGGGCAAAAATCCTGAATTTCTGGATTCAATCTGTAAGTTTTATAGTTGAAATTCGTATATTGATTATGTGTTAGACGAATTTCTGTGAAAAACTAAGTTTCTGAGGAAGTCAGCATGATCAACATTCGAATTTTGCATATTCAACAGACAAACTTCAGCCTGTTATTAGAAGGAACGGTTCTCGATGATGCTTCGAAATTTGTCTGTTGATCCTTCAAAATTCAAATTTTAAAGAACAAAATTTCAAAGTTATGACTGTCCAACATGATAATTATACTAATGTTTGTCTCTTAACATACGAATGTTTGATAACTTTCACAAAGTTGAGAAATTCGAATTTCTAACTTAAAATTTGTCTGTTGAAACATACTCCTCAATGTTGAATCTTTGAAAGATGAAGTTTTGCATGCTTAATTCATCTGTTGTTTGGTGGTTTGCTTGCTGCTTGGTGTTTTCTCTTGAAAATTTGAACTTTGTTGAGACAAAGTTCGTCTGTTCATCTTGTGTTGCTTGAGCCAAGCCACTGTCAGGCAAACTTTCTGAAGAAAATTCGTCTGTCAGTAAGCTTTACTGGACGGTTTAACTTGTAACTGCCTAAAGTTTGAATTTTGACCCTTCAAAATTCGTCTGTCAGACGGTTACATACGTTAAAACTGATGGTTTTCATTTGAACAGACGCAACCCTATTCCTATTCTCTCTGAGTCTATTGTAATCCTGCATTCAATCCTCTTCAATTCTGATCCAAAATCGTCATTTTCCACCGTTTAAACTTCCTTTCGTACCCTTTAAATAACTTTTTGCTCCTTTCTTCAGCATTCATCCGCGAAAATGGCAAGAGTCAAGAATCCAGGAACTAGCAAAGGAGAAGCTCGCCCAAAACGTTCTGTTAAGTCACAATATGCCACAAAGGAAGGAGAAAAACCGAAGAGAAAGGCCGAATCTAGCAAAGGAACTCCTTCCAAACGCCAGAAATCTACTCCCAAAGCAGATTCTCAGAAAGCTGGACCTTCCTCACCGAAAAATGCAGAACCTTCGGTCCCTGTTCTTATTGCTGCTGAAGCTAGTGCTCCTACTTCATCCTCAAGTACTGAATCCGGGGAATATGAGCTTACCACATTGCCATTATGGACCACTCCATAGATTTAAGAGGAACACTCCATCAAGTTTGCCAACAAGAAGGTAATCAAGCCACATTGTGTAAACTTGGAAGATTTCTTGGTCTCAAATAGTTTTAATGCTGGTATATGGATGATGAGATACAAGAATCTATTTGAAGTATTGGAGAGATATAATGATGAGGTAGTGAAGTCATGGTATGCCTCTTTAAAATACAATAGTAAAAAGAAGAAATGGGCTGTCAATCTGAGATCAAGGACCATTTGGCTCGCTGATGAAACATTCAACGAGGTACTGGAAATCCCGGGGCAAGATGGCCTCAAGATTGACATCACTGCCTCTGGATACATGGATGAGGCAGAAACTGCTAATGAAGAAGGTGGCCCCTTTCTGAACTACAAGGAGAGCACTATTCTGAGGACCTTGTTCAGAAGAAAGGAAAACTGGCCTTCCATAAATGCATTGAAGCCCACTGACCTCAGTGTTCAAGTGAGGATCCTGCACTACATAATGTCCAGGATCATATTCAACAAAGGAGGCAGCTTCAATCTGATAACAAGGGCAGAGGCACATGTCATGGCTGCAATAATGCTTGGAAAGCTGATCAACATGGGACATATCATACTCCAACGCATGATCAAGGCAAGAGATCAGAGAAAGGACTCCACACTCCCTTATGCTGCTATCATCTCCAGAATTCTGCAGTATGCAAGAATACAGCATCTTGAGAAGGGAAAGGGTAAGCCTACAAAGATCTTCAAGGAGGAAGAACTGCAAAGAATGGGCATTGAAAAGGGTGAAGGAAGATGGGTTGGAAAGGGAGCAGGAAGAACTGAAGATCTATTCTTTGTTGAAGGTGCCTCCCTACAGCAAGAGGGTACTTCTGAGGCTCCTGTCAGACCTACTCCTCAGCCCTCTGTGCCTATCTCATCTACCTCCAAGCCTACTCACATTTCATCCACTCCCTCCTCTCATGCCAAGCCAACCAAGGTCACTAAGTTGTATGACAACCTGTCTACACTCATTCTTAGCATCAGAGATGAGCAAAATGCCAAGTTTGCTCATCTACAAGATCAGATACAGCAGTTGGCAAAGAATATGAAGGTGGTTGCTGATGCTTATGAAGAAATTCGAAGTGTAATCCCTACCACTTCAGCTCCACCTCAGCCAGGGTTCTCTGTGCTTGTCCATTCTCCCACTCCTGAGCCTCCAAGCCCTTTTGAGATTGCCTCCTCTGACCATGATGATGATGGAGCTGAGCCTGCTGGTGCAATGAGGACACCAAGTCCCGGTCCACCCTTGGACTATGGCTTGGAAGAGGAAGGTCTTCAGGAAACAAGCCCTCATGAGCCTACTGAAGCAGATGCTCAGGATTCAATTCTTTCCATTCAAGAATCTGAGCAAGTAGAAAGATTGGTGACAGCCATTTCCAACTCTTCTATGCAGGAGGGTGCAAGCAATGAAGAGAGAAGCATTGTGCCTGTTGTTGATTATGAGGCTATTGCTCACAATGCTCTCCTGCAAGTTCAAAGGAGAAGGCTTGAAGAAATGTTTCGTCCTGATAAACCAGCCCCTCCTTCTCTTGCTGCTTATGGGCTCTCAAAGGAACAGAGAGCTCAGTTAGCTCCTTCCAAGCAGGCAATGCAAGAGCTGCTGGAAATCTCTGATGAGGAACCAAGCACTGAGTCCCCAGCTAAACCTGAAATCCCTTTTGCTCCTGTGCCACTTCGAGCTATTCCAGTTTCTCATATTCCTCCTCCAGTTGATTTCGTTGGCCTTCCTGATGATGCCAAAAAAGGGGGAGAAGAAGAAGCAAACTGGAAAATCTGCTGCTGAGCCATCTGGGAAAGGGAAGACGTACAGCAAGAAGACCAAGCCCAAGAAGAAGTGATTAAAGACTTATTTAAATCTTAGGCTTGAGTCCACTTATAGTGCTTTGTGTTTCTGTTTTGAATGTTTGCATTTTGTATTGTGTACTAGAACTTTGATTAATTTGGTTTTTGTATAGCACCATTTGATTAAATGAATGAATTTTCTTGTTGCAATGTTTTGTGTATATTACTCTTTGAATATCTTCACTTGATCTGCTGTATATGATATCTTTTGAAATATAATGCATATGTTGAGGGGGAGCTTGCTAAAGCAAACCCAAGTACTAATCCAGTTTGTAAGTTGTTTTGTCATCATCAAAAAGGGGGAGAATGTTGAATCAAGAAGTTTTGATGATTCCAAACCAACATTGAAAAGCTTGGATTAAAGATATCAAAGGAGCTCAAGGTGTCTCAAGTGAAGAAAATTTGAGTAATCATTGCTAGGATAGTTGTAGGATCTTTTGTCATGGGTAAAAGACTTTGATTTGGTGGAAAAACGTTTTAAAACCTTGATTTTATGTTAGATTTTGAAATATTTGAAAAATACCCACCAACAGACGAAGTTTGAAAATATTGCATTGAACTGTCATGTTGGAAATTCGAACTTTGGCTTTGGAAATTCGAATTTCGAGTTAAAACTGAATAAGTCTGAAGAGATGTTCCTCTGACAGACGAATTTTAATTTTCCAAAATTCGAATTTTCATAAAAGACTGAAAGAAGCTATTGAGCAACAGACGAACTTTGAGCTTTGAACATTCGAATTTAAGACAAAAATGAAATTTATGAAAACTGAAGAAATTCGTCTAAAACAATGTTAAAGTTCATCTGAAATCAAGATTATTCTGAGTTTCAAAATTGCTCACTGACAGACGGACTTTAAACATAGACATTCGAATTTCAGAAGCTAAGATTGTTAGTCTGTAGCAATGATATGTTGACATACGAATAACAAAGTTTTGAAACTTCGAATGTTGAAGTAAGTCTGAAGAAGAGGACTCTCTGACAGACGAACTTCACTCTTTCAAAGTTTGAATTTCGAAGAAAGTGAACTACTGTGCTTTCTGAGCCTGCTGAGAACAGACGAATTTTGGGACTCTAAAATTTCAATTTCGAGGGCACTGTAGAAAATTGAAAACATTGTTCACACTTAACAGAAAAACTTTCTTCATGAAAATTCGTATGTCACAACATGGAAACATTTTCTAAGTTTCAAAATTCAAATTTCACTTCATGGACAAACGAACTTCAGTATGTCAACGTTGGAAGCCTTAACCTTCAGTTCCTTCGAAATTCGTCTATTGACCAACCAAAATTCGAATTTCAGTATGTCAGAAGCATTAAATGCGGTTGGTTAACGGATAGTTTTTCAGAGTAACCGTTGGATAACTTCCCCAACGGATAGATTTTGTCTCTAACGGACATTTGAGACTTAAATCTATAAATATAACATCATTTGAAGTTGTGGGTAACGAATCAAACTTGTATATATTGAAACTCTGCCAAATTGTCTTCTCAAAAAGCTTTTACCCTCTCAACTTCAATATCTATACTTTAATCTTCATATTTACTCTATTCAAGAGAGTTATATCTTTATAAACAATCTAATCTTCATCTGGAAGATAGATTTACTTGTAAAGCGATATCACAAGGGGATTGGGAAGCACATTGTGGAAGTGCTTAGAGAGATTGAGAAAGCTCTAGAAAACATAGCACAAGCTGTGTACTGTGGCATTTGCAAGAAGCCTGTTGAATTCTTGCAGTATAGTGAAAAATCTCAAGAGGTGTTTTGGGGACTGGACGTAGGTCAAGTGGATAGACCGAACCAGGATAAATTTCTGAGTGTTCTTCTCCCTATCATTACGTTTTCAGTTTGCTCTGATTTTACGTTGCTTTCATTATACCTTGCTTTCTTCACTTATTTTACTTTGTGCAGAAAATTTTTAATCTTCCCAATTCACCCCCCCTCTTGGGAAGTTAGCCTAACTAACACGACTAGTGAAGGAGACCTTCACACCTAAGGGTGAGCTTCCTTGTCAAGAATAATTTTCCAGCACCGACGGTCAGATTAATCTTCAATAGCACACCCAACACATCGTCAATCTTCAACAACCTCCTCTACTTATTCACATGACTACCATACGCATTCAAAAATCCGTCATTATAACAAATCATTCTGGTTGTCAGATAGCCCAACTAACACATCTGTCCTTCAGGAATTCTACTTGCCAAACAATAGTCAATTTCCACAAAGTCATTCTAATCACTTTACAATGTCCTAAACTTTGTTCCTCTTCACCCATAATATGAGGAAAAATTCACTTTCTTATAGCTCCCTTACCGTACCAATTGCTTGCTCATTCTCTTATGCCAACTGTAGTTCTACCACACACAAACTCTTTAACTATTGGTTTGCTTTAGAAGACGCCCCTCAACAATTTTCTTCATTGCCTTATTGATTTCTTTAACTCTATCACTTACTATAACTCTTAACGACTTTTGGATACTCACTCATTTACTTATTCTCAATTGACTCATCGACACTAAAACTCCTCAAACGTGAACACCTCGATAGGTAATTAAACTGATTCAAATCCCCATAACTATTTCCTTCACTAACATAATTGTCGTCTACAAAACTTTCATCATTACCTTATGATCCCTAGAACACTACCTCTCTTTGATATCACATTACCTGTCATTACTACAAGCCCTTTCATGATTCACTTACCATGTTCCCTGTGCCTTAAAGAGTTACTTCACTTTTAGTATTAGTCGTTCTAATGCCACCATAGACACTTCCAGCGTTAATCCCATCATACAGTACCAGCACCCACACTAAATAAAAGTTTATCTTGGCTGGAAACCATCAATTCTTTTCACAAGTACCGAATAGTATTAAGAAACTCTTAAGGCAAATCATTGCATCATTGGAGTCCTGAAATTCTCATAGCCTCATAACCACCAAAACAAATCTCATTGATGTTCCAATTTTGCTTCCTTATGGTAATGCCACTCCTTAATATGATTATGCGATTGGCAAATCTCATTGTCCAACCACTCATTTACTACTTAGGTACCCCAAATAGGTTTTATTCATTCCACTTTCGCTCTTTAACATATAACTCTTAGTCACACTCAGACATGCCCTTCTTCTTTTAACATTACTCCTCATGTCAACACTAACTCTTTGACAATGTCACCTTTAATTAGGTCCACTCAAGCTTTCAAGGACTTATAACTCTTTTCATGCTTAGTCAGTATACTCCTCAAGTCTGCTTCTACTGCACATTCTGATTCCTTAACTTCTGCATCTAGAACAAATAGTAACCTCATACCAATGTAATCCAACCATCTCGCTCCTATTTTACCATCCAACTTCAGTCCTATTAAAGGACCCACAATCACCAAGTTCCCTCTATATCTTACCATAAGATCAAAGAAACACCATTTGATATCGTACATGTTTGCATCTTATCAATCCCTTACTGCGATAGCTTTGAAGTATATCTTTGAAACTCAAACCTCTTCTTTTTTTTTCAGTCGAATCCAACCTTTACAATACATTCACCCCATCATACTCAAGACTGCTAGTTAAACCAATAGGAAATTTCCACATGTCATTTATTAGTCTAAGCAACCTTCTTAAGTTCTATGCAGACCTTATGCCTCAGCTTTCCAATTCTCTTTCACCCTTTATAGCTATTGAGAAGTTTGGAATCCTTCGATACTTAAGGCGGAGAATTGTTCTTGTCATGATCATGCTATAACACACTGATTGATTGGGTACCTCAATCAATCTCTCAAAAGATAGGCATTCAACTAGTCATGAATATAGGCAATGCTTGATTCCTCGTTTTATGCTATCATCGAGTCTTTCACTGTGCCTCACTCCCCAAGTGACTGGTGCATCAGGCGCGTGGCCAGCCAATATTTAGCCTCAACTGGTTAACCGCTAGTTTTAGACTCGTGATTTATCATCAAGTGATATTCATACTTCTCAACAATAATAACCTCCTATGTACACCTTGATACCTTCATTAGGAGGTTTTAGAGGTAACTCTATATTAAGAGGGGTTAGCTTGACAACTCCTATCCATCAAGCACCTCCAAGAGTCACCATTATATAGAGATTTGCAACTAATTGTCCCACACTCAAAGTTCCTTTAACATAAATCTACACCAAGAAAGAAATTCCTTTATCGCTTTGCCAATAATTCCTTAGTGCCAAATTGCTACCATTGAGCTTGTCACTAAGCCAAACAAATTCCTTGCCTCCTCAAGTTGATAATTCACTTTTCCTTCTGAATCTTCCTTAAATCATGGGGCTATTACCACTCGAAAGTAACCCATTCAACAATTTCTTAAACTTCGTATAACACCCCATTGCTAGAATACTCTTGACCAAGGAAACTATCCCAGTCATATTCACCCATTTTTGTTCACAACCTTTATTACTTAACTTGAAACTCTTACTTTACTGCCACTTACAACTTATCATTCGATAATATGGTGAAACTTGTTATAAACCTAGCTCCTCTACTAACCAAATCGCAACATTTATCAACAACTCGTCTTCCACTAACTCCTTACTCCAAGGGAGTAAATTCAAACACTTGGTTTTGCACTTCTCTCAACTCTTTTAAACCTCCTCTTCAACTTGAAATGTCCAATTGCTACCTTGCCAATTAGCAAGAGTGATACTTCAAATGATAGTCATTATCCTTTCACTGTCTTCCCTGACAACACTGAAATCACCATTACCATCAAGACCTCCATTGTCTAACACTATCTTAGATCGAGGATGCATATCTTTTGCTCTAAATACAAGTTCTCGCTGGCCAATTCATTTTTTATATCTGAAGAATTCAACTTATCCTGAAAAACAAGTAGACCAACACCACAAGGTTCTTAATCCCTCCACATAAACTCTATTTCTATCATCAACACTTGGTTTTGTTTTCCATACTTATAGCCTTTGTAACTTTCAAGATCTTGTACAACTTATCACGTTCTTTCTTTTTCTTTCCCCAAGTAATGTCATTTCTCTTCCATTAAACCAACTGCCCCGTACACTACAAATAAGCACATCTCCTACTATACATACCAATTCTCCAACTTGAGATTTCCACCCACATTTCTCATTGGAATATCACTACCTTACCATTGGCCTTCCATAGGGAACCATGATTCCCTAAGGATAAATATAACAAACTACAATTACAAGGTCTTAATCTAGCATAGGACAGGGGATATAAGAGTACACATGAATTCGTAAAGTGCCAAGTACAGCTACATGTATGTATGAATACATACACAATGGCCCGAACCATTACTCTAATACCAAAATGTAACACCCTTCAACTGATGGCAAAGAACAGACTCAAGGAAGGAATTCGGATAGAAATAAACAAGATATAAATGGAAAAATGGCCAAAAGAAGACACCAAAGATAAGCAACATGAGGAGAGACATAGAAATTGGGTTATATAGGGCCAGGAAATCTAGAGTTACAACTAAACCACAAGAAAAAGGAGGGAGACTATTCTCCCCTTGTGTCACCACAACCATAGTTATGGCACTGTGGTGTCAATGATAGAACTTGTATCAACAATTTACTGATACATCTGACGAACTTTCAATGAGCATAATTTCGTGCTCTGACCTTTAATTGACCTAATTCTAAAGCCTACAAATCATTATAATCTCATTCTAACCATAGATAGTAACCACACCTCAAAATACCTCCATAAGGAGATTTCAGACACTTGAAACCAAATTCATATTTTTTAACCAAAATCAAGAACCAAACACCTCCAATTGTCACCAATGGACAATTGGCACTTATAGACCTTTCCAACAGGTCACTCAAGACACAAGGAACATGTCCAAGAAGGTTTTAACTTGAAGAAAGCTCTCCTCCAAGTTTTAAGCCCTTGAACCTGAAATCAAGCTAATAGGCTATATGCCCATTTCAAGTACTAAGGACCCAATGACCACATCGAGATCACAGTTTGGACATACATATCCCAAAGGACTTGCGATCACTAATCTCAAGTCCAACATAACCAAACATTAGGGATTTAAACTTCACATGTCACACATAAAACATAATTAACATTCATCACACCACTAGCATAACCATAGGTCAATCAACATGCAAAGGGTCACAAAACCTGACATATCAAAAATACCACTCCAATAATCCATACAATAGCGATAAGAGGATTTAGACTACCATCTCAAACATACACACAACCACGCATTGAACCATCATACACATCTAAACCTAAGATAGCCTTATTCAACCTTAAGGTCAAAGTCACATAGGTCAGAGGGGCAAGAATACACAGATAGTCCTTAGGAAACACATGCACAACAATTACATATAATGTCAAGTAGTATCCTGCACTTGGTACAACACTAAATATAACATGTCTAACACATGTCGTCATGAGTACTCCGGTATCCCGTATGTCCCCAAAGGGAGTTAATGTCCCCAAAGGGAGTTATCCGTCTCCACTACTCCTTACTGGAACTAGGTTCCATTCTTGTAAATATATTTCCTATGAGGGGTGAGACAAACGACCCAATAACAGAGCAAAATACAAAACTACACATAACCAAGCAATATATATACATGCAATGGGATGTGATTTAAATGAATGTCTCCCAATATACATGGCTAGAACTATGAGCTAGTCACCATCATAAGATACACCCAACAAGTGATTCTCTTCCAACAATAGGTGAAGACTGATTCTGGTACATCACTAAACTCTCCTTTTACTAGTATGACCCGGCCAACGGAGACACTAATGATTAGACCGTGATTCTTCTTCCCTTAGACCACTCAAATTAGTGGTGATTTGGGGAAGGTGCATCCCCAATCCATTGTCACCTGGCTCTCCTAGCCATAGGAAGAGAATTTAGTGGCGGGGATATATATATATATATAACAACATCACCACTTGAACATGAGGCCTCGTGTGTTCCACGAGTAGATCGGCATACCACATGATATTATATACATCACCCAAACCAACTAATGTCGTCATGCATACAAAAGTGATGATGCTTCTCATGCTACCATCTTCTATGCACACATGTATATATTCTCATCATTATCATCATCATAGTACATTCTATCTTCATAATGAGGATGCTAAGATATCATATGCTACAAGTCAATATATAATCACATGAATCACATACATAAGACAAGGAAAGAGAATGTTATTTCCATAATTAGCCATGCCCTAAGACATATCATGATATTAAAGAAACAAACACATATATATATATATATGAAATCCACATTACATAAAACATACACTCTGATTACCTCGAGTTGCCTAAACCAGCATGATAACATGGTAGGCCGCTAGATCACCAACAAAGAGTTTACTGCTTCTAAACATCTTCTTAGAGCATGGTCACTTCTACAAAACAAGGCATACCCTATATAACTCATCACACACACATTACTACAAAACATAACCTTTAATATAGATCAAACTGACATCCCACACTTCAAATCCAACAAAACCAAGATACTAACTACTTATCTACTCATCATATACTCAAATTAACTCCCAAAACAAACCATGAATTCATACAATTCGAATATCATGAAAAATCCCTATTTCAAAGGTTAGGGTTTGGGAAAACCACTTCACAATCACTCAAAATCCTTCACCCAAAACTTGAAAAAGCTACACAACACATTAATAACACATTTACAATCATTCAATTGATAGAAACATCAATCAAGTCGAATTCTTTGATACTTCCACCAATCTCAAACCAAAAACAATGAGAAAAGAGAGGGAAAACCACTTACCAAACAAGATGCAAGCTCCCATGATCTAGAAATCAACCCTTAAAGCCAGAAAATACAAGCCCTAGCAGAGCTCCTTCTCTTCTCATTCAATTTCGTTCTTTTTAGCCAACTTTATTACGTCATAATTTAAACAAATTCTATGACTAGCACCGTGGCACACCATAAGCTCGCCGCGATGTGAGCCTTTACTGTCTGGAAAAAATTTGAAATCCTCTGCTCTCTCGCCTCGGTAGCCTTGCTCTTGACCATGGTGTGAGATACTTTTGTCTCTTTTCCTTAAGTCTGATCCTCTCTCGATCTTTTCTCTGATTTTGATCCCTTCGATGCTGCACAAATCAACAGGCACACGTCTCATTAGCTTGGTACTATGTTCAGGACCATATAATGGGGGTTATTACAGTATGTATGTTGATGTGGGAATATTTAGGGAGGATTTAAAGCATGTTTTTAGGCTAACTAAGGGGCCTTCCACACATGTATTGTATGAAATCAGATAAGTGAGCCACATTAGTCGTAACTTGTGAAAGATTTGATATGACTTATATTTATATTGATAATTAGACATATGATTAAGACTTGGTTTGACAAAAAGAAAAGGAAAGATAATGGAAATGGCAATAGAATCAGTTTTTTTTTTGTTTGGTATGATAGAAGTGACAATAGAATGTCATTCCCAAAGGGATTTAAGAGCTTCAAATGATTCCATCCATTGTGTGAAGGAAGGATTTTCAATTCCATGGAATGAAGATTAAATTCCAAAATTATCCCTCAAACTTTCAAACAAAATCAAGTTATGTAAAAGGAGCTATTTTCCTTTCTAGAGGGCATTTGGTTCTTCTTCCCTTTTCTTCATTTCTTTTTCTATTTTTATTCTGCCAAATATCTTATATATACCAAACATTTTTTATACGTATTTTCATTTCCTTCTTTTTGCCCACCCTTTTTCAATTCCTTTAAAAATGTTTAAGTTTCTAATTGAGTTTTGGGATTAAAGATTCAGAAGGCTAAAGTGTCAATTTTTCTTTAATCAATGAACATTATTTTGACTTGATTCTTAAATTAAATTAGTGGGTCAAGTTAAAAACTGTTTGAACTATAAGGACCCGATAACAAAATTTTAAAATTATAAATATTTAATAAAATTACAGAGACAAAAATGAAATTTGTCTGGAAGAGATTTTGAGCAAGTGGCCAACAAAGGTAGCCGCAACGGGGGGATTACGTTCATAAATAATTACATTGGTGCCGTCAGGATTGAAGACTCAAACAAAAGATAGGCTTTTGACTATTAAGAATTAAAGACTTTGACATTCAAATGTTCCTTTCTCAATGTTCAAATATGGCACTCTATTCAACCAATTCCTTATCCTTTTTCTTCCGAGATTCCCCTATTTTCTCCTTTAACTAGACAATGAGATTATTTAATGATTACATTAAGAGAAAATTATATGCTTGGTCTATAAAATTTATTTGATTTTTAATTTAATAGTTATAATTTAATTTAAAATTTTATAATTAAATTCTTATCATTTAGATATTTTTATTTAATATTTGTTGATACATTTTTGCCAATATTTTATTTTTTTATCATTCACCATGAGTATCCGTCGACATTAGAAACTAATCTCCCTCTAGATATTAAGGGTAAATAGTCGATCTCTCTTAATTATATTTGCTTCATACATAAATATTGTAAGTCAAACTCAACTATTTGTTTAAAATATAACAACCCTTTCCTATAAAAAAAAAAATAAAAGAGAGAGACAATAGCACTTATCATTCATGCTAACCTGAATTAATTATGTCAATATTTATTTAATAGATTGCAATCTCCTTGTCACATAACAAAATGATGTAAGCAACAACAAAAAAATCTTTTTTTAATTTATTGAATTATGCCAATAGTCCAAAGACCATACATAAAAGTGATGGAGAACTTTTTCAACAACCATAAATCACTTTATATTTGTCATCTTTATTTGAACCAAATTGGAGTGCAAGTCAATAACGCGGTTGTTGTTGACATATTGAAATTAAGTTCGATTTCTTACTGTTTTTGTAAAGTGTCATTTAATTTTATCTATATTTCAATAAGAAAAAATCGGACAGGAGCCACGGTTTCTGCCGTGGCTAGTTTTATTATTTTTTATAATTTTTTTAAATTAAAAATCATAAATAAAAAGTAAATTTTTCAGAAATTAAGTAAATATATTTTTTATGCAGTTTTAAATATTTTATTTATTAAAAAAATATTATATAGTAAAAAATGGATAAAACTGAATCCATGCAATTTGCAGTTTTGTGTATTTTTTAATAATTAAAAAAAATATCGAACAAATTTAAAACCACACACAAAATATATTTACATGATATATGAAAAATCTACTTTTTTATTTATAATTTTTAATTTAAAAAAATTAAAAACTAATAAAACCAGCCATGGTAGGAACTGGCGGGAGGGGGTCCCGAGGAGAGACCCCTGTCCGAAAATTTCAGGTGCTCCAAGTCTAGTCTGAGATGTTTGAGGACCATGTAAAAAGTTTCGCGAAACAAAATCAGGTTAAAATATTATAATTTTAAATCAATTTCATACTTTATATAGAAAAATTTTTCTCATAAAAATTATCCAAGACTAAATGTGATATAAGATCTTAGAGATATATAAGTTAAATTTAATATATAAATGATAAAATATATGTAAATTTGATTAACTATATATGTAAGATTGTCTAAAAAAAATTAGAAGAGTGGATATCGAACTAAAGAAAATTGATTATTAATATCATTTTATCCCCAAAGAAATATTAGTATGATATTCTAAGAATTGAATAAGTTAAAGATTTGAAGATTTGAAAACTTAAATGCATCAAAATAGAGCTGACTCAATCAGTATATTTATTATATATGCTTAAAGATTTTATGTGAAATTTAATGATTTAGATTATATCTATTTGCTCAATACATTTTGATTTTCAAAATATATGTGCATGTTTAACAGTATTTTCTGTTTTATTGTTCTAAAAATAATTTTATAAAACTGTTTTCGAAAACAAGTTTTAAAAAAAAGAAAATAAAAAAATATGTTTAAATAACTGTTTTCAAAATCTTAACTAATAAGTGTTAGATGAGTTATTCAAAATTTATAACTTTACCATTAATGAGATAAGTATTTTTCACATTTTCTTATATTTTTTAGAATAAAAATTACAAAATACCTTAAAGATGTTCTGAGTTTTCTGTTCTTCTATTTTTCTATTTTCCAGAATAGTTTATAAAAAATAGGTTTACCAAACAAGTCTTTTTATTTTTCTGTTTTCAAAAATAAAAAAATTGTTTTTGAAACATCTACCAAATAGGTCCTATATTTTTTTACTCAAAACAAAAAAGAGGGGAAAAAGAAGGCAAACATTATTTTAATTTCATGTTTTATATTTGTAGCTTCCACTACTTGACCCTGAAAACCAACAAAGAAGAGAATAATTTTATACAATGAACTTTATATAACATTAATTATAACACAAACACAATGTCTACTATATAGAGAATAGTAGTTTGTCAACTCCCTTATTTTTTTTAATATGATAATAATAATTATCAACTTCTATATAAATGCTATTAAGATTAATGGGTGAGAAATTTCTTTTTTTAAAAAAAGTTGATTGGGTGACGCTTTTAAACTCTATTTGCTGTTTTAGTGGCCTTACTATACTAATTTGAAAAAAATTACGTAATGAATTTGGACCAACATGAACTCTAAATATAAGTTATAACACAGTAACTATCGTACAATGAACAATATTTTGTTAATTTTTATGTGTTTTTTAATATAATCATATTTATTGATAGAGAATAAGTGAACTCTCATCCTTGAAGGTTCAATATGCCTAAAAACCTTTTTCAAGAAATAAAAGACTTAATGACAAGAGATAGGACAAAAGTCATGAAAGAGATCTTATAAGTATTGGTCTGAGAGTTTAAGGAGAAATAACACATTTATTTAGAAAACTTAGAGCAAATGTTATCACCTTCCAATCCAAAAATAATGATCATTTATTTGGAGGCCTAATTTGAATATCTTAAAGGTCCAACCCAAGTTCAAATAAAAGAGTTTGATTAAAAGAAGTCATGTGGTTCATTAATAAATCATGTGACTTTAGAATTAGATTTATTTTTTTAATTTATTTTAAATTTTTATTTGATTTTTTCCCGATTAGATTAGAATAATTTGGATTGGTTCTCATTTGCATTATGAGGCCAACTTAGAATTTAATTCAAATTTAAATTTAAATTCCAAAAAAAAAAAATAAGCCTTATCTCTAAGGAATCATTTATCTTATTAGGATTAAGATTTCTATTCTTATTTAAAGACCATGTAGTGCCACTTTGCAAATGAGATCTGAATAATATTTTAAGCAATTTCTCTCTTCAATTTTGTGTGAAATTGTTAAGGTCTTTCGTATTATTCCTAGAATACGAATTTCACTTATCAAAAGAAGTAACCAACTTTTGTGGCATTTTGTGTTTAGAGTTGTTAGAGTTTTCTCTAAATATTCCATTCGGTTTCTTAATTGCCTTGGGTTGCTTCCACTGTTTTTTCTTATAATTCTGAGTTCTTAAGTTGCCTAGGACTCATTCTTGGGAGTTTCACCTGTCTATATCATTTACTATCTAATAAAGCCATTTTGATATTAGCTTTTTAATAAAAGTAATTTATAATCTAATTAATTAATTCCCTTCCCAATACTTACTCAAGATTAGGTTACTATTCAAATTGTACAAGCATTGGGATTAGGTGTTATCTCAGCGAGTTAGGGTTAGGTTTAAGAAGTCAAGCTACTTCTATTAAATAATTGATAATTAAATAAAAAAATGGAAAATTACACTGAGGGGCTAAAAGATAGCAATATTTATTTTATGCAACAATCAAAATGCTTTTATGTAGGTATAGTATTGTTACTACTTTGTTATAGGTAGATTGCCAAATTTTGAGATTAATTATGCATCATTTGCATGGTCTAGTGAAATCATGTAATTTGTGACCTATACCAAAAGTTAATCATATTTGTTTGACGGGTCGAAAAATGACAAAATATATTAACCATGTTAATTTGTCCAATTGTCATTAGAAAATTGCTTGAGCAGCTAGGCTAACAAATAATGGATGGTATACGCACTTGGTAGAGTCATTTACGAATGGTATGGTTGATGGAACTAATGACACTCATAACATCATGCATTGAAGAAAATATTAATTAGTAGCAATTGAAGTGTAGTTTGAAGTTTGATGCATCTAAGCTTTTAAACCTTAGATGATGATGGAGTCATAATTAATGATGTACAATGAACAATGTGCTCATTTGTTCATATTTTTTGATAATAAATTTTACTATCAAATATTTAATATGATGATATTCTCAAAACTTAATAAAATTTTTAGTTAAATTAATATAACCCTTGACCAATTAAACTAAACGCTCAATAATAATTGATCTTATTTTATAATAATAATAACAGCAACCTTATTTCATTAAGTAAATTTAATTATACAGATCATATTGTGTTATTAAGTCTACTAAAAACCAACTTCTTAGACATCAATTTATCAACTTAATAACTTTTTAAGTATTTTTCTTGGTTTTCATCTGCAATGACTTATCTAAGGATCTTCTTTATATATATATATATATATATATATATATATATATATCCCAACCATTTTCATCATTCCTTATCATTGTCGTCGACCTTGTTTATGAAAAAAAAAAAAAGCAAACAAGAAGAGAAGATAACTGGATAATTGTGAGTACCCGTGCCAAACAATTTTTATCAATTTTTACAAAATTACACGGTGCACAATTATTATCAATTTTTGTTGAGTGATTAAGTTAAAAATCTTATGGATTTGTACAGGGTTTTCTCTGTCGGGTGCGGAAGTGAAGATAACTGGATCTTTGTCCCTAGAAGTTTCCCCGTCCGTTGAACCCAATCAAATTAACTTTAACTACCCGAAAGATTCTGTGTTCGTTTCCTTGATCAACGCAAGTCAAAATCCCTACTTCATTTGCCGTCCTTATCTGTGTCTGGAGGTTCGAGAGAGATGCATATATGGCCGTCCTCTAGCATTAGAGACTCGTTCAAGTTTGCTTATCTGCGTAAACTCGAATGGAATCTTCAGCGAATGAAGCGGGAAAAGCAACGACAGAAGCAACAACACTCTTCAATGAGTCAGAATTTGTTGGACAACCAGAATGCTTGCGATTCTCACAGTGCTGAGGCTTCCGATTCCGATTCGAAGCCTGATTGTGGGTTCCTTGCGTTTTGCCGGGACTTAGTCCTGATTCTCTCTTGCTGCTATTGTTGCTTCTGCTGTGGAGGTACCTAACCCAACTCTTCTGTTAAATTGCCATATCGTTTATTTCTGAATTGCGTGACAAACAATTCTGTTTCGGGTGTAGTTTGTGGGAATCTTTGTCTGGGTTTTTCGATGTCATTCTATGAAGTCTTGAGGGAAAGTTCAGATAGCATATGATCAAACTGTTCAAGCGCCTTGGCAATTGGACACTTGGTACATAATTTACACAGTGGTTACTTACGAAAGGAGGAGTAGCTCTGAGGATCCCTTGTTCTATATTATGAGTTCAAATGATATATGATTTGATTGTTCAAGCTTGCCTTGGCAATAGGATACTTGGTACATAATCTCCATAGTGATTACCTAAGAAAGAAGGAGAAGCTCTGAAGATACCTTTTTCTATGATTTTGAGTTCGAATAATATATGGTTTTACTGTTCAAGCTTGCCTTGGCAATAGGATTCTTGGTACATATTCTTCATCACATTGATTACTTAAGAAAGAAGCATTCCCTGCGAGGATACCTTGTTCCATGATCATGAGCCAGAGAAGAAGATATCCTCGGAGATACTCCTACTTGCTTAAGTGATAGACGGGTATGGCTTTTCTTGTATTGTCCTGATAAGGTTATATTACTGTAGCTTCCGGGAGAGATCAGTGTAGGTATAAATGATTCAAAAAAGTCGTGGTTAATTTGGGTGGCAGAGCTTCAACGCATATCATCATGTAGATAGCTGCGTTGCTCATCCTTGTTCAATGACCTGGCGTTTGCTACCAAAAATGAAAATTGAACAGGAAATTGAAAAAGAGAAACAAACTGATTACTTGGTTTCCTAAAACTGTGCATGGAGTAAGGGATAACATTTACTAAGTCCAAGTGTTCAACTGGACCATGATCATGAAGAGTTTATTGGCTTGAAAATATCATTTATTGATTTTCATCTTTAACCTTCATCCTGGATTATATATTTCTTTACTTTTATCAAAGTCAAATGGCTATCTGATTGAATCGGGGTTGATCTTGTAAAAGTTCTTATGTAAATTGTCAATAAAGATAAAATCTTGATAAAGTAATTCCTTTTAAGAAACCTATAATGAGATATAGAGAGACACATTCTATCCCACTTATCTATCTCTCTATCTCTCTCTTTCTGAAGCTTCTTTAATGATGACTTGAGAGACACACTTATTTCCTACTTCTCTCCTTATCTCTGTGTTTTAGTTCAGTCCACCCAGTATTTAGCACATTATAAGCTTCATTTGGCAATCATAGATATTTTAATTGAGAGTTCTGTGATTTGAGTCCGGCATAAATAATGTCTTACAAACTTAAGAGTGGTAAGAATGTAGATGGATCCTGCAATTTAATAGCATACAACTCATGTATGCATCTTTGTTTGTTACTCTTGAATCCTTTGATCTGATATTATAACCAAAACGGTTATTGCTTATTGGCTTCCTTGTTTAGACTTAAATCTGTTGATCCTATGGGCTGCATTGCCTATTCCTTAGTTTAATATAGATTAAAGATAAAAAGGTGGTTAGGTCATTTACTTTTCTCTTGCTCTTAAAAGATTAAGGTATATTAGCAGATTATAATGTGCAACCTCATTTTTGGGTTCTGTTTTTGTAAGTCTTGAGCGATCAAGGAAACTAATAGGATGATATGAGTAGAGAGAGTAGTATCTCAGAGGAGGTGGCTCTTGTGCAATGGCGTATTTACTGTTTCAATAGGCTTCTTTTGGTTAAACTTAGAGTGCCATTGACATGTGAGTTTGGCTGATTATCAAATTATTGGCTGATCAATTGACAACTCTTATGCAAATTATTGGTTGAACTTAAGAGTTTCATGGACATTTGGGAACATTCTGGTCGGTTTTGCTGGTCAAATTGACTTGTTCAGTTGGTTTCAAGAGTATGACTTGAATACATCAATTCCACATGCATTTATTTGGGGGCACTTCTATCATCTGATATATATATATTTTTTAAATTTTATTTAATTTTCCTTTTCTTCTTCTTGCAGCCTGTGCTGGGGATAGGTGAAGAAATGCTAAACTGGACCTCTTCTGTCCTCATTTCTTATGGTGACAAGATCATATGGAGTAGAAAAACACCAAATTCTGTACAGCTACTTATTGGTCTTATCATATCTGTCTAGATTATTATGACATGAACATATATAGACAGTTGTATGTGAATCTTGAATGGGTGATAATTCACTCTTGATTTTATCTTTCCTGCAAAAATTGTATTCTATTGTTGAAATTAATTTATGACAATTATGAAATTATAGATATGGTTGGTGTTATTGCGGTATCTTCGGCCCTCACCTGGATTTGTAAAGCTTCAATTGGCTCTCTAACATGCATGCTATTTTGGTAAAACTTATTTGCTTATCAACAAAACATTTTCTCCACGTCTCTGGAATCGTGTGTGCGTGTGTGCAAAAGATGACCATTCTGAATGAATTATGGCAATCTCTACATTATTTATGCTACATAAGTAACTTAAATTTCTTAAACACTTAAAATTCGAATTTGGAGGTACTAAACGGCACCTTGTCAAAATGTATGGCAAGATCCCATACCAATTTATTGAGCTACACCGTGTTTTTTGTTTATTGGGAATTTTCTAGTCGTGGGTTTGCTTTTAGCAAACTAGTTTAAATTTAAGTTTTATTAAACATAATCAAACAGAAGAACGGAGAAGAGTCACATAGCTGGAAATATTTGTTTAAGAATATACCTCCAAATCTCCGTAAAGAATGCCTAAAGAATAGAGACATTTCTCACTGTGTAAAATTAGTGAAAGGATCAGTTACATCATCCTTTTTTGGAGGAAAATTGAGTTCACATCTAGTAGAGTGAAAAGAAGTATACATATTTAAAATGAGAATAAAATCGAATATTGAAAGATAAGTACAATGAAAATAGAATGGAATATTAAAATGCTAAATTATGTTTGATATGACATGAAAAAAAATATATGAATACTTTTTCCCTTTGTATATGTGGGAAAATCTCTCTTTATTCGATTAATTCACACACTGATATGTACAAGGGGAGTAAGCTTTATAGTTTATACAGCATAGAGGCTAAAATTCAGCCATCAAAATCTCCTACACTAAAATAGAAAAATCCTCTAATAATCCCTCTCTAACGGTCACAATATTAAAACTAATATATCTACAATAAATACAAGGTTACTCATAATCTCTTATATTTGATAGAATAAAAATAATAGAGAAATAGAAAAGAAAACTGTACAAAATAACTACAATATTCCAAATTTTCACCAATAATATAAAAAATATAATATGCATTTTAATTTTTAAAAATGAACAATAGTTTAAAAAAAAAAAAGCTGTCATGAAGGCATTCTATTAAGGACACATTGGACATTTCACCCATCATTGCATTGAAAAAAATTTCATTTCCATCATATGTACAAGGAAAACTCTAAAATGAAGTCTTTCTATACAGAAATTGATTCAAATCAACTAAATATACCAAACTAATCCCTCAATCTCTCTCTCTCTCTCTCTCTCTAAGCCTTTTCATGTGTGTCAAACATGGCATTAGATCTAATCTACATTCCCTTTTTACCTCCATAAAGAGAGTCTCTTCATCTTCTGTTACCTATTGATATCCTAACCTCATACGTTGTCTTATCAATAAGAGTGATTCATGGAAGAGATTTTCAGCCATATGGATGGCAGATTTGAAGTGACTCTAACAGATTCCACGATGATGTGGATTGTGCACTGTGCCATGAACAAAGCTCAAGAAAAGATGAAGACCAAGAAAGGAGTGATTGAGCGTTTGAATGAAATCTCCAAATTCTATGAGTTGGCTGTGATGCAGCTTGAAGGTTGTCTCAGTTTTGTGCAGGCAGAGACAGAAAGAAGCAGCTTTCTTGATAGCAACCATCAGCAGGTTTTTTATAGGCTTAAGATGCATTGGTCTGATCATGATTGGATCAGCCATAGTTAAATTAATATGTTTGTAGTTATATATCTATGTATGAATATTATATAAAAAATGAAAAATTGGACTCTTACCAATTCTTAATCAGTTTTTATTATTCTTGATTGAATTTTTTTCTTAAGACCTTATCGATTTTTTATTGGCTTTTAATGGTTTCAATGTTTGAGGTTGTTTCTGACTTGAGAGAAATCAAAGATCGTCTCCAACGATGGGTCGAGGAATCCGAAATGGCCATCTCCCAGAAGGATAGAGACTTGACAGAGAGATTGGAGAATGAGTTCAAGCTCAGGCGGCAGCAGCAGCAGCAGCCATTGGTAGAGCTGCAAGAAGGAGAAATTGACCTTGAAAACACAAAATTTAGGAATCATGATAGTGATGACCATGGTGGTGGTGCTTGTGAGAAGATGAAAACTTGTGCTGATCCGCAAATGTTGAATATCAATGAAACACATGAACCAAATGGTAACATACTAGGTAACGCATTATAGCAAATTATTTCTAGAATCTCATCTTAGTCTTCTTAAAGATTGATTTTGTTTCATTTTTATCATTTGAAAGATGAAAAATGGGATTTGAATCCTCTCTTTTTCCTTCTCTAAATTTCTAGTCAATTTCATAGAAAGATAAACAGAGTGTTTGGGACTGATCACTCAACCGAGTCCCACACATTGACAAGAAATAGAGAAGGTCCAAACACAATAAGGATTCCAGTAGTAAAATATTCTATGGGTGAGACAAAATCACACATTTGAGTAGTAAAATAACTAAAATATAAATGTTTGAGAAAGGCAAGGAATACTAGGTCATCTTTGAAAGACTAATCCGAACGGGGTCTTTCTCTTTATTTTATTAACATATGTGGCTAGGGCCATCACAGTAATTGGGGTTTAACTAGAAATTTAAATAAAGGCTTTTGGGTCAAGATATTTTTTTGGATCTGTGAATTCATATCAAGTAAGAAACCTAGTTTTATATGATTGTTACCTTTATATTATTAAATTGATTAAGAATTTTGTTATTGCTGTTTGTATTCCTTCTTATTGTACATCACTAGGTGAGGTACCACACAGTGGTATTGACAACAAGAAGGTTGAAGAAATGGGTTGTGACATAGACATACTAAAGCAGACACTGGACGATGCTTTTGGGAAGATTCAGAATGCCATTTTCCATGGTGAACTGGCACCAAAAGAGCAACAATGGAAGTTAACAACCGAGAAGGAGATACAATCCATCTTAGTCAAAAATTACATGAGAGAATTCCAAGAGAATATTGAATCAGAAGTGAGAATGCAAGGCTTGCAAGTTCTGAAAAATTGGTGGGACCATTGGTCACAGCTGATGAATGAGGTCACAAGCTTAAGGCATGAACTTGGTACTTTTATTAGCCAAAATGAGCTTCATAGTGAGGATTATAGTAACAATTCATTCCTTTTCTCCCAAGAAAATGTTTCTCAGGAAAGGGTAGGAATGCCTGCATCAGAACAAAGTGATCATGACAAGGTACCAGAAGACGAAAGTAACGAAGATGGAATAAACTTTGTTGCTAAAATGGTGAAGAAGCATCAGTCTATTATTTGCAAAAAGAGTGAAGAACTGAATATAAGTAAGCGTGGATTATTATTACAAGAAAAGAGGAGTTCACCGACGAAGAAAGAAAAGGAGTTGAGTAGCATAAAAGAAAGAATGCAGAATATTGCTGCAAGATTGGACAATCTGATAACTTGGAATTCTACGGTGAGTGAATCATTTTTTGATCAACAAGTCACTGATCATGAAGAAAACAGTGAATGGACCTTGGAAAGTGCCTGGGAGAAGATGAAAAGAATCTCTAATTCAAGAAATGAAGAGCAGGATGATAAAAGTGTGTTGAACAAAGAAAAAGAAGATGAGATCTCAGAAGACAAGTTCTTAGACCAAGGTATGGTTGAAGAATTTCGTGACATATCCTTCAATTCTGACATAGGAAAGCAAATAGAAGAGGATGGATTTAAATATTACTTAAAAGAACTAATCAAAGAGTGTAATGAGTGTATTGAAAGAAATAGCATCGAAGACCAGATTAGAGATGAGGTATATTTCATTGTATTCTCTAATGCAGAGAAGGATATCGCTGGTTCTGCTCAAGACTTTGTCTTGACAAATTGTGAAAGCAACAAAGTTAATGAAATAGATAACACCATAAGAAATGATATAGGCAAGCTAGTCTATAAGGAAATGATAGAAGAATACAACAAAACATTAGAAGATTATAGTGCTTTGATGGATTGTAGAGTAGGCGAGATTCGAGATAACTTTCTTGATCATTTACAGCTCGTGAGCATAGAAAGTCTTCTGAAGGAAGATATATGTATGGTTGTACTAAGAGGTATACTCATGGAAATGATAGACGAATACACCAAAACATTAGAAAACTATAATGCTTTAATGGAGTATAGGGTGGGTGAGATTCGAGATAATTTTCTAGATCATGTACACCTTGTGAGCACAGAAAGTCTTCTGAAGGAAGATATATGTATGGTTGTACTGAGAGGTAAGCTCATGGAATGGAAGATTGAGTTAGAAAACTACTTCATAGAGAACCTTATTAGGGAGCAATTATACCAGTTTATAGTGGTTGAAATAATGAAAGAGGCCATTATTGTATCCATGGAAGTCAAGTCACAACATGTTCAAGATAAGACCCTGGAAGAAGGTGCTCTCTCTACTACGATGTTAAATCAAGTTCATGAAGTCCAAAGCGGAGAAAAGTTGATTAAAATATTGTTAGAGTCTTTACTGACATGTTTTGAAGCAGAGGAGAACTTGATGCTAAGCGCAAAATCAGAGATCAAGGAACATAGTAGGCAACTTGACTTGGGTTCAGAACGCGGCGAGTTACACGAGCATGAAATTTTCGAGGATTTGATAATTGGGGAGGAACAGACTTTCTTTTCCTTGACTAGCAAGGTAGAGAATGCCCTGCAACAATTAGGCACAAGCAAGGCAATTTTAAGTGAGTTGGGTACTACTTTAGGCCTAAGATTATGCAACTCAGAGAAAAATCTTGATCAAACTACTACCCAAGAAGAAGGAAATTCAATGCCATCTTATTCAGATTTCTTTCCTTTATTGAACTTTTTACAAACATTTACAGAATTTGAGGGCATGGTAAACCAAAAGCTGGAGACAGAGACTGTCAGGTATATCACACATTCATTCAACGATACATCTTACATGCCTTCTCCCTTTTCTTTAGTATCAAAATTTCTGCAAATTTTGCATACAGGTTAGAAAATATGAACTATTGTATGGATCTCATTGTCAAGTTGGTTGATTGCTTGAGAAGTAAGGCTTCGGTTTTCGAGAGAGCCTTCATTACAAGATGCCAGAATCTCCAAAAAGCTGAACTCGAGGTCAGTAGCTTCATCTCATGTTCTGTATACTAAATCCAATATGAATTAGCTGTCGGAATAAACTTAATTCTAGATTTCTTGAATGCTTTTCATATATAAAAATGCCCAAAACTAAAGTAGTATTTGTTGAAATTAAGGTTGATCTTCTTGGTGATCAAGTGGATGTACTTCTAACATTGCTCAAGAAGATATATGTTACTCTTTATCAGTATTCACCAGTTTTGCAGCAGCATTTTGAGGTGAGTAGTTTTCTTGTTCTGAAACTTGAAATTAATGGTGCTAATCTCAAAACCGCCAAGACTCGTAAAAAACTATGATCAAAGTGATTCCAGATCCCAGTGAAAGATGGATTTTTAAACTATTAGATCAGTACTAGAATCACCGAAATCCAGTATTGAAACATAAAGAACTAGAAAAAGAAGCTTTTAGAGGCCTTCAAATTCTATGACTAATCAAAACTCAAGTTTGCACAACATTTTAATACTGAAGTTAAAAAAAGATGATCTTAGATCGTAGAACATCCCTCTAAATATAGGAAATGACACAACCAATAGCACAATTTCATTCATAACAAGTTAGTACTAATTCCTAGAGATATTTCACAAAGATTTAAATGCAAAAAGAAAAAAAATATATATATATATATATATATACTGGTATGGCAGTTCATAAAAAAAAATTATTCTAGAAATGTTCAAGTGGGATAGATGTCCACATGTTGAGTTCAAAATAAACTTGTTTTAGTCTTCAAACCAGAAAAAAAATGTTCTAAACCTAGATCAATTCATGGTTTTGTTCAACTAAGTCATGAGATGCTTTCCTATCATTATGTGTTTTGTTTCTAATCTCAAGAAGATTTAATATTATCTTATGTTAGTTAGTGTGCTAATTTCTTATGATTTATTTTATTAATTGGTCCCTATCAATTTTGTAAGAGCTTTCAGCTAGTTTTTAGTTGTTCATTGCATCATACAATTTTATTTTAATTCTTTAAATTGGTAATAATTGTAATCCTGTTCAGGTCTATACTATGTTGGAGTTGATAAAGAAAGAACTGACGTAGTCAACATAGTGATGTAGGGATAAATACTCTTTTTATACAATTATTTGGTATTTGGTTGGTACTATTAGAATATATTTAAGTATTATCGAAGAAATGGTGACAATTTCCGAACATAAATTTTTTCATCTACAAAGTTTAAACTCATGACATTGTATAAGAGATATTGAGTTTCTTCCTTTCAACCCAATCACCCTTGGTAAAGTTGTAATTTCTATAAGTTTAGACTACTAAATTTTTAAATTTAAACAGCATTATAAGGTATGGATTTATTTTCCGCAATAAGGAATACCATTCATTGTAATCCATAAAATTTGTGTCATCTTAAAATGTTGCCACGAAAATAATTTCCATACAATGGACTTTATTCCCTAACAAAAAAAGGGAAAAAACTTTGATGCAAATTTTTTGCGGTGTCTTATTAACTTAGGTCAACTAAATTCGTAATTTATAATGCAAAATTAGAAAGCACTTTCGACTAAGAAAATGTAATCATTCAATGCTTCTTTATTCTGAATATATATGTTGCTAACAAAATCAAATATAGTGTTCAGTTTCTCGGCAAAAGATGTATTTATGCATACATATAATTATGAATATTTAATATATATATATATATAATTATAATTATATAATTATGAATGTTTAGTACTTAATCATCACTTTAGACTTCAACTAATCCGAATCGAGTTATGATTGTGCCCCACTCGAGGGAATGCAAGCTCTAGTGTTGATGCCGCCTGTGAAGCATAAATACAATTACAAGTATCGAATACAATATGATACGATATATTGAATATAACAAATTTTAAAATTTTTAGAATTTAGGATACAAATATGGAGGATATATTCATAAAATTTATATATATATTCAACAAATTAATGTATTAAAGATAAAAAAATATATAATTTGAGTTCTATACAAGTATTTTAAAAGCAATATAAATATATCTAAAAAAAAGCTAAAAATTAAGTTTTTCTATAAGATCTGATGTAATTTTGGAGTTTTTTAAGGAAAAGAAATTAAAAATATGTATATGATATATATATCATTAAGTATAATTTAAGTATCATGTCTAATATCTATCATATATCAGTAAGTCTTATTGTTTGGAGTATTGACGTAATAAAGGACGTTGGAAAGAAGAGAGAAAAGGGTTTAGGTTTAGTGATGAGACGCAAGGCAAGAGGGTTCAAAGATAAGATGCAAAAGGAAGCAAAGTCGGTGTCAATTATAAATGAGGGTGGGAATATACAGAATGCTTGGGGGTAATGTGGTCCGTATATAAAAATATACATTTTCCCTCTAAATTCGTCTAATTTTTTGTTTGGAGGGAGGGGGACAGGAGCGCTATAAGGGAGGAAGGGAAAATCTTAAAATTTTAATATTTGCATTAGTCCTCGACTGTCGCATCTTTAGGCATACATGGATGTAAGAGGGTCTTTTTTTTTTCCTTAGATTAAACCATTCGGTGTCTAGTTATCATTTTGAGCTTTGAGTAATCTAAGTGAAATCGTATAAAACCATAAGGATGTTAAAACTTTTCTAATAAGTATTTAACACAATTACATATTCAAAATTTGAATTGATTAAATTAGCATTGCCCTGCTAACATTTTAATATTGTTGTGTGTTCTTAGTCATTTAAGGGGCGTGATTATTTTCGTTAAAGCAACTTGTGATGCTTCCCAGTTGAACCAATGTGCCTTTAAGTGCAAACCAGCTTCAAATCGCTTATTTGAAGTTGTTCAACGATTCCAACGCACTCAACCTCTCTGAGCACAGAGAATATAATGGTCTGTTTAACAGTGTTTTCTATTTTCTATTCTCAAAAACAGTTTTGTAAAACTGTTTTCAAAAATAAGTTTTGAAAATAAGAAAATAAAATAATTTGTTTGAATAATTGTTCTCAAAATCATAACTAATGAGTGATAGATGAGTTATTCAAAATTTATAACTTTACCATTAATGAGGTGGATGTTTCTCACCTTTCCTTGTATTTTCTAGAACAAAAACTACAAAACACCTAAAAGGTGTTCTGAGTTTTCTATTTTTTTATTTTTTTATTTTCCAGAACAGTTTATAAAAAACAGGTTTACCAAACAAGTTTTCTGAGTTTTCTGTTTCCGAAAACAGAAAACTTATTTTTGAAAACAGAATCAAACAGGGCCTAAAATACCTTTGCATTGTTTTGTCAAATCCCTTGACTTACTTTCCTCAACCTATGGGAGAAACATAAGGGAGCCGTTTAAAAAATTTTAGAATATAGGGATTGAAATTAAAATTTAATGAAACGATAAGGGTCAAAGGTTTCATTTTCACATTTCAAAATTTTAAATTATATAATAATTTTAAAATTTGAAAAATTTAAAATTATCCAGTAATCATATAATAAATTGAAGTAAATATAACATTATGATTTCATGAACAATAACATTATGCTTACTAAAAATGTCAAATTTAAATTTAATGATTTTTCAATTCAACTAATTAATTCTGAAATTTTTCAATTAAAGGCCTTAATATTCTTTCCTTTTCAAAATATCTGATGTTTAATGTGATGCATGCAAATTAAAAAAATGATTTAATAGTTTAGATTGTAGTAAACTTTAATGGTGTACAAAATGTCCTTATATAACATATTTATATGGAATTAAAAAGAAGATCGATATACTAAAAAGTTTTTGACATAGTTGGCAGATGAGTAGTCTCTTGAGTATGTTATCTTCACTTGGAGAATATATCTTCAGTGCTAAAAAAAATAATAATAATGTGTGTATCAATGAACAAATAGACGTAGTGCATGTTTGGGGTGGAGCACCATGAGATGATAATGGTAAGCTGATTTCATATTTTTAAACTCTAATAATTGGATGGTCAAACTAGTTATTCCATTTAATTTGTCACTTGTGATAAATTGATGTAATCTCTCTTTTTAGTTTATAAAATATTTTTAACTACCACACATGGACCAAAAATGATAATTAATAACTAAATTTTCTTTTACTATTTCCTAAATTACTCTTATTTCATGTAGTTGACTATAAATTAAACTGTCAAATATTAATTAAATTTCATCTTTTTAAAGGCATTTTGGAGAAAAGGGAATTAAATATACTATGTAATTAGTAAAATATCTTATATTATGAGACGTTAATTTCTTCAAAAGATATTTTATAAAGCATAATGGAGTAGTTTGCTTTATTTTACATGTTTTTATAGTTTTTAGCTAATTCACCTCCTCTCCTCTCATAGTTGAAATCTGAATTGATTAGAATGAATTTAAGTGATTTAAACCTAAAAAAAAAAGAGAGAATGAATTTTAGTGATTTAATTTTTTTTAACTAAATACTAGCCCTCAATTAAAGAGAAAAGAAAAAAAGATGTGGGCTCCCTATTAAAAGTCTTCACAAGCTGGGATACACACTCAGGTTGATTTTAAATACCCTCTCGGGTTGTGTTTTTAGCATGTGATCGGTCTGGCTTAGGATAACTCGATAACCGATTGGATCAAGTTGGGCTACATGAGCCTTGAGGTGGCCCGGTTAAAAACTTAAAAAAATAAAATTAAAAGATTAAAAAATAATTTTGTTTATTCTTCAAAGTATAATTTATCTCGTTCAAAATGTGCTATTTTAAAAAAATAATAACAAAATCAAGAGTGACAATTTTCAAAATTCTAAATTTTCACAACTATACACTATTTCTACAAAATATTAAGTTAATAAATCAATTTTAAATTTTAAATAAAATTATAAAATGTTTTCATAAAAATAAGAAAATCAATATATTACATGAGATATATAAAAAATCTGATTTTATAATATTTATAAAATTTAAAAAAATTCAAATTCAAATATATATATTTTAAGAATTTTATATTGATATTGACTTGACATTTATGTGGCCAAGAAAAAGATATTGACTTAAAATGTAGTGCTATATCTATGTAGTCTGAAATATAAGAAAAAAAATATCTCACACATACCAATAGTGTTAATTGAAGTTAGTTAACCTTATTTAATTTATAATAAAACATATTTTTTTAAAATTGTCCTGATTAATGGTCTTTCTTTTTACACTAAATCTCATGGGTCACTTGATAAGTTGTGTTTGGAAATTGTTTGGGTAATTGATGATCTAGTTAAGGTTTCAAATACACCTTTGGAAGTGGCAGCATTTTCAGCAAAGCTTCCTTGATCAATGTTTTAGGTCCAAAAAGCTCTAGCAAAGCTTCCTCACACAATGGAAAATGTAATGAAGCCATTTTCTGATCTATCCTCGAATCTAGATATCAATGTTCAAAGTATGGAAGTTGTTTAATTACTCAGCCATGAAAGACTCGTATTTGTTGTATATTCTCATCACTCTGTGGACAAGCTTGGTGGATTTCTGAACCCATATCTAACAAATATAGTAGATCTTCTTGTACTTGAACCTGAGTATGTCTCAGGAATGGACTCAAAGGTGGAATCTAGAGCTAGTGGACTTTGTAGGCTCCTTGCTGAGAGAATTCTTGTGAGGCTTTGTTATTGTACAGTATCATATAAACTTTTGTATGAAATCAACATTTTGGTGTTCTTTTTACTTGAAAAGCTTCATTTTGAAACAGGTTCGACATGCCCTGCTCCGACTAATGCTGGGGATAAAAGCTTAGAAATTATGTTTGACATGTTTGGCATCCTTGGTTGTTACCATGGACAGGTTATCTTTTGTGGCTTTCCATGTAAAGATTTTTGACCTCTGCTTGCTTGCCCTTGATCTTTACCATCAAAGTCCTATTTCCGTTCATAACATTGATGTAGTAGGAAAAAGTGTGATCAATGCAATGGTTTCTCTGACAAAGAAGCTTACTGATAGCAAGTTCAAACCTCTATTCATAAAGAGTATTGAGTAGGCAGAATCTGATGTGGGTGAAACTGCATCTGTATAGGACCATAGCCTTCTATGGCTTGGTAAATAAACTTGCAAAGAGTCATAGGTAAGACAATGTCTATATATACCATACCATATTTCATTCTATAGTTAGTATTCTTTTTAAAAGAGCTTCTTTTGACTTGCTTTACGAGCTTTTCAAGATAGATTTTGCTCAGACTTCTGCCCAGAATTATTCGGTTTATTATATTGTGCTTTTTAAAGAGTAAAACTTTTTTTTAATTTAATTATAGAATAACACTTTATATATTATGCTATGAATATAAAGGTCCTTATGCTATCAAATAATGGTGATTTTTGTCAACTACCTGCGGCGGTTGAGTTACTGAAAAACTTCATCTAAAATTGATAATATTATTTTATCCATAATTTGCTTTTAGTGATAAATCCTTGTTCATTTAAATTATGCATACGGCAATAACTTCAGCACATTCAGTTTTCTTTGTGGAAATTTTTTGTAAAGTAATGGCTGAATTGCTTAACCTTTTACTTCACTGCTGTGCCATATGTGTAGGTCGTTGTTTGTTCCTTAGTTCAAACACTTGATTGGTCGCTGTGTTCATTATCATAGCGATGCTGGAGAAGTAAAAATTGAGTCGTAAGAAGAAGAAGTCCAAGAATCAGAAAGATGACAGTACAAACGAAGGCAGTATTTCTATCAAAAGCTGGCATCTTAGGATGCTAGTCTTAAAAATATCTTTACCTTATTTTTTTGGGGTTAACTATGTTGATATTTATTATTTTATTTCTGAATTTGGATATTAGAATGCACACAATTCCAATGATTTTTCATTTTCAGTGATTAGGATTCTAGTTAGTCCTTTTGAACGTTGAAAATCATCTCAATTCTCTTTCCTTTGTTGCTTTGAATGATTAAGTTTATCTAATTTTAAGTTTGATCCTCTTTCAATATGATTCTTGTTTACAATGTTGTCACAACAGAAATGGAAATTCAACATGCCAATGATATTAGTTCAAAATTCAATGATTCAACTGTAATTTAATCGAGGTTGGGTTGGTGGTAATTAAAATAATATGTATTAAACAAATAATATAAATTTAAATAAATTTTATGACTTCATTTAAGTCTTAAATTAAATAATACTAAATTATCAATCTATTATCTACTACAAATAAATTATTAATAAGTTTTGTAACTTAATATTTAAATCTAAATAGGTTAATATTTAATAATAATCACATTTTAAGTTTAAAATAATTAACTAATAATCCGTTATTATATTATTTGTTAAGAAAATTTAAAATTTTCAATAATTTTATATCAAAATAATGCTTATATAATATTATAATAAAAAAAATATTTTCAATTAAAAATGATGTTATATATTTTTACTTAAACACTATAAAAATGTTCAAAAGAAATTCTTAAAAAAATTTAAAAATTGAACCAGTTCAAATGATTCTAAATCGATTCACAATTGGTTCCACTGGTTCACTCAGTTTCATTGGTTCTTGACTGATTTAAACCGATTTCTGAAAGGGTGAATCATGTTCTTTGTCTAGATCGGACCTTACACCGGTTGCTAGTAAAACCAGCGAGTTCAATCTGGTTCTTACAACAATACTTGTTTGTATATCCCTTTAGCTAAATTATGGCTGTTGCAGATGCTATTGAAATCAATTGTTTCACAACTGGTCATAGAACCACCAGCTTCTCTAGATGACACCCCGAATTCGCCAAGTGAAGAAATTTGATGACCTACTGGTTCTATGCATTGGTCAAGTGGCTGTGACTGCTGGAAATGACCTTTTGTGGAAATCTAAGAATCATGAGGTAAATCTCTCGATTTCTACACTTAGTTTTTTTCTTTTGTTCATGGATGACAGTATCTTGTTTTCCTTAAAAAATAGATAGGCCTGTGATAATTTGGAATCTTCATGAACTGGTTATCTTCTTGCAAAATGATTCCTGCTGCAGTTTTTCACATCATATTATTCGGTCTTATGAGGTTCTAGGGGGAGGAATATGCTTTGGTTACAAAAATATGTATTACAAAAGATCCCATTTTTTTTATTTCTTTGTGCAGACACATGATGTTGGAGGAAATCTATCGAAACACACAATCATGTGGGTTTGAGCTGTAAAAAAATGTGTTTGTCATGCTTTTGTTTGAGAAAATTTGGTAGCAAATACCTAATTTTCTTATATATTCAAAATAAAATTATAAAAGGAGGGAATTTTTTTGGAATACCCAATCATATATATAGTTCTAGGCTATGAGAAAATTATCCATTTATCATTTTTTCATTAAATAACTTATAGTAGATTATTTAAAAGTTGTATCTTTGTTTGTGCTCTCTATCGCCATGTCGCACTCTAATCTACAAGTCAACAATCACTATGTATGTGTTCCTTAACTGATCTGTGGGGTTGAGCTTTGTCATCCTTGTTTGAGAAAACTTGGCAGCAAGTACTTAAAACTGTAAATGTACATATATAGACAAAACACATCGTAAAAAAAAAAGTATGTAGACAAAACTTAGAAAAACTTTCTTAAGTGCTTGTAATAAAATTATAACATGATGAAAATATAGCTGTAAATATTAAATAACTAAACAACTTAAATTGGCGTGAGTGATAGGGCTTTTATTTTTAAATAAGTAGTTGGAGACTTAATTCCTAGCTTTTATGTGTAGAATAAAGCCTAGTTAGGAGGAGTTTATTCCTTATTCATTATATCTCGACAGAAGCTAGTCTTTGTTGCCAACTAAAGATACTTTTGGTTTTAAAAAATAAATTGTATCCAAGTTTGAGCTTTACCATACCCATGTCTTAGTCTAGTCCACAGGTCAACAATCACTATGTACCCTAACTCATCTATCTCACATTCTTATTAAATTTTCTGCCTTTTCAGTTTACAAATACAAACCACGTTTTGGCACGTGTAGATTTTATTTCTCATGATCTTATCTTTATTTTCCAGCATTCTGAACACTACCCAAAATCTTTCTTTAATTTAATTCTGCATTCTTTATCTACCCAAAATCTCCTTCCTGGGTGAATTGCTGGAGGATGTGGAGCCCTGTGTTATATCTTTGGGAGTGAATATGATGCTGTTCCTGTTTGTTGTAACTAGGTCTTTTTGACTCCTCCCTCAACTACCAAAAAAACAAACGTGGAAAAGTTAGAGATGAACCATTAAATTTATGATCATTATGTATATTTTATTAATTGAAATGTTCATTTTTGTGAGGGAAAGGAATTATCTATCCCCTCTTTTTGGTACTTAAGGGGCTCTAGTTTAGCCCATGCTAAATTATTGAATAAAAGACTAGGAAGCCAGTTTTAACAAAAAAAAAAAACTCTCGTGAATTAACTAAATATTTAAAGTTCCATAAAAAAGAGGGGAAAAAAAGTGATTGGGTGATTTAAAAAAAGGTAAAATAAAAGAGGATAAAGAAAATAAATAAAACAAATTTACTAAACAAAGGGGAAAAAATAAAGATATGAACATGAAGCTAGTCCTTTGGCCCCCTGTGAATGAAAATTAAAGAAACCAAGAGAAATATAACAATTTGAGCATAAAGGAAATTAACAAAAAGTACAATGCTTTCTATACAAGGCAATCTGCCCCCAACATTGATGTACCTAATTCAAAAAAAAATTGTAGCTTTAATTTTTTAAAAGTAAAAAGTATACAAAATAGCAAAATTTTCGGGGTGGATGTAACACTTCAAATTTTTATCAAAAGTTTGCACCGAAATTCAAGGATAAGTCCTCAAATATAATAAAATTCTCAACAATCATTTTAAACCAAAGAATCAATTATTCATAGCCTATGGGTGTGTTTAGATTAGATTATGTATAAGTGATTATGAGGATAAATGATTATTCATAATAGATTATGTCAAAAGTAAATTGTGTTTGGATATTTTTAACCCATGAGTGATTTTAAAAAAAAAATGTATTTAAATATTGAGGTTTAAGCGATTATTGGGTAGATAATGAAGAGAAAAAGTGAAATAAGTGATTATGAGAAAATAAGTAATTATCATAAGTTGAAAAAAAATAGTTTATGAAAATAATAACTTAAATAGTCATAAATAATTATTTTAATTAGAGTTGTGTTTAGAAATTGGTAACATAATCACTTTTTTAATTTCATAAATGATTATTTTAGAAATCCAAACACACCACGTAATGGAACTGGCCCCTCCAGGCCCTCCAGACTATTGCCATAAAAAATGCTCCAAGCCCACTTGTGCTCACATGATAGCGAACAATATTATAAAAACTAATTAAATCTTTGTCATTTATAAATTTCTTTAAGACACGGTATCATCAGATGTGTAGTGGTAAATTGAGTTGTAACTCATATAATTAAGTCTCAGCCATTTATAAATTTCTTTAAAAAGCTAATGAGCAATTTTTCTATTATAAATTTATGTTGTGATTCTTATACTCTTACTTATGGTTTCCTAATGTAAATAGTCTTTTTTTTTTTTAAATCAATTCAATGGGCGACACATGATATCCAATCTAAGTGTTTTTCTTTTTTCCATTAATTTTTTTCAGCTACTTTGTAATTTGCAACATTGTTAGTTATTAATTGCACCACATTTTTCTCTCTTACTTTTTCTACAACTTTATCAAGCATTTCAAAAACTCTTTCAACAATCTTAGTGAATATCTAATGAATATAAAAATGCTATTCCTTTATAATTGTTTACCAATAAATTGTAAAGTAAATGCCATTTTTATCAGTCCACCCATCTAACATAATAAAATAACCTATTGTTGTCCATTCATTATTGAATTGCTCCAGCATAGCCTTTGTGATTTTACTTTTAGATTTAATAATTCTCCATGATCTCATGATAAGGAGACTTGAACCAAAATCATATTTTCCTATAATCTCACACATCTTCATAAATTTTGGATTTTTCATACAATTAAAAGGAATAGCACTTATGTAAAAAAACATGAGGTGTTTGTTGATAGGCTTCTTCCCTCAAATCTCTTTTGAGCATTTGATTAATAGTCCATTACGTGTTATCTAAATCATTACTATTATTTTTTGAATTTCTCAAGAAATTTGTGATCCCTTTCTCTTTTCCTTGCAATTTAGGTTGTTCTTGCACGCATTGATTCTTTTCACCAACATCAAGCCATTGTTTTTTTTTTTTTCCTTTTCAGGTTGTGTGCACTTGGCTTCATAAACCTATTGTAATAGCATTGCCCTTTTATCATGAAAAACATTTACACAAGTTTTAACATGAATTTCAGTGCTAAGTAGTGTTTACACATGTAAATGTCTCCAATTTTGCCACAATAGTTAGAATGTACTTTCTTTACCATTACCATCAACATCCTTCTCATATTGTCATCCTATATTAGATCTATTATCAGATCTATAGTGAGATATATCAATCAGGTTTTAGTAGGTGACTTTTTCAGTTGACCATCTACTTAAGAATGATTTGAGATTTTAATAAAGTTTTTTTTGTAAATTTTGTTAAATTTCAATCTTTAGACATAATTTGAATCGAGTCCTATCAGGTCCCAAAGGAGAAGCTTTCCTGAAGGCATCTTTTTCATATATACAACCTCAAATCTGATATATTATGCTTAAATATGAACATAGTCCATTCTACTATGATCAACGCTAATTAGTATTTAAATATGATAATAATATTGTTTATTGAATGATAAATTGATAATAATCTAAATGGAGAGGCCTGTTGGTTTTATCTGGCCCAGCCCAAACCAATCAATGATACTGCTTCACAGCTCTCGAGTTTCCTTTGTCTATCCTCCTTCTCTCTCCTTTCTCGGAAGAAATTTCCTCTGATTTTGGAGCCAAACCGAATCTTTCTAGCGCGCATACCCAAAGTTTGAAACTTGGAAACCTTATCACCACATTTTCCTCTCTGAATCTTTCGACATGGATAGCCTTCAAGCCATGTACAGAGACGAAGAAGATGAAGAAGACGTGTCTGCTCCCGCTGCCACCGCCGCTGCCGTTTCCGGCTGTGGTACTGACGCCGAATCCCATGTGTTACCTCCGGCCACTACCAGCAATGCTTCTGACACCCCAACTGAAGCAAATACTGATGTCAAATTGGAAGCTGATCCCTCCGATGAGCTATCCGAGGACGAAGCAGCGTCCGACGGCTCTGGGGACCCTAAGAAATCGCCAAAATCTGGAAGAGAGCTGGAGAATGAGGAAGAGGACGAAGATCCACCTCCTAAGAAGCAGAAACAGCTTTCTTCTCTTACAACCGAAACTGCGAAGGAGGAATCACCCGCATTACCTGATGCAGTTGATGGGAATAATGGTTTGAGTATTGCGGCTACTGCGATGCCGGGGTCAGGAACAGGGACGAATTCGAAGAAATCGAAGAAGAAGAATAACAATGTATGGGTGACGAAATCAACTCGGAAAGGGAAGAAGAAGAGTAAGACCAACAATAACAACAACCCTGTTGAGGACACTGTTCTTATCACCCCTGTTCCAAGGTTCCCCGATAAAAGCGACGATACTCCAGATATGAAAATTTGTTTATCTAAGGTGTACAAAGCAGAAAAGGTGGAACTGAGTGAGGATAGGATGAGTGCAGGGAGTACAAAGGGTTATAGAATGGTGAGGGCAACGAGAGGAGTTGTGGAAGGGGCATGGTACTTTGAGATAAAGGTTGTGAAGTTGGGGGAAACTGGGCATACTCGTCTGGGATGGTCAACTGAGAAGGGAGACTTGCAGGCACCAGTTGGGTATGATGCGAATAGTTTTGGATACAGGGACATTGATGGGAGTAAGATACACAAGGCATTGAGAGAGAAGTATGGGGAGGAGGGTTACAAGGAAGGTGATGTTATTGGTTTCTATATTAATTTGCCAGATGGAGCGACGTATGCACCGAAGGCACCACATTTGGTTTGGTATAAAGGGCAAAGATATGTTTGTGGACCAGATGCAAAGGAAGATCCACCCAAAGTGGTGCCCGGTGAGTAGCTCTTTACTTTTTTATAGGCATTTTGTTATGTATTTATATTGATTATGCAGTGGTTCACTATTAACTTTGTCTTAAGTTTGTTGGATAGCAAGCAAAGTCTGTGGCATAAATCACATTTATGGAAATAGTTTTCTCCTACTGTCATTGTTCTTACCTTCAATAAATGCTCCAGAAGAAACTGTTCTATTGATCTTTTGATGGGCTGCTGATAACAAAATGAAGGCTAGAAGAATGACAATATATGAATTTCTAATCTACTGATTATGGCAGTCATTGTCGTAACTCTGGGATTTATGTAGGTGGGATATTGTTGATTTGTTTATCTTGGGCTGATTTATCAATAACATGAATTTTACTTGATAAATTAGACAATAATGAAAATTTGAATTATTTTTTTCGGTAAGTAAATATCAATTTGGAGTCTTCTTAATTTATGTAATCAGCCTTTAATATATGAAGGAGACACTTTTGTATAAATAAATGACACATGAACTCTTAAAAAAGAAGAGGAGTGTCCATAAGTGACTGGCGTTTCTTATGGACGCTTATATTGGATGATACGTTATAATGCAAATGGGTAGATCAAATTTTTTGTGTCTTGATGTTCATATTTTGTCCCATGTCTATGTTAGCTTCTGTGCTTCCTAGACTATGAAACTGCAATTTATGAGAAGCAACATAGGTACATCTTATGCAGGTCCAAGTTTCTGATTATATTGCATTATTGCTAATGCAACTAAATCTTATCATGTGATAAATAAACAGTCACATATGTTCTTTTAACTAGAATCTTGTATGGTCCCACCAAAGTCAATTTTCAAACATGCTCATACTGTACTTTTGTAGCTATAGCAGTGTTGTATACTTGGAATTGTGGACATTCAAAGGAAAATTACAATCTGAGGATTTTATAAGAAATCTTGATCTTTACTTAAAGTTGCATATGTGTGATAGTTTGGCTGCTCTTTAATTGCTGATGTTATGTTGGCCTTCTGATATGCATGATGTTTTCTGCTTTCTTCCAAATGCTGGGGCTTCAAATGGTGCCTTCTGCCTAGCACCGAATTGATGGATTTGCTAATAAAATTTCTCAGGTGTTCATTGACTGATTAGTGATTATGGGGTAAGGCCCTGTTTAAGAAGAAAAAAATTTGACAAGTAGCCAATATTGATGTTTTGCTTTCTTATCCCATACTGTGTGCTAGACCACATACTGTGGAGCTTTCTCTCTCTCTCTCTCTCTCTCTCTCTATATGCTTTTGAAACCATGGTCACATTGTATAAAAGAGGGCTACAGCTTCCTATAACATTTGGTTATCCTTGCCCAGCAACTGATAGTTATGTCTTGAACCCCGTGTTTGAGTCACGATCAATTATGTAGTAATAAAATAGTGAGGTAATTTGCAAGGTCTATTATGAGTGAAAGTGAGCATTCTGGTTCTGATTGAAGAATGAGCATCGTCAGTTCTCACTTTTCCCCTGCTGATTACACGTCCTAGTTTATGGGACTTTGGTGGTCTTCTTTTGTTTTGTTGATGATTGTGGGGTGGATGACCACTGGATTATCAAGTTTCTGACCCTAAAGCTGGAACTATCTAATGCTTGGAAGTTTTGTGGATGATCAAATGGAGTGGCTAGGGTGGAAAATTACAAAACATATACATGCTTGAAAGAAATTCGTTTTTGTTTGTATTTCACCCACATGCAATTTCAACTTTGTTGATTTGTCACTCCTTCCAAATTATAGGGTTTAGTATAGAAACATAGATATGATTATCATGAGGTGCTGGCTTCACTAAAAGGGGTGGGGAGCTTTCATGTAACTTGTATCAATTTAATTTAATCCTCTCTTAATTACAAAATTGCTTTCTATTTCTACTGCTTGTGGTATCTTTTTCTAGTTAGTTTGTATTGTGGAAGATGGCACTACCTAGAGATAGGTGCAGTAGATGGTACTGATGCAGATGAAGATGTGGATGTGGATACATTCTTTTTAGTTAGAAATGGCTGAATGTTTAAGGTCTCCTGAGCAGTGTTCAGGTCTAGGTCATATTTTTCATCCAATGAATGATTAGGTGGAAGACAACCATAACTTTTGGGCAAAATGCCTTGTGGGATGCCTGCTGGATTGTCAGACTTATTCAGTTTATCGAGAGCAAGTCATCATAGATGCATTATGTAGACTTTGAGGGCAATTGAAGGTTGTTGGTAGGGATGATAAATTTTAAAACTTTTTTTTTTTTTAAAGGATGCGAATTGTGAATTCATCTATTTAGTGCCTATTTGGATTGTGGGTTTGCAAATTGAATTTAGAAGAAAAATTTTGTTTGGCATGTGTTCAAACCTCATTTTGTAAATTTATTTTTGTCTATAAATTAAGGTTTGGCTAACATATTTGAGAAGATACTTTTGGGTTTGCAAAGTTACTTTAGTTTCACAATCAATTTGTCAAACTTACTCTTGGAAGGAAAAAATCCAAACAAGTCACGTTATAGCAAACTTACTTTTATCTGTACTTCGTTTTGGTAAACTTTATTTTATTCTAACTTAAGTTAGCAAACTTAAAACCAAACAGGCCCTTAATAGTTGTTGGTCAACACAAAGTGAGTTGTTTGTACTAGAACACTTGCAACTGAATATTTTCTTAGATGGTTGATATCTTGGTGGATGGCCAAAATGAAACTAGATGGGAGGAGGATATTCCATTCAGTTTGAGATATGATCAGTTAAGGCTCTAGGTGAGATGGTGCTAGAAGAGGATCACTGGGGTGACATGGGGGACTTGGGCCAAAGGTTGAGTCATGGTTGGGCTGTGCAGTTAGTTTATGGCTTTCACATGTCTCTAGTGGGTTGTGGGGAGTGGACTATGGATCTAAATATGCTGATGGGTTGTAAGCGTTGGGCTCTATTGCTGAAAGGCTATGGATAGCCCATTCCACCTATATATGAGTTTTTTGCTTGAGCAGTTTGCTTATACAATATTGCAAGTTAAACATTCAGTGATTTATTATTTCTTTATTTCTTTACCATTTTCCTATTCCCCTCCTAATTTTATCACCTTCACTTGGGTAAGTGCTTTCTTGGCACCTCTCACCTCCATCCTTGTGGGGTACTGTGACATAATGGTTTGCATTCCTCATTAGATCCATGTCAAGGGTAGTTCAGCATGTAGAGGTGAATACGATGAGAGAGTAGGCACATCTATTTTACAAGTAAAATGTCAAGAGTTTCACCTAAGTTCAGCTAAATTGGATGAAAAACTTTTTTGTCAAGATTGATCATCATGCTAAAAGAATATAGGTAGGGAAAGCATGGTAAGAGAGAAAGGTTCCAACTATGACTAGGATGCTAGCTGATTTGGCAAATTCTAACTAGTAAATTTGAATGAGCATGCTTAAATTGTAACTTAGTTAGCAATTGACATTTTGAACTGACTCTGGAAGTGAGAACCTAAAAATGATTCCTTTTTGTAAGGGGGAAAAATGCTAAAAGAATAAGTCCTGCATGTTATAATTAGTGAATGCATAAACATTTTATTTGAAAATTAGAGTTGCCAAATCTTCTGAGGTTGTGAACTTGAAGCTTTGATGGATTACTATCATACTTTTCTTGAAGTTTACCTTATATGAATTTTATGCTTGAGCAATTAATGTGATAGTTATATAGTATTTCAAGTTAACATTCAGTGATTTACTATTTCTCTATTTATATATCATTTTCCTTCTTTGCCATCAAACAAGCTAAGTGATCAGTTTGTCTAGGAATGATTAGATCATGTTCTGTGCGGCACAATTTATGGTTTGATAGCTATGTACTTAACTTTGATATCTTATCTGTGGCTGGATCTGAAAATATCCCTCACTGCCCAGTCTAGTGTATGTCAGTCCTTTGAGTCTTGAGTCTGTGGTTGTTGTTGGACGCCAAATATGATGATTTAGTAATGTGTGATGTTGGAATTAATACATGGGTTTTTAATGGTTTGGGTTCATCCGACTCTAGTCTTTTGTCAAAATCATGTCACACCAAAGCGGCAAAGCCTAGCTCTGGATTTGGACCAAAACACAGTTTGGATTTATATAAAGTCATATTAGGGGACCTGACTCACTTTTGGGTGAAAATTTTATAGGCAACCATTACCAGAGTGTAAAGTTCAGTATGTTAGAAGGACAAATACTAATTTCCTGTGGCAGATGATTTGAAAGCTCATGATGCCAGTGAGATACTGTGTCTTCCTGTGGAGGTTATGTTAGAATATAGTACCTACAGCTCACTGCTGAGGTCTTAATTAAGGGATGGGTGCAATTAATCAATAATGTTGCTTGTGTGTGGGGGAAAACAGAGTAGATTAATAATTTATTTCTTAAATGTGATTTTTCTTGAGCTGTTTGGTCTGGTCTTGATTACTCTATATATGGGTAGTGCGGGGAAGCATGGTATGGCAAATATGATACTGTACCCATACCATGTATGGGGTATGGGTACTTCTTGGGTATGGCAATATTTGTACCCATTACTACCCAATGCAAAATGCAGGTTCTTTGATGCCCGGTGATGAAGTATGGATCTCATTTGATTTATGTCTGAAATGGGTAATTCTGATGGATAGAATGCCCTGGTGGCAGAGTGACAGAGCAAGTCCTTAAGGGAAAAAAGGAGTGACAAAGCAAGTGTCCATGCTCATGACGTAACCTTTCTAGCTACACCACTCAAACAATTTTGGACCCCTCTTTCCTTATCATAGTTCCAATGTGCCCAAAGCCCTGCATTGGAGCGAAACATGAAGGACATTGTTGTGATGTTTGCTATGTTCTCTTTTCAATGGATAACAAAGTGCTTTGATTCTATTCTCCTTAATCACTTCTTTCTCTAAACTTTGCTTTTGCTTTGGGTAAAAAACATATTAGTAGCTTATATGCCATGGGAAGGTTACAATTCTAAGTATGCTGTCCTCATTACTCAAAACTGGGAATGGATAAGCGTAAATGTCGCACCAACTTCTTGATTATTTGTCATTCAAACTTCATATGTCTGTTATTGATTTTAATAATTATTGTTGAATTCATGGCATTATCCAGAGCTGAAATTTTGGGATTAATTCAGATTCCATTTAAATTAAGATGTATTGTGTTTTTGTTTGTTCTGATTCATTGTTATCTCTTAATAGTCTTCCTAAATCATTCCTCTGATGTTGTGTGTATAAATATCTATAGGATATCTCAAGTTATTTTGTGATGTTGGTATATTTTTTATTATTATTTTTTCTTAATTATAATTTTTTTGGAAACTTAAATGATTGGAAGTGAATATTTTTGTTTGAATATTTAAATTCTATTTATTATTGTAGAATCTGATAAGTATTAAAGTTGTTTTTAGGAGATTTTAATCACTAAATATTAGTTGATGATGTATTATGACATTTGTTTTACTTTTATTGGCGATAAAAATATCATATTTTATGTTTGCTGATTATTTTATAAATATATTTTGCTACATGTACCTGGTGCTACATAGGGGTAGAACAATTAGAAAATAGAATTACGTGATAAAATGTGGGGGTGAAAATTCTACTAAGGATTCAAGCTTGATCTTGTAGAGGTTTATTATCAGAAGCTGACGGTTAAAGCTTTCTGGACTGTATGCAATATTTGGTCACGTCAAAATCAGGTGATCTTATCCGGTCAGGCTCCTTTGGCTGAACAAGTGCTTGTTGAGACTGGCCAGTATTTTGCGGGAACCAAATTCCTATAGGAGAATTGGGTTGAAACTAGATTATAGTATCATGTTCTCTGCACTGATTAGGGCTGACATTGGCATAAAATTTTAATATGGTGTTCGAATTTGTGCTAAGTAGTACTATTTAATGTGGTATGATGTCTCAAAGCTAAGTTTAGGGAAGATATTGTATTGGGTTTGTACTCTAGTGTCAAAAGTATTCGGCACCAGACCACTACTTTTTGACCATGCACTAGTATAAGTCAGTCTGGGGTGGAAAATGAACTTGTTTTATAGTTTGATCCTGATTTGATTCTGTAGACTGAATTGACTGGTTGGAAATTGGGAGTGCTTCTCTCTGGGAACCTCAAAATTAAGTCAGAATCTGTAAAAGCCCATTGCCTAATCTGTCTTACAATTGAAAATGCAGGATAAGCTGAATAATTCCTTCCTGTACAGTGTTAATATTCAGTTTCTGGACGAGCATACATTCAATATTATTTCGCTATAGTGGGGGTTTATTCTCTTGTTTGTATGTTGTAAGTATACAAATCAATATTCTCCTGGTATTTAAATACGGTGTTCTCTGTGCAGGAAGTGAGATATCTTTCTTCAAAAATGGTGTCTGCCAAGGAGTAGCTTTCAAGGATCTTTATGGTGGTCGCTACTATCCTGCTGCTTCAATGTATACCCTCCCCAATGAACCGAACTGTACAGTCAGGTTCAACTTCGGTCCAGATTTTGAATTCTTTCCTGAGGATTTCGATGGACGGCCAATTCCGAGTCCAATGGTTGAAGCTCCGTATCATGGTTTTGACAACAAAGTTGAAAATGGAGAGTCTGACGAGAAGAAATCCTAGCTGGTGTTGCCCCTTTAGATTATTGTGTATGCATTGCACAGTTGGTTGTAATTCTTGTTGGTAGTTGCTATGAAATTGAAAACTGAGAATCACAAATGAATAGATTAGTGCTGTAAACTTCTGACGGAGAAAAACTGTCCATGTGAAATACAGAATTTTGATGTGTACAAAAGGATATTTGGTGCTCCTCTTTTTGGCTTTGTCTTGGTGGGGTTTTAATTCTAAATGTTTGCTGTGATTAAATTATGTTCAATGTATTAAAAAAATTCTGGAAACTTTTTTTTTTATTACAAAATTCTGGAAACTTTGCAAAGTCAAAAGACGACAGCAAGACTATTATCAAAACTAAGCAAACATGGCAATTTGAGTAGACAAGAAGCATTGATTTGAATTGAAGGCTCTTTTAACAGAGCCAAGAGAGAACGCAAAGTGGAGAAAGGAAATAACAGGTGAAAGTGAGGTGACAGATTACTAGGATTTGTATCCCTGCTGTGCTTCCCTCAATTGAAGATAAATAAATTTGTTATACATTAAATAAAAATTTAAAAGTAACATTTTATCTTTTACATTGCAATTGATTAATTGAGGGAAATGAGCATTGCAAGGGATCTAAATGTGATTTACTAGGGTCTTTAAATGAAACCTCAGCACAATTGGAAGCCAAGAAGGAGCAGCAAATTCAAGAAAAGGAGGCTGAATAGAATACTGAAGAGGGAGATATGCCCAATTTGCTACTGTAGCCATTTTACGTGAGAAAACCAAAAGAACAGATGAAGCTGGAGGGAATTTATTTGAGTTCTCAAACTTGAGTTCCCATTTGAGAGTAGCAAATTTTTTGGAATGAAGTCTAGTTGCACCAAGTAGATTATTTTTTGGAATTATGAGATTTCAACTTTGCTTTTTATATTAGTTCTCCTCACAGATTTTACGTTATAACTCCTACAAATCAATAGATAGATTAATCACCAACAATGCCACTTCTTTCACAAGTTTTCTTTTGGATTTCGTGGAACCAGATCTAGTTTTAACAAAAGCAAATTGATGTAAATTGTATTGTACATTGGGAAGGACAAAAGTTTCAGAGACTTTCAAGTCAATAGGATGGTAACTGGTCTTTCAAATGCAAGTCTAGTATGGAAGCAGCAAGAATTGAACTTCTTATGAAAAAGTGGACAAAGTAGCTTATCACTAGAATTCCTTATGGAAGAGAAGATGTAATCTGGCAAACTTCATTAAAACCAGTCAAATTAGCTGACTGAGTTCCTGAGGCACTTTCTGCTAGAAACCATTGTAGCTCCTTGTAATAACCTATGGAGGTATAAATGATGTGCTGATTTGCATAGGATGGAAACAAGAAACAAGATCCCTAAACCACCATTAATATATTCAATATCAATATCCATATATATAATAAAGTAGGATCCAGCGGCACTGTGCATTAGCTGCACAATATTGATTTGGTTTCTTGAGCTCTGTGTTGGACCTATTTTTTCCTTTTAATGGGGGCCACAGCCTATGTCACATTATTGTGGACCTTTTTCTTTTCATTTTAGTGTAGTTCATAGCTTAAGTCACATAAGTGAAGTTCACTAACTTTTACCTTTTTTTTTCCTGGTTTCCTCATAGAGATTTTTTCCCAATCTTTTTAATAGGTGGTGTTCATGGATCATACTCTATTTTTTTCATCCAATCTCTCAATCTTTCCTCCCAATATTTTTTTCTCAATGTTTTTTAAACATTTTTATGCACTATTTACTGCTGAAACTATATATATATATATGATAGAATCCACATTATTTTAAATTGAATTGGATTGAATTTAATATCTCACTTTTATAACTAAATACAATATCCCTACGACAATATCCAGTGGAACAATCGTGCTTGCAGCACATGGTATTTTATCTATGTTGCCCTGATCCAATAAGAATTGAAAGATCATCAAATATTTCATCAACAATTTATTTTACTCATGGATTAGGGATACTCCCATTGACAACAAGAAAAAATTCTTCTCGAGATATTGAGGGTAAAGAGTAGATCCCTCTCAGCTAGATTTACTTTTTATACAAAAGTTAAAAATCAAATCCTTAATTAGTTGTTTAAAGGATGAAAGTTTTTATCAATAATTTTGTTACCACAAAAACTTTCTCTAATTGTTATTAATTGAACAACATCACTAGACATATCGACAACAAATATTAATGAAGGAATGGCCATGAATTCAAGAGAAGATAAGGTTCTTCCCTGCACTTATACACCCTATCATTGATCGCATTAAAATGCTAGTACACCCTCCCCTTATTAATTCTCATTTCAGCTTGCCCCACCGAATGAACCTATATATATATATATATATGTTAATTCTTATATATATAGATTTTTACACAAACCCATAGGTATGTCAAACCCAAGATCCTAATAAATTCTATTATAATAATCATTTTCAATAAAAAAAAATAAAAGTCTTTTAATTCCCATGAAACTAATGTTATAAGAAAAATCCATAAACACACTATTATTACCATTGATTAAAAAAAAAATCTCCTTCCAATTTATTTCATTCTCATAGTATTCATAGGCAAGTGAAGAAAAACCCTAATGCTAAAAAATTTAATAGCCACTGAATAAATTAAGAAATGAACTAGCCAACACAGCATAGATTGATGCCTTATAATACAGAATAAGAAATTGACACCTCAGAATTCAAAATGCAAAGCAAATTAACTCCATAAAATGGGAAACAACCAATAGCAAACCCTAATTCGAGAACATCTTAAAGTTAATTTAAAAGAGAATGCGTGCATGTAACAGGATGCATCAGATCTAAGTTTCCACCTTGATTCACACCAGGTTTTGGAAAGGCTTGCTATGCTTATAATATTGTTCCCAAACTATGAAACTATTGTTTACAGTTTAGACTCTTTGTCCTTTTTTTCTCAATTTTTTTCTTTTATCTGTTTTTTTCTCAATTCCAAACACACACCCCAGTTTAAATTAAGAAAAAAAAATTATAGTTAAAAATTTTCAAGTAAAAAATATTTATATAAAATATTTTCCACGACGAAATGAAGAACAAAATTTGACATAGAATCTTGAATTGAAAATTTTCCATGTGATTGAACTTTTTTAATTCTTAACTGTTTCTGAATAATTGTAAAATTCAAAACATTTGATATACATTTTTTCAACTTAAATTTTCCAGATGTAATCATTTTAAATTATTGATGCTATCAGTTTTATGCGAAATCATTAGTGTTGTAGCGGCCACGAGACCACTCCTCTGCAAGAGCTTCATCCACTGAATGTAAACTTTGATATTTATTTATTTTTTAAAAAAATTGGGTAAATTTTTTAAAAGGAAAGTTTAAGTCAGTTAATACAACTGAAATTTGTCCCGAGCAGCAGGAGATATATTTGTGGCAAAATTATCTAATAAAATTCACTAATTTAAAAAAAAAAAGAGAAAACTTACATATTTTTTATGCTATTTTTTAATTAAAAGTTAACGTGTGAATTTTTTTTTAATACATCATAGATATAATTATCATAATAGATGATTAATGACTAAATTTATGGTTATTAAAAAGTTAATATATCAACTTTTAATTAGAAAAAAATATCAAAATTATCTGAAAAAATGTATAAGTTTTTTCATCAAATATTATGCCCCAGAACTAACAAACTAGAGAGCTCAATACAAGTAAAACTATTCATAATCCATTATTTTATAATAACAGATTTTTTTCCTTTGCATAAAAACAAAACAAAACAGGTGGGAAAAAATACAACCGAGCTTACATAAAAAAAAAAAAACAAAAACAAAACACGCACCACGAGAGCCCGCGTCGAGATCCCCCAAGAAGCAGTTCCCTGCTCATCACCACTCAAAAGTCGATATATGGCCATGTCATTCAACTGTAAAATTGGATCGTCACCGTTCGTTTGAAAGAAATCGTTGCCGTCGATTTCACTTCCCACTAAACTCGGTCAGCAACGTCTTCAATCTCTGAAATCCGCCCTCTCCTCTGAATTTGCACTCGGTTAACGATCACTGGTTCCTCATTTTTGTGGATCACTGGTTCCTCATTTTTGTGGATCTGGATTATTCAGATTAAAACTGGATTATTCTGATTTTATTTTAGTATTATATTTTTAATATTAGTTGTAAAAGGTAAAATAAATTGTCTAATAATTTTTATTTTTTAAAAAAATCTATTATCATTAAAAATTTAAAATAAAAAATTTTAAATTTAGATCGTCCAAATTAAAATTAAATAGTACAGATTTTATTTGGTTGAGCATATAGTGCTTATCAACCTGATGAGCATGAAATGCATATTCTTCTCCTCTTAAGGTTCCCCAAAAGCTTCGTCGCCCACCACCATTGAGAAGGACATCGTGACATTACTTAGATTAGGTGTGCCATCTTCTTCGACACTCTTCTTACTCCATGATCTTCCTCCCTCCCTCCCTCTCTCTGCTTCATTTTGTTGAGATCAGGTGTCCTCTTCTTTTTTCTCTGATGTATTGAACGATATATTTCCCTTTCAATCTATATGTGAGTTTAATCATTCTAACTATGTCATGCATTTTTTTGGGTTAGTTGTAGATATTAACTCTTGAAGTTTTGGATAAGAGGCTTAATTAAAGCTTTGTTTATTGGAAGCTTTGCTTTTTGTCTTATTATTTGATGCTCATTGAAGTTTTAGTTAGTGGGTTAACTGAGGCCTGAAGAGCATGCTTTAACACTGTAAATTAAATTATAGTTTGTAAGTATTATTATTTTTTATTTAAATAGATTTGTGGTAAATTTTTCTATTTTTATTTTAATTTTATTTTTATAAATTATGGTTATTCTAACAAATTTTTTATAAAAAGATAATCCAAATAAAAATTTATTGGTTTCTGTTATGTCATTATAGTATAGGCATATAGAATAACACTGCATCGCATGGAGGAGATGAGATATATGAGCTTGAATGAAAAAAAGCCAGATTTTTGGGTTTCAAAATCTCCAAGAATGTTGATGTAGCTTCAATCTCAGGATGACGTGTCAAGCTATGGACCTTTCGATTGCCTGGATGGCTAGGATTATTGCGCTGAGAGGAGATGAGATGACCAGAAAACTGCTTCTCACGGGATCCTGACGCCAAAAGCCCTGCGTTTAATAGCCAAACCCTACAATCAGGTAAAAAAAAACCATTTTTGTAAAATAGCCCTTATATATTTCTATTTTCTAATAAAGCACTTCCAAGTCCACCGCCTCCGCAACTGCAAGTAGCAGCAATTTCTTCCTCCCGCCCACCCCAGGGAACAAGTTGTTCCAGCTCTTGATGCTTGTGGATTGTACCGCACTTCCATTGCTGCTTCAATCAAAACTCCAATAGGTAAGCTTCAAGCTCCATACTGCCAAGGCTTCTCCATCTCCTTCTCCTTCAACACAAGCTGTCATGGCTGATTTTGTCATTTACATCATCAGATTTAGCTCCAATGCTGCTATGGTTATTGGGGCGAAGTTTTGTTGTATCGCTTCTTTGTTAGTTTGGTTTATATGTGTGAATTTATGATGTATATTTCACTGCTTGGCCTTCTCCAAACCATGGGTGGATTCACTCTTATTATCACCAACATTTAGGATGTAATTTACTGGTGAGAATTTGTTGATGCTATATGCATGAATTTTATTCCAATTCTGATTGCGAAGGCCAGAAACTGCAATTCTGATTTCTTTCTTTTCTCATTCCAAAATGCGCACACACTGGTTCTAAGATAGGCCGAGCGGGACACACCCACACACCGGTACAATTTGGGTCATTACAAAATTGGTGCCACCACTACCTGTACGATACTGCACCTACTGGCTGACTCAGCCACACACACATGCGCACAATACCAAAACACAATCAACGACACAAGGGCAGAAACGACAATAAACTATGATCCTCACGTAACAAATCTCCATTTCCTTCTACACAAGCTATCATGGCTGATTTGTGTTTTACATCATAGCTTTAGCTCCAATGTTGCCATGGTTACTGGGGCGAAGTTTTGTTGCTTTGCTTCTTTGTTAGTTTGGTTTATAAGTGTGAATTTAGGATGTAAATTTCACTGCTTGGCTAAATTCGTTTGCTCTACTTTTTAATATTAAGTCATGGTGATAGTAGTTGGCTGCCATACTAATAACTTTATTATTATTATTATTATTTGATTAAATGTTTTTGCTCTTCTTTTCAAATTTTAATACCTGGTTATGCCTTTTTTTTCTCCTCAACAGAATATTGGTGGCAAAGATGAAGGTGGTAGCACTTATTAGTGGTGGCAAGGACAGCTGTTATGCCATGATGATGTGTATTAAATATGGCCATGAGGTTTGTATTATTTTACATGTTTTGACATGATAATTTTCTGTTTTATTCACTTGGTTTTTGGTCCTAATTATCATTAAATTTTTTTTTCTTTTGTTACCTGGTTTGTTGTTGGTATTGCTATAGATTGTTGCATTGGCAAATTTGATGCCTGATGATGGTTCTGTGGACGAGCTTGATAGCTACATGTATCAAACTGTAAGCCTCATTTGTGTTTTCTTCTTTGCTTACTACATTAAACAATTCTAAGATTGGATGCATTTAATATGTGTGAAAATGAAAATGCGCTATCCAATGTTTTTCTTCAGGTTGGCCACCAAATAATCATCAGCTACGCAGAATGCATGGGATTGCCATTGTTCCGAAGGCGAATAAAAGGATCCACTAGGCAAGCCTTCTCATTGAAATCTTGTGGTGAAACTAGTTGTTTTATTTTTAGAAAGTTTGGATCTTTCATTTCTTTGCAGGAGAAGAACAACCTCTTAACATATGATGAGACTAATTTGCTTAATTCATATGTGAATTCAGATTAGTTTTCTTTTAATGTTATATTCCCATATTGTTGTGGGGGATTAGCTACACACTGCTATAATGAAATTATCTAAGTCATCTTAAAAATGTTTTGAAATTTGAACTATTGTGTCCCATTATTTTACAATCAAGTTAATAATGTGAAATTAGTTAAAACTTTTAAATATGATAATTTTTATATCAGTGGACAATTTTTTGAAATATTTTTATTGATTAATATCTATTAGTATTCTTTAAAAAATAGCTGAGTTATGTGGATCATGTGGCAGCTTGTGGAAGTGCTATCTGTGCTTGGATAACTGGCTGGTTCATTGGCATCTCAGAACTGAACTGGACCAAGGTCAGGTTACCTGTTGAACCAGCCAGTCTAATCTCATGGTATTGAAAAGGATATCATCATTCATGTACCAATCATATATTTCACTATTTTTTTTTTAAAGAAAGGGAAGAAAAACAAAAACATTGTACTCATTGTCAGCTCCTACATCTATTTTGGAGTCTGTAATATTGTCGCTATGTTTTATTTATTTTATTCATTATCTTTTCTGTTATGATTTTATATTAGTTAGGTTTAGACTAGTTATTTATTTTATCTTATCCTAACTAATAATCACCAAGATCTCCTAATATCTTGGTGAATTCAAAACTGATTGTAAATTCAAAATTACTTAGCTGTCTATAAATAATAGAACCAGTGGGAGGGATCGATTAATTCTCTCCACGATTATTCATCTAAATCTTCAAATATGTATGACCAAGTGTTTGGACTTTTAAATCAGAGATCTATATTCCATATCCAACATTCTACCTAGCTGCTTTTTTTCTTAGAACAGAATGCTCTTTATATTGTATTATTCAAGTCTCCTGAAATATATGGATTTATATAATGCTTAATCTTAAAAATGATATTTTGTGGATAGGCATCAGGAGCTTGGTTACAGACCAACTCCAGGTGATGAAGTTGAAGACATGTTTATTTTGTTAAGCGAAGTAAAAAGACAGATACCCTCAGTTACAGCAGTCTCCTCTGGAGCCATTGCATCTGACTATCAGAGGTTGCGGGTGGAAAGTGTTTGTTCAAGGTTAGGCCTTGTTTCTTTGGCATACTTGTGGAAACAAGATCAGTCATTGCTTCTCCAGGAAATGGTAAATTGTGTTTTGGCAATGTAATTGTTATGCATGCATGTATTCAAAATGCATTTAGTTTTTCCCTTTGTTTTTATCTAACTGTAATTACATTTTCATCTTGACCAGATTGCTAATGGAATTGTTGCTATAACGGTGAAGGTATTACTTCTTGCTAAATTTGCTTCTAAAGTTTTACCTGTTCCTTCTTAAATGGGAGGAAATTACCGTGTTCTTCTCATTTTGATGTTCTTAATTGTCAACTACTTGGAGAGATCTTACATTGTTCTGATATCATTTAACATTTTGTCTGATATCAATTGACGTTGTTCAAAGGGTTGATGGTGCTGTCATATAGTAACATAAAAGTGATGCTGGTTTTGGCTTTGATTATATGAAAGCCGCTTATAAAAGTGATACACAGCCAAGAATAGAAAGCAAAAGCCTTTCCTGCTATTTTTTATTATATGAAACTTTTACTGCATAACTATCATTCTGGACCTAAATGCTTTATATATGTTATTAGGTTGCTGCCATGGGTTTGGACCCTGCAAAGCATCTAGGCAAAGAAATAGCCTTCTTGAATTCATATTTGCATAAACTAAAAGAGTATGTTGAGTTCCCTGCCAATTATAAAATTTGTTCTCTGAGGTGTCCTTATGATTTTGCTTTGCAACCCCCATTTTTTTGTCCTTTGCAGGTTGTATGGAATTAATGTTTGTGGGGAAGGAGGGGAATATGAAACATTAACACTTGATTGCCCACTCTTTATTGTAAGTTCATATCATTATTCATTTGACCGTATGAAAGTATTCGAGCTATATCTCTGTTGTTGCCCTTTACTCATTTCTTATCTAGTCTATTGAAATCCACTATACATCTCTGGAGTATATGTCATTTTGTGAATCTGCAACTGTTATTAAGATCTTAGTTGGGGCTTTGGTTCTCAAAAGCTTCTGATCCTAGTGATTTTGAGAACTTGATCTGGACTTTTTATTAACGAAACAAATTTAATCTTGTTAGTTGTTGTGTTCTAAATTTATAGAATTCAATCTTGTTTTGTTTTAATTTTATGATAATTATTTTTCTGCAAATTTCTTGTCAGCGATATGATTTTTAAAATTTCAGAATGCTCGCATTATGCTTGATGAATATCAAGTTGTGATGCATTCTTCAGATTCCATTGCTCCTGTTGGAATTCTACACCCGTTGGCATTCCATTTGAAAAATAAGGCAGATACTCAATCTTTAAGAGCACAAGACAATGAATATAAGATGGAGAAACTTGGAAATGTATTTGAAGTGCATGATTTCCCAGAAAGATGTCAAGCCTCATGCAAGCCTGTAGATGATGTTGCTGGTCTAATTGATGGCTCAAAATTTAAACACCAATTTTCAAGAACAAAAAACAAGAGCACATTCTCCATGTGTTGCTGGTTGCAAGATTCATGCAGTGGTCTTGATTCTTCATCTTTTTCATTTTGTTTTTTCAATGAATTCTTCCACTTCCACTTCAATTTGTGTGTTTACAAAGTAATGTTTGTTGACTAATTTCTTTCGGGGCAGTTTTGCAGGAAGATCTTATGGCTGTTCTAGGGAGAATTGAGTCACAATTAGGGAGTTTTGGTTTTGGCTGGGAGAATGTCCTCTATGTTCATCTTTACATTGATGACATGGGTCAGTTCTCGGTGGTAAATGATACCTATGTGAAGTTTATAACACACGATAATTGCCCTTTTGGTGTTCCATCCCGTAGTACTGTTGAAATGCCTTTACCGCAAGTGGGTTTAGGCAGGGCATATGTTGAAGTTCTGGTGACAGAAAATCAAACTAAAAGGGTTTTACATGTGCAGAGCATCTCCTGTTGGGCACCTAGTTGCATTGGGCCATACAGCCAGGTAATAGCCCTCAGCAGCCCATCATGTGTTACCAAAACAGCAAGAATGCATGTGTTTAATTCTACTTTAGCATCTTATTGTTAAAATTGCAGTTAAGACAACTGAAAACAGTTGAAAGCTGTCAAAATATTCTGGCTTTGGGCATAAACGTGGCATGCTTATTTTCCTCTCCGGTGACTAAACTACTGAAGCATCACAATGCATTTGGAGAGATAAGAAAATGCTGCTATATGTACAATATGCTGTGTGTGTGTGTTGGGGGGGATAAGAAAATGCTGCTATATGTACAGAGGTTGAGTATGTGTTTGTGTTATATTAGCTGGATTCTATCTTAATTAAAGATAAATGTCTGTCTGCCTTATTTATTATCTAAATCCTTGAACATGGATTTTCTTTTTTGGTTGCATCTTTGATTATTTTAGGGTGACATGACTTGAAAGTTAAAACTAATTTGTAGATGCTCTTGTTTATACAACCCAAAAAAAAAAGAGTATAGCAATTAAACATTTAAATAATGTAAATGCACTGGGAAGTGATGGCTTAGCTTCTATGCCTTCTCCTATTTTATTGTGTGATTCATATTATCACATTTTAAATGTTATCTGAACTTAAGTTCTTTCTAATTCTTTGGCTCAGGCAACCTTGCATGAGGGTATACTTCACATGGCTGGGCAATTGGGGCTTGACCCACCTACAATGAATCTTTGCTGTGGAGGCCCTAGTGTTGAATTGGAACAAGCACTACAAAACAGTGAGGCAGTGGCAAACTGCTTTAAATGTTCAATCTCAACATCTGCAATTGTATTTGTTATTTACTGTTCTAGACGTGTCTCATCATTGGAGAGACATGAAATTATGGAGAAACAGGAAAGTTTCCTTAGGGAGATGAAGATTTCCTATTTACAGGAAAGAAATATGCACAGAGCATTAGATCCTATTTTCCTTTATGTCCTTGTTCCTGATCTTCCTAAGAGGTACAGAATCTTGTATCTCTCTTCACTGTTTAGTTTATACCTGTTAATAGTCTTGGTTTAAGGGATTTTGTGATTACCTTGATTTGGAGAGGAATACATGCATCTTCAATGGCTTATCTTCTCCTTTAATTATTTTATGGATAGAAGTATGCGTATGGCTTCCCCTTGGGGTTTTTGCCCATGAGCTTTTTAGGGGGAACTTAAGAGACTGGTCGGTGCTTTTACACTTTTAGGCTCTCGTGATTTGGTTACTGTTTATTGTTTTGAGCTTTTCTTGTATTTTGTAATTTGAGTAATTCTTACCCTCTAGCTAGTTGTAGATTCTTCTCTTCCTATTAAATTTTCTTTTCTTATCATAAAAGAAAGGTGCTCTTAATTTAAGGTTTTTTGGGTGTTGTGTACCGACCTGGTGTTCTCAATATCATTGAAAATAAAGTTGCTATGAAAGGTAGAGAAAAAAGGAAGAAATGGATGACATCTACTTGGTTTATGTAATTGAGACTCCAACTGTAATCTGTGTCTCTGGTCTCTTTTTTTTAGGGAATGGGTCTGGTGAATGGACTGTACATTGAATTCTTGTATCATCCAATCCTTGTGCTATCCACATCACATAATCCTTGCATTTAGTTGGTTTAACTCTCTGGCTTTGCAGAGCTTATGTAGAAGTAAAGCCTGTTCTTTATGTTGAAGAAGACACCGGAACAACGATTGAGACCGTAAGGGAAAGATCTTGTTTTGATCCCCAGTGTCATTGGGGTTTCAAGCATGAATGTTGGCATGATTCTTGCATTCAGAAATGTGTGATTCCTGGGAAGATATGTGCACTCATACTGTCTATTACAAGTGAGCTGGCTGTGAAAATATGTTCTGATTCTCTTCCAATTGATTATGCCAATGACGGTCAATTTTCTCTCTCCAAAGCGCATATGGAGAAAATTTCAAAGTTCTTGATCTATCTACTTGACAAAGTTTTGACAGATACTGCTTTTGCCTGGGTGGATATAATGGTCAGTTTCCCTATTAGAATATGACTTACTAGTTAAACTTTATTTTTCCGTTAGTCCTGAACTTCTGGTCATATTATAAAGTTGTGATTTCTGTACTTCCTGCAGCTGTTTTACTTCGTACAATTATACTGGCTCCTTAAAATCTGCACTACTTTGTGACTATAAATATATGGATACTATGATAATCAGTTACAACCCCTACATTTTGACATGTTTGTTTACCGAAAAAAAGAAAGAAATTTTAACATTTGAAATGTACAGAACTTTAACCTTTTAAACACATTTTGGGACTTAGTTCTCTCTTACAGGAAAACAGAATTTGAGTATAATATACACGCATAGTAATAAGTAATTTAACAAAAAAGTACCAGCAAATTATATGACAGCAAACTACATTTTATTTTACCAATTTTGAGACCTAGTTGCAAACTAGTACATATACCCCCTAAACACCGGACACTCTTTTGGGAGGTATTTTGTCATTTTAAGGTTCAGGAAGGTGTTTGATTATGTTTTAAAATTCATATACCAAGTTTGTAATCAGGCCCTTAAGGAAATATCTGCTTTAAGGAAATATCTGCTTTATTCTACTCTCTCTTAGATCCTAGTCGTCCTCTTACAATTAGCACATCCTTGCTTGTGCAGAATTTGCGATTCTACATGCCGGCAGGTCTCGAGGTGTCGATGGAGGAATTGGCTGCCATGTTCAACAATGCACTTTCAGAACTTGCTAAAATGAGTCAGAAGGTTATTAGTGCTGAGGAGCCAATCTTCAGCATAGTTCCTGTGATAGGTGCTGGAAGGTCTGCTTCCTCCATGGATGATATAGTAACCTGTGAATTACTGGCTAAGAAATCCTGAATACATTTGCTTTCTGGCCAAAGTGTTGTTTATACATCTCAGAGTTGCAATTGATTGGGGGAGTTAGAACAGGAAAAAGCAAGAGGGATTGGTTGGTAATGTGGTTTTCCAACTCCCTTTGTAGACTGTATATTCTGTTGTCTGGCCAAAGTGTTGTTTATACATCTCAGAGTTGCAATTGATTGGGGGAGTTAGAACAGGAAAAAGCAAGAGGGATTGGTTGGTAATGTGGTTTTCCAACTCCCTTTGTAGACTGTATATTCTGTTGGGTGGCCTTCCCTTTCTTTTAGTTGTGTTTAATTTAAAATGTACTAAGGATGTTAGGGACTGAAAAAAATATTGGGTCACATGAATACATTGTATCTATAATTGAATTTGTGCCATTCTTCTCTTTGAATTCACAAGACTTAAAAATGAGTACAAATATAAGGTATACATAAATATTTTATGTGAAAAATAAGAGATTTAGAAAAAAAGAGAGAAAAATGAACGTTTGAAATATTGAGAAGCATGGATTTCAAAAGAAATTATTATTATTTGGAATTCGTTCTAGTATCCATGGTTCGAAAATTGAGTCAATAGAATTGAAATAGTGGTATATTGAAGGAGGTTTTTATTAGTGATCTTGCAAATTAATTGGCTAACATGTAAACAGTTAACTAGTGAGAAATTGTCTGGCCAAAGAAAAAAGAACTAGTGAGAAATTGCAAAAGCAAGAAAAAATTTATTGATGTTTTTTTTTTGATATTTTATCACCCGGGTATCCTGAGATATTCTGGATTCATTGTCCGTCTCAGAATAACCCGAATCCCGCTGACCTTACAGTGGCTCACGGGTATTGATGAAAAAATCTTTTTGAGATCTTAATTAAAGAGGTCTTAATTTTTTTAATACTATTTATTAAAATAAAATCTATCGATTTAGCAGTGAGCAAATTAAGTTAGTTTCTAGTTTGTTCAATATAGAGTATTGGAACAAAGATTTTTGGCTATTGGATTTTAACTAATTTTCTAGGTAAATTGGTCATCATATTTAAAAATTTTCAATTGATTTTTATATTTTAAAATTTGATATTGATTTTAAATATTATTTTATTATATATAACTTAATTACAAATATTATATTTTATATTTTTAATATATATTTATTAAATAAATTTAATTTTGATTTAATTATAATTAGATTTTTGAAATTTGAATAATCTTTTATTTTAGATCAACTATATCTCAAGTCTTGTGTGTCATATGGAACCCAAAAAATGAAAACCATTGTTCATGACTTTACGGCTTCTTTTGAATAGAATAGCTTCTTCTAGGCTTTGTACACGCCTACATATTTGCAAGAATTTCAATATGAGTTTAAAACACTCTTAACTAGTGGAATCCAACAATGGCTTCTATTTTTTTGCTTCTGACAATATATCTTTCTTTATTTTTTTATATTTTATATTGATATTGGTATATTTATGATATTTGACTTTAAAACACTCTTAAGATTAATGTGTTTTAATGAGACATACTATTATTTATGACAAGGGATAACAATACAAGTATTATTATAATCATATAAATGTTTTTATTCTCATAAGAATAACTTTTTGAATGTGTATGGGATAAAGGTGTTTAAAATCAAACTAAACCAATTAAATCAAGTCAAATTAAACTAAACTAATTAAAACTGAACTTTATGCAAGTCTACTTTGGTTTTCACTACTCAGAAACCGACTTGGCTTGATTTAAGTTCGGTTTTAGTGGCTGAGAATTGTATCAAACTAATTATCTTTCTTTTTGAAAAAAAATACAAAACAACTATACTGATTTAACACTTTATTTATTTGACCAAATTCTTATTAGTCTAATCCATGATGAACCTATCTTAGCAGCCCTAATTCCCCTCCCGTAAATTGTCAAAAGCAAAAAAAGAAAATTATTTAAACTTGATCTAAATTAATTTAAATCGAATCAAATTGACTTCTTAGAAAAACATGAAAGGTCCTAATTTTAAGAAAATAATCATGATTTGGTTTGGTTTGCTTTTATTCAAAATCAAACCAAATCAGACCTTTGAACACCCTCAGTTATGGGGTGCAAATCTGTTATAGTCAATAATTGATTATCGGAGGTGTAGTGACGCAAAATATGTCTAAATATTTAAAAAAATTAGAAAATCTTGAAAAAACCTAAACATTGAAATTTTTATGTTAAAAATATTAAAATCTTAATTTTTTTTTACTAAAGTGTTCTTTTTTTATTTCTTATGGTGAAACAACTATAGTGATTTTTAAATTTCAAGTGATACATTATTTATTTCATATAATATATTATTAAACTAGAGGTGCAGCCCGCACGACCCGTGGGCCCCTTTTTTTTTCATATGGTTGTGGATAGCAAGAAATTTAATGGGTTTGTTAGTGTTCTTATCTTGCCTGAGCCCGTGTTTTTTTTTAATTCGATCTTGGATAGGTGTGAATTCAATGGGCTTGTTCATGGTTGTTTTTCTTTTTAATAAATTTAAGTTGAGGGAAGTCAAAATCGTTTCAGCTTTCGTCTTTAAGGGGGAGTTTGAACCGTCTCTTAAATTAATTATTAATTAAGTATTTTAATAATTGGTATTATTTCAGAAAGTAGAGGATTTAGTTCTCTATTGTTAAGAGGAAAAGTCTCTATTTAATTTATTATGCAAGGCTCACAGATTTGTATGTGCTGGAAGAAGAAGGAATGATTGCATGTGGAGAGAATGAATGTGATGAAGTACTAAAATGGATGAATGAAAAAATATATTTATTATAGAATGGGTTGCACAATGTTAAAAGGTGTCGTGGGGAAATGATTTGAGGTACAAGTATAAGAATACTATTATTGGTGTCAAAATTGACATTAAATTAAATGTGGATTGATTTGCTGCACATATTATACAAATATCATTTGCTTTTTCTGAGGTGTGAATTATTTTGACTTGTGAGTGTTAGGTTGGCTAGTCACCCAAGAAGGGAGTGAATTAAGTGATGCAAATTTTTACTTTTTTTGAAGTGCAGCCCAATTTCACCAACAATTATAATAAAATAGGGATGAACAGAGTATGATGATGTAAATAGATAAAATGCGAAGATGAAGAGTAAGATATAAGAATTTATATTGGTTCGCCTCAAACTACTTGGCCTACGTCCAATTCTCAAGCCATTACTTGAGATTTTTTACTATCTCTACAAGATTTAGTGGGCTCTTGCTGCCACAATACAAACCAAGACTTCTCTTGAGTCTTCAACTCTTAGGTTCACTCTTCCCTTACAATAGCAACTGAAATCCTCTCAAGGATACCATACTTTGAGTAATCTCTCCAAGAAGAATAAAGAACAAATCGTGATTGAACTTTCCCTAAGAGTGAATAGATACAATGTGTTGGGATTTCACTATACACGCAGCGGAAAAACTATAAGAAATTTCCTCTCATGAATCCATTAACATTGTTTAGATTGAGATGTAGAAAAAGAATTTACCTCCGGTGCGTCCCTTGGTGTTCTTTTTCGTTTCGTTGGACCCCAGGAACTAACGTGATTAGTCAGCTCCCTTTACCGATATCCACACGAACGGTGAGTCCAACTCAAATGGCATGCTAGCACCTCTAGTTGTGATGTCCGTACAAATACGTACGCCTTCGCTTTTTCGTCTGTATAGTTTTTCTTTCTGAGTGTACAACTGCTCTTTCTTTAGAGTAATTCGAATTTTATTGATTATATATCTTAGTCTATATCAATATATAGATAGGATTTGATATTTATTTAATTTAAATCAATTTTTTAAACTAAATCAAATATTAATTAAATATATTAGTTTGAATTTAAATCTATTTAATTGATTAAATTTAAACTAACTATCTAATATATATCTAGAATCAAATCTAGATTTGATTTATCATATCAATCAAATTTAGATTATTAGTTTAAATTCAAATTTAGAATCCAGTCTAAATCAAATTTAGATTATGACATTAGTTTAAATTTAAATCTATCATATAGAATTAAATTTAACACTACTTAATTTGAATTAATTTGAACAATAAATATATTTCGAAATATATATATCAAATATATAGTATATCAAACATATATATATTTCAAATTTTAATATATATCAAATATATATATAATTCTATCACCCTAAATTGAACATTAAATTCATTGAATCTAAATACATTTTAGATTCAGTGAATCTGGACTTTCTAGCTAGAGTTGGCTCGTTCTTGTGTGTGACCCTGTAGGCCCATATGATGTTGGCAGTGGGCTAATAACACTATTGGACCCACAAGTCACAAGTGGCCTCTAGCAAGACATTGTGACTACCTAAATCATATGAGATCGGTGATCCAGTACAACCTATCATATAACCCGATCACATCATTTTTGTCTCTTGATATGTAGGTCAAGTATGAGGCATGGAAACGTCATCCTCATTTTATTCGACCATCACTTTCTCGATCTCCAAGTAGACTGACAGAACAAATGGAAACTCTTCCATTCGAGCACGGCCATGCATTTTCTCAGTCTTACTCATTCAAGGGCCCAGATATATTTCTCCATTAATTAGAGGGACAAATTCCATCTTGATCGTTTATCTTCCTCCACACGAGTTTTACTATACCCGATTATAGCTTTTATGATCTACCGATTAAATGTGACTTTTGACTGTGCCAAAGTATATTGTTCCCCATGTAGGAAGCCATGGTGATCTCAGGTCTAAGGGCTTAGTGACATGGTTATATATGAGATATGCTTATGACTTGATCCATGGCAGCTATCTCATGACGGGTCAATCCAGCGCCTATTCTCTAACTGGAGCTTATGATTTTGATTTGTATCTTCATACATAATTATCACATAATTATCAATCAAAATCATACTAGTCTTAATTCATCATTGTTCCCACAAAGATGATTGACTAGGGATATTTAGGATAAAATAATTTATCCAAGGTTATTATTATAAAGAAAAACATGCAAACAATATAATAATGTAAGAAAAAAAACACTTTCTTTCTTTTTTATAATGAAACACAATCTTTATAATACAACGATTGGCCTAGGGCACAATCTCCAACATAATGTAGTTCTAAGAACTCAAAGAATGTAGCTCAAGATTTATGTTTCTCTCTTTGTAAGAATCAAAATGACGTTTTGGGTCACATTCTAGCTTGATATATGTTCAGAGAGTTATAAAAATGAGTTTGGAAGATCATATTTATAGGAAATGATGAAATATAGCCGTTAGATACAAAAACTAATTGTTACTAGCCATTACAAGGTGTCTACAATTGCGAAATTTGAATTTTGGGTGTGGGCATTCGACTGTTGGTTGCTCTAGAGAGCATTTTCACATTCTAGAAATTCAAAATTTGAATTTTAGATGTGGAAATTTGACTATTGGTGTTCTATAGGGATTTTCACATTTTGGAAAACCAACATTCATTTTCATACTTGAAATTTGAATTTTGGATGTAGAAATTCAACTGTTACCTGTTCCAAAAGCATTTTTACATTCTAAAGATTTGAAATTCGAAGTATGAAAGCCAACATTTGTTTATCGGACTTGAATTTCGAATTTCAGAAACCAAAATTTGTCTGTCAGAGGCGGAACCTCTGTAATTTAGAACTTTGCATTGTGGACAATTTTGCATAGGCCATAACTCTCTCATTTTAACTCTAAATTAAGCAAATGACCTATGATTGGAAAGATCTCAATGTGTACTTTCAAATACAACAAGTTTCACTTCAAAAAGAAATATATTTTGTGATATATGATCAAAATAATGATAAGAAGTTAAAACTAAAAATCCATATCTCACCACTCAATTTTAAATGACCATAACTTTTTCATATGACTTTTATTTTGAGTGAAATAACCTTCTTTGAAAATATTATTAAGTCTAGTTTCATATCAAATAAGCTTTATATCAAAACCATATGTATTTTGAGAGATATCTTAAAAAAACTAATTAAAGGTCAAATTCTAGATTCTTGAAAACTAGATTTCACTATGTTTAAAAGCAAGAATGTGTTACTTTGATAACCAAAACTTATTGAGCCAATCAATGCAATTGTAAATCATTGCGTTTCACATGAAAACTCTTAGCCTATGAACTATATACCTATCAAAGTCCAAAGGCTATCTTGATGCAACCAAGCTTCCAAATCTTCAATTCTTTGACACTTGAATTCTTCACATCTTGGAGCATCCTTTTCCTTCTTCTTCTTTGAGTGAGTCATGATATTAATTTTCTTTTCTTTATCCCAATGCTCACTCTTTCTTTTTGGACAATCCTACACTTGATGTATTACATTTACTAGCTAAGTAGTTAGTCCAATTTATATATCCAAAATATAAAAGCATAGTGGATATATTAGCATGATATATGCATTATAAACACAACTAAACATATGCTAAGGCACATTTTACTTCATTTAGGAACAACATATATGTTAAACATATATAATGCATTTGTTCCTTTTTACTCTACATTTGTCATAATCAAAACTTATATTATATTAAATTTAACAGTGAGAAGTAACCCAGAGCCATAGCTTGCTTTAGGCATGAGAATGTAGCATAAATCATTGCTTGGATGGCATATGATAGCATCAAGAGAGGCTATCATAAAACAATATATGGTACAAAAATGATTTTAATATAGAACAAATATCTATAAAATGGGAGTTTGAAATATAAAGAATTGTGTTTACAGAGACAAACAATCATCTATTGACAAATCACCTAAAATAGAAGCACAAAGTATGTCTAAATAAGGATTAGAGTACTCCATGAAATAAGCAGCTTGGGCTATATAAGCAAAGAGGAGATTGGGAAATATCACACAAGTAAAAGCAATCTGTCTAATCAATTAAATAAGAAGACTTTTGTTGATTTAACTTTGGAAATTTTTGTTTTAGTTAATTACACTTGAAAATTTAGTTCAGTTCACTTAGAAAATTAGTTAATTACATTTGTGAAATTGGTTCATTATACTTGGAAATTTAATTCAGTCTACTTGAAAATTTAGTTCATTCCACTTGAAAAATTAGCTATTCAATTAGAAAATTAGTTCGATTCACTTGAAATTCAGTTCTTCTACTTGAAAATATAATTTAGTTAACTTGAAAATTTAATTTAGTTCACTTGAAAAATTAATCTTCATTTAGCAAAAGCTATGATTATTGTATGAAAATGAATTACTTGTCCTAGCCATTGTTATCAAAATCGGACCGGACCGGCCGGTTAGACCAGTTGGATTGGGAAGCGACGCTTGGTCCGATCCGGTCATGCTACACAACCAGCATTATTTAGAACCGGTGAGAACTGATCAAAAATCAGTGAAATCGGCCTTGAACTGGTGGAACCGATCCTGAACCGATTTTGTGTTATTTTTTTTTTCAAATTTTTTTAAAATATTTTTTTTATTTTAAAGATAAAATAACATCATTTTTAGTACAAAATATATTTTCTTTATATATTATAATATTATATATATAATATTATATAAGTATTATTATGATATATAACTATTAAAAATTATATATTTACTTAACAAATAATAAACAATAGATTATTAGTTTATTATTTTGAACTCAAAATATGATTATAGTTGAATATTAACTTATTTAAATTTAAATATTGAGTTATAAAACTTATTAATAATTTGTTTGTGGTGAATAGTTGATTGACAATTTAATATTATTTAGTTTGAGACTTTAATTAAGTTATAAAATTTGTTTAAACTTATATGATTTGTTTTAAATATATTATTTTAATTACTACTGGTCCGACCCTGGTTTGACCTCGGTGGAACCATTGAACCTTGAACCAGTGCTTTATCTAGTTTAATGTCCGGTCTGATTCTGACAATATTGGTCCTAACTACAATAAAAACACAATTCTTTTTCATGTAACAATTTCTCCAAACACAACAATATTTTCTACCTAAAGGAAATTAGAAAATGCCTTACATATCAGAAGAACTCTAAAATCTGAACATACTCACCCCTCCAATAGCAAGTGCAAATGAGAAATCCTAGAGATATAAGTAGAAAGGTTACCCAAATATAAGCTCTTGCCCAAGGATTTCTAAACCCAGTGTCATTAAGTCTCTAAATTTGTGCAGTACACAGTGTTAGGAAGTAAAAAATAATAGCATTTTAGGTGGTATTAGACCAAATACAATTTAATTATATAATCTAGTGACTTATAGCATATTTCATGTCGTCATAATTAGTGTAGTCAACAATGCCAAATGCACCTAAAAGAACACCATAAATGAGTGTTTGGAATATATCATATATTATATAATCAAATCATACAGTGACAAAAATTGTCATATAACATGATACATACATTTTGTTGAATAGAGATTCAAACACAGCCATAAAGTGGTTATCAATATCACCAAGAGCTTAAATAAGTTGTGTTATGTAATTATCTCTAGGAAACTAATCCTTTGCTATTCAAATAAGTAGATTTATAGATATACACCCATCCAAATCTAAAAACTCTTCAAGAGGAGACTTCGATGTATTACTATAAATCCTCAACTTAAATTACAGTATGACACAAAGCGCTTCAACAATTAATGATGCTTTATATTCAACAAACAATACCCAAGCAAGTTAAATATTTCTCCTCATGCGTTATATTAAGATTCACAGAGATGAGAAGGAACTTCATAATTTGTTGTTAAGAAAAGCAAAGAACAAAGAATTATTAGCAACTTAAGCTTAATGAATTACTATTTTAGAGTAAAGATTAGAATAAAACATCTTGAAGCAAAACTAATCCTATTTCACCAGAATCACATCTAAGTGCATAAAGTGTAACATCTTGATTTTCAGGGCTAGACAAAAGAAATTACGCTATGTTATGAGGATGTAGAGGGCCATGTAAAAGATGATTATGATATGCCCAAGTAATGATTATGAAGTATCTAAGAGGATAAGTATGTACTTTGACTTGAATTAAAGAAAAACATTGATGAAAAAAATATGGCATGAGAATATGATGCTATAATATGAAAATGTGATAAATAGTGTGAAATATATGTTTTCAATAAGAAAAAATGGTAAAAAGGTAAATTTTCAAGCTATGGGCATAAGAAGTACTAAATTGCAAAATGGTCCCTGAAAATGCAGTTTAGTCCATGGGGCAAATTACAGCTACAACCCAAAAGTTTTGAAAATTACATTTTTACCCCAATTAAGGTTAATTTCGAAATAATGTAAATTTTATGTCAAAATGAAGCTCACAATGAGTTGAACCCAATTGTATAATGCATTGGGGTTAACAGAATTTATGCAAAAAAAAATTTCATATCAAGTATCAAAAAGCACATAGTACGCCGAAAAAGAGCACTGTGGGCCCCACAAAGGCAGATAAAGTAAGAAAAAAGTATGTGGGCCCCACATTTGCATCAATTGGAATAAGGATATTATGGTAATTTTATATCCTAATATAATTGAAACTGGTATCCCATTAATAGTAAAATATACTGCTAAAGTAGCCCTATTTGTCCAGACCCGTCCAAGATATATCTGGATAAGTAAATATCCAAAATTTTTGGACCAAAATGCCCTCCATTTCGTGAACAACTAGCTACACATGAAAAATTATATTATTTAATTATTTATGTCATTTTCTTATAGAATTTTCAAGAAAACTCAAGAGAAAAAGGTGGCAAAATGTGATTGGTTCCATTTTTCTATATATACTCCCTCTTTGGCCAACTTTAGCATGAGTAAAGGAGAGGGAGAGAGATCCAAAACAGCCAAGAAAGAATGAGAAAACGTGATGAAGAGGAGGAGAAAGAGGAAGAAGAAAAAGAGAAGAAAAAGGTAAGTTACTCCTCTTGAATTCTTAAAGCTTTTTAGTTAAGTTTTCAAGTAGTTTGCCTTGGTTGGAATGAGTTTCTCCTCTCCTATTATGCTTTGAATTTCATCCATAACCAAGGGTGTGAGGAAAGAAAGGATTTCTTGCATGAAATTGTAGAGAAAGTGTAAGAAAATACCAAAGGAATGAGTTTTAGTGTGATTGAAAGCAAATTTTTGAAAATCACTTTCTTCATCTCCAAACCCTTATTTCAGTTAGTGGGAAAGAGTGAGGAGTTGGATTTTCATTGTTTTAATGTTAAAAAATGGACTCTTTGGGTCCAAAATAGTAAAGAACAAGTGTTGGACTTATGAAAAACTTTAAGATAAAGTAAATCAATTTTTAGGGTGAAAGGATTCTTTAAGAAGTTGGCCATAGAATTGGTTGACTTAGCATAGTTATGTGATTATTTCTAGGCTTGAGAAGATGTAAGGAAGTGAATGGGAAGGAATCCAACCAAGTGGATTCAAGTTCAAAGAGAAAAAGGTAAAAGCTCCAAGGTAGTAAGTATTCTTGCCTTGCTTTTATGTTTTGCACAATTATGTTTTATCCATGTTTTATAAAATGGTTGTGTTACCATGTTATTGCTTTGATTGTTTATTGGATTGGCTGTCTATTTATGTAATGAGGACTTTGCTTGGGATGTCCTGTTTTTAAGCCATTATGCTACTGAAATTTTTATAGCCAACATGGTATTTTCATGTATTTTTAATGAATTGTACAATGCTATGAATATTTTTATGAAATGTAATGATGTTTAAGCATGTGCAAGTTTACTATTGAGATACCCAATTTCATTTCCCCAAGTTAGTAACCATGCTAGGTAATGGAAAGGCATTGAAGGAAACCAAAAGTGTAACACCTTACTTTTAGACTCATTTCCCATGAATTAAACTCCTTTTAAGTCTGATTATACTTGATCCTAAGCTTGAATCACATAAGAATGAAAATCAGAATTTCCCAAAGTTTTCGGTTACTGTTCATATGGTAGTTTTCACTTTACTGATTGAACTTAGAAAATTCATAACTAATTCTAGAAAAATTATTTTACAGTGATTCAAGTCTCTAAAAATAGATAAAACCCTTATATATGGAAAAAAATATGAAATAGAGCATTCTCTTGGCCAACTTATACAATTTATTTCTCAAATATTTACTGTACATTTGGTCATTTTCTCTTCCCCTAGGATTTTGGCCTTATATTTAAAAATTCATATCTTACTCTACCCTAAGCCAATTTATGTATTCCTTATGTCATTGGAAAGCCCTATGAGTCTACTTTCTAGAAATATTTTTCTTGTATATTTATTCAACTTGTACAAGGCATAATATTAACTTAACTATTATGGGTAAGAACACTATCTCTACTGGAACAGTTTTAGGAGAAATTACATAACTCCTTTATAGCTCCAAAAGCTTTCAAACTAGTGGCATTAATTTTCTAAGACTTAGAGATTTCCATAAATGTAAATAACTGAATTTTTGGAGTTATACACGATTTTATAGTGCCTTTTGAAAAATCCAGTGTTCACAATGTAGGCTCTAGTTTTTCTAACACTGTCCAGTTCTGAAACCTAAATTCAAAAATTCATTATAATTCATACATTTATCCAATTTAGGTGTTCTTTAGCTCTATGAAAAGCTTGTTCTGTCTACTTTAAGGGAATGTATAACAATTATATAGGATGCTCTGTATCAAATAGAGTTCCCTTGCTTAAATTAATACTAGTCATCTCAAACAAACTTATGCCATAACTTACATAATAAGCTTCATAACACATTTACATTGACATTTATTGCTCCAATTTCAAGCATAATATCATAGAGGACTTAAAAGAATATATTCAGGGCATGAAATAGGATTTATTCCTTTCATACAAACTTATACAAATTCCCAAAATATAACATTAAGACTTGTATAATAATATCATTCATCATTCTCTTCCTCTTTTCCTTTAGCTCTTCTTGGATTCCTTGCATTGCTTGGCCTTATTATGGTTAGCATTTGGAAGAGTGAGATTCAAAGAATCACAGTAGCAATTACCATTCAAGCATGCATATTATCACATTTATCATAAAAGGGTCATGAAAGCAATTAAGAAACACTTTGAACAAATTAAGCCATATATTTCCATAAAAATTTAGGCAGAGTTTTTTTTTTGTAAATTGGGCTACCCGGGGTCACAAGCCCCTTCATCTAACTCAGCCAACATCACAAAACATCAAAACAATTATATGGCACATCATCAAATTCATAGAAATATCACAAGACAATATAATGCAAAAATGGTAAAAATGCTACCTTTGTGAATCCTCTTGCCTTTTCCTTTGGTTCCACCTCTTTCTAACATTTCCACAATATTTATTAGGCTTCTTAAAACCTAAATACACCATCAAACAACTACTCAAACTAATGGTTCCATGACTTTCTTCAAAAGGTGTTCATGAAACCCTAATTCTTCAAAAATTCACCAAAAATTCATTCCTAGCTAAAAAATGATGAACTATACCTCTATGCCATGTAATTTTTCATGAGGAATCCAAATATGGCCTCAGAATTACCAAATTTCATTTCTAATTATGGTTACTGTTCATTCCGAATTAAGCTTCAAAACCCTAAAATTACATATTATTTATCTCTACCTTTTTCATGATTTTCACACTTGTTCCTAAGGTTTTTCACCATGGGGAACTCATTTTTGAGGTCAAAATAATGAAATTCCAAATCCCCCATGGACTTTCTCACTAACTAAAATCAACATTTCAAGGGCAAGATGAATTTTTCCAAAGCTTGTTTCAAAACTTACTAAAACTTGCTCTTTATGAAATTTCTCATACTTTCTCTAAGTTTTTATGCAAAAGAACACTTCACCTCTCATAACCTTGCCATGGCTGAAAATTACAACTCAAGAGGAGAGAAGAAAACTCATCCCAACCATGCTAAAGTTCTTAGAAAGCTAGCTTGAAGGCATGGAAAAAGCTTACCTTGTGGTTATATGCTTCGAGCTTTGCCTTCTCATTTTCTTCTTCATCTTCTACGTCTCCTTCTCTCTTTCTTTCTATTGTTTTGGCTGCTCTCTCTCGCTCTTTGCAACAGCATATGTCGGGTAAATGGTGAGAGAAATTGAAGACTTTATTTTGCTAATTACCTTGGTTAGCTTTTCTTAAACTTTAATTAACAAAAAGTAACTACTTCTTGAAGAAGTAGTCTTAAAAGTAATAAAATAATAATTCAAGCACATGGGCTGCTCACTCACATCCTCATGTGTGCAGCACGTAAGTCACTTAATGAGGAGAGGATAATTTGAAGTCTAATCATGGTCACTTTATATATATATATATATATATTTTCCTAATATTTCTTAAAGAAGTATTCATAAATCAAGTAAACAAATTCCAACCATGTCCCTTGTCTGATATAGCACGCCATTTTAAGATTATTATTCACCAAAAATTGCTTCTCAAGTATTAATGGACCAAAATACCCTTTACTGATCAAATTCTCCCATACCGATTAAATACTTTTATTGTAATGGTCATTAAATTGGTTCAGAATAATCCAAAAATAACTTTTAGACTAAAATCATTATCTTGTCTCACACTATATTCGGGTGAGATCCATTTACTGTCCTTGACCCAGTACTGCTTTTTCGGCAGTCCAAATAACCTTTATCGTTATAATATTGACTTTTTATTCCAAATGCTTATAATAAATTCATACTGAATTTATTAACTTCCAAACATTCTTCCAATGGGCTTGGATCATCAAGATTTTCATACTGACTAAAATTTTTTATATTTATAAAAGTGCCCTTGATCTAAGGCCAAGTTATAATTTTTGAAACTTTTGGGTCTTTAACTATAATTTTCCCCAAACTTATTTTCATTTTCTCTTCATGTGAATTTCATTCTTCAGGGACTAAATTATAAAGATTCTTGATTCTTGAGGCCAAAATATAATTTTATCATTGTTTTATTTAACTAGAAAAAATGACTTCTTTACTCTTTTTTATGCTTAACAATGTCTCTCAATTTTTCCCAGTTACTCATGCATTTTATGATATCAACATTTTTTTTCTTGGAGTTTAAATGCAATATTTACATTTTTTTTCTAATTTAAAAAATGACCATTTTGCCCTTGAATCGGGTAAAAAATGTAATTATTCATTCTTTTGGGCACTTTCTTGTCATTTTATCCAAAGACTAATTTTTTATTATTTCTTTTTCACTATTCATATTAATTTCCGCTAAGGAGTTTATGGAAAATTAATTCCAATTGAGGACTAAACATAACTTTTTTTCTAAAAATTAAATGAGAAATTAATTCATTCTAAAGCCCGATTATATATAGCATTTTCGTCTCACTTCGTTTCTCATCTTTTATTTATTTTATAACATCACATAAAAATAAGAATATTACAAAAATGAAGGAGAAAAATATGAAGCAACAAGTTAAAGTTTAAAGTTATTAATAACGTTTGACTATGAAGCATGCTTTATGTATTATATTATGATTATGTATAAGTGATGTATTATGATCCTATGTGATGTATGGGTAAGCATGCTAGATGCTGTTGAAATATGAAATGACATTAAAGATTTATGAAAGTATATATGGTTCCCTTATATACCATTCTGCCATGTTAATATTTGGGAATGTACAAGAATGCTATGGTAAGGGAATTGTGCCAAATTATGGTTTCTCTAGTTAAGAGGATATGATGCGCTTTATGAGGAAGCATGTTTTATGTCATTTAGCCATATATGAATTAAGTTATGGTTTTAAAGAAGTATAAGGACTAAAACTGGACAGTTTTTGGAATTTGTAAATTTACTATGAATACTGTTTGGGTTTTAAAGGGTGTATTAAATTTGTATAGTGCTCCAAAAAAAAAATTCAGTGGTTATACATATGGAAATATTTATATCTTGACTTTAATATGACATTGGTTTGATTACATTTGGAGTTATATAATGAAGTTATATATGTTTCTCCAAACCTGTTCCAGTAGAGAATTATCCTGACCATAGAGGATTTAAAATGATGCTTTGCTTTGTACATATTGAATAAATGTACAAAATAAATATGTATTGAAAGTAGATATACGGGGCCTTCAAATGATATAAAGATAACATGAAATAGCTCTATGTATGTTGAAAAATGAATTTTTAAATTTAAGGGTCAGAAATAGGACAGAAACTAGAAAAAGGAGAAAGAACAGTAAATTTAAAAAAAAACTATATGAACTGATTTGATGAAATTCTAGTATCATATTTTTCCATGAAATTCAGGATGTGCTCTATTTATAGAGAATTTAACCATAGTGAAATGATTTTTTTTTTGCAATTAATTATAAATTTCTGAAATTCTCCGCACAATAGTGTGAAAGTGCATGAAAAGAAAATTTTCAGTTTTTAGGTTTTTAGTTGATTCAAATTCTCAAGAGCCCTTTTAATAATTCCAAATGACTCAATATTCATGGGAAAAGTGTTCAAAGATGAGGTGTGATATAAAGTAGTTTTGATAGCCATCTAGTATCAATGGAAAATGATAGAAAAACCTGTGTAGAACTTGTCTCACGAACCTTTAATCAAATGGGAAACGTAAGGATCGTGTTAGGATCAAAGAGAAGCAAATAAAATACCAAGAACACGTTAAACAAACAGAAAAGATAAACAGAAGAATGCACAAATAGGAAGGATAGAAGTTATTGGTCAAAAAGTAAGACCCCAAGAAAACTTGTTTCTTGAAACCTTATCTATAGACACCACAAAGAGAAGACCACTCTCTTTGATATGCCAAAGAGTCTATCAAGCTCACCAAGAGAACAAGAAAACTCACAAAGTTTTTGTCAAAAATGCACTATTCATTCATATGCCCTTTACCAGTACAAAAGTGACGTTTTTAAAGGAAAAGAAAGCAAAAGCCCTAACCCTAATTTGCTAAAAATAGCTTGGATCCTAAATCTCTTAGAATGGCACCTCCTTACACAAAAATAAGACTAGATACATGCTGAATAAGTGGTGCCCAAAAATAGGAAACAAAATCAAATCTGAAGAGATCCTTACAAATAAATTCAAAATAGGAAACTAATTGTCAAAACCTTATTTCTAAATTAGGTAATAAAAAAAAATGAAAATTGCTAATTTATTTAATTAAAGAACACTACTTAAAAGGTCACAAGCTTGACACATGCTTCTTTAAGTGAGTTCTTCTATTTGGGCCTTGTTTGTTGGGCTTGGATCAGTTTCTAGCATACTAGCCATGAAGAACATGCCTCTTAAAGCCTTTTGGGCTGAAAATTGAGCTTAGTAGATGGGCTCTTGTTCAATTACTTCTTGGACCAACCCTTCTTCGGCCTTTATTAGCTTATTGAGCATATTGCTCATTCTTCCTCTCAATGTTTGTTCTAACCTTGGCATGAAGTTCCTGCACAAACTTAGCTTTCTTTTCACTATCAAGATTAGAAAACTCATTAGAAGGCAAAGGAAGAATATCCAAAGGAGTCAATGGGTTAAAGCCATAAACAATCTCAAAAGGAGAAAAACCAGTAGTAGAATACATAGCACGATTATAAGTAAATTCAATGTGAGGCAAACATTTTTCCCAATTCTTAAGATTCTTTTGAATTATAGCACGCAACAAAGTAGAAAGTGTTCGATTTACAACCTCAGTTTGTCCATCCATTTGGGGATGAGCAACCGTAGAAAACAACAACTTAATGCCTAGTTTGTTCCACAATGTCCTCCAAAAGTGACTTAGAAATTTAACATCCCTGTCACTAACTATATTTCTAGGCAATCCATGCAATCTTACAATCTCCTTGAAAAACAAGTCAGCAATGTGGACAGCATCACGAGTTTTAGCACAAGTAAGAAAATGTGCCATTTTACTAAATCTATCCACAACAACAAAAATGCTTTCTTTTCCACTAGGGGATCTAGGCAAACCCAAAACAAAATCCATAGATATGTTAATCCAAGGATGAGAGGGAATAGGTAATGGGGAATACAAGCCATGAGGATGCACTTTAGATTTTGCATATCTACATGTAATGCACTTATCACACATAATAACAACATCTTTTCTCATGTGAGGCCAATAGAAATGTTCATGCAACATGGTTAATGTCTTTTCCACACCAAAATGACCCATTAAACCATCACCATGGGTCTCTTTCACAAGCAACTCACGTATAGAGCAATGAGGAACACACAATCTATGTCTCTTGAAAAGAAATCCATCAAAGATATAATAATCATCAAATCCATGTTTCTCACATAATTTCCAAATCTTAGCAAAATCAACATCATTCTCATACAAGCTTTTCAATAAATCAAAACCAATCAGCCTAGCTTGCACAGAAGTAATCAAAGAGTACCTCCTACACAAAGCATCAGCAACAACATTCTGTTTGCCTTGTTTATGCTTAATGACATAAGGAAATGTTTCAATAAACTCAAGCCATCTAGCATGCCTCTTATTCAACTTATTTTGAGATTTCAAGAACTTAAGACTCTCATGATCAGAATGAATGACAAATTCTTTGGGCCACAAATAATGTTGCCAAGTCTCTAAAGTTCTTTTTAATGCATACAATTCCTTGTCAGAAGTTGAATAGTTCAAACATGCACCACTTAGTTTCTCACTAAAATATGCAATAGGCCTAGAATCTTGCATTAACACAGCACCAATACCAATTCCAGACGTATCACATTCAATCTCAAACACCTTAGAGAAATCAGGAAGTACAAGAAGAGGGGCATTTGTTAATCTATCTTTCAAGGTATTGAAAGCCACCTCTTGGGATTCACCCCACTTAAAAGTTACATTCTTTCTTACCAAATCATTCAATGGGGCAGCAATGGTTGAGAAGTCTTTCACAAACCTCCTATAGAAGCTAGCAAGTCCATGGAAACTTCTCGCCTCGTTGGCATTCTTTGGTGTAAGCCACTCACGAATTGCCTTAACTTTCTCCTCATCCACACGCAAGCCATTAGAACCTACAACAAAACCAAGAAACACAACAGTATCCAAGCAGAGAGTACACTTCTCTAAATTTCCAAAGAGTCTATTTTCCCTCAAAATCACAAACACATCATGCAAATGTATCACATGCTCATCTAGACTCTTAGAATACACAAGAATGTCATCAAAATAAACAACAACAAACTTGCCAATGAAAGGATGAAAGACATGATTCATAAGACTCATAAAGGTACTAGGAGCATTGGTTAATCCAAAGGGCATAACCATCCCTTCATACAAACAAATTTAGTCTTAAATGCAGTTTTCCACTTATCTCCCTCTTTCATCCTAATCTGATGATATCCACTCCTAAGATCTATTTTGGAAAATAAACATGCACCATGCTATTCATCCAACATATCATCTAAACAAGGAATGAGGTATCGATACTTAACTGTGATTTTATTGATGGCACGACAGTCCACGCATATCCTCCACTTCCTATCTTTCTTGGGCACAAGTATGACCGGAACGACACAAGGACTTAGGCTGTCTCTCATGAAGCCTTTCTTCATCAATTCCTCAACTTGCCTTTGTATCTCCTTAGTTTCTTCTGGATTTTCCCTATATGCAGGCCTATTTGGAAGTGCAGCATCAGGGATGAAATCAATCCTATGCTCAATACCCCTCAATGGTGGCAAACCATCAGGTATCTCTTCCGGGAATAAATCACCAAATTCCTGCAACAAAGCTAACACACTAGAGGGCAAAGAGTTATGCAGATCATTCACAATCAAATACATATCCTTATACAATAGAATCAATGAATTTTCATCAAACAGAGCTTCCTTGATCTCACTTCTTCCATAGAACAAGCTCACTTTCTTTTCTTCACTCTTTTTCTTTTCTCTCTTTACTTCATCACTCACTTCTTTTCTCTTTTTTTCACCTTTCTCCCTGTTTTTCTCCCTCTTATCCTTTTCCCTTATCTTACACTCTTGAGTGATTCTTTTTTGATCTTCAAATGCTTCCAATGGACAAATAGGTGTTAGTACAATGGTTTTATTATTGAATGGGAAATAGTATCTATTGCTATAACCATCATACCTAACTCGTCTATCAAACTGCCATGGTCTACCTAACAACAAGTGTCCAACATACATAGGTGCCACTTCACACAAAACCTCATCATGAAAATTACCTATGGAAAATGCTACAACTACTTGTTTAGTGACTTTAGCATCCCTACTATCATTAAACCATAACAAATTATAAGGCTTGGGGTGCTTTTTAGTAGGTAAACCTAGCTTTTCAACTAACAAGGTACTAGCAATGTTTGTACAACTACCATTATCAATGATAAGATTACATACCTTGTTATTGACAAAACACCTAGTGTGGAAGATATGCTCACGTTGTTCCTTTTCAAGCTCCTCTCCTGGTTGAATGTTGAGAGCTCTTCTTGACACTAGTGCTTGCCCATGCACAGGCTCCACAATCTCCATGTCAGAATCATCAGTTAAAGGGGGCATAGATCCACCCTCCTCAACTTCCTTATCACTACTACTAGCTACATCACCATTCTCAAGCAAGATCATAGTTTGCTTATTTGGACATTGAGAAGCAATATGACCAAAACCTTGACATTTAAAACATTTAATTTTTGAAGAAGAATTAGAAGAAAAAGGTTTAGAATCAGTTTTACCTTTCGAAGTAGAGGGCTACACCTTCATCTTTTTCTCCTCCTTTGGCTTGGTCTCTCCCTTAGGCTTAAAGGAGAATCTTGCCTCCTTGCTTGAGCCTCCAAAGGCCTTCAACTTTTGCTTGGCTTTCAAGTTCTTTTCCACTTTGATGGCCTTATGCAATAACTCCTCCATATCGAGGTAGTTTTGCATCTCAACCTGAGTAACAATCTCTGGATTCAATCCTCCAAGGAACCTTGCCATTGTTTGCTCAGGATCTTCTTCTACTTTTGCCTTAATCATGGCAATCTCCATTTCTTGATGATATTCTTCAACACTCATAAATTTTTGTTTCAGTTTTTGGAGCTTTGTATGTGCATCCCTAAAATAATGATTAGGGATATGTCTCTTTCTCATGATGGCCTTCATTTCATTCTAAGACCGAATTGGACCTTCACTTGTACGTCTTCTGGTGGTAAGCAATTGGTCCCACCAAATGTTTGCATAATCTGTAAATTCCACCGTAGCCAATTTCACTTTGCTCTCCTTTGAATAAGAATGACACTCAAAGACATGCTCCACTCTTCTTTCCCATTCAAGATATGCATCGGGATCGGCTTTTCCTTGAAAGGAAGGGATTTGCATCTTTATGTTACCAAGAGGATCCTTCTTATGAAATGTCCTTCTTGATTGAGACACTTCTTCTTCACTAGATTCATTTTCATCTTCACTCATCATATTTCTGTTTCGGCCTCTTTTGGAATTGGAAGATGATTCCATGTCGTCTAATCTTGCATTTAACCTCTTAAATTACTCATGGACAGATTTGATGAACAACTTAAGATTAACTTCACCTTCATCATTAGACATGATTTCTACCTGAAATTGTTAGTGCAAACAGAGGAAAAGAAAGTAATGGAATCTCACACACTCTTCTCACGTGTTTACACTCAAGAATGATATGCAATTTCACTCGTGTTTCACACACAAAAGTGGCTTTTTCTATAATGCAAATCACTCTTGCCTTTTTTTGCTCAGTTGCTCTCTTTAGTGTTCTTAAATCAACTCCAGCAATTCAAAAGGGAGAGTGATGTAAAAATCAGTGGTGACACAAAGCTAAAGCCCAAAATTCAAGTTTCAAAGAATCAAACTTGGGACAAAAAAAAATCAGCTAAAATTCGTGCATAAAATGAGACCAAAAGAGATGGAATAACTATAGCACAAATTAGGAAAGAAATTCAATAAATATGAATGAATGATTCTGGAGAAGTGGCGTGAAAAACAAGAAAGAAAGAAAAGGAAAGAAATCTGGACAGCCAACAAATAAAGCAAGGAAAATCAAAATGAACAATTTAGGAAACTAAGAAAGAATAGAAAAGGAAGGTAGAACAATAGAGGAAAAAGGAAACAAGTTGCAGTACAATGATAATTAGGAAACAAGATAAGGAAATAAGATTAGGAAAGTAGCAATCTACAAAAGAGTTTGAAACTTGCCAATCAAGTTTGTTGAATTTAGTAATTTCCAATGTCACTTGAAGAGCAAGAAGAACAAAAGAAACAATTTTTTTTTCTCAACTTGCAGGCCACTCAATAAAATAGGAAACTATATGAATTAGGAAAGCAATCAATCAATCAAGAAAGATTCTATCTTGACCATCAAGTAGTTGATTGATATAGTAAATCTGAAAGGTCCAGCAATAAATTTCTTTTTTTTTTTTTTCAAATTTTTCTTTTCGTTTTTCTTTTGAGCTGCTTCTCTTTCTCTTCCCCTTCTCCTTCTTCTTCTTCTTTTTTTTAACAGTAGCTAATAATTTTTTTTTCAAAATTTTTTTTAAAACTAGACACACACAAATTCAAACTTTCTGGACAATACTAAAAATTGCAACAATAAAAATAATTCAAATGTTTTTTTTAGAAAACTTCAAATCTGGACAGAAGACAACAAGAAATAGGAACAAGTCACAAGGAAGAGATGATCCAACAAAAAAACAACAAGAACAAACAACTTATGAAGATGCCACACACAAGAGACACAAAGTGAGAAGAATCACGCCACAAAAAAAATAGAAAAGAAGCACAAGAACAAATTTGGACAGAAGAAAGAAGCAACCTTGAAACTAGCAAACTGGAGCTCTGGTACCAAATGATAGAAAAACCCGTGTAGAACTTGTCTCACGAACCTTCAATCGAATGGGAAACGTAAGGATTGTGCTAGGATCAAAGAGAAGCAAATAAAATACCAAGAACACGTTAAACAAACAGAAAAGATAAACAGAAGAATGCATGAATAGGAAGGATAGAAGTTATTGGTCAAGAAGCAAGACCCCAAGAAAACTTGTTTCTTGAAACCTTAGCTATAGACACCACAAAGAGAAGATCACTCTCTTTGATATGCCAAAGAGTCTCTCAAGCTCACCAAGAGAACAAGAAAACTCACAAAGTTTTTGTCAAAAATGCACTATTCATTCATCTGCCCTTTACCAGTACAAAAGGGACGTTTTTTAAAGGAAAAGAAAGCAAAAGCCCTAGCCCTAATTTGCTAAAAATAGTTTGGATCATAAATCTTTTAGCATGGCACCACCTTACACAAAAATAAGACTAGATACATGCTGAATAAGTGGTGCCCAAAAATAGGAAACACAATCAAATCTGAAGAGATCCTTACAAATAAATTCAAAATAGGAAACTAATTGTCAAAACCTTATTTCTGAATTAGGTAATAAAAAAAATGAAAATTGCTAATTTATTTAATTAAAGAACACTACTTAAAAGGTCACAAGCTTGGAACATGCTTCTTTAAGTGAGTTCTTCTATTTGGGCCTTGTTTGTTGGGCTTGGATCAGTTTCTAGCATACTAGCCATGAAGAACATGCCTCTTAAAGCCTTTTGGGCTAAAAATTGAGCTAAGTAGATGGGCTCTTGTTTAATTACTTCTTGGACCAATGCATTGCGAGCTTGCTTCATTGCCTTAGTCCTTGCTCTTGTCATAGGCCCACCTATTCCTTGCAAAGGAGTCACATGATCATGCCTTCCATATCCAC